>JAFEMN010000007.1:1309032-2618065 GCA_018801565.1 Epichloe coenophiala
AGAGGTTCGCACCGAAAGTCAACTGGTTCAAACCGATTATGCTCGTGAACATAACAGATGAAATTCGCAACTGACAACCTTGAAGCAACAGGAAAAGCCGGTATAGACGGCGTGCGGGGCATTTACGAAGATTATCCGAGGCGGCATGAAGGGTGGCACTGTGATTGGTCCCCGCGCATGGGGTTTAAGTCGCTGGAAGCGCCGGATATTGGCCGAACTATTGTTTCTTACTAATCGTCGCTGCATCGAGTGGCGTGCAGCTCTCTATGGACTACACGTGGACGTGGTCAGACGATGAGGTGGGCGGGCAATGGACAGGAACATATATCAAACTTACAGGGTCCGCCTCGACTTGACAAACTCTCATCCTCTCACTCCTGCGGTCCTGCCGAGTGGACGCAGCTTTTCTTTCGCGTGCTGCCTTCTACAATATCTGTTCCGGCGCCTGTCAACCTTATCAGGAACACCGACATCATGGCCGGCGGTGTCAAAAAGCCGGTCAACATCTTCCGGCTCGAAGATCAGGGGGAGCCCCGAGGCACTTTCAACTGGCGACTCTGGTTTGCCGTTGTTTCCTTTGGTCTTCTGGGGGCCGCTCGCGGTATTGATGAAGGCCTCATCTCTGGTGCCTTTAACTCGAAAGATTTCCAGGCCTCGATCCGGTACAAATCCTATACAATTGTGCAACAAGCCAATATCAAGGCAAACGTCTCTGCAATGGTCCAAATCGGGTCTGTTGGTGGTGCTCTCCTGTGAGTCACCTCTTGTCTGGGTGGCTGACATTTATTCTCACCACTTTTATCCCCACACCATTTCTATGTAATGCCACGTAATAGTGCTACGTCACCTCTCATCTATATGGGCTGTCGCAGCTTTGAGACCGTTCTCGCCGCTGACTTGGAGCTTGGCCACCTATGCAGAGCTTTCATTGTGTGCGACCGCGTTGGTCGCATCACGGCCACTCGCCTCCTCTGCGTCCTGTGGATGGCAGGCATCACCATCTTCATGATTGGCGGCGTCAATGGAAATCTCGGCGCCATCTACGCGGGGAGGTTCATTGCAGGCCTTGGCGTGGGACAGACGCCTGTCGTGGGGTGAGTTCGGACTTCTCGTCTCGTCTTGGTGTCTTCGGGGTGGCAACACGCATGGAACAATGCCAGAGGCCGAGACCTTTTGTCCTGCGCTTGCGCCCTCGACGTCCCGGCTAATTTATCCCTAATTAGCTCTGTTTACATCGCCGAAGTTGCTCCCGCGTCCATTCGAGGTCTCTGCACCTGTTTCTTCACCGGTGCCGTCTACATCGGCATCGTCTTGGCATACTTCACCAACTACGGCGCCAGGATTCACATCGCCGATGACAGCCACAAGCAGTGGCTCGTCCCGTCCAGCCTGCACATCACCATGGCAGGCATCATTTTCATTCTCATGTTCGCTCAGCAGGAGTCGCCGCGATTCCTGGTGAAGCAGGGCAAGAGCCAAAAGGCCACTGAAGTCATGGCTCGCTTGCGTCAACAGCCTGCCGACAGTGAGTACATCGTCCGAGAGATCTCTGCCATCCAGGCTGCCTTGGATCGCGAGCTCGAGGCCACCAGGGGTGTGGGGTGGGTCGGCACGCTCAAGGAGATGTTTCTCGACAAGAGCAACTTGTACCGCGTTTACCTGGCAAGCATGGCTCAGATCCTGTCCCAGTGGTCTGGCGCCGGCTCAGTCACCCTTTACGCCGTTGATCTGTTCAAGATTCTCGGCATCTCTGGCGAACAAGAGGGTCTTCTGGTAACGGCCGTCTTTGGCATCGTAAAACTGGTGGCGGCGCTTGTCTGCGCCCTGTTCCTCGTCGATGTCATTGGCCGCAAGCGCGCTCTCCTCACCGGCATCACGCTGCAGGCCATTGCTATGATCTACGTGGCAGTATTCTTGACTGCTGTGCCTGAGCTGGGCACAGATTCCCAATACGTCCTGCCCCAGTCCAAGGTCGCCGCCAGCCGTGGCGCCATTGCCATGATCTACATCTCGGGTTGCGGTTGGGCGTTGGGCTGGAATTCCATGCAGTACCTGCTCACGGCAGAGTTGTTCCCGCTGCGGATCCGTGCCCTCGCCACCTCGTGGGCCATGACTCTTCACTTTGCGAATCAGTACGGCAACACGCGAGCTGTCCCCAACATGCTTCTTCCGGCCCATCAGGGTGGCATCTCGGCCAAGGGCACCTTCTGGTGCTTCGCCGCCGTTACCATCCTCGGCGGCCTCTGGGTGTGGCTCTCCGTTCCCGAGACCAGCGGACGGAGCCTGGAGAACATGGACCGCCTCTTCGATCTTCCCTGGTACAAGATTGGTCTTTATGGCAACAGGGATGCCGATCAGCAGGATGCGGCTTACGACGACAAGCAGCGAGTTGCCGAGGAAACCCACGGCAAGGAACAGCGCGTCGAGGAGAAGGAGGTCGTGTAAGTAAGCACCGGAAAAGAAAATTTGACCAGCTAGCACTATCAATATTTAAACCTTGAAAAAAATTCATTCGAAATGAATCACGCGCGTTTGTTCCACCAAGCCAAGTCAACAACTACCTAGAAATTTTTTTGGAACTTCCAGCAGAGACGTAGCAATCATGTTGGACATGCGCTTCAGATACGGCCTTGGAAGGGAGGGCCTGATGGAATACATGCATGTGGGAACAATACGACATTGAGAAGATGCAAATACTTGTTTGGAAACAAAATTGGCACGTCCACAAAACCCGTCATATTCTTTTTCAAAAGTACAACCAACACAACACCTTGTAGCGTCAAGCGCATCAGATAGATCCGAGCTCAGTAAAATAGTTGGCCCTTCAGGACACGAACAAAAAACATGAGCGAGCGTCGCGTCGGCCATTCATCTGCGAGACAGCCCGACTTCCAACCCCAGGGGCTTTCTCAAGAAGCCTTCCCTGGTCCTCATCTCGCCCTGTCTGGGCGTCACGGCGTACCTCCTCACCCACGTTGCGAGGATCAGCTTCAGTTCCATTTCGGCCACGTTGCGGCCGATACAAGCCCTTGGTCCGTGACTGAATGGAATGAAGGCATTCTTTTGTCGCGCGGTGGCGTTTTCCCATCTCTCCGGCCTGAACTCCTCGGCGTCATCTCCCCAGATTTCCGTTGAGTGATGCATCGTGTAGGTCGGTACGCTGAGGACGGTGCCGGCCGGGAAGTAGTGCCCGTGGAAGGTGATGCCCGGGGAGCCCGGGGGGATCTGACGAGGCAGTCCGATGCTAGAGGTGGAGTGGTGGCGAAGAGCTTCGTCAATGACCCAGGTGAGATACTGGAGATCGCGGACCATGTCAAACGTCGGTACGTCCACGCCCTCGGGAATCGCTGCGTCGAGCTCTCTCCGTAGTTTCTCGAGAACGCGTGGGTTTCGGACGAGATAGTTCATGAGAGCGCAGGAGGTGTTTGACGTGGTGTCGCTGCCGGCGATGAGCTGAGTCAAGGCCTCGGCGGTCAATTCTACGCGCCCGAGAGGCTCTCCCTTGTCATCTTTGCCTTCCATCAACCGAGCGAGAAGGTCGCTGCGCCCCACAGCCGGAGGGTTTTCCATGCGAGCCTTGACCCGGGCGATGGCGATGCCGGCAAGATTCTCAACGGCTTCCAGCCCTTTGCTGAAGAAGGGATCGGGAAGCCACTTCGCGTAGGGTTTCAGCTGCGGGTAGCACCCGAGTGTTGCGCTTACCTCGCCACGCCGGTTGAGAATCTCAATCGCCGACGCGTACTCGGGGGGGCTGTCGGGAGAGGACCTGATCTCGGCGACATCCGCGCCCTTCTCAAGCATGCCGAATGGGGCTCCAAAGGCCAGGTCGCCGATGACGTCGAAGGCCAGAAAGTTGAACCACGGTAGAGAGTCAATGTGCGCCTCCTTGCTGCCATCGCTGGTCCTCTGCGAGCTCTCGTCGATCAGCTTGTCGAGTTGTTTGATGAAGCAGACCAGATTCTCATGGATAAAAGGCTTAAACTGGGAGATGGATTTGGTTGAGAAGGTGTGCGACACCATCTTTCTCTTGCGCGAATGTTGCATCCTGTCTCGCGTATTGAACAGGCCGCGGCACATGGACACGAAAGCATCGTAGAATTCACTGCAAGAAGCGAGGTTAAATTGACTAGACGCGAATGGATTGCTGAACCATGTAGCAGCGGGCTGATGGGTCTCACGCACGATTTCAGGAACCCGTTGCCGTGGCCGTAGACGACGGGAATGGCCTCATCGTCAGCAATACTGACATGATTGGGCTGGATGCGAATTACTTTGCCGAGCTTGGCGTGGCATTGATCGACCGTCTTGTAGCGATGTCCACGCCGACTGACGCCAAGCAACCAGAGATTCGAAAACTGTGCGCCAAACGGAGCCGGGATCCCTCGCAACGGCCCAAAGGTGACGAAATAATCAAACAGGTAGGAAAAAGCAACCAGGCCGATGACAGCCGGTATTGCCCACGGTGACAGGAGGTACTCCAACAGCGCCATGCTACTGGCAACCGGAGCTCAGTGTCTTGGTTTGTTCGGTTGGAATTGGTGGACTGGGTCGTCGGGAAATCAAAGACAGACGGATAGACGGTCTGGAAAGCAAGCAAGCTTGTTCGATAGCAGGGTGTTCAATCAGGGTGTTCTGTCTGCGCTTTATACGTCGGTAGCATAACCGCCAGCATCGCACGCCAGCATCGCACGCCAGACCAGCGTATGAGGATTGGCGGTTTACGAACCCGAGCCCCCACAAGCCAGCAGAACTGTCCGGAAGCTCGGGACTGGCCATCGGCAAGCCGTCGAGTTGCTGTTTGGTGTGTCACGTTGAATGCGTCGCTCATCCGAAGGCCGGGTTGGTCTCGTCGATGCTGTCCCGATGCCACCCTGATTGGTTGCACGGCAAATAAAGTCGGGTTGTTGGCTTCGCGGCAAAAATCCTGGCTCGCATACACGCTGGTATCCGTGACGTCCGCACATAATATGTACTAAATTTAGTAAGGCCATCTGAATCCATGAGTAGCATGTTTTGTGTGTCTCGCAACTCAAGGTGCGCGCGCGATGATAAAGTCGTCACCATTCAGCGTCGAATGCATCGCTGCCGCCGCCACGATCGCTCCTTCCCTTCCGTCGTCACCCACCATTCTCCCCCAACAATCTTGATGCTTTCTCTTTTTTTTTTTTTGTGCGCGGAAGCGCCGGGCTCATAAGCTGATGACTGATGAGAGAACCGCTGACCCTTGGTATTAGGACTGCGGCTGTACATATTACAGGCTAATCTATTTTATCCAACAGTCACAACTTATCAGTCATCACCTTTGTCGATGGCCGCCGCTACAGCCGCTGCTCTCACCGAAGTACATTCGTTCCACTCCCCGTGTCTCTCGACTGGTCGAGATCAGACATGATCCAGATCCGGCGCTACCATTCGTTTGTGCCAGTCAGTATGCCTCCATTGCCTGCAAGTTATGCACCTACATCTAGATCGCAAGCACGAGTGGGGGGTTGTCACTCTCCAAGAGCTTGTCGAGATCTTTTGCTCTAGTGCCTGCACGCCTTCTCCTGCTACCATGCCAGTTGCTTGGCAACAAACGACCTTCTTGTCGTAGCAACTTTGAGGTTGTAGCCGTGTCGCAAATCGCGGCTCAGTGCAGAGTTAGCCATCGCAATATCCAGGCAGCGTCACCGTCAGGACCATGGGGAACACGGCCACATGCTGTGAGCAAACACGCATGTCCGAATGTCGCTTGGGGGGGGGGTCGTGTCCAATCAACACGGGACGAGCACCTCCATCACCGACGCGGATGGAGGGCGAAAAATGGAAGCGCCTCTTCGTTAGTGCATTTCACGATGAACTCTCATCAGTGAAGCGAGAACTCTCATCAGTGAAGCGAGGACCCATGTGACTTCTGTCCTCCAAAATGACCTGATCTCAGCTTCGGTGGCGGACCACGGCACCGCCATACAACTCAGGCCCGCTCTCCATGCCAAACATCTACACGCTACTATTTCACCTTACAGCCACGATCAGGTAAAAAAATTTGGTCACGAAATCAGCCAAAAGACAAGGGGGGACATGCAGCTGATTCAAAGGCCAGGACAGGCTTGCATGCAACGGACTCACCTACTCTAAGTCTTTGGATTGATATATATATATATATATCAGCCGAACCCCCGCAAGACATCTGGGAATGTTTCCACCCCGCCACGACATAAAGTTACTCTTATCCCCCTGGTATATCCGTGCAACATTGTGGCAGCCCACAGCCCACCACGGGGGGCAGAAGAAGGTTCATGGCGGTTGGGGGCCGGGCAAATGGGACGCCTTGGTTGGCTGAATTGTAGGTTCGTCCGTCTGTCAGTCCAAATGTCAACTTTAAAATCACGTCAGTCAGGCGCGCCGGGCCAAGAACATCCAAGAACATCCCATTCTGTCCCCAACCATGGTAGAAGCAAAAGCTTTAAAGATGGCAGGGTTTGCCATGCTGCTCTCGGCCAATCCCCTTTCCCTTGACAGTCTGCCTTCTCCAGATGCAACAGGCATCCACTTGCTCCTACCGTCACCTTTTGTTCCCCTTGTCTTTTTCTTTTCTTCCAGAAACAAAGAACAGAAATGCGCCTGCCTGCCGTGTTAACAGCACTGGCCGCGTGCCCGGCCATCACCGTGGCGGCCGGACCGGGCCACGGGGAGATGCCGAGGTCACTGGAGGCCCGGACGTCGGCGGGCGAGACAAATGCCGAAGTTGGTGCCCTTGCGTCGTCTTTGAAGACGTGCGAGGACTGTCATGTAAGTTGTGGCATCCCTTTCCCATATTCATCATGGCTTGTCCCTCGGCATCTCCGTCAACCAAATTGGTACACCAGCCAGCTAACGCTTTCGTTAGCTTGTCCTTACAATGGCAAAGAGCCTTCTTGAAGAGGGCGACGAAGCATTTAGCAGCCTCGGGAGGCAGCTCTGCGTCAATAGTACCGTTCGTCACAGCTCCATCGTGTCCAGCAATTGATTTCTCCATCCTAGATGTATTCCAACTCACAGGGGGAAAAAATAATTAGAAATTCGACCAGCAACTCTGCGATGGAGTTATCGAGCGCGAGGGACCGATCCTCGCGTCCATTCTCCGCACAATGGAAATGAATTCGCCGACCTCGGTCCAGTTCTGCATCTCGTTCCTTGGATTATGCGACGTGCCCAAGGTGGACGCGTGGGCGGTGCCCTTGCCGTCATCGGAAACAAGCTCTGCTGCTGCCGCTGCTGCCGCTGCTGCCGCTGCTGCCGGAAGCAAAGGTGTTGCTGGCGGCAAGAAGCCGCTCCAGGTCATCCAGTACTCGGATGTTCACATCGATCCCTTGTACAAGGAGGGTGCCAGCGCCGAATGCAAGAAGCCCACTTGCTGCAGGTAAAGAGACAAACCCATTCCTTGAGGAATGGGATGGGGACTGATGAGCCATTGGATTTTGCAGACCCCCCCCCCAGGACCATGTCCCGGGCAAGACGAGTCGCCCGGCTGGTCCGTTTGGAGACCACAAGTGCGACACGCCCATGACATTGGAGAAGAGCATGTACGAGTACATCAAGAAGGAGTTCCCGGACGCTGCGTTTGCCCTGTTCACGGGCGACATTGTCGACCATGGCGTGCACAATACTAGCAGGGAATACAACGAAAACATCAGTGAGCTTTGCGTCAAACAAGAAGAAGAAAAACATACATCACTTCCCTTGGCTTCATCACACACGCACACTTACACACACACACACACACACACACACACACACACACAAGCTAAACAAATGACAAATTTCTAGTTGAGCACAGCTACCAAGTCATGCACAACTACATCGACGTCGTCTACGCAACGGCAGGTAACCACGAAGCCGACCCGCCCAGCGTTTTCAAGCCCCGATCCGTCGGCAACGACACCCAGTGGGTTTACGACAGTCTGGCTCAGGAGTGGTCCCGCTGGGTCGGCAGCTCGTCCGTGGCAGAAGCCCGGGCCGCCGGCGTCTACTCGACAAAGTACCCCAAGGGCAACCTCCGCGTCATCTCCCTCAACACCAACATGTACTACCGCCTCAACTTCGCCCTCTACCAGACGACGCTGGAGAGGGACCCCAACGGCCAGCTCGCGTGGCTCGTCAGGGAGCTCGACGCCGCGGAGCGAGACGGGGAGAACGTCTACATCATCGGACACATGCCCCTCGGCGTGTCCGACGCGCTGCCCAACGGGTCCAACTACCTCGACCAGATCGTCAGGCGGTACGCCAAGACCGTCAGGGCCATGTTCTTCGGCCACACGCACGTCGACCACTTCCAGATCAGCTACGCCAACTACGCCAACCGGTCGCACGCCAACGCGCTGGCCGTCTCGTACATCTGTCCGTCCCTAACGCCCACATCAGGCCAACCCTCGTTCAGGGTGTACGACGTCGACCCGGACACCTTTGCCGTCCTCGACGCCACGACCTACATCGCCGACATGGACAGCCCGGGCTACCAGGTCTCGGGCCCCCTCTGGAAAAAGTACTACTCGGCCAAGGACGCCTACGGCCGCGCCGTGTCCCCCCCGCTGACCGACCCGGCCGCCGAGCTGTCCCCCTCCTTCTGGCACAACGTCACGGCCGCGCTCGAGAAGGACAACTCCCTCTTCGACGAGTACATGGCCCGCAAGAGCCGCGGCTGGAAAGCCGACCGGCCGTGCCGCGACGGCTGCAAGAAGGAGGAGATCTGCGGCCTCCGCGCCGCCCGCAGCCAGGACAACTGCTGGAAACCCTCGTTCGGCATCAGCTTCAGCAAGCGCGGCGAGGCGGAGCACAACCACGGCCACCACGACGCGTGCGGCGCGTCGGTCGCCTCGGAGTGGCTGAGCGATCTGTTCAGGAGGCAGGACATGCACGGCATGGTGCGCGACATGTTCCTGGCCGCGGGTGGCAAGCTTCTGTCCCCTGTGAAGAGGGCGTAGCGTAGCGCATTGCCGTGTCTTTCCTCAGAGAATGTAATTGGGGGGTTCTGTTGATGTTTTATTTCATCATCTAGAGACTAGGGACTAGGTAGGCTAGCTGCTATACCCAGGGCTTGCAAGGCCCCCATGATGGATTTGTTTTCAGTTGAGAGAATTGAAATTTCAATCACCGAGGTACCGCACTAAGCGCGTCTGTCTGCCCCCCCTTGTTGATGCTCTCCATCAACAACTCGGAGAGCTGCTTCACGCTCTCCTCGGACGTGACCTGGCTGGCCATGACATACAAAACATTCCCTAGCACCCGACTGTGTACGTTCCACGGGCCGCTCTCGCCGCCCGTCCTTCCTGCGTTCAATCTCTCCCGCAGACCAAGAGCAGCGTTGCTGCTGTACCCCGAGCCGGCCGAGTCCCTCAGATGAATGGCCAGCACGCTGCCCAACGCCCACGCGCCAATCACGCCATCTGTCAGCCGGGACAAGCTTTCCACAAGTTCGCGCGGCCACGTGGACCACACGTCGACTTTGTGCTCCGGCGGCTGTCCCTCCGACCCCTTCCATCCCCGTGCCTGAGCCCAGTCCCATGCGCCCCTTTCTTCCATGCCTTGCATCTCTTTTACGGACTCCAGGGCGACTTGACACCCGACCGGGTGCGCCGTGTAACTGTGCCCGTGGAGCAGCGCATCCGTCTTGTCGGGACTGAGGAAGATCTTGAAAAATATTTTCCGAGGCGAGGGTTGTGCAAAGCGGCACGAGACCGCCTGTGAGAAGCTTGGCGTGGACGGAGATGTCAGGATGAACGCCCAGGAACGAGGAGGGCGTAAAGCGTCCAAGGCGATAGAGGCCCGTGAAGACTTCGTCAAAGATGACGGGGAGGCCTGACCATTCATTGGGGTCGTCTGCGGAAGTGGGCTGTGTCGCGGTGCCGAAGAGATGGGGGCATCTGCGGACGACATTCACTAGGGTGCGTTGGAAGAGGGGGTCGCTACGGGTGAGCGGAAAAGCTTTGTCAGTAACCTTTGATAACAAATGACAGTGGCGGTATGAGGCAAGTCAAGAAAGGGTGTAGAAAGGATGCACTAACACAAACTCCATGCCGCCTGCACCGAGAATGATTGGCTCTAGCATCAGGGCGCCGAACTTGCGGCCCTGGGCTCTGAGGGTTTCCAGCGTCGAGATTATGTAATCTTCGTACATGACATGCTCTCCTGACGCCTCACGGGCCTCGACATCGAATATGTCATTCAAGGTGGCATAGGCTCGCCCGGAACCAAAGCTCTCCTTGAGGCTATCCGCCACTGTAACGCTCCATTCGCCATTTCTGCAGAGCACGGTGGGATAATCCAACCAGTAGCCTTTCCCTTCGTACCACTCGATTTTCTCGTTGTAGATGCCCGGCTCGGCGCAGTCCATGGCGCCCATGGTGTCTCCATGATATGCACCTTTGAGCCCCAGAATGCCTAGTTTCTGGTCCGTGTCCCAGTCATAGCGCATTCTAGCTGCGCGAAGTCCCATCTTGACAGCGACTTCTGTGCCGGTACTGCCATTGTCGGAGTAGAACACGCGGCTCAGACGGGGATTCTGCATGCCCTTGAGGAGCGTCTCGGCGAGAGCCATGGCAGGCTGGTGGATGGCCGAAGCGAACATGACATGACCGTACCTGCCGGCGGCATAGGCAGCTGCAAGAGTGAGCTTTGGGTTAGAGTGGCCTAGTCCTTGGGTCCACCACGAAGCAGAAGCATCGAATGATGATCGCAACACCGGTGCTTCAGCGGAAGTGTTGTTGCCCTGGGCTGACGGCGCGAGTGTTTGAAAGTAGTCACCGTGTGCAGAGTCGATTGTCATGATTTCCTTCGGACCAACCAGGCTTTGTTGTGTGAAGGGGTACCAGATATGCTGGCTTGCCTTGGTAGCCATTGAGTCCAATGCGGACAGGCGGTTACTGTGGTTCACATGCAACAATTCCAAAACTTGTCTCGTGATCTCCTCACAATCCTTTCGCTCGTAGTATTTCTGCATGGCTTCCTCGTCCCTTTGCGGACTTTGATCGCGCTTGGGTGGCACGGATAAACTGCTCACGGGGATGTCGTAGTTGTCCTTGAAATATTCGGCCAGATACCGATAGTTCTCGTACGTGTTGTCCTTGAAGAGCAACACTGATTCGACATCATAGCCGCGGATCCGGAGGGACTCGAATGCAGATATCGTCTGTGAGATGCCGCCCAGGCGGGAATCACCCACAAGCAATGTTGGCGCACGTAGTGGTATATACACATCAGCTTGGGTCTTGCCCGATGGTCCAGGGGAGTGGACGCCGCCGGCTGTCTCCATGAACAGCCAGCCATTGTCCTTGGCAGCGCACTGGGTGGCGAAGGCGCGGCATTTGGCTAGGAGAGCCTCGTCAGATGGAATGGGCTGCCCGGGACAGCATTAGTTCAGCCCGTGTTCAGCTAAGTTATCTCATTGGATTGGTCAAGTCGACGACGTACTCTGCCCGAAACCAGAGCTGCAGTGTGCGGGCTGCACGGGATGTCATACTGATAAAGTGTGCTGCGAGATACACCAGGTGCGAAGCGAGCTATGTGTCTGCTCATGATATCATTAGACAAGATCCGAAGACCTTCACACCGGGTGGTTTTCTATCAAATCATCTGTGTTAGTTCGTTAGTTAGAGTTGCCCCAAATGACATGGATATGAGAACGACTCACACCGATCATCAGCTTCATCTCCTGCACCTGTCGACACAGGCTTCAAGAAAGTGACGTGCTCATCCTTCCACTGTTTCTTTGCGGTTCTGGCCAACAATGTCGTGAAGATGGTCTTGCCAACATCCGTATTCGCCCCGAACACTTGATACACGCGGATCGAGCGCCACAGCAGCGAGGCCAACGGCGACTTCATCGTGGTTCAACGTTGTGAGCGTCGATGCCAACCGATCATCTCCGATCATCTCAAACGCGGTGTCGAACAAACCCGGCGTTGCTGGCGTGTTTTGTGGTGTTTGGTTGGGTCCACAGACGAGTGGATAAGTGGAACCCGGAGGAGCCCACCAAGTTGACCACCTGCAGGCTGCCTGCCAGCTGAGGCCAGCCGGCCGCGGGTTTTTTTTATCTGTCTTCGGCTAAACATCATGCCACGGGCAATTTCGAATTCCCCACGGCCCAGACTTTCATGAACAAACATGGCCGAGCAACCTGGAACAGCGGTGCTTCCACCAGATTCAAGAGGATGTGCATGCACCAGACAGCATCAAATCGTGAGGCGCACGCAGTCCTTGCTCCGCAGACTCCATAAAAATTCACCGTCGACCTCTCATCCAAGCCAGAGAGAGCCAACAAGGGGGCCATGCTAGCACCGCACTCGCTGAGCGGAAATCCAGGCCTACTCACAGTTGTACTCTCTCATACGCTTCCTTGCTCCTCCTCGTTCCATCGTACTGAAATGAGCCAATCGACTCCGTCTGCATCATGACCAACTCCGAGAGCGCCCTGGACAAGACCTACGGCTCCCTGCTCGCCCGCCGAGAGCGCCACAACCGCCTGCGCAGACTCACCCTCCGCGACGCCGGCATCGTCGACTTCTCATCCAACGGCTACTTATCCCTCTCTGGTCACCCCGACATACAATCTCGGTACATTTCGCTTCTCCAGAGCTCCAGCTCCCCAGGTGGTTTCGCATTGGGATCGTGCGGCTCACGCCTCCTGGACGGCAACACGGTCCTGGCAGAGACGTTGGAATCCGGCATCGCGGCTTTTCACGGCGCGCCAGCCGCTCTGCTGTTCAACTCCGGGTTCGAGGCCAACACGGGACTGTTTGGTTGCGCCCCGCAGCCCGGTGACGTGGTGGTCCACGATGAGCTGGTCCATGCTAGTGTTCACGATGGGATGAGATTGAGCAGAGCAAGGATGCTCCCATTCGCACACAATTGCGTCAAAGGTGCTGATGTGCCGACGGGGTCCACACTGCAGAGTCTAGCAGAGGTGCTGGAGGGGTTGAGGAGAGGAAAAGACGGCGATGAAGTAGCTCGTGGAGTGAAAAACATCTTCATTGCCGTGGAGGCGGTGTACAGCATGGACGGGGACGTCGCTCCGCTGCGAAGCATCGTCGACTGTGTGGAGAGTCATCTTCCCCGAAAGAACGGCTACATCATCGTGGACGAGGCTCACTCCACGGGCTGGCTGGGAGAACAGGGGCGCGGTCTAGTGAGTCAGTTGGGACTCGAAGATCGGGTGTGGGCTCGCGTACACACGTTCGGCAAGGCCATGGGCTGTGCGGGAGGTAAGCTACAACCATCTGTTCGGAGATGCATGATCGCTCGAGGATGATGCATCCCGGATGCTAACTGGCGCTGACAATAGCTGCTGTGCTGTGTTCTCCCACCACTCGATCGTACTTGATCAATTATGCACGCAGTCTTATATACACCACGGCCATGGGTTTCCCCATGCTCGCGGCCATTCAGACCGTCTACGACTACCTCGGAACAGGCAACGGTGCTCCGCTCTTCAAGAGTTTGATGTCGCTCCTGGAAGAAACACATCAATTGCTCGCGGCTCTATCGGAAAAGCACAATCCACCACCGCAATTATTTCGCGTCAATGCTGCGCCGCCTGAATCGCCCATCATTCCTCTATTTTCAGGTCGTGCGAGGAGCCTGGCCACGCACTGCCAGAGACGCGGATACATGGTTCGGCCGATTTTGGCTCCAACTGTGCCTGAGGGGACGGACAGGGTGAGGCTTTGCCTCCATGCTGCGAACACAGTCGCCGAGGTGCGAGGACTTTGTCTGGCAATTGAGGAGTGGCTTCAGAGCCAACTTGGCGGTGGTTCGGCTACGAGGTTTGAAGAAATGCCGCAGGAGCCGACTGTGACTTCAGCAAAAATTGGAGAAGCCCCCATAAGCATTTTGAGTAAATTATAGAATAGACGATGATTCCAACTGTTTTCCTTTGCTTTCCATCTTTTTCTTTATTGAACATGAAATCATGCCGTAGGTCCAGCGTGTTTTTGTTTCCAATTGTTATACCTTGATTACTTACACCCTGGCGGCATCAACATCTCCTGCACCCACAACGGCTTTCTTGCCAAAGCTCTTCATCGGTGATAAGCCCCATCGCCCAAACATGGCGCTATCCTCGTCCCATCCATTGCAATCCGTTGTCAACATCTTCTCGCCTGTGAAGATGGCGTTTGCGCCTGCCATGAAGCACAACGCCTGCTTTTCTTCCGACATGCTTTTCCTTCCTGCAGCAATTCGAATAATGGTCGCAGGCATGATGAGTCGCGCCGTCGCAATCGTTCTCAGCATGCTCGTAAAGGCAATGGGCGTGGTGTCTCCCAGTGGCGTTCCCTTGATAGGCACCAAGGCATTGACGGGGAAACTCTCTGGATGAGATGGCAGCGTAGAGACGGTATGAAGAAGGCCCACCCGATCCTCTGATGACTCGCCCAAACCCAAGATGCCACCAGAGCACACGTTGATGCCTGCATCACGGACGTGGCTCAAGGTCTTGAGGCGTTCATCGTACGATCTCGTTGTAATGACATTGGGATAAAATTCACGACTCGTGTCAACATTGTGGTTGTAGGCCGTCAGTCCAGCCTCCTTGAGCTGCTTGGCTTGCTCGTTATCAATCATTCCCAACGTCACGCACACCTCCATGCCCATGGCCTTGACGCCTTTGACCATTTCAGTGATGTTCTTCAAGCTGTTCTTGCGACCGCGCATGTCTCTCCATGCAGCGCCCATGCAGAAACGAGTGCTTCCATTTTCCTTGGCCGTCTTCGCAGCCGCCAGGACAGACTCAACTGTCTCAACTCGCTTGGCTTCCAGACCTGTGCCTTTCTGGTAGCGGGTGGCTTGGGCGCAGTAGGAGCAGTCTTCGGTACATCCGCCGGTCTTGATATTCATGAGAGTACAGAGTTGAACTTCGCCGGGGGCGTGATATCGACGGTGAACCAAGTTCTAGGAATTGATGTCGTGTTAGCTCAGACTTGTACGGTCGGTTCTCTGTATCCTCAATCCAAGCGTCGTCTTGCAGAGGTGGGGCTGTCATCCCGAGTTGGCTTACAGCTTGATGCGCCAGTTCCAGCAATGGCTGATAATAAATGGCAGAGATTTCTTCTCTCGTCCAATTCTGTCGAGGACCTGTAGCAGACACGGCATCTTTCAAGATTTTGGCCGCATCTGCCTGTCTGGCCGAGTTCTCGACTGCTTGAGGTTGGTCATGCGTAGCCGTGGGCGTGTCCACGAGTGTGGCGCCAGTGCGAGCTATGGACTGGAAAGATGGGCGAGAGATGGTCTTTGCTGCCGTCCAAGGTGCTTGAAAAATAGCTGTCGATGGTGTTTTGTGGCCAGCCGATCGAAACGACCCAAGGCCGTTGGTGACAAGCGACCAACGCATCGTGATCTGTCTGGTGTGCTTTTTCCAAGCCTTGAATGTTGAGGTTGTCCGAACAACAACACGGAGGGAAAGAGCTGGCGGGTGGCACTCGAGAGGGGGAGGGGGAGGGGCAGGCCAAGTCCAGTGCCCAGTCCAGTGCCCAGTCCAGTCTGGTGCTTTCACTTTCGACGGTCGCACAGATTGTTTAGGACCTGCTCGGCTTGTGACACACAACACGTACAAAACAACCCCGTCTGGTTCTGTCTAAAGTTGTCTGCATCCTTGATGGTGGAAAAGTCCGCCCTACCCCGGCTTCCTTTACCCGTGACGTTCGATAATTCACCTCATCCAGAGAGGTGTTAAGGTGGAGAATGGCTAAGGAAATCATTAGTAGTATTATTATAGGGAACATAGTAGCTAGATAACTAAATAATATAACCTATATTATCCCTATTATTTTTAGTACTACTTTATAGTAATAAGACTAGGACCTTTAATTATTCTTTTACTTAACTAAATTATTACTATAATTAAATATTTTAATATTAGAAATCCTTTAATAAAGTACTTCTATAGTATTACTAAGCTAAATAAATAATAAATAATACTTAGACTAGAAGAAAAAAGAATTATAAAACTCTTATAAAGTATAACTATAGTTAGAAATAAAGAAAACTTAGATTAGAATATAATTATAGTTAGAAATAAAGAAAGATAATAATTAAAGTATAGCTATAGTTATTACTATAATTAAGAAAATTCTCTAGCTATAATTAGAAAATACTACTATTTAGTAAGATAAGAATATTAAGGACTATAGGACTTAATAAGATAGGTATAGAACTATAAGGCTATATAAAACTTATAAAGAATTATTTAATAAGATCCTAGAATACCTAGAATAAAATAATAGGAAGTAAATTATATTAGAGATAGTAATAAATAATAATTATAATAAGAAGTTAACTTATAATAATAAAGTAAAGAATTTATAGTATAGGAAATAAATAGGTTAGAAGCTTAAACTATAATAAAGCTATAAAAAACCTTCGCATAAACTTCCGCACCGCTTTAAAGGTCTGGAATTACCTCTAAAATACAAACTATATTAATATTTAAATTCCTTACCTTTATTTACCCTCCCATAATATTATATTATAATAAAGCTAGTAGTAAAAGTATAAATATAATACTAATAGTAATTAACTTAGGAAAAAAAAAGCTAGTATAAAGCTAGTATTACTTAAATATAGGAATTAAATAGTTTAATATTTAAAGTAATAAGAATAACCTTATAATAAACTAAATCTAATTTAAATATATAGATAATATAAAATTCTATAATAAAATTATAAGCCTTATCCTTAGTAATAAAGTTACTTAGATATAGTATATTACTAAAGCTATTACTAAATAAGTAGTAAACTATACCTAAGCTAAAATAAAGATAATAAACTATAATAGTAATAATATTTATATTACTAAAAAAGCTTTTAAAAAAGCCTTTAAAAAGATTATTAAAGAAAAAGCTAAAGAAAGTAATACCTTAACCTAAGTAAGTATTATTACTAGCTTAGCTTCTAAATAACTAAATACCTTATTTCTCTTTCTTTAAATCCTTAGTAAATAAAAATAAGAAATACTTATTAAAAGGAATATTATTTAGAAATTACTTTAGTTTAGAAATATAAAAAATATAGTAATAATAGTAAATAAAGCTATAAGCTAGGCTATAGTAATAGTAACTAGAAGACTTCCTAGTAAGAATATAATTATTACCTTTAAAGAAAATATTACTTAATATAAAGAAAACTAAAAATAAATTACTAAAGTATTTAGGCTAGAAGTAGCTTTCTATTACTATATACTTAGTATTATTATTAAGAGATTCCTAACTAAATATACCTTTATTAAGAACTTAGTAACTAAAATAAAAAAAGCTAATAAGATAAATATAGTTAAGGTAATAGTAAGATAACCCTAGGGTAAAGATACTTAAAGAATTACTTTAATACTAGGCCTAGCTAAAATTAAAAATACTAATAAGATATACTAAGATAATATAGTTTTTAAAGTAAAGCTTTTTTAAACTAAACTATATAATAAAACTTTATAACCTTAATAATATTATAATTACTTCTAAATAAGCTATATAGCTAAGTTTTATAAGGTAATACTAAGGTATAGTAAGTATAAAGCTAGTTATTATAAGAATAAAGAGTTCTTTTATTTAATAAAAAATAAATAAGTAAAAAAGAATTATATCTTATACTTTAAACTATATCTAGCCTAGTCTAAGGATTACTTTATTTTAAAAAAGAAGTAAAATATTACTAAAGTAAGATATTTTAAATAACTCTCTTTATTTATTACTTACTTCTTAAGTAAAAGCCTAACCTTATCTTATAAGAGATTTAGTATAGCCTTAGAACTTATTATTATAGTAAGTAAAAAAAAAGAATAACTTATAAATATAGAATAAAGTACTAAATAACTAAGATTAGGAAGTATTAAATAATATATAAAGTAACTTAAAGCTAGGTTAAAACTAATATAAAATAGTAAAGACTAATAACCTCTTTAATTAATATAATAATATTATAAGTCCTTTTTTAAAATATAAATAAGAAAAATAAACTAGTATATATAATACTTTATTACTAGACTAATATAAATATAATTATAATTTAAGAATAAAAATATATAAGAAACCTATAGTCCTTAGCACTAGGCCTTACCTAGTTTTACCTTATATACTATAATAAATATAATATAGTATATATAAATAAGAAATATAAAATAAAATTATAGTTAGCCTAAGGTAAAGTTAACTAGTTATTATAGAATTATAAGGAGTTAATATTTATTCCCTTTATTTAAAGGGATATAGTAATAACTAGAATATACTTATTTATATAATTAATATAAAAAAGCCTTATAACTAAAGTATATTTATTAGTAACTTTAACTAAAAATACTTTTTTTAGAATAAGCTAAATAGAAAAACTAATAAAGTAAATAAACTACTAGAGTTTATAAACTAGTAAAGGCTTAGACTTATTATACCTTAAGGTAAACCTATAAGATAATATAAAGATAATAAAGATAGTATTATTAACCTAGTATAAGCTATACTAGATATTAGAGTTTATTATAATAATACTAAAGACCTTACTAGATTTAACTATATTCTATAGCTAATTAGTATTTTTAATAAATAATAAGAAGCTACCTTTTAAGTCCTTAAATATATATAAAAAGCTATAAACTAGCTATATATAAAGGTAAAGGTAAAGATTATACTCTAACCTAAAAATACACTAAACCCTTATAATAAAGAGGGAATAAATAACTATATAACCTAGCTTATTATAAGTCTAAAATAAATTATAAATAAGGTAATCCTAAAGAAACCCAAAACCCTAAGGACTTCTTAGCCTAAAGGTATAGTAATTAAGGAAAGCCTAAGAGTTAATTAGTAAAGTAAGGTAAGCTAAGAGATAATAAAAATACTATAAAACTAATATAAACTAGTAAGCTTATATTAAGGTAAATAAGAACTAAGAATATATTATTAGAAAAAAGAAAAGAAATATATAAAGAAATACCTTATAAAAGGTAAATATATAGGAAAAAAATAAAGAGGTATAAAGGCTTAAGAAATAAGCCTAGCTTTAAAGCTAGGCTTTCCTAAAGCTTCTTAGACTTCTTAAGCTAAAAAGAAGTAAAAATAACCTTAATCTAGCTACTATATATAATAATAAGGCTAGTATACTAGTATAAAGATTTTTCCTTAAACTAATAGTAAACCTTTTATATATACTAAATCTTTTATTCCTAAAGCTAGAAAATATACTATTACTAGCTAAAAAATAATTTAAATAAGAAAATATTAATAATATTCTAGTAAATATAGCTAGCTAAAAAGCACTAGAAAATAATAAACTCCTAGTAAGCCTTATTAAAGCCTATAATAACCTAGCTAAAAATACTATAGCTTAGCTTTTAAATATAGTCCTAGAAATAAGCTATTTTTTAGCTTACTTTTAAATTATAAAAGTAATAGTAATTAGGAAACCTAGTAAAACTACTAAGAAAATAAGGAAAGCTAATATATAAAGGCTAATCTCTTTACTTAATATAATAAGAAAGATTATAAAAGTAATAATTATAAAGTAACTTATAGCCTTTATTAAGGTAAAAAAACTACTTCTTAAACTCTAAGTAAGTAATAAAATAAATTAATTAATAAAAACTATAATAAAAGTCCTTATAAAGTATATTAAAAAGCCTAGGGAAGGGGTAGTATTACCTTACTAGTATAAATAAATATATCTTTAGTATTTAATAAAGTTAGTTACTTATACTTAATTTACTTTGTTGCGAATTGGAGTGGAGTTAAGTAAGGATGAGTTATGTTTTTTTTTAGGGTTTAAGTTTGCCTTAGAGCTTTAAAGGATAAGTTATAAAATAGAAGAGATATAAAAAGATAGAATAAATATAGTTATAGAGAAAGGGGGAATTATATTAATTTATACTATAAGTAAAACTTAAATAGATTTAAGTTTAACTATAATTATAAATTATAACTATATCTTATGTAATTATAGCTATAAAGTTTATATTAACCTTTTAGCCCCTAAATTTATAGCTTAAAGCTTGTTCCTTTGTTTATATTTTACCTAATACTATAGTGATTATTAAATTTGGTTATTAATTATTATACTAGCTAGGTATTACTAGTAAATTTTTTTGTTCCTTGAAAATTAGATGCATTAGCCACAGCCAATGACCCTAAAAAAAATTAAAAATCAATACTTAATTTACTTACTTATAAAAATAAAAGTTTTATAATAGCTAATAATAGTAATATAAAGCTTTCTTATAGATAAAATAAGCTATATCTTGCGCAATCGCAGCCACAAAGTTTGTCACAAAGTTTGTATTAACTTTTTAGCCCCTAAATTTATAGCTTAAAGCTTATTCCTTTATTTATATTTTACCTAACACTATAGTAATTATTAAATTTAGTTATTAATTATTACACTAGCTAGGTATTACTAGTAATTTTTTTTGTTCCTTGAAAATTAGATGCATTAGCTATAGCTAATGACCCCAAAAAAATTAAAAATCAATTAATAGATAAAATAAGCTAGCTTAGCTTTAATAAAAAACTTTTTAAACTATTTATAATTTAGGCTAATATTTTATAAGGTTTATCTTTTTTCTTAATTCTTTTCTTACTTTACTTAGTAAAGCTTTATATTTATCTCTAAGCTATTCTAAGTATAGTAGCTATAGGATTTATAGAAAATATAAATATAATAGCCTTTAGTAAGAATACTATATAAACTTAAAGAAAACTTAAAGCTATATAGAAAATCTATAATAAATAAGTAAAGTAAGTAAGAGTTAAGTTTAACCTAGCTAAAACTAAACTTATATACTTTAGTAAGTTTTATAAATCTTTTTAAACTAAAGTCTAGCTTAAAGTAAAGAAAATAATACTTATAAAATTATATAGGTTTTTAGAAGTATAAGTTAATAAAAAACTTAACTAAAGTATTTATAGAAATATTCTTAAGAGTAAATTTACCTAGCAATAGCTTATACTTTCTAAGCTAGTAGTATTAGCTTAGGGATATAGCTTTAGAAATACAAGACTTCCATATATATAACTTATAAGTAATCTAGCTTATTCTTACTTATAATGTAAGTACTTATTATATCCTTACTAAAAAAGAAAAAAAACTAAGAGAAGTAATAAAAAGCTTTATAGCTAACTAATTAGCTTATCTCTAGATTATTATAAAGGTATTTAAAGCTATACTTATTATATAACTAAAGATTAAGATATATATTCCCTCCCTTAACATTTACTTAAATAAAATAAAGTAAAAGTTTAAGAATTAAATTATTAATAGTAAAATTATAGAAATAATTTAAACTATAGCTAACTTAGTAATAATAGTACTATACTATAGAAAAAAACCCTTACTTATTAATAATAAGCTAGATATTGATTTTTAAATTTTTTTGGGGTCATTGGCTGTGGCCAATGCATCTAATTTTCAAGGAACAAAAAAAATTACTAGCAATACCTAGCTAGTATAATAATTAATAACCAAATTTAATAATCACTATAGTATTAGGTAAAATATAAATAAAGGAACAAGCTTTAAGCTATAAATTTAGGGGCTAAAAGGTTAATATAAAGTTTGTAATAAACTTTATAGCTATAATTATATAAGATATAGTTATAATTCGTGACTGTAGTTAAACTTAAATCTATTTAAGTTTTACTTATAGCATAAATTAACGTAATTTCCCCTTCCTCTATAACTATGTTTGTTTTATCTCTTTATATCTCTTCTATCTTATAACTTATCCTTTAAAGCTCTAAGGTGAACTAAAAAAAACCATAACTCATCCTTAATTGCAGCTAATCCAATTCGAAACTAACAGATGCACTGCATCTAATCACTAGGTAGGTTATGGGCTACTAATTAACTAATTAATGACTAACTAATTAGATAATAGTATGGCTAAAGGTGATAAAAAAGACACCGCACTATTTGAAATATTAAATAATATAGTAAAAGAGAAGAAAAGCAAAGGGAAGGAAGGGAAGATAAATCTAACCTTAAGATAATTAATAGTATTTATAATATAAGGGAAAAGATGCTAAAAAATAAGGGCAAGCCTAATAATAAGCTTTATAAGGTAGATAAAAAGAAGTTAAAGAAATGGAGTGTTAGGGTGTAGTAAGCTAAGCAGTTTTACCTCGTACTCAGGAGGGATAAGCTAGATATAAACTTATATAAGGAATAGAAAAAATAATAAAAAAACTAGTATAATAAAAAAAGGCTAACCTAAAGTAAATATATTAGAGAACTAACTAAAGACTACTTACCTTTTTATAACCTAAAGGAAATCTAGGAATTCTATACTAATATAAATAAATATATCTCTTTATTATTTAACTATATATAAGGAAAATAAGTCTAAAAAAGTTTTTATTTTAAAGAAAGGTTTCTAGGGTAGTTTTACCCTTATATAGCTATAGTTAGGCTATAAAAGACTAATACTATATACTAGTTAACTATAGTAATTATAACTATAAATAGCCCTAATAGTATTAGCTTACTAATATATAGGAAGTAAGGCTAGCCTTAAATAATCCTTAAAGAGTAAAAGCTTTAGCTAAGTAGTTCCTAGGTATAAGATAACTTTAATATTACTTATTAGTATAAAAGCTAGCTATAAAATAACTTAAATAACTAGAGGAAAACCTAAGCTAGAATAAAGATAATTATTACCTAGTAATATAAATAATTCTAAACCTAATAATTAAAATAAGTATTGGTAGCTACCATTATTTAGTAAGTTAGCCTTATTACTAAGCTAGAATAAGACTAACCTATTAATAATAATATAGTACTAATACCTAAGATTCTAAATTAAATAGGATTTATAAGAAATATATTAGATTTCTCTTAGTTTACTAAGCTAGAGAGTAAATTAGTAGTAAAGTAAGCCTAGATTAAAGGTAAATATAACTTATAAAAAGTCCTTTCTTTATAACCTATATATATTACTTTAGGGTTATAGACTTCTATAGGAAGTCCTTATACTTAATAAATTCCTAGGTAAGTTAAAGCTAAATATATAATAAGACTAAAGAACTTATAACTTTTAGTACTATTATACTAGGTTTACTTTAAATTTATAATAAATATTAGTAAAATAACCTAACTCTAGCCTAGGATAGCCTTAAATAGTTAGAAAGAAAAGAAAAACCTATAAAAAGTTTAATATAAAGAAAGAAAAAAAAACTAAAACCTTAAGAAAAGAAAAGCTTTTTTTTATACTTATAAAAGAAAGAAAGGGAATAAATTTAAATAACTTACTTAAAAATAAAGTATAGTATAATTAATAGATTTAATATATACTAGTAGCTTTAAAATAAGATTACTATAAAACTAGGTTAAAGTAATACTTCCCTTATCCTAACTAAATAAAACTAAGTACTTAGCCTTTATTAAACTTATAAAGTAAAAATAAGCTAAAGATAGCTAAAAAGTAAGGCTATAAAAGAGTTAGTAAGAAAGTAAATTAAAAGTAAATTAAAATTATAAATCTAGATTTACTTTACCCTAGCCTAAAGTAAAAAGACTTAGAATAGGCTTATTATTAATTTATTATACTAAAGTAAGGTTATAAAAGGCCTAGAAATACTTATTTAATATATTTTCCTTTATTTTTTTTTCTAATAAATTAAGGCTAGTATAAGCTAGTAATAAACACTTATAATAAGTTATATACTAAGTAATATAAACCTATTATAAGGCTAGCGCTAGCCTAAATATAAATATAAGGGGGTTTTTCTTCCTAGTATAGGGTTTTCCCTTTTAACTTAGTAGTAGGAGTACTAGTAATAGCTATTTATAGAGCTAACTAGTGTAAATAATATATATAATAAAGCTATAGAGAAATAAATAAGGAGAAATTAATAAAAATACTATAATACTAATCTAGTATAATACTAGTACTTAAGATTATAAATAATTATAGTTCTATATAGTTAGGAATTAACTAAGGTTAGATACTAATAAATAAAGTATTAAAACTTGTTAACTTAAGGAGCCCTATAAGCTATACTTAAATTAGGGAATCTAACTATAGGAAGTATTATTTTTATACTTAGTAAATTAGGTATAGTAGTATTCTATTTAAACTAGAGGTAAATAACACTAAATATTAGATAAAACCTTAATAAATTTTTAGATCTTAGAATTTGTTAGGAGCACGGAGGCTAGAGGGCTAGGGATAGGATAGTTATATAATAAAGCCTTTAGATAAGCCTTAGTTTATATAAATAACTAAGTAGCTATAAGATAGGTATGTGTATATAGTAAGGTATTTAGATAAAAACTACTTATAGAATATATAATAGGTTAGAGTTTAAGACCTTTATATACTAACCCCTAGGTAGTAAATCTCTAGCTATAACCTAGAATCTTAGCCTTCACTTTATTCACATCTCTCTGACCTTAGTCGTGACAGAATTTAACCTAAATAGTAAAACTCTAGTATAGGGACAGGTATTTTTATACTTAGTAGTATAGGGAATTTATACTCTATTAGTAAAGGTAAGTATTTCTAAGTAAATATAATATAATATAGACCTTAAACTTATTAATTAAAGAAGCTTTAGGGAAGAGCTATTAATTAAATAAATTACTTATAGGATTTATAACTAGACTAGCTAGGAGTAATATACTAATATAAGAGATATATAGAGAAGTAATAATATTTTACCTAGTGTTATAGTATAGGATACCTAGAGAGGTATACTAAATAAAGCATAGACTAGTAGTTAAACTTTATGCCTTAGGGAACTAACTAAGGTGCTTTTTAACTCTAAAAACCTAGGTTTTTAGGATAATTATACTACTATAATTAGAGGTATAGTGTATAGACTACTAACTTACATATAGGTTTACTTATTTGCTAATCTAATCTCCTAGTTAGATAGCACTATATAAAAAGCTTTTTATATACTATACTTATGTTAGGAATTTACTTAAGTTATAAAGAAAGGAGTTATTAGGAGAGAAAGGAATATTTTTATCTTAGGATAAATAGAGAATAATCTTATTTTCTTTCTTATACTCTTTTTTAACTTAGGTAAATATAATTAATATTTTAGAGTTTTATACTTACCCCCTAATTTTTACTCTAAAAAACTTTATTATAATAAGGTTTAAAGAGTCTAAAAGTCCTAAAAGCCTAAAACCTTAATACCTAATTCCTAATACCTAATAACCTATCTTACTTATTTTTATTTAAGAAACTAGATATATTATTAATATAACTATAGTTTATTAGTTAATCTAGACTAGTAATTTACTTAACTTAGAGAATACTAAGGGATTCTAAAGAAATACTAAATTACTAACTCCTTAGAATAATACTATTTAACTTAATTACTTTATACTAGAACCTTTTCCTATAGAGTTAGATACTAAAACTTAGAAAGAGTTAGTTCTAAGCTTTAAAATAAAATAAAATAAAATAAAATAATAGATTATTATCTAAGTTTATTCTAAGCCCTAAATATCCCCTAGAATAGTTACCCTAGCTAAATAAAATTATAATACTTATCCCCTTTTTATCCTTATAATTATATAATATTACTAATCCTAGTAAGACTAGATAAATAAACACTATAAGTAGTCTATTCTTCCTAATAAACCTAATAGTAAGGGGAGGAATTACTTTCTTTAGCTTACTAAAAAATAGGCTAGCTAAGGAATATATAAAGTATTATAAAGTAATAGCTATAATAGCCTAAGCCCTAAAAGAATATATTAATACTTTTATATATTTTATTTTTATATAAGGCTTATATAGGAAAGTAATAGCCTAGTATAAGGACTTAAGTATAAAAAGTAAATATAAAAGAAAATAGCTAAGAAGTTCCTAGAAAAGTTTAAGAAGCTAAATCCCTTTATTAAGATTTTTATATAAAGAGAGGTATATAGTTTTATATAAGAACTTAGAGAGATACTAAATACTTATATCTAATAAGCTAAGCGCCTAGCTTCTAAGATAAAATCTAATATATAATAGGTTTTATTTATAAACTTTATTACCTATATAGTAAATAAGGAAGTAAATATCTAACTATAAGAGAAAGTAATAGATTATATATTTATAGTAAGTAAATAAATAAATAGTATAGCTTTAAAGAACTTAATAATATCTAATCTAAAGCTCTTTTTATATAACTACTATTTATTTACCTTTAAAAAGATATTATAACTATCTAATAAGGAAACTTTAATACTTAGTATAGCTTCCCTTTAGAGATAGACAGAGCATTGCACTACAATGTGTAGTGTAGTGTAGTTTTTGTAGTATAGTGTAGTTACTACACTACAAATTACACTATACTATAAATTACACTAACTATAAGGAAAAAAAAACTATAATACATTATACTACAATTTTTTTTTAAAAAACTATACTAACTACAAATACTACAAATGTAGTGTTAGTATAAATATTTATCTTAGCTTATCTTAGCTTATATATATATTACTTATATTACTTATATAACTTAAAATATTATTAGTGTTAAAGTTTAATTAGTAATAAATAAGTAATAAATTAATAAAATATAAATATAAGTATTTTTAAGTAAATTACTATAGAAAAAGCTAGACTTAGTAATTATTTAGTATTTTAAGCTTTTTAAAAATATTAATAAAATAAAATGCTTTTCTCTTTTATGTTTTTTAATATTATAAATTTATAATAAATATAATTAAAGTAATTAAAGTAATAAAAGTAATAAGAGTAATAAGAGTAATAAAAGTAATAAGAGTAATAAGAGTAATAAAAGTAATAAAAGTAATAAGAGTAATAAGAGTAATAAGAGTAATAAGAGTAATAAGAGTAATGTATTAGTATAAGCTAAATAACTATCTATTTAGTTAGAATCTTTAAGACTACTACTATTACTAGATTTACTACTAATAGTTATAGCCTTAGCTTTTCCTTTTCCTTTTTCTTTTCTTTTTACCTAAGATTTAAATCTAGAGGTATTAGAATCTTTTAAATCATTAGAATCTTCTAAATTATTAGAATCTAATATATTATATTTAAAAAAAGCAAGGATATTGCTTAATAAATGGTTTTCTTCCTTCTTTTCCCTAACTCTTTAATAATATTAATTCCTTAAAGGTTAAATATGTTAGTAATGTTCTTCTTTTTGTAAGAATATTTCCACCTTAATTAAATTAGCCTTTAATAGCAGTAGATGTAGCTAGGATTACAAGGTATTTTTAAGCTAAAATAGATAGAATTAGAAAGGCTTGTTGGTTTTTAGCCCACTAATTAAATATATTATCCTAGATAGTAGTTAGTATATATAAAGTAAGTAAATATTAGTATATTATAATATACCTTATTATGTAATTATTCTAGCTTTATATAACTAGAAATTTCATTTTTTCTAGCCTTTTTAATAGATTTATTTCTTTCCTTTAGAAATAAACCTTAGTAAAGGGCTAAAGTAGGTTTCTTAGGCCTAGGATTACTAAACAGGCTAGGATATCTTTTAATTCTAGATAAATTAATAACTAAAGTAGAAGCTTTATTATTTTTATTATTAGAGCTAGAATTATTATAAGATTTATTTTAAGCCTTATATAAGATTTTATATCTAGTTTTTAATATTAGTATAAGTTATAAAGGGATTACTTTAATATTAAAGGGTTAGGGATTAGGGTTATATATACTCCTTATATTCAGCTTTTAATGTATTTAAAAGCTTCTTAATTATAGCTTTAGTTAAATTTAACTGATTTTATAATGCTAATAGATTTAATTAAGGATTAAGTAAAAAGGCTAATAAATAAGGCTTATAAAAGTCAAAGTTTCTATTTATATCTTAAGGAAAATAATTGTTTAACTTTTTTAAGCCTATATTTATTGTAATTATAAATATATTTGCAAGTGGATTATAACTTAATTAATCCTATAATAATTAGAGTTTAATATTATAAAATAAAGTTATAAGTAAGAACTTACTTTTAAATAAGCTTTTTAATCCTTTAATAAAGTAGTAAGATATTTATATATCTTAACTATAAATAAAGGTATTGATTTTTAATTTTTTTTGGGGTCATTAGTTATGGCTAATGCATCTAATTTTCAAGGAACAAAAAAAATTACTAGTAATACCTAGCTAGTGTAATAATTAATAACTAAATTTAATAATTACTATAGTATTAGGTAAAACATAAATAAAGGAATAAGCTTTAAGCTATAAATTTAAGGGGCTAAAAGGTTAATATAAAGTTTATAATAAAGTTTATAGCTATGATTGCGCAAGAGTTATAATTCGCGACCGCAGTCAAACTCAAATCCATTCGAGTTTTACTCACATAAGGCTTAATATATTATAGTTTTAACCTTGTAATACTATAGTTAGATGATAGAAGACCTCTAAAATCTTACTTAAAGTGCCTAAATTTACCTATTCTTGATTTATTAGGTAGGTATTTTTAAAAGCAGATATATTTGTTTTTTTGTTAAAAATTAATATAGCTTCTTTTAATAAAAGCATAGTATTAATTATTAAATAGGTTGAATTCTATCTAGTATTATTAGCTATAGACAATAATTAGTTTAATAATACCTAATAGTATATATTTATAACTAATAACTTATTAGTAACTTACCTAGTGGTATTTTTGTTATATTATAATTTATTGCTAGTTTTCCTTTAAGCTTAGCCTCTTTTAAAGCAATAAGCTAATCTTTATATAGATTTGCGTTATTCTTAATTAAGATAGCTAGCTTTTTAACTTTTCCTATAATACCTATAGTTTTAGTTAGTAATAGACTTAAAATAAGATAAAATTAGATAAAATAACTTACCTTAGATAAGGCCTATAAATTGATCTCTTTGGCTTTTTGTTAAATGTGAAAATTATTCTATTAAATAGAATAAAATTTCACTATTCTTATATTTCTTAATATCTTCTGCACTTATTATAGCTTTTATAAAGCTAGTAATTATATCCTTAGTAATAATGTTTAAAATATGTGCTATATATTGGATATCTGTAGGTTTATTAATATTAATACTATTATAATTAGTACTTAAAAAAGCACTTATAAAGGTATTATTATTAGAACCATTATCTCTTATAAGACTAGAATATATTAGTAATTAGTATATTTTAAAGAGATTTATATAACTTACCTTATAATAGATAGTAATTATATATTATATAAAGTTATAAGTTTGGTAAATATATTATTAATATATATTCTAGTATGTGTGCTTTTTAAGTTTTTGAATCCTAGTTAATAATATTAGTATTATAAAAGCTTAGTAGTAATATAAATATAAATATATACTAATAAGCTTATATTCTAATTTAAAATCTGAAGTTATCTAATTTATAATAATCCCTAAATAGGACTTTGAATTAAAAGATGTCTATATATCTAGTTATAAGGATATATAGCTAAAATTTAATAAATGTTTTTAAGCTTAATTATAAGCTCTTAGAAGGACTTATTATATAAATTATGGATATTTATAGAAATATTCTGATAATTTAAATAAGATGTTATATTTAGACTATAATTATTAGTTAGATAATAAGGGAATAAATAAGAATAAATACTTACTTAAAGTAACCTAGTAATTCCTTAAAAGAATTACTAGTTATAGTAGAAAAAGATAAGTTATTCTCTAGCATAAATTTTATAGCTAGATTAATAATAGTATCTAGTGAGAATTTACTTAAGGGAGGCCTAGGCCTTTTTTTCGTAAAAAAAGTAGAAATAGTTAATTATAAAGATAGTGAAGATTAGGTTATAAGAGGTACTAGATTAGATAATATTAGTAGCTTTTTATATAGCTTAATTAATAAGAATAAGATAATAACTTACTAGTAATCTTAGTACTTTCTTCTTTTTTAGATATAGTAATAGTAAAATGCCTTATTTTATAATAGCTAGTACTATTAGATAATTAAAAACGCTTAACTTTATAAGAAAAGCTAAAAGAGTAACTTTCTTGTGTATAATAATATATTATTAACCTTTCCTTATTATAATTAATATCTAATAGATAATAATTAAATAATTTATAATTAATAATATAAGCTTTAGTTTTAAAACTATAGCTCAGTCCATTTTTAATATTATTCTTAAATTTCCTATTAATATTACTCTTATTAAAAAAGCTATTAGATAGGGTTTAATAAATAATATTAGAAGGGGTAAAAATAGAAGAGGTAGTTAATTTAGCTATTATAGTAAGGCTAATAGACTTTAAAGATATATAAAGATTTTAATAGTAAAGAGTAGATTTTAAGCTTTATAATAGTATAAAGTTTATATCTTAAAGTATAGTATTAGAAAAGATATAAGGATATAAAGTATAAAGAAAAAAGGGAGGGGAAACAAAGCTTATTTATAAAGAAAAACATTTATTATATAATACATAAAGTAAGGGGTTTTAATTACTATATAAGTCTAATAATAGTAAAATAATTAAAAGTGTACCTTAATTTAGCTATTATAAGAAAACAGGCGAAATTTAGTTTAATATATAGTAGGATTCTATTATAACAACGATAAGAATAGTAATACGATTAAAAGTGGGCCTCGTAATTACTATTATAAAGAACAGGCTAAATTTAGTTTAATGTATAGTAGGATTCTATTATAACAACGATAAGAATAGTAATACAATTAAAAGTAGGCCTCGTAATTACTATTATAAAAAACAGGCTAAATTTAGTTTAATGTATAAAAGGATTCTATTATAATAACGATAAGAATAGTAATATAATTAAAAGTAAGTCCTATTATTATTATATAAAATATATTTAACTTATAGTAATTATAGTAACTATATATTATTAATTAAAAGTGGGCCTTATTATTATGATTATAGTTATTATTTTACATTTATTTGTTAAGAACTGGCCTTATAGCTACTGCATATAAGCGTTTAAAATAAGAATATTATTCTTATAGAAGAAAAAAGGAATTATACTAGTGGTTATATAGTATCCAGATATATAGTCCCTTATACATAGTCTGTGCGTAGTCTATGTAAAGCCCTAACCTAGCTATATAAAGTATATATACTTTCTAGAGCTAGACTTAACCTAAGCTTATAGCTTAAGTCTATAATATACCCCCTTACTTACCTCTCCCTTCCTCCTCCTACTAAAAAGTAAGTATATATTAATTATAAACCTTTATTATATAGCCCCCCTTAAAAAATCACCCTAGAGTAATATAAGTAGCCTAGTAAGGCTAGTAGGTTGCCTAGTAAGGTTATGCCTTTACTATATAAATCTAAAAAATTTTTAGTGTAAGACTACCTTACTTTACCCTAGCTTTACCCCTAAAAACACTAGCTACCCCTTTTATAGCCCCTTATTACTAGCTATCTCCTTACCTTATCTAGCTTTTTACCTTTACCCTAATCTTATATCTTATCTATTACTTACTAAACTTAAACTTTACTTTAAATAACCCCCTTATTACTAATTACCTAACCCCTTATTATATAATACACTACCCTTACTTACCCCTAGCTATTATTTATAAATATAAAAAACCCACGCTCTAATTAAAGCTTAACTAATTTATTTTAAAATATAAATATCCTATCCCCCTTCCTTTAATTTTACTTTCTTTCTCCTTTATATTATTATAATACCTTCTTTTTATATCTTTTCTACCTTTATTTATTAATTATCTTATAACCTTAAAGCCCCTTTTTATATCTTTTTTATTTTTTATTATAGCTAGTGCTATTACTAATATACCTCCTCCCTTTCCTTCTTCTCCTCCTATCCCCTTTAAGGGCACTTACTTAGGTAAGTATATCCTAGAGGGTAACTTAGATAATAAAGCTTTCTCTAATAGTAAGGAGTATAATTTCCCTTATAGCCCTTATATAAATAACCTCTATAATAAAGGGAAGTATATTTGCACCCTAGGGCTAAACTAGGCCTATGCCCTATACTATACTAGTTATTATATATATATCTAGGAGAAGTACTTATATAGCGCTAACCTAAAACTTTATTATATATTTAAATATCTTAAGACTCTTATAGCTATAGGTAAAGCTATTAAGACTCTAGCTATACTATAGACTACTAATAGTAAGGGATAATATACTACTCTTATAAAAATTTTTATTTACTATTATAAGTATTTTAATAGTATATTAGCTATAGCTTAAATTAACCTAGCTAAGGCCTAACCCCTAGCTTCCTCCCCTATAGGTATAGCCTATGCCTAGGGTATTTCTAAGGCATAATAGCTTATACTTACCTAGATAATACTTACTTACTATAGCTATAATAACCTAGCTACTAAATTTTTCTATAGTATAAGGACTATAAATAATAACCTAGCCTAGTCTATCTTTACCTAGAAGGCTAGTAATACCTAGGTCTAATAAATAGCTAAAACTATTATAAAGCTAGCTTATACTATTACTAAGGCATACTAACCCTATAAGGAGTCTAATAATACTCCCCCCTTATCTTAATTACTTTTTACTATAGTAAAAATCTAATGCCTAAGTATATATATACTAGAGGGAACTTAGAGGACTTAGTTTACTATAGCTAAATTAAAATATACCCTTTTAGGGCTATTATTTATTTATATATTACCCTATTATAATTTAAATTAATTAAGTGCCTTTATATATATTATACTTTCTAATAGTTCTTAAGTTAGCTATATATAACCTTTTTATTTAACTAAAATATTCTAGTGTAAACCCTAACCTAGTGTATTTTTAGCTATAAGAATCTCCTTTACCTAATACTTTATAAGATTATTATTAGTATTTATTATAATAAGTTCTAGTAGTAAATATTTATTAGCTAGTTTCTAACTTAGTAATGTGTTAATTACTATACACTAAATTAGGTTAATATAAAAAATAGGATGTAGTCCCCTTAGGATATCTAATTTAACTATTAAAAGTATAAGTACTTTAAGCACTTTATATTTAGCTATTACCTAATCTAACTTCTTATAAGGATAGTTTATCTTAATATTATAAAAACTAAGCTAAATATAATTCCTAACCTAGAATTACTCCACTAGCCTATAGCTATTATTTATATTCTCCTGCTATTATTACTAGATAAAGGCTATTATAGCTTATATTAAATCTATACTATTCTTTAAATATTATAGAAAGGCTTAAGCCTTTCCCTTTACTAATATAGTAAATTACTCTATAGGGGATAGATCCTAAATTATAGCTATATTAAACCCGTAAAGTGCTATATTTATACTTATCCTAGTAATTAATAAATCCCTATTATTTAATGCTAATTAGCAGGCTAGTAGGTAATCTAGCTATTTAAACTAAGAGAAAGATAGTATTATATATAGTATAGCCTATACTTCTTAGTTAGCCCTTTCTATACTACTATTTATCTCAGGGTAATATATAGTAAAAAGTAACTATTATATACTAACCTTATTATAAAGCTTAGTCTAAAAATTACTAAGCTAATCTAACCTATAGTCTATAATAATTTATATAAGGAACCTATAAAACTACTACTAGTAATATTTAAATTATTTTATATATACCTTAGCTTTTATTAATATTATTACCTTTAACTAAATATACTTTAAGAGCTAATTAGTAATAACTATAAGAAACTATAGCTAATCCTATGTTTTAGCTAGAAGGTTAGTTATAAAGTTAATAGATATTTATAACTAGTATTTATTAGGTAATAGAATTAGCTTTAGTAAGCCTTATTATAGTTACTAGCTCTTCTACCCTTTATAATAGTAGTAGTTCTATATAAATTAAGCTATATCCTATAATATACTATCCTAATAGAAGTCCCTTTAAAGCGCCTTAAAGGTTATATTCTAGCCTAGGTGCTTTAATAAGGGTAAGTTATAAATATGCTATATTAATATTATAGTTAGTAGCTCTTACTTAGGGACTTATATTTACCCTTAGAATTAAAGTAAACCTTTTATACTAATCTAATAGTTTATAATCTATTCTTTAGTATTAGTAGTATCTAGGAATTTCCTAGCCCTTATAACTACTATATTAACTTATAACTAATAAGCTTTATCCTAGGTTAAAGACTAATCCTATAAAGACTAAAGGTGCTTATTTATAAACATAGACTTACTAGTAAGTAAATTCCTTAATATAGTTAGGCTACTATTAGGAAGACTTCTATTTACTACTATAATAGGTTTAAGGTATATATATAATTACCTCCCTTTAAAGAAAAACTTTATAGGACTAGTTACTAACTAAATAATAAGTATCTTTACTTTTTCTATTCCTAGTTTATCTTAATAATATTATAATAATATATCTAGTTATTTTACTTATATACCTAGTTTATAATATAAATAGAAATTAAATAGTAATAGAGTTTTTACCTACTATACTTAACGCTCTAATATCTCCCTTAGTGCTATAAAGTACTTAAGATTCTTATAGTTTATTAGTATTATAAATAGTTTACTTATACTATATAATTTTACTAACTATACCTTAAGATAGGAGATAATTATAAGTAGCTCCTTATTATAAATTATATAATTTTACTAAGCTACCTATAATTAAGCTAAATAGTATACTACTAGATATAAAATACTATTACTACTAAACTAAGAGAAATAACTACTTAAAGCTATTCCTAAGTAGTTTACTTTTACTAAAGTATCTTTTTTAGGATCTTACTAGGTTAGGATTAGATATAATATAAAAGCTAACTTTAATACTTTAAATGCCTTATTATACTCCTTTATTTAGTAAAATAAGGCTCCTTTCTTTATTAAGTTAATAAGAGAGCTTACTATATTTAAGAAATCTAGTATAAAATTATAATAGAAGTTAGTAAAACCTAGAAAACTATAGACTCCCTAAACTCTAGTTAGTGCTTTCTAATCCTAAATTACTATAATCTTTTCTCTATTTAGGTAAATAGCCTTTTCTATCTAGATAATAAACCCTAAGTACTTAATCTCTTTAGTAGTAAAGATATACTTCTTAATATCTAGGTTTAGACTAGCCTATTATAATCTAGATAGTATACTATAGACTTTCTATATATAATCCCTCCTTAAACTACCTAAGTAAATAAGTATATTATTAAGATATATAGTAATATAATTACCTAGTATCCTACTTAATATACTATTAATATATCTCTAGAAAGTTACTAGTATGCTTACTAACCTAAAGGGGTATATAAGCTATTTAAATAAGCTAAACCTTATTTAAAATACAGTCTAGTACTCCTTACCTTCTATAATATATATATAATAAAATACTAATTATATATTTAGCTTTATAAACCACTTTGCTTTTAATAGTAAATATAATATTTCCTTTACTAGTAGTAGTAGGTAATAGTCTTATTCTATAATCTTATTAAGTATATAATAATCTATATAAAACCTTTAACTATTACTAGGTTTCTTTATAAGTAATACTAGGGCTATTACTAATAAGAAGCTTACTTAAATCTAACCCTTATTTATTAAGTCTATTACTTACTTCTAGATTTTAAGTAAATACTCTTAGGGTATATTATATAAAGGTGCTTATAGTAAGTTAGGTTTATTACTATTTATATTATACTTAAGTTAAATATAGTAGTCTAACTTCCCCTAGTATAGGGGTAAGGCACTTACCTTACTTTCTAAAAATAAGTCTTTAAAATCCTATAATACCTCTAGTAAGGAAGTAAGAAGCTCCCCCTTTATAGGCTTTAGGGTTATATTAATCTATAAAATAAATAAGATTTCCTATAGGCTTATAGCGTAAAGTTAGATATTTTTCTTTTATTTCCTTATATATTATACTATACTTATAAAGGTTAAGCCTAGAATTAATACTATAGGATAGTTAACCTTTCTATTTACTATAGCCTATATATATAACCTATTTGCTAATCTTATATAAACTTACTACTATACTATATCTAGGCTAATTTTATTTTATTTTATTTATAGTATACCTAGAATTAGTTACCTTATTAGTCCTAGGATTATATATACTATAATTAGCATTTCCTATCTATTTAAATCTAGTTAAAAATAAACTATATATAATATATATAATTATTTCTCCTAACTTTCCTTTCCCCCTTATTTTACACTAATAGCTATATAAACTAATCTCTTAGTTAGAAGAGGGAGGTATTTTAATTAAAGCTTTTAGACTAAGTATTTACTTATAGTAGTATAGTAATTATAGCCTATATTAACTTAAGTATTTATAAAGGTAGTTTTATTAATTAATATAAGAACTAAGAAAAGGGATAAATCTATATTATTCTAAATCTCCTTATAGTTCTTATTAGTAATAACTATATACTATAAAGCTCTCTTATACTTCTTTCCTATATTTCTTATTAAATAACTTAATAATAAGATTACTCTTTTTCTAACTAGTTTATAAAGTTATTATTTAAGTTAGTAGTAGGTATTTTTTTATATTATAAGTATTAATAAAAGACTTCTTTTATAGGTAAATAGTAAGATATAATAAGTATACTATAGTAAAATACTTAGAGAAGCTATATTATAGGTATTACTTATTATTATAGTGTAAATTAAGTATATTCTAACTAACTTACTTAGCTTACTTACTACCTTTTTTATTACCTAATCTCTATTATCCTATAGACTTTCTAAAGCCTTACTAGGTCCTTATTATACTTATAGAGTAAATATCTATTATTAGTATATTCTTATCCTATATCTTAGCCTTATTTAGGTTAGGCACTAAATTACCTTATCTTTATATATAGTGTTTTTTCTCTAGTTAATATAACTTAATATCTAGTATAATACTTTAATAGTAGGCTATTACTATTATATAGTTAGCCTAGGGTATATCTTAACTAATACTATAATCTCTTATTTACTTATTAAGTACTATATATAGCTTAAATAACTTTACTAAGTTTACTTACTTAAGCCCCCTAGCTAAAGCTAATTTTTATTTAAACTAAATATAGAAGTTATTAAACCTTTTATTTTATTATTATATTAGCTAGTTAAGCTTTATAATAGCTATTTCCTATTAGTAAGGGTTATTAAATATTTCCCCTAGATAATTAAGAAGTCTCTTTAGGTAATAGTCTTATAAGTAATCTTTCTTAAAGAAAGATATAACCTATACCTAAACCTTAGGTAATAGGTTTTAGTAAATAAAGTATTACTAATCCTATTTACTACTAATAAAATCCTTATTTATAAGTAGCTTATAAGATATAAAACCCTTCTAGGCTATAAATAAGACCTTATTACTATTAAAGAGAGGGCCTATAAGTAAGGGCTTTTGCTTAGTTTAGATTAGTGTAAATACTATATTTTATATATTAGCTAAGTACTAGATTTACTTTACTTACTATTCTACCTATTATTATAGGAGTGCTAGCTTATTAGTATTTATTATATCTAGTAGTAATAGTATATTTACTAGCTAGGTTATTTCTATAGTAAAGAATAATATATATTAAGAACTAGCCTTATAGCTACTATATATAAGTATTTAGAATAAGAATATTATTCTTATAGAAGAAGAAAGGAATTATACTAGTGGTTATATAGTATTTAGATATATAGTCCCTTATGCGTGGTCTATGCGTAGTCTATGTAAAGCCCTAACCTAGCCGCACAAAGTACGCATACTTTCCGGAGCCAGACTTAACCTAAGCTCATAGCTCGAGTCTATAACATTATTAATGATTTAGTAAAAAAACAAAACCTCTAACTATAGGGTAAGAAACCTAGGTTTTAAACCCTTAGCTCTTATTTAAATTAATTTTTTTTTTAAAATCTAACTACTATACCACATCTAGGTAAGTGTGCTTATTTATTCCTAATAGTAAAAGTAAGATAGTTTTTTTAGCTATATAACCCTTTATTTTAACCCTTTTAAATAAATCTAAAATTTAGTATAAAAACTCTTAAGAAAGAATAAATCCTTTTTTTCTTTTTTTATAATATAATATTAATATTAAGGTAAATTATAAGAAATGTTTTTATTTCTTAATATTTTATACTAATATTATAGAGGTATTTAAAGTTCTAATATAACTTATAAATTCTTATACTAAAAGGTTTAAATTTTTTATTTTTTCTTATAATAGTATATAATAGCTTATTGATTTTTAATTTTTTTTGGGGTCATTGGTTGTGGCTAATGCATCTAATTTTCAAGGAATAAAAAAAATTACTAGTAATACCTAGCTAGTGTGATAATTAATAACTAAATTTAATAATTACTATAGTGTTAGGTAAAACATAAACAAAGGAACAAGCTTTAAGCTATAAATTTAAGGGCCAAAAGGTTAATATAAAGTTTATAACAAACTTTATAGCTACAATTACGTAAGAGTTATAATTCGTAACTATAGTTAAACTTAAATCCATTTAAGTTTTACTTATAGCATAAATTAATATAATTCCCCTTTCCTTTATAACTATGTTTGTTTTATCTCTTTATATCTCTTCTATCTTATAACTTATCCTTTAAAGCTCTAAGGCAAACTAAAAAAAAAACATAACTTATCCTTACTTAACTACACTCTAATTTACAACAAACGCACTATACCTAAATTAACAGGTAGGTTAAGGGCTACTAATTAACTAATTAATAACTAACTAATTAGAAGATAGTATAGCTAAGGGTAACCACAAGCTAGGGGCTATAACCACTAGGCTATAGAACCTAATAGCTATCTAAAAATCTAAGGAAATTCTAGATAAAAAGGAAATTCAAAAAATAGAAAAAAACATTAAGGAATTTAAAAAAAGTAAGAAGAAGAAGGGAAATAAAAAGCTAGAGAAGAAGGCTAGATATTTGGAAAAGGTGTTGAAAAATAGAGATCTATAATAATTTAAGCAGTTTTACCTCGTGCCTGGGAGGATATAATAGCTTATAATAGTACATAATAGCTTATAATAGCTAATCTTAGCTTATCGTAGCTTATCTTAGCTTATTAATATATAAGCTTTAGAATTATAAAGCTAAAAGTAATATTTCATTAGTTTACATAGTAAATAAATAGTTTAAGCTTTTTTAAAAATTTATATTATAAAAATTATAATATATAAGTACTTAGTATATACTTTATTAACTTATAATTATTTTATTTAAATTTCTAATTTATTATATTATATTAGTTTAAAGTATTATTTTAAATAAAAGTTATAAAAGTTATAAAAATAAATAAAAAGATAGAAAATAATTTTAAGTAATAGTATATAAAATAAGAAGAAGGCTTTTCTTTAAGTTATATTAGTAAAAAAAAACTATTAAGAATAATAGTATTATAAGAAACTTATAATATTATATATAACCTTAGTTATAGTAAAATATATTTAAAGTTATAATATTATAACTTAAATAACTAAATAAATAAAATAGCTAATAATATAAGTATAAAAGTAATAGCTTTTGTTTAATTCTTATATTAATACTATTTTATAAAAAGGCTTACTTTTTATTTACCTAACACTATATTTGTAGTTTTTATAGTGTAGTGTAGTTAGTGAAGTGTTAGGAGCACGGAGGCTACGGAGCTAGGGATAGAGTGGTTACATAATAGAACCCTTAGATAAGCCTTAGGTTATGCAAATAACTAAGTAGCTACTAAATAGCTATATATATATAGTAAGGTATTTAAATAAGGATTACTTATAAGGTATATAAGAGATTAAAGTTTAAGACCTTTATATACCTATCCCTAAGTAATAGCTCTCTAGCTATAACTAAAAACCTTAGCCTTTACTTTATTTATATTTTCCTAACCTAGTTATAATAAGTTAAACTCTTAAACCCTTTAAGGAAAATAAACTATTAGCTAGATTTAAATATAAAGAAGCTATAGAATATTTACTTAAAATATACTTATACTTATATTACTTAGTAAGGGAGATATAAACTTATAATGCCTAAGGAGTAACTTATATACTCTAACTATAAAACCTAATAAAGAAAGGGTATAATAAATACTACCTAGCCCTAATTAATATAGTAATACTAAATCTAGAAATAATAATAATTTAAATAAGCTAAAAAGGTATTATAAGGTTATATAAGCTTAGTTATAATATATTTATATAAAGTAAGATATTATAAATATAAAAGTATAGCTTAAAGAAATTAAGGTAAATCTATAATTAGCTAGATTAAGTAAAGAACTTATAATTACCCTTTAAATAGTTATACTAACTAATCCCTTATTCCTAGCCTTTTTACCTAACCCTAACTTTATAGTAAGTATATACTTATAAAGCTTTATTAAGATATAGTATAAAGTACTTATATATAAAGGTAATACCTATAAGAATTTATAAGTATACTTAGTAAATTTAAATATATTATTTTAATTAAATTTAAAAACCTTTTATAATAATAAAACTAAGGTAATATATACTAGTAATTACCTAGCTAATAATATAAAGTAATAATAAATATATTATATAATAATAAATAAGTTAGTTAATTACTTAGCTTATACCTAGGATAAATTTATATCCTAGCTAAACTTTAGAGTAATAAATAAAGATATAAAGTACTTAAAAGCTACTAGAATATTACTAAATTTAAGGTAAAAAAATAATTAGTTTTTCTAATTTTTCTTAAAACTTTAGACTAAAGTAAAAGCTAAATTACCTAATTAAATTCCTATATACTTAAAAATAATAATTTTCCTAAATAGCCTAAATAATACTATAAGAAAGTATATAGTTAGCTAAAAGTTCTTAATATTTTAAAGCTACTTATAAGGTTAAGGTAAAAAAGCTAAAGTTATAATAATATTTATATTAAATAATTATAATAAAAGCTATAATAATAAAGAAAGTAAGAGAAAAAGATAATACTTTACTTTTCTTATAAATAACTTATAGTAAAGTTTATAGTAACTAAGTATAAGCCTAGGATAATAGTCTTACTATAGAAAAACCTATAAATAAAAGAATAAGAATATAAGTATTCTTATAGTAAGATAACTACTAGTTAGCTATATTAGTGCTATTTAATATAGGTATAAAGTATTTAATAATTTACCTTAAATTATTATTAAAATAAAATTAGAAAAATATAAAGAAAATAAAGATAATACTAGAAAGTATAAGTAAGGATAAAATCCTATATAAACTAATTAAGATAAAATATAGTATAGGCTATATAAAGGTTTATTAAATTAGCTACTATATTACTAATATAGGAGAGGAATACTCCTAGGTATAAACTAAACCCTAGAGTATAAACTTATAGTAATAAATTAAAAGTAAAGTTTTTAAAGGTTTTTAATAACTAAGGATTATATTATACTTACTATAAGAAAGTAATAACTATATAAAATAGTAAAATAGTTATTTATTATACTATTACTAGTATTACTAAAAATTAAGGTAATTAAGCCTAAGGAAAAAAAAAACCTAATAAGAATTTAGTAGTAAATAATATAATAAGTAATAACCTAGGTTATAGTATAGCTATAGTAATAGTAGTAAAGTATACTTATTCCTTGAAAAAGAAAAAACTAAGAAATATAATAGTACTTTAGGTAATTTACTATAAGAAGTTAGTAATAACTATATAAGAGATAAATAGTAATATAACTTAATAGTAAATCCTAGAAGAGTATATAGAATTTATAAATATATTTTTAAAAAATCTAGCTAGTAAGCTTTTAGAATTAAGTAGCTATACTTATATAATTAAATTAGAAAAGAGAAAATAACTACTTTAAGGACTTATATATAACCTAGCTAAAAAAAAAGCTAGAAGTACTTAGGGAGTACTTAGTAAGTATATAGGAAAAAGGGTAAATTAGAAGGTTAACTAGTCTAGCTAAAGCCTTAATTTTATTTATTCTAAAAAAATTAGGGAAATTAAGGCTTTATATAAATTATAAAGGCCTTAATAGGATTACTATTAAAAATAAGCCCCTTTACTACTAATCTCTAAAATCCTTAACTAATTAGTAAGTATAAAGGGTTTTTATATTACTTAATTTTTAAGAGGTATATTACTAGCTATATATTTATAAGGGTAATAAGTAAAAGATAGCCTTTTAATACTACTATAACTACTTTAAATATCTTATAATACTATTTAGGTTAGTAAATATACTAGTTACTTTTTAGAAATATATTAATAATACCCTTAAGGGACTTATAAATAAATTCTATATTATTTACCTTAATAATATCCTAATATATAGTAGTAACCCTATAAGATATATAAAGTATATTAAAAAGGTACTAAAGTAACTTTAAGATATAGACCTTTATATTAACCTTAAAAAGTACTAATTTTCTATTAGGTAAGTAAAATTTCTAGGTTTTATTATATTTAAAAAGGGTATTAAGATAAAACTATTATAAGTTAAAGCTATTATAACCTAGCTAATACCTTATAGTATATTTAATATTTAATTATTTCTTAGGTTTATAGGGTTTTACTAATACTTTATAAAATAGTATAATAAAGTAGTAGTCTTACTAATAAACTATTTAAAAGGTAATTAGCTAGTAAAGTTTAAGCTAAAACCTAGTAAACTAGTAGTATTTAAAGAACTTTAAAAAAAGTTTTAAAAGATATTAATTTTAGTATATTTTAACTTACTTTACTTACTAAGAGTAAAAATAAATATATCTAGTTATATAATTAAAGCTATACTTATAATATTAGTACTAGATAATTAGTACTTAGTAATATATTTTTTAAGGAAGTTAACTAATATTAAACTTTATTACTTAATACTTAATACTAAGTTATTAGTAATCTAAGAGGTATTTTAGGCCTAGAGATACTACTTTATATATTTAACTTATTAAATTATAATTATTATAAATTATTTAAACTATAAGTATTTAGCTATAAAGCTAAAGCTAACTAGTAAGTAAGTAATAGTATTAAATAAGCTTTATTTATTTAATTTTAAGATTAAATATTATATAAGTAAGTTAAACCTTACTAATTACTTATTAAGAAAAGTAAATTATATTAGTAAGAAGTATAAAGTAAAGGTATTAACCTTATAATTACTTAACTTCTTATTTAAATTTAATAATACTAAGTAATAAAAATACTATATTAATAATAGTACTATTATAGGTTTTAGTATTATATTACTTAGTATAGCTAATATTTTATTATAAAGATAAATTATAATAGCCTTATTAGTCTCTAGGGTTTTAAGAAGTTATAACTTAATTATATTATTAAGAAACCTAATAGTCTAGTAAAGCCTATTAGTAATATATAAACTAAGTTTATTAATTCTAAGTAATAAAGTTATACCTTATCTATATTTATTAATATTTCTATAAGTCTAGTAAGCCTATAGGTTAGGAGTCTAGCTAGGTTAGTAGCTAGTAAGTAGTATAAGTATTCCTTTAAAATATTACTTATTTATAATTTATTTATAAGTCTATAAGTATATTATAAGCTAGCTACTTATAGTAGTATTATAGTAAGAATATAAGTAGTTTAGTAAATCTCTTCTAAGTTTATATATAATACTTATTTTATATATATAAAATTAAAGGCTTTAATTTAAGTTATATTATTTTAAGTATAGTAAGGTAATAACTTTACTATAAGTTATAAAAAGCTACTTAAAAGTAGTAACCTAAAAGTATTATAAATATAGTTTATTAGGCTCTCTAAGCTATTAATATTTAAGAATAAAGTTTTTATTCTAGTTAGTATAAGAAAGTAGATTTTACTACTTACTTATAATAACCTAATAGTAAGCTACTAAGAAGTTAGTAAAACTCTTTATTAAATTATAAACTAGTATTACTAGCTATTAATAAAGAAAAATACAAGTTATATATATAAACTTATATAAGCTATTAAACTTTAAAGCTAAGGTACTATAAACCTTATAGTAAACTAGTAATACTACTAGTGCTTAACTAGTTTTTTTAAGAATTATTAATAGATTTTATTATAAGGCTATTATTTATAAAAGATATAAATTAGACTTAAAATATAATCTTAGTTATTATAGACTATTTTATAAAATATAGTATTTATATCCTTATTTTAATATACTTAACTAGTAATAGGTTAGCTACTATATTCCTAGAATATATTTTTAGGGATTATAGTATCTTAAAAAGTATTATTATAAACTATAGTTTAATATTTACTAGTAGGTTTTAGATAACCTTTTATTACCTTATTATAACTAAGTAGTAACTAAGTACTATATTTTACTTATAAATAAATAGGTAAATAAAATATTTAAACTAAGTTTTAAAGTATTATCTAAGAGCTTTTACTTACTTTAATTAGACTAACTAGGTAAATAACTTATTAACAATATAGTTTATATATAATATAAGTATTTACTTAACTTATAGCTATACCTTAGTAAAGGTATTATAAGGTTATAACCCTAAAGGCTTATAATAAGTAGTTATAAATATTCTAGTAGTAAATAACTAAGTAAAAACTTAAGTAATTACACTAAGAGATAAATATATAATAATTAAGTAGCTTCTAATTAACTTATAAGCCTAGTATATAAAATATTATAATAAGAAGTAAACTCTAATAAAGTTTAAAGTAAGTAACTATATTTTATTATTTATAAAGAATATTAACTTATAGTAACTTAGTAAGAAGCTAAGTATAAAGTACTTAGGCCTTTATAAGATTAAAAAGGTAATTAAAACTTATAGATTAGTATACTAATTAAAGCTATAAGATTTACTACTATTTTAATATCTTTATACCTATAAATAGTAACTAGTATATAAAATTAATATCCTACTAGTACCCTAGTATTTAAGGTAAAGGTAAAGGTATTTACTTTTACCTTTAGGAGTTTTCTTAACTTTCTTACTAGTCTTTTCTTAGCTTATTATAGTTATAAATAAGATACTTTATACTACTATAATTAAAGTATTACTTTTTTCCTTATAGCTTATTATTATTTAGATAAGTAGCTAGGGGTTTTTTTTTTTCTTATTCTTATTCTTTTAGTTCTTATTTAGCTAATAGCCTTATAAAGAGTTATATCTTTAATATTAAGAGGCTTTATATAGGCTTTTTTATTTTAAATTACTTAGCTTTTACTTATTTTTTAATATTACCTCCTAGATTATTAGATAAGTTATATAATCTTTTCTTATATTAACCTAGTAATATCTATATATAAGTTAATATAGTCTTATAAGTTAAGAAGTAATTTTATAAAGAATATAAAAGTATAGGTTTTTTTCGGGCTTATTCTAGGTATTTCTCTAGTAAATCTAAGTAAATACTAAACTTAATAAGACTTTAGCCCTCCTTTTACTTTATATTTTCTAGCTATATAGCTATTTATATATTATAGCTTATAAAGTCCTTAAGTAATATAAGGGTTTAGTTTTAAAACTTATCCTAGTTATCCTTAAGGTAATTCTAATTATTAGCTAGTTATTTTTTAATATATTAGTTTTATCTTACCTAATAGTTTATATATATATAGTTAAGTATAAAAAGAATCTTTTAGTTATCTTAATAATACTTCTTCTTTACTCTCTTAAAGGTATAGTTAAGATTATTAAGCTATATCTTATACTTCTATAGGTTTATAAGGTATTAAAGTTTTATAATATTTTAGACCTTAATTTCTTAACTACTAAGGCTTAAGAATATACTAGCTTTTTAGCCTTTTTTTACTAGTTCTCCTTCTTTATAAAGTTATATTAAGTTAGTAAGCTTTTATTCTTATTCTTATAGTTTCTTAAGTTACTTAAGCTAGGTAATTTACTCTCTAATTACTACCTTTTTTACCCTTATAGTAAAGGGTATAGTATTAGTGTAAGGCCTTACTTATAACACCCGTGCGCTAGCGCACTACTAGGCAAGCATACTACGCCCTAGGGCTAGGTTTATATAACACTAGTAAGCTACTAGCTATAAGCTAGTAACTTATATATATAATACACTTGACCTAGTAAGCTTTAGTTAATATATAAGTACCCTTATATCTCTTATCTAGCTATTCCTTTATTTTTATAATTTTAAAGCTTCTCTTACTAGCTACTTAAGAGTAATATAAGGGGGAGAATAACTTAATTTACTAGAATAATACTATATATTACTTAGAATTTACTAAATAATAATAATACTATAGCTAGAGATATACTATATTTTATAACCTTATTTAATACTATACTCTTTACTATAAAAGTAAAAGAGATAGTAATTAAAAAGTAAATTACCTAGCTTAAGTAACTTAAGGAACTATAGAAGTAAGAATAAAAGCTTATAAACTTAATATAACTTTATAGAGAAAAGGACTTAGTAAAAAGAGGCTAAAAGGCTAGTATATCCTTAAGTCTTAGTAGCTAAGAAGTTAAGGTTTAAAATATTATAAAACTCTAATACTTTATAAACTTATAAAAGTATAAAATATAGCTTAATAACCTTAACTATACCTTTAAGAAAGTAAAGAAGAAGTATTATTAAAATAACTAAAAAATTCTCTTTATACTTAACTATATATATATAAACTATTAGGTAAGATAAAACTAATATATTAAAGAATAACTAGCTAATAGCTAGGATTATCCTAAGGATAACTAGAATAAGTTTTAGGATTAAACTCTTATATTACTTAAGGACTTTATAAGCTATAATATATAAATAGCTATATAGCTAGAAAATATAAAGTAAAAGGAAAGCTAAAGTCTTATTAAATTTAGTATTTACCTAGATTTACTAAAGAAATACCTAGAATAAGCTCTAGAAAAAACCTATACTTTTATATTCTTTATAAAATTACTTCCTAACTTATATATAGATATTACTAGGATAACTTAAGAAGAGATTATATAACTTACCTAGTAATTCTAGGAAGTAATATTTAGAAATAAGTAAAAGCTAAGTAATTTAGAAAAGAAAGGTTTATATAAGGTCTCTTAATATTAAAGATATAACTTCTTATAAGGCTACTAGCTAAATAAAAACTAAAAGAATAAGAATAAGAATAAAGAAAAGACCTTAGCTACTTACCTAAATAATAACTAGCTATAAGAAAAAAAGTAATACTTTAATTATAGTAATATAAAGTACCTTATTTATAACTATAATAAGCTAAGGAAAGACTAGTAAAAGGGGTAAGAAAACTTCTAGAGATAAAAGTAAATACCCTTACCTTTACCTTAAATACTAAGGTACTAGTAAGATATTAATTCTATATACTAGTTATTATTTATAAGTAAAAAGACATTAAAATAGTAGTAAATCTTAATAGTTATACTAAGATTAATATTATTAGCGCTTAGTTTATATAGACCTATAAGCTTAATTAGGCCTAGGCTATAGTACTTATCTTAAAGGTAATAGGGGCCTTTATAGTTCCCTAATATAGTGTTTATAAGGTACTTATTTTAATTAAAGACTTATAAGGTAAAGAGAAAGACCTTAAGTTATTATATATAGCTATTAATAAGAACTTAAGAGTAAAGAGAAGCCTTATATTAATTAGAATATATATACTTATAGAAGAATATATATACCTTTACTTATACTTATAAGAATAGTAGTTTAAGAAAAAAAAGGTAGCCTTTTTACTACTAACTCCTTATAAATTTATAAAGGTAATATATAATAAGATAATTATATATATTATTATAAGGGTTATAGAAAATAAGTTTATCTCTCTTAAAGATAAAGAGAAGGTAAAAGTATATAAAACTACTAAAGATATCCCTAAGGAGTTATATAAGTTTAAAGATATATTTATATTAGATAAGGTAAGAAGCCTCCTATTAAAGAAGTTAACTAACTATATAATTAATCTTATACCTAAAGCTATACCTTTATATAAACTAATTTACTCTCTTTCCTAAAGTAAACTTAAAAAGCTTTAGGAATATATTAATAATAACCTAAGGAAAGGCTAGATAAAACCCTTAAAAAGCCTTATAGGTATACTTATTTTATTTATACTAAAGAAGGATAAAGTACTCTAGCTATATATAAACTATTAAGGACTTAATAAGGTAATATAAAAGAATTACTATACTCTCCCCCTAATTTTAAAGATTCTTAATTAATACTAAGGGGCTTATTTCTTTTTAAAAATTAATATTAAGAATATATACTACTAAATTTATATTAAAGAAGGTAATAAGTAAAAGATAGCTTTTTATATATATTATAAGTATTATAAGTACCTTATTGATTTTTAATTTTTTTTGGTGTCATTGGTTGTGGCCAATGCATCTAATTTTCAAGGAACAAAAAAAATTACTAGCAATACCTAGCTAGTGTGACAATTAACAACCAAATTATAAGTACCTTATAATACCTTTTAGGTTAACTAATACCCTAGCTACCTTTTAGAGTTATATTTATAAGGCACTATATAGGCTAGTTAATACTATTTATATAGTATATTTATATAGTATATTTAAATAATATTTTAATTTTCTCTAAGATAAAGAAGAAGTATACTAAATATATTAAGTAAGTCCTAGAATATATAAGGTTAGTAAAGTTATATATAAAACCCTCTAAGTACTCTTTCTATAAGAAATTAGTAAAATTCCTAGGGTTTATTTTCTTTATTAATAAGATATTAATAAATACTTACTAGGTTAATATAAGTAAAGAATAGAAAAAGCTAATAAGTTTTAAGAATATATAGTTATTTCTTAGATTTTATAACTTTTACTAATAGTTTATCTATAAATACTCTAGGATTATAGTATCTTTTTATATACTAATAAAAGATAATTAAAATAGTATTTAGACTAGGAAGTTTATATTTAAAGAAAAGGAGTAGCTAGTATTTAACTAGCTAAAAGATACCTTTTAGTAAGTACCTTTACTTTAATACTATAACTTAAGTTAAGTAGTATATATTAAGATAAATACCTTAATTTTTATAATAATAGGAATCCTATCTTAGTAAGATAATAAGGGCTATTAGTATTTAGTAGCCTTTTAGTTAAGGAAGTTTATAAATACTAAGTATAACTATAATATAGCTAACTAAGAGTTACTTACTATAGTAAAGTTATTTAAATACTAGTAATACTATATTAAAGGTATAGAGATACTTATAAAGATCCTATTAAACTACTATAACCTATAGACCTTTATAAGGTAGTAAAAGCTAAATAAAAGGTAAGTATAATAGTATATATTCCTTTACTTATTTTATTTTATAATTAAGTATAGACTAAGAAAAAGTAACCTTATAAATACACTATTAAGAAAGTCTAATTATAAGGGTAAACTTATATTAAATAAGGCACTTTTACTAAAGCTTTAAAAGAAAATAATAGCTACTTATATAGTAAAAGAAGCTACCTATATAGTAAAAGAAAAAGTACTAATATATTAAAGAAGTTATAGTATAGTATTAGTCTTAAAGCTTACTAAGCTAATAGTAGCCTAGGTAAAAGGCTAGTTAGCTACTATAAATCTAGTAATAAGTTAGCTAAATAAGGGTAATTTTAAGGAGAAAGTAATATATATCTAAGATATTAGTATAATATAAGTAATTTAAGGGGCTATTATATTACTAAATCCCTACTAATTTATAGTAAATAAACTATTAGTATAATTACTATAAAAAGCATAGGACTAAGATTTAAATCTATAAAAACATAAAAATAAGGTTAACTCCTAAGTAAAAGGGAGGGGAAAAGCTAGTTTATAGTTATATAGTATAAGAGGTCTTCTAATATATAAAGCCTAGGTAGTTATTTTATAGGAGCTTATCTTATTATAAAAGCTTTTATAGCTATACTATAATAATTTACTAGTAAGTTACTTTAGGACTAAATATACTCTTAAGCTATTAAAATATTACTATTAGTAACTAGTAATAAGTAAAGCTATTTTAGACTATATATCTAGCTATAAAGTATACTAGTATATAGTAGCTAGGAGGTATTACTTATATAAAACCCTTAAATTACTATTAATACTAAAGTAACTATAAGTAAAGATCTTAATAAACTTTATTATAGAATTACTACTAGTATAGCTAGGTAAGTAAGAAACTAATATAATTCTAGTAATTATAAACTAATTTACTAAGTACTTTATCTTTCTCCTTATAAAGACTATAATTAATATAGCTAAATTAGTAAAGTTATTCTATAAGGAAATTAAGCTTTAATTTAAAATACTAGAGGGTATTATATCTAATAAAGGATTAGTATTTATAAGCTAATTCTAGTTAAATATATATTACTTATTATATATAAAGTAAAGGCTTTTAATAGTATTTTACCCTTAAACTAATAAATAAATAAAAAGAATAAACTAAGTACTAGAGTATTACCTATAGTATTTTATTAAAGAAAATAAATAGCTATAGCTAAAATTACTCCTAATAGCTTAATTTATATATAATAATACTATTAATAAAATAATAAGTTACTTCTTAAACTATACTCTTATAGGCTATTTACCTAAGTTTTACCTAGCTTTTAAAAATAAAAGTAAGGAAAAAAAGGTCTTAGAAGCTTATATATATATTTAAAAGCTATATAAGATTAGGAAGAAACTAGTATATAACTAGGTAAAAGCTACTAAAGTATAAGTAAAGTACTATAACTAATAATACTAGCTACTAACCTTAAAAAAAAAACCTTTATATTACTATTAGTAAAGAATATTAGACTTAAGGATATAAAATAAAAGCTAATCCCTAGATTTATTAGGCTATTTTATATACTTAATATAGTAAGTAAATAAGTATACTAACTAGCACTACTAGATAAGTATAGTAAACTATATAATATATTTTATATTAGCTTATTAAAGCTATAGAATTACTACGAAAATACTATAAATAAAGAAATACTAATACTAAACCTTAAAGATAAAGATAATAAATTTAAAGTTAAAGAAGTTAAGAATTATAAAAAGACTTATAAAGATAATAAATACCTAGTAAAATAAAAGGATTAGCTAAGTAAATATAATTAATAAGTAATAGTAAAAAATATAGAAAGTACTTAATATATAATTTAGGCTTTTTATTAAAGTAAAATAAAGAGAAAGTATAGTAAGATATAAGTAAGTTATAGGTAATAAGAAATAAGGTAATTATAAAAAAGGCCTAGCCTTATAGGCTATTATTATACTTTAATTAAAAAACTATTAAACTATTTACTAAATAATAATAAAAAATCCTTATAAGAAAAGAAGTTTTAAGGGAAACCCTTTTATAATTACCTTTTTATATATTAAAATAATACTATTATAAATATAAGGTTATTTTTACCTTCTAAGTATTATAATATATAAGATAGTTTAGCTATAAAAAGTTAGTAAATAAGTAATAAAGAAAAAATACTAACTTACTATCCTAGAAATAAGGCTAGGAAATATAGTAATTAAGAGTTACTAATATAAAATAATATAAGGCTAATATAAGGCTAATATAGCTTACCTAAGAAGTAAATAAAAACTTAGGGAATATATAAGAAAATAATATACTTAATAAATCTTAGTAGCCCTAGTTAAACTAAAGGAAATATAATATACTATATTAATATAGTTAAACCCTAAAATAAGGTTTAAATAATTCTTACTAAAATAATAGTAAGTTATCTTTAAAAATATATAGTCTTTAGGGTTATTTAAAACTTAATTACTTAGGGTATTTATTAACTTCTATATTTAGTTAAGAATAGCTAAGAGATTAAGAAAATCCCCTTTTATAGTAAGTATTACCTAAAGAAATATAAGTAATTAAGCACTAAAAATCTAGAGAGAATAATATACTTACTATCTTATAAGTATTATTATATTTTATATACTAAATATAATACTTTAAGTATTTTCTCTTTATAATAATACTTATAAAGCTAAGGAATTAATAGTTAATCTAAGGGACTTTAGGCTTAGCTAGGGGATTTTTCTTAAACTTTATATAACTAGTATATAAATAATATATATAAAAATACTTTTTTAAATAAATATTAGGGATAATAATAATACTTTCCTTATTAGAATTTATAGTAATAATATAGTAAGTAATAAAGGTAAAGTAATAGTAATTAATAATATAATAAAATCTAAGAAAAGATTACTATAGTTATAGAAAGAAAAAGAGTATAATATAAAAAAGAGTTATAGATAAATTTATACTTAAGTACTAGCTATTATTTATTATTATTTTAATATAACTACTACTTAGTAAATAGTTATATACTAGCTAGTAAAAGCTATTTAAAAGCCTAGCTAAAAATAAGGGAGTAATTATAAGGCCTTACTTATAATACTTATATACTAGTATACTACTAGGTAAGTATACTACGCCCTAGGGCTAGGTTTATATAATACTAGTAAGCTACTAGCTATAAGCTAGTAACTCACACGCATAACACACTTAGACTTAGCAAGCTTTAGTTAATATATAAGTGCCCCTATACCTCTTGCCTAGCTATCCCTTTGTTCTCACAATTAGATAGGGTTATAGAATATTATATATCCCTAGCTATAATATTATTATTATTTAGCTAGTCCTAAGTAGTATATAGTATTATTCTAGTAAATTAGGTTATTCTTTTTCTTATATTACTCTTAGATAGCTAGTAAGAGAAGCTTTAGAATTATAAAAATAAAGGATAGCTAGGTAAGAGATATAAGGGTACTTATATATTAACTAAAGCTTACTAGGTCTAAGTATATTATATATATAAGTTACTAGCTTATAGCTAGCGGCTTACTAGTGTTATATAAACCTAGCCCTAGGGCATAGTATACCTGCCTAGTAGTATGCTAGTGCGCGGGTGTTGTGAGTGGGCCTCACATTAGACTACTAGTAATATAAATTAAATTACTAGCTAGTATAACTAATTAAGATATAATATAAATAAATAAACCTAAGCCTTTATAAGACTAGTAGGAAATATAACTAGTATATTTCCTTAAAGAAATACCTAGAGAAATACCTAGAGAGATTTAGATTTTTTCTAGTGCTTCTTATATAAAAAATAAGAGTATATAAAATATAGTTATACTTAGAGGGATAAATACTTAATAAAAGACTTTAAAAGATATTAAGACTAATAGAATTATAATAATTATTAGATAAAAAAGGATTATAGAAAAGAACTAAATAATAAAAACTAAATAAACCTTATTAATACTATAGAAATAGGTTAACTAATTTCTCTCTAAGGCTATATTACTAATACTAAGATTTAATTACTTATAGTATTCTTCTTAAATTATTAACCCCTAAGTTATATTTAAGAAGAAAATAAGATAAGTTATACTAATATTATTATTATAGTAAAGGAAAAAGAAAAGGTAAAGAAGCTAGTATTTACTAGAGAACTAGCTAAGAGAATTATTAAATTATTTACTAAACCTAAGAATACTTTAGAAGACTTACTAATAGAATAAATTAAAGAAATCCTTAACTTAAATAAAACTTTATAAAATAATAAGAATCCTAGTCTAAGTATATACTTACTACTTTAGGAAATAAGCTCTAAGGAATTCTAAAGATTACTTTCTATATTATATCTATACCTAGATAAAAGTATAGTAAATCCCTAGGAACTTATAGTACTTATAGTAATAACCTAACTAAGAGAGGTAAAAATAAATAATACTACCTTAAATCTTTAACCTTACTAAAGATTAGCCTTAGAGAATATTTAAGCTATAGAGAAATATAAAGTTTTATTATTTAACCTAGGAAAATAACTAAGTAAAACTATAGTATTTATTAGTATTTTATAACTCCTTTAGATAGCCCTAATTATTTACTAATAACTAAGTTACTTAATATAATACTAATAAAAGTCCCTCCTAAGTACAAGGTAAAACTGCTTAGCTTACTACACCCTAATACCCTATTCCTTTAACTTCTTTTTATTTACCTTATAAAGCTTATTATTAGCTTTACCCTTATTTTTAAGTATCTTTTCCCTTATATTATAAATACTATTTATTATCTTAAGGTTAGATTTATCTTCCCTTCCTTTCCCTTTACTTTTCTTCTCTTTTACTATATTATTTAATATTTTAGATAGTGTAGTATCTTTTTTATTACCTTTAGCTATACTATTATTTAATTAGTTAGTTATTAATTAGTTAATTAGTAGCCCATGACTTACCTAGTGATTATAATAGATATAGTGCGTCTATTATAAATTAGATTAGCTATAATTAAGGATAAGTAATGTTTTTTTTTAGGGTTTAAGCTTGCCTTAGAGCTTTAAAGGATAGGTTATAAGATAGAAAAGATATAGAGACATAGAATAAATATAGTTACAGAGGAAGGGGGAATTATATTAATTTATACTATAAGTAAACTTAAATAGATTTAAGTTTAACTATAGTTATAAATTATAACTATATCTTATATAATTATAGCTATAAAGTTTATTATAAAGTTTATATTAACCTTTTAGCCCCTTAAATTTATAGCTTAAAGCTTGTTTCTTTATTTATATTTTACCTAATACTATAGTAATTATTAAATTTAGTTATTAATTATCACACTAGCTAGGTATTGCTAGTAATTTTTTTGTTCCTTGAAAATTAAATGCATTAGCCACAACCAATGACCCCCAAAAAAAATTAAAAATCAATACTAATAAAAGTTAAAGGGTAATAGAGCTAAAGTAATTATCTCTTATCTCCTAGAGCTATATAAGGGAATAATAGGTCTAGAAATAGTAGTTTATAAATCCTTAGGATTAATAAACACTATAATTATATAGAATAATATTACTTAACTAGATAGTAAAGTACTAATAACCCTAGGATATATTACTATATATATTAAAGGTATTTAGTATAACTTAGCCTTACTTAATAGTAGCCTAAGTATAAAACTAGTAAATATAAATTACCTAAAAAGATATAGAATTCCTTTAGTCTAACTTTATAAAATAAGGTTTATTAAGATAATAAATAATATATATTAACTAATCTCTTACTATACTTACCTCTAGATTATAGCTAGGGGAATCTTAGCACTAGCTAAATACTATATAATACTAGCTTAATAAGATTAGAATATATTATTAGGAAAGGTTTAGTTATAAAGAATAAATACTATTAAATATTATAGGCTAGAGAAAATTATAATTATAAATACTAAGGGTAAAATATAAATACTTCTAATATATTTATACCTAGACTTATTTTAATAATCTAAACTATATACCTAGCTTTTATAAAGAATAGGACTAGATAAGATTATAAAGTTTATAAAAAATAACTAAGAAATCTTAAAAAAGGTTAAGGAAATCCTAAGGGAATTAAATAGTAAGGTATTTAATAAAGTAAGTAACTAGGGATTAGAAAACTAAGAGTTATAGATAATAAAAATACTAGTAGTTATTTATATATTTATAATTTACTATTACTAGATAAGATTAGAATAATAAGTTTTAAAGAAATACTAGTAAAGAATACTTAAGGAATAAAATATAGATAAAAGGTATATTAGGAAAATAGGAAGACTAAGGGAAATATTAATAAGAAAAATAATATTACTATAAATAAGATTAGAAGTAAGATATATAGTTTATATAGTTTTAGCCTAGATAATATAGTGAAAATAACTAATAAATAAGTTCTTACCTATAAACTAGAATTAAAGTTTACTACTATAGTTATCTAGAACTTACTATAAAATATTACTATAGATAGATTAATCCTTATATTAAACCCTAAGATAGAAATTAAATTATTTACCTCTTATTACTCTAGCCTAAATTAGTTAAAACCTATATTAATATACTAGATAATTATATAAAGTTAGACTAAGTGCAATAAATCTTTATAGGAAAAGAAATTAGTAATAAGTATAAACTATAACTTTATTAAATAAAACCTAATAATTAATAAGGGCTATACTAATAAACTAGGATTACTATAGGAAGCTATAATAAGAGATAATCCTAAAGACTTAGAAGGGGAAGAAATATATAAAGAAGAATATAAAGAACCTATAATATTAAACCTAGCTAAAGAATAGGAATTAAATAGGAGTAGTAAACTTAATTTATTTAAAATACTAAAAGATACCTATAGTATTAGTAAAGGATAGGAGAAACCTATAGAGAATACCTCTAGATATAAGGAGGTCTTAATTTATATAGAAAAGTTAAAAATTAAGGATACCCCCTTATAAAGTAAGAATTACTACCTAAATAATAAAAATTAGGTCTTAGTCTAAGAAATAAAACTTAGGATATATAATATATAGGACTTAGGCGCTCTAATAGAGTAAGAACTAAGGGTAAATATACTAGGATATAGTAATAACCTAATTTATATAGGAAAATTAGAAATTAAGGTTTACCCCTTAGAAAATAGAAAACACTATATAAATACTAATAATCTAGGTTTACCTAGAGAAACTAGGGATAAGTAGTAGTATTTATAATACTTAAATATAAATAAAGACTAGTATTTAAAGGTAAATATACTTAGATATAACTAAGGACTAATTTATATAGGAAATAAAGAAATTAAGGCCTTTCCCTTAAGAATTAGAAATTACTATATAAATAAGTAAATTAAAGAATTAGTTAATAAAACTAGGGATAGTAATAACTACTATATAGACTTAGTATTATAGTTAAATTATATAGATTATACACTAGTTTATAACCTAGATAGGAAGATAGTAATCTAGGATAGTGTAAGATAGCTAGAATTAAATATTTATATAGGAAACCTAGAAGTTAAGGACTACCTCTTATAATACTAAAATTTATATATAAACTAATTACTATTTAACTTATTACCTAAAACTATAGTTTTATAGTTTAATTAGTCTAATATTACCCTTAGAGACTATATAAGGACTACTAAATAATAAATAATAATTATAAGGTTATACTATACCTATAAAGAATATTTTATTAAGAGACTTAAGGATATTTATATAACTAACTTACTATAATATTATATCCCTTTAATTCTAAATACCTAACTAGGGAAGAGGAAGTAGTATTAATACTTAGGACTTTATTATAAGTTTATAAAGAAGGTATTTCTAGCTATAAAGAAAATAAGTATTATTTATTAAGAACTATTAGAATAAGTAATACCTATAATTTTTACTTCTAAAACTCTAAAAGTATTTTAAGTAGTATATAATTATTATAATATAAATAGTAAGACTATTAAAATAGCCTATTTATACTATAATATAGAAGTAAATTTAGGTTTAGTTTATTATAGAAAATTAATAATATTCTCCTAAGTAAATATATTAAATAAGTTCTAGGTAATTAGTATTTACTTACTAAATAAATATAAGATAGCCTTTTTAAGACCTTATAAAATATATTATTATAATAATATAGCCTAGAGTTTAATAGGATTACTAGTAAGTTACACTAAATTTAAGGATATAACCTTTAGTTACTTATTCTTTAAAAATAAAATAAAAAGCAAATTAATATTAAGATATATAGAGAATATATAAATATTATTCTTTATTTATATAGATAACTATTACTTAGGTTTTAAAATATAAGAAGATTATTTTAACTTTCTATAGAAATAATACTTTCTAAGAGTTACCTAGGCTTTAATTAAGCTAAGTAAATAAAAGATAACTCTTTTTATATCTAGTGTTAATTATATTAAATACTTATTAGAAAATAGGAAGATTAAGCTAGTAAAGAAATATTAAGAAAGGTTTACTAATCTAGAGAAATATTTTAAATAAAGACCTCTAAAAACCTAGAATAAAATCTTAGTCTTAATATATCTAATACTATTCCTATAGAAGTTTATTCCTAGGAGATTAAATCTAGTGCTAATAATTAAGAAAGTCTTTTTCTAAGATATTTAGAAGGTTACTAAGTTAAGGAAGCTATTAGTCTAGAGGGTAAAAGTTCTAAAAGAAAACCCTAAAGAAATATAAGAAGCTTAAGATACTTTATTATAAATTTACTATAGTATTTAGGTAAATACTACTTTTAAGGCCTAGCTAGGGATATAGTTTTATTTAGTAATAAATACTTTAGATATAAGTACTAGAGGAGTTTTATTTTAGCTAGAAAATACTAGTTCTAGTATAAGTATAATAGAATTAAATTTCTTAAAGGTATAAATTATTATATAAATATCTTATAGATTAGGGGATACTAAAAAGTAATATATAATATCTAAGAAAGAAATATTAGCTATTATTATTAGACTAAAGAAAATATAATAGCTAGTAAATAGTTTACCTTATCCTTTAAAGGTATATATAAATTATAAAGGAATTATTAATTCTATAGTAAATCTCTCTAAGGTTTATAAGAAGGTTACTTAATAGTAAATATTCTCTAAGAGTTAAATATAGAGTATATATACTAACCTAATATAATAAAGATTATAAAAATTATAGATAGAATATTATAACTACTAGAAGAACTTAGGTCTAATCTATATAAGGTAAAGAGAAAAATAGGTATTAATATAACACTAGCTATAAAAGAATAACTAGTAATAATTTTAATAAGAAGTAAAATAATTATACCTAAAGGTAAAATATTAGATAATAAAACTTTAAAGATAATAAAAACTAAGCTTTAGGAATAGTTAAACTCTAAGTAATATAAGGAGATTTTAACTTTAATTATTTATAGCTACTAAATAATCCTAGCTAAATATTAAAAATTAGTTTAGTATTAAGTATTAAAATATTAGATCTTAGATTAAAAACTCTACTACTTAGAACTAGATAAATTACTATTAAAATATATACTCTTTAAAAAGGTTCTAATAAAACTCTAATAAGCTTATATACTATAGGTTATTTTAGACTAACTATTATAATATAAAAACTTTATAAGTAATATTTCTAGCTAGATAAAGTAAGAGATATAAAATCTTACTGCTAATCTTATCTAGTTAATTAATAGATAGGAATAAGACTACCTTAATTTACACTAAAAACTATAACTATATTAAAACCCTAGTCTTTAGTTATAATAGATTACTTAGGACTTATTACTTCTAAGGCTTAAAATAAAGACTTATATATATTAATTATAGTAAACTATATAATAAGGTTTATACTAGGATAGTTCTATAATAAGGCTATAGAAGATTTAGTTACTTAGATATAGGATAAGAACTAAAGCTTTATTTTTAGTTAGCTAAAAAGAATTTACTATAATAATAAATCTTACTTTAAGAACTTAACTTTTAAATTAATAATAGGAAAATATAGTATAATAATTATATTTAGACTTATCTTATATCTTATATCTATAGGACTTACTAAATAAAATATTTACCTAGTAAAATAATAATTAATAAAGTAAGTAGTAGAAAAAGATAAAGTATTACTTAATTTATAAAATTAGGCTATTCTAAGTATTATAGTTATTTTAAATAATTAGTTTATATTAAGCACTAGGATAACTCTAGCTATATTAATATTAGGATTTAATTAATTTATAAAGTATATAGGAGTTAATAATAACCTAGAGAAGATTAGGGACTTATTAAAACTAGAGAATAACTTTAAACTAATCTAAGAAATAAACTTATAGTATTTTAATTTAAGGAAAGAAAAAAAATAATTAGTTTAAACTTAAAAGACTAATAGTAAAAATAACTTCTTAAAATCCCTATATTAGTTTAAAGTTAGTAATCTTATATAGGAGAAAATAAATAAGAAGAGTAAGCTAAAAAGGAAATTTTATAAAACCTAGGGAGAGCTTTTAATAGTAAAGAAAAAGCTATTATTAGTATTCTATAAAATTAAACTATTAGAAGGTAAATAAGGTTAGAAAATCTATATTAATAATCTAAAGATACCCTCCTAGGCACGAGGTAAAACTGCTTAAATTATTATAAATCTTTATTTTTTAACACCTTTTCTAAATATCTAGCCTTTTTCTCTAGCTTTTTATTTCCCTTCTTCTTCTTACTTTTCCTAAATTCCTTAATATCTTTGTCTATCTTTTGAATTTCCTTTTATTTAGAATTTCCTTAGATTTTTAAATAGCCATTAGGTTTTATAGCCTAGTAGTTATAGCCCCTAGCTTTTAGTTACCCTTAGCTATACTATTAATTAATTAGTTAGTTATTAATTAGTTAATTAGTAGCCCTTAACCTACCTATTAATTATGTAATGCGTTTATTAGTTTATATGTTTATTACAAATTAGATTAGGTATAACTAAGAATAAGTTATGTTTTTTTTTAGGGTTTAAGTTTACCTTAGAGCTTTAAAGGATAAGTTATAAGATAAAAGAAATATAAAGAGATAGAATAAATATAGTTATAAAGGAAAGGGGAATTATATTAATTTATACTATAAGTAAAACTTAAATAGATTTAAGTTTTACTATAGTTATAAATTATAACTCTTATATAATTATAGCTATAAACTTTATTATAAACTTTATATTAACCTTTTAGCCCCTTAAATTTATAGCTTAAAGCTTATTCCTTTATTTATGTTTTACCTAATACTATAGTAATTATTAAATTTAGTTATTAATTATTATACTAGCTAGGTATTGCTAGTAATTTTTTTGTTCCTTGAAAATTAGATGCATTGGCCACAACTAATGACCCCAAAAAAAATTAAAAATCAATAATCTAAAGATATATATCCTATGCTAGGAAAGATTATAATTACCTAGGTTAAATACTTAGGATATAGCTAATTAGAATCTAAAGAAAAAGATATTGTCAGGTAGGGGTGTAGATAGATGATAAAAAGTGTTTAATTTGATTAATTAGAGGTGTAGATAGTAGCTGACTTTTGTACCTAAAAGGTACACAGTGCGCTACAAAAATAACTATTCTATAGAGGTACTTCTAATATATTTATCTCTATTAATATCTTATAATAGGTTTTATCCTAGTTAATACATAACCCTTGCCTATATATTTAATACTTTAGGGAGCTCTTCCTAATATACCCCCCCTAGCTAAGATATTTATTAAAGCTAAAGATCTAAGGTATAGGAAGAGATTATAAATAATCCCTAGTATTATAATTAGGTAGGAATTTCCTATAAGCTAATTCTATAGTAAAAGTCCTTATATATTTAACCTAATAAAGGCTTTATAAAGCTATTTATAAGTATTTTAAAGGTCTTTATCTAATTTACCTTAATATTACTTATTATATATTATTCTTAAATCTATATTTAATTTATATTTAATTTATATTAAGGTACTTAAGGCTAGTTTAAAGCCTTCCTTTAGTATATTTAGTAATTTAGATTATTTACTTATTATTATACTAGATAATTAAGAGTAGTAGCATATATATATTAATATTATAAAGTAGCTTACTAAGAGAAATACACTCTTTTATACTATAATTTAAGGTAAAAAGCTTTGCTTTTATACTTAAAGTTATTATATAATATTACTTTCTAGACTTCTAATTAATTATAGTACTATATATAATAAAAACATAGCCTTATATTAACTTCTAAGTCTTAGGATTATTACTAAGTAAAGTATTTATACTAGAAAATAATATATTAAAGCTATTTACGCCTAAATATTATAAGCAAAGCTTCTTTATATTCTAAGTGTATAATAAAGCACCTTATACTAATTTAATATGCTTTACTAATAGATTTATTATAAAAGAGGCTAGCTTTAATACTATAAACGCTATATCTAGTCTTCTAATAATATAAAGATATACTAAAGAGCTTATAATTACTTTATAGTAGCTAATTTCTTTATCTAAAGCTTTATTATTATTTAGGTAGATTATAGCTATTAGAAAAGAAGCTATAATTAAGCTCTTTAACTTATTATTAATAATATTAGGAATAAACTTCTAAGTAATCTTTTAAATATATAATTCCTATAATAACTATATCTCTTTAGTATTATAATTTCTAATAATTTTAATACCTAGGAATTACTTTAATTTACCTTAGTTCTTAATATCTAGGCTATTTATTAATTACTTATATAGTTCTTTAAATTCTACTTTAGATCTATTAGGGTATAGTATTATAATATTATTTATATAGAAAAATAAGATAAAATTATTCTTTATAAAAATATATAAGTCTTTTTTCCCTTAGATAAAGCTAAGCTCTAAAAGGAATCTTATTAAATAAAGAAACTATTATTAAGGAGCTTCCTATAGCCTATATAAAACTCTAATTATCTTCTAGAGATAATCTCTTATATTTATACCCTCTAGGGGCTTATAGAAAATAGGATCTTTAAGTTTTATATATAAGAAAGTATTTTAAATATTATATTATTAAGTATTAAGATTATTAGTATAGTAAACTATAAGTAGTATTTATAAAGATTAAGAAGTAAGTATTATAGTATAATTATTAAGGTTATCCTTTAGTTATTAATTACCTTATATTACTATTTAAGCCTTAAACTTTATAACTATACCTTTTTTATTAGTTTTATATTTAAAAACCTAGCTAAGGTTAATAATTTCCTTATACTTATTAGGATTAATTAGTTCCTTAGGTATATTCTCCTAGTAGTTTAAGAATAAAAGCTTTAAAAGCTTCTTTATAATTACTTCCTTCTAGTAGTTATAATATAGTAATACTATTACCTAGTAATAATAAGTAAGTTCTAAGGGTATATTTTTAATCTATAAATTATACTAAGTTCCTTAGAATACTATAAAAAAAGTAAAAAAAAACTAAGCTTACCTAGCTTTTCTTAAATCCTTTTTTTAGTATTTTCTAGTTATAATATTATTTAGATTAATACTATTATTATAGGGATAGTAATTCTCTATAGTCTTACTACTCTTAGTAGTAATTTTACTAGTCTTTATAGTAGTCTTTATATATTTAGCTATTATATTACTTATAAATTTATTAATCTCTTAAAATAGTGTATTATTACCTTATACCTAAAGCTTTATATTCTCTTTAGTAACTAGTGCCTTATAAGAAGAGTTAGGAGAGGTTAAAAGAGCACTAATATAGCTACTTTCTTACCTTAATATATAAGGTAGTATTTTTACTTTAAACTAATTATTTTCTTACTCTATAACTAATAATAAGAAGTTATAATTCTTCTTTTCTAGGTTTATTCCTATAAGGTCTAAACTAATTTCTTTATTAAGATCTTTAGCTTTAAGCTCTTTAAGTAATATAATTATTAATATCTTCTCTTTTTAGGCTAATTTAATCTTTTCTTCTAGTTTAAAGAATAAGACCTTATTAAACTATATATATACTAATATAATAACCTTATAATTATAAAGGGTTAGAACTTAAATAATATACTAGGATTTACCCTTATAACTTATAAGGTATTTAATATAAGCTTTTTACTTTAACTAGGGGATTATATTATTTAATTTAATTTACTCTAGAGCTTTTATTATTATAGGAAATGCTTTATATCTATAGGCTTATAAATATAAAATTAAGGGCTTTTAAACCTCTAATATCTATAAATAAGTAAGGATAGTTTTCCTAGCCTAATTTCACTAAAGTTTATATAGTATAGTCTAATTCCTATAATACTTAAAAGGTATTTAATTTAATAGATAAACTACTATATTAAAGATCTTATTATTAAGTTCTAATAGGAATCTAGCCTCTAGACTTAATATATAAGCCTTTTACTTAACTACCCCTTTAGATCTCTTTACCTTACTATTCTAACTAGGTATTAAGGGAGCTAAATTATAGACTATAATACCTATAAGAGCTATCTTATCCTTTATATTCTTTATAAAGAGGGCTTTTTTAATATTACTATATAAAAATTATAGTTAAACCCTAAATTAAGTACTTAGAAACCTTATTATTATATAAAAGCTATTATAAATCCTATTCTTTAATTTAAATAAGTATAAGAATTATATTAAGGTTATAAGGTATATAAAAATATACTAATACCTATTACTATTCTAATAAGAAAAGTTATAGTACTTTAGATTAACTAAAAACTTATAACCTAGTTCTTAAGGAAGCCTTTTAAGTATAACTTATAATCTTTAGTACTTAGCTTTACCTATAGTATAAATCTTATACTTTATAAGCTTAGGTTTTATTAATTTGTACCTAAAGTTATATTTATAAGCTTTATAAAGGCTTTCTTACCTAGATAATTACTTTTATAATACTAGAGATTTATATCTCCCTTTATAAGTAGCCTTAGAGCTTTACTTAATATAGTATTAGCTTCTTTTAGATTTTCTAATAGTCTTAATAGTATATAAAGCTTATTAATATTATATACCCTAGCTATAGGGTATTTTTCTCTATAGAGAAATCCCTTCTTTTAATTCTAGAAAATACTTACCTTTATTATAATTATTACTAATACTAGATTAATATAGAATTTAGGAATAAATAAAGTAGTTTTTAATATAATAGTTCTTATACTTTATAATATAGGATTTATAATAAATATACTAACTAGCCTTTAACTTAAAGCTATATAAATTATATTACTAGCCTTAACCTTTATTATAATATTCTTATTAAATTTAAATTACTTAAACTATTAAATATTATTAAAGATATAAATATTTACTTTAGAGTTATAAAAAACTATATTCCTTTTTAATTTTAAGTTATTCCTAGTATTTAATAAATTTATACTTTTCTTTAATAATTTATAATACTTAAAGTATATAAATAATAATATATTAGCTAATTTCTTACCTAGAGTAATAGTAATAAAGTTATTTATAAGGTTTTATAAAGGTATAATAATCTTATTACTTTTTTTCTCTAGTTTTTAATTTATAGCTTTTAATTTTTCCTATAGATTTCCTTTAAAATACTTCTTAATATTCTTTTTAAAGTTTTTCTTAACTTTCTAGTTTTTTAAAGTAATCTTTAGCTTATAAAAAGCCTTAAATAAATTATAAAATTCCTATTACTTTATAGTATTCTTAATAGTATAATTTATATATTTAATGTACTTAGGCCTCTCTTACTTTATTAAATTATTTAATCTATTACTTATAAGTATATTAGTAGTCTTTGGTTCTTTTAGTAAAGCCTTATAGTTCTTTTTAAATTTAGTAATAGCCTTAATAAAGCTAGTATTTATTTCTTTATTAAGTAAGTTATTTTATTTCTTTTAAAAATAACTTATATTTACTTTAAAGAGGTATAATAAACTTATATAGTATTATCTCTTTAGTTTACTAAGTCTTAAGGTCTAGATAATTTCTTTATAGTACTTTAATTATTATAGCTTACTTATACTAATTATAAGTATCTTTAGCTTATAAGTAATTAATTAAATAGTTTTTTATAAGAATAAGTATTTTCTTTATATTTAGCTTATATTACTTATAAAGAAGTAAGAGTATTTTTTAAGTATAATATTAAATAAACTTCTTTTTCTTAATCTTAGTATTAAAGTTAAGGGAATCTTAAATATTCTTTAAAAGGGTTTTATAAATATATTCCCTAATCTTTAGTATTTATTTAGCTAGATCTTAATACTTTATAAGCTTAAATTAAAGCTCTTTATATTTAAAATTAAATTAGTCCTTTATATCTTTATAAGTAAGCTTTTAATTCTTTAGAGTACTAAGGTTATTATTTATAATCTCTAGTTTCTAATCTTTTTATAAGTATATAAGTATTATAAGGGGTTTAAGTAATTTAACCTTATTTAGATTAATATACTCTTAGATCTTATAAGATCTTATATAATTCTTAATTTATATATACTACTTAATCTAGTCTTTCTTTAATAATAATACTATATTTAGGGTTTCTTTAGATATATTAAAGGGGAATATATTATATAAGAGAAGTATAAGATATAATAATTAACTATTAATTAATATAATAAGGGTGTTTATCTTATAATATTTATTAAGTATTAATTAAAATAATCTAATAAAGCTAATAACTTTAAAAATAATAATAAATTTAGTAATAAAAGCTACCTAGGCTTATAATTATTAGGTAAGGGTATAAATAAATAATAAAAAGTGTTTAATTTAATTAATTAGAGGTATAAATAGTAGCTAACTTTTATACCTAAAAGGTATATAGTATACTATAGAAATAACTAGTTTACGGAGGTACTTCTAATATATTTATCTTTACTAATATCTTATAACAGGTTTTATCCTAGTTAATGCGCAACCCTCGTCCACACATCCAATGCTTTAGGGAGCTCTTCCTAACAGATATAAAACTATTAGGAAATAAAGAAAGATAATTAAAAGAAAAAATAACTTAAAAGATTACTAAGAATAATTACTAGCTTATAGTATTAAAGTTAATACTATCTTAGACCTTACTAGCCTATTAAGGTAAAGAATAGCTAAGGTAATTATTAGTAGTATTATTATAGGGAACGCAGTAGCTAGATAACTGAATAATACAACCTACATTATCCCCATCATTTTTGGTACTGCTTCAGAGGCGGCTTCCAGGCCCGCCCAAGGCCATGGAGCAATTACGGATTACGGATTACGGAGCGCTTGGATGGACCAAATGCTCCATTGCAGCGGGTCACGATCTTCTGTTTTCCAGATGGGGCTCAAGCCCATTGCCCAGCATTGACACAGCGATGGCCGCTCGACCGCATCGTTCAGAAACAACTCAGAACGGGGGGACGATGCCCTGAGCACTCGGAGCCTTGGCGATAACAGATGTTATTGATGCTAGTGCTCCATTTGGTCGCCCATTTGTATGGTATTCCGTAGATTGACGCAACAAGCAACTGCTGGAAATGAGAAACAAGCAGGATCGATCCCTCAACAAGCCAGCCAGTGTACCGTTCCGTTCAATAGGACAATAATTATTTGACCCTCAACACCCAACTTTTGCGGAGTATGGAAGTCGATAATTGCATCAACATTTCATGTCCGTCCGGTACAAGGGCCGCCCGACACATCGCAGCTCCACTCTCACCAACAAGCAAACTGTTTGCGGACCATGTGAAAATGAATTTCTCGTGGGGCAGTTTCGTGTTCTGGAATGAGCCGATGAGGCATCTCGATTGCGTTCAAGTTCATAATGTACACCGCTCGTAGGCCAAACAGCTAACCACCCGCACGATCACGGATGTCATGCGACGTCGGCATAGGCTTCGGGAACAGGTGTCACTGTCAGCCCTACGTGATCCTTCCCGTCAATAAGCGGTTCCTCAGGGACTCGCTCATTGACAGTGGTGGATCTACTACTTCGCTCGCTTATGCTGCTTGTCGGGCAGCAGCCCCCCGGTCACTTGGAACTGCTTGAAAGTCGGAAACTTTCGGGTGTTATTTCATAAACCTTGAATTCAACCTAAACATTAGTACTAACTCAGAACTAGAGTGGCTGAATATCTGTTCCTAAAAATTGCCTTTCTTAAATTAAACGCGGGTGCAGCCGTAGTAATTCTCTGTCATCACTGATCAGCGAACGAGGTGGTTTAATAAAGCCCTTGATGTTAATACCGATCGAGGTGTAGCGTTCCGGAGTATCTTCCGCGTAGATTGTCCAATGGACGTGCCGTGAAGCACAGCCTGATGTATGTACGTTTTCTTACGTGCTTTGACTATTCATGAATCTTACCTTCGAGTGAGTTCGTGCAGCCACTGCACGACCTGACACGTCAGTCTTCCGACAGAGATAGATTCTTTCGGGGAGAACTGTACCATCACTCTTGTTGATGGGTCTTTTGCAGTGCATGCCTGTGATCTTGCTGAGTTCCACCGACATAATCAAATGTTTGCCCACAAGAGAAGTATTTTTGATGTCAAGATACCAACGGCACCGCAACATGCGAGGCTGGAACTACGTAGTACGGAACTGCAAATCGCGCCACTGATGAAGACCGCCACCACTTGTAGCAATTAAACGTATTCTTATTATGTAGCCTTGTTTGCTTTGACGATGCTTGCTGACGTACAACATGCATAGAACCGAGGCCATACTGTGTGATCTGGAGAAGGAATGCGATGCTCCCATGCCAACGGGCGTAACGTCATGATTTAATCCGTACAATTGTTGATTGGACAAGATGGCGACGTTGCTCAAGTGGGCGCATAGAATCCACAGCGGACGATGAACAACCCTCACATGACGCAGCGACGTGGACGAATTTCGTTCGTTCCTGTTCTTCGGCGGTGTTCTCAGTGTTGTAATTGCAAGATGGACCCCAAGACAAGTTTGTATTCATGAATATTCTCCCTCGCCTCACTTGCATGGAAGCAGGGGAGTCCAGAGACGAGACACATAATGTTTGTCTGCCGAGTGACAAACTGATAAGGACAGGCTGGCCACTTCAAGTGCAAGACGGAGATTGTCACGTTTGAAGAAGGAGCCAGCAGAGCTCCATGACCCCCACCTGCCACCTGCCACCTGCCACGTTTTAGTTCTTAGACAAACATCCTTCCTCATCAAAACCACTTGATCATATTTTCCCGTTCCACTGTTTGCCTTGTCGTACTGGCTTTCCTTTCACACCGGACACCTTGTTGCCATCCAATGAGATTCTGTACATGGCGAAATCGGCAGACATGGTTGCCTGGCAGTGCGATCCCGCGCCACTTGAAAAATCAGTCGAAACGCCTGGGTCAAACGACGCACATGTCGAGGAGCGCCTTGCGGATACAGAAACGCACTGCCTCGTAGGCCTCGCACCACGACGAGCATGGAGCAGTTGCGTCATGAAGGCAAGCAAATGAGCGATCGACCCTTGCGGAGTAGGGCCGACATGGCTCAGGTAGCGGATGCAGGGTGTGTGCCTGCTAATTCCGCACATCCCAGACATGCCCCAGGTGCCCCAGACATGCCATCCAAATGTCAAACATGAACTGTTATATTAAACTCGATCTCCTCATGTTTCATCACTTCCTTCACCAACTACATGCGTTTACGCAGAACTCAACATTGTTTCCAAGACCCGAACATCGCGCGCAAGGGAAAACACAATGTCTAGACCAGGGGCATTGGGATCAAAGTAAGCACACACATACCCTCTGCCGTTTACCTACCCAGGTACCTCTGTCATCGACAAATACCCTCTTGTTGGTTCCCCTCTGTGCTGTGCTAATACTCACACCTCGGATAGTCTTGCCGATCTGGCCAGCTATATACTCACGAATGGCCCTCGCAAGGTACACCCAGCATCTCGGCGTGTCCGGGTGATTCACAATAATGCGACCATTGTGGACACTATCAAAGCAGTACACGTTTGGGAGCACGATGGCTACCCACAATTTTATTTTCCATTGAGCGAACTCAAGCATTGCTCTTACAGGGACACGCAGCTCATCCGAAGCGAGGGCGTCGCGAGGGCTGCTCTTGTCGAGGTGACGATCCCGGCGAGGAATGGAGCAAAAGAGTGCAAGACAGATCGTGTGATTCGCTTCACCGATGATAGAAGCCTTGGCGCTCTTTCAGGACTTGTACGACTCGAGTTCGGATCTATGGGTAAGATTGTTCTACTCCAATTTCCGACATTCCATTTCGTCGGACTGACTGATATCTGCTTAAATAGATCAATGGCTCGAAGAGGATGTCCCAGTTTACGTTCACCCCAAAGACCCCTTTCGGCGTGTAGAAACACTTCAATCGTCGCGGTCAGTCGAGATCAAGCTTGAAGGCAAGACCCTCGCCAAGGCTGTGTCATCTGTCCACCTCCACGAAACGGGCCTTCCTGTGCGGTATTATATATCTCCAGGGGCCGTGGACCCGACAGTATTGCGAAAGAGCGAGCTCATCACCAAATGTCCCTACAAAGGAGACGCCGAATACCATCACGTAGTAGTGGATGGACAAGAGCACAAGAATCTGGTGTGGTACTACAGACATCCCACTCACGAGAGTGCAGCCATAGCAGGCTTATTGTGCTTCTACAATGAAAAGGTTGATGTTGTTCTGGACGGTCAACTTCAGGAAAGGCCTAAAAGTCTCTTTGGGTAGCATCTGTTGGTAGATTGATCATGGCTGCAAAAAGGAGTCATACGACCTAGTGTCACTAGTTTATGAAGCTTTTTTTTGCAATCGTTGCACTCATTGTAATAAATCAACAGGGAGGATCTTTCCCTCATCGTCTATTGACAAAGCACTATTCGAGTGCCATAGTCCCAACAAGACACCAGAGTCAAGTCAAAACCGAACGTTAAGGCATTAGCACGCCCCCCCTGGGACTGCAAGGAGGCGTGTTCATCGACTGGGGGGGCTGCAAGGGAGCTTCAATCTCGGCGACTCTGAAAAGAGCAAAAGAAAAGCAATTTAACAATGTGGCAGAAAAGAAGAGCCAAGAAAAACTCCAACCTTCACCCAGTCTATACCATGCGGTACTTTCTGATAACATAAGAAAACCCGTAGAGACAAGAAAAAACCACAAGAAACCAAATATGAAGAGCCCGGTGTCGAAAAAAAAAACCCAACCTCTTGCTCTTGCAAGGCCCTGCCTTTTAGTACGCTCTCAACCCTCCAAGAAAGGATCGAATTCGGGGATCTGTAAATGAGGTTAGCATCACGAACCACCACGGCAAGCAGGACTCACACTCACTCTATGTCTGATAGCCTTCGCCAAGTATGTGCCGAAATGAGCATCAGCAATTTTGGGTTGGGTACCAGTACCGTTAAATGCCTGGATCATTCGGTCACGAAGCTTGATGGAAGGAAACCCATTCCAATCCACAAGAACACCTTGCACCCAGATACCCCTATCGTTCTCAATATTCTCGTCCCGGGCATTGGCGAACCGCAATGCGTGCGTTCCACTGCCGTGCTTGTGATAGACGATCTTGGCATGGCCATCTGTACGAATCCACCCGTGTCAGCAATCATGCCCTTCTCCAACTGGTAGTTGATGACTGCAGAGCGCGTCCGAGATGATTACTAACCTTGGAAGCGAACTCGCAATGGCTCCCGGGTCTTGTAACCGTCGTGCGCAGACGCAGACACGAGCCTGGGAAGATCCTCGTCTTGCCTGACGACAACGACGGCATTTTCCCACTCATGTCGATGGCCTGATGCTACGCCGGCGACGTGCTCTATCCCGACATCCTTCTCGAAATAGTGCTCGTACCTATGTGGCAGCTCTACTGTCAGTTTTCTGTTCTTCATTTCTTGAAGGGACCGGGGAGGCTGTCCGTCTGGATGCCCATGTTGTGGCTTACATGTACGCACACCAGCCATTGTTGCACCTTTCTCGGACGTAGACATTCTGGTTGACCAGATCCTCTTCGTCTCGGCAATACCTCGTGTTGCTCTGGTAGGTACTCTTGAGGCCTTGCGCTAGGTTTCCTTGGGCATCAATGGCGGGGACATTGTAGCAACTGTCCGTGTCGTAGTCCAAAACGGGTTGGAACTGCAAGGCCCTTTCGGATGCGTTCTGGGGAAGGGCTCGAGGGGGACTCGGCCTTGAATTGGCAAGGCCGGTGGCGGCGGCAATGGCAGTCGAGACGACGTCAACGCTGCTCGTGGTGAAAGGAAGACCGATTGCTGATCCGGCAACGAACAACATCGCGATAATGGCGGGCGGTGTCTTCATGGTGACGCTGCCCCTCGTCAGTCTTAAAGACAATGTTTTTCATGAATAAAAACTGAGTAGCTCAAGGCTGAGATGAGACTGAGATGAGATGCCAACGATGCAGAACACCGGTAGCTTCGCCCCTGGTCTATGGAAACAACTTATCTCTGGGTAGAATCTTACCGGAGTTTGAACAGCAACAAGAAAAAAGACTGTCTTGGTACTTCAAAAAGAATTTACATCATGCGACAGTAACGGTGAGTACGAGGGCGCAGGAAGTTGGGAAGGGAAGTAGCATAGTCCTGTGAGAGGCAACTCCTCGTTTAATACTGTGGTCAGTGTGGTATGTACAGTTCAGCTGTAGTCTTTCTAGCCAAACTATAAAAATGCTAGTCTCTTGCTTGCGCAGCGTCGCGGCGACGACAAAATTTGTTGCATCTTTGCTCAACGAGACAGCAGTAAACCATGTTTACTCGTCAGAACAAGATGCCCTCTATGTCGCAGGCCGGGAAGCACACACATACTTTAACTTCAGGCGCTGCTGCATTGCCCATCCGCTTGTTTTCACTCGCGGGATGGTGCGAACGCGCAAGAAAAAGTCAAAGCGAGGCAACAAGGTTGTGGGATGAGGATTGCTGCAGCGTCCGTCGAGGTCTGGTCATGTAGAGGCGCAATGTTAGAAAAAGTGTGTGAATTTCGCGGGATCCGAACAAGGTTCGGATAACCCCATTGTCACAGTGAGGCTTCTCGGAAGGAAACCGCGAGGTCAAACTCAATTTTTCTCATGTTTGTGTCATCGCCTGCACGAACTTGGCTCAGTTTAGTCAGTAATGCTCGTGACTCCTGAGTAGGCGGCTGTTTTTGCGCAGCTTATGACAATTTTGACTGTGGGTAAAAAAGCAACATTTCGGCTTAGAACGCATTCTAACGTGTTGATTTGTCCAAGCGGACGTGGCATTTAGGGATTTTGAAACTCGAAAAAAAGATCAAAATTGAGACCGGTCACGTATTAACCTCTGCGGTACTTTTTGAATTAGAAAAAAAATTCTTCTCAAAAAAAGACATACAACACTAGGTATTCGCTGATCGTCACCGACTCAACTACTAATCTAGCGCTCACCAGATTATCTAGCGGAGATCAGATGGGATCCAGATTTGGCTGGTGGCTATGGTCGTATGTGGAAGTTCCGTAAAGTTAATTAGACTATAAGCGCTATTCTCTTTCCTTATTAGCCTAGCTCTAACTTATCATCTTACCACTACCTGGTCGTGATGTTTAGTAAAACAGCCTTGAATACTACTAAGATAGCAGAGCACCCCTGTTCTCAAAACGGGTGGCATTCGCTGCTGAGCTGCCCTTATTATTGTGGTTGCTGTCTCTTTCTGGCACGTGACAGATACTCTTCTCGTGCAACCGCAGCCCTTTCCACACTCCATAGTTGTTCCTCTCCGGATGCATCACAACTTCTTGGTTTTGGCCACTAAACGCATTGATTGATAGATCGTTATATCCTCTCGTTTGTTAGGGAGTTTATCTCTGTTTCCGATGCGTCCTCTCCTTGCCAGGAACTGCGTGCTGCGGCACCAATCCTCTGCATGGAAAGTTGCATTACCCTAGGCTCTTCTATTGGATACACTCCTCGACGAAGAGCGAATCCCAGGCTATAAGCGCCAGAATTTCTTCCATTCTAATCCTGGAGACATAATAGGGGGTCAATATCTACTTCATGCGAAAGTTGGTTGGGGTTCGTCGTCGACGGTATGGCTTGCTCAAAAGAGCCGGTGGGTGGCAACGCTTTCATGACCTGGATTTTCTCAATCACTAACTCCAATATGAGAAGAACCTGGTTTAGAGGGCAGAGATATTTCGATGGTGAAATCAATACAAATAATTATTGCGATGAAGAAGCTACGAAAGAATTGGCAATGTCTGGTCACCTCGGGTCCGACAACAAGAAGCACCGTCGTCACGACTTGTTAGTCACTCCTGTCGATGATTTCACCATTTAGTCTCCCAACGGACAACATATTTGCTTGGTGTTTGAGCCAATGCTAGACCCACTATGGCTGTTTAAGTGGCGACTTTCTGCTGGAAGGATAACGCCTTCGACGCTCCCGCTGTTCAAAATTTACATTCGGTGCATGCTGCATGGTCTCGATTATCTGCATCCCGATCGTCATGTTGTCCACACTTGTATCCGGCTTCCAGAGGAAGTTCTATAATAGAGCCCTACTGATCATGGCTATCTAGATCTTAAGCTTGACAACATTCCCATGGCGTTTGAGCATCCCTCGGTCATCAAGCGATTCATTAAAAGTCAATCAGTAAACCCAATGCCCCGCAAGAACATTGGTGGGGATGCTATCTATCTCTCCCACAATGATTTTGGTGATCTTCAAGAAGAATGTCTCTAAAATATAGTTCCCAAGATTGCAGACTTTGAACTAGCACAACGGGGAGATGGCGGAGTGCCGCTCCTCCATCCAGTACAGCCCAATCATTGCCATGCACCTGAAGTTCTACTTCGAACAAGTTGGTCATATAGCGCCGATATATGAAACTTTGGAATCATGGTAGGTTTGAGTCTTTTTCCAAACTTCCAGGCATATGTTTTAATTCCTTGCAGTTATGGGACTTACTTAGTGGCCGGGAACTATTTCTCGGCCGACCCGCGAACACACCGAACATCAAAGAATACAGCGCCGCACATCATCTAGCGGAGATGATTGCGCTAATTGGCCCAGTACCTACAGTTTTATTACAGCGACAAAGAGATATGCGACGCTGGTGTTGGGAACCGCATATCCCGAATGCCAAAGGAGATATGTGTAACAACGCAACGGATTACTTCGGCGGTCCTTTGTTGTTCGATGACCATGGTGAGTGAGGCCGATATCGAGCAACTGAGATAGCCACTAATCAGTCTTCAGGCAAGTTCATGTACGGGCCATTGATTCCATTCAATCGTCAGTTGAGAAAGGAAGTGCCAGACTGTATTGCTCCCGAGGATGTAGAACGCTTCCTAAAGTTTTGAAACGTATGCTATGTATGCTGGCTCCCCGAGGAAAGGGCGACGGCTAGAGAGCTGACGAAAGATCCATGGCTGGCTCTTAATTCTGACAATTGAATTGTATTGGACAATGTTGAGTCTTTGAAAGGCCCATGCACATCTAGCTCAAAATCAGTCACCACGTGCGACTGCAGATTATACATAAAGAAAGACACATCCATGGGTGAGTCATCATCATCAGGGGCACTTGGCCAATCACAAACCTAGTACAGAGTATACCACCCCGGTGTGTTTATCTCGCCGTAGGCAATTTGATGACTGTGTGAGGCGAATTGGTGAAGATTGCACATCCACAGCCATCGCTTAACAATGCTTGCTGATCCAGGCCCAGGGGGCCCGAACATCCAGCTGTTAAGCACAAAAGATCTTGCAGGGATTGCCGATGCCGCCGAGGCCAGTTGTGGCGGTGACCAGGGCTTCAGGAACAAAGTGGCATTGGCCGAGTCCTCGTTGTCTCTTAATAATAATATCTGCCGCCATCTTTTCTTTCGTGCAATGTATGCACAGCACCCGGGGGCAAATGTTGACGTTTTCGGCGATCCCTGACCGATACATACGGTCCCGGATCATCCTGGTTACATCCCCACGACGCGGTGATATAAATAATGCACGGCCGATAGACGGGACCCTGGCTGTTGGCTCAGGCCTCCAACAAATGACCAAGCACAACACGGCATTGCCAGAAACATTGGATCGGCCAAGACAGGGGCCGGTGCCTGCTCTTGCTGAGGATGCCTGCGAGCAATCAACGCCACTCCCGTTCTGGCTTAATCGTGCCGTCCCACTTTTCTGGTTCTCGTATGTCCATTGTAGATCCTTCGCATCACCAAAGGGGGCGGCGGGGCATCTTCAGAATTTTCGCCGCATTTTTTGCTTCTGTCCAGACCAGAGGCCCAGCAGCGCAATTCCGCCTCGTTCTGGCACAGACATGGCATCCAAGTCGGTCGTTCGCCAAGTTGACGATAACGAACATCACAAGTCAAGTCAAGAGTCAAAGCAGAAGGCGACCCCGAAAGCCCAGAAAGCGTGGACGCAGGCAGCCGGGCCTGGGCACAGACGTTGGACTGGACGATGTACGCCACCGCCCAGGCACAATTGCTCAGACATCATGATCAGTGGCCGACCGCAGCCCTCCATGTCTTGTTGACTTTGACGACTTGTTGATGGACTTTTGATCGGACATGGGACCACGGATTGTCCAGACGTCTTTGTGTTACATCGCTCACTTCTCTCGTCCTGTCTCACTCTGCCGCTCTTCCCGCCTGCTCTCATGAACGCATCATTCGAGCAAGACCAGAGCCGCCGCCCAGTCGACCTTTGACTTTACAGGCACTCGGCGTCTGTGGTTTATTAGCTGAAGATCAAGGCTTGTCGAGGATTCGATGATGCCCCACCGAACACCGCTTCAACGCCATGGCCAGGGGAACCTGGTCAAGACCGGGTCTTAGCGCAGCGGACTTCCAGAATAATAAACACCTTGACCTTGATACCTTCAGGTCGCTCGGAACGGTATCCACCTGTTCGATAGCCGCTGGGAAGCCCGTAATTTAGGACACTGCTCGGCGTACAGAGTTGGCGTCGCCATGGCTTGTTCTGTATCGTACATAACGTCTTAGGTCCTCCTCTTCCATCTCTTCGCGGGATGTTGTCACCACAAACCCACATCACGACCTTTTGAGTCGGCGAGCGAATTCGTCGTTGTTGCCATGATGGCTCTCCGAGCATTTCTGGTCACGGCCACGACCTTCATGGGCCTGGTCAATGGCGTTGCCGACACCGACACCATTACTTGGGGAGGTGACAACTCCAGAGCCGGTTATCAAACGTAAGTAGGATAATGAAAGTGCGAGACAACGATTCCCGGATACATACATGCCTTTATCCCTTTACAATGACTGACAGACTGTGTTTGTTAGAAATCACAACATGGACCCTGCCGTGGTCGCGAGCAACCAGTTCGGACAACTCTTTCGAACCAAGTTGCCAGGAACATTTGATGGCCAGGCGGAGCAAATCTTTTCCCAACCTCTTGTCTACACCCCGAGTGGCAGCGATAAACAGTACGTGTACTTTGCGACGGCTCAGAACAACGTCTACAAACTCGACGCCAAGACTGGACAGATTGTCGCATCGCGAAACCTGCACATCCCTTTCCTGACTGCTGATCTCGATGGGTGTGTCGATATCAATCCCACGATCGGCGTCACCTCTACCGGCGTTATCGATCCTGCCACCGATACTCTGTATTTGACAGCCAAAACCTACCTCGACCAAAAAGTCGCCGGGGCGCAGGGCAGACCCAATGGCCGATACTATGCTCATGCTCTTGACGTGAACGATCTCTCCGAGCGACCCAACTTCCCCGTTGATCTCGAGGGCCTTATCGCCAGCAACACCGGCGAGCGCACGTTCCAGGGTGGAATCCATCTCCAGCGCCCGGCCCTTCTCCACACCGGGAACTTCATTTACGCAGGATTTGCATCCCATTGTGTGCAGTACAACTTCACCGGATGGATCATCGGTTGGGACAAGACGAGTGGCAAGATTGTCGAGAAATGGGCTACTGAAGGGCAAGGCGTTCCCAATACCATCAAAGGTGGTGGTATCTGGATGTCCGGGGGCGGTATTGCGTCCGACGACAAGGGCTCCATGTTCCTTGCCACTGGAAACGGATATGCCTCTCAGCTGGCCGATGTCCCGGTCGGCGGTTTCAATCCTCCCACATCGTTAGAAGAAGCCGCCCTGCACATGACAATTAATGCTGACGGCAGTCTCCGACTGGTCGACTTCTTCATGCCATGGGAGAAGCGAGCTCTGGATGGTGCAGATAAGGATTTGGGAACTTCTCCTCTTGAGATTCTTCCGAGTCAATTTTCGTGTGGCGCCGTCAGGAGGATTGGTGTTGTGACGGGCAAGAGTGGCAAGACATATTTCCTCAATTTGGACGACTTGGGCGGATACAAGAATGGCAAAGATGGCCTGGACAGCGTCATTCACGTTTACGAGAATTTGAACTCGGTATACTCCGGCGCAGGCGTCTATCCCCTCGAAGGCGGCTACGTTTACATCAACGTCATCCAGCACCCGTCCATTGTTCTAAAATTTTCCTGCAGTGGTGGCGTTCCTGGATTTACAAAGGTCGCCGAAACCCCTCAAAAAAATGCCTACGTCCTCGGCACCAGTCACGGCACAACTACCTCCCTTAATGGCCAAGAGGGTACTGGTTTGCTTTGGGTTACGGATGTGCAGGGCCTTGGTCTTCGCGTTTACGACGCTGTGCCCAAAGCCGGCAGTCTCAATATGATCCAGTCTTTCAACATTCCTGGAGTCAACAAGTTCTCTCGGCCTGTTTTTGGCGATGGCATCGTCTATATCGGAAGCAATCAGGGTTACTTGTACGGCTTCGGCTCGCCCGTCAACGTGCCTATCAATTGCACTTCGCCAGTCGACTTTGGATCGGTTAACATCAAGAACAGTAGCCTGAGCAAGCCAGTCACCTGCAAGGCTCGCATCGCTCTGACTGTCACTGGAATCGAGCTCAACGACGCCAAGAGCAAGGATTTCACTATTTCAGGCCTACCGACCACTCCTCTCCAAATGGCTGTAGATGATACCTTTACTGTGAACGCAAAATTCTCTCCATCTAGCGTTGGCCTGGCCTCTAATGATATCCTCGTCAACACGACAAATGGCGCAGAGGGCTACAGCAGCAGCACCCACGCTCGTCTCACAGGCACAGGGAAAAGCGAAGGGCCGCTCTTCCAAGTCAGTCCTATCATTGTCACCTTTAAGAAGGCTGTGACCGGACAAGATTCCAATGGGGTTACCGAGACGGTCCTTGCCTCCAACCTGGGTAGTCGGCTACTCACCGTTCAGTCCGTGCTGTATTCCACGACCAGCACAGACGGGCCTTTCCAGAGTTGGGACGGTCAGGGCACCGCTCTGACGGTTGGCAAGTTCACATTTGGCAACATTCCCACTACGATACAGCCCGACGACGCGTCTAGTATCAACATCAAGTTTGATACGTCTGAGAGCGGTACCTCCTCTTGCTACATCAGGGTTGTCACGGATGGTGGTAATGGCACTTTTTCTGTCGCTGCTTCTGCTGGCCCCGGAGCAGTGGCACAGTTTGAATTCCAGACCCCTGATGGCACTGGCTGGGTCAACCACACGTCTGGCACTCCATTCACCTTTGGAAATGTCACTGAGAACAACTCCAAGTCACTCAAATTTCGTGTGACCAACGCTGCTCCTCAAGGTGGCGTACCCCTGTCATTGACAGTGTCTAAGCCCCCTTTCGGCGTCGCAGGACTCGTCCGGGCCCTGAATCAGGTTGATCTTGCTGAGGGCACCTCCTTGGCACCCGGTGAAAGCGCCAACGCCACACTTATTTGCAACGCGCCCTACGCACAGTGGAATACGGCCCCATACAACGGGACGGCACATTGGACGATGAACACCAATGATCCAACTTCCGGTAAACAATTGATTGAGTTTCTCTGCAATGCTGTCGCCGAACAGGCGCCTCTGCTGCCGAATGGTCAAGGCCAGTTCAGGTATGTTGGCTGCTACAAGGACAATACGCCTGGCCGTCAGCTGTCCAACCAGATCCTGGCAAACGACAATATGACCAACGCGGATTGTATCAAGGGCTGTTACGCAAAGGGGCTCACTTTCTGTGCCACACAGTATCAACGTGAATGCTGGGCAGGCAACACTATTCCTACGACCAAGGTGAGCGATGCCAACTGCAACTACTACTGCAAGGGCGATATGAAGCAGGTCTGCGGCGGCAATGGTAACATTGGCAACGACGGCACGTACATGTCTTTGTTTGCGGACACCTTGAAGTGGGATGGAAATGCCACGCAAGCCGCTCCTCCTCCTGAACCTGTCGTCAACCCGGGTGTATCAGCATACACCAGCGTTGGGTGTTACACCGAGTCAACCAATGGCCGTGCTCTGCCTAATGGCAAAGCCACGGACAAGCAGACTGTCAAGAACTGTGTAGATGCTTGCAAGGCCAGTAACTACATCTATGCTGGTGTAGAATACGGCGGCGAGGTAAGGTGGCAAATCCTTGTCTGGTCCCGTTCGATTCTTTGGCTAATATCTCGCAGTGTTGGTGCGGTAATGCATGGGGTGACGGCGCTGTTCCCGCGCCTGCCGCGGACTGCAAAATGACTTGCAATGACAACTCCACGGAGTATTGCGGTGGGCCATCTCGTCTGAATGCATACCGACTTGGCAACGGGACCTCTTCATCTACGACTGCCGCGACTCTACCCGTCACGTCCTCGACTTCTAGCTTCAGCAATCTCACCTTGATTTCCACGAGTGGAAGCGATGCGGCTGTAAGCACCACCACCACAGTCACATCTGCCACCTCTATTTCTATGTCATCTACAACCGCCCCATCAACCCCAACACCAACTGCGCCGTACAGGAGAGCCAAGGTTGGCAACTGGGTCCACCAGGGTTGCTGGACAGAAGCTACAAACGGCCGCGCCCTGGTTGATCGCACCTACGCAAATGACAGCATGACTCTCGACTCGTGTGCCAAGTTTTGCGATGGCCTGACCTACTTTGGTGTCGAGTATGGCCGCGAGTGTTACTGTGGCAATGCCCTCCAGGCCGGCAGCGTCAATGCTACCCACCAGGCCGACTGCAGCTTCTTGTGCCCCGGCGACGAATCGCAGTATTGTGGAGCTGGCGTTCGACTGGAGCTGTACAAGATTGGTCCTGCTCAAGTCTCGACAACTTCCTCTTCTGCGCAGACACTATTCGAAGAAGGCATCGGCGATACTGTTGATTCTACCACGACACCCGCGTCCAAATCTTCTCCTGCCACCACATCGGCGGCGACAACAACAACAACAACAACAACAACTATAAGCTCAACGACTGGTGCGTCTTCGGCCGCTGGCACCTCTACATCTGCACCGGCGTCTGGCTCCAGCTTGACTCCGACTACGAGTCCGGTTCCCATGAACAGTTCAGCTTCTGCTACCAGCAGCCCAGTCATTAGCACCAGATCTGTTGTCGCTGCCAATTTTGCTGCCAGTGCTCCGAGCTTGGTTCCCACCAGCAGTTCCGTTGTCAGCACCTCAAGCTCTACTTCCTCCAGCAGCTCCAACCCCCCTAGCTCGACATCCAGCGCAACAGGTACATCGAAGAAGGCATCATCAGCCACTGCCTCCTCTACCCAGTCAGTCGCACCCACCCCGACCGGACCCGTCATCTCGAACGGCAACTCAAACTTCACTTACTACGGCTGCGTGCTGGAGCCCAACGATGGCCGAATCCTCAAAGAACAGCTTCTCAACCATGTCAACATGACCATCAACATGTGCTTACAGACGTGCTGGCAGTACAACTATGCGGGTGTCGAGTACGGCAGAGAATGCTGGTGCGGCAACAAAGTCAACTATGGTGGGAGGGCGGCCACCACGCCTGGAAAGAATGTCACCAACTCACAGTGCAACTTCTTGTGCCCCGGAAATAAGACGGAGTACTGCGGATCACATGCCCGGCTTTCCTTGTACTCTCGCAAGAACCTACCAAGCGCCTTGACTGGTCGCTGCTTTGAATAATGCGGTTTATATGCAATGCTGTCATAGCAGCATCCGCTCATGTTATTGTACATTAGGGCATACGCATGCACGTATGGGTTTTTTTTTCTTTTTTCTTTTTTCTCAATTGTATATTTTCCTGGCCGGCGCCGATGGACATTTCGGAATCCAGATACTTGTGCGAAATAGTCGCATTTAACATGGTTGCATGTATATCAGGGAGAGGATCCAGGACGGCGATGATATTTAGGACACACCTGGGCGGTTACGAGGCATATGGGTTAAAACTGGGCGTTTGGGATTTCATGCATCATGGTCCATGGAATGGCATTGAGGAATTGCGTGACGCAAAGTCACCGGGTTGTAATTCAGTAGGAACTGCGCAAAGGTGTAAAATGTGGTGCTCGAATATATACATAATTGTAATTCTGTTGGAATCGAATGATGTCGAACAAAGGGTTTCAGCTCTTGAAGCAAGATCGGTCAATATCCCCAATCTTACAGCGGAATGCGGCATGGCCAAATTCGCTCCTTGATCCATCCAAATAGCAGTAAACATCAGAACATGGTTCGGAAAGTACGTAGTCACAGAAGAAGTAAAAGCGGCGAGGAACAGAAGAATCAGGCTGACGCGGGTCCCCTTTTCCTTTCCCTTTCCTAATCAGGTAGCAGTATGTACATATACCTTTTTAACCCTAGTCCCCGTCTCTTAGTTCCTTGCCAGTAGCTAGCTCATTGGCGCAATTCCCCCTGGGACATGTTTACTAGTTAGCAGCCCTGCGCGAGTGACGGAATATCAACGACCCCCTTGCCCAAGGATTAGATTACATGGAGCCATCAGTTGCATGAGGCAAAATTCCACGGTGAATAATCAATGGGAAATGAGACTGATGTATTTCTGAACAGAGCTTTTTGGCTAGCCGAGAGCCAAAGTACTTTAATTTGGTATTCTCCGCGCCCGACATCAACCTGGATGACTTTGTGCTAGATACATGGGCCCAAGCACAGCATATACATCATATATATGGCGGTATTTTGGTGCCGCCGTACATGCCCGTTCAGTAACCAGGTGCCTGCAATCAGAATGATACTCACCCATCAACATGAGCCGACACAATGGGCCTCGCCCAGCTTTTACCAAGACTCACGTCTTCAACAAGACGGATACAACGCAACCTCCATGTCCAACATGCATTCCCCGTGTCACGCGTGTCACACCCCGGTTTCCCACATTCCCGCATGCACTCAGACCCGTTGTCATGGCCAATCCGCAACCGTTGGACGCCGAGTTAGGCCTTCACGATTCCAGAGGCACTGACGGCGGCCCACGCCTGAGAGGTCCATTCACCGCAGCGACAGGCAGGCACGGTATAACCAGCCTCGGAACTAGCGGGGTACTGGGAATCGGGAGCTGCCACGGAACGGCAGATGCGCTCCAGTTCGGGGACAAGGTCTTTTTTGATGACGCCCTTGGCGTCGGCGAACTTGAACCGGGACAGCCTCTCCTGGTTGCATTTGAAGACCAGTCTGCCGTTGGCGCTGACGGCGCCGCGGACGTCGAAGAGGGTGCCGCAGCCGTCTTCGTTGGTCTGGACGAATATGCCATGATGGGAGGCGACGTGTTCGCCGAACCGGACGGTAAAAACGGCGTAGGTGGTCATTTTCTTTATATTTTTTTTTGGGGGTCTTGTTTCTTCTTTATTCTTTGTCTCGGAGACTGCAAGTCGGAAGAAAAGATGGGATATAAGCCGTGTCTTGGTATAGATTGAGATACGTCTCGTATAGGTGGTGATGGGGAGAGTTGCGCGAGCCAAGAGCAAGCAAGGGAGCACAGTGTATAGGTGCAGCAGATGGAAGTAGAGTGCAAAGCAAGAGTATTTTCGCAAGGGCGACACCGCGTTCATATATATTTTCCATCAGTCTTCCATGGTGCATCATGAACAGCTTGTTTGACTGCGTGATTCGCCGTGCCATGTAGCACGAGGCAAGTGTGCTGTGCCCAGATCTGTGAAGCAGGATTCTGTATCACGTCGTGCCACGGGTCGGCGTTGTTTGCGTGAGATGGTTCGGGACGTGAATTGACGTGGTATTTTTTTTTTGCGTGCGTGTGTATGTGCTGTTCATCTTGCTTGCTTGCGCTGGTGACAATCTCGTGCAAACGACGTGGATGCTCCGGATGGATTCACATCTCAGCCGAGCAACGTGCGTTCGGAGTGGGAGAACTTGAGCACAATGAGCGCCGGACATGACATGGTAAAAAGTAAGTAGTGATTCGTGAGAGTAGCGTCTTGGCCGGCCGGCCTGTTGCCTGTTTCCTGTTGCCTGTTGCACAGCTACGAGCTTTGCTGGCCATGACGAAGCGTCGAGTCGTTGGCCCCGGGGATGAGCTTGTTCGTTTCTCGCGCACGTGGGGCCCATCGAGAACTCGCGACTCCCGGAAGCACCACCCGATGCACCACCCGATGCATCAGCCAGCAGCATCAGCCAGCGGCATCACCAGTGAAGTCCGAACCAAGGCCAAGATGAACAGCCGCCCTACCTTTGCCACCCCCCTCACCCAGCCCACGCGCTCCGAGGTCCTGGAGTGGAAGTTCCCCAAACCACACAGCCATCTCGTCCTGACGGGCCGCTCCCGCGCAGCATGGCACACGTCCTTCATCATCCCCCAGCTCGGCCTCCTCCTCGACGCGGGCCTCTGCGTCAACAGTCAGCGTCCAAAGACCATCTTCCGCACCCACGGCCACGCAGACCACACGCTCCTCGCCTTCGCCTTCGTCCAGACGGCGGCCCCGCCCGACATATACTGCCCCGCCGAGATGCAGCGCGTCTTCGACCACCACATCCTCGCCACCGCCACGATGGACCTCGGCGGGCTCGTCGACCCTGAAGCCGGGGCCAGAGCCCAAGACGAAGCCGAAGCTCAAGACGAAGACGAAGACGAAGCCGGAGCCAGCCACGCGCACAGCCAGGGCAAGCCGAGGACCCATTTCACGCACGGCGTCCAGCCCGGCGACACAATCACCCTCGGGCGCCAAAGGGGCATCACGGCCACCGTGTTCCGCTGCGACCACACCGTCCCCTGCGTGGGATACGTCTTCCGCTCGCTCTCCCACCGGCTGAAGCCGCGTTATGAATCCCTGGGGGGCGCACAGCTCAGGGACCTCCGGCAGTCAGGCGTGGCCCTCACCGAGCCCCATTCCACGCCCATCTTCGCCTTTCTGGGGGATACGACCGCTTCCACGCTTGCTTCTGAGCCGTCCTGGCTGCAAGAGGGCATCCCCGTCGTCATCACCGAGTGCAGCTTCTTGTATGACGAGCACAGTCAGCAGGCGGACAAGACGAAGCACACCAAGTGGAGGGACCTGGAGCCCATCATTCGCAAGTGGCCTCGGACAACCTTTGTCCTCACCCACTTCAGTATGCGGTACTCGGACCGCCAAGTTTGCGACTTCTTCAGGACACTTCGCCATCTGCCGCAGAACATGGTCATCTGGGCGGATCCCGAGGATTAGAAAGGACAACTTTGCACGCGTATGGCTTTGCTGGACGGCGATCCGGGCTGCCTCAGCTCTGTCGACGAAATCATGTTGCGCATGAATCAGCCGTCCTGGTTCTACGGCCCAGCGATATCAACAAGCTGGCTTGTGCCGTATCACTGACGCTCACAGCGGCTGTGATAACCGCAATTAGATGCCTGCGAAGGATCAAAAAGCAACAACGTGCATAAAGGTGTTTTGATTTTTGTTGCTTCCCTCTCTTTGTTCCCTCTTTTTTTTTCCTCCATAAGAGACAATACCCCAAAATGTCACCGACGCTCGAATGGCCGTGACAGGTATTCTGGAGGTTTCATTATGTACATTGGGGTGTTGTGACATACATGCCAATGCTCCAGAAAGAGGAACCAATCTTTGGTGCCATGTGTGGCTGCTTCATGCATGCTCCCATCTTATTCATACTCGGCGCGAAGCTCCTTGTAAAGAATATGGGCTTCCCGAGTCAAGTCGTTGGCGAAAGAACAGAGTGCTCCCAAACCAGGAATGCGCCCTGTTAGTATAAACATGCATGGGGAAAAAAATAGAGTGCGCGTGATACTGGTCGGGTAAATATCGTGCAGCGTGGAGAGTTTGAGACGGTCATAAGTCGTGCGTTCGTTCTTTATAGACGCCACGAGTTGTCCAAGTTTATGGTTTTCTTTGGGGCGTTGGCTATTGCGCAGCCTTGTTCTTCTTCAAGGCCTTGAGAGGCCCATGCGCAAGCAAATCGGCTTCTTCAATGTAGAAAGTTGGCTTCTCCCTCAAGTATTGTTCGTGGAAGAGCTTTGGGTAAGGACCGGGCATTTGCTGACCGACGTCGACCTTGATCTGGTCGTCTTTTCCGAACCACAGATGACGGATGAAAACACCATGGCAGCCTAAACCGCCCTGTGGATAGCCGTTTGCCTCGGTACATGGCAGCTCCCGAATGTGCTCAGTAAAGTTGTATCGCACAAAGGTGCCGAAGCCCCCTTGATCAGTCGGTTGGCCGGGCTGATTCAGGCGGAACTTCTCGCATCCAGGGTAGGGACCGTTGTCGTCGGGACACTTGCTCCAATGGTCCATGATTTTGTGCGTCATTGGATTGTTCTGCGCGACGATGAAGCCGGTATTGAGATATAGCTTGCCGAATCTGTCTTTGTTGTGGTCCAGATCGGGGTCAATGGCAAGAGCCAATGAGTTGTTGTCGGGATAAAGCTTCCAGTAGTTCATCAACCACTCAAAGGGTAAGTCGAGGTGGTGGAAAATGGCGTCCGAGTCCAGATAGATGCACACGTCGTGTTCCTTGAGAATCTTGGAGATGACAGGAGGCTTCCTCCACGAGGCGCGACGATCACCTGGGCCGACAGTGTTGACGTAGTAGTACTTGTATCCATGAATGCGCGCTGCATGCACAAACAAGGTAAAGTCAGTCATTTGCCTCCATCCATCAAGTCAGTCTGCCTGCCCGCCTGCTCGGGACAGACGGGGGCACAGGGGAAGCATACCATAGACGTAGTGGTTCAGCAACCCCAACGACAGGCCGTGCACACCATTGGGACTGCCCCAATCCATGGCCTCGGGGCCGTAAATCTCGCCTGGTGCATTGAACCTGCGATTGTCAAGGTCAATGACGCATAGGTTCTCGCGCATGGGCTGCTGCCAGTGAGCCCTGTCCATCAGATTCCACTCGAATGCATCGTACGGCTTGAATTTGTGTGCATCAGGGGCGATTGACGGCTTATGGAGCTGCTTCAAATAGAAATCCCGAAGCTCGTCGTCGCTTTCAGAGGCGGCATCAGAGGCGGCAGGCTTGCCCGAGCTGACATGCGCCGCTGACTGCGAGACGCCGGTGTCGTCGACAACTGGTGGCGCTGAGCCTGCAGTGGATTTGGCATTCGGGCTATCATGGCAAGCAGGCGAATCTGATTAGCTGGACGTGGTCGCGTAACAATATGCTGTGCGCGGAAGAGAACAATGCCATCATTTTTCCTACCGGATGGAAAACTGCCAGGATTCCAAGTGGTTAAAGACAAGGCCGATGAATGCCGCGACGGAGAAGACGAATCCCACCAGGATGATCAAGCCCTTGGTAGAGCGCGCAGAATGGCCTAGCATGCTGGGCAGCGCAATCCCAGTATGGAGGTGCAAGGGGTGCAAGGGGTGGTCAAGACAAGGAGAGAGGTTTCTCGGGAGCGAGGACAAATTTAAAAGAGGGCTGCCAGAAGACCAGGAGGAAGGCCCAACAAGCAAAACGAGAAGGCGAGGTCGAGACGAGATACAAGTTGACGTGCAACGACGTTGGCTCCAACCTTGAAGTTAGGGCGTACATGTAGATGATTGGGGGGGGGGGAGATGGGAGATAGGGGTTAGGTAATTAATAATACAATAAAAGTCAATTGAAGTCGTGGACTGCCAAGCCAAGCCAAGCCATGCCAAGCGATGGGCCGCGCGTGGCTCGGCAGGGATGATGACGAGGCCAAACTAGTCTTGATTGCTTCCCATGCTTTCTCTCGCTGTCCTTCACGATTTGCCCAGGTCGTTGTATGATGCCTGGCCACCTAGAATCGAGTCAAGAGCCGTTTTCCCACTGTTGCGCAAATTTTCGCTCCCCCTCGGGGTTTTGTCTGCCGTGCCCGTCAGATCATCGATGTCGCTGTCCGAGACTGTCCCCGTTTTCCAGGGAACCACCGGAGACGGTATCAAGGTCAATGAGCTCAGCAGATTATTTTGGATGGCGTTCATGATGGCCAGGTCGACCGGTCCCTGCAGCCCTTTGCCGTTGCCGATCGTGTACAAGAGCCGATGCGCCCCCTTGAGAGTGACGGCATAGCCGACGGTACATACCGTGTACCACGTTGGCGCAAGCAGTCTGACGCGCGTATCGTCGGCAAGATGGACGCCCCAGTCGGTAAGCTCCGAAGAAAACGCGCCAGACATCCTGATACCATTGGCATTAATTAGCATGAGTACACAAAAGCCAGAAGGGGTGCGGTGCCTACTCTTTCTTGTTCGGCCCAGATGGATCGTCATACACCTCGTAGTTGGGCCGATTATCCTTGTTAGGGATGTCCCAGCAGGAGCCAATATACAGCATATCCCAATCAAGCCCTGACAAGTGTTCATTTCTCTAGTCAGCACACGATGCGATGCGATGCGATGCGATGCTTTCATTCGAGGCGAACAGTTGGTCTGTTGACATCTTACCATACGGTGCGTGTTGCTCTTCCCAAGCTGTCGGCGGGACCTTCCTCAACTTGGTCCGTCTCATCTGACGACTGAGTCTTTCGAAAATATTATGAACGTCGACGTCCCAGTCCGCGTCGTCCTCCAAGATAATGGCACTTGTGATGTTTTCGGTGATCATCCTCTGCCACACATCTGCATGGCTTCGCCAGCATCCCATCTGTGCTGGCGACAAGTTGTTGCTTCCGGCCGGTTTCGATTTTTCGGCAATCAAGCTGCCGTTCACCTACAACTACTGTTAGAAGTCTGCCTCTCAATGACCGAATCGAATCGGCCTTTTCTTTTTCTCTGAATGAGGAAAGCTGTAATGCGGGACATTTACCCCGTCTTGGTGTGTGAGCTCAACGTTGGTCAACGAAGCGAGCAAGGTCATCCAGTCTAGTCGATCCGTCCGACTTCCCACGCCACGGTATCAGCTGAGAACTTGCACTCATGGAGTGTACGGGCTGGTGGGACGGTACCTAGGCAAGTTGATCAAGTAGATCTTCTCGAATCCAAGCGTTCGGTTATGTGCTGCTGCCGAAATATCCTCATTGGCAGTGACTGGCCACACATTCTCCCGATCCAGAATGCCCATATGATACTGGCGTTGATTTATCCCTTGATAACCCAACAAGAAGAGGACGCAGATCAACACGACGATTCCGGTAAACCTGGTCCGATTTTGGGGGAGCATTGTGTACATCTTGGAGGAGAACGGCGTCATTGTGCATCAGCATCGGCTGCGGGCGTTATAGCTGCCTCCAAACTGGCATGAAAGGAAAGGAAAGAAAAGGCGAGAGACTGAGCACAAAGTCGAAGAAAAAAAAATGAGCCCGAAATCATATTCTTTCTCGGGAAAATAGAGCGTGACCTGCTCCCCTGAACAAAAAAGGCCACGCAAGTAATGTGCCTTGCCCGTGCGGGGGTATGTAAGGTCTTTTCAAGTTTCTACTCCGTATAGGCACATTTCATAAGAAACATGCGGATAATAGCCTAAATTACACTTCTGCAACAAGGATCATACATACAAGTCAAGGTTCATTATCGTCCTAATTTGATCGTCACGTTCACCAGTAGATCTTGCCACGCTTCAACTCACTGTTTATTTGCACGTTGAAGATGATCGTGCGAGCCGCTGGACCGAATACGAGAACCTGTCAGGGCAGGGCATGTGGAATCCAATTTACGTGTACGGAGTACATATCATGTCTGGCAGGGGAGGGGTGAACAACAGTTTTGCCGCCATCAGAGGGAATCCCGAGGCTTCCGGCCCCCGTCGTACCGGTACGGTTGCTTCTCCCACCAGGGGCCCGATGTGGCAGACTGGCAACAAACTTGTTCAGATGGGACACAGCCCCCGGTTCATTGTGCAAATCGACCTGATAGGGAGGAATCAAGCCAATCAGCCCATTAACTTGGGGGAAAAATGAGTCAGACGGGAACTACTCCGTACGATGAATCATTAATAACTTACACGTAGAGTACGGAGTAGAAAGGGATAGATACGTCTTTTCATAGCACCACGTGCCCTGTGCATTCTCCTTAAACCCCTCTCATGATATGTAGTAGTCCGTAGTCCGTACGAGTCCGCAACATACCGATACCGTACGTGTACGGATTATGTAGAGAAGGAACAAAAAAATGGGGCATGAAGATTTGTAAAATGAGACAGGGCGAAATCTATGCACCTCCATGCAGCACGGGCACAGAGTCCCCTGGTCTGGCAGCACCCTGCGGCACATGTCGGAAAGGGCGTGTTTATCAAGCAAGCGCTTGTGCGTATCCAGCACCCCCAAAGGTGGCTAAGGTGGCTGCGATAACTAATACCGGCCGCCCATAGTAAATTACATAGTAGCTCTGTACTAAGTATCTAACCGCGCCCTAACCACCCCCTGCCCTAGCCGAATTATCTCTGCCTGTAGCGCTACCTCTGCTATAACCCTCTCTTGCGATTATGATAATAATTCAGCCTAAAAGTCTTATATAGGCTAATCATTAATATATAATATATCTTATAATAGTAAACTATATTATTATATAACTATTCCTATATTATTAGCCTTAATATTATCTAAAATCTCTAGTATTAAGGCATTAAAGGTATTAGCAAAGGTATTATTAAAGTTAATATTAGTAAGCCTATTAAGTACATGCCTATAGGATTAATAATACTTTATGCTAGGCTTATATAGGTTATTATTAATATTATTAAGGACTTTAATAACCTTATATAAAGCTATTTAGACTATACTAATTATAGTAGGTGCTATTAAAGGCAGTGGTTATAGTTATAAGCAGAGTATTGCACTATAATTGATTTGTAGTATATTTTGTTTTTAACAAATAATATATATCTAATCTTAGAAAATATATAGAGATATAAAACTTCTTTTTTTAGATAGATAACTAAAAAACTACAATGTAGTTATATATAAAAGTGGGTCTAAAAGTGGACCCTTCGCCTATAAATTAGAAAAACTACATTTTACTACATTTTAGCACTATAAATACACTGTTATGGACTCGAGCTATGAGCTTGGGTTAAGTCTAGCTCTGGAAAGTATGCGTACTTTGTGTAGCTAGGTTAGGGCTTTACATAGACTATGCATAGACTACGTATAAGGGACTATATATCTAGATGCTATATAACTACTAGTATAATTCCTTTTTTCTTCTATAAGAATAATATTCTTATTTTAAATACTTATATATAATAGCTATAAGGCTAGTTTTAATATATATTATTCTTTACTATAGAAATAATCTAGCTAGTAAATATACTATTACTACTAGATATAATAAATACTAATAAGTTAGTACTTCTATAATAATAAGTAAAATAATAGGTAAAGTAAATCTAGTACTTAGCTAATATATAAAATATAGTATTTATACTAATCTAGATTAAGTAAAAGCCCTTACCTATAGGCCCTCTCTTTAATAGTAATAGGGTTTTATTTATAGCTTAAAAGGGTTTTATATCTTATAAGCTACTTATAAATAGGGATTTTATTAGTAGTAAATAGGATTAGTAGTGCTTTATTTACTAAAACCTATTACCTAAGGTCTAGATATAGGTTATACCTTTCTTTAAGAAAAGCTACCTATAGGATTATTACCTAAAGATATTTCTTAATTACCTAGGGAAAATATTTAATAACCCTTACTAATAAGAAATAGCTATTATAAAGCTTAACTAGCTAATATAATAATAAAATAAGAGGTTTAATAACTTCTATATTTAGTTTAAATAAAAACTAGCTTTAGCTAGAGAGCTTAAGTAAGCAGACTTAGTAAAGTTATCTAAGCTATATATAGCACTTAATAAGTAAATAAGGGATTATAGTGTTAGTTAAGATATTGTCAGGAGCACGGAGGCTAGGGAGCTAGGGACAGAGTAGTCACATAATAAAACCCTTAGATAAGCCTTAGGTTATGTAAATAACTAAGTAACTACTAGATAGCTATATATATATAGTAAGGTATTTAAATAAGGACTACTTATAAGGTATATAAGAGATTAAAGTTTAAGACTTTTATATACTTACCCCTAAGTAATAGCTCTCTAGCTATAACTAAGAACCTTAGCCTTTACTTTATTTATATTTTCTTAATTTAGTTATAATAAGTTAAACTCTTAAACCCTTTAAGAAAAATAAACTATTAGCTAGGTTTAAATATAAAGAAGCTATAGAATATTTACTTAAAATATACTTATACTTATATTACTTAGTAAAAGAGATATAAACCTATAGTACTTAAGAAGTAACTTATATACCCTAACCTTAAGGCCTAATAAAGAAAGGGTATAATAAACACTACCTAACTCTAATTAATATAGTAATACTAAATCTAGAAATAATAATAATCTAGATAAGCTAAAATAGTGCTATAAGGTTATATAAGCTTAGCTATAATATACTTATATAAGGTAAGATATTATAAATATAAAAGTATAGCTTAAAGAAATTAAGGTAAACTTATAATTAGCTAGATTAAGTAAAAAACCTATAATTACCCCTTAGATAGTTATACTAATTAATTCCTTATTTCTAGTTTTCTTACCTAACCTTAACTTTATAGTAAGTATATACTTATAAAGCTTTATAAAGATATAGTATAAAGTACTTATATATAAAGATAATACCTATAAGAATTTATAAGTATACCTAGTAAATTTAAATATATTATTCTAGTTAAATTTAAGAACCTTTTATAATAATAAAACTAAGGTAATATATACTAGTAGCTACCTAGCTAATAATAAATATATTATATAATAGTAAATAAGTTAGTTAATTACTTAGCTTACTCCTAGGATAAATTTATATTCTAGTTAAACTCTAGAGTAATAGATAAAAATATAAAATACTTAGAAGCTACTAGGATATTACTAAATCTAAGGTAAAAGAATAATTAGTCTTTTTAATCTTTTTTACGACTTTAAACTAAAGTAAAAGCTAAATTATCTAACTAAATCCTTATATACTTAAGAATAGTAATTTTCCTAAATAGCCTAAATAATACTATAAGGAAGTATATAATTAGCTAGGAGTTTCTAATATCTTAAAGTTACCTATAGGGTTAAGGTAAAAAAGCTAAAGTTATAATAATATTTATATTAAATAATTATAATAAAAACTATAATAATAAAGAAAGTAAAAGAAAGAGATAATACTTTAGCTCCCTTATAAATAACTTATAGTAAAGTTTATAATAACTAAGTATAGGTTAAAGGCTATTTAAGTACTATAAGTATAGTAATCCTAGATATAGTATAAATAAATATAAAGTAGTAAATTACTTAATTTATAAAAGTAATAGGTATATAACTAAGAAGTATAAGAATAGTAGTAATAAGACCTTAGACCTTAATAAAATTCCTATTAGATTAGTATAGGCCTAGGATAATAGTCTTACTATAAAGAAACCTATAGATAAGAGAATAAGAATATAGGTATTCTTATAGTAAGATAACTACTAGTTAGCTATGCTAGCGCTATTTAATATAAGTATAAAGTATTTAATAATTTACCCTAAATTATTATTAAAATAGGATTAAAAAAACATAGAAAAAACAGAGATAATACTAGAAAGTATAAGTAAGAATAAAATCTTATATAAAGGAATCTTATATAGGCTAATTAAGGTAAAAGATAGTATAGGCTATATAAAGGTCTATTAAATTAGCTACTATATTACTAATATAGAAAAGAGAATGCTCCTAAGTATAAATTAAACCCTAAAGTATAAACCTATAGTAATAAATTAAAAGTAGAATTTTTAGAGGTTTTTAATAACTAAGGATTATATTATACTTACTATAGGAAAGTAATAACTATATAAGGTAGTAAAATAATTATTTATTATACTATTACTAGTATTACTAAAGATTAAGGTAATTAAGCCTAAGAAAAAAAAAGGGAAAACTAATAAAGATTTATTAGTAAATAATATAGTAAGTAATAACTAAGGTTATAGTATAGCTATAGTAATAGTAGTAAAATATACTTATCCCTTAAAAAAGAAAAAACTAAGAAGTATAATAGTACTTTAAGTAATATACTATAAGGAGTTAGTAATAACTATATAAGAGATAGATAGTAATATAACCTAATAGTAAATCCTAGAAAAGTATATAAAATTTATAAATATGTTTTTAAAAGATTTAGCTAGTAAGCTTCTAGAATTAGGTAGCTATACTTATATAATTAAATTAAAAGAGAGGAAATAACTACCCTAGGGACTTATATATAATCTAGCTAAAAAAAAGCTAGAAGTGCTTAGGGAGTATTTAGTAAGTATATAGGAAAAAAAGTAAATTAGAAGATTAACTAGTCTAGCTAAAGCCTTAATTTTATTTATTTTAAAAAATCAGGGAAATTAAGGCTTTATATAGATTATAAGGGCCTTAATAGAATTATAGTTAAAAATAAGGCCTCTTTACTATTAATCTCTAAAATCCTTAATTAATTAGTAAGCATAAAGGTTTTTATATTACTAGATTTTTAAGAGGTATACTACTAGCTATATATTTATAAGGGTAATAAGTAGAAGATAGCCTTCTAGTACTACTATAGCTACTTTAAATATCTTATAATACTATTTAAATTAGTAAATATACTAGCTACTTTTTAGAAATATATTAATAATACCCTTAAGGGACTTATAAATAAATTTTATATTATTTACCTTAATAATATCCTAATATATAGTAGTAACCTTATAAGATATATAAAGTATATTAAAAGTATACTAAAGTAACTTTAAGATATAGACCTTTATATTAACCTTAAAAAGTGCTAATTTTCTATTAGGTAAGTAAAATTCCTAGGTTTTATTATATCTAAAAAGGGTATTAAGATAAAACTATTATAGGTTAAAGCTATTATAACCTAGCTAATACCCTATAGTATATTTAATATTTAATTATTCCTTAGGTTTATAGGTTTTTACTAATACTTTATAAAATAGTATAGTAAAGTAGTAGTTTTACTAATAAACTATTTAAAAGGTAATTAGCTAGTAAAGTTTAAGCTAGAACTTAGTAAACTAGTAGTATTTAGAGAACTTTAAAAGAAGTTTTAAGAGGTATTAATTTTAGTGTATTTTAACTTACTTTACTTACTAAGAGTAAAGATAAATATATTTAGTTATATAATTAAAGCTATACTTATAATATTAGTACTAGGTAGCTAGTACCTAGTAGTATATTTTTTAAGGAAGTTAACTAATATTAAACTTTACTATTTAATACCTAATACTAAGTTATTAGTAATCTAAGAGGTATTTTAAGCCTAGAGACACTACCTTATATATTTTTCTTATTAGATTATAGTTATTATAAACTATTTAAACTATAAGTATCTAGCTATAAAGCTAAAGCTAACTAGTAGGTAAGTAATAGTATTAAATAAGCTTTATTTATTTAATTTTAGGATTAAATATTATATAAGTAAGTTAAACCTTACTAATACCTTATTAAGAAAAGTAAATTATATTAGTAAGAAGTATAAGGTAAAGGTATTAACCTTATAGCTACCTAACTTCTTATCTAAGTTTAATAATACTAAGTAATAGGAATACTATATTAATAATAATACTATTATAGGTTTTAGTATTATATTACTTAGTATAGCTAATATTTTATTATAAAGACACTATAATAGCCTTACTAGCCTTTAGGGTTTTAAGAAGTTATAACTTAATTATATTATTAAGGAACCTAATAGTCTAGTAAAGCCTAGTAATAGTATATAAACTAAGTCTATTAATTCTAAGTAATAAGGTTATACCTTATTTATATTTATTAATATTTCTATAAGTCTAGTAAGCCTATAGGTTAGGAGTCTAGCTAGGTTAGTAGCTAGTAAGTAGTATAAATGCCCCTTTAAAATATTACTTATCTATAATTTATCTATAAGTCTATAGGCATACTATAAACTAGTTACTTATAGTAGTATTATAGTAAGAATATAAGTAGTTTAGTAAACCTTTTTTAAGTTTATATATAATGCTTATTTTATATATATAGAATTAAAGGCTTTAATTTAAGTTATATTATTTAAAGTATAGTAAGGTAATAACTTTACTATAGGTTATAAAAAGCTACTTAAAAGTAGTAACTTAGAAGTATTATAAATATAGTCTATTAGGCTCTCTAAGCTATTAATATTTAAGAATTAAGTTTTTATTCTAGTTAGTATAAGAAAAGAAATTTTACTACTTACTTATAATAACCTAGTAGTAAGCTACTAGGGAGTTAGTAAGACCTTTTATTATATTATAAACTAGTATTACTAGCTATTAATAAAGAAAGATACTAAGTTATATATATAGACTTATATAAGCTATTAGACTTTAAAGCTAAGGTATTATAAACCTTATAGTAAGCTAGTAGTATTACTAGTGCCTAATTAGCCTTTTTAAGAATTATTAATAGACTTTATTATAGGGCTATTACCTATAAAATATATAAATTAGACTTATAATATAATCTTAGTTATTATAGACTATTTTATAAAATATAGTATTTATATCCCTATTTTAATATAACTAACTAGTAATAAATTAGCTACTATATTTCTAGAATATATTTTTAGGGACTATAATACTCTAGAAGGTATTATTATAAACTATAGTTTAATATTTACTAGTAGGTTTTAAATAACCTTTTATTACCTTATTACTACTAAGTAGTAACTAAGTACTATATTTTACTTATAAATAGATAAGTAAATAAAATATTTAAACTAAGTTTTAAAGCATTATCTAAGAGCTTTTACTTACTTTAATTAAACTAACTAGGCAAATAACCTATTAATAGTATAGTTTATATATAATATAAGTATTTACTTAACTTATAGCTATACCCTAGTAAAGGTGCTATAAGATTATAACCCTAGAGGCCTATAATAAGTAATTATAAATATTCTAGTAGTAAATAACTAGGTAAAAACTTAAGTAATTATACTAAAAGATAAATATATAATAATTAAGTAGCTTCTAAGTAACTTATAAACCTAGTATATAAAGTATTATAATAAAAAGTAAACTCTAATAAAGTTTAAAGTAAGTAACTATATTTTATTATTTATAAAGAATATTAACTTATAGTAACCTAGTAGGAAGCTAAGTATAAAGTACCTAGGCCCTTATAAGATTAAAAAGGTAATTAGAACTTATAGATTAGTATACTAATTAAAGCTATTACCTAAAATATAACTATATAATATCTTTAATATTACTAACCTTAAACTATTTATAAGGGACCTAACTAGTATAAAAAACATATCCTTACTATAAAATAATATTATAAATAATAAATAAGAGTTTAAGATTAAAAGAATTATTTTATATTATTATAATAGGAGATATTAGAAATACCTAGTTAAAGAGAAAGGCTATAATACTTTAGAGAATTTATAAGTAAAGAAAAGAGATTTTATTATAATAAATATTATTAATAATTATAAGTAATAACTAAGTAACTAGTTTATAGATATAAAGGTATATTTAGTAAAGATTAGATAGTAATAGTAATATATATAAAAAAACATAGATAATTTCTTAGATAATTTACCTTATAGTTACCTAGTACTATTTACCCTATATATATATTAGGCCCTAGCCCCCTAGTATTATTATTTTTATTCCTAAGCACTAGGTTAGTAGTAAGGCCTTAGGTAAAGGATTTATCCTTATTATTAGAGAAATCCCTCTCCTTATATATATATATATAAAGCTTACTTAAAAGATCTAATAGCCTAATATAAGTAAGAAGCATAAGTATATATATAGTAAGCTACTAGTAAGTTAGTAAGGCTATAAGTAAGAATATTAAAAAACTTACTAAGGGAAAGTTTTATATAATAAAGTATAAACTATTAGAAATATTAATCTAGACTTCTAGATTAATAGTATTACTTAGTAGTAATATAGTAATTCTCTTATTAGAATTAGCCTCTTATATAATCTCTATAGTTAGCCTTACTTATCTAGCCTAGCTATACTTATTAGTATTCTTTATAAATAGAAATATATTATAAAGTTTATATTTTATATATATTAAGCACTAGTAGTATATTAGTAGTAACCTAAGTTATAAGAACTAATATATATATATATTATTAAGAAAGTAAGGATTATTATTAAAGATAATATAACTATTAATATACTTAAAAAGCACTTAATATAATTTTATAAAGTAAGTGAAGTATTAGTAATATATTAGTATATATATAAGTAATAAGAAAAGGGAAAATATACCTCTAAATAGTCTTTATTATTTTATATATAATAAGTATATTTTATTAAGTTACTTATATAAGTTAGTAGTAGTATATAGTAAGGTAATAGTAAAGTTATACTTAAGGAGTTAGTATACTTAGTTAAAGTAAATTTACCTTTTATAATATACTATAAAATAATACTATTACTATCTTTAAGGGTAATAGCTTATATTATTACTTACTATATATAGTATATATAAGGAATTTTTATATTACTAATACTACTAGCTATAAGTTAGTAAGGTATATACTAGGGGTTAAAGATACTATACTTATATTAAAATTTTTAAAGCTATTTACTTCTTAGGAGATATTTAAGAAGATATTTAAGGGGTTTTCTTAGTTATTAGAGAACCTAATAAAGTAAGAATATTATATTACTTAGATATAATTTACTATTAGTAAGTTAGTAATAATATACTATAAGAATATAAGTATAGAAGGTAAAGTAACTAATATTCTAGTATTTAAAAAGAATTAAGTATTTAAGTAAGATTAAATATAGATAATAAAATAATACTATAGGATATTAGTAATTACTATAATAATAGCTATAAAGCTACTAGGTTATAAGTAAGAGTAACTTATAATATTAAAGAAGAATATAAAGAAAAAGAATATATAAAAGTAAGGAAAAGTAAGCCTTTTTTATATTAGCCTTAGACCCCCTAAGTAATCTATATACTATATATAGTTAATCTAGAAATTATAATATTTATAGTTATAACTACTACTAGTAAATATATATACTAGCTATAAACTCCTAGTAAGAATAATATAATATCCCTAATATTAGATAAAAGCTTATTTATTTTAAATAGTATATAGTACCTTATTTATTTAACCTAATTATAAAATATAATATAAGTAATTTACTTACTTAGTATTAATAACCTATTAGGTAAAGGTATATATATTAGAAGTAATAAAGTAGTAAGTATATAACTATTTAAAGCTAGAGAGTAAGGGAGGGATTACTTAAAACCCTATAACTTTTATTTTATTATCCTAAGTAAATATAATACTTATATACTTATAAAATAACTAGTAATATTAAATACTATTATAAGCTATATATAGTATACTTATATTAGCTAAGTAACTTCTTTTTAATTAAGAATAATTATATATTAAGGGGGTAGTATATTAGGAGTATGAAGGCTAGGGAGCTAAGGATAGAGTAATTATATAATAAAACCCTTAGATAAGCCTTAGGTTATATAAATAACTAAGTAACTACTAGATAGCTATATATATATAGTAGGGTATTTAGATAAGGATTGCCTATAAGGTATATAGAAGGTTAGAGTTTAAGACCTTTATATACCTACCTCTAAGTAGTAGCTCTCTAGCTATAACTAAGAACCTTAGCCTTCACTCTATTTATATCTCCCTAATCCAGTCGTGACAGATATACCCTAGGCTAACTATATAATAGTAATAGCCTACTATTAAAGTATTACGCTAGATATTAAATTATATTAACTAGAGGAGAAATACTATATATAAAAATAGGCTAATCTAGCGCCTAACCTAAATAAGGCTAAGGTATAAGATAAGAATACGCTAATAATAGATATTTACTTTATAGGTATAATAAGAACCTAGTAAGGCTTTAGAAAGTCTATAGGATAGTAAAGGTTAGGTAATAAAAAGGGTAGTAAGTAAGCTAAGTAAGTCTCCTAGGATATACTTAATTTATACTATAATAATAAGTAATGCCTATAATATAGCTTTTTTAAGTATTTTACTATAGTATACTTATTATATCCTATTATTTACCTATAAAAGAAGTTTTTTATTAATACTTATAATATAAAAGAGATACTTATTACTAACTTAAATAATAACTTTATAAACTAGTTAGAAAAAAAGTAACCTTATTATTAAGTTATTTAATAAGGGATATAGGAAAGAAGTATAAGAGGGCTTTATAGTATATAGTTATTACTAATAAGGACTATAAGGAGATTTAGAGTAATATAGATTTATTCCCCTTCTTAGTTCTTATATTAATTAATAAGATTACCTTTATAAATACTTAGGTTAATATAAGCTATAACTACTATACTACTATAAGTAAATACCTAGTCTAAAAGCTTTAATTAGAATACCTCCCTTTTCTAACTAAAAGGTTAGTTTATATAGCTATTAGTGTAAAATAAAGGGGAAAGAAGAGTTAGGAGAAATAATTATATATATTATATATAGTTTATTTTTAACTAGATTTAAATAGATAGGAAATACCTATTATAGTATATATAATCCTAGGACTAATAAGGTAACTAATCCTAGGTATACTATAAATAAAATAAAATAAAATTAGCCTAGATATAGTGTAGTAGTAAGTTTATATAGGATTAGTAAATAGGTTATATATATAGGCTATAGTAAATAAAAAGGTTAACTATCCTATAGTATTAATTCTAGGCTTAACCTTTATAAGCATAGTATAATATATAAGGAGATAAAAAGAGAATATTTAACTTTACACTATAAGCCTATAGGAAATCTTATTTATCTTATAAATTAATATAACCTTAAAGCCTATAGAGGGGGAGCTTCTTACTTCCTTATTAGAGATATTATAGGATTTTAAAGACTTGTTTTTAGAAAGTAAGGTAAGTGCCTTACCCTTATACTAAGGGAAGTTAGACTACTATATTTAACTTAAGTATAATATAAATAGTAATAAACCTAACTTACTATAGGCACCTTTATATAATATATCCTAAGAGTATTTACTTAAAATCTAGAAGTAAGTAATAGACTTAATAAATAAGGGTTAGATTTAAGTAAGCTTCTTATTAGTAATAGCCTTAGTATTACTTATAAAGAAACCTAGTAGTAGTTAGAGGTTTTATATAAATTACTATATACTTAATAAGATTATAGAATAAGACTATTACTTACTATTACTAGTAAAGGAAATATTATATTTACTATTAAAAGTAAAGTAGTTTATAAAGCTAGATATATAATTAGTGTTTTATTATATATATATTACTAAAGGTAAGGAGCACTAGACTATATTTTAAATAAGATTTAGCTTATTTAAATAGCTTATATACCTCTTTAGGTTAGTAAGTATGCTTATAACTTTCTAGAGATATATTAATAGTATATTAAGTAGAATACTAGGTAATTATATTACTATATATCTTAATAATATACTTATTTACTTAGGTAGTTTAAGGAGGGATTATATATAAAAAATCTATAGTATACTATTTAGACTATAATAGGCTAGTCTAAACCTAGATATTAAGAAGTATATTTTTACTACTAAAGAGGTTAAGTACTTAGGGTTTATTATTTAGGTAGGAAAGGCTATTTACTTAGATAAAGAAAAAATTATAGTAATTTAGGATTAGAAAATACTAACTAGGGTTTAGGGAGTCTATAATTTTCTAGGTTTTACTAACTTTTATTATAATTTTATACTAGATTTCTTAAATATAGTAAGCTCTCTTATTAACTTAATAAATAAGGGAGCCTTATTTTACTAAATAAAGAAGTATAATAAGGTATTTAAAGTATTAAAGTTAGCTTTTATATTATACCTAATCCTAGCCTAGTAGGATCTTAAAAAGAATACTTTAGTAAAAGTAAATTACTTAGGAATAGCTTTAGGTAGTTATCTTTTTTAGTTTAGTAATAATAGTATTTTATATCTAGTAGTATACTATTTAGCTTAATTATAAGTAGCCTAGTAAAATTATATAATTTATAATAAGAAGTTACTTATAATTATCTCCTATCTTAAGGTATAGTTAGTAAAACTATATAGTATAAGTAAACTATTTATAATACTAATAAACTATAAGAATTTAGAGTACTTTATAGTACTAAAGAAGATATTAAAGTATTAGATATAGTAAGTAAAAACTTTATTACTATTTAATTTCTATTTATATTATAAACTAGGTATATAAGCAAAATAACTAGATATATTATTATAATATTATTAAGATAAACTAGGTATAGAAAAAGTAAAAGTATTTATTATTTAGTTAGTAACTAGTCTTATAAAGTTCTTCTTCTAAGGGGGGTAATTATATATATACCTTAAGCCTATTATAGTAGTAAATAGGAGTTTTCCTAATAGTAGCCTAACTATATTAAGGAATTTACTTACTAGTAAGTCTATATTTATAAATAAGTATTTTTAGTTTTTATAGGATTAGTCTTTAACCTAGGATAAAGCTTATAAGTTATAAGTTAATATAGTAGTTATAAGGGCTAGGAAGTTCCTAAATACTACTAATACTAGAGAATAGATTATAGACTATTAGATTAGTATAAAAGGGTTACTTTAGTTTTAAGGGTAAATATAAGTCCCTAAGTAAGAGCTACTAACTATAATATTAATATAGCATATCTATAACTTACCCTTATTAGGGCACCTAGGCTAGAATATAACCTTTAAGGCGCTTTAAAGGGACTTTTATTAGAATAGTATATTATAAGATATAGCTTAATTTATATAGAACTACTACTATTATAAAGGGTAGAAAAGCTAGTAACTATAATAAGGCTTACTAAAGCTAATTTCACTACCTAATAAATACTAGTTATAAATATCTATTAACTTTATAACTAACCTTCTTACTAAAACATAGGATTAGCTATAGTTTCTTATAGTTATTACTAATTAGCTTTTAAAGTATATTTAGTTAGAGGTAATAATATTAATAAAAGCTAGGGTATATATAAAATAATATAAGTATTACTAGTAGTAGTTTTATAAGTTTCTTATATAAATTATTATAGACTATAGGTTAGATTAGCTTAGTAATTTTTAGACTAAGCTTTATAGTAAGGTTAGTATATAATAGTTACTTTTGTTATGGACTGGCCCCTAGGCGACTGCAATAGGGCGTCAATATAGTATTAAGAGACTTAGGGAGGAAAAGAGAGAGAGCAAGAGGCTATCCCTAGTAGTGCCCCTTATACCCCCTTAGCTTATTATATAAGCCCCCTTTTCCTCACCCTAGCTACTTCTGCTTATCCCCTCCTTATTTACTATATAAATAATACTTAGGTAAAGCCTAAGCCCTTACATATACCCTTACTTATATATTACTAATAAATTTTCCTTTTATAGTGTCCCCTAGTAATATATATAATAACTTTACCTTATATACTATTAGTTATTATAATAAAAAACTACTCCTATTAACACCTATATATAAATTATCTAGTAGGTAGTCCCCCCGCTTCTTATCTAATGTTATTATATGTGTAACGCGCCTGTCCTACTAACTTATTATTTATTATAATAATACCTACTTTACCTCTATATGTTATATTATAGTGTGTGTAATACGTCCACCTTACTAATAGTTTATTTTTATTATATATATCTACCCTGCCCTTACTTATTCGTAGGGTGCCTAATATAGGTATACCCTACTTCTATGTATTATATTATAATACATGTAACGCGTTTACCCTACTAATATATTATTTATTATAGTATCCTGCCCCGCCCCTACTAGTTTATAGGGTGCCTAATATAGGTGTAACTACCTATATAAATATCCTACTTATTTCCCTTATGTTATTATACTTTCCTTTACATAACACTATTATTTAGGTATTATAATCCTATTACGCCTTTTTTTTTATTCCTATTAAACCCTCTTATTATACTAGATATTCCCTTATTAGATATACCTTAGAATCCTACTAATCCCCTTAGCCTTCTAGCCGCTCCTATAACGCCCTTATCCTATTCTATTAGTAAGTACCTTATAAAAAGTAACTCTAATAATAAATAGTATACTACTCCTAAGTTAGTCTAGTGTCCTTACAAACCTTACGTAAAATAAGCTCTTACTACTAAAGTATTAGATTATTCTCCTCCTATAAGCGGAGAATTATGCTCTTTATGTTAGTAATACCACATTACCTATGTCTAGTATACTAGGCTTTTATTTACTAACTTATATCTTTATTACGCCTTAAAGGATCTTAAGGCTAAGATTATAATAGGTATGTATATTATTAAGCCTAGAGTCCTAAAGACTTTAGAAATAAAAAAGAAAATACCTATTCTATTCTAGAGATATTACTACCTTATTAATTAGTAGAATGCCCTTCTTACCTAGGCTTAGTTTAACCTAGCTCCTATTTAGTTAGCCCTTAGGGCGTTCCTAGCTATAAACATGCCTATAATAAATATAACTAGTCTTAATATTATCCCTTTTGTTAGTACTAGCCCTTTAGGTAGTTATAATATAGCTAACTCTATGTAGTAAGTTATAGGTGTTTTATTCTAATAAAACTAATAAGTTATTAGTAGGCTAAATATAATATATAAAGAGATGTGTAAGTAGTTTACTACACTTCTCTAAGCTTTAACCCCTTATTACTAAAACAAAAACTAGTAATATCTTTAAATTACTAGATTAAGTAATAAATCTCCTTCTTATTACTACTAATAGCGTTTATATCTTCCCTCTAAGGTAGGTCTAACTTATAACTATATTTCTAGTGCCTTAGGAGCTAGCTATCCCCTAGCTAGGAATAATATTCCTTGTCCTTCTAGTCTTACTTCTTATACTTACTATCCTTATACTAGATCTCCTATTACTCCCCTACCTACTTATACCCCTTATAGTAACCTTATTTACACTATCTAGGTCCTAGGTTATGCCTAAGCTAGATAAGATAGATAATTTGTTATGCTAGCTCTAGTGCCTAGTAATAATAATACTATAGCTATATTAGTAGCGAACTAACTCTAGAGGGAGGCAGCGCCCTTTGCCTTATTTTCTAATAGTAACTTATAAGCAGACCCTATAAATAATTATTCCTACTAAGTAGTAGCAGAGAAATATAGTAATTTTACGTCTTAGGTACTTATAGAAGTCTTTATAGTTATATAAGTTTTTTAAAATTAATTCGGTCTATTATTAATTTACGTATTACCCTATTTTACCTTAAATTTATTAAGTGCCTATATTTTCTTTATACTTTCTAATAGTTCCTATATTAGATAGGAGTATCCTGCCTACTTAACTAGGACGTTCCGCTTCCCTCCTTACCCTAGTGTATTCTTAGCCACTAGAATATATTTAACCTAGTATTCTTTAATAAGTTTATTATTATCTTCCACTAGGACCTATTCTAGACCTAGGCATAAGTCTTATAGCTATTAGCTTAGGAGCGGGTTCTCTACTACCTATTTAATAAGGTTTACGTAAAAACTAGATAAATGCCCTTTAGTATATTAAGTCAGACTATAAGAGGGGTTAGTACTTCCATAACTATATACTTCGTAGTTACCTAGTTAAGTTTCCTTAAGGGGTGGTTTATCTTAATATTTCTAAGCAATAGCTATACCTTATCCCTAACCTAGAAGCGTTCTACTAGGCGTCTTAATGCTAAGGTTATATCTTACTACTGTTATTATGCGTAGGCTATTACGGCTTAAGCTAGAAGAGTGCTCTCCTAAAGGTAACTTAGGAAATAGATAGCTTTACCTTTTAGTGTGGTTATAGATATAAGCATATCTAGCTAGGATTAAATTAGCTCTAGGTTATAGCTATAAAGTAATCTATTTAGGCTTACCCTAGTAACTAACAAGGTCCTGTTATTTATTGCTAGTTAATAAGCAGCAAGGTGTTCTAGCTAGTTATACTATAAGAAGGAGATAGTAACATATAGGATTACTTACACTTCTTAATTTACCTATTCTATACTACTATTAGTCTAGGGGTAGTGTAATGTAAAGAGTAGTTAATTTATCCTTACTAGGGAGCATAGTATTATCTAGAATTTTCCTAACTAGTCTAAGCCTTAGTCTATAATAATAAACTAAGGGAACCCCCTAAATCTCTACTAAACTATTTTAAAACGTTCTATATAATCCTTAGCCTTTATAGATATTATAGCCTTAAGCTATATAAACTTTAATAGTCTATCTATAATAACTATAAGGTATTATAGTCTCTTAGGCAATAATGCTAGTAGGTTTATTATAAAATTAATAAAGATTTATAACTAAAACCAGTTAGGGATTAGTAAGGGTTTTAGCAAGCCTTAGCGCTATTACTAGCTCTTATAACTACTAGCATAGTAGTAGTTATAGATAAACCTTATAATATCTTATAACATTCTATCCTAATAAAACTATTACTATAGTATTTAGAATGTAGTATTATAACCTAGGTGTCTTGTAACTAGTAAGTCATGGCATTACTAGATAAGGGTTATTATGAGGGGCTCCTAGGCTAGGACCTATATGCGCCCTTGGAACTAAAGCATGCTATAAGCACTTATAGAGTAATCTATAACTTATTCTCTTATTATTACTTCTAGGGGAAACTTCTAGGCACTCTCCTAGATAGCCCTAAGCTATATGCTATACGTAAGGTCTAATATAATAGCCTAATCCTAAAGAGTCTAAAGGTGCTTACTTATAAAGAGAGCCTCCTTTACTAGTAGTAAGGACATATAGGGTGTGTGTAAAGCTGTATTAGAATTATTCTAGTCCCCCTCTAGCAATAGAGATAGTTGTGTAATAGTAATTAGTTATAAGACTTATCCCCTTCTTAGAGACACGCTATATTAGTCTTACTCCCTTTAGGATAAGGCGTCTAGGCGTTAAGCCTATGTGCTAGGTCTATACTATAAATAGAAGTTAAATAGTGCGAGTGTGTCTGCCTATTAGGCCTAGTATTCTAATATTAGCCTTAGCGTTATAAAGTATTCTAGGTTTTTATAGTCTATATAAATTATAAATAGGTAGGAAACACCTTATAACTCCGCTAACTATGCCTTTAAGCATAAGATAATAGCTAAAAGTTCCTTATTATAAATTATATAGTTCTTTTGTAATACTATAAGACTAGTAGAGTAGTAGGCTACTAGGTATAGTATACTATTATGCCCTTATTACGAGAAATACTTACTAAGGGCTATGCCTAAGTAATTAGCTTTGACTACTATAGGGTAATCTAGGTCCTATTATACTAAAACTAAATATATAATAAAAGCGTCTTTTAACCTCTTAAAAGCCTTATCCTCCTCTAGTCCCTAATAGAAAGGGGTATTCTTCTTAGTAAGGCATATAAGAGGAGCTACTAGCTTAGAAAAGTTCCTAATAAAGTTATAGTAAAAATTCATAAACCCTAAAAAGCTTTAGACCTCTTATAGCTTTATAAGTGCTACCTATTCCCTTATGGCCGCTACCTTTACTAGGTTAGGATAAACAGAATGACCTGCTATAATAATGTATCCTAGGTATTAGACCTCCTTTATAGCAAACACTAACTTATTAATATTAAGGTATAGTCCTATAGCCCTTAAGCACCCTAATATAAGTTAGACCTTTTTTATATAGTCTTTCCTTAACCCCCCTAAATAAACTAGGATATTATTAAGGTAAGCTATTATAAAGTCCCCTAACGTATTTCCTAAGGATTTGTTAATATAGTGTTAGAAGGTTACTAGTGCACTAGCTAGGCTAAACAGATAAACTAGCTACTTAAATAACCTAAACCTAGTATAAAAGGCTATAAGATGCTTCTTACCCTTAGCTATCTATAGTTTATAAAATGCTATATAAATATTTACCTTTATAAACTAACATGCCTAGGAGAGGGAGTATAGTATTTCCTTAATTAGGGAGAGTGGGTAATAGTCCTATGCTATTATCTTATTAAGTGCGTAGTAGTCTACGCAAAACTACTAACCCCTGTTTAATTTCTTAATAAGGAAAACAGGGGCTATAGCTAATAAGAAGCTAGCATAGATCTAGCCTTTATCTATAAGGTCTGTGATTTAGCATTAAACCTCTAGTAACTAGTCTCTTAGTATGTTATATAGCAGGCCCTATAGGAGTACTAGTTCGGACCTATCTAGGTTCTTACATAACTAGATATAGTAGTTAAGAAACCCCCTATAAGGAGGTAGGCTATTAGCCTTAGCCTTATTAAAGAGATCCGCGAAGTCCGCTAGTTCTTCTAGTAACGCAGCTATATTAAGGCTATCTAGCTTTGTCTTAGGCGCTATTATCTATAGCACTATAGTTATTTCCTTAAGGCTTATTACTATAAACCTTATTATAGTATCCCTTATCTATTATACCTAACGTGCCTCTGCTGCATATAAGGACCTAATAATCCCCTACACTAGGGGTTCTCCCTTATACTTAGTGGCTTTAGAAATATAAAGGCCCTTTACTATACTAATAACTAATTACTATTTTACTATATAAATTATAATATTATAGTGCTCTAGCTATAGCTTTCTAAATATAATATCCTAGGTAAGGCCTAGGATAACGTATAAGTATATAGATAATTCCTAACTATTAATATTAATCCTAGCCTAGACTATATAAGTAATAGAGGAGGATTTCTCTTTTTAGCGCTTCCCCCTTCTCTTTATTTCCACTATAGTGCGGACTTACCTCCGTTTTAGTAGTTATATAAGCTCTAGGCCTAGCTACCTTGCTGCTAATTTACTTATAGTATTATAGCAATTATAGCTATAATTAATCTAGATATTAATATAAAAATATATATTAAAAAGTACTAGGATTAAGAAAGGTAGTTAGTCTATATATTATTTTATATCTCTATCTATATTTATATACTAGCTATACTTATCTAAATCTATAGCCACTAGCTAGCCCCTCTGCCCCTATATAAGACTTTGCTTAAGGGCTACTTATTTTCTAAGGCATTAGTATTAACCTCCTTATCTACGCTCTTTGCGTTCGCCCCGTGTAAGTTAATTTAAACCTTTAGTTAGTAAGGCAGAAGGAAGGTGTAATCCTAAATATAATAGTCCTTAGATTTATAATATAAGTAGCACCCTTCCTAGTGGCATTTAGTTAGTTCTACCTAGGTTACTTACTTAGCCCTTAGCTAATTTATGTTTTTCTTTAGGCCCTTATCCTTCTTATCTAGCTTATTTTACTTCCCTTACTAGGTAGTTATAGTACATATCCCTATTATAGGCATGTTACTATTATAGTCTATCTGTTAGGTTATAGGACGGGTTAGCTAGGGACTATATTAGTGCTAATACTTCTTCTCTAAGGTAAATAATTTAATATTAACTATAATACTATAGTACTAAGTAACTACTATATAGTATTCTATTTAGCTAATTCCTTTACTAATAGATATCTCTCTTATACACTTATTAAGCGCGTATTAAAGCTTAGCTAGCTTAATATCCTTAGTCTAATAAGACCCTCTTATAAGGGAGAGTTTCTATTTAAAGTAAACAAAGAACGTGGTAAATACCTCCCCTACCCCCTACTCTATTTAATTAAGTTCTATAAGGGCTATTTCCTACCTATAAGGGTCTATATATAATATCTCTAAGTAACTAAGGAAGGTCTTAGGGTTATAGTTACTAGTATAGCCTGTCTTAAAGAACAATATAATATAGGCTTAGACCTTAGGTAATAGGTTCTAGTAAATAAATACTTATTAGTCCTTACTAGAACTAATAAAGTCCCTATTTACCTTTAACTTATATTATATTAGGAACTTCTAGGTAGTAAATATAGCCTTATTACTATTATATAGGTTACCTATAGGGATTGGTTTCTGGCGGATTTGTAATATAAGGGGTAGTAGTATTAGCCCCTAAGGTAAGATTAGGTCTAGGTTAGAGAATATTAGGTCTATAGGAGCGTTTAGAGGGAAGGTTAGTTAAGTAGTTAGTTCTAGGTTTATATGTATATATTACTGTAGATTTTTAATTACCCTTGCTTACTATTATAGTATTAGTTAAAGCGTTTTAAACTAGGTATTATAGGCGTCTAGTAGTAACGCAGCCTTAGATAGGGGAGTGTAAGTCCCCTAGCCAGGTTAGTTATAAGGTTAAAGCGTGTTTATTAGGTCTATTATTATTTTCTTTATTTTTTAGTAGCCTTCTTTTTAGACTAAAGGAAGTCTCTTAATTATTATAGACTAGCCCCTAGGTAACTACAATAGGGCGTTAATATAGTATTAAGAGACTTAGGGAGGAAAAGAGAGAGAGTAAGAGGCTATCCCTAGTAGTGCCCCTTATACCCCCTTGGCTTGTTATATAAGCCCCCTTTTCCTCACCCTAGCTACTTCTGCTTATCCCCTCCTTGTCTGCTATACGGATAATGCTTGGGCAAAGCCCAAGCCCTTACAACTTTCTACTATATATTACCCTTAGATAAATAGTAGTATAAAAAGGGCTAACTAAGAAGTATAGGCTATACTATATATAATACTATCTTTTTCTTAGTTTAAATAGCTAGATTACCTACTAGCCTACTAATTAGTATTAAATAATAGGGATTTATTAGTAACTAGAATAAGTATAAATATAGCACTTTATAGGTTTAATATAGCTATAATTTAGAATCTATTTCTTATAAAGCTATTTACTATATTAGTAAAGGGAAGGGCTTAAGCCTTTTTATAATATTTAAAAGATAGTATAGATTTAATATAAGCTATAATAGCCTTTATCTAGTAATAATAGTAGGAGGATATAAATAGTAGCTATAGGCTAGTAAAGTAATTCTAGGTTAGGAATTATATATAGCTTAGTCTTTATAATATTAAGATAAACTATCCCTATAAGAAGTTAGATTAGGTAATAGCTAAATATAAAGTACTTAAAGTACCTATACCTTTAATAGTTAAATTAGATATCTTAAGGGGACTATATTTTATTTTTTATATTAACCTAATTTAGTGTGTAGTAATTAACCTATTACTAAGTTAGAAACTAGTAAATAAATATTTACTACTAAAACTTATTATAATAAATACTAATAATAATCTTATAAAGTATTAGGTAAAGAATATTCTTATAGCTAAAAATACACTAGGCTAGGGTTTATACTAGAATATTTTAGTTAAATAAAAAGGTTATATATAGCTAACTTAGGAATTATTAGAAAGTATAATATATATAAGGTACTTAATTAATTTAAATTATAATAAGGTAATATATAAATAAATAATAGCCTTAAAAAGGTATATTTTAATTTAGCTATAGTAAACTAAGTTCTCTAAGTTCCCTCTAGTATATATATACTTAGGCACTAGATTTTTACTATAGTAAAAAGTAATTAAAATAAGGGGGGGATATTATTAGACTTCTTATAAGGTTAGTATACCTTAGTAATAATATAGGCTAGCTTTATAATAGTTTTAGCTATTTATTAAACCTAGGTATTACTAGCCTCCTAGGTAAAAATAGACTAGGTTAGGTTATTATTTATAGTCCTTATACTATAAAAAAATTTAGTAACTAGGTTATTATAGCTATAGTAAGTAAGTATTATTTAGGTAAGTATAAGCTACTATACTTTAGAAATACCTTAGGTATAGGCTATACCTATAAAGGAGGAAGCTAAGGGTTAGGCCTTAGCTAGGTTAATTTAAGCTATAGCTAATATACTATTAAAATACTTATAATAATAAATAAAAAAATTTATAAGGGTAGTATATTACCCCTTACTATTAGTAAACTATAGTATAGCTAAAGTCTTAATAGCTTTACTTATAGCTAAAAAGGTCTTAAAATATTTAAAAATATAATAAAGTTTTAGGTTAGTATTATATAAGTACTTCTTCTAAATATATATATAATAACTAGTATAGTATAGGGTATAGGCCTAGTTTAGCCCTAGGGTATAAATATATTTACCTTTATTCTAGAGATTATTTATATAAGGACTATAAAGAAAATTATACTTCTTACTATTAAAAAGGGCTTTATTCTTAAAGTTTTCTTCTAAAATATACTTACTAAGATAAGTCCTTTTAAATAAGGTAAGAAAAGGTAAAAAAAGAGAAGAAAGTACTCTAAAGGTAAGTTAGTTAGTAAGAGAGATAATATTGCTTATAATAAAAAGTAAACTAGATATAAAAAAAGGGCTTTAAGGTTATAAGATAATTAATAAATAAAGATAAGAAAGGTATAAAAAGAAAGTATTATAATAATATAAAGGTAAAAGAAAGTAAAATAAAAAAAGGGAAAATAAGATATTTATATTTTAGGATAAATTAGTTAAGCTTTAATTAAAGTATAGGTTTTTTATATTTATAAATAATAGCTAAGGGTAAGTAAGGGTAATATATTATATAATAAGAGATTAGGTAGTTAATAATAAGGGGGTTATTTAAAGTAAAGTTTAAGTTTAGTAAGTAATAAATAGAATATAAAATTAAGGTAAAGATAATAAACTAAATAAGATAAGGAGATAGCTAGTAATAAGGGGCTATAAAATAAGTAGTTAGTGTTTTTAGGGGTAAAACTAGGTTAAAGTAAGGTAGTTTTATACTAAATTTTTTTTAGATTTATATAGTAAAGATATAACCTTACTAGGTAACCTACTAGCCTTACTAAGCTACTTATATTACTTTATTATATTTTTTAAGGGGGGCTATATAATAAGGGTTTATATTTAATATATACTTACTTTTTAGTAAGAGAAGAAAAGAAAGGGTAAGTAAGAGAGTATATTATAAACTTAAGCTATAAGCTTAGGTTAAGTCTAGCTTTAGAAAGTATATATACTTTATATAGCTAGGTTAGGGCTTTATATAGACTATATATAGACTATATATAAGGGACTATATATCTAGATACTATATAACTACTAGTGTAATTCCTTTCTTCTTCTATAAGAATAATATTCTTATTCTAAATGCTTATATGTAGTAGCTATAAGGCTAGTTCTTAACATACACTACAAATGTAGTTTGTCGAATTTACAGGCGATAGGCCCACTTTTAGGCCTACTTTTAGGTATAGTATTTTGCTAAGGATTTATCTCTATAGGATTATATAGTTTATATAATAAATATCTTTAATTATAAGCTAGCTATAAAATAAAATATAAAAACTACAAAACACACTACACTAACTACAAACAATACTCTGAAAGCTTCTAAAGGATTATAGCAGGTTTCTACCCGCTATTATAGGCGTTAATAATCTCTTTCTTATATTTGCAAATAACTTTATGCTAAGACTACGTAAACATAGCAGCTTTTATTAGCTTATAGTTATAAGCCTGCTTTCTAATTAGTAGCTTAATTATATAAATGCCCTTATATATAGATATTATTAATCTAAATAAATAGCCTATTATCTATAAGCTTATATTCTTATAAGACTTTATAGTATAAGCTAAAGGATTATACTATAAGGTATACTTCTAGCCTTTATAGTATTAAAAGAGAATTCATATAGGATTACTAGTATTTAGCTTTTTTCTATAAATTATAAGGTTATACCCCTTAATATAGCACACTATATTAATAACCTCTTAGGTAGCTTTAAGGCTATTAAATTAATAATTATAAAGTAACTTTATAATTACAAGAGATAAATGCCTTTAGCTAGTGTAAATAGCTTTAAATTATAATTATAATACTTAGAGTGTAATATATTTATATAGAGGGAGGAAATTACTATAGAAAATACTAGGTCTAACTACTAGGTCCCGCGCAAAAATTTGCTATGAGCCCAGTATCGGTTGCCAGCCGCCACCAGCCACATTTGGGGGTGCTAGATACGCAGAAGCGCTTGCCTGATAAGCACGCCCGTCGGAAATCAACAAGACGCGGCAACTCGACGCCCGAACAGGCTGAGTAAGCTGAGCGCCAGCCACATGTCCTCGCGAACGGCTGCTGACGAGAGCTTCGAAACCCCGAAGCATCTGGGGCCAATATTACCAGAGCCCTTCCTCCCGGTGCGTGAAAGCATCGATTGGGTCTCTGGACGTGGGAGTTCCGCAGTCAAGTTGGAAGGGCACAACTATACATGACTTCTGGGGACTATGGACAGGGGGCAAGGCAAGTTAGGCCATGGCGTGGTTTGCGCGACGTTGAATGGGTCGAGGATAACTCCGTAGACGCAGCTTTGTTGCAACACGTACCGAGTAAACAGGCCCGAAACAGAAGAGGCATCTTTCCACGCAAATTTATCAGAGGAGCGGCCTCCTGTAATGTTATGTGTTGCACACTATTTCATCAAAATGTGCATATAATAACAAGGGAACACCGCGATTTAGGCTTCTTTTACTCCGTAGAGATAGAGCTTCTATTGCGGCTGATAGTAATGACACCAAGTCGACTGGCTGGTTCCTATGCCCTAAGAAATAGGAGGTCACTCCTCTAACAAATTTGCGTGAAAGGGTACCTCTCCCGTTTTAGGCCTAGTTACCACTGCATGTTCACGCGTTAGTACAATACACCCCCTGAATTATTTTACAAATCTATATGCCCCAGTTTTTCGTTCCTCTCTAAAGCTATGATTAGCTATAAAGTAATACTATTCGAGAGCCATGAGTAAATGCAAATAATGGGATATGGCGCTGTAAAGTAATGTGTCTATGCCGACGGATTATACAGGTTATTAGTAGTAAAAGGTACCTTTTAATCCTAGCCCCTTATGTAGATTTGTAAAATGATTCAAGGGGTGTAGTCCGTATTATACATGATTGCAAAGATACGGACACGAACCGACATTGTACAGCGCGAGATCCATGTACACGAAAAGAATCCACCTTCATCCGCGCTGCGCTTCTATTCTTCGACACCAATCTCTACCATGCGCCACCTGATAGGCACACAGTCTCGGCTCCAACAAGATACTCACAAACGCCGCTATGCAGATGCCAGCGCTGTCGCTGACAGTCGCAGCACTCAGACTAAACTCTCGCTCGTCCTCGGGAATCTTCTCCATAATCTCCGCGAAACAATTGACGTATACTGCGCCCCCGAGGAGGCCTTCCCAAAGAACGATGACAAAGATCACGTACACCGACGGGATGAAGAAGTACAGACTCTGCAATACCAGCAGCACCATGTTGCCCACTTGGAGGCAGGAGGGAGCATAGAGATGATGAATCCGGACAAGTGGCGTTGAGGATCGTGAGATGAACACCCCCAGCTGGTACAGAAAGCCGTAGAACGGGTAAAAGCCACGGAACTCTCCAAAGGGAGAGGACTCGACGGGGAGTAGAAGCGTCGGCGAGACTCCTTGGTTGATGGTGTATTCGGCCACATAGACCAAGAAAAGGGGTGCCATGTACGGCGCGATCAATGCCTTCGCTCTCCTCAAGTTGTTCTTGAACGAATTGGCGTTTGAAAAATGCACCGAATACGCAGCAGCATGCGCAGTCGGCGGTCCCGGTGCTACACCCTGCGGCATTTCCTCCCCCTCCCCCTCCTCCTCAGTGGGATCCCGATCAGGAATCGTCTCGTAAATGTTCCGCCGCGAAACTTGCAGCGGCCCCAGCGGCAGTATAAAGAAGAAGCTCACAAACATGACGGCGGGCAAACAAGCCGAGAAGAGCAAGCTGTCCCTCACGCTGAACCTCGCCCACTCCGTCAAGACGACGTACAACCCCGCTCCCACAAGGCCAGCCGCGCCGGTTCCCGATCCCCATCCCACGAGGCTGACTTGCCCGTAGTAATGCGACAGACCCAAGAAGCTCAATTCGCCTCCTCCGCTACTGAGACTGGCCAAGACCACGCCAACCATTTTCACAGCCACGGACTCAGCCGGCGGCGTCAGTGCGACCATGAGCATCCCTGTGGCTGACAAGGCGATGAAGGCGAGGACGCGAAGCCGATAGGGCACTCGGTGTATAAAGTACGGCGCAATGAGCTTGGTAAAGAACGAGGGCAACACATCGGCAAGGAGGACGACGCCTTTCGGGACAGAGGAGCCGACGAGGTCCTGGGCGGCGGAGAGGATGACGACGTAGAGCACATTATTTATCAGGCCTTTTTTGCGTGAACAATACCATGTTCCATGTCAGCCAGTGTTCTTTTTTTTTCGATATTCAAACGTGATTCATGTCTTGGGGGTCTTTGAAAAACTCACCAAAGAGCCAGAAGGCGATGATGACCTTGGTGTCGGGACGCTGGAGCAAGCCTGCCATTCTGGCACGATTCGTAGCCCACGAAGAAGCTGGTGTTCCGGAAGGCGTTGGTGGGCCTGTCATTGCGCCTCGTGCTGCAAGGGAACGGCGGCGGTCAATTTGTCAACATCTTGGCGGCTGATGAGCCGGAGATTGTATGTACATATGTATGCGGTGGGTTGATGGGCAAGTCCAGCCGTGTCACGTGCCGAGCTCGGATCCCTCAGGGGCCGCAGTTCATCACAAATGGTTCTCATTTCGGCAAACGAATCATTATTGGCTTCGCCAATGATTTAATGAGCGGTTTCGTCGTTGCTGCGCAGATAATAGATGGTGCTTGACCGAGTTAAAGAAACCACACACTCGGCAGTCCAGCACGGCACTAACAACCCGCCAATAGCTTCTTCGGGTCAATCCGTTCTTTTGGTCGGCAAAACAGCGGCGCCTTTTTTTTTTTTTTTGTTACGGAGTAAATCGTGCCACGTCCCACTTTCGTTGGTTATCGCTCGCCTCTAACCACCAAAGGTGACGATTTAGAGATGGACCCTTGAAAATTATTCGGCCTAACGAAAGCGACCCTTTACTCAATCCAGCGACCTCAATCGCAACAAATCTCCAATCATGGCCGTCGCAACAGACAAGGACGAATCCGCCTGCCCAGTCGACCACAAAACCCGCGATGCCTGGCTCGCGCAAGCCAAGAACCAAAGCGCATGTCCCGCCGACCACCCGCCCTCATCACAAACGCCCTCCCCCAAGACATGGACGCAAACCATCACTTCGTATCTGCCGTGGTCGTCCTCCTCCTCCCTCCCAGCGCAGTCCGCCACAGCGACCAATCCCATCTCCAGCAAAAACCTCGACACCAACCGCGTCATCTCGACCATCCCCAGATCTGTCAACGACCCCGAAGCCTGCCCCGTCGACCGCGGCGCAACCACCAACGCGGCCAACCATGAGATCGAGTCAGGCGTAGACGCCTCGGGGAACTGGGTGTATCCCTCCGAAAAGATGTTCTTCGACGCCATGAAGCGCAAGGGGTACGACGCCCGCGTGGCCGACATGAAGACCGTGGTGCCCATTCACAACGCTGTCAACGAGCGAGCATGGCGGGAGATCAAGGAGTGGGAGGCGCCGTATCTGTCCACGTCAAAGTAGGATGGCCATTGCCCCCCCCCTTTTTTTTGCAACCCATGATTGTCAAGTAATCTTTTTGCAAGGACGTTTGCTTTTTGCAAGTGCGTTTGACTAATGTTGCTTTTTTTTCTGTCCTAGCTGCGGCGGCCCTAAGCTCGAGTCCTTTGCGAATAAAAACGACCGCATGACGCCAACTGCTCGGATCAACACCATCCTTGGATACACGGCGCCTTTTGATCGTCATGACTGGGTGATTGACCGTTGTGGCACGCGCGTTGACTATGTAATTGATTTTTATCCTGGACGGCCAGACGCCAAGGGCAAGGTTGGGCCTAGCTTCTATCTAGATGTGAGGCCCAAGTTGAATACGTGGGAAGGTGTGAAGATGAGGGCTATGCGGTGGACGGGTCTTGCGTGAGCTCCATCATTATTGGATTCATCCCTTTGCTGCTGTAAAAAAAAAAATTCTCGCTCTTGTACAAAAGCTTACGATTTGTATGATACCACCGAGGCGTTCTGTTTCTGGCGGGCCAATGAGTTTACCAAAATCACATAGATGCATGCACACAGACGAGCTCGCAGGCTCACTTGTTCAATACCAAGTCTCTATTCTGGAGGCTGTCCTTTCTGCCCTTCTCTATAAAATCACAACCGGCTACACTCTTCACGTCAAAGCCCTTTTCGAGTATGTCTAGGGGGGCAGGATATCGAAAGACAAACAATTGTGTGCCACGCGACATCGCATCCGCAATACAAGGACTTCATTATTCATCCTTGTATTCAATTGATTGGACGCGGAGTCGAATCGGGGCAGCGGTCTCGAATGCCTGCGTCCGTAAATCCCATCCGCGCTGCTCCATCGACGTCCACAACTCCTCATCTTCGGCAAGCATCCCATCCGACATGGATGCCCTCTTGTGGTCATAAATACAATTCTTCTTCATTTCCCAAGCATCCTCCATGGCGTGGAACCACGCCAATATGGCATGTTTAGGCTGGCATCCTGCGCAAAGCAGCAGTTTCATCTTCGCCAGCCGACGTCCGCGGGGGGATGTGATGAATGAGGTGTGCATTGGGCCGTCCACCACGTCGATCGTGTCCCAGCTCCCATGTGAAGCAGCCTGTCTGTAGCTCTCGGCAAACTCGATCCGCGCAATGGGTTCCCCTGCACGATTTCTGACAATCGGGACCCAGAAGATGATGCGCTCGCGTTGTGCAACTTGCTCCGGTGTGAGGACCTTGCCCGTCTCCAAGTATTCCAGAAAGAGAATTGTGGCCCTCTGGCGATTTAGCGTTGTCATACAGACGCTCCGCACGCCGAGGTAGTTCATCCAGAGATGGGCACAGACCAGAGCAATCATCAAGTAAACGACGCTCCGATGGTCCTCTACCACTTTGACGACGAGCGTGCCGACGAGGAGACCGACGAGACCGACTGCAGTTTCTTGACTGGCTTCTTTGGCGTTGAGCTCGGCGAGATTATCATGCTTGGCGAAGTGCACACTCAGCGCGGCTTTGCTCGCGCCAGCGGCAACGCCACACAATGCTCTTAGAGCCTCCCCGACAGCGAGGGCTGCGACCTTGCCCTGCGACCCTAAATAGGGACTGTACAGTTCCAAGAAGAACGCGGTGTCGTTGAAGACATCAGCGAGAAACCGGTAGCGCTTGGCGTCAGGTTCAATGCGGAGTCCGAATCGGTGCGCAAATATGATGGTGGCGACGCGGGACATGGCATCCTTGAGGATGGTGATGAGCATGGCGAACGTGGCAGATGAGTTGGCATCGCCTACACCCAGGCCCTGAAGCAGGGCTCTGTTGGCGAGCAGTGAGGTAATGGTGGAAAAGAAGGCCTGCAGGGAATCGTACGTCTGGTACGCCAGATAGTCCTTCGACACGGAGTGAGGGTATCCAACGGGGAGGAAGGCATCGTAGAGTACCCTTTTCCATTCGTAGAAGGATCTTGCAAGGAAACCTCTTGATGCGTCCTTGGATTGCAACTTGACATTTTTACGGAGTCAGTACAAGTGGCTCGAGATGGGAGATCGGCGACGTGCGCGACACTTACGACAATTACGCCATCAAAGGGCAGGTGAAGCCAACGACGCTGGACGTTTCCAGACCTGTCGAGCTCCGTCACTTCGAAGTCGTGGTCGTTTTTGATCAACTCCGCGATGCCACGAGGCTTGCAGTGGCCGCCGTTTTGATCGCCAGGGTTGGGGTTCTCCATGTCAGCAACAGCAGTAGGGCTGCACAAGGTCGGTGGATGGGTTTGGGCTGAATGAGGGAGACTAGGGAAAGTTATCTGCCTGTGGTGCAGCTGGGGGGGTTGAAATGAAGGAATGGCTCGGAGAATTTTGCTCCATGTTGTTCGTTGCTTTGGTACTCCGTAGACGAAGAATGATGAACGAGGGTTTGCAGTGCTTGCCAGCTGTCCAGCGGGTGCTGACAGGAGCCGACGGCAGACTAGACCCCCATTGCGAATCTGGGCCGAGTTCACGCACAGAAAGGCAAGAAAGTTAATTCATGGGAATGGCTTGCGGTGTCTGTTTTCAGTGGCAATGGATATTAGTTTTTTCTTTGTTCATTTTCTTGGTACCCCGGTATGGGGAATGCGTGCATACGATAATGACTTGTTCGTCCACCCACTACCTAGCCAATGCGCCACAGCTATCGCTTCACAGGTTGGCCATCTTCACCCACCAAGTACTCTTCCGTCTTCAAAGGCCCCTCGCCAACGCCAGTCATGATGACCCTGCTCACTCCATCTCTCAAGGTGCTAGCAATGCCGTCCTCCAGCTTCACGCTGGACTTGGCACCGGCGCTGCCCTCCTTCCATCCTGAGACGCCGGTCAAGACTCCGGTAAAGGCTCCCAGTACCGCAGACTCATCTTCTTGCAGATAGTATACCACGCAATTGGGGCCAGCATCGAACGTGTATGCAGCAATCGTCTTTCCAGCCTCGGCATTGATGGACTCGACGGCGCGAATGGCAGCACGAGACACATCATTCATGTAGAAGATGGGCGGGTATGTGTCGGCGCAGCAGGCGTGAAAGGAGTTGGAGTCGCGCATGGTGACTTCGGCGAATGTCGCAAAGTCCCTGGCCTTGATGGCCTCTTCCATGGATTTCATGTTGGCGGGCACAATCTGGGTGATTCTCTGCTGGAACAGGCCCGACGTTGCGACCGTTTGCTGCATGCCAGAGGAGGAAGAGACACCCTTCTTGGCGGCACTGACCACGAGAATCAGTGCCTTCATGTTTGGCCAGTGGGAAGCTGGTGCAACAAAGTCGGCCACAGAATCGCTCCCATCTGCCTTTTCACCCATTCTCCATGCAACGTAGCCTCCGAACAGACTACGGCAAGCGGACCCGGAGCCTTGCCGAGCAACCAGGGACAGCTGTGCAGGGGAGTCGGCAAGTTCGTATAGATTCGCGATGGCCTGAACCAGAGCCGCAAAGCCTGCGGCCGATGATGCCAAGCCAGCAGCTGTGGGGAAGTTGTTCTCCGAGACCAGCTTGAGCGGCATGGCTGACAGCTTTGGGAGAGCAGAGTCGGCTGCCTCTAGGGCGGCACGGCGAGCTCGCAGCTCGCGAAAGCATGCTTGTGTTCGTGCGCCAGAGATATCGGACAGCTCGCCATTGAGCATGAGGCTATCGCCTTCGGTATAGGAGGCGGAGCAGGAGGCTGTCGTCAGGGTTCGCAAATCGGCCTGGGACAAGGTAACGGAAAGAGAGCTGTTGGTAGGGAGGTTGAGCTTCGCATCTCGCTTTCCCCAGTACCTGATTGGACTCTTGTCAGCCTTCTGCACACGATGATGGTCGCACAATGAGGGGTCTTCCTACTTGACCACGGCGATGTTCACCGGCGCCGTCGTGCTGGCTCGATACACCTTGTTGTCCGCCATTGCAAGAATTGTCGTAGTGGCAGGCTAAGAGATATTCATCAGATATGACAGCTTAGCCAATTGCATCGAAGTTTAAAAAGAACGTCCGTACGGCTGAGATGCTTTGTCTACACCGCTAGGCCCTGGGGAGAAGTTGAAAAGGAAGCTGGAACATGGTGTTGAGACCGGCTTGTCCTATTTGGCCTAGTGCGGGGTCAATCGCTCAAGTCATTGCCTACCCTGCATCTGGATGGCATGAGAATAAAAATCACGGCAAAGACTAGTCACGACATCATGATGAAATAAATTTTGGGGGAACAGGCCGTGTATTGTCTGTTTCTTCCCAGCTTTCCTGCCCTTGACTGTTTCGCTTGTGATTATCCAACCCATGAATGGTGAGTTGAGTCTTGATTTCAACCATGCCCAATACTCGATCCAAAAAAAAAAAAAATCTCAAACTCCGCTGTAACTCAGCCAACCTGTATACGACGAGTCTGACAAGAGTTCCCGTCAAGATCCAACTCCTCCGCGTGCGCGGTCATGCCGTTGTCTTTTGCCAACAAAATACCCAACAAGTGCCGAAAAGTTCAAGTCGCAGTCCCCCATCCCATATGCTTTTGCGTTTTAAAGAGATCCAAAAAAGAAGATTGAAATGAAGTCCACGCCGTTGTACAGCATCCTGGGACCCTGGTCTGCCTGTTGCAGGTAAATCGAGTAGGCCTCATCATCCAGGTAGTATGTACTTCGAATGATATTTCGAACCTCATCCGTGTCCTCGGCCCACCCTTGCGCATTATCTGGCCGGCAAGGGGTGTTCGCCCGATACCCAGGATACCAGACGTCCACAATGAACGCCTCCTCCCGAGTGAGTTCGCCGACGTCAAATTTCGGCTTGCTTGATCCAATGGAAATGATGATGTAACAATCGGGATGGAACCTTGCAATGGTGATGTTGTATATCCCGAATTGGCGAAAGACGTAGTCCATGCAGCAGGTAAAGTTATCCGTCATGGTGATGGGGCAAGTTTCCATGCCGGTGACATCGATGGATTGAAGAAAGGTTTGGAAGCTGTCATATACAGATGGGGCCCAATCTTGGGTCTTGCCGGTGGCTTCAAGCCATTGGCAGAGCAGTTCGGCTTGATCCTGGCGAGGGTCCCACTGGAAGTAGCCCATGATTCGTCTCTCAAAGAGCATTCGTTGTTCGTCGTTGCTGTAGTTGGGATACTGAATCACCCCTTCTGGTATTTGTGGTCGAACCTCGACGAAAGATACCGGGCCGTTGCTTGTGTTTGATGATGATGATGATGATGATGGAGACGACGGCGATGAAGGTGATGGTGAAAAGACTCTGATATTCTTTTTGATCCGGCGTTCTTCTTCTTCCGAATCCGAACTTGAAGCGTCTGAGCGAGAACCCTGGTGGGTTTGATCAAGATCAACAATGTGGCTTATGTCGCCGAGTCCTGAGCGGAAGAGAGGTATGGAAGCAAGTTCGATCTCATCGAGAGGCTCTTGTTTAATGACTGGATCCATTTTTGGTTGGGTTTTATGTTGGAAATGGGTTGGTAATGTGTTTGTTTTTGACGCAGGATGTAGTAATCCGCAGTGTATGTGTGTGGTTTTGTGGTTTGGTAATGTGTTTGTTTTTGACGCAGGATGTGGTAATCCGCAGTGTATGTGTGTGGTTTTATGGTTTGGTAATGTGTTTGTTTTTGACGCAGGATGTGGTAATCCGCAGTGTATGTGTGTGGTTTTGTGGTTTGGTAATGTGTTTGTTTTTGACGCAGGATGTAGTAATCCGCAGTTTTTGTGAGTGGTTTTGGTCTGGTAACGTCTTTGTCTTTGACGCAGGATATAGTAATCCGCAGTGTTTGTGAGTGGTTTTGGTTTGGTAACGTCTTTGTTTTGACGTAGGATGTAGTAATCCGCAGTGTTTGTGAGTGGTTTTGGTCTGGTAACGTCTTTGTTTTTGACGCAGGATGTAGTAATCCGCAGTGTTTGTGAGTGGTTTTGGTCTGGTAACGTCTTTGTTTTTGACGTAGGATGTAGTAATCCCCAGTGTTTGTGTGTGGTTTTGGTTTGGTAACGTCTTTGTTTTTGACGTAGGATGTAGTAATCCCCAGTGTTTGTATGTGGTTTTGTGGTTTGGTAGTGTTTGTTTTGACGCAAGATATTGGTTATCCGCAGTTTCTCTGAGAAATTTTGCTTCAGGTGTAAAGCAACAGAGTATTTTGTTTGGTTTATGATGACAAGTGGTTTTGTGAGAGATGAGATGAAGGAGAAGAATCGTTCTTTGTCAGAAACAGGAGGGGAGAGACATTTATATAGATGCTGGCATTAAAGTTTTCAGTGATGATGGAACTGGCTCAGGGAATTAGCATTTTCACTTGCATATGGCTTCGATTTGGCTCCTGTGCCAAACTCTAGTATGAGTGCATGGTGCAGAGTTTATATTGTCAGGCTCGGAGTGGTGTTACAAGGCGTAACCTAAATGTGTTGATCACACTGGATGTAAGACATTAGAATCATGGCGGGCATGGTGAATAAAGGTTAGCTCGAAGCCTTTCGACGACATGTAAACGCCATCGGTCAAGAAAAGAAACACAGTAGCTGGCAGAAGCAGACGCATACTTTGACCAGAGCACATCCAAGAGGCTGGTTAGAATTTATTGCGCGAAGGTTGGTTGTCGCCTGCTACACTAAACATAAAGTACAAAGGCATACTGGCACTTGCTTGCCACAAGTATCTGGCAGGCGTGTCGTCGTGGGATGGAAACGAGAGAGAACTGAAAAGACGTGGCAAGTATGTATGCACCAACACCGAAGTGGTCGGTTCCGGGGCGCCCGGGCCGCTGATATATTAAATCAGTTTTACATGTATGTGCATCAATGGAAGTCTGGGACCGCCAGCAACATACATACATATTGGCCCCGCCGCCACGGGAAGTTATTCGGGAGCTAGCCCATTTATTAACAAGGTTGAGTTTGGCGGGCACGGTATTTCTTTGCTGTACATAAGGCTACACTTTCGTACCGACAAGGGTTATTGGCCAATGAAAACATCGCTATTTAAGGCACTTTCTAGCCAATACTAATTTATATTATAATATAAGTACCAGTAAACATGGAAGCTACAAAGAGCAACATCGCACGTCAGCTGTACTAAAGGTCACTCGAGGTCACCCCCAGGAAAAGTGGGCCGATACGAAAGTGTAGCCTTGTGGGCAGCAAAGAAATATCTCGGCTCCAAAAAAGTTCAGTCTCGTATCCAGGAAGGAGCTTCTGAATCCTAATTGGATAGGCGGTGAAAAAGTGGCTGCATATGCCAAAGACCACAGTGTACCAGTGCGAATTCAGTCAATTCATCAATTCAGTTCATTCGTCAATTCGTCAGTTCAGTCAGTCAGTCAAGTAAATAGGGGCTAAAGGCAGTATATGCTATTCCGCCTGTCAAAAGGCTTCACCCTGGATACGAGACGAACTTTTTTGGAGCCGAGTTTAGCACACGTAGTACCATATGCCAGGAGCAAATGTTTTTGTGAAAAAAAAAAAAAAAACGCCCCCCCCCCCCAAAAAAAAACCAGAGAAAAATAAGCTCTCAACATTGACGATGACAGCAGAAATGGAACGCAGCCTCTTGCGTTCGGTCAGGTTTCCCCACATGGGTGTTAGTTGTAAGATGGCCTGCGTCTATTATCGATAAGCCGTCTTGCTGATAAGCGCTTTACGATCCGTCGATGTGCACTAGTGAATCAATCACCTTCTACTCTTGACGTCATCTGCCCAGCTGATCATCACGACCACGCGACCACACGATCTGTGCATTTGAGACTCTGACCTGCAATTTCTCAGCCATTGTTGCCCCGAGAAGCTCATTCTCTCTGAGAGTTCAACGCAAGATTGTCAGATTGCTGGTAATTGCTCCCAACTGCCGTCGCAATGGACCACGTCCTTCGTGGCGCACCATTGGCTCTGCATGCCGCTCACCGAGCCCATATGGCGTTTGGCCGCATGCCAATGTGCTGCCGTGGAAGACCAGCCAAGTCCACTCGGTCGGTCACAGCTTCTCCGAGCATATGTGTTCGGAGCAGAAACTATAGCGGCGAGTCTGCTGCAGAAAGAGGAACAAACAGCCGTGGCGCAACACAAAGAAAGGCAGATGACCGCCCATGGCATCGAGAGAGCAGTAACGCGTTGCCCAAATCGACCTCCCCGGATCCCTCAGGAGGAGATGCAAGTAAAGGTCGGTGTACCAATGATTGCTTCTGATTTATACATCGAACGGGAAAACGCGACTGACTTCAGTGCCAGGCCGACTGCTTACGACACCGACGCGGCTCCTGAAGCTCATCCTGCCGATACCGTTTCATCCTGAACAAGAGCACATAAATGCAGATGAACCAGACAAGAAGCAATGGAAGGGCAAGGAAGTTGAGCCTCTGGCACTTCTGATACATCCCCATCAGCCGTTATCGTACCTGGAGAGATTGATACAAGCCGAAATACCACCTCTCCTCGTCAAGGGCGGCGGCGACAAGCTGCCTGAGATTGTCTTTCGAGCCGAAGCGGACTACTCCGGAGATAAGAAAAACAACGAATCAAAGGACTCGGGAGATCGCCATGATTCCAACGGCGCAAACGTCGCCTCATACTCGGGTCTAGGACACGAGGGCCCCAGCACGCACAAACCACATTGGGTACGATGGAGCGGGAGCACTGAGATCGGCGACTTTATCAGAGATGCGGCCAGAGGCCGAGAGTTCACCGTCAGTATCGAAGGTCATGACGAGGAGTTGCGGATTGCTGTGCCTAGCTTCAAAGACAGAACATACTACCTTCGCATGAGGTTGCGACGAATGTCTCACGACATCGATCAGATGGCTCGTGTGAAACGAGAGTGCGACCTCCTCGCACACAAGGGTGCGCATACGCTGGCAAAAGGAGGGTTTGCAGCCCTCGCTGGCTGGTGGGGAATCGTTTACTACGTCACCTTTCATACGGAAATGGGATGGGATCTTGTTGAACCAGTGACGTATCTCGCTGGGCTGACGACCATCATGGGAGGTTATCTGTGGTTTCTGTTCATCAGCCGCGACCTGAGTTACAAGGCTGCAATGAACATCACAGTGTCAAGGCGACAGAACGCTCTGTACCAGGATCGAGGATTCGACCAACAGCGATGGGATCAGTTGGTTCATGACGCCAACTCTCTGAGACGAGAAATCAAAGTAGCTGCGCAGGAGTACGGTGTGGACTGGGACGAGATGAAGGATCTTGGGGGAGAAGAAGTTAAGGAGGCGCTCGAGGAGGAGAGGAACAGCAGAAAGAAGGAGGACGAGGGTAAAGAGGAAGAAGAGGATAAAGAGGATGCCAAAGCGCAGAGTCAACAGAAGCAAGAGTCGGGAAGCAGTTCCAAGACGGGCTGATTACGTAGTTTCATAGGGCGCTTGCAGGGCGTTTGCAGGGCGTTTGCAGGGCGTTTACAGGGCATCTGTAGGGCGCTTGTTGCAAGAGAATACGTTTCCCATTTCATTTTCATTTGGCTCTTGAATACACCTGCTTGAACACCAGCCATGCCATCTCCCAGGATGCAACTTCCTGGCTCGTTCGTCTCACATGAAAAAAAAGCATCTCAGCCCACTTCCACCCCGCCCTATCCCCATCCACCAGCCTACGTCCAATGCCTGGTCTGACGTTTGTCATGATGTCGCCAACCCAAACCATCCGATTTAACCGGGTCCGCCAATTCAGTTATTCCGCGCATTGTCCAGCGTCGTCGAACTCGGGCGTTTATGGCCTGACTCCTCCAAGTCAATATTCCAAGCTGATGACCCCACGTTGACCTTGACCTGGTCTGGACCTGAGCCGCACGCCGCATCCGCAGTCGCTTGGTACATTTCATCAATCGAGCACGTAACTCAGCACCGGCAAAAGAGGCTCCTTAATTGGGGGGGCATTGGCATGAGCCCAGGATTCTTGCCCGGAAATGACTCCTCAGATCTTGCATCTGCCCGATGGCAAGAAATTCACCGTCGCCCCTGTCTTCGGAGGGATGGGGTTCCGCAGCCATGATCACCATAATCTTCTTCACCCGTATCCGGTGGGCTGGATGACGGTTCTACACACTGAAGAGGAGAAAGTTGACCTCGAACCTTGCGACCGAGATGCCAGCAGCAGCAGAAATATACATAAAGGCAACTCTCAAACGGCAAGGGATGTCGTCGGGGCAGATCAAGACGAGAATGCGGCACAGCCGAAACCAAAGAGACGCACCAAGCCTTTCCACTCGCCTACACTACAGGATGATACGCTGTTCATATCATCCATCTCGATCCCGTCCAACTCGGAGTTCAAGCCAGCCGTCAGTCCTACGAGGGAAACCGCCATGATGCTGTGGATCACGCTGTACTGGTATTTCCATCAGCCAGAGCCGGACCACGGTCTGAACACGGCAGCCTGCAAGGGGACCCCTGATGGCGCAAAGCCGCGGGGCGATTGGAAAATCAAAATCAAGAGAGACGGTGTTCTCCGTGGCCGGAATCTCATCCCCAAGCTCGAGAGAATGGGGTTGATTGCTTCGGAAGACACTTCTGTCGGGACGAGCATGGACGACAATGGCCAAGAATGGGCCAACATGTTTGTGTCGAAGCGCATGTTTTGGCAGACGCCGGCGCATTTGTTTCTGTTCACGTTGCACCCCGTGACCAAGAGTCGTTCGCCATGGTTGCAATCCACCCCTGCCTCTCCCGACACAAGTCGGCCTGGGTCACCGAGAGAAGAAGAAGCATCATCATCAACCAGGCCTCTGCACTCGCGCTCACCCAGCGGCGGATCGTGCACCCCAACAGGCGGACAGCTAGCAGCAGATGTTCCCGACGCTCCCATGCCTACTGCACCACCCCCTTCCATGCCGGGCTATCCCATCGGACCTTACTTTTCATCGTCTCACCTTCCGACCTACTATCCCCCTCCCCCGCTGCAGTACATCTACACTAATAACATTCGGCATCCCCTGCGGCCGAGGCCCCCGCGAATGGGAGAGGTATTCTACACTCGCTTCATTGAGAGCATGGGCCAGTACTTGTCTTTCCGCGTGGCGTCGTGTTCGCCACAACCGGTGCCTTATCTCGGTCCAATGGGGCCAAACCCACCCGAGAAGGGCCAGCTATCTTCAATGAGCGACAAGGAGCTCATCCGATCGTGGTTTGAGAATCCTCGGGTGAAGGAATTCTGGGGCGAATACACATCCGACTTCTTGGAAAGCGGACTACGCTCAAAGCACTCCTTCCCCGTCATTGGTCAGTGGGATGGCATTCCCTTTGGCTTTTTCGAGGTGTACTGGGTGAAGGAGGACATTCTCGGGCGGCATGTTGGCAGCGATGTCGGTGACTGGGATCGCGGGATTCACATCCTGGTTGGAGAAGAGTGGTCAAGGGGACGGGTGGCAGCCTGGCTGACGAGCTTAGTCCACTGGTGCCTGACGTCGGATTACAGAACGATGAATGTTTGTTTGGAGCCCAGAGTGGACAACAAGAGGTATGCACACACCCTTTCCTTTGTCCCTCTGCAGGTTGTACGAGGCCGCGTAACGGAGTGCTTTCCGAGGGATATTGCTAACTCTGGGCTACTGTAGAGTTATGAGGCACCTGGATGCCTGTGGCTTCTCCAAGGAGAAGCAAGTGTCATTTCCCCATAAGCAAGCCTGGTTCGTCAAGCTGCGACGTGAGATTTGGGACGGGCCAGAGCTGTAGTTTGGGATCTGACGATGGGAGCGATTTCTTTTCTTTTTCCTGTCCAGAAGGGAGCACGAGCAGGAGCAACGATTGGATATTGACGATATAATACGCTTCTCAATTGTATCTACCCCGTACATGTATATCCAACCTGACATGACGGCGACCCCGTCGTACCAGACTGCCCACCCATTCAATCACTCGTGGATTTTTCTCGCTCTTGGCAAAGCCACTCAATTTCCGAGAACACAGGGAAACCATCTTTTGTACTATATATACGAAACTGGGTGTCCGGCGATGTGTGCTGCCGGGTGTCTCGCCGGTCTCCATGGCTGTCGAGAAACTCGATGCTCGTCGATGACAACGTCTACTTCCACTTGCACTTGAAGCGCGTATGTAGATGCTGTGATGCCTTCTCTCTCGGTTCAAAAAAAAAAAAAAAAAGGGTAGAATGACCTGCTCCACGTCTGGGGCTGCGGGACCCCGCGGTTTCGACAAATTGACCCACCAGCCAACCCAGCCTATGAGAGGCAAGCCCGGCGTTTGGGAGGGGACCTGGGATTGGCAGGTTTGCCACCCACCCACCAGGGCCACCACCCATCACAACCTCATCACAACCAAATCTCCATCCCAACTCACCCATTCAAAACAACCATCACCATCACCATGAACCGCCTCCTCCCTCGCCACGCCGTCCGCCTCCCCCGCCTCCGCCTCCGCACCACCCGCCCCTTCTCCCACACATTCACCCCTGGCCCCGCGCCCCCCAAGCTCCCGGCCTCCGAACAAGCCGAGTTCGAGCGCCTCCAGCGCAAAGCCTCGTCGCCAACCGCCGCCGACGCCGCGCCCGCCGCGCAGCCAGACGGGCCCTTCCGCGCCGCGCCGCCAGAGTTCCAAGGCGACACGAATCCCAAGACGGGCGAGGTCGGGGGTCCGAAGAACGAGCCGCTGAGATGGGGCGGCGCGGGCGACTGGAGCTACAACGGTCGCGTCACCGATTTCTAGAGGCTTTGCTTTGCTTCACTTCACTTCACTTCACTTTGCTTCGCTTCACTTCAATGTCGGGATGGCCAAGATGGGAAACGAACCATGAGCATTACATCTTGTCCGGAGGATCGCCATAAAGGGGACGTCATCGGAGAGAGAGAGGAAAAATGGTGCGCGGTTCGTCGTGAAAGCGTCGCGGTTGCTGCGCGACGCTTGCGTGGTAATTAATCTGCGGCGAAGAGACTTGTTTGGTGATTGATTCTCTGAGCCGGCAGTGGAAAGACCTGCCGGCATGTTGAAATTGGAGGGCCGTGTGTACAACTGGTTTCTTCCGAACGAGATTCCTCCTAGACACGCTCAACAAGTCCTCCATTTTGGGTGGTGCTGTCGTTTGCCTCTCGAGGAGTCAGTCCAGTTGTACATCACAGACCACGCACCGCTTGTTCTTTCAGATTATGATTTGAAATAAAAGAGCAAGGTCGCTCTTCTGAATCATGTACTATATATAGGACACTAAGATTGTACAAGTCGAGGCAGTTTTGCCTCATGCCTTTTGAGACCCTCGCTTGCCACACATTCACTTCCCATCTGCCTGGACGTCCAGTGCCGCCCTGCTGTCGTCGGTTGCGTCAGCCATTTCAACATCCTTGTCCATCGCGCCCTTGTTGGTCTCCTCGGCGGCTTGTGCGGGATCCCTCGTCGCATCAGCTCGATTTTCCTTGTCGCCCTCGCTCTTCGCTCGCTCCGGGCCGTGTCTCTCGACCTCTTCACCCGGCGACTCTGGCTGGTGGTCCTTTACTCGCCTCCAGCTCCCGACAATGTCACCGCCGGGCGGCGCATCGTGCTCCTTTTCCTGCTCCATTTCTGACCCGTTGATGTTACCGAAACTGGCTGACACCTCCTTCATGACTTTGCGCATTCGTTCTCTTCGGGCCTTGCCGCGGAGTCTCGCCTGCGGTTCAGCTCCGTTCTCCACCCAGCGAATGCATTTGACCATGTAGCTGATGCCGTCGTGCACCGAGTGACGGCTGCCGAATTGCCCCCCAAACTCCCGACTGGTGATCCCGTAACGGGTGCAGCTTGTGTACTTGGTCAGCCGTGGGAGGATGAGAATGTTCACATGCAGGTCGCGATGGGCCGGGATCCCCATGGGCCCTGATGGCGGTGGTGCTGTAATCACACCTTCTGATACGCCACTGGGATATTCCGTTGCATCATGAGATTTAGTCTTTCGCCTGCCGTCCGAGCCATTCCCCAGGTCCAGCATGGCTGTATCGACATCGTCTGTCCATTCGCCCTTGATCCATCCCCCGTGAATGCAGGCGGCCACGACATCAGAGTCGTCAGTGTATACATCAGTGCCCCAGAGATACGCTCGTGCAGTGATCTCTTCCCTGGCGACGGAGGATAGATGAACACGTGAAACCTTGACCGTTAGTGTGCAGTTCTCTTTGTCCTTGATCATGTCCCAGGGAAGGGGTTTCGGGTTTGACGAGAAGCCTCTGTGTGTCGGGGTGTTGGGAAGTATGCGGCCCGGTTTCAGCTCAGGCTCATAAATGAAATCTCCCAGATGATGCCTCGGCCGATGAGCGACCGAGTGCAAGACAGCCTGGGAAGATACAATGGTCCTTGTCTTGGGGGGGATGACGGGTGCAGCGGGTTTGACCTGGCTGCTCTGCGCCGGCTGGCCAGCCTTCTGAGCGTGATGATGATGGTGATGGTGGTGGTGAGGCTTCTCCGTTGGCGAGCCCGTCGGTGTGCTGCCCTTGATGTTTTTGAGCGCAGCAACTCCCGTGGTTGGCGAAGGCACGGCGGCGTCTTGGCCATGGTGATGATGATGGTGATGGCTGCATGATGACGGTTAGAGAGATTTCTTTTCGTCTTACCGAATTTCTTCTTCTTTGGAAGGTGCCTCATTCGGAGGAGGAGCTTACTGGTGGTGGTGATGTTGATGCGGTTTGGACCTCTTGTTGGCCCGACCCCCCGCAGGAGTCAATCTACCACCGGCGCTGTCGTCATCGCGGTGGTCTTCGTCCTTCAATCTTCGCTTTCTGCCGCCCTTGCCGCCCTTGCCGCCCTTGCCGCCCTTGCCGCCTTTGCCTCCATTTTCGGATCCAGTTTCGGCCGCGTTGTCCGCATCGTCTCGTTTTGTACCACTTGGATGCAAAGGTTGGGTCGGGAATGGGGTAGCTGCCGAGGACGCAATGGGGCTCGGCATGCCAATACCACTGACACCGCTTCCGATTCCCGAGAACATTCGTCCGAACTCGCTCTTGATGCCTGGCTCGGCCGCAGGCCCAGGCTGCTGGGGCTGTGCACCTTGCACTGCCTGCGGCAAAGGCGACATTCGCCCCTTTCGGTTAATGTCCTGGACGGCCAGCAAGTTCCGTTGCAATCCATTTGGTCCGTGGTGCTCGTCACTGCCCTTGCGCGGAGACTCAAATAACGGACCATGCGTATTACTGTGACCAGCTGGATTCGGTCCGTTGGATTCCTCGCGAGGCCGAGGCGGGCCATGATGCGGTGGCGGTTGCTGGTGGATCTGATCCATACGGGCGCGGTCTGCCTCATATTGTTGCGATGGCGGCGCGGGCGCGGGCGCGGGCGCGGACGCAGGCGGTGGGTGGGCGGGATGCGAAGTCGGTGGATACCGTTCAGAAGGAGCAATCCGCCATGAAGGTCCGTGATGCGAGTATGGTCCTGATGCTGGGGGATACTCGGGATGCTGTGGCTGCCGTGATTGATGATCCATGGGGGGTTGGTAACTGGGGTCTGCTGGGTTCGACCTTCCCCATTGGTCTCGAACATCTCGAGGTTCCGGCGGCTGGCCGTAGGGGGACTGATTTGGATGCGCATCACGGTGACCTAATTCTCGAGGTGACATATGCTGGCGGCGTGAGTCTGCTCCTCCAGAATATGCTCCCTCCCGGCCGTCTCTCTCCCCATGCTCAGGCAGTGGTTGACGATCTCTCTCGGCTCGATATCTGTCGTCGTATGCGTACGGTCTCAAGCCCGGACGTTCGTGATTATACTCCATGCCTGCAGGTGCAGGTTGCCGTCCATCGTCTCGGCGCGGATATACATCCTCGGGGCGACACGCAGCATCTAGCGGTCGTGGCTGCATGGCACTGTAGGGCGGTTTGCCGTGGCCGTTTGCACCGGGTGGAGGTCCCGCGGACATCCGTCCTGGCTCCCTCGAGGTATCAGCAGGTGCAGACGGACGGCGCTGATGGTATCCTCGCGGAGTACCATATCGTTGCATGTCAGGGGTTGTTGCGTAGTGGCCATGGGGAGACGGCGCAGCATTCCCTCGGGGATCATGTGGTCTCGGGTGATCGGGCGTTTGGGGACGACGAAACGGGGGGTATTCGGACGAGGCAGAGTGCATTCGCGGCGAAGCTTGCATCGGCGGTGCATAGCCGGGCCCGGATGCAGGCGGCTGGCCGTGTGGCGAGAAGTGCGGAGGGGGAGGCTGAGAGTCACGCGAAGCAGTTGGAGGTCCTCCCAACATGGCCGATATCGACATGGGCATGCTTCCGGCACTTCCTGATCTGCCAAGAGAACCCAAGGCAGGTAGCTCTCGACCAGACGTGAAGGGAGCAGGAGGTCCTGCTGAGAGAGGAGAGGGCCGAGGAGGAGGAGGTGGGCCATAGCTCGCAGAGCCCTGCGACTGTGAATGATGATGGCCCTGTTGCTGCCCCCCAGATTGGCCCTGCGAGGGCGGCGACGTCGGCGGTGGAGGCATAGAGCGACTAAGCTCCCTGGTGATGGAGGTGAGCAACGATGCGCTCTGCGCTCGTGAATGTCCAAGCTCTGGCAAGTTCGCTCGAGAGGCGGCTGAAGGGAAGTAGGGAGAATCCGAGGCTCGGCGATGGGCGGGATACGCAGAGGCCTGGCTGAGGGCATGCGTCGCGAAGGGTTGGTGATGGGCGAGGTGCGCGTTGCTGGAGTTGAGATTGGAGTTGGAGATTGAGTCGGAGTTGGAGCGTGGCACGGGAGCAGGCTGGCCGTGTCTTGGATCCATGGTGGTACCGAAATTTTAGCTCGAAAACCCCGACCCGTCCAATGAGGCTCGAGCGCGGCGATCCGCAGATGAATGATGAGCCGGGGTCGCCTGGTTCAAACGAGGATGGAGGGAAGGGACCACCGAGGACCACCAACAACGAGTTGTTGTCGCGGAACGCAGAGATGAGATGATGCCCCGGATTCCGGGGGCTGAGGCCGCTGAGAGCGCTGAGAGGCGTTGGGCCAGCTCTGGCGCATCGCACCTTCAGGCCAGCGAGGAGATTGATGGGCCGGGCTCCCGGCCTTGCTCAGGGAGGAGCCGGCAATTTGACAGGCACCAGACTGGACTAGAAACAGAAATACGCGCTCTCGAGTCGGATCGATACCAAGGGCTCCGAGGGTTGCCGCTTCGACCTCTGCCTGGATACAGGTGGGAGGGGCTGGCACAAGGTGTTTTTGTATTTTTTTTTGTATTTTTTTTTTTTGTATAATGAGAAAAGTTTCAGAAGGCGAACAAGAAGCGCAATAGGAAATGGAAAGGGAGAGAGAAAAAGAGGGGGGGGCGGGAGAGGCTTTTTTTTTTCCCAGATGGACGAGGGTGTTGTCGAAAATTACCTGTCATGGGAGAAATTCTGCGCATGGTCGCGCGCATCACACGACGCGAGCCCACATGCGGCAACATGATGATGGAGATGGGGATTTCCGACTGACAGACAGAGCTACTTTCTGGGGATGCTCCAATGCGGGCGCTTGGCTTTGGGCTTTGGTCGATGTTATTGGGCCACAGAGGATGCAAGAATCCTCCGTCCTGGCTGCCCGCCTACAAATGGTCGACTCAGGTTACTGATACCCGACCTGGCATTGGTTTGGGAATGATTGGCTCCTGACTGCAACCAGCTGCGGTTGACGAGTACGTAATCAGCAAGCCCCGAACCTCAGAGTCAGGACTTTCATATCAGGACTCTCGCTGCGCTAGTCAGGACGACGTTGGTCAAACCAGAGCCTCGTTAGTCAAGACCTTTTAACAACTCCTATGCCATTCCCTTCTAGGCTTTAGTTGCTGCTGCATGACTCCTCAATGTGCGCCTCGATCTGGGCCAGGCCGAAGACTAAGCTCGTTCAGCTGTGTTTTCTTCTTCTGAAACTACAATGTGGTCCTGCCAAAGGGAGCTAGCTACTCGGTGCAGTTGGCTTGTCGGGCTCCCTCTTGTGTCTATTCTCTTCCATCTGCTTAAAATACTCGACGCCAACCCCGCCAGAACAACGACCGACCGCAGCTTCGCATCCCACTTCACCCCTCCGGAGTCCGCACACGGCTCGACCGCCTCCGCGCCCAATCGCACAAAATGAGACTGCCACTCGCCTTCTTCTTGTCTCTGGCCGCCATTGTCGCTGCTGCCGATGACTCGGCCACCTGCGGCTCGACCGAGTACAGCAGCGATGCCGTCGCCGAAGCCTCGGATGCCGCGTGCCGAATGGTGAAGGGTGACAACGCTGTCGGCTCCAACTCGTATCCTCACCAGTACAAGAACTTTGAGAAGTTCGATCTCAGGAGCCAGAAGGGGCCTTTCTACGAGTTCCCCATTCTCTCCAACGGTCGAGTCTACTCTGGAGGTAAGCCCTTCTAGTGCGGTATCGCGGGCAGCCCTCGATGAATCACTTAATCATGCGAGCCAATCGCCGGTTTGGCGCACGAGGCTGACAATTTGCAGGTAAGCCTGGCCCCGACCGAGTCATCATCACCAGGGACTGCAGGACGGCCGGCGTCCTCACCCACCAGGGTGCTAGCGGAAACGCCTTTCGCGAGTGCAATATCAGGACCTCGGCTTCCTCTGCCGTCATCCTTGGCAGTCAATCGGTCCCGGCGTTCTGTTCTGCCATGATCATGTTTGCGTTTCTTTCTTAGCCATTGGGCTCGAGCTCGCGGTACGAGCTGATAGTTGATGAACTGTTGGATACCCACTTGGATCAGGCGGCTGCGCATCATTCATATTTGGAACATTTATACGTATACGAAGGGGAAATACTGGGAACAAATCGAATGAAGAACCTTGTATCGATGCAATTTGTCGTATCTCCAGGACCACCGTACGAATGAATGATGGAGGAGCACTTTAGAAATCATCGATGGTCTTTTTTTTTTGGCCTCGCCCACATTTGTCGTGTCCATGGTATCTGGCGCATATCGAAGGTTTTGGGCGGCACATCTATTTTGGGCGGCGCGTGTAATCTGTAGGATCACAAGACATGACACAATATGTATTTGCGAGCAGAAAGCGTCTGCGAAAGTCGTTGAATGTACTTCCGATAAATAGAGACCAGTAGGCAGCAAGAAATGGCTTGAGGCGGGAATCGAGGATGTGACTTTGTGGCCAAACGACAGGAGAGTTGAACTCGAATATCGGCAAGACGTTCATAACAACGAACGGGATGTGCCGAGGGAGTTTTCTGCCTGCGTTGCTGACAGAAAAGTAGCCAATGTCCACATGAACAAGCTTGGCACGAGTCAGCTTCGTTGCCCATGCTACCATGGTGGCGTGGGACAGAGAACTACGTACCTGAGACGAGTGGTCAACATGATGAGCAGATCGAGATGACTCGTCGTTCAACCCCCGGGGTGTTGGCTCGTGCCAAGAGCACCGACTTCGGATGGATCAGTCCCTGTTGGTGTAGGAAGGGGTGGAAGCCAGTCAAGAAGGTCCAGTTGAGCTGCCAGAGGGCAATAATTTGATAATGAAAGGGTCTAGAGGGAGCCGTGACGCAGATTCTAGACCAGTCAAGTGCGGGTATCTTCATGTACCGGGTTGTCTCTCGAGATAAAACGTTGCCTGAAAGCGAGATTGTGAACAATCACGGATACATTTCATCCTTACTTTGGTCGCATCGTGCAATGAGTCAATGACGGCATCTGTTGTCAGGCCGAGCCGCAAATTGGGCATAACAGGGCACGGTTGCGAACAACCGTTGGGGATCAAAAGACGAGATGATTCATTCGCAGAATTCAGGGAAAGGGGGAGCGGGCCTCAGTGGGGTTCTTCAACGAATCCCAGCCGCAGCACCACAAGCTCCGTTCACGCGCAGGGGAGACGATGGAAAAACGGATATGCAGACACCGTTCAGTCGAAAACATGTGCTACGATTTACGACGACAAAGTTATCAAGAGGGAGCTTCGTGATGAAGAGCTAGTTCGTCGCCCAAATGGCAACGTTGTTCGAGCGTTCTGGGCCAAGGAGCGATTGCCAAACGAAGCCGCATCACCTTCAATTCATTCGCGAAAACACCGCCATACCGGTGCCGGCATGCCGACTCTACATAATAAATGGGGTTGTCCACCTCGAGACGAAACGGATCACGACCGGAGTGCTCCTCGAAGAAATAGATGCAGATTCTCGGCCAGCCGCCGTCGCTGCTGTTGATGAACAGATGGAAAGCTTCATACTTCCGCAGCTTCGTCTGCTTCGTCTGCTTACATTGGAAGTGTCGACTCAATCTCCCGGTGTTTCCCCCCGCAGCGCGTATACGATCGTGACAGACGGTCCTGACAAGGCGAAATTACGTGAAACTCGACTTTTTTGGACTCGGGCCGGAGGATTTAGAAGATTCCGTTCCACCATGAGGATATGAAGGGGGTACTCAGGTGTGAATCAACTACATAGGCGGGTGGCCGCAGCGCTAGTCGTGAGGTTACTTGGTCCACGCGCTGGCGCAGGCTCGAGGTTCCACTGGCATGTGGATCTGGAATGTCTCAGTGAGTCCTGAAATTTTTTTGAGCAGAGACACGAGAACGCGGCTGCTGTGAGGTCACTGAGATGGGTGCAATTTCGATGCACGGCATGCAAGGCTGCTTATTATTACTAATTACCAATAGGTCGGCGGGCCGCGAGGTGAATGGGGCGGCGGGTTGCACCGAGCGGCCGGAAGATCTACATCTCTACCAGTCATCATGATGATTTGCGCTTGATGCCCGACGCGGACCCAAGCATAACATTTATTTATGTACGGAGTGCATGTAGAGCATTCACGGATTGCTTCATTTCTTGAGCCAAGCATACAGTCCACCCCCTGTTTGATTTTACACGAGTACATGACTAGGGGTAGCAGGCCAATGACATATCAAACCGAGGCCTAGCGTAGCGCTGAGCGGGGTAAGGAGTACCTTATTATCCGTGCATTTTATAAGGGCTAATAAGTACCTCCCACTAGCGTAAAAACCCCTGTAGCACCCCTAACAGCTCCACCAGCAGCAGCCACTTAGAGCTGATAGTGGCCGCCCCGCGTGGGGCTTGTAGTTGTGTAAAATCAAACAGGGGGTGGACTGTACTGTGGCCTGCCGGCTAACTGCATAACCCCCACCTGGCCTGGGTGGTCCGTGCTAATAGCACGCCGTGATTCACGGGGCAGGCAGTGCGGCCACTTGTCACACTTGACACTCCAGTCTCCAGAATACAACATATTCTCGTTGACCACATCAAGAAAGAGACGGACACATGCACTACTAGCTCTCGTTCCGCACATGCCGTACACCAAAGACCCGCGTGAGATGAGGATGAAAGGCCCATCCACGGTAGGACGCTGCGTGACTGCGTCTGCCGTGCAAGCCCGTTGGTCGATGTGAACAAGACAACACGATCCGCCACAGAAACCACGTCCAATGGAAGCAGAACAAAGTCAAGACATCTTCACGCCAGGCTGCGCCCCTAAAATTAGACCCAGACAGCAGGATATACAACAACAAAAAGAAAGAAGAAAGTAGGAAATCGGCTGCCAAATCACCAATGAGCGGCGATTCCCTCTCCCCCCAAGATGAGAGACTCTCACTAATACTGCAAGCCGCCCCAAACCACCGGGTCTCACGATCTCGTCAGACATCATCCTTAGCTCAGCCTAGCCTGGCTGGACACACTCTCCGAGCCACCTTTCGCGCGGTAGTGCGACAAGTGAGGCGGGGGAAAAAGCAAAGGGAAAAAAAGCCCCATCCATGCCCATCTTGAAAACGGCGTCCCTGACCCTGCGCGGGGCTTTGATCGAGTGGTCGACAGCGAGGAGCCAACCACGGGTTCGCGAGGAGGCGCATCCCGAGAATTTCAAATGACGATGAAAAAAGAAGAAGAAGAAAAGAAATCTGCGAGCGTTGTTTTCTCGCTCGGCCTCGGTTTTTTTTTTTTGCCTTTGTAAGCGGGATGTGTGGGGAGCTCTCGGCTCCGACACCACGGCAGAGGGATGCCGCACTAAACTCAATTCTGTCGGCAAGCCGTGAAAAGCTTCCTGGCCAACTCCAAAACGCATTTACACAAGGGTTTGGTCGGTTATCAGTGGCTTCAGACATGTCACATTTCGATCAATGAGGGATCGTTGTCCCCCCCCCCCCTTCTTACCCCGATCGATAGTCCACGACGCGAGTGCGCGCATCGAAGCATCAACTAAAACTTGAAATCCCTGCCCCGATGCGTCAAGTGTACAGACGGAAGAAAACGTTGGTTTTTGGCCGTGCAAATCCGAGAACCCGGGACAGCCTCTCATCAACCATGAGATGGACTCCATCGTGGAAATGTGGGGGAATAAAAAAGAGAAGAAAACGAACTGCAGGTACGGCTTGCAGACGTCACGTACAGCCAGTGGCGGGTATCACTCCCAAGAAACCGTGGTAAATTGGTGGCTTGCGGGTTGGGAGAATGCATTTACTTGCATTTTCAGAGGAGCTCCCCATTACCTGATGGGTTTTAAAGATGCAACTCTGCTACCTGCCTTGTGCGGCACATTCCCACGTTGTGAATGAACAACTCCGCAAGTCGATCTGGAACTACGCTGGTTCCGGAAGGAGATGGGCAGAACTAGCCCGATGATCGTCTTGACACCAAGTAACTGCGACTCGGACATTAAACGCACCCGCAGACGGGACCCCCGACCTTTAACTGACGCCATTTCCTATGCTTGCCAACCACGGACTAACAGAATCAACAAAGTGCCATGTTTAACCTCTTCCCACTGCCGTGCCACGACCCCTGCCCCCCCCCCGTGTTCCCTCTGGCTTCATCCCGCGCGGCAAGAAGCGAGAAAAGCCGATTTACGTCGGGGCAGGCGGGACGAGGGAAAATGCACAGGCACGGGCTAGCAAGAGCCCGTCAGTTGATGGCGTCCTTGGTTCCAAGAAGCTAGGGCCGAGGACACGAGCGTAATTTGGGGAAACAAGGCGAAAAAAAAAAGTGCATTTTTCAAAGCATCTCTTTCACGAGGGATTCCCGTCTTTTTCGAAACACAGGATCATAGGACGAGAAGAGGGATAACGCTGCGTCTGGATCCGCCATCGCACGAGCAAACCCACAATGGCCTATTGTCCATCACGCCCCTCGGTGACGGTGAGAAAGGGGGAGCCCGTGGCACAGAGAAGGCGAGAAACTTTGTCGCGGTTAATTGCTGTTTCCCGATGGCGCCGCAGGTAGAAATCGGTGAGCAAGGCACGCTTGGCCGGAACTTGCGAGCAAAGACCACTTCTCGGCCATGCCATTTTCTATTTCTGTTTCCATGCACCGGTGAGTGGACGTATGCAGAGCAGACGGGCTCATGGTGCGGGAAGGAAGAGTAATCAATATCGGCCCAATTCGCACCTTGTCGAATTGGAAAGCTGAGCTGTTGTCCTCACGGGCGCATCGTGTCTCAAGGTGATACAATGGGGTCCAGGTAATTCCGAAGAATTTCCAGAGTCGCCGTTGCTGCTGCTGCTTCGGAATTACTAGGACCTACTGTACAATGCCGGTCCTGTTCTGCAGCTGGGAGAAGCCGGGTTGAACTTGAGAAACAACAGTCTACACCTGCACATTATTCGCAACGCAAATCCCTTGAGCAAATGACACATCTTGTCTTGTCTATCGAATGCGGATTCAGGGACAGCGTGCTGTGAAGACGACGAATGATGCGCGGGTGGAGACAGAAAAGGGGCCCATCATCAGCCCCAATCAGCCCCAAGCCAGCAACCATTGTTGGTTAGGAGTTCTAGAACAGCCCCCATGTTGCCTCGTCGCGGACGAGATGGCTTTGCACAAAGAAGCGCCAGTAACGAGTAAACTCTTCAAAAAAAAAAAAAAAGACAAGAATCAATAGCTCCGTTGCCAATCATGTAACGCCGCCCCTAGTTGAGGAAAACAAGAAAAAAATTACAATGCAGGTTCGCACCTCGAGGTTTCCCAGTCTTTTTCAAATCCCGTATTTGCGTATGCAGTGTTTCCGATTCTTGCGCCGATGATAAGATTGCATGGCCACTGCCCGACCATGATGAGTGTAGTGAGATGTGGAAATTCAAACAGTTCCCTTTTTTTTTCCCCGGTCTTTGCCTTTTCGAGTATCACTGCGCGTAACCCGCTTTGCGGCCGTCGTTGCGGGTGTGCCCAACGGCTTCATTAGCCTCGCCCATGTGTTGTATTGGTGATGGGAGGTCCCGCAGCAAACCATGCGAGGCGACGAGCCTTCGGGGCCACGAATACGCTGCTATTATGCAGATATGTGGTGCGGATGCGACGCCATCCTGGAAGTTGGTCGTCGAATCATTTTGGCCCAGGGGTGATTACTCGGTTGTTGCCTTTCGCGGCAGGCCGCTGAAGTTGCGAGGTTAGCATAGTGCAACATGGGCAAGCGCATGGCAATTTGATAGGTAGGGTGAGCGCGGCCTGGTCCAGACATACAACAGATATCGTCGCCCCTGTGATAACAATGGTTGGTCAGCCGTTTGGGGTTCTTGGAAAGAAAGGGGGAAAAAGAGAACGGAGACGTTGGTTGTCTCGCGGCTCTTCTGTAGATGCGTACTGACCAGTATTGCTTGCTGACAATGGTGGGTGGACACCTTCGTTCGGTCTCGATGTACTTGGAGCACCATGACTCGACCAAATGGTAGTGATGCTGGCAGCTCAACTCTTTCTACGACACCAGCTGGTTAAGATATCTCCAGCCAGGTGTTCGGTACGAAAATGACCTACGTAGATGTAGTTGCACATGTTGGCTCGTCGAGGACGTCTTTGTTGAACGGATGGGGGATTATCAAGACTAGGTGACGGAGGTTGCAAATGGTTCTCAGATAAGAACAGAGAGAGGGAGAGAAAAGGTTGGTTTGTATAGAAAGTAAGAAGAGCCTTGGTCCAAGCCAAAAGGGTGGTAGAGTGGTGCTATATAAGAACAAGCACCGGATATCGGATCACGGCAGATGGAAAAGAAAGAGGGGGAGTGAGTAGGTGGTCGGCAATAATGTCAAGCTGATGGGTTGGACGGTGAGACGATGTTACAAGAAAGCGCGAGGTGTGTGTGTACGTGTATGAGTATGGACTGGCGGAATCGAGTTGGTCTGGCTTATAGGCTATGAAACAACAAGAGGCTCTTCAAGGAGGGATGGCGTGTATATGTATTCAGAATGCGCAGTGACAGACAGTTGGAGAAGAACGTTCCTCTCGTGCATTTCTGCTTCACAGGGTCTGGCCTGGTTAACGAGATAGCCCGGGTCTCCTCTTCGCCACATGGCTCTGGCCCTGGCCCCGGCCCTGGCTCCTGCTGCCCCCCCTGGGCAGTCCAACACCAACCAAGCGGGCAGGCAGGCAGGCAGGCAGGCAGCTGTTAGCGCATCAATAAGTTTGCCGGAAGACTTGGTTCGCTGTATGAGGGTGCTGTTGGGTGCCAGGGTGCTTACTTGCTGTTGCGTTGCACCCCCACCCCCGGGGAAGATTCTACACCCACTGTAGACGAGGGGGGCGTGCAGCGTGCGCTGGAGCAGCAGAATCAGGTCTCTGGGGGTGCCTGGCCCATGTGTGGAACCCGGGCCAGCGGTTTGAGCGAGTGCCCCCGAGCTGACACTAAACACAGCGCATTTGGTTGGGTATGTACTCCGTACACTGTCACTGTACATAATCATGTACGATGGCACGTGCGAGTGAATCAATCTACATGTAGCGAGGATAAGCCCCTGTTTCCAAGTTTTCCCCATGAACAAGAGGAAAGCCTACATAAGCAGGCAAGGCCCGCATCATCATGGTTTATCCGAGAATGCGTAATTAGTGGTTCAATAATGAACATACAGCATGTATGCATGTAGGAGATTTGAGCGGTGGGTCCCTAAGCGATAATCTGCAAAGTCAAAGACCAGGACGGGCCTTATCTAGTCCAGGCTTTTTTTCTGGGCTTTCCCTGGCAGGAGCTCCCGACGAACGGAGCCCATTCTGAGCTAATAAAAACAGCGCCTTCGTGTTCCAGAGACAGGGCGTTGGCCGGCTCCGTTTCCCCTGTCATTCCAGCGCAGTGCCGCCATGGACAATGTGTCGGTGACTCGGTGGTGGATTCATAGCCAAGTCATAACCTCTGCCTCATAATCCGTACACCAACTAATTCCTCGTCGCCAAGCCCAAGCGTCTCAGCTCCCCCCAGCGCTTGTCTCCCGAGACGTGACGTGACCGGACATCCAACATGGCCCAAGGCTTGACGTGGAAATGTGTATGACTCTCACTTCGCACACTCCTCGCACACATAGTCGGGCGTCTGCATGCTATGTATGCACACGTTTCGCAGAGGACGAGTATGTCGATATCGCCAGAGCTCGGACAGACGCAGACAGACAGTCCGTGGCACCGCACTCTGGTTCGGCTCCGGTCTGGTCTATCTATGTACGTAGCTTTCATGCGGTATGCAAGTACATATGGGGATGTGAAAACCCCGATGGCCCAACGGCCAGCCAACCTCGTGCTTGGTCCATGTTCCAGAGCGATCAATCATTCAATTGCCAGCGAGACCCGGAGTGGCGGGTGAACAGAAAAGTGCGCGATGGACCGTACAAAATACATTGGATACATGGAATCCCGGCCTTTTGAGAACCCGTGTGACTCCAATTCGAGCCTGGCTGTGCTTGTTGGGCAATCATGGTGCCGTTCGTCGATGCTCGCGATGCGATTCGATCCATTCCATCAACGTTGCCGGCCATTCTCGTACGATATTACATATGAAAGGCCCCTGGGGAAGCCATGTAATTTGATGCTCCGTAGTCCGTAGACGTAGTATTAGTACGGAGTACGCATTACGGAGTAGAGTCTGGTGCTTTCCTTTATTAGGAGAGAAACTGGACAGGGCTGGCTCCCAGTGGGCCAATGGACGCCACGTTGATGTGAGTCGAGTTGGACGGGTCAGACAAGGGCAAGAGGCAAGAGAGGGCAGCACTTGCCAATTTCCAAAAGACAATCGTAATTGGTGAAGGTTCGTTTGTGCTTGAACCACATCATCACCATTCTTGTTTTGCATCGGTTTTGACGTCGGCTGGTTTGATGCAAGGGACAAACGAGCGTCACGCTTTCGTACATCAGACGTGTCCTCCAAGGTGGTCCATGCTGCCCAAATCTACATACACTATGCCTCTTTCCTCCTGGCCGTCTGCTGCGTCCTGTCTCCTGTTCTCCCGTTCTCCCATTTTCAAATCGCACCAGCCTCAAATAGGTATTAGGGCATGCGCTCCAGAACAGGACAGGAGTCCCCGGCGCCAACGGTTTTCGAGCTGGGTGGGACTCATGAATCAAGGCCACGACGACAGGTGTGCTTGTGATTTCTCTCCATCTTGAATATCACCTCCCCACACTGCCACCCTACATGATCGCTTCACTCACCGTTCACGTGGGCACACTGATCTGACTAATGCTGAATCATCTCTAGTTCATCCCGAAAAAGAAGAAGAAACCACATTCGGAGTTACATCACATGCACATACATTACATACGTCCACTTTCTGATACTTTTCGCAATACGGACTAGCACTGTGAACACCAAGACGTGGACTGGACCACCCACCAGACGAAGAGAACACGACGTCGCCGCTCACCGCACCGCGAGAAATGTGTCGGCCGAAGCCTGTGGCTCTCTTCTTCCTGCTCCGGTCTCCAGTTATTAAGGCCCGGCGCTAGGGCTCGGCCCACCCGTCCGTCCCTTGCCGTCAAGTTCAACTCAAAACTTGAGGCGGGCTTTGGCGCTGGATATGAACTTGGGGTTCGAAAACAAAGCTGGCCCATGTGTATAGTTCAACAAAACATTCGGTCCCTTCTTTTCTTAACCAGTATGGTCAGTATGGCCAGCCTTGCGCTTTCCATGTGCGTCGGCATTTTTGAGACCCCACAGGTAAACCCTCGTTGATGAGATCTGTTCACCAGCCTTGCTCGCACACTGCATGGATGAACACTGCATGAGATGGCACCCGCAGCTCACTCACTGCTCCACCCACACACCATGTGACCGGATGTACCGAATGAGGCGGCCATACCAGATGGAACTTCACCCTTTTCATCGAATGTATTGTCTCGCGACGGCCCGGCAGTTAGGTCTCGGTGTCCATTTCAACAAGGCACAGCCGGCACAGCCGGCATAGCTCAGACAAAGCAACCTATCGGTCGGGCACCAGACGGCAAACATGATGCTTTCGGACCGTGTTCTTCAGTCCCAATCCGAAGGGTAGGAGTATCGCCATCACGGCATGCCTTGTCTTCTTGAGGGGCGAACCCTGACTATTACCCGTGAAGGCAGGACTGCATGTTTTACACGTCATGCTGGTTTGCTGTGCAGAACTGACCTCGGAAACACGAGTTCGAACAAACAATCGAGAAAAGCTCTTCCCGAGGACGAACAAGAGGAGCATGGTGCTCACTACTTGGTCGGACACCAGACGGCAAACATGTCTTGTCCGCTGGTTGGTGAGAAACCATAAATAAGAGTCCTCATTCTGCCCGCCTTGCCCAGTGCCCATGTTCAACACGAGGGCAGGCATGGAGAGTTAAACCGGGACTGCCCTAAGTGGGTGATGCTTGCGTAAACGATAGAACCCGCAATCTCTATGTGGATGGCAGATTCCTTCTTTCTTGACGTCGCGTTGGACGTGATATGGATCATCAGGAATGTTGGCGAATACACGACGCAACTACTCGGCACGATTGGAAACGACGGGGCATTGTCGTATAGTCCCATCCAGTCCCTCCGTCAATTGTTTGCTCTTCGCGAAACCAAAAATCAGCAAAAACACCCATCTCCTTGGTGATGCAAAGAATTCAATACACCCCCCCGGTCACGTCATTTGACAGCCGTTGAAGGAAGAGGGGCGCCGTCGGCAAGTTGAGCTCTTCCTGGTTATCAATCAATCTGCGCACCGTCGTATCCGGGGTGGGGGAGAGCGGCACGGGGAGCACGGTCCAATTATCAGACGAAAAAAAAAAAAACGGGCATCCCCCGCCACGTCGCCGATATCACAAGACACCCTGAGGGCAAGGTTCGCTGCCCAGACTGCAGAACCAGCATCGCTTGCGAACATTGTATCTGCTGGAAACGTGGCAACGGGCCTATCGCGGCAACTGAAAATGGTGTCGTGCCGTGCCGTCAGCCACCTGCGCACGTCGCCCATTTCCAACCAAGCGAGGCTGGACCGTGTGCGCATCGGGGGCGGGGCCTCGCCGGCTGGTTGTTGAATTAGAAATGAACCGAGTCGGGGAACGTGGCAAACCAGAGGCTACGACGCTGCATCGCGTGCTTCACCTTTCGCCGTCACCCCATTGACTGCACTGCACGAACATTGAGCTTCAATCGTCGACAAAAGAGGCGGTGTGCGGCTCAGGGGTTTCCAAACGAGTTTGAAACCAATGCACATAACAGATAGCAGACAGCGACATGTCACACGCCGTGACGCCTTTCTATTCTTCCTTTGCCATGCTACGCGTGAGCGTGGCTTCCAAAGGTCCCGTAGAGTCAGTCAGGCCATATATATATTGGGCGAGCATTCATCCTCGTCTGCATCACAATTGGCTCGTGACGACATGTTCAAGCAACCGCGGCACATGAAACGTGGAATATGCATGCGACACACGCCACATCGTCTGGATGAATAAAAATCCTTCTGGAAAAGGATCGGGAGCTGCATAGCTTGTCAACTGCCATCTGCCACCATGTCGTGTAACCTGGAAGGAACAAAGTCTGAATGAAGCAAGGGAGTGCATGTATAGAAACAAGACGATTACGGCTCCTCTGCGAGAGGACGCAGCACTATATAATTCGCAACTGGGATGGCATCTTTTTGCCCAAATAATGGATGGCTATGGTGATGGTGGTACAGAACGGACTCTTCGTTGGCCTGCATTTCCCCTATATTTGTGCCCCCCCCTGATCATGGTCGGTCATTGGGACCAAAAGGATTAGCCGCCGAGGCTTCTCTACTCTTCCACCGCCACCAACGTCCGTGTCAGTGATCCAAGAATGCCTCAATCTCGTCCCGCAGCTCAGCAAGATGCTTGCCAAGGCTTTCTTCCTTTGTCTTGACCGCTCGGTAGGAAACGTCCACGACATCCGAGAACATGGACCTGCCGTTTCCACGATCCTCCATCCCTCCATTCGCGTGACTGGGGCCGTGGCCGAGAGCAGGATCCAGCGCCGCCGTGGCCACGCGAAGCCGTACGAGGAATTCTTCGGCCAGCTGAATAGTGAGGGACATTTGCAGCGATGGAGACGGGTCCACGGAGAACGAACCGACCTGAACGTTTGGGAGTGTCCAGAATCGAAACGCCGAATCCGCATCTGCTTGCGCCAGCTCAAGGCGGACGAGACTAAACACTTTCTGGTACATGTCGAGGAGGCGTACGTACGTTGACAGAACGAACATGGAGTTTCCCGGATCGGAATTGTCCATGCGCGTCACCATCGAGCCTTGTTCGCCGCACATACGATCCAGAACGTCAGCAACCCGTCGCGTGAGCTTGAACATTTCGTCAATGGGGAATCCCTGGTTGGCAAACGTCTCATCCCCTGGCCTGACAAATATTTGGATATTGCAGGGCACTGTTGCCGGCTGCGGCAAAAGAGACGCGAGGTCCAGGAGACGGGAGTTGATCTCGGATAGTTGCGCCATCCAGTGAACGTTGGAAGACGTCTCCTTGGTTGCTGGTGCGTTGGCGACGTGGCGCAGTGCGATTTGTCTCGGCCTGTTGCGCAGACGTGATCTTCGCCGCTTGTCTACTATGCTGTGGCCCTGATCCTCGTTCCTGAGACCAGCGACAGATATGATGGGGGGGAACCGACTTCTTTCTGCCGCGGGTGGTGGCGTGAGAGTTGGCTGGTTTGTTGGATTAAAAGCCTCGGTAGGTTGATTTAAAGAATGTTCCCAGTGATCTGGAAAGGATGGGATTGACTGAAAACCCTCGACAGCACCGGTGACTGCTCCTTGTGCCAGAGGCGCATGTGCTGGAGGAGAAAAAAAACCCAATTGTTCGAATCGAGCAAAGTCAAAATCTGTTGTTTCTAGCGTTGCTTCAACTATGCTCACACACTGATCGTCTAGTCTGGTGTCCTCTGCTTGGGCAAGGATCGGAAGGCCTTGCAAGGTGATGTGATGATCAGTGTCAAGATACAAGTGCACATCAAGGAAGAGGTCGCATACCCTGTTCTCCAAGCACGAGATTCAGCTCGCTGGCAGTTCTCCGCCTTTTTGGTGAGCGCCTGCCAATAGGAGGTTTGCTTCCCCCGACAGATTTCTGAGGCGGATGTGCCTGGGGTTGTGTTTGGGACTGCGATTGGGCTGGCGGGTTATGTTGGTTTTGCGAAGGATGTCTTTGTTGTTGGCGTTGCTGCTGCTGCTGCTGCTGCTGATGATGATGATGAAGATGTTGTTGTTCTTGTTGATGCTGCTGCTGCTGCTTCTTATACCGAAGAGAAGGGCTAGACTTGCACTCTGTCTGAAGTCTGATGCAACGCTCACAAGCCTCGTCGCCGACACGCTTACAGCTCAACTTTTGGGAGTGACAACGGTCGCAGGCTTTCCTAATGATGCTATCGGCCATGGTAAGAGTCATATTTTCGGGGAAAGAGAGGTTGGCGAAAGACATGTGGAAGGGTTTAAAAAGATGATGCCGAAATGTGACGTCCATCAAATGTTTGCGCTGCTCCGACCTGTTTTTTTCGCCACGCCTGTGTCGGAAATTTGAGACAATGTTTGGCGAAATAATTGGCTACCGACCAGAGGTTTCGTGAAATGCAGACTGCCGCAGCGCCCCGGGAGCCTGGCTGATCTGCTCAACCCCTATGTTGTGATTGCGATCGCGACTATACGAGATGGACTTCACGGCAACTTCTGTCAACTTGTGGAACATGCTCGAACCCGAGAATCTGGATGACATGAGACAATAGAAACGAAGCTATTCTCGTTTCCGCTCTGGTGCTTGCTGGATCTGGACAGGAACCGCTGGGTCGTGCAGGTGAAAAATGGTTCAACCAGCCCCTCGGCTCCCAGGCGACAAATATGAACCAGTCTTTCCAGAGTTTTTCGCGTGCCGGTTATACAAGGTCTCATGCCCGAAAGGCTTCAACAAGTGTACCAATCCAGCGGTTCCATGTCTCACTGTGCCCCGAACGGCAGACCCGGGCAATGTCAAGCCGCAAAAGTACGGGACAGATCCCAATCCGCAGAACTGCTCGAACCTGGAGGTTAAGAGGGTTTGTGTAACGTTACTCAGGGCCTCGATCAAATTTTTCCGCTGGCCATCAACGTGTTGTACTTGTAGCCCTCGTTGCTTGCAATCGTGCTATTGAAAAGAGAGCCATGATTAATTGACTGAGCGCCTGGCATTGACTCGAGTGGCGCTTCTTCCGAGACCTTTTGACATGGTGAATGAAGAAACATATCATCGCCGAACTGTGCTCGTACTACTTTTGACAAGTCGTCTATGCAACGGCCACGAGCGATGGATCTATTCCCGCCTCATGCAATACCTCTGGTGGCGTTGCACGATGCTATAGCCAATGTAGAACGCGTTTGGTTAGATGGCGACCTCACATTCATGATGAGCGCAATCGTGGCCAACGCCGGGCTCGAGTCTTTTTGACCCCCTCGCGAAAGGCTGTCACTACCATGTTCTGGGTCAAGGTTATGCGCAAAGGAGGACATCAACTCAGCCTCGTTCGTGGCAGGTGACTCGAATGGGGGGCCCAGAACATGATACTAAGCGGAGATGAAAAGCTCCTACAGGGAACAACTTGCTACCAATCGATGTGGAAAATACAGACAATGGCACTTGCTGCATGAAACCGTAAGTTTGCAAGTCTACTGCTTCCCCTGGAAGCTGACAGGAAGCCTGCCACTTGCAATCTTAAAACCATCCGCTTTGACCCGTCCATCAGCATTTATCAATGTTCTGCCCCCATTTGATGGGATGAGCAAGCGAGCGGCGTCAAATCTTCAACCGAGGCATGGGAAAGCAGATCGGCATCCAGAGATTCGGATATTGATGATAGAAGCGGTGAAGATGCCGGTAACCGGTTATCTGTGTAACAACGGCAGCAAAACGAGGCATGCGGATGCATCCGAAGCCCAATGGAGATGTTTCGTGACACTTGTTGAGTTTTTTTTTCTCTTTTTTTTCTTTTTCTTTTTTTTGGGGGAAGGGGGTCTCTTCTTTCTTCCAAATTAATTATGAATGCCAATTGCGCGTTGCAATCCCAAGGTAGCCCTCGCCAGATCTCGGTGTCAACTTCTAAATCGCGTCGACTACACAAAGGTTGGTTTAAATCAAGGCTTGCTGTTCCCGCTGTTCCCTGCAAACTCCAAGCGAGAGGATTCGAAGACCAGTAAATCGCTTTTCAGTCGCTTCTCATACGCGAAACATATCCGGATACCAGTATACTCGTCGTTCGAAGCTGATTTCTTTATACGAACGGCAGTCAGGATGCCAATAATCTTCACTATTACCCAGCGGCCACATAACTGTAAACAATACTTCATCGACCGCACACAACTCTGGCTTTCTCCACATGGTCCAAGCGAGCCTCTTCTTCAGCGCAGCTACCAAGTTTTGAGAATCGTTCAGCTGCTTCAACCTAGCCGTGTCATTTGCCGAGTCCTTGTGCACAATATTATAGGCTGAGAAGAGAGTCTCGCAAATATCCGACATGACACTTTGAATCGCGGTATGTATCAGCTTATCCTCCATGCTCCATGAGTTTTGATGGCTATACGCCGGCAGCAGATAGTGCTGCCGGCATAATCGCACCGCTTCTGCCGTCTGGTTGTGGCCCGATTCCTCCTGTACGGATATGCCTGCAGGCCGCGCTGGCGCATTGACATACATCTGAGTTGCTACCCGCAATTCGCTTTTGACCAGATCCAACGGTTGTTTTGCTTCAGCTAGCAATGACAATCTGCGTGCGTATCTTGTAACAATCATATCCACGATAGCTTGCCAGTGAATGGTAAACCTCCTTGCTTTGGTCGCGACATTGCGGAGGTATGCTTTTATATCCTTCAACTCATCAAGACCGGCAGCAGCGAGACGCCGAAGATCTGGCCGATTCGGATCAGTACTTGAAATATTGACTGGGAAGAAGTAGCCAGACACCATGGAGGACAAGTCGAGCCTAACTCTGTCACCACCGATTCCATCATATCTTTCTGAAACAGCTCTGGCCCACTGGAACATGTCTCTGTAAGTGACGTCCCTGATGTCGACAGGGGGATTTCCGCTACCAGAAGTCCGAGTTTGCATAACAAGATCCAGCCCCTTTCAAAATCGCAGTAAACAACTTCGAAGCCTATCTCCATTCGCATAAGACCGTCGTACCCCCATTGGGCCAGCAAGTTGCAAATGCTCTCGGCCCTGCCCCGCTCGCCCATGAAAGAGGGCGCGGTTTCTGAAGTCTGATTTTCACGGAGAACAAGATCCTGAGTGTCCAAGGTACCCATCAAGGTCTTTGCAGCACTCATTCCGTCAACGTAGAGCAGATTCAGATGGCGATTTGCCCGATAAGTGTGGAGGTATCCCGGGAAAAATAGCATCGTTTTCGGCCAACTCTCCTTTGATACCAGACATTGGCTTTTGCGCTTGATTATTCGCGGAGCTTGTGCTGCCATCTTGTCGAAGAAAATTTCTGGTGCTGTTATCAGCGGAAACAGCGAAGGCCTCAGCGTGTTCAACTTCGAAAGCCAACCATTCTGGACCGGCTGGGTGGTTTGCAGTTTGTGCTCCGTGATATAGCAAGGTGCCTTCAGGCATTATGGCCGGGATGAAGCTCAATCCATTGTGATGTATGGCAGATCCCCACTGCCTGCCCGCAGAGTGTATTGCATTGAAGATGTGAGGTGCGTTTTCTTCAGCCGTTTGGTGGTCCGGCGCTACTGAAGTTCTTGCATCGACAACGGCGCTGTGTATCGCGGGGCGGGCCATGATGCAGAAGGCAATGACGCTCAAGAGAGGACCTCGAGTCAACATTATGATGTGGAATTTTGTAATAGCTTGGGGTGGGAGCCTTTGCGCTTATTTTCAAACTTGATAGAACTGAAGATGAAACCCCGATATCACATTTAGCAGGACCTTTGGAGGTGTTTGGAGGGGAGGCCTCGAGCGGCTTCGAGACGCAGTCAACCTGTTGTGCTACTGCCGGCAGGGCTGCCCTGGCTCCTTCCTAGCTTTTCCCACCAGCACCTGCCGGCAACTGTTGCAGCCGGTGTAATCCGTACCAACAACTGGACTAGTCTCTATGGCTTCCGCGCTCGCACCTCTCGGGTATCTCGGGAATTCATTTCGACACAATCCACCGCATGAGCAGGAACTTGTCATCCTGATGCATAATAGCCATGAATCCAGAACGTGTCCGAATGCTTGAAGAGAACGCCGGCAGACCGTTCGAGCCATCTCCGACTCCGTTGGACGCCAAGACAATTCGTCTCTCCGGTGCAAATCTTTTGGCGTCCAAACTCGACAGTGACATCGAAAATGGGTCGCTAGGCACGACCCCGGACAAGCCGCAGCAAAAGCCCAATGACCAGAAGTCCCGTTCAAACCCCCGCAAGCGACGACACGACGGATTTGTAGTCAAGCAAAAAGTCAAAGTCAAGCGTGCTCGGCACAATGATACGCGGGAAAATTGGAGGGCGCCTCCTCTTTTCCCTCCAGGTGCGTTTACCACGGGGTGTGAATGAACGCAGCTGATGTCTCTCACCCCCCGGGGAAAGCACCGCCATCCAATCAACACACAACCTATCTAACAGGTCTGCTCCGCAGCTGGCCGTTGCAACTTGTGCTTGAGCCTGCCGAAACGAAAAAATCATCACCATCGGCCGTCATGGACCATCGACTTGTCACAGAAGTCGGGCTGGTCATGACAGAAAACATACGCAAACATTCGAACCTGCCTATACTACGACTGCCGAGTGTGGAGGACGCAGAGAAGGCCATCACCGAATCTCGGTGCTCCATCGCGCGCGTTGCTCGTGGCGAGTTGTTGGAAGACGTCTAGTGCACTCTTTCAGCGCATCAAAAGTATCAGATGGCACGCCAGCTTCGCAAGTTCGTCCAGAAGATGCAAAATACGCCTAGATCCGCTGACATGATGTCGCGGCGCGGCTCGGTAGGTTCTGGACAATTTTCTCTTATGCTCGACAAACATTTGAACAGCACATACTGGGCGGTGAGATCCAAGCCTAGCCATGAGGATTTTGTGGCCTTCTTGATTTCCTCTTTCTACTCCACTGTGCCGAAGCCCGTCACGGCGACACTAGCTTATGAGTTGGGCGTTGACGCCCGTGTTGTCCTCGCCCACGGGGAGCTTTGTCCCAGAAATATCCTTGTTCATCAAGGCAAGCTTGTTCAGGTAACTGGTTGGGACTGCGCTGGCTGGTACCCAGAATGGTGGGATTATGTCAAGTTTTTTGAAGCTCGGACGAGCGACAAGAACCTTGACTGGTACGATTACGCAAAGGAGATATTTGCCAAGGAGTTTCACGCCGAGTTAGCGGCATACCAAGGGGTCGTACGATGCCAAACGCCATGACCCATCGTGGCAAGCATGTTGCCAGATACCTGCAATGGACGTCGGTCCGTATCGTTTTTGGGGGGGTCTCTTGATCTGACGTCGTCTTTATCGGCGAAATATTCGCTATTGCCGTGGCCGTGTTTCGGTGTGCAATACGGTTATGATAGGCGCATTCATATATTTTGAGAGAACTTGGATCCGTCTGATCATGCTGGTGAAGACATGCAAGTACATATGGTGGCAGAGGTTTTGGAATTTACATTTATTGAAAAAAAAAAGTTGTCAGCAGGCACAAGCCGACGTTGTCATTACTTTTGAAATCGCTCAGAGACAGTGCCCCAGTGAATAACCTCCCAGATGGCACTGAAGTACTCAGCCTTGCGGTTCTGGTATTGCAGATAGTATGCGTGCTCCCAGGCGTCGATTCCGAGAAGAGGCTCGAGATTGCCGATGACAGGATCCTGATTGGCTCGAGTAACCAGTCCAAGAGTACCCGAGGTCTTGTCCTTGACAAGCCAGGCCCATCCAGAGCCCTGAATTCCAGCGAGAGCAGCATTGGTCTGCTTCTTTAGGTTTTCGAACGATCCGAAGTCTTTATTGATGGCAGTCTATGTTCCGATACAAGCTGCGTGTCAGTAACCGGTGTCGTCGTCTCGAGGTACCCCATGAGTGGGTGGGATCTGGGTTCAACGCACCAGAAGCTTGCCCTGGGGCTCACCACCACCGCCCTTGCCATTGGGAGCAAGATTTTCCCAGAAGAGAGAGTGGTTGACGTGGCCGCCACCGTGGAAGTTGAGCAAAGGGGCCTGAGCGGCGGCAGCCTTGGCATCGCCCTTGGCCCGCGCATCACCCAGAGCTTCAATGGCGGCATTGTAGCTATTCACATAGGTCTGGTGGTGCTTGGAGTGGTGGAGCTCCATGATTTGACCGGAAATATGAGGCTCGAGGGCAGCGTAGTCATCTATTTGGTGGGTGCAAGCTGTCAGCGGCGAGGTTCTATCCCGCGGCGCATGGGCAAGTTTCGGGGCAGACGGATCGCACTGGCTACGTCTCGAGAAGAGGAGGGAGGAATTTCGCTTACAAGGAAGGTCAGGCAGCGTAGCCTTGCCGCGGGCGAAGCTGGTGCTGGCCATGGAGGCCATGGGCTTGGCGGCGCGGAGGCCAGCCCGGACGACGGGCGTGGTGCGAAGCAGAGCAGATGACATGATGGAGAAAGTCGTGCTTCTCAAGCTAAGTCAGCAGGGGTGATTTTTGTGGTGAATCGAATGCGATGTGACGGAACAAGGCGCGGGTAGATTGTGGTTTGCGGAAATAGAGCGAAGCGGATGATTGATGGGATGGAGTTGGGGACAAGGACGAAAGCCAGAGAGCTCGAGCTGGGTGGATGGGCAATGTCGAGCGTAGGGTGGAGACCTGGAGAGCTTCGTTGGTTTTCGGGCGACAACGTCGGTCGGTCGGCGTCAGCTTGTCGTCACTGTGGATTCGCGTGGGCGGGGCACCTGCGTGGGCGAGATTCTGCATCGTAAATCTATCAACATGCTACTTCTAGCTTGGTCATGGTCGGTTTACCTTGATTTACTTTAATTTACTTGTGTTGGCAGCTTTCAAAGGGTTTCCAAGCGTTCTCAGAATCAAATACGACTGCGTTGTTACGGTGCTGGTCGAATAAATGAATATAATGATCATTGCTATGTCGACAACTGCATCACTTAGTAAATCACGTGCCTTCGCTGCCCAGACGCGTTCTTGTCTTGGAGGGGGCAGATCGCGGCACTGTTTACGTACCCATTGTCCCCGCGAGCGACGTCTTATTACACTGCCAAACGTCCGAGAAACGACGACGACTTCTCCAATCGTTCTCGACAGCCACCATGTCGTACTACGACGTGGACGCCATTCTGACTGATGCCGAGGTAATTCCCACTCGCCATATAATACCCCCCTCTTGCCGTTCCTGTCCAAGCCCCAATTCTGACCAACCCATCCCAACCAGAAAGTCCCATGTCAATTCGAGCTTGACGTCCCATACCTGGGCCACCTCGACAACTCGTCGGGCCTCAAGCCAGGCACAGCGCTATCCCTCCCCCTCTGGCTCGCCGAGATGCTGGCCCTCGCCTCGGCAGGCGACGACTCCAAAGCCCCGCTGACGCTGAACCTCCCGCCCTGTCTGTCGGACCAGGTCATCAACGCACTGAAAGCCGACCCCCGGGCCGTCGCGCTGCGCGACCAAAGCGCGCATTTCTACGGCATCGGCGTCAGGATGCTAGATCTGTTCGACGAGAGAGAACTGGGCGCCGTGTTGAGGAGGACGTTTGTCGTGAGAGCCGGCGACGTGGGCCTGCATGCGCGCAAGGCAGACGAGGGCGTGGGAGGACAAGGGGGGGAATTCCTGCGCGGGCTGGAGGAGTGGGAGAGGAGGAGTGGGAGAGGAGGCTGTTCAGAAGGGGCCATGAGGGGGTCAAACACTGCAAGGCGTGGGCGGAGAGTGTGAAGAAGATGTGAAGTAAGGACGTGAAAGACGTGGGGGGGTTTTTGTTTTGTTTTGGGACATTGAAGCTATTTTTTTTTTCATTTTCTAGATTGGTGTTCAGAGAGTTGGAAGAGAGACACGAGATACCATGGACGGGAGAATTTCACGAATCATGACACAGGCAGACCACTTTGAAATCCCCCCTTTATATATATATATATAAACGCACATTCCTGAATTATTTAATCCTCCCCCAAAACTCCCATCCCACAACCACCACCCCCAGCACCATCCACCCGAACGTCACCAACATATCACTCAGCTCCAGAAGAACAAAATACCTGTTCGAATACCGCACCAGATGCGCCGTCCCCCCCCAAACCACCCCGTGAGCCACCACGGCGCCCAGCTCCCCCCTCGCCGCGCCCCCGACGGCCTTCCTCACCGACGGCACAAACCGCCCACGAAGCCAATCGCCCAGCAGGACGACCTGAAACCCCACGCACGCCCACCTCGCGCGCACCAAGTCCGCCAAGAACCCCCTCCCCGCACTGCCGCCGCTGCCGCTGCCCAAGACCCGCGCAGAGGCATACAAGTGCGCCGCGGCCCAGCACGTCTCCGCATACAACTTCTCCGCGTGGGCGACACAGAAGGCCATGTACGCGGCGCAGAGCAGGGCCCGCGCGCGGCCGCCGTGGCGCAAGGCGGCATCCCGCGACAGCCGGCGGCCCAGCAGCCGACGAGCCGCGTCGACGGCGCGGTTCACAACGAGCCAGGTCCCCGCGTGCGCCCACGAGAAGCGCGCCGACTCCTCCAGCAGGACATGGGGCGAGGAGCGCGCGGACCTCATGGCCCCGAGGGCATGCCACCAGATGAACTGGCCGAGGGGCGGGGCGAGGAGCCGCCGGACGTGGTTGATGAGGAGGGCTGCGAGGACGGTGGAGAGCGCGGCCGTGAGGCTGTCGCGGGGCATGGCTCGCTCGAGCATCTTGCATCGTGCGAGGAGGTGCCGCTGAGCTTGGCGGGTGGGCTGGATTCGAGGAACTTGGTCAGGGGCTGTCTGTGATGACGGGTGGCATGAATGAATGAATCATGGCTCCGTCGTACGTAGTTGAATCAAACAAAGACCCTTACCATTCCTTGGTAGTTGTGGGAGTGTGGGGCTGGCAACTCAGTTTCTCGTCACTCAACGCTCCAAACACGCGGGAGCACAACATGTTCCAATGTGCATGTTCCCGCCCTTTCGCTCCAGCATGCTTGAATCAACGTTTTTATCGTGTTTATCGTGTGTATTTTGTATTGTGTTGATACCTTGAACATTGAACGCCTAGGTCCTGCCCTTCCCCCCCATGATTGCGCTGCTGTTGTTATCCAACATCTACAGTGGGTAGGCGAAAGTCTGGATAACCACAAAGATTAGCCCTATTAGACAAAGGAACCTTATAATTTAACTACATAGCTATAAATAATATAGATAATATAATAATATTAGGAAGTTATTTTTCTTTTGCCTATAATACTTAATACTTTCTATAATACCCTCTAGCATATAAAATAAATTAAGTTAAACCTAGGACAAATCCTTCATTATCCAGACTTTCGCCTCCCTATTGTATATGCGATTGTAAGTTTTCATCGCCAAAATGACCCCCCCCAGAGTAGCCCAAGCCAAATGTACACGATTCGCGAGCATGATCACGTCCCTGATAAAAGAACAAGAGCTCGGTGCTAAGTCAAAGACAGAGAACGAGATAACTAGAGCTAAAAAAAAAAAGTCATCATCCTGTCGTCAGAAAACTCCTCTAGAACATGACAGACCCGTCGCCAAATAGAATCATATCGTCTTTGCCCAACCCGATGTGCGAAGTGTCTGGTCATGACTCCAGAGTACCCGCATGGGCTATGTCCCGAAGCTGACCTCGGAAAACGTGGTAGATAACACGGCAATCCCCAAGATGTATGCGATTGTAGTCGTGGCGTCACCAAAGACAACCAGATTTCCTAGAATATGAATCAAACGTATCCATCCCCCCTTGTCCCAAAAGATGTTTTTGCAAAACTGACTAAACCAAAGAAAAAGACGAGGAAAAAAGACTGAAAGACGAAACGTTTAGCCGAAGAAGAAAAGAGCAACAGAAACGCAATCTGGTGCATGAGATGGTGTAGGAGAAGGAAAGAGGAAAGAAGAAGCAGATGCTTGCGAGGAAACGGTTGCAGGAGTCAATCTAACCAGTGGTGGCTGCATCAATGGTAGAAAGCAATAATCACTAGTCAGAATGATCAGAATGACTTCCTTCTGAAAGAGCGACCGACCCATCGACTGAAACAGCGCGAAAAAAACAATTGCAAGAAAGCCACCGCGTCATGCGTGAAATGAGATAATTGCTAAATGTTGTTCATGAGCCACGGATAGTTTTCGACCTCGCTGTAAAAGTCGGCAGGCGCAAAGGTCGGGTCAAAGCTGACATCACCATCAACAGAAGCAGAAATGGCACAGATTGCATTGCTGGCGTGAGGCATGGTGTCGTAGGAAGTGTCATTCACGTGGGCGACTTCATCCGACGCGGCGCCATCACCAGCAACAAGTGCGCTGGCAAGGTGCGCCTGAGAGGCATCCTGAAACAACATCTCGTAGTCGTAGTTGACATCGTCTTCACGCGCATCTCTGTCCGCGCCTTGCTCCAAGGTCCAGTCAATTTTGTCAACACCTAGAGCATTTGCGCCATCATCAACAACGGAGATTGAGCTGGAGACTGGCTCTTCGTCATCCTCGCAGCCGAAAAGAACCTCCTCGAACCAAAGCTTCAGCTCCGACATGGAAGGCCAATCCCCGCCACCCTTCCCACCTCGTTTCTCATCATTGGGTTTCTTGTTCTTGCCCCGAGTAGCCTTGGGCTTGAAATGGATGCGGCGCAAGTGATCGGCGGCATTATAGTAAGCGCCATATCTTTTGCCACTTGAGCACGACTTACACTCCGACAATGGCTGAATGGCTGTCACTGTAGACACGAGTCCGACTGTGGCCGGATCCCGACACACATACTTCTTGACGACACCCTTGTGTTTGGCGTTTAGATGGCGACGAAGTTCATGATCCCCGCGAAATCCTTCGGGATGCTCATCGCACTTGGTGCAGAAGACTTTTGGGCCCCTGGGTCGCCGATATGGAGCCTTTTGTAGGGCAAGCTTGCCCCCTCTACCATGTGTTGACGTTTTCTTGGTTGCCAGAGAATCCGATGTGCCATCAAGCCTGGGGCGGAGTTTGGCGACCTTTCCATTCTCTAGTTGTTTCGTCAGAGTCTCGCGAAGGCGACGGTCGGAGTTGGAGCCCGATGATCTTGCGCTTGTGAAGCTAGTGTTGGATACCGAGCGTTGCATCGACAGCGAGGCGGAAGGAGAAAGAAACACGGCAGTATTGGATGTGGACGGGGGATAGCTGTGAGCAGGCGCAAAGCTGGAGCCTATGGCAAGCAAATCGGTATGGGAAACGGAACTCATTGCACAGTGGGCATCCTCTTCGATCGGCTGAATAGGTTCCTGGGCAGAAAGTTCCTCGGTGTGGCAGGAATGAGAAGACGGAAGTCTCATCATGTTGGCACCACTGCTGCCTCCATAGGCACTGTTCTGCCTTGTAAGCGGCGGGGCAGATTCGAAAGCAGAACGTCCCGACACCATGGAGGGAGGAGTGGATGGTACGATGTTGCTGCGGGCTTCATCAGGTGGCAAGTATGTTCCGGCAGAAGCCAGGTAGGACTGCTCATCGCACCATCTGGCGGAAAGGTGGTAGCTGCCATGATGTATACCAACTTCGGGAACCATGCTGTTCTCATCAACGCTGGCCAAAGGGCCTTGGCTCGGGGCAGCACGAAAGGGAGAGGGTTCATTCGCAAAGCCCGAAGTACTAGTGGTGAATGAAGCGGCTGCACCGCCGTACATAGAGGCAATGTCAAAGTCGGAATGGCTGGAGACGCTGCGAGCCCTGTATTGCAAAGGACGGTCTTGTGAACATGCCCGCTGGCGGCGGCCAGGTGCTCGCCACTCGGAGCCACATCGATACTGCGTTATATGGGTTAGTAAGCATGGAGAGCTTGAGGGGAAAAAAACGGATGGGATTGTCCTACATCCATGGCGGCATCTAGGGAAGCTCGGCGATTCCTATATGGCTGGCTGGTCCAGCTTGGAGAAAGGTTGGCGGAGGAGTCTGGCGTGGGCCAATGCTGATTTGCAAGCTGGTTACGGAGCAGCTCGACAGAAGCAGTCAGTTTTTGAACTTGGAGTTGAAGCTGGAGCTTTTCCTCTCCATCAGTCGGGTTGCTCGTCTTGTTGTGGTCAATCATTCGGAATGAGTGGTGGCACTGGCAGCCTCTCACGCTCTCTGGCTGGCGCTTGCAACTGGCCGCGGGTCGAGGGGCCGCAGTTGTAGTTAGCGTGTGTGTTATAGCAGCCTGGTTATATATTTACGACGTATCTTTACCTAGTATTTATTATTTTTATATCTAAGTCAGTGGTGGTTGATGGTTGATCCAGTTGTCTCAGACGGTGCGCTGCAAAGTGGACAGGGTGCAAGGATGACGGATGACGGGTGCAATAGTCATACCGCAGCCTCGGGTTACCAGGCGGCACGAACAAGTAACGAAACTAGAATGCGGCGACGAGTGATTTGACTATCTGGGAGTAGAATGCTAACCGTCTGATGGTGGCTAGCAAGCACTATGTTGGAAAGGAGATGAGGAAGAAGGAGGGAGAGATGGGCATGAGGGAGATGGGCATGAGGGAGATGGGCGGATTTTATACATAAAGGCGTTCAGTCCAGCAGCGGCGGTTCGAATGAGGCGACCAGACTCTGTCAACGTGTGTGCCAGCCAGTGCCAGCCAGTGCCAGCCAGTGCCAACCAGTGCCAACCAGTGCCAATCCATGTGCCTGCGCCTCGGTGTGCCAATCATGAGTCAAGTGCACTGCACCTTGCTACATGCGATGCGGCTCTGCAGTCTTGTGCCAGTCAACTTGGGAGTATCCTCCATATACTCCGTATGAACAAGAGCGTTGCTAGTCGGACCTGTGTTTTCTAAATTTGGCTACTCGGAGCTCCGAATAGCAACGCTCCGTTCAGTTGTCCACGCTCCATTCATCACAATGCACCTCGACTTCCCAGAAAGGCAATTCGTTGACCGAGCTGGTGGGCTGTACATACTGTATAGCTGCTGCCTACGGGCCCTGTTGAGGGAAAGAATGGCTTATGTAATAAAGGGTGAATCAGGCTGGTAATAAGGGTGGGGCAATCCTAGCTATAGTAAATACTAATTAACTATCATTATTACTATTATCATTATAGTACAAACACATGGTAATAAGACTAGGACCTTTGTTTTTATTTAGTTGCTCTATGAGAATTAATTAATCATATTTTAACGATTAGAGAAATCAAAACCTATATTAAATAAACAAAGACTAACCTAGTTTAGAAATTATTAGTAAAACCACTAGAGTATAGCTAAGGTTAGAAATAGAATAAGTCTACGAATATATATCTCTAGAGCTATAGTTACTAATATAGGATAATAAGGCATAAGGGAAGAACCTAACTATAAGTAAGAATACCTTTAAACTATAAAGTAATAATTATTAAGGACTATAGGACTTAAGTTAGGTTTAAGGACTACGGAACTTAAATATATATACTAATTAGGGTGTAAATAAAGAGATCCTTATATCTAATAAGGTTAAGAATTATAGATAAGAATACACCTAGGAGTTAGGATTACAAAGAAACTAGGAACTAAATAATCTAATTAAGGAATAAATCTCGTAAGAATAACTTACAAATAAGCTAGGAGCTATAGAACTAGCGCTATTAGGATAGCTAACTAATAGAATACTAAGAGTTTCTAGAGACCTTATTCTAAGCTAGATATACTAAGATATAAGGACACTTTAAACTAATTTAAAGGACTATAGAAATTAGGTTTAACCTAGAGAAACTATCCCTAGTAAACCTTATTTCTAGACTTAGTAAAAAGCAATTATTCTCTTAGAGAGAGAATATAATCTAAATAGACCTAGATATTAAGATACTTCTCTAACTTCTTAGAGACTATAAAATCACGCCTAAGACCTAGAAACTAGCCCTAGTAATTAGTATTTACTATACTTAGCTTACTAAGTAAAATACACTATAGACTTTATTTAAATAAAGTAATAAGTTAATATTTTACTACTATATTTATTACTATAAAGAAATAACTAACTATAAATATTAGATTAGAATTACTAATAGTAGTTAATCTCCTACGCTATAGTAGTAAAGAAGCTATTATAAGTAAGTATAATACCTCTAGATAAGAGAACTAAACCTTATACTTTAGGGCAGGCTTTAAACCACCTCTTACTTATAAAAACCATAGTTTACTAAGCTTATTATACTACTAAATCCTAATAAAGGGCACATAGACTACTAACCTACTTTTCCCTTGCTTTACCTTGCTTTTATCTTTACTTTTTTACTTATCTAATCTTCTAATTAAATAGTATAGTATAAATATAGTTTATACACTATATTTTAGAGGTAGGAATTTAGCTTAGAGATAGATATAAAAGGTTTAAAGAGTTAAATTATTATATAATTAGGAGTACTTAACTTAGGAATAGGGAAATTAGCAAAAAGAAATAGGAAGGTAGTAAAGGAGGCTAAGATAGTTTTCTTACTAATAAGGGACACTTAGTTTTTCTTTTCCTTTTAGACTTTAGGTAACCTAATAAAGAACTTTATTATAGTAAGTTTTAAGTTTAACCTTATTCTCTATTAAAACTAGAATTTATTATAGCGTAATTCTAGCTTTATTAAAATAAATCTTTTCTACCTATACTTAGGTAATTTTATTCTTACTCCCTAAAACCTTTAACCTAATCCCTTTATAAACTATTTACTACTTAAAATATAATTATAGGTAAACCTAGTTCTAGACTTTAACTCTAAATTAGAAAAGGCTTTATCCTTATTTTATCTAAGTCTAGGTTCTAAATTACCCCTTATCTTATCTTTATATAAAGATATATTACCTTGCTTCTTAACCTTAATAATTTAATCTCCTAAACCTAAGAAAGCTAGTAAGTCTAGATAAATCCTTACTATAAATATTTCTCCTTTACTAATAATATTATATAATATTAAGGGAATAACTTTCTCTAGTTATCCTAGAGATAGTCTAGCCTAAGATTACATAGACTACTATTTAGCTATAGTAATAATAGCTTAAATCCCTAAATATACTAAAACCCTAGTATATTATAACTTTACTTAAGGCCTAAGAGAAAAAGCTATAGCCTAGTATAAAGATATAGATACTAATAAATAAAAATAAAATATTCTTAAGAATAAGTTTATAAAGAAATTTAAGAAACTAAATCCCCTTATAGAAGTAACTACCTAATAAGAAGTATATTATTTTACTAGAGAAACTAGAGAGATATTAAATACTTATATTTAAAGAGTAAAACACTTAGTATTAAAGGTAAGGATAGATATAAGATAAGTCCTTTTTACTAACTTTATATTATATATAGTAAATAAAGAGTTAGACTACTACTTATAGAAAAGAGTATTAGATTATTTATTTATAATAGATAAATAAGGTTATAGAATAGCTTTAAAAGATCTTATAATATTAAATCTTAAAGTTATTCTATATAATTATTAGTTATCTATATCTAAGAAACTCTTACGCTTTAGCAAGGATCCTAGAATAGTAGACTATTTAAACCTAGTTTACATATAAATAGAAGAATAAGCTAAGAGAGATAAGTTAGCTACTAAAGCCTAAATAAGAAAGGATAAATAAATAGTAAAACTTATCTATTAGCTTAAAGTATTTTAAGCTTAAGCTATAGGAGAGTTATCTAGACTATATAGGTAAATAGGATAGGGAAGGTATATAACTAGCAATCCTCCCTAGTTACCTAGGAAGTCTGTAATAATAATAACTAAGTTAAAACAAGGAGATATATAATATAATCCGGATTTCTTCTAGTGTTTCTTATATAGAGAATAGGGACACATAGGGTATAACTATTTATAAAGAGACACATACCCTTTAGATAAGTTTAAGAAGTATTAAGTATATTAAAATACTAAAGGTTTATAAATAAGGAGGGAATAATAATAGGAGTTAGATAATTTAAACTAATCTAACTTTATTAGTAAGCTAGGAAGAGAGATAATCCTATTACTAGGTTTTATCCTAACTTAAGGATTTTTATTACTTAATACTTCTATACTAAACTATAGACCCTTAAGTTATATCTAAGAGAAAAATAAGGTGGATTTTACTTATACTATAACCCTTACTAAAGTAAAAAGGAAATTTATAAAACCTATATAAATATAAGGACTAGCAAGAAAGATTACAAAATAAGCTAATAAGCCTAGTATTATTTTAGATAAATATACTTAATAAAGAGTTAAGGAGATTCTAGATATAGAGAACGCAAGTTAAACTTAGATCTAGTCTTCCTTAGATATAATAAGTCTAGTCTAAGAAATAACTCTAGAAGAATTTAAAAGATTATTACCTACTCTAAGACCTTACTTAGATAGACTTATAAGTCCTTCCTAGGCCCTATTAGTTTTAAATTTACCTAGGGATATACTAATAAAAAATATAAGGGTAAAAGAAAATCCCCCCTAGAAATAAATATTAAAACTAGAGAAAATTTAGGTACCTAAAGAGTACTATATTTCTCTATTTAATCTAGGATAATACCTTAGGAATATAATAGTTTCTATAAGCATTCTCTAGTTACTTTAACTTACTCTAATTATTTAATAATAGTTAAGCTATTTTATATAGTATTAGAAAAGGATAAAGAGTAAGGGGGCAAAGTCTATAATTATAAATCTAATTAAACTATTTAAAGAAGCTATCTAGCTGTGAGGCCCCACTCATAACACCCGTGCGCTAGCGTACTACTAGGCAGGCACACCACGCCCTAGGGCTAGGTTTATATAATACTAGCAAGCTACTAGCTATAAGCTAGTAACTTATATATATAACACACTTAGACCTAGTAAGCTTTAGTTAATATATAAGTACCCCTATATCTCTTACCTAGCTACCCCTTTATTCTTATAATTTTAAAGCTTCTCTTACTAGCTACCTAAGAGTAATATAAGGGGGAGAATAACCTAATCTACTAGAATAATACTATATACTACTTAGAATTTACTAAATAATAGTAATACTATAGCTAAAGATATACTATATTTTATAACCTTATTTAATACTATACCCTTTACTATAGGGAAAGAAAAGGTAGTAATTAGAGGGCGAATTACTTAGCTTAAGTAACTTAAGGAACTATAAAAGTAAGAATAGAAACTTACTAACTTATTATAACTTTATAAAGAAAAAGTGCTAATAAAAAGGGGCTAAAAAGCTAGTATATTCTTAAGTCTTAGTAGCTAAGAAGTTAAGGTTTAAAATATTATAAAACTCTAATACCTTATAAACCTATAAAAGTATAAGATATAGCTTAATAACCTTAACTATACCTTTAAGGGGGTAAAGAAAAAGTATTATTAGGATAACTAAAAGATTCTCTTTATACTTAACTATATATATATAAACTATTAGGTAAGATAAAACTAATATATTAAAGAATAACTAGCTAATAACTAGGAATACCTTAAGGATAACTAGGATAAGTTCTAGAACTAGATTCTTATATTACTTAAGGACTTTATAAGCTATAATATATAAATAGCTATCTAGCTAGAGAATATAAAGTAAAAGAAAGGCTAGAGCCTTATTAAGTTTAGTATTTACTTAGATTTACTAGAGAAATACCTTAAATAAGCTTTAGAGAAAACTTATACTCTTATATTCTTTATAAAATTACTCTCTAACTTATAAGACTATATTAACTTATATATAAATATTACTAGGTTAACCTAAGAAGAGGTTATATAGCTTACCTAATAATTCTAGGAAGTAATATTAAAGAATAAGAGAAAGCTAAGTAAGTTAGAAGAGAAGGGCCTATATAAAGTTCCCTAATATTAAAGATATAACTTTCTATAAGGCTATTAGCTAAATAAGGACTAAAAGGATAAGAATAAGGATAAAGAAAAGACCCTAGCTACCTATCTAAATAATAATAAGCTATAAGGAAGAAAGTAGTACTTTAATTATAGTAGTATAGAGTATTTTATTTATAATTATAATAAGCTAAGGAAAGACTAGTAAGAGGGTTAGGGAAACTTCTAGAGATAGAAGTAAATACCCTTATCTTTACCTTAGATACTAGGGTACTATTAGGATATTAATTCTATATACTAGTTACTATTTATAGGTAAAAAGATATTAAAATAGCGGCAAATCTTAATAGTTACGCTAAGATTAATATTATTAGTGCCTAGTTTATATAGACTTATAAGCTTAATTAGGCTAAGGCTATAGTACTTATTCTAAAGGTAGTAAGGGCCCTTATAGTTCCCTAATATAATATCTATAAGGTGCTTATTTTAATTAGAGACTTATAAGGTAAAGAGAAAGACCTTAAGTTACTATATATAGCTATTAATAAGGACTTAAGAGTAAAGGGAAGCCTTATATTAATTAGAATATATATACTTATAGAAGAATATATATACCTTTACTTATACTTATAAGAATAGTGGTTTAAGAAAGGAAAGGTAGCCTTTTTACTACTAACTCCTTATAAATTTATAAAGATAATATATAATAAGATAATTATATATACTATTATAAGGGTTATAAAAGATAAGTTTATCTCTCTTAAAGATAAAAAGAAGGTAAAAGTATATAGAACTACTAAAGATATCCTTAAGAAGCTATATAAGTTTAAAGATATATTTATATTAGATAAGGTAAGGAGCCTTTTATTAAAGAAGTTAACTAACTATATAATTAATCTTATACCTAAAGCTATATCTCTATATAAACTAATTTACCCTCTCTCCTAAAGTAAACTTAAAGAGCTCTAGGAATATATTAATAATAACCTAAGAAAAGGCTAGATAAAACCCTTAAGAAGCCCTATAGGTATACTTATCTTATTTATACTAAAGAAGGATAGAATACTCTAATTATATATAGACTATTAAGGACTTAATAAGGTAATATAAAAGAATTACTATACTCTCCCCTTAATTTTAAAGATCCTTAATTAATACTAAAAGGCTTATTTTTTCTTAAAGATTAATATTAAGAATATATACTATAGAATTTATATTAAAAAGGGTAATAAGTAAAAGATAGCTTTTTATATATATTATAGGCACTATAAGTACCTTATAATACCTTTTAGGTTAACTAATACCCTAGCTACCTTTTAAAGCTATATTTATAAGGTACTTTATAGGCTAGTTAATACTATTTATATAATATATTTAGATAATATCTTAATCTTCTTTAAAATAAAGGAAAAGCACACTATATATATTAAGTAAGTTCTAGAATATATAAGGTTAGTAAAGTTATATATAAAACCTTCTAAGTACTCTTTCTATAAGAAATTAGTAAAATTCCTAGGGTTTATTCTCTTTATTAATAGGATATTAATAAATACTTACTAAGTTAATATAATTAAAGAATAAAAAAAGCCTATAAGTTTTAAGAATATATAGTTATTTCTTAGATTCTATAACTTTTACTAATAGTTTATTTATAAATACTCTAGGATTATAGCACCTCTTTATATATTAATAAAGGGTAGTTAAAATAGTATCTAAATTAAGAGGTTTATATTTAAAGAAAAAGAGTAGCTAGTATTTAACTAGCTAAAGAATACCTTTTAGTAAGTGCCTTTACTTTAATATTATAACCTAAGTTAAGCGGTATATATTAAGATAAATACCTTAATTTTTATAATAATAGAAATCTTATCTTAGTAGGATAATAAAGGCTATTAGTATTTAGTAGCCTTTTAGTTAAGGAAGTTTATAAATACTAAATATAACTATAGTATAGCTAACTAAGAGTTACTTACTATAGTAAAGTTATTTAAATACTAGTAATACTATATTAAAAGTATAAAAATACCTATAAAGGTCCTATTAGACTACTATAACTTATAGACCTTTATAAGGTAATAAAAGCTAAATAAAAGGTAAGTATAATAGTGTATATTTCTTTATTTATTTTATTTTATAATTAAGTATAAACTAAGGAAAAGTAACCCTATAGATATATTATTAAGAAAGTCTAATTATAAAGGTAAACTTATATTAAATAAGGTACTTTTACTAAAGCTTTAAAGGAAAATAGTAGCTACTTATATAGTAAAAGAAGAAGTACTAATATATTAAAGAAGTTATAGTATAGCACTAGTCTTAAAGCCTACTAAGCTAATAGTAGCCTAGGTAAAAGGCTAGTTAGCTACTATAAATCTAGTAATAGGTTAGCTAAATAAGGGTAATTTTAAGGAGAAAGTAGTATATATCTAAGATATTAGTATAGTATAAGTAATTTAAGAGGCTATTATATTACTAAATCCTTACTAATTTATAATAAATAAACTATTAGTATAACTACTATAGAAGGCATAGGACTAAGATTTAGATTTATAAAAATATAGAGATAAGGTTAACTCCTAAGTAAAAGGGAGGGAAAAAGCTAGTTTATAGTTATATAGTATAAGGGATTTTCTAATATATAAAGCCTAGGTAGTTATTCTATAGAAGCCTATCTTATAATAAAAGCTTTTATAACTACACTATAATAATTTACTAGTAGGTTACTTTAGGACTAAATACACTCTTAAGCTATTAAAATATTACTATTAGTAGCTAGTAATAAGTAAAGCTATTTTAGACTATATATCTAGCTATAGAGTATACTAGTATATAGTAGCTAGGAGGCACTACCTATATAAAACCTTTAAATTACTACTAATACTAAAGTAACTATAAGTAAAAATCTTAATAGACTTTATTATAGGATTACTACTAGTATAGCTAGATAAGTAGGAAACTAATATAATCCTAGTAATTATAAACTAATTTACTAAGTACTTTATTTTCCTTCTTATAAATACTATAATTAATATAGCTAAATTAGTAAAGTTATTTTATAAGGAAATTAAGCTTTAATTTAGGGTACTAGAGGGTATTATATTTAATAAAGAATTAGTGTTTATAAGCTAATTCTAGTTAGATATATATTACTTATTATATATAAAGTAAAGGCTCTTAATAGTATTTTACCCCTAAACTAATAAATAGATAAAAAGAATAAACTAAATACTAGAGTATTACCTATAGTATTTTATTAAAGAAAACTAATAGCTATAGCTAAAATTACTTCTAATAGCTTAATTTATATATAATAATACTATTAATAAAATAATAGGTTACTTCTTAAACTATACTCTTATAGGCTATTTACCTAAGTTTTACTTAGCTTTTAAGAGTAAGAGTAAGGAAAAGAAAGTCCTAGAAGCTTATATATATATTTAGAAGCTATATAAGATTAAGAAAAAACTAGTATATAACTAAGTAAAAGCTACTAAAGTATAGGTAAAGTACTATAACTAATAATACTAGCTACTAACCCTAAAAAGAGAAGACTTTATACTACTATTAGTAAAGAATATTAGACTTAAGAATATAAAATAAAAGCTAATCCCTAGATTTATTAGGCTATTTTATATACTTAATATAGTAAGTAAATAAGTATACTAGCTAGTATTACCTAATAAGTATAGTTAACTATATAATATATTTTATATTAGCTTATTAAAGCTATAGAATTACTAGGAAAATACTATAGATAAAGAAATACTAATACTAAACCTTAAATATAAAGATAATAAATTTAAAGTTAAAGAAGTTAAGGATTATAGGAAGACTTATAAAGATAATAAATACCTAGTAAAATAAAAGGATTAGCTAAGTAAATATAATTAACAAGTAGTAGTAAAAAATATAAAAGGTATATAATATATAATTTAAGCTTTTTATTAAAGTAAAATAAGAAGAAAGTATAATAAGATATAGGTAAGTTATAGGTAATAAGGGATAAGGTAATTATAAAAAAGGCCTAGCCTTATTAGCTATTATTATACTTTAATTAAAAAACTATTAAATTACTTACTAAATAATAAAAGAAAAGATTTCTATAAGAAAAGAAGTTTTAAGGGAAATCCTTTTATAATTACTCTCTTATATATTAAAATAATACTATTATAAATAAGGTACTTAGTATCCTTACTCTTATTCTCCTAAATTACTTACTATATTACGTAGAAAAAGCAGTGCTTTACTACCCCTTAGGGTATAAATCCTAGGGTATAATACTATAAATATAAGGTTATTTTTACCTTTTAGGTATTATAATATATAAGATAGTTTAGCTATAAAAGTTAGTAAATAAGTAGTAAAGAAAAAGCACTAACTTACTATCCTAGGGATAAGGCTAGGAAATATAGTAACTAAGAGTTATTAGTATAAAATAATATACTAGTTATATAAGGCTAATATAGCTTACCTAAGGAGTAAGTAAAAACCTAGGGAATATATAAGGAAATAATATACTTAATAAACCTTAGTAGCCTTAGTTAAACTAAAGGAAATATAATATATAATATTAGTATAGTTAAACCCTAAAATAAGGTTTAAATAATTCTTACTAAAATAGTAGTAAGTTATCTCTAAAAATATATAGTCTTTAGGGTTATTAGAAACTTAATTACTTAGGGTATTTATTAACTCCTATACCTAGTTAAAAATAGCTAGAAAATTAAGGAAATCCCCTTTTATAGTAAGTATTATCTAAAGAAATATAGGTAATTAAGTACTAAAAACCTAGAGAGAATAATATACTTACTATTTTATAAGTATTACTATATTTTATATACTAAATATAATACTTTAAATACTTTCTTTTTATAGTAATACTTATAAAGCTAAGGAATTAATAGTTAATCTAAGGGACTTTAGGCTTAGCTAGGGGATTTTTCTTAAACTTTATATAACTAGTATATAAATAATATATATAAAAATATTTCTTTAAATAAATATTAGGGATAATAATAATACTTTTCTTATTAAAATCTATAGTAATAATATAATAAGTAATAAAGGTAAAGTAATAGTAACTAATAATATAATAATATTTAAGAAAAGATTACTATAGTTATAGAAAGGAAAAGGGTATAATATAATAAAGAGTTATAGGTAAATTTATACTTAAGCACTAGCTATTATTTATTATTATTTTAATATAGCTACTACTTAGTAAATAGCTATATACTAACTAGTAAAAGCTATTTAGAAGCCTAGCTAAAAATAAGGGGGTAATTATAAGGCCTTACTTATAATACTTATATACTAGCGTACTACTAGGCAAGCATACTATGCCCTAGGGCTAGGTTTATGTAATACTAGCAAGCTACTAGCTATAAGCTAGTGACTTATATATATAACACACTTAGACCTAGCAAGCTTTAGTTAATATACGAGTGCCCCTATACCTCTTGCCTAGCTATCCCTTTGTTCTCACAAATTTAAATTATAAGGTATTATATATTACTTATAAAGTTATACCTTATTATACTAATTTAGGATTACTAACTAGTATATATAATAAGGAGTATTTAGAAGTGCTAAAAGTACCCTAGAATATTAGTAATTTATATATTATATATAGCTTTAGCTATATAAAGTTAGGTTAAAGTCTCTTTCCTTAAAGATTTTTTACTAATTAGTTATAATACTTTCTTTAAAAAGGTACTTTTACTTATATAATATATAAAATACTACTCTAGTTTCTAACTATTAGAACTTACTATAGAAACCTTATTAAAAAAAAACCTTATACTACTATAAAATTAGCTTTTAATAATAAAGCTATATAAATCTTAGCCTTTAAAATATATTTTCTAGTGTTAATTTTAGTTATTAAATTATATACTTATATTAAATACCCTTATCTTTAAGGTAGTAAGTTAGAGTTATAATAAAACACACTAGAGATACTTACTTAAGAAGCTATTTATTCTAGATAAAAGGGTCTTTACTAATAATTTAATTAATAACTCTTTTATTATAATTAAATACTTTTTTTAGCTATCCTAGGTATAGTAAATCTTAACCCTTAATTTATTATTTATAGTATTATATAATACTATATATATTACCTATAGGAATATTCTTTTCTTTAGTAATATATTATAGTAAGTAAATTTTTTTATATAATTTATAAATCCTCTTTTTTTTATAAGGACTTTAGTTTTTTTTTTAAGTAATATAAGGTATTATAAAAGGAGTAATTATATCTTAAAGATAGGGTCTTTATTATTATTATAGATAGGCTACATAAAAATACGCGACTCTGGTGGAAATTCTTCGGAATTACTAGGACCCCACTGTATAGCGATGTAGTTAACAGTACAACTATCTCGACAGTGCAAGAAAAAAGTGGTGGCATTGGCGAGTCATTTTATTCCACCAGACTTGCAATTACCTGCGGCCTTATTGCTGCTAAAAGTGTCAGCCACTACGCATCAACTAAAAAAGATAACCCAAGTTGGCGGTTTAGGACTCCAAGGGCCATGACCAACTTAGGGAAATGCTAAAGGTGTCATGGCTGGGGAGACAGAGGCCGCCTCGAAAAGTGAGGCGAGCATGCTTCAAGAAAAAAGATGTGCAGTGCCAGTGACTGCTGGAGTGAGCAAGTCTCCCGTGCTGGCGCGGCAAATCTTCGGCATTCGCAATGACACCTTGGCAACTAAAAGGACGGGAAGCCAAGTCTCCATCAACCCCCAACGTTCCTCGTTCAGAACCACCAATCTTTGATGCCCATGTAATATAGAGGACAAGCCGCGGCAAAATGCGCCGTTTTAATCTTGTTCTCCTTGCCAGCTTGCGACTCGCCGCAGCACGGTCTCGGAGCTTTACCATCCATGATGATCTGCTTGCCTTTCCTCAGGTACGTCGACGCTGGCTGAGAGTATCGGATCCCCGGGAATCATGACAACTGACCAACACGCGCGCAGTTTGACGTCGTCTTTGCTGAAGAGCGAGTATCCGAAAAGGAGGCACTGGCTCTAGTTGAGCGTAATAATCAACACCCGACAAATTCGGCCGAATTTCCACAAGCAACGGCGAACGAGGCTCATGCAACAACGGATGCGCCAGCTGCTGGAGCCTCGAGCTCTGTCGAATCGGACGAAATTGCCGGGTACGCTTACGAGATTCTCAACATGTCCCCGCATCGGTACCTCTGCTCCATACCCGTGATACAGCCGCCTGGTCCGGTGAACGAAACAGAGAATGCGCTAGCAAAGGCCGAAGAGGAAAGAGAACACTACAGGGCTGCCGTTAAGGGCTGGGAGCTTATCAACAATTTTGAAGACAAGTGCCTGTACTATGTCTCTGGATGGTGGAGCTATAGCTTTTGCAAGAATCGCGAAATCGTGCAGTACCATGCAATCTCTGCCACTAGCAATGGCCAGATTCCCCAACGCGACCCAAACAGCCAGGAGTACATCTTGGGCCAAGTGCCCTCACTCCCCGCGACAACAGGAGACAGACACTCGAAAAAGAGGCGAGATACAAACGACCCCTCCCGGCTGCCTGCTGAACTGCAGATAAAAGGCGACCAACGGTATCTGGTCCAACGGCTGGAGGGTGGCACGGTGTGCGATTTAACGGGCAAGGAGCGTTCCATCGAGGTCCAGTATCAATGCGTTCCGGGTCTTCAGAACGACAAAATTGGTTGGATCAAGGAGGTGGTCACCTGCTCGTATATCATGATGATCAGCACGCCTCGCCTGTGCAACGATGTTGCCTTTCAGCCTCCCGTGGAGAAGACGGCGAATCCCATCAGCTGCCAACTCATAACTGATGTCAGCGATTCATCACATCCCCTCCTAGAGCAGCATGCCCTATCCGCACAGCAGCAAGCAGAGGGCGTCAGACAAGACGCCAACGAGGCAGAAGCGGACAAGGAGATGACTAAGAACCAAGACGGAACTCCTCAAATTACCGTAGGAGGTATCGTAGTCGGCGGGAAACGGGTACTTTCTACCGGCGACGATGGCGGCAAACCGCTGAAGCTCCAGCAACTAGCCAATCTGTTTGCTCCTCAACCCAAGGTTATGGAAATCATTGCCCAAGCAGCCAGCAAAGCTGACGGGGGTAAGGTTAAGGAGCTGACGGCCGAGGAGCTTGAAAGCTTGAAAATTGACCCCAAAGCCGTGGAAGAAATGCGCGAAAAACTGAAGAAGCTTGCTGGGGATTCTGGCTGGAAAATGGAGGTATTTCAGATGCACGATAACGATGAGAAGGAGCTACTAGGGTATGTTGACGAACCAGAGGGGGCGAAGGAGTCGAAGGGCAAATTCGACAAGGCCAAGCAGGGGAAGAAGGACGTCGAAGGCGGTCGAAAGGCGAATGAGGAGGGTGAAGACTCTTCATCAAAGGAGAGGAAAGGTGCGAACTCAAAGGACAGGAAGAAGGGGGGTCGGGAGGGTAGTGAAGAAAAGTTTTACGATGGCGATGAGTTGTAGCTTGTGAAATACGTTTGGCGTTGAGGGCTTTTGTGGTACAGGTTGAATACAGTGCTCATGAGTTGGTGAGCGATGATGAATCTGCGAAATTGCTGAGTTTTGGCGGTGTTGGAGCGTGGTCCAGAATGCATCTGTACTAGAATGTCATGGGGTTCTCTGCATGATGTCGTGTCAAGGTATTCGCGTCCTAGCTTCGTCTGCCGTAGCGACGTGTATTTCGCGCCCTGGCCTCGTACTGCCGCAAACTGCGTCGGCACCTCCCGAGCTCAGGTTGGGTGGTGGGAGACACGGCTAGAACCGTGACAATTACTTGCTTCCTGCAAAAGGAATGCATCAAGGCTGCGTTCCAAGATTTTCCTTCTTTTTTCCACAATGGGTCTTCAATCTCGGCACGTCATACTCGACTCCACACTCCTCAATGCAAGCACTTTAGCACGGGGTTGCGACGGTTAGTTCCGCCGCCGTTGGCCGCTAGTTCGTGGTGTCCTACGGAGTGTCCAGCGCAGTTTCCTGCGGAGTAATGGTAATGAGGCTTGCCTTACCTTGCAAGTTGATCAAGACTTTACTTTCGTCAGTCGGGAACCTGGTGCGAAGGAATAATGCAAGAAATTGCAGAAGTACCTTTGCGTGTAAATTAGTCCATGATAGTTGTACTAGTGAATTTCCGCTATACACGTCACTACATCGCGCTTGTTAATTGTTTTAACAAGGAACGCGTACCTACGCGGTCTCTGACCTTGTGGCAGGGGGGGCCTGTGGGGGCCTCGGAAAAAGATGTCCCTTAGCAGGATGATCAATGAAAAGAAAAGGGCGGATTGAAGCTAGAGGATAAAAGCTCCTCCTCTTTTATAGAGAGAGCAGTCAAGTGAATTTTGTATGCTTTTTTGAGTGCGTAAACGCGATTTGGCTACGTGCATCTTCAGCTTCCTTCTTACGGTTGTGCGCGCATCGGGCAACACTTGGACTCTGTGACAAATGGTCTGACTGGCCGGCCGAAACAGTAGCCGGGGGGGTGCGATCCTGTTGAATGCACAGATGAGTTCATTACGGGCTACGTTTGGCCGACTGAAGCTTGAGGAGCCCCGTCGTGTCCTTTAATGAACTGATTTACGGAGTACCCATTGCGGTTGATTCTGTATGTAATATGTACAGCACTCCGTGCAAGGTTCAAGCCCGGAGTCTGGGGACCCCTGATCCCCGACTGGGTGGTACGTGTACATATGTGTATGTACACAGTGGCCAAGCGACTGTTGGATGTGGAGCACCTGGGCGTCTGCCGGTTCAGGGGGGTTGATCCTGTAGCTGGGCTGGCAGCGCAAAGAGGGCTGGCAGGTTTTGGAAACGCATGTACGGATCACCACAACAACACTAGTGAGGACGGTAGACAGTTTGCTAGCCGAGTTTATTCTTCGGCATCGCCAAGGCCAAGCTTTCGAGGATGAACCAGGTAAGATGTGAAATCGAGTGCAAGCCGAGAACAGAAAGGGGTTTATTTTTATCGTCGCATGTCGTTTCGCTTCCTGCTATTAGGTGGCTACTCGAGGCGCTCGAGCCTCTTTAGTGACTCCAGTGGCGACCCAGCAACGCCTGGCACGCTGGACGAAGCAGCACCAGATAACAGCCAGAACGGGCCAGCCGACAAGTCAAGCTTTCAGCGCCACACACGGCTGATCTAATCCGTACATGTATCGCATCGCATCGTCTCCACTCCCAGCCATCTTTCAATTCCTCTTCAATTCCTCTTCAATTCCCCTTTGTTGGCATCCCTACTCCGTACTCCGTACTCATCGTCAGCCAGCGACCTGCGTGTCGGATCTCTTCTCTCACCAATCATCGTCTCCGCTGCCCTTCTTGCTCTGTTGCGCGTCATTCCTTCATAACAACCACCCCCTTGCTTGATTTTGTCTTTGCATTCCAGTCAGTCCTCTGTTCGAGTTTACTTGTTTTGTTGCCATCCACAGCAACCGACCGACCGACCCCAGCGAGGATACCGCCATTGCTCCGTACGGACGCACGGATTACACCCTGCAGAATCAATCATCCCTTCTTGTCTCGGGTTGCTCTTTGACCAATCGACCAAACTGCGTCGTGGTGCGTCGTGGTGTTTCCGTTTTAGCCAGTCGCCGCCGGCCTGTGTCTCGCGCTCGGCGGTTCGACTGCAGGACAGAATAGAATCAATCAATCGGTCATGGGCAGCGGGTTTTGGCGGTGACACCAGCAGTTTCATCACACACATCCCATCGCATTTGACCTGCTCCTCTTTGCAGTGCCGTCTTGTGCTACTTCTGTCGTCATACTTTTGCTTACTAGGACCGACTGCCCCCAGCAGCGAATTGCATTTTGTGCACTCCCGATACCACGCGACAAAACTGCACATGCCTGCCTCGTTTGTTACTCCAGCTTCAAGCACGATCCTGGCTTGAGATTCTGCGCCAAGTGCTTCATATCATGCGTCGCTGGCTAGGCGCTTCTTTCTGAGTGGACAAGCGGGCTCTGCAGCGTCGTGAGAAATCACTGTCATCCATCTTCAAACACTGGCTTACTTTTTACACGGCATGTTTTGCGACTTGGTCACAATCGCTTTTGCCTCCAACGTTTGAATGGTCCCGAGGATCCCTGCTTTTGACGTCATTGTCTTCGTCGACGGCTTTCTCGCTCTGCCCGATCTTGAGCTCGCTTCTTGGCCATTACGTCTTCCTTGGCGGAAATCCTCTATCGAAACCCTGGTCTCCAATTGTCAAAGGAACCTCTCAAGTTCAGAAGTGAGACAAACGAAAAACATCTGCATATAGATGTCAACTTTTCATCTTGTCTTCTACAGTTCACTTACTACGCTGTGCATCAGCAATGGATGGAGCTCAGTCGCAAGTTCGCTCGCGGCAATATCCACGCCCTAAATCACGATCTTCGACTCACACCAGCGCTTCCAGAATGACCTCAGTCAGTGCCAACAGCTCGTCTTCTCAAATCGCTGCCTCGCCTCAACTTTCTCAATCTCACTCAACACATCGATACCATCACAATCAATGCTCCACGGGCTCTCCTCGACCGATGTCAGGACCTACGCCACCGCTCTCCAGGCAGGAGAGCACCGAGTCGGCACGTCAACCCACAGTCTCATCTTTTCTATTGGAAAAATTGCATAGGGAGCGTAGAGCCGAAATCGAAAAATCTAACCAGTCGCAGTCGTCGTTGCCAAGGTCCAACCCAGACATGAATGGATCGGCTGAGCTCGGACGAACCCCGAGCTCTCCTATGAAGACTTCCGCTTCCGAATCAAATCGACCGTCATCGAGCGCCGGACATGAAAACGGCAAGAAAAAGGGTCATGGTGTCAAGGAAATGGAACAGGTGATTTCGACTCTTCATAAACAGAACTTCGACTTGAAACTCGAGCTCTACCATCGACGTGAAAGACAAAGCACGCTCGAGGAGCGGCTCGATGCTCTAGAAAGCGACAGGGTCCGGATGGAAGAGGTGAATGACAAGCTGTTGATTGAGTTGGAGAAACGCGACAAAGCGGTGGAAGAAGCCGTGACGATGATAATCAACCTGGAAACGAAGGTGGATCAGCTCTTTCGTGAAAGAACCATGGTGCAGCAAATTGAGAACGAGCCGTTCTTCTGCCCTCGGGATTACGATGTCGGCTACAAGACCCCTGTACCTCAAGGCCCGAGGCTGGATGTTGGCAAGATGGATGATGCCAAAGTCGTCAATCGGATGCCCAGCTTTTTGTCCGATAACAGCGAAATAACCAGAAACCTGAGAAACGTATATTTGGACAGTAAGGCCAGTGTTCTGAGTCTTCCACGCGTGGCAGGAAGCTCACCTGAAGCGGACAATGTGCAAGCTCTGGGCAGCCCTACGTTGAGCTTGCTCAGCGAGAGTTCGTTTGTGAGCGTCTACGGGCAAAAGGAGAAGGCTGCCGATACGGATCAGAATGACACGGATGTGGATGAGACTTTAGTCCTGGACGGCACAGAATCCCCTTTCACCAAGAGTCTCGCCGAGAATCCTGCACCGCGCGGAAAGGCTCGTTCAATGTCCTCCAGCAGGACCACGGGCTCACGAACTAGCTCCGCAGGACAATACTAGTCAATAACAGACGTCATTGAAGGATCACCCCTGCAGCGACTAGAACGACTTGACATGTCTTACACAAGCAGAAGGGACCCGAGACAACGGGGTCAAAGCCAAGGCAGGGACTTCACAAAGGTTCCATTCGTCTCTCACGGTCGACCGGCGGCACAAGGAACTATGAGACAAGACGAGCGCGATACTCTGCGAAGAGTTCTGACTGATGGACCTGGTGGCGTTAGACTTCACGACCACGGACTGCCGCCAACACCGGACACCATATCGAGCTCGACTTTACGCCGCCTTCGGGGCTCCAGCGACACCCTCTCTCAGGAAACAGACGTCCACGAAGAGAGTAGCAATGGCGTCTCCTTGAATCCCGCAAGCCACGGTGGAAGGTTGCAGAATAGCAGGACAGTGGCGTTGCCCCAGGGGAGTCAGACCGGGGTAGTCAGCTGGACGTCGCCTAGTAGATCAACCGTTGATTCGCTATTGGAGCATCGTGATCCCCTGATCAGCCGGCCACGCTCGGCAGATGAGTCTACCATATCGTACGGGAGGGGGCAAGGCTGGGATAGCGATGACGACGATGACGACGATACCCATTCGCTTCAGTCTAGCCTTGATATTTGGATGCGAGAGGGCGCACCCTCGAGAAACAAGGATCAAGGCTCCCCAGATCTTTTCAGCTTCCCCTCTGGTGGCGGACACAACGGCAGCTGGAACCCGGGGGCCATGTATGGACAAGGCAGCGGTTCGGCAGACAGTACTCAACCTCCTCCCGGCTTTGACTACATGCGAGACCTGTTCTCTCTTCGCCAAGGTCTGTTCGCGAATACCGCGCCGCCCCCGCCAAATCGTCGATCCAGCTTGCACGCCAGAACAGGATCATCAGAGACCACATCACAAGCCACGGGCCAGCAGGACAGCGAGAAAGGACCAACATCGGCAAAACGTCGAAGCTACCACAGCAGACAAAACAGTGTGGACCTTGGTCGAGGGGATGCCTTGCGAACTCCAGTCCAGCGAGATCAGTTTGCACCTCCGCCCCAACCGAGTAGTGACCAAAAGCAGAGGAACTACCCTCCAATCTCCGGCCATCAGCACGGAGCCAGGGCTGGCTTGAACAGGCTATTCCGCCGCTCTACTAGCGGTGCACCGGCAGTGCCCGCTTCTTCCAACAATCAAAGCGAAGCCGCCAGCCCTGAGACGGTCAAGAACCATGACGCCATGGGCCTGCCGTCGTGGGCCAGCCGAAGCTCGGCTGTAGAGGGCGACAGAACTGGAGCCACGCCGCCGCCCATCACGTTCAATTCACGACAGACGCGGCGGAACACCATGGGAGCAGAGGGTGAATCAGAACGGCCCTCGACGCAAGACCTGCATAGAAGCAAGACTCCTGGGCCGGCCACTGCAGCGGTGGAAGCTGCCGGTACAGAAGAAGGGCCTGCGGCACCTTCGGGGACAGGGTCGCGGAGAAAGTGGCTCCCAGGTTTCTCGCGGACAAGCAACTCAAAGAACAAGACCGGATAGGGGCTGTGCCAATTTTGAGTCTAGGGACGATTTGCAGAAACAGCACTTGTCCATGTGGCAACAATCACAGCGGTATGGGTGTGTGTGTACTTGATCTTAATCGTTGGCACATGGTGGAGCGCATCTTTACAAGCAAGTAAAGGGTTGGTTGGGTTCAGCCAAGCCAACCGTGGTGAAGCTTAGCTAGGCATATTTCAGGAATAGCGTTGGCGTCTTCTTGAATTTAGGGGAAATCTTAGCCTAGAATGCATCCAATACTTGAAACATGTGCTGTAGCCCCCCAGCCTTGACGTGTGTAACGGGCATGCCCCATGATCGAGCGCGAAGTCGTATAGCATGATCAATATCCACAAATCTACAACTTACAACTTACAACCAGGGCAGGGCGGGACAGGGGAGAAGTCTGTCAATCAGGTAGACCGGGACAAGGTGTCTAGATGAGGTAGTCAGCGGCGGAAATCTGTCTTGGCTGTGTGAGGCTCGTCGTGGCATGATGGTAACCTGATGGATGGTTTCCAAGGACTCGGCAACCCGGTTCCCGAAAACGGTCTAGGAAGACGTGAAGCTCAGAGCGGACGTCCGATTGCAGTTCCAAGGCCTAGGCCTAGGTGTTCATGCGGGTGCCCGCCCCTGGCATCAGCTGGGTGGGAACCTGGCACTGGATACACCAATGGTTGCGAAACTTGTCCCGAGTAAAACAAGCCGCGGAAGCGATTTGTTGTGGTCCGTGGGTAGGTAGTAGGTTGGAAAAGGCCTTTTTTTCCGTGTTTGTCGGCGGTCATCTGTCCGCGTAGACAACGGTTCCATTCAAGAAGGTGGTTCCGTTTCTAAGGACGGCCGGCCGGCCGGGATGCAGCGTCGCGGGCGGGTCGTCGTCGACGGTGCCGTTGGCGTACATGATTCCGTTCCAGGGTGAAGCCAGCTGGGGGAGGGTCGGGGCCGAGGGGGCGGCGGCGGCGAGGAGCGGGGATCGCCGCGGGTTGATGGCGCAGTTCTCGCTAATCATGTACAGGTTCATGCCGATGGCGAAGGCGTACATGTCTGCGCTGAGCCGGTCCCAGTCCCACTGCTTGTTGACCACGACGCCGATGAAGTCGACGAGCACGGCTGTCGGCCAGGTCTCGGGGCTCATGTTGTTGATGCCCATCCAGTACAAGGCGGGGTTGGTGGGGAGAATGCCAATCTTCTCGATGGACAGCGCCGTCGTGGTGACGGGGTCGGCACTGACGAGCCACTGGCTGATGAGGAAGCCGTCGTTGGCGTTGGGGAAGCTGCCGCTTCGGCTGACCGTCTTCCAGCCTGCGACTTGGTCGTTGGCCATGGTCTCGGTGTCGGGCAGGTCGGACCAGTTGTCCCGTACGTCCATGCGGGAGGCCTGGTAGATTCCGTCGGCGACCGAGTCCTGCGGGACGCCGGCGTCGAGGTTGCCGCCGAGGAGGAGGAACAGGACGCAGCCCCTGCCGCCGTTCTGGTCCATGAAGTAGGATGCCTTTTGTTGATTGAACTTGATGGTGGGGTCGAGGTTTCCGCAGCGGTTGTCGACGCCTCGGAGATTGCCAAAGAAGTTGGTGACAATGTCCGTGTTCCAATAGATGGGGCCGTTGGCGGGCACCTCGAGCATGCCGATTAGGTATCGAACGCGGAAGAAGATGATTTCGCCTGGGTTTTCGGCCGTGAACTGGTTGACTTCCCGGATGACATCGTCGAGGGACTCGCCAGTGTTTCCGATGACGACGTCGGCTTTTTCGTCGCTGAGGTGCATGGTCCAGAAGCTGTAGTCGTCCTTGTTGGCTAGTCTGTGGACGCTGCCCACTCGGAGGTCAAAGACGCGGGCGCCGGCACGGAGCTGGTCATAGATGTTGAGGCCTTGGGTTTGCGTATTGGGCTCGGTGCCGATGGAGGCGATCTTGTTGCTGATTCTACTCATGCCGGAATCGTGGGTGGCAGGCATGAGAATGTGCTGGACCTGTCGGTCCTTGATGACATGGTACAGGCCTTTCATCCAATTGCCTGGGCCGTGCCGAAGAGACGCGATGAACCCGTACGAGTCGCTCCCTGTAATGACCAGAGTGACGGCAGCCTCCTTTCCGGCATCCAGGTACTCCCGCTGGCCCAAGCCCATGCCGCTCAGGTCGAAGATGGTGCGGCGGGGATAATCACTGGGGATGTTGGTGCGGGCTCTGACTTCAAATCGTTTGTCGGTGCCCTCGATGGTGTAGTAGGCCTCGCCGCCGTCGTCCTTTGGATTCTTCCCAAGCTGTTTTGTGTACTCTGCAGTGTTTTGGCGGGCCCGTCCTTGTGGGATATCATCCCAGTCAAAAGTGTCCATCTGATACGAATGCGTGCGGCTTCGGTCGAGGATGAATCGGTGGGGGGTCAGATTGACTATGGTGATGTATTGCTTGGCGGGGAAGCCGACGTGTTGGAGAGGAATCAGAGCCCATGGCATGTAATTTCCTGCTTTGGGCACTTCATTGCTGTATGATCTGTCTTCTTTCCGGCACACATGGTGCGCACTGCGGCTGCATTTCTCAAACAGTTTCAGGGTGGGTGCCGTTGACGCAATCTGGGCGCAAAGGAGCATCGAGATCAAGCTCGCGAATATGGTAACGGTCAACTGACTTTGCCGCATCGTGAAGACAGGTAGAGAGGCCCGGACACTGCCAGTGTATCCAGAGGTGAGGCTTCATTCAATCTTCACGACCGGAACGACAAGACGTGAAGAACTGGCCGGAGGAGACCACGGCATATGTACACCACCAGACTTGTCTCCATGCGTTCCTACACCTTGGTCTTTACTCCCTACTCTCTGCAAACAGTGGACGCCATCCCCGCTCATCTTCGTCGTCGTCGTGCTGGTGTCGTCGTGTTTGGGGGGAAGCGTAGAAGTCATGCTGAATGCTACCTCTCCATCCCAGCGGCGCATCACTAGTCCCCGTGAAGTCCCCGTGAGCAGTACTCAAATTTGCAGGAACATGGCCAACTAATCCGGTCACCAGGTCACGCCCGGGCCACGCCTAGGTCCCGATGTTATCTGGTTGCGCCCATCAGAAGACTTGTTGACGGCATCAGGTGTACTGGCTGGTCCATGGGCCATGGTGAACATGGAACAGCCCAGGCGTTTTGCACGTGTTGCAGCGTCAGCCGTTCATGCACTCACGTCTCGGTCTGGTGCTCCCCGTCGTCAACCGACGTGGGCGGATGAGCAACCTCGTCGTCCGAAGAGTGCATTGCATTGCATTGCATGCATGAGGGTCACGGGTCACGGTGCATTGCAAGCGCTGAGGACGTTGCTTGGGTTTGTCACGACAACGTTTTCTAACAAACCAAATTACAGTGGGTCTTATAGATGGGATGCGCACGCTAGACCAATCAACTTGCAAAGAACATGGCATCGGATTTTTAGCCACCTTTGACCTTCGTCGGCCGACAGGATTTCAACCTCTTGCCCAACTCACCATAACAAGGCCGAAGTGCATTCGCGTCTTTGCACAGTTCGCCGGCTCCTTCAGACACGAATCTTTCAAGGTCGCCATGACTGGCTTCTCCCAGCAATAGCATGGCGCCGGGATGCCAGACTGGATCAACGTTCGACTTGGACATGGGATCAATGCATTGAGTCAACCCCATTCTAACGCTCCATGCCCTGATGCTGTTTGAGAACGACTTCACACGTCATAATTACAGTATTGAACAAGAAGGTGGGAAGAGGAAAAAGGAAAAAGTCATGTCCGCATCATACACATCTCAAGCTTCACTGTCGACCGCCCACGCCTCCACAACTTCCGCCAAGGTATCCTCGCTTCCAACGTTGCCAGGGAACACAACGTAAGGCACGCCACGATGGCGACTAGTCTCCTCGTCGCATCGCCAGAGGGGCACACCGGGGGCAGCTTGTCCCAGAACGCGCGCGCGCCTCATTCTCAAGCCCTTTGTAGCAGTGTCTGAAGCGGTGATGCCGCCCTTGGCAATGATGTATCGCGGACGTACATCAATCAACTCGACTAGTTGAACTAGCGCCTTCGCAACCTTTGATCCAATATTCAGAGAGCTCAGACCATCTTGACCTTGGATCAAGGTTCTCGACGTCATAGCCAGGACATCGTGTCCTGAAGATATGTGTGTTGAAATCGATGAAGCTGCCTCCCTGATAATCTGCTCAGCGGCATCCTCGGAGGCAATAAGATCGGCCACCTCCAGCTCAATCACGTGCAGCTTTGGTGCCAACTTCTCTCGCAAAATTTTCAATTGAGCCGTCGTCTTGGGCACGTATGATCCCGCTATGATGAGCCCACCTGGCTGATGGAAGTTCGAGGACGGAACAGGTCCCAGGTCTTGCATCGACAGAGGCGGGATTCCTTTGATCCCAAGCCTTGATGAAACGAAGGCCGCGCCTGTCCGGTAAAGGTATCGCCTGCCACTTTTCTCAGCCTCCAGGAGACCAGCCACGAACACGTGCATATCTGACTCTGCGGCTGCGTTGACAATGAAAACTCTGTTGGGATCCGCGGGGACGGATAGCAGTTTCCTGGTAACTGCCTCTGGCCCGCCCACCCTGATTTGGTCCAACGTCACGCTTATAAAGGACGATTCATTGAAGCGTGAGCCGCACTTCTCAAGCACGTACTGGCGAAGATTGGAGTTTTTGTACCCAAAGGTTGCGTCCTGCGCAAATGGCGTCTGGCTGGCGGGTACCAGCACGTCTGCTTCTTTGATGTAGTGTACATCATTGATGGTATATCTTCCGCCCTGCGCGAAGAACGGTGTGATGACCCAGCCGTCAAAACGGCCAAGAGCCGCCTCGGCAGCTTCGGGTTCTTGGGGAAGATGACCGCGCAGCGTGGAGTCTCCTCGAAGAACAATCTCAAAAGCCTTGCTCGCTTTCTCGGCCGCTGCTGATACATTTTCGCAAATTTCTTGTATCAGCCTTCGGGCTTCTGCCGATGGCAGGGCGCGTGAATTTGTCAGAATGAAGAAACCGCTTGGGTTGAGGCTGAATTCCGAATCCAGTGTCGCCGAGTCCCAGACAGTCAGGACGTCAATGTCGTGGCATGTTTGTGTGCCAGTGGGATCGTCGTCGAGCACAACCAGTGTAGGGACGTGGCCGCTGTCGACGACTTTGCGGACATGACTCAACACATCGATGCCATATTCTGGGGGGAGGCTCGCAAGTGTGGCTGCCGCCGGGATGGGCTGGGGCTCGCCGGCGGTGCCAGCCCTCGGGTCAGCCTCAGCCTCGTGTGCGCGCATGTTGTGGTTGCCAGCTTTGCTTGCAACACTTGGTCCAAGCAATTCCCAGAGACGCACGATGCCCGCATCTGACTCCTTTGTCCAGCCATACGCCGCTCCGGAAAGGTACAAGGTATGTGCTGCGGCCGAGATGGGGGCGCAGTACCCCAGACGGGCAGCTTCGTCGAGAACTATGCCCAGGTCCTTGACGAAGATGGCCAGGGCAGAGTGCGGGGTCCAATCAGCGTCCAGCATCTGTGGAACCCGGTTCTCAAACATCCAGCTCCACGCCTCTGATGATTTGATCATGTCAAACGTCAGCGATATCAAGGCGCGCGGCAAAGGCCATTGCTTCTGCCGCGGAAGCAATGTGGACTCCCGCGAGGAGTTGGTTGATGAGCTTTACAGATGAGGCCGCCCCTATGCCACCGTCTACGTGACACAGGTTCTTTATGCCGCCGGCCATGGCGAGGAGTGCAGAATGCGCTTTGGAGATGGCGAGGCTTTCTCCAGAGCAAATAATCTTGACAAGATCAAAATCAGGTCATGTGTGAGTCATTGGGGGGGGGGGGTTAAAATGAAACAAATTGAAAAAGAAGACTCTGCTTACCGTCAGTGTACCATTAGCTGCGCGAGCGACACCACCACTGACTAGCGCGTCCACCAGTGTGATTCCCCTACCTAACTGTTTCAACTTGACGTCGAGTTCCCGTACAAAATTTGGGGGCACAGTGGAGCTGAGAATTACAACGGTGCCGTCTGATAGTGCTTCAGCACCACGTCCGCTTCCGAAAAGAACATCGTCAGCCTGGGCCGCATTCTGCACCATGAGCAGTACAATATCTGCCCCCTCAATCGCCGCAGAGGGTGTCGCAGCCGCGGTGGCGTTTGATTCATTGGAGATGATGAATCTGTCCACTGCAGGGCCGTAGACGTCGTATCCCTGCACCTGAAAGCCCGCACGTAGCAAAGAACCGGCCATGCCTTGGCCCATTGCTCCCAGTCCGATCATGCCAATCTTGGAAATCTCAAAGGGACTGCCAGATGGAGTCAGCACACTTTCTAGCCTGGCTCTCTCTGCATTCTGCTTGACCAATTCATGTGAGCCAGGTAGGTAGAGGCGAACAAATCCCGCGTCATCGTCACAGCCGAATCCCTGCGAAACCCCAGCTATGAACAGTTGCTCTACCGCACTGCTCAGGGGCAGCGGGAAGTGCAGACTTCGAGCCGCTGAGACAGCGTTTTTCTGGATTTCCAGACTGTCAGCAGCGCAAATGCGGCGTGCGGAGACGGGAGAAAAGTCCTACCATTTGGTGCAAGGTGAATTCAAGTGATACTTGGGGAGTCCAGCTTCCAGCAAGCATTTGAGGGACGCGAGTTTCAAACGCAGATGAGCTTCCTGCAGCATTGCTGATGATGTCGAAGGTGGCCTTGGTATTGAGGCCAGCTCTGGCTGCGAGAGCCATGGCTTCAGCTGCCGTGGCAGTGTGTAGGCCAAGTAGAAGCTGATACACAAGCTGTGCTTTGGAAGCTTGGCCCAGCTGGCCTGGAATCACATACAGCTTGTCTGACAATGTGTGCATGAAGTGTTTTGCCGATTCGATGGCCTCGCCGGAGCCAGACACGAAGACTGTACTAGCGGAACCCTCGGCGAGGACTGAGCTGGCGACTATGGCCATGTCCATGACGGAAACATCTTGCCGACCACATTCCGCAAGCTTTTGGGGGAGTGATTCGTAAAATGATGGCAGGACTGGCGTACTTATTACAAGAACAGCTTGCTTGGGCAGTGCTGTTTACTTGATGGTTACTTTGTGGTTCGCTGTAACACAACGGCAGCAAAGGATGGTGTCGTGTTCAATTTTGGAAATCGTACCTGAGATGACCCCCGAGGCTGAATCAAAGAGAAGACGGTTCAATCGTCCCTCGTCCGTTGTTGTGCAAACGAGGATGTGACTGTTTTCGGCAACGCCCCTGGGGGAACCAGCTGCCTTGGCTCCCAGGCTGACAAGGTTTTCTAGGACGATGGCATCCTCGCCGTAGACAAGAACGAGGTATTCGGAAGTGGAAAGGACCCTGTGCAATGTCTCGGCATTCAGACCCCCGAGACCGATGGTGCCAACGATGCCAACGCTGGTCGGCTCGTTGCCCGATACGGTCATGTTTGCTGGACGATGGATGGATGTGCTTTGTGACTCGTTAGACTAGTAGAAATGCAAAATGACGGGTTGTCCCCGGAAGATGGTTCACAAAAGGATCTAAACTCTTTCTGGTATCAGGCTTTTGTTGTTCAGACCAACCCAGTCACTCAACAACGGCTCTTCTTCCCCCCCAACAGGCACCCGTGACGGATAGAAACCCGCAGACGGCGCCCCAGATTGCTTGGTGAAGACTGCCATTTGATCACGATTGGCTGCGGACACGTGCGGTGGCGTGTGCCAGCGTGTGCGAGGACATCGACACTGACCCCCATGTTCTTGTTGGCGATTGTGCTCTGGGGCGGGGCACGAGTAGTCAGTCCGCCCGTAATCCGTGTCTACGTACGGATCCGTAGGGGCAAAAGAGTTCATCCATCATCGGTCTTTGTCCCGCCCCCCATTTCCCATTTCACTCTTTCCTTCTTCCAAGCTCCATCACTCCAGCAGACCCATTCTTGGGCGCGGACTTCGTTCCATCTCAACGTATCGAATGTATTATCATGAAGCGAGCGAGGTTTGGTTCTTCGCAGGTCAGCCCTCCTAGCGAATCTGGCGACCATCAACCCAAGATCTCGAGGAAGATTCGTGCCTGTAGGTCATTCAATCCGTGTCCCGCGCTGCTGTCCTACCCCAACTCCCCCCCCCCGGGTATTTGGCGTGTCTCAACAAGTCCACGTGTTGCATGCAATGCTCGCGTCTGCTCGTGTCTGCTCGTGTCTGCTTGCACGGCTTGGCGCTAACTTTGTGTAACCTTCAGGCCAGGCATGCCAGAACCGCAAAATCAAGTGTGATCTGGAGGCCGGCCAGGAACAATGCGCGCGTTGCTCCAGGCTTGGCCTCAAGTGCACCGTCAACAAGAGTTTGCAGACGCTTTTGGACGGCGAGAATGAGTGGAAGAAGAGCATTGAGGCGCAAATGCAAAGCCTTCAGGCCGCATTGTCCGAGGTCCAGCAGACTTTAAACATGGCACGTCCATTGCCCACGCGGCCACCCAGCGTAGAGGGCCATGACTTGGCAAGAAGCGAGGGTTCAGCCACGTCAGCGCAGGGCATGCCGCAAATCCATCGTCATGGCATGGGGCCAATTCGTCCGACGGGCATGACCAGAGAAAATTCCGTCGAAGCCGAAGCACAAGAGGGCGATGATCAGGTCATGGTCAATGCGCCAATGGCCAGTCTCTTCGAGGTCACCAAGCTGCGCAATGTTCGCAGTGATCCTTGGGCAAGAATGCATCGGCCCCCCAGCCGGACTCAGAAGGCCGACTTCATCACACAAGGCAAGTTTGCCCTTGACGAGGCGGAAATGCTGTTTGCAAGATTTCGGGAAACTCTAAATGCCTACCTTTGGGGTGGCATTGCACTTGTCCATGACACACTGGATGAGGTGAGAGCATCGTCATCACTTCTCACTGCGGCTATTCTTGCCGTGACTGCTCTGCACGCACAGGATGATGGCCGCGCATTTGATGTTTGCTACCCGATTTTCCTGGAACTTGTCAGCCAAGCCATGTTGGACCGGTATCACGCACTCGACGATGTTCGTGGCTTGTGTATCGGAGCCTTCTACCTCTCAGATCTCAGCTGGAAGCTCTCGGGCCTGGCAGTAAGAATCGCTACAGAGCTCAACCTGCACCAATTCTGTGCCATGGCTTCGAGACATCGGCCAGAGTATGTTGAAGAAGCTAGATTGTGGTATTTCTTGTATGTGTGTGATCATCACTTCAGCATTGCATATGGACGACCACCCGTCATCAGTGAAAACTCGACCTTGTCTTGCCATGAAGATTTCCTGCGGTTGCCGGGAGTGACAATGTCAGATCACCGCCTACACAGCCAAGTTGGAGTATTCATTATCCTGAGTCGAATTTACCATGCCTTTGGGCCTGACCGATCGAGGATGATTGCCAATGATGAATTTGAAATCCTGCGCCGATTCGACATTGACTTGGCGCGATGGCGCGACCAGTGGAAACCACGCCTCGGTGGGTGGCTATAGCTAGTACAAAGTCAAAATACAAAACGGTGGTGCAATTGCTAACTTCTAGTCCAGCGCCCAATCCCCACGTCGCCGACTACCCCGCGAAAGGAGTCATTCTTCACTACCACTTTGCCAGAGTGCAGCTGTTCTCCGTCTGCTTACGGGGGCTGCGTCCTACGGAGCAGTATAGAATGTCGAGCGAGCGCCGAGAATTCGTGAACCTTGCCGTTGGCAGCGCCTTTGCAGCCCTGGAGCTCATTCTCAATGACCCTGACATGCGACCCGCCGTCATTGGAGTGCCGCTGTACTTGCTCACTACGATTGCGTATGCTTGCTTGTTCCTCATGAAGGCCCAAACTCAGTGGAAGTCAGCACAGCTCGATGTTCGATACGAGAGTGTGGCCTCCGTCATCGAAGGCATCGTGGTTCTGTTGGAAGAAACCAGCCCGTGCGTTCGACACGTTGCTCATCACTTGGGTCGGGGGCTCAATGGGATGCTTGCGAAATTTCGAAAACACAACGCCATGGAAAGACAGCAAATCCAACAAAACGGACAGTCCGTGCCTCTCCCCTATGCGGACGGCGGCGCATGGCCCGATTGGAACAGCTGGATGTTTGGGACGGCGAACATGCCCAATCAATTTCCCCTGGACCAAGAACAGCAGTACGGACTTAGTTTTCTGGATGCCCTCAGTTCGCAGATGCCGGGTTAAGCTGTCGGCAAGTCGTCACAGAGGCGCGCGTGTGTGGCTGGGTGCAGTACGGTACGGGGACATGTAACTATGACAAGGCCCAATATATGATTATGACATGATGTAAAACCCGCCATGACGCCCGCTGAGAAGGAAGCACAGCTAGACTCGTGACATGAGCCAGATATTTCGTTGGTTGGCCCAATTATAACAGCCGGGCGCCAGCCTAATCAGTAACGTCTCTCGATTCTGTCTGCGAATCACCCGCAGCTTCTCATTGACGCGGTCGAACCCATTTTCCCCCACGCAATCCAAGGCAAAAATTGGCGTCAAAGATGGAAAACAGCCACGGCACATTCCATTGTCTTTGCGGTTGATTTTAGGACACGACCTGGTCCTCGGCCGGGAAGAAGACCGCGCCGCGGATTGTTCAAGGTGGGACGCAAGCACGGCATAATCCGTTGTACAGACTGAACAAAGCGAAGAATTGCCGCCCCTTTCGCCAGAACAAGAGGAAGCCAGCCAGCCATCCATAAATATGAAGTGGAAGTGGAAGTGGAGTCTCTCGGTTCCTTCCTTTCCCCATGCGCATGCAACTGGCGAGAGCGGGACAGAGCGGGAAGGGTGGACAAGTTCATAACTTGTCGACTTCATCATCAACAACAACAACAACAACAACCCTCCCGCCTCTTTTGCAACAAACAGCTCGTTCCATCCAGGATGGTGAAGATGGTGACCGCCGACAGGGCCCAAACCGTCAAATTGCACGACGAGACAAAGTCGTCGCGCGTCAGCAACGATGAGCAGGCGGAGGCTCTTCGAAACTATGTGCCCAACTCGGCAGAGGAGAAGAAGCTCGTGCGCAAGATTGACATGTTCCTCATGCCGATACTATGGATCATGTACATTCTCAACTACGTCGATCGCACCAATATTGTACGCCATCATCCCATCATCCCATCATCCCTCTTCTTGCCTCTTTCTAGTGACTGCCCATTGTTCTCAACTTTGCTGACCGCCAAAACACAGGGCAATGCAAAGATTGCCGGCATGGCGACAGAGCTAAGCCTCGACGATGACCGCTACGCATGGGTCCTATCCGTCTTCTTCTTCGGCTACCTCGTCTGCGAAGTGCCATCCAACATGATTCTCAGCCGGAGCAAGCCCTCCATCTTTCTGCCCGCCATAATGCTCATCTGGGGCGCTCTCAGCGCCTTGATGCCCACCTCGAAATCATACGGTGCCCTGCTGGGCTTCAGGTTCGTGCTTGGCTGTGTCGAGGCGGGCTTCTTCCCCGGCGTCCTGTACTACCTCAGTTGTTGGTACACAAAGGCCGAGCTCGGTAGGCAGGCAACCCGCCTTTCCGAATCATCATCCTCTCTTGTGACGAGGCACCGCCACAGACGGGCTTCCAATCTGTCGACACCTCTTGCAATCCGGAGTCGCAGGTCGCGCTAATAAAAACGTCCTCTTCAGGCAAGAGATTCGGCATCTTCTACACAGCTGCCGTGCTGTCTGGCGCCTTCGGCGGCATCCTGGCAGGTGGCATCACGGAGCACTTGCGCAATGCGCATGGCATCTCTGGCTGGCGATGGCTCTTCATCGTTGAGGGCACCGCGACCGTCGGGGTGGCCATCGTGGCTAGTTTCGTCCTGCTCGACTACCCCAGCACATCGGCGCGTCTCACGCCACACGAGCAGAAGCTGGCCTCGATTCGAATCATTACCGACGGAATCGCGAACGGGGGAGGCCCGGGCCGTCGTCGTCTTACCCACCGGCAGGCCTTTGTCGCTGCTGTCGCTGACCCGAGGACGTACATGTTTCTTGTTCTGTTCATGCTGGACGTCGGAGCCGGAAGTAAACCCCCCCTCCCCCTCCTTTTCTTTTCCACCATGACGGGGGGAGATGATCATCTAAGCTGACGCTTTTTTTTTTTTTTGCGAAACCGCCAGCCTTCAGCTACTTCATCCCCACCATTACCATCATGCTAGGTTACACCACCGTCAAGGCCCAGTACATGACGGTCCCCATCTACGCAGTGGCAAGCGTGTGCCTCAACGTCCTGGCCTGGTCGTCGGACCGAACGCACGACCGGCGGTGGCACATCACGGGCGCGCTGGCCCTCGGCTTCCTCTCGAGCCTCGTCTGCGCCATCGTCCAAGACCCCGCCGTGCGCTACGTGATGCTCTGCTTCCTAGCCGCAGGCATCTGGTCGGCCCTGCCTCTCATCCTGTCCTGGGCCAGCAACACCGTCAGCCTGCCCCCGGAGAAGAGGGCCATTGTCCTCGCCCTCGTCAACGCGTTCGGCAACTTCTCGAGCGTGTACGGGAGCCGAATCTGGCCCGGGGAGGACAGCCCGGCGTTCCACATCGGGTTCGGCGTCACGGCCGGCTTCCTTGGCGCGGCCACGATTCTCGCCGCCTTGATCCCCGTCATGTGCAAAGCCGTCAAGTCCGAGGGGACGCGGGCCGAGAGGGAGCTGTGGCCTCGGCGCACAACGAGACCAATAATTGATGCGGCTTGTGATTCTCCCATTGAAGACGTACTTGTAAAAGAATAAAATCATTCAAATGTCATTGGCATGCCAGCAGGCTTGGAATCGGAACACTACTTTACTGGGGAAAATATTTGGCTAATGCAATACCAAGATGGAAATTTTTATCCCTTGGATCAAAACCCCCTGTTATCGTTTCTCACAAAATTTCACAAATGCCACAGATCCTGGAAACCTCCAACTTATAAACGAAAGAACCCCCTTGCCAACATACATACATACACACAACGGCTAAATCCCTCCATCCTAGTAGTACACTCTCTTGACGTCTTTGTTTCACATGTGCCCAGGGCCCGGTGTTGTCTTCCAAATAAAAACGCAATATAGTTTTTGAATAATTATGGTAAAGTTACCATGATTCGTTGTGCTATTTCCATAAAATTTTCGGTTTGGGGGAATTGAGCGGCAGGAGAAGAGAATTACGTCCAAGAAACGGTACCAAGTGTTACATTGCGCAGAAGGCCAAATAAAATGAGACTTGCCCGGCTAAATCGCCCACTTTTGTTTTCGATTCAATACACTCCATCATTTTTTCCCCCGTCTATTCGCGTCCAGTCAGCGACCTGCTCACTCGAGGTGGGACTCTTCGGCGGGGGCACCTTCGTCCCAGCCGTGCTGCTCCTCATCGACGTCATCATCATCCACGGTGGCGTCCTGGTACTGCTGGTATTCAGAGATCAAATCGTTCATGTTGGACTCAGCCTCGGTGAATTCCATTTCGTCCATGCCTTCGCCCGTGTACCAGTGCAAGTACGCTTTGCGTCGGAACATGGCGGCAAACTGGTCCCCTACACGCTTAAAGATATCCTGGATGGCTGTGGAGTTTCCGATGAATGTGGACGACATCTTGAGGCCCTTGGGAGGTACAGTGCACATGGAGGTCTGCACATTGTTGGGGATCCATTCGACGAAGTAGGCCGAGTTCTTGTCCTGGGTCTTACGCATCTGGTCCTCGACTTCCTTTCCGGAAATGTTGCCACGGAACATGGCCGAGCAGGTGAGGAAGCGACCGTTGCGGAAGTCGGACTGAGCCATCATGTTGCGCGGGTCGAGCATCTGCTGACTGAGATCGGCGACAGTGACGGATCGGAAGGAGTGGCTACCGCGGCTGGTCAAGGGGGCAAAGCCAACCATGAAAAAGTGAAGACGTGGGAAAGGCACCTTCGTGTTTTGGAGAGCGGGTCAGCAACGCATTCAATCATAAGTTTGTAGCACGAGTGGGGGTGGGTTTGAATCATGTTCTTACCAAGTTGACACAAATCTTTCGTAGATCCGAGTTGAGCTGACCGGGGAAACGAAGGGAGGTGGACACTCCAGACATGACGGTCGAGATCAGATGATTAAGATCGCCAGTGGAGGGGTTTGCCAGCTTCAGGGTACGTTGGCAGATATCGTACAAAGCCTGGTTGTCAATGCAAAAGGTTGCGTCCGAGTTCTCCACCAACTGATGAACAGACAAGGTGGTGTTGTAAGGCTCCACGACAGTGTCAGAGGTCTGAGCAGACGGGACGACACTGAATGTGGCCAGCATGCGGTCCGGGAATTCTTCATTGGCATTACCGAATTAGCCCCCATTCGTTGTGCATTCTCGTTGAAGCAGATGGCAAGTTGCTTCGGGTGCCTTCTTACCCTCTCGGATCTTGGACAACAGCAAAGTTCCCATGCCAGATCCGGTACCTCCACCGAGCGAGTGCGTGATCTGAAAGCCCTGCAATATCTCGCAGCTTTCGGCTTCGCGGCGAACGACATCAATGACTTCCTCTACCAGCTCTGCACCTTCTGTATAGTGGCCCTTGGCCCAATTGTTGGCCGCGGAGGACTGGCCAAAGACAAAGTTATCGGGGCGGAAGAGACGGCCCAATGGGCCAGCCCGCACGGCGTCCATGGTTCCGGGTTCCAAATCGACGAGCACTGCGCGAGGGACATATTTATTGTTCGAGGCCTGTTTTTTGGACAAAGGACGGAGAGTTCGTTAGGAGGCCAGTAAATGGGTACGGAAGGAGGGCAGGTTCCTCACCTCGTTGAAGTAGACACTGATTCGGTCAAGCTGGAGTCGGTTGTCGCCGTGGTACCTAGCGCAGTTCCATCACTGTAAGCGGAGGCCTGAACGGAGGCCTGAACGGAGGCCTGAACGGAGGCCTGAAAGGGCTGAGCGGTTGGAGGAGCGTCAATGGCAGAAGAAGAAGGACTTACTCGCCGTTGTTGTCAAGGCCATGCTCGCCGAGGATGTTCTGCCAGAATGCGGTACCGACTTGGTTGCCCTACAGCACAAAGAGTCAGGGGCAGATGAGGAGTCGTTGCATCCAAGAGGGAACTAACACATTGGCCAACCTGAAGATGAACCTATGAAATGACAACGGTGTCAGAGGTCAGTCTCAGAACAGTGCCTGCCTACGCACCAACAGGGATGAACATACGATCTCGGGCATCTTCACACTCGACCAGACGCGAGGTCAGATATTCCCGCTGGAGAGAGGTGAGAGACTTGAGGGGCGGATGACAAGCAAGCTGGATAGCTTGGAGAAGGGAGTTCGAAGGCGGGAGCAGGATGGCCAATAGTTGAAAGTCGGAAGTTGCGAGCGTTTTGGGGGGAAGGGTGATTAATTAGGCAGCCTGGTGCCCGTGACAACGCGATACCTCGAAATAAGATGGGTTTTGTGCCAGTACGGAGTACCAGGCCCCAGGCACCCAACTTGCAAATCTTCTTGTGAAATGATGCGCCCAAAGGGGTCAACACTGGTTGCTGACATAACAGGCGAGATCCACTGAAAGGCGCTGGGGTACCAATAGGCAAGGAGGCTTCCGAATCTGGAAGAGTCTGCCTGCGTGAACGGAGTGTGAACAAGTTTGAGCAAATGCATCATGAATTGCGCTGGGGTTTTTTTTTTTTTTTTTTTTTTTTCACTTTTACTTTTCAAACTGGTCTTGTTGAACCAGGGCAGCTTGGGCGGTGCAGTCGCTGGCTTCTTTTAGATAAAAGATGCATCAATCAGTTGGTAGTTGAAAATTGTAACCTTGTGTTCTTCTTGGTTCAATCGTAGCGTCATTATGCAACATCGCTGAAACATGGAGCCCCGCGCTTAAAAACATATGTACATGATGAAAAGATCTGCTCATGGTGATGAGATCCATTGCTTCCAGAGCATCGCTTCTCTCTTACACCCCAGAGCCCATGTGTCAATTTTCTGCGCCATCACAGAAGCTCTCCCAGGCGAACTGTATATACTTATGAAGTACCAGAGCAGGCGACAAAGTTGTTTCCGCTGGCAGCGTAATGGGTGATGACACCGGCGAGCTGGCATTCGTCGGTGATGATGACACGGTCAGGGCCGGGAGAGCCTGATCAAGTAATATTGTGAGCAAAGACGCCCCGTTCATGGTTCCAGGTGCTTCATCATGTGAAGCATACGGATGGGAAAGCTTACCGCCGCCGTAGACCTTGCCGGACTTGAGGATGGGGAACTCATTGTAGGGACCCGAAATGCCATTGAAGGCGAAGCCCTCGTAGTTTTTGTACCGGTGAGGGTAAGAAGAAGAACCAGCTTCACCACCGTCCTTGACGTAGCCGCAGGCAGCATCAGCAGCGGTTTGGACAGCAAAGTCGCCGTAATTGACGCTTCCGCAAGTGGTGCCCGAGGCCCGGTCTTGGAGATCAGTGGGAGCGGCGGTGACCAGGGCCACGAGGGAGAGCAGGCTGACAACGGAGAACTGCATGTTGGCGGGTGGAAGAGTGTCCGTCGAGGCGTGACAAGAACGGACCGCAAGAAAGGATCAGGAGTAGAAAAGATGTGCGAGTGCAGCGACAAATGAAACAATGAAGCAGTGGGAAGCAAGGCCATCTTAAATCCCCATTTACACCCGGGGCTCGAGAAGTAGAGAAGTACCAACTTCACGATAAGACGGCGGGGGATACAGCCACGAGCAAACACCTCGCCGATCGGCGAGCAGCCGTGTTCCACTAGGAAAGTAAGATGATGCCAAGCAGGGCAAGCACAGTCAGCTCAGCTCGGCTGTGTGGACTGGACGGGAATGGGAAGGGTTGGGATGGCGCCTCGTGCCAGCCAAACCGCATCATCACCTGTGCCAGATGCCCCTCACCATCTTGGAAGGTCGCTCGAGGTCGTCGTCATGTCCACTTCGTAACACTCCGAGTAGGGTCCAAGATGACCCGACAACTCCAAAAGAGCGGCATGCTGTCGAGTCGACCCGCTGATCTGTGGCCTTGCAAGACACAGCACAACAGGAGAGAGTGCGCGAGGACGCTTCGCCCTTTTAGTGTTGCAATTGTAACCCATTGTAACCCATTGTGAGCAATCAGCTGGCCGACCATGACGGATCAGGAAGGTGGTGCGGATTTTTAGCCGCACTTTCCTATCCACAAGGTAAACTCTAACAGACATGATGATAAATACCAGATAATGCCACCTGCAAAGCGATGGAACCCGGGAACATGGATTGTTCAACATCCTCGAGTGGGGCTCCGGCCATGCATGCATCAAAGATACACATGACGTTCTTTTGCTTCACGTCTCGATATGGAAGAGGGCAACAACTATCGGGATCATCACATTCAACGACAATTCATTGGATGCGCCCTTCTACAGAGATGCATTATTCCAAAGTCAATTCAAGGATCGCACGATCAAACATTCAAAGGCACCGTTAAGCCTAACAATTTTACATGGCAAAAGTCTCCTCCTGGATCTGGCTAGTCTAGACCCTTTCACCGTGCTGTGCACCATTTTGTCCCTGTTGACCACGCTGGTTCTTGTTACCAGCCTGGCCTTTTTGTGCGCCTCCCTGTCTCTGTTGGTCATTCTTGTTGTTTCCGACCTGGCCGTTCTTGTTATTTCCGACCTTGTTTCCGACCTGGCCATTCTTGTTGTTTCCGACCTGGCCTTTTTGTGCGCCTCCCTGTCTCTGTTGGCCATTCTTGTTGTTTCCGACCTGGCCGTTCTTGTTTTGATTCTGGTTCTGGTTGCCATTCTGGCTCTTGTTCACGTTCTGGTTGCCATTCTGGTTCTTGCTCCCGTTCTGGTTGCCGTTCTTGTTTCCGTTCTGGTTGCCATTCTGGTTCTTGCTCCCGTTCTGGTTGCCGTTCTTGTTCCCGTTCTGGCTCTTGTTCGCGTTCTGGTTGCCATTCTGGTTCTGGGCACCATTCTGATTCTTGTTTCCGTTATTATTTCCGTTCTGGCTCTTGTTTCCCTTCAGATTCTTCTCGTTCTGGTTCTTATTTCCGTTCTGGTTTTGGTTGCCGTTGTTGCCAGCCTGTCCCCCGTTGTTGTTATGATTGTTACTGTTATTCACAGCGTTGTTTCCGTTACCAGCTCTGTTGCCGTTTTTGCCAACATGCCCTCCGTTGTTGTTGTTGTTGTTGTTGTTGTTCTTATTGTTGCCAGCGTTGTTTCCGTTACCAGCTCTGTTGCCGTTTTTGCCAACCTGCCCTCTGTTGTTGCTGCTGTCGTTGTTGTTGTTGTTCTTCTTGTTGCCAGCGTTGTTTCCGTTGCCAGCTCTGTTCTTCTTCCCCTTCTTTCTTTTGCCGCCTTTTTCGGCGTTGTTCTTGCCATTCCCTGACCAGTTTTCTTGCCATTCTTGCCTTTGCCAGCACCTGCATCAGCATTAGTGCCATTGTTTCCAACAGCACCGTTTTTCTGCTCGTCGTTTCCTTGTCGCCCGTTTCTCTGTTGACCACCACCATTTTGGCTTACGAAACCACAACCAGTCTTGCCAGCCTGGAACTGGGCACCAACACCAGAGCAAAGACCTACACCCCCATTCTGCTGTGCGCAGCAGTTGGATGCACAGTCTTTATTGCTCAAGCATTCTCCAGTAATGAACTGCTTTCCTTGTCCGTTGCCCACGTTGTTGGCGCCGGCAGGATCGGGTCCGGCTGCATAGACCGTCACGGCCACTAATATCCAGGAGTCAGAAGGCTGAAGACAAATCGAGACTCAATTTCAGAACTTACGGGCAAGAGCGGAGGCTAAGGCGATGCGAACCATGTCGACAACAGTGTGAGAGTAAAACCTAAAAATGTACTCAAATGTTATATAAATAGGTAATGTCCCGAGAACGAATAAAAAGAGCTGAAAAGAAACGAGGCACCAGTGCTACCCGTGAAGAAGAATTATGAGAAACGAGGTTAAAACAAAATCGACTCCAGGTCGTTTGATGAAGTAAGGTGCGCTAAAGACTGAGAGGCAGAGCAGAGGGAGAGATAAAAAGCATTGTGAACAGAACTGTCTCATGGTATATATATGTATGTATGTACGTATGTTCGGATTGCGGAGACGAATGCCGACTTTCACTTCTCGAAGTCGAACTAGTCCGATGTAATGATCCCAGACATCAGACATTTCGGTTTGGGGTGAAACTGACGCGTCTTCCAACTTGGTTTTCTGCCATGCCCTTTGTCGTGAACTCATGGGACGAGTCAACCCCCCAGATATCTCTACACTACCGCGGAATTGGAAAATTTTGCCCGCCGCAGCCCGATTTTGAGAGTGTAGGGGCGTAGAGGCAGATCCGCGACAAGCGGTCCATTTCTCGCGACACGAGTTGTTGCACCTTGGGCGCAGCCACGAGACGACAGCTGGGCACTTTGAAACCGCCATTCCCTTGCCGTCTAGTCTCAAGAATAGCTTCCATCTCGTCGTGGGTCTTTGGTTCTGATCAAGCGAACACTTTCTCCGGAGGTGATGTCAGGGCCAGATTCCTGCTTTCACATTGCAGCCTTGTCGAGGTGGACAATGGATTACGTAATGAGAGGGCACTCGTCACATGACGCACCGTCGCACACGGTAGGTAAGCCCACGATAACTTTTGAACTTGGTCAACAGACTCGATAACAGCAACCCCTGCCAAATCCCACGTCGGCCCTGCCGTTAGCCCTTCCGTTGACTTTTTCATCGTTGGCTTTTTCTTGGTTGGGTCGCACTCATCTCGAGTAATGCGTATGCCAACGAGATGTTGTCGTTGTCATGGATTTCGGCAATAGGGAATATTGTGGGATCCAACGGCAGCTCAGGAGTCAGGACTCAGGACTCAGGACTCGGGACCCATCAATATCTAAACATGGCCATGCCAAAAAGCTTGGCTCGACCATGGCGTCCATCAACCCCGTCTGGGACATGGGCTGAACTATGTCATGAAGTTGAAGTGCGTATGCATGTGTTGGGGCCGAGAGACTAAACGTGGAATGTCTCGTCTCAACTTCGCAAGTATTGCCAAGACTCAAGAGATCACCATGCATAGCAGACTGTTTTTTCCTCGCCTATTTCGCCTCGCCTATTTCGCCTCGACTTTGTCCCTTTTTTTTTTTTTTTTTTTTCTTTCCTCTTGGCACCGCTATCGAAACAACAGGGCAAGGAAATGCAAGTCAGCCTGTGATGTTTCAGCCATCGCTCGTTACAGACTTCAGGTGCCTCTTTTTTTCTTTTTTTTTTTTTTGCCTCGCGCCGTTGGACTTCACGCACGAATCACTCATGCCTGCACCAGTCTGCGTCAGAGAGAGGAGCGCACTTGCGGTGAGTCGTGACCATAACTACTGCCTCCCTGACGCGACATGTTCAATGGAGCGAACTCTTCTCCTTGCACGTTTTCGCATGAGAAATGCACTTCATGTCCGACCTGGGTAAACAGCGCGCTCGGGGCCAAACTGTGGAGGCGTCACGATGACCCGGCTACAAGTTGAGCTGAAGAAATTCTCCGAGACATGTATCCCAGTGTACAATCGCGCATGCATGCTTCGTTTTTTCCCATGCATAATGCAGCAAGAGTGAGGTGAAGGCTTCCGGCACATCATGAACCTAGGTGTTTCTCGGAAGTTTCGTAGTTTCCCCCACGTGTGTTGGACTCGGTGCTAGTGCATGGCTTTTCTCCCGCGAGGCATGAAAAAAAAAAACGCGCAAACTAGACTTTGTTTCTGATGGTAGAGGTTCACGAATCACAGGTCGCAACTCGATGCCAAACCTGCTGACCGCAAGCATTTCAAGCAAACACTCTCGCGTCGTCGTTAGCAGGTCGCACCTCGAATATTTTGCTTCATTTTTACACGCGCATACATCAGTCGCGGAGACCCAATACTGGTGAAGAATTTTTTTCTGAGCGCGTAGCGTTCAAGCCCCCTTCCCAGAACATACACGCCGTGTCATTACCAAACTTCTTGTGTTCACGTCTCCTTTCGATTCCAGTCTCGGGCGCCGCGAAGCGAGTTGTGGCATGAAACACAACAGCCCGACATGAATCTAAACAACCAGCATCAAGTGGTTCCCCCATTTCGCAACTGACTCCACATTGCAAGCATTCACACGCCAAGTCAGGACCAGGAAAATCAGGCGCCGTCTAGTCATGGCTCAGGTCCCATGAAATCCCGAGACGTTTGCAGTCCTGCCTGTATAATCCCGCGTGCTGGCACCGCGTCTCCATGCAGCATGGGCATCAGAGGCCGGCGCATAAAACCATGGCAGCGCAGGAAGCGAAGAATGGAAGCCAACGTATCACGTCGCGCCGAAACCACAGCCTATTCGTCGGTCAGAATTCGGACGGCTCTCTTCATCCTACTCGCGATGTACACCATGTCCAATGCCAGGTCATGGCCGGCGACCACCCGATGGGCTTCATGCTCTAGAATGTGTTCGACATGAATTGACTTCCTTCGCCTTTTCCTGCCAATCTTGCTTCGTCTCCCATTACGTTACACAGAGCTGTTAAGCGGCCGGCGCAGGATGGTGAATCCATATCTAAACACAAAGTCACCGGCAGTAGGTACTGTGCAGGGTCGAATAGTGATCAGGCTCTATTGTTGAAATATATGCGAAAGTGAGCATCAGCTCCTCATGCTAGGTATCATAATATGTGGAATATCATCAGTCGTGCAAAATCAAGTAGAAATAAGAACCGCAGTTCCTATGATTCAAGAGATTCGTACTTTTGCTCGGCGCGCTCGAAAGCCCTGTGCAGGGGAATTTCGGCCAGAGCAACAATCCTTGTCTTTTTGGCGAATTTCCAAACAAGATATGCAGTTATGACGAGAGGAATGTCACTTTGAGCGAGGTCAGTCGAAGTGAGAGAGGATGGTGAGAGGATGACAAGCTTACAGGTACGCGGAGACGAAAGTGCTGGCGCTCCAGTTTCCCCTGGTGAAGACAGTGAAGCCGCTGGTCAAAATGATGATGGCGCACATGACGAGTGCAAAGTACGAGCTGTGCACTGCGCGCAGCCAACGTTAGAAAGTATTTCGTGACGGGGCGGGCCAGTTGCGGCGGGATAAAAGAAGCACTTACAGGTCCATGAATTCCACCAGGGAAGACGGGCGAGTGGAATCGCCTGCTTCTCCATCGCCAGCCGCAACCGGATGTGGTTGACGAGGATGGAGACCCACGAGACCAGCACGCCGGCCGACGTTAATTTGACCAGCCATTCAAAGACGGTGATGGCGTCGTTGGACAAGCTCATGAAACTCAGGAAGCTGAACGCGATGAACAGCAAGACACACATGTACGGCACGCCCCACGAAGTAGTCCTCAGGAAGATGCTGGGAGCCTGCTTCTTGACGGCCAAGGCATACAGGACACGGGTTCCGGCAAGGAGGCTCTGGTTGGAGGAGGACCAGGCAGACGTGATGACGACGGCGTTGACGACGGACGAAACAGCAGGAAGGCCGGCGGCCTCGGCGGCAATGACGAATGGACTCTGGGCCGTTTTCGAACCGTCGCCCTGCAGGCGAGGGTCGTCGCTTCGAACGAGCATGCCCACGATGAGAATGGCCAGCATGTAGAACAGGATGATGCGGATGAAGACGTTCTTGCACGCAGCGGGGATGGCCTTCCTCGGGTTCCTGGTCTCGGCAGCAGCCATGGCGATGGACTCGACGCCCGTAAAGGAGAAGACGGCACCAGTCATGACGCTCCAGTAGCCGAGGAACTTTCCCCAACCGCCCGAGGCGATGTACTCGACAAACGGGCCCGGGTCCTTCCAGTACTCAAAGTACACGGGCGGTGTGCCAGGAACACCCCCCAGGTCGATGACCAGGCCGAGGATGATGAGAAAGACGACCAGGAGGATCTTGAGCACGGCGAAGAAGAACTCGACCTCGCCAAAGATTTGGACAAACGAGATGCCGACGACGAAGGTGAGGACGATGAAGACGACGATCCACACCGAGGGGTTCAGGTCCGTCCAGACCTGGAACAGAACACAGATGGCGGTGATTTCGGCCGGGATGGACAGGATGTTCCCATAGACCAGATTCCACCCGACGGCGAACCCCCAGGCGGGATCCACGAGGAACTCGGCATGCCGCACGAAGCCGCCCGTCACGGGGAGCAACGCCGCGACCTCTCCCAGCGCGAACTGCACGGAGCACACGACGAGCCCGACTGTTGCGTAGCCGAGCAACGCGCCGGCCGGGCCAGCCGTGGCCACGGCGAATCCCAGACCGAGGAACAGTCCCGTTCCGACCGCGCCCGCGATGCCAAGCATGGAGAGATGTCGCTCGGCCAGGCCGCGCTTCAGATCGCGACCCTCGGTGGCGGTGACGAGGTGGCCGTCCGGGTCATCATCGTACGCGAGGGGCGGTCCCGAGGTCGTCCTCGTGACGCCGTCGGTGGGAGCCAAGGCGAAGCCGGGCGTCGTCGTCGTTGATGTTTGCGCATGCCCGCCTTTGTTGGGGTTGCTGTCTCTGGTGACGGCCTCGAATCCCGGCGGCATGTCGCCGACTGCATCTTCTTGGTCGTTCCTGGCGCCCGTCGCGCGCGCAAGAAAGCCTTTCAACGGCATGGCTTGGCGATGATGGAAGAAGAGACAAGGTCTGACTGACTCGCGAGGATGAGCCAGGACTCCGGCTTCGGCTGCAGGGACGGGCAACGTATCGCGACAAGCCACGTGCGACGTTCGAGAAGAAGCGTGCCGCCGAGCGACAAACTGATTCGTATGTGTTTCTCTTGTTTAATATTTTTTCCCTTGTTCAAATTTTTTTTTTCCCTGCACTAGCCCCATCCTTGTCTGTGACAGCCGTCATTCGGTTGCATCCGGACCGCGCCAGCTGGAGATCTCTGAGACCCCACTCATGTCGTGATTACATGTACATAAGTGATGGTGTGATTTCTTTTCTGCAGTTCAGGACCCCAGATCCCTGCTCCTTGGAGCAAACGTCATGTTGTTGATGTAATCAAGGCAAATCCGCCATTACATAGTGCTTTTTAAAGACGCGGTCCGTTCAAGTGAAGTCGTCTTTCGGGCCGCGCATGAGAGAGGATATCGAACCTGGGCCTCGCTTTGGGACAAGGGTCACCTCACGGACTTTCACTTGGCATTTCCCCACCACCCACATAATATTTCACAAATCCTTCTCGAACACGGTCTCACTGTCAAGGGGAACAGCAGTCATGCCCTCTGTCGCCGTTCCACGAGGATTTGGTATTGCAGGTGGCTTCACGTGGCGCAACAACCATTCTTTTCGTTCCTAACTCATGTCCCGCGACGGGGGCTGCAGAATGCTTCGGCAGCACGTACATATAACCATATTCCTGTTCTCATGCCTGCCTGGGCATTATATTATACTCTCGGCCAGATGGGCGGAGCTTATGCGGCTCGGTGGTGGATAGTCATCCTGTCTGCATATGGTGGGGGGAATGCCACTATCACTAGCGATGCAGGATTCCATCTCTATGCGCCGCGGGCCATCGACATCCGACCAAGGCCGACATTTTGTCGTTTTGGCCAACATGCGGCGAGTTCGGCTTGGAAGGGGAACCGCTGCCACCTAGACTGGACTGCTCACGCTGAGTTGCAACTCGCGAGGGGTCTACAGCCGGAGGGAATATTGCAAGGTTGGTGGTTTGGGATGGCGGCCGGAGACTCAAACTCGCTGCAAGCCAACGTTTAGGCGCCCAAGAAGCGCGATCTCCGGATATGGTACTCGATGCGCAGATCGGTTGGTGTCCGGGCTACAACCTCCGAGGGAAGTACTGCCGGACAGATCCCTGGCCGGCACAGTCGAGATGCTGGCTGCTTCACCAGTGTCGGTAACAACTGGCCAAAAGGCTTGAGTCTTGCAGAATTCTCGGTGGATGAATCCTTATCCAGAAACCTGGGCAGATACCCTCAGCCAAAGAAGAGCTCCGCGCATCGACAATGTTGGAGCGAGTCGATGATCCAGAAATGAAAGAGAGGGGGGTTCCACGATGAGCCTTGTCGTCCGCGGGGCCCGTTTGGCAAAGCCTTTCAACGACAAGAAGTGAAGTTGGCTGCTTCGGGGCCCTCGCTCTAGGTCTCGGGCTATACTCGCTCTTTGCAGCGAACGACCGCCAGTTGTGCGCTCCCCAACGTGGCATTTTTTTCGCAGCGACGTTCGGACCTGGCTCCGAGCTGGCCGCCCCTCTGCGTGCAGCCACAAATTCATCAGCTTGGCATCTCTCTTGGTGGGCCAAGAAACTACGTCCATATCGTGATGCATCAGTTGCCTCCGGAGCAGCAAGTGGCCACAGCTGCTCTGTTCGTGACGAGCTCGCGTCCACTTTCTTAGTGGATTCAGATATTATAGGCTAGGCGGTGTAGAGCATGAAACAACGGAATGGACAACAAAAAAGAGGGCGTGATGCGTGATGCGTGATGCAATAACAAGGCCAAGCGGGTCGAGACGTCGAGACGAAGAGCCATCATCTTTAAAGAATGGAACAAGAGGCTTGTAGTACTCGCAGACCCAGTCCGCGAAACTGATGCCCCTTCAACTTATGATTGGTCTTGCTGGATGGAACTTCAATTCCTCCTACCCGACGCCGTCTGTGGCCACCAAGTCCATGCCTTTCCCACTCCCGCTTCCCCCCGACTGTTCACAAGGGAATCGATGACACACATTCATTTTCCATGCATGTTGTTGGATTTCACAGCCAATCAGGACCACTTCGGCTGGATTACGCGGTGGAGTGTATATTAGGGCTAGTACTACCTATAACCTATACCTATATAACTTATACCTTATATATAATATAAGTAGTTATACTATATAATTCTAATAGGTTATAAGCTTAAATACTCTAAAGCCTAAAGTATTCTTAAAATAAATAAAAGCCCTTAATATAAGTATAAAAAACTAATTATTTATTAAATTAAAAACCTTTTATTATTACTAATACTTTACTAAACTTACTAAATAAAATACTACTTATAATATCTAATACTATAGAAAATACTTTAAGGGCTAATACCTTAACCTAAGGTCTAGGAACCTTAAATAGGAATTTAAGTATTAAAAGCTTTATATTTATTAGGAGTAAAGACTATAATAAACTTATTAAAGTACTTACTACAAGTATTAATCCTAAACTTAAATAAGTTATATAAATAAGTAAAAACCTTATAAAGACTAGCTATCTTAGAAATAAGGTAAGTGTTAGTTACACTAGGGTGCCTGCGTATGTCACGACTAGATTAGGGAGATATAAACAAAGTAAAGGCTAAGGTTCTTAGTTATAGCTAGAGAGTTACTACTTAAGGGTAAGTATATAAAGGTCTTAAACTCTAACCTTTTATATACCTTATAAGTAATCCTTATCTAAATACCTTACTATATATATATAGCTATTTAGTAGCTACTTAGTTATTTATATAACCTAAGGCTTATCTAAGGGTTTTATTATATAATTACTTTATCCCTAGCTCCCTAGCCTTTATACTCCTAATATACTACTCCCTTAATATATAATTATTCTTAATTAAAAAGAAGCTACTTAGCTAATATAAATATACTATATATAGCTTATAATAGTGTTTAATATTACTAGTTATTTTATAAGTATATAAGTATTATATTTACTTAGGATAATAAAATAAAAGTTATAAGGTTTTAGGTAATTTTTTCTTTACCTTTTAACTTTAAATAGCTATATACTTACTACTTTATTACTCCTAATATATATACTTTTACCTAATAAGTTATTAATACTAAGTAAGTAAATTACTTATATTAGATTTTATAATTAGGTTAAATAAATAAGGTACTATATACTATTTAAAATAAATAAGCTTTTATTTAATATTTAGGATATTATATTATTCTTACTAGGAGTTTATAGCTAGTATATATATTTACTAGTAGTAGCTATAATTATAAATATTATAATTTCTAGATTAGCTATATATAATATATAAATTACTTAGGGGTCTAGGGCTAATATAAAAAAGGCTTACTTTTTTTTACTTTTATATATTCTTTTTCTTTATATTTTTCTTTAATATTATAAGTTACCTTTACTTATAACCTAGTAGCTTTATAGCTACTATTATAATAGTTAATAATATTCTATAGTATTATTTTATTATTTATATTTAATCTTACTTAAATACTGAATCCCTTTTAAATACTAGAATATTAGTTACTTTACCTTTTATACTTATATTCTTATAGTATATTACTACTAACTTACTAATAGTAAATTATATCTAAGTAATATAGTATTTTTACTTTATTAAGTTCTTTAATAATTAAGAAAACCCCTTAAATATTTTCTTAAAAATCTCCTAAGAAGTAAATAGCTTTAAAAATTTTAATATAAGTATAGTATTTTTAATCTCTAGTATATACCTTACTAACTTATAGCTAGTAATACTAGTAGTATAAAAATTCCTTATATATACTATATATAATAAGTAATAATGTAAGCTATTACCCTTAAAAATAGTAATAGTATTATTTTATAGTATATTATAAAAAGTAAATTTACTTTAACTAAGTATACTAACTCTTTAAGTATAACTTTATTACTACCTTACTATATATTATTACTAACTTATATAAGTAACTTAATAAAATATACTTATTATATATAAAATAATAAAAATAATTTAGGAATATATCTTTCTTTTTCTTATTATTTATATATATACTAATATATTACTAATACTTTACTTACTTTATAAAATTATATTAAGTACTCTTTAAGTATATTAATAGTTATATTATCTTTAATAATAATCCTTACTTTCTTAATAATATATATATATATTAGTTTTTATAACTTAGGTTATTACTAATATACTACTAGTGCTTAAAATATATATAATATAAACTTTATAATATACTTTTATTTATAAAGAATACTAATAAGTATAGCTAGGCTAGATAAGTAAGGCTAATTATAAAGGTTATATAAAAGGCTAATTCTAATAAGAGAATTACTATATTACTACTAAGTAATACTATTAATCTAGAAGTCTAGATTAATATCTCTAATAACTTATACTTTATTATATAAAACCTTCCCTTAGTAAGTTTTCTAATATTTTTACTTATAATCTTACTAACTTACTAGTAGCTTACTATATATATACTTATACTTCTTACTTATATTAAGCTATTAGACCTTTTAGGTAAGCTTTATATATATATATATAAGAAGAGGGATTTCTTTAATAATAAGGATAAATCCCTTATCTAAGACCTTACTACTAACCTAGTACTTAGGAATAAAAATAATAATACTAGGGGGCTAGGGCCTAATATATATATAGAGTAAATAGTGCTAGGTAGCTATAAGGTAAATTATATAAGAAATTATCTATAATTTTTTATATATATATTACTATTACTATTTAATCTTTACTAAATATACCTTTATATCTATAAACTAGCTACTTAGTTACTGCTTATAATTATTAATAATATCTATTATAATAAAATCTTTTTTCTTTACCTATAAATTCTCTAAAGTATTATAGCCCTTTTATTTAACTAGGTATTTCTAATATCTCCTATTATAATAATATAAGATAATTCTTTTAACCTTAAACTCCTATTTATTATTTATAATATTATCTTATAGTAAGGATATATCTTTTATACTAGTTAAGTCCCTTATAAATAGTTTAAGGTTAGTAATATTAAAGATATTATATAGTTATATTCTAGGTAGTAGCTTTAATTAGTATGCTAATCTATAAGTTTTAATAGCCTTTTTAATCTTATAAAGGCCTAGGTACTTTATACTTAGCTTCTTACTAGGTTAATATAGGTTAATATTCTTTATAAATAATAAAATATAGTTACTTACTTTAAACTTTATTAGAGTTTACTTCTTATTATAGTACTTTATATACTAGGTTTATAAGTTACTTAGAAGTTACTTAATTACTATATATTTATCTCTTAGTATAATTACTTAAGTTTTTACTTAGTTATTTACTACTAGAATATCTATAATTACTTATTATAAGCCTCTAGGGTTATAACCTTATAGTATCTTTACTAGGGTATAGCTATAAGTTAAGTAAATACTTATATTATATATAAACTATACTATTAATAGGTTATTTACCTAGTTAGTCTAATTAAAGTAAGTAAAAGCTCTTAAATAATGCTTTAAAACTTAGTTTAAATATTTTATTTACTTATTTATTTATAAGTAAAATATAATACTTAGTTACTACTTAGTAGTAATAAGGTAGTAAAAGGTTATCTTAAACCTACTAGTAAATATTAAACTATAGTTTATAATAATACCTTTTAAAGCACTATAGTTCTTAAAAATATATTCTAGAAATATAGTAACTAACCTATTACTAGTTAGTTATATTAAAATAAGGATATAAATACTATATTTTGTAAAATAGTTTATAATAACTAAGATTATATTATAAGTCTAATTTATATCTCTTATAAGTAGTAGCCTTATAATAAAGTCTATTAATAATTCCTAAAAAAGCTAATTAAGTACTAGTAGTATTACTAGCTTACTATAAGGTTTATAGTGCCTTAGCTTTAAAGTCTAATAGCTTATATAAGTTTATATATATAACTTAGTGTCTTTTTTTATTAATAGCTAGTAATACTAGTTTATAATATAATAAAGGGTCTTACTAACTCCCTAGTAGCCTATTACTAGGTTATTATAGGTAAGTAATAAAATTTCCTTTCTTATACTAACTAGAATAAAAACTTAATTCTTAAATATTAATAGCTTAGAGGGCCTAATAGACTATATTTATAATACTTCTAAGTTATTACTTTTAAGTAACTTTCTATAACCTATAGTAAAGTTATTACCTTACTATACTTAGAATAATATAACTTAAATTAAAGCCTTTAATTCTATATATATAGAATAAGCATTATATATAAACTTAAAAGAGATTTACTAGATTACTTATATTCTTACTATAATACTACTATAAGTAGCTAGCTTATAGTATACCTATAGACTTATAAATAAATTATAAATAAGTAATATTTTAAAGAAATACCTATGCTACTTACTAGCTACTAACCTAGCTAGACTCCTAACCTATAGGTTTACTAGACTTATAGAAATATTAATAAATATAAATAAGGTATATCCTTATTACTTAGAATTAATAAACCTAGTTTATATACTACTACTAGGCTTTACTAAACTATTAAGTTTCTTAATAATATAATTAAGTTATAACTTCTTAAAACCCTAGAGGCTAGTAAGGCTATTATAGTGTCTTTATAATAAAATATTAGCTATGCTAAGTAATATAATACTAAAACCTATAATAATACTATTATTAATATAGTATTCCTATTACTTAGTATTATTAAACTTAGATAAGAAGTTAGGTAGCTATAAGATTAATACCTTTACCTTATACTTCTTACTAATATAATTTGCTTTTCTTAATAGGGTATTAGTAAGGTTTAACTTACTTATATAATATTTAATCCTAAAATTAAATAAATAAAGCTTATCTAATACTATTACTTACTTACTAGTTAGCTTTAGCTTTATAGCTAAATACTTATAGTTTAAATAGTTTATAATAACTATAATTTAATAAGAAAAATATATAAGGTAGTATCTTTAGGCCTAAAATACCTCTTAGATTACTAATAACTTAGTATTAGGTATTAAGTAGTAAAGTTTAATATTAGTTAACTTTCTTAAAAAATACACTACTAGGTGCTAGTTACCTAGTATTAATATTATAAGTATAGCTTTAATTATATAACTAAATATATTTATCTTTACTCTTAGTAAGTAAAGTAAGTTAAAATACACTAAAATTAGTACCTCTTAAAACTTCTTTTAAAGTTTTTTAAATACTACTAGTTTACTAGGTTTTAGCTTAAACTTTACTAGCTAATTATCTTTTAAATAGTCTATTAGTAAGACTACTACCTTACTATATTATTTTATAAAGTATTAGTAAAACCCTATAAACCTAAGGAATAATTAAATATTAAATATACTATAGGGTATTAGCTAGGTTATAATAGCTTTAACTTATAATAGTTCTATCTTAATGCCCTTTTTAAATATAATAAAACCTAGGAATTTTACTTACCTAATAGAAAATTAGCACTTTTTAAGGTTAATATAAAGGTCTATATCTTAAAGTTACTTTAGTATACTTTTAATATACTTTATATATCTTATAGGGTTATTACTATATATTAGGATATTATTAAGATAAATAATATAAAATTTATTTATAAGTCCCTTAAGGGTATTATTAATATATTCCTAAAAAGTAGCTAGTATATTTACTAATCTAAATAGTATTATAAGATATTTAAAGTAGCTATAGTAGTACTGGAAAGCTATTTTTTACTTATTACCCTTATAAATATATAGCTAGTAATATGCCTCTTAAAGATCTAGTAATATAAAAACCTTTATACTTACTAATTAATTAAGGATTTTAGAGATTAATAGTAAAGAGACCTTATTTTTAATTATAATTTTATTAAGGCCCTTATAATCTATATAAAGCCTTAATTTCCTTAATTTTTTTAGAATAAATAAAATTAAGGCTTTAGCTAGACTAGTTAATCTTCTAATTTACCCTTTTTCCTATATACTTACTAAGTACTCCCTAAGTACTTCTAGCTCTTTTTTAGCTAGATTATATATAAGTCCTTAAGATAATTATTTTCTTTTTTCTAATTTAATTATATAAGTATAGCTACTTAATTCTAGGAGCTTACTAGCTAAATCTTTTAAAAATATATTTATAAATTCTATATACTTTTCTAGGATTTACTATTAGGTTATATTATTATTTATCTCTTATATAGTTACTACTAACTTCTTATAGTATACTACCTAAAGCACTATTATACTTCTTAGTTTTTTCTTTTTTAAGGAATAAGTATATTTTACTACTATTACTATAGCTAAGCTATAACCTTAGTTATTACTTACTATATTATTTACTAATAAATCTTTATTAGTCTTCTTTTTTTTTTCCTTAGGCTTAATTACCTTAATCTTTAGTAATACTAGTAATAGTATAATAAATAACTATTTTACTACCCTATATAGTTATTACTTTCCTATAGTAAGTATAATATAGTCCTTAGTTATTAAAAATCTCTAAAAATTCTACTTTTAATCTATTACTATAGGTTTATACTCTAGGGTTTAATTTATACCTAAAAGTATTCTCTCTTTTATATTAGTAATATAGTAGCTAATTTAATAAACCTTTATATAGCCTATACTATCTTTTACCTTAATTAGCTTATATAAAATTCCTTTATATAGGATTTTATTCTTACTTATACTTTCTAGTATTATCTTTATTTTTTCTATATTTTTCTAATTTTATTTTAATAATAATTTAGGGTAAATTATTAAATACTTTATACCTATATTAAATAGCACTAGTATAGCTAACTAGTAGTTATCTTACTATAAGAATACTTATATTCTTATTCTCTTATCTATAGGTTTCTCTATAGTAAGACTATTATCCTAGGCCTATACTAATCTAATAAAAATCTTATTAAGGTCTAAGGTTTTATTATTACTATTCTTATACTTCTTAGTTATATACTTACTACTTTTATAAATTAAGTAGTCTATTACTTTATATTTATTTATACTATATCTAGGATTACTATACTTATAGTACTTAAATAGCCTTTAACTTATACTTAGTTATTATAAACTTTACTATAAGTTATTTATAAAGAAGCTAAAGTATTATCTCTTTCTTTTACTTTCTTTATTATTATAGTTTTTATTATAATTATTTAATATAAATATTATTATAACTTTAGTCTTTTTACCTTAACCTTATAGGTAGCTCTAAGATATTAGAAACTCCTAGCTAATTATATACTTTTTTATAGTATTATTTAGGCTATTTAGGAAAATTACTATTCTTAAGTATATAAGGATTTAGTTAGGTAATTTAGCTTTTATCTTAGTCTAAAGTCTTAAGAAAAATTAAAAAGACTAATTATTCTTTTACCTTAAATTTAGTAGTGTTTTAATAGCTTTTAAGTACTTTATATCTTTATTTATTACTTTAGAGTTTAACTAGAATATAAACTTATTCTAGGAGTAAGCTAAGTAATTAACTAACTTATTTACTATTATATAATATATTTATTATTACTTTATATTATTAGCTAGGTAGCTACTAGTATATATTACCTTAGTTTTATTATTCTAAAAGGTTCTTAGATTTAACTAAAATAATATATTTAAATTTACTAAGTATACCTATAAATTCTTATAAGTATTACCTTTATATATAAGTACTTTATACTATATCTTTATAAAGCTTTATAAGTATATACTTATTATAAAGTTAGGGTTAGGTAAGAAAGCTAGGAATAAGGGATTAATTAGTATAACTATTTAAGAGGTAATTATAAGTTCTTTACTTAATCTAGCTAATTATAGGTTTATCTTAATTTCTTTAAGCTATACTTCTATATTTATAATATCTTACCTTATATAAGTATAATATAGCTAAGCTTATATAACTTTATAGTACTATTCTAGCTTATTTAGATTATTATTATTTCTAGATTTAGTATTACTATATTAATTAAGGTTAGGTAGTATTTATTATACCCTTTCTTTATTAGGCCTTAAGGTTAGGATATATAAATTACTTCCTAGGTACTATAAATTTATATCTCCTTTACTAGGTAGTATAAGTATAAGTATATTTTAAGTAAATATTTTATAGCTTTTTTATATTTAAACCTAGCTAATAGTCTATTTTCCCTAAAGAGTTTAAGAGTTTAACTTATTATAACTAAATTAAGGAAATATAAATAAAGTAAAGGCTAAGGTTTTTAGTTATAGCTAAAGAGCTATTACTTAGGGATAGGTATATAAAAGTCTTAAACTCTAACCTCCTATATACCTTATAGGTAGTCCTTATCTAAATACCTTACTATATATATATAGCTATCTAGTAGCTACTTAGTTATTTATATAACCTAAGGCTTATCTAAGGGTTCTATTATATAACCACTCTATCCCTAGCTCCCTAGCCTCCGTGCTCCTAACAGCGCAGGTCATAAGATAATTCCGTAATATTAAAGTTAATAATAGCTAGCTAAAGAGAGAGAAGAGAGGGAAAGTCTAGATAATAGAAAAGTAAGTAAAACCTATAAGTAAGGTGGAAAAGGAGGTGGTAAATTAATGTAGCTAATTATATTATATATATTGCGCTAGACTTATAATTAGTCTAGTCTTTAGCTATAATTAAACTAAAGAAAACCTAAAGGTCTAAAGGATTTAATACTAGTAGTCTCTCTTTTTCCTTTATAGCTAAAGAGCTTAAAAACATAATAAAATGGGAAATAAATATAAGTAAATCCCTTAATAGGAATTTACTACTCTAATTAGCTATTATAGTATTAGTTAATTTAATTAACCTGTTAGTCCTTATTTAGGCTCCTATCCCCTAATATTATAAGTCTCTTTACCTATTCTTTAATATAAATTATTAATTTATTTAAATTAATTAAAGAGAAAAGAGATAAATTTAGTAATACCTTTATTATCATATCTGCTAGATTATTATTACTATTAATTTATCTAACCTCGCAGATCTTATGCCTCTTATATAATTAATAAAGAGCTATAATATTAATAATTAGCCTCTTTTCCTTTATTATACCTAGCTTAATAAGGTATTTATATAATAAAAAAGAGTTAGTATAGAGAATTATAGGGATTTAAGGTATCTTTACTCTATTTATAATCTAGTGTAAAGTTATAGAAATTATATAAGTAATATTTACGCCTTAAACTATACTATATAATTTAGAGGCAAGCGCGCTATATATAACTTACTTACTCTTTATTAAGCTATATATAATAATATTACCTTTTATAATAAAGGTGTTATTATCTTACATTATCTTATTACTAATTATAATAATATATCTAATCTATAAGCTTAAATCCTTATTATTAGTAAGTAATTTATTTATAAATATAAAGAGCTTTGCTTCCTTAAGGGTTAAAGGGATATATTATAGTCCTTATTACTAATTCTTAATCTACTATTTAAGGTATTTATTAAGGTATATAATATTATTAGCAAAGGGTTCTTAGTATTAAGCTATAATTAATAAATTATAAGAAGCTTTTAGTTAGTATATAGTTATAATATAGCTTCCTTAGGCTTATTATTCTATATAATTTTGCTTTACTATTAGAGATTAAGGATTAACTTCCTTAATCTTTTAACTTTAGCCTTTCTAGGTTAAGATTAATAAATTTTTAGTATTTTAGGTTAAGATATAGCTATTAAAGATAAGGGGATTCCTAGTAGTTAATTATTACTTCTCTTTAGTAGTAAACTTAGCTTTCTAAAGCTTTTTCTCTTCTTTTTAGAAGAAGTTATTATTACTTAGGCCTAATATATTATTAGTTTATATTTTAATAATACTAAAGATATTCTTATTATTTAGAGTTATAATTAATAAGTAAGGATTATAGGTTAAAGTTATTATATTAAGGTTATCCTTATAGTAATAGAAGTATATTACTTACTTGTAAGTTTTAGCCTTTATAATCCTATAATGAGGTTTAATTAATTTAATTATTGTCCCTTCTAGAAAGAGATATATAATTTACTTTAGTAATCTTATAATAATTAGCCTTATTAGTGTTATTTATAATTTAATATAGGCTTACGTAATATTACAAATCTAAAAGTAAATTCCTTTTTTTCTTAATAATAAAGTAATAGCTATAATAAGCTATTAGCTTACTTATTATATTATTAGCAATTATATTAGGATAAACTCCTTCCCCTTATTATTATAGCCTTATATAATAAGGCAAGACTTCTTATATAATAAGTCTATTCCCTTACCTTTAATCTCTCTAACTATATAAGAATTAAAGATTTTATAATCTTTATGCTTTACTAGGTTATATTTAATAAATCTAAATATATTATAAGCTTATAAGGTATTAATTTTAGCCTAATTAGATTACTTAAAGGGTTTTCCTTAGGTTATAATTTTCCTTTCTTAGCGAAGTTAAAGAGTAAGGTTTTAATTAGCCTTTTCCTTTACTATAAGGAAGGCTATGCTTAGTATCCCTCTACTTATAATCTCTTAAATAAGGGCCTTATCTTAGTCTTTATTAATAAGCACGTAGAGTTTAATTAGACTAATATCTCCTTTAGGATCGTGAGTTTTGCCTCTCTCCGCTTTTGCTACCTTAAGACAAGGCAGATTATGAGTTTTGCCTCTCTTTGATTTTGCTACCTTAAGACAAGGCGGCGAGTCTTTAGCCTCTTCTAGGGACTCTTCTATACCTATAAATTAAACTATAAGGGCTTTTCTTAGTCTTCCTTACCTTCTCTTTACTAGTGCTTATAGCTCTTCTCCTTCTTCTATTAGAGGGCCTTTTTTAGTAGTATTGGTTAATTATATAGTTATATCTTCTGCTATATCTTAAGGTTTTATCTCCTAAGGGGCTATTATATTATAAGACTTTATCTCCTACTACTCTAGCCCCTTATAATACCTAGGTCTTTATAATAAGGCTTTACTACTATTAAGTAAAACTTTACTAGGCTATAGGGTATATTAACTATATAGGTCTCTTTATTAGTGGTAATTAGCTAATAAAGGCTATGCTAGCTACCCTTCTCTCTCTATATGTATATATTAGCCTATAGAGATAGCTAATATATAGGCGCTATATTAGGGCTATTCTAGGCTTTAAGGGTATTATAGACTTACTATAAAGCTAGGTAATAGTGAACCTTATTAGTAGCCTTCTAAATTACTTTAGTATATTAAATAATAAAGATACTTAGTAATAACTTATTTATTATTTATAAGTAAGCTCTAAAGACTAGTAGGGTTAGGACTATACTATTAGGGCCTATAGAGTTATTAATAGCTTTAATAGCTATCTAGAGATATTATTCTAGTATAAGTTCTATTCTAATTAAGTCTGTAATAATATTATAAGCCTAGTGTAAGGGTTCATAATATCTTTTAACCTTTCTAATACTATTATAGGCTTTAATTAGTATCTTATTAGTCTTAATTAATATTAATTAGGTATAATACTTAAATTTAGTAAAGGCAAAGTTATTACTAGTATTATAGACTATTTATTCTAGAGGTCTAAGATAGGTATTAATCTAGTACTCTTAGATAGTATCCTAGATATCTTAAGCCTTTTACTTCCTTAAATTAAGGAATTAGGCTACTTAGAATAAGGTTACTAAATTAATAATATAAAGCACTAGTTAACTATTAATTTATATAATATTAATAATAATCTTATTGTTAGTTACACCAAGGTGCCTGCGCAAGTCATAAGATAATTCCGTAATATTAAAGTTAATAATAGCTAGCTAAAGAGAGAGAAAAGAGGGAAAGTCTAGAAAATAGAAAAGTAAGTAAAACCTATAAGTAAGGCAAAAGAGAGAGTAGCGAATTAATATAGCTAATTATATTATATATATTATACTAGACCTATAATTAGTCTAGTCTTTAGCTATAATTAAACCGATAAAAATCTAGAGGATTTAACACTAGTAGTCTCTCTTTTTATCCGTGGCTAAAGGAGCCTAAAAACATAATAAAAATTAAATTAAAGGAAAGTGTATATAAGTAAATCCCTTAATAGGAATCCGCTAATCTAATTAGCTATTATAGCATTAGTTAATTAAATTAATCTATTAGTCCCTATTTAAGCTCCTATCCCCTAATATTATAGGTCTTTTTACCTAACCTTTAATATAAATTATTAATTCGTTTAAATTAATTAGGGAAAAAAGTAATAAATTTAGTAATGCCTTTATTATTATATCCGCTAGATTATTATTCCTATTAATCTATCTAACTTTATAGATCTTATGCCTCTTATATAATTAATAAAGAGCTATAATATTAATTATTAGTCTTTTCTCTTTTATTATTCCTAGCTTTATAAGGTATTTATATAATAAAAAGGAGTTAGTATAAAGAATTATAGGAATTTAAGGTATTTTTAATTAGTCTATAATCTAATAAAGAGTCATAGAAATTATATAAGTAATATCTACGCCTTAAACTATACTATATAATTTAGAGGTAAGCATGCTATGTGTAACTTGCTTACTCTTTATTAAGCTATATGTAATAATATTACCTTTTATAATAAAGGTATTATTATCTTATATTATCTTATTACTAATTATAATAATATATCTAATCTATAAGCTTAAATCCTTATTATTAATAAGTAATTTATTTATAAATATAAAGAGCTTTACTTTCTTAAGGGTTAAAGGGATATATTATAGTCCTTACTATTAATTCTTAATTTACTATTTAAGGCATTTATTAAGGTATATAATATTATTAGTAAAGGGTTCTTAGTGTTAAGCTATAATTAATAAATTATAGGAAGCTTCTAGTTAGTATATAGTTATAATATAGCTTCCTTAAGCTTATTATTCTATATAATCTTACTTTGCTATTAGAGATTAAGAATTAACTTTCTTAATCTTCTAACTTTAGCCCTTCTAGGTTAAGATTAATAAATTATTAGTATTTTAGGTTAAGATATATCTATTAAAGATAAGGGGATTCTTAGTAGTTAATTATTACTTTTCCTTAGTAGTAAACTTAGTCTTCTAGAGCTTTTTCTTTTCTTTTTAGAAGAAGTTATTATTACTTAGGCCTAATATATTATTAGTCTATATTCTAATAATACTAAAGAGATTCTTATTATTTAGAGCTATAATTAATAAGTAAGGATTATAGGTTAAGGTTATTATATTAAGGTTATCCCTATAGTAATAAAAGTACGTTACTTACTAGTAGGTTCTAGCCTTTGTAATTTTATAAAGAGGTTTAATTAATTTAATTATAGTCCCTTCTAGAAAGAGGTATATAATTTACTCTAGTAATCTTATAATAATTAGTCTTATTAGTATTATTTGTAATTAAACGTAAGCTTATATAATATTATAAATCTAAAGGTAAATTCCTCTTCTTCTTAATAATAAAGTAATAGCTATAATAAGCTATTAGCTTACTTATTATATTATTAGCAATTATATTAGGATAAATTCCTTTCTCTTATTATTATAGCCTTATATAATAAGGTAAGACTTCTTATATAGTAAGGCTATTCCCTTACCTTTAATCTCTTTAACTATATAAGAATTAAAGATTTTATAGCCTTTATGCTTTACTAGGTTATATTTAATAAATTTAAAGATATTATAAGCTTATAAAGTATTAATCTTAGCTTAATTAGATTACTTAAAGGGTTTTCCTAGGGTTATAATCTTCCTTTCTTAGTAAAGTTAAAGAGTAAGGTTTTAATTAGCCTTTTCTTTTACTATAAGGAATACTATATTTAGTATCTCTCTAGCTATAATCTCTTAAATAAAGGCTATATCTTAGTCTTTATTAATAAGTATATAGAGTTTAATTAGGCTAATATTCTTTTTAGAATTATAAGTTTTACCTTTTCTTACTTTTATTTCTTTAGGGCTAGGTAATAAGTTTTTAACTTAATAGCTTTCCCTTAGGGTTACTTAGGTATTATAGGCCTTTTCTATAGGCTTCTTTATATTTATAAATTATACTATAAGGGCTTTTCTTAGCCTTCCTTACTTTCTCTTTAGTAATACTTATAGCTTTTCTTTTTCTTTTACTACTAATTCTTTTTTAGTAGTAGTAGTTAGTAGTATTATTATAGCCTTCTTTATATTTTAAGGCTTTATCTCCTATTACTCTAGCCTCTTTATAATATATAAGTCTTTATAGTAAGGCTTTACTACTATAAAGTAAAATTTTACTAGGCTATAGGGTATATTAACTATATAGGTTTTCTTATTAGTAGTAATTAGCTTATAAAGGCTATACTAGCTACCTTTCTCCCTTTATATATATATATTAGCCTATAAAGGTAGCTAGTATATAGGTATTATATTAAGGCTATTCTAGGCTCTTAGGGTATTATAGACCTACTATAAAGCTAGGTAATAGTAGACCTTATTAGTAGCCTTCTAAATTACTTTAGCTTATTAAATAATAAAAACACTTAGTAGTAACTTATTTATTATTTATAGGTAGCCTTTAAAGACTAGTAGGGTTAGGACTATACTATTAGGGCCTATAGAGTTATTAATAGCTTTAATAGCTATTTAGAGATATTATTCTAGTGTAAGTTTTGTTCTAATTAAGTCCGTAATAATATTATAGGCCTAGTATAAGGGTTTATAATATCTTTTAACCTTTCTAATATTATTATAGGCTTTAATTAGCATCTTATTAGTCTTAATTAATATTAATTAAGCATAATGCTTAAATTTAGTAAAAGCAAAGTTATTACTAGCATTATAGACTATTTATTCTAGAGGTCCTAGATAGGTATTAATCTAGCACTCTTAGATAGCGTCCTAGATATCTTAAGCTTTTTGCTTCCTTAGATTAAGGAATTAGGCTACTTAGAATAAGGTTACTAAATTAATAATATAAAGTACTAGTTAACTATTAATTTATATAATATTAATAATAATCTTATAGTTAAATTTATAGTATTCTTTAATTATAAATTTAAATTAACTAGGGGCCTTACTATATATTTAGTAATAGTAGTAAACTTTAGTTAATTTCTTAATTACCTAGTATTTAACTTTATAACTAGCTTATTAAAAAATCTTTATAAGTTATTAAATAGAAGGGTAACTAAGCTAATAATATAATTAATAAATATCTCCTTCTAAGAGGTAAAAGGTAACTATTTCTTTTACCTTTAGTAACTACTAAGGATAACCTTATTATTATACTATAGGTATAGTTTTATTACCTTAAATAAGCATATTTATAAGGTTATTAATCTTAATTTATATATTATTTATATTAGTAATTAAGATAAGAAAGGGGGTAGCTATATTAATAATAAAGAATTTAAGCTCTCTAAGCTTTATAGGCATATAAAGAATACCTCTTATAACTACTAATCTAGTACTAAATATAATAATTTAAGGCTTATAGGGGATTACTTTTAATAAAGATATTAATCTTAGTAAAGCTTTTACTTATACCTTTCCTATAGTTAATCTTCCTATAGCGCTAGTATTAGGTATAATACCTCTAAAGATCTCTTTAAAATAGTGTTCTTTAGAGATATAGTAGGTTAAGCCTTTATTATACTCTTATAGCTTATAAAGCTTTTACTTAAGGAATATATATAAGAAGGCCTAATTATTTAGGGTTATAAGAATATTAGTATTAATAGTATTATTATTAGTTTATAATCCTAAGTAAAAGAATTATATAATACTTAGATATAATATTAATAGTAGCTTCTTTATCTTATTATTATTATTATCCTAGGCCTTTATATAAGCTATAAGATATAGCTTCTAATCCTAACTAGAGTTATTATTAGGTTTATTATTATCTTACCCTTTATAAGAGGTAAGAAATGCCTAGAATCTCTTCTTTAAAGAGGCTATTTAATATATTTTACTAGCTTACTAGTAGTCTTTCTCTTTTTAGTACTCTTTAGTAAAGTAATTAAAGAACTAGTAGCTATTTTTACTATATATAAAGTAGCGCTTAGGGCTAGGCCTAGGGTTTCTTCTATAATAGCTTCCTTTACTATAGGATTATTATCTATACTAATAATTAGTAAATATAGCCTTTAAGGGGTTTTCTTCTTAGCACTAAAGGTATTAAGTAATTTTTCTATTTAATTCTATAATAGTAATTACCTTATAAAGGTCTTTAGTAAGACTTTTAAAGCCTAAGGTATATATATACTTAACTATTTAATATTTAGATATACTAGTTATAGTATTTAATATTTACTTATAAAGCTTAGTATTTACTATATTAAAAAGGTATAGCCCTTTATAAATCTTTTTAAGGGTTAATAATATAATCTTAAGGCACTTAAGCTTACTTTTATTAGGGTTTTTATTAATTATATTCTTTAGTATTATACTACTTTACTTATAGTAATAGAATTATTAGTTACTTTTTATCTTAAAGTATTAATAAATATAAGTAATTATCTCTTTATAAGAATAATTATTCTTAAAGAGGTAATTAAGGTAATACTATTTAGTATTATTTATTAATATAATAGGAAAAGCCTTTTAATAATATATTTAAGGGAGGTTAATCCTATTATACTTATTCTTAAAGAGTATAATCTTTAGTATTAGAAAGTTATATAGCTTCTTACTATAGTGATTACTATCCTTATATATCTTTATAAGCTTTAAGATTTTCTTTATAATTTAATCTTTAGAAAGGAATTACTATAAAGGCATAATTTACTATAAATAATAGTCTATAGGTTATTATAAATAACAATTATTAGGATAAAGTAATTAATTTAATTAAGATCTTTATAAGGGCTTTTATAAGGGTTTAGGGAATTACTAGGTTTAGGGGAGGTGGATTTCTAGGGTAAGTAATTAGGGGTACTAGGGTTAAGGCTTTAGAGTTTTAGAAGATTATAATCCTTCTTATAGCTAGTGTAATATTATTATTTAATTAAGCACTTCTTTAAGTAATACTAGGATAGGGTATCCTAGGCCTTATTTAATAAAAATGCTATAATCTTATAGAGAGTTATATAGCTCTTTAATAATATCTTTATTTACTCTCTTAAAGGTGTCTTTAGACTAGCCTTTAAAGTCTTCTTAGAATAATTCCTAAACATTATTATCTCTCTAACCTTACTACTTACTAAGGTTAATAAATCTTATAATATAGTTATTAAGTTTAAGCTATATAGTATCTTCTAGATCTAGCTTAATAGGCTTTTTTTAATCTTTTATAAGATTATAGGTAAGTAGTTAAAGATATAGTAGTAGTTTATCTTCTAGGGGTCTCTTAAGAGTAATTATTAGGGCCTTACTATTACTAGCTTTTCCCCTTATTAAAGGGCTAGATTTAGATTTTACTATCTTATAATATCTAGGTTATAAAAGTAGTTCTAAGATATTATTCTTTTACTACTAATTAAGCTTATGTATTTACCTATTACTAAGGTTTTCTTTTACACTTTAGGAGCGTTATTACTCTAGTAAAGCTAGAAAATTATAAAACTAGGAAAAACAGTGGAAAAAGTAGCAAAAGTAGTAATAAGAATAAATTAATAGGGATAAATAAAGTAATAGAAGTACTAAAAGTAATAAGGGAATAAATAGGAAGTAGTAGTCCTTATTTTTATAAGAAAAGAGGGAAGGAGGTAATCTCTTTTACTAATAAGCATAGGGTAAATAACACTAAGAGTAAGGGGGTAAGAAATAAGTAGTAAATACTTATAGAGAGAGATTAAAAGTCTATTAGAAAGGCAGGATATATTAAGAGAAGTTATAGTGTGCTAGCTAGCTTAGCTAAGGTTATTTAATATTAGGTTTAATATAAATACCTTATAGTAATAGAATTAGTTAGTTAGTTAGTTTTCTTATAATAGATAATAGAATTAATAATTAATAATAATATCCTAAAGGCCTAAGGGTTAATAGATTAATTCCTTAGAAGCCTAATAAGCCTATAACTAGGATTCTAGTCTTTTTCTTTAGCATACTTATATAGTTATATCTCTTTACTATAATAACTATTAATTTAGTATAATAAGGGGTAGTAGCTATAGTGTTTGTAAAAATATCTTTTCTTATAATACCTAACTTATCTATAGTTATAAAGTTAACTACTAATTAGTGTTAGTTACACTAAGGTACTTATATAGGTTATAAGATAATTCTATAATATTAAAGTTAATAATAGCTAGCTAAAGAGAGAGAAAAGAGGGAAAGTCTAGATAATAGAAAAGTAAGTAAAACCTATAAGTAAGGTAAAAGAGAGGGTAGTAAATTAATATAGCTAATTATATTGCGTGCATTACGCTAGACTCACAATTAGTCTGGTCTTTAGCCACGATTAAACCGATGAAAATCCGGAGGATTTAACACTTATAGTTAAATTTATAGTTATCTTTAATTATAAATTTAAATTAACTAGAGGCCTTGCTATATATCTAGTAATAGTAGTAAACTTTAGTTAATTTCTTAATTATCTAGTATTTAACTTTATAACTAGTTTATTAAAGAATCTTTATAAGTTACTAAAAAGAAAAATAACTAAGCTAATAATATAATTAATAGATATCTCTTTCTAAGAGGTAAAAGATAACTATTTCTTTTGCTTTTAGTAACTACTAAGGATAACCCTATTATTACATTATAGGTATAGTCTTATTACCTTAAATAAATATATTTATAAGGTTATTAATCTTAACTTATATCTTATCTATATTAGTAATTAAGAAAAGAAAGAGGGTAGCTATATTAAGGATATAGAATTTAAGCTCTCTAAGCTTTATAAGTATATAGAGAATACCTCTTATAATTACTAATCTAGCGCTAAATATAATAATTTAAGGCTTATAAGGGATTACTTTTAATAAAGGTATTAGTCTTAATAAAGCTCTTACTTATGCCTTTTCTATAGATAATTTTCCTATAGTGCTAGTATTAGGTATAATACCTCTAAAAACCTCTTTAAAATAGTAATCTTTAGAGATATAGTAGGTTAAGCCTTTATTATATTCTTATAGCTTATAGGGCTCTTGCTTAAGGAATATATACTAAAAGGCCTAATTATTTAGGGTTATAAGAATATTAGTATTAATAGTATTATTATTAGTCTATAGTCCTAAGCAAAAGAATTATATAATGCTTAGATATACTATTAATAGTAGCTTCTTTACCTTATTATTATTATTATCCTAGGCCTTTATATAGGCTATAAGATATAGCTCCTAATCCTAACTAGAGTTATTATTAAGTTTATTATTATCCTACCCTTTATAGGAGGCTAGGAATACCTAGAATCTCTTCTCTATAGGGGCTATATAATATATTTTACTAGCTTACTAGTAGTTTTTCTCTTTTTAATATTCTTTAGTAAAGTAGTTAGAAGACTAATATCTATTCTTTTTATATATAAAGTAGTGTTTAATACTAGGCCTAGGGCTTCTTTTATAATAGCTTTCTTTACTATAGGATTATTATCTATACTAATAATTAGTAAATATAGCCTTTAGGAGGTCTTTTTCTTAGTACTAAAGGTATTAAGTAGTTTTCTTATTTAATTCTATAATATTAATTACCTTATAAAGGTCTTTAGTAAGACTTTTAAAGCCTAGGGAGTGTATATATTTAACTATCTAATATTTAGATATACTAGCTATAGTATTTAATATTTACTTATAAAGCTTAGTATTTACTATATTAAAAGGGTATAGCCCTTTATAGATTTTCTTAAGGGTTAATAATATAATCTTAAGGCACTTAAGCTTACTTTTATTAGGGTTCTTATTAATTATATTCTTTAGTATTATATTACTTTACTTATAGTAATAGAATTATTAGTTACTTTTTATCTTAAAGTATTAATAAATATAAGTAATTATCTCTTTATAGGAATAATTATTCCTAAAGAGATAATTAAGATAATACTATTTAGTATTACTTATTAATATAATAAGGAAAGCCTTTTAATAATATATTTAAGGGAGGTTAATCCTATTATTATTAGAACAAAGGAATAGCTAGGCAAGAGATATAGGGGCATTTATATATTAACTAAAGCTTACTAAGTCTAAGTGTGTTATGCGTGTAAGTTACTAGCTTATAGCTAGTGGCTTGCTAGTGTCACGTGAACCTAGCCCTAGGGCGCGGTATGCCCGCCTAGTGGTATGCTAGCGCATAGGTATTATAAGTAAGGCCTTATAATTAGGTAGTAAAGCACCGCTTTTTCCAGGTAATACAGCAGGTAGTCTAGGAGGATAAGAGTAAGGGCGCTGAATACCTTGTTTATAATAGTTTTATTTTAATATATAAGGAGGTAACTATAAAAGGGTTTCCCTTAAAACTCCTCTCCTTATAAGGATCTTTTCTTTTATTATTTAGTAAATAATTTAATAGGTTTTTTAATTAAAGTATAATAGTAGCTAAAAAGGCTAGGTCTTTTTTATAATTACCTTATTCCTTATTACCTACTTATATCTTACTACGCTTCCTTCTTATTTTACTTTAATAAAAGGCTTAAATTATATATTAAGTACTTTCTATATCTTTTACTACTACCTATTAATTATATTTACTTAGCTAACCCTTTTATTTTACTAGGTATTTATTACCTTTATAAGTCTTCCTATAATTCTTAACTTCTTTAACTTTAAATTTATTATCTTTATCTTTAAGGTCTAGTATTAGTATTTCCTTATCTATAATATCTTCCTAGTAATTCTATAGCTTTAATAGGCTAATATAAAATATATTATATAGTTAACTATACTTATTAAGTAATACTAGTTAGTATACTTATTTACTTACTATATTAAGTATATAAAATAGCCTAATAAATCTAGGGATTAGCATTTATTTTATATTCTTAAGTCTAATATTTTTTACTAATAATAAAATAAAATCTTCTCTTTTTAGGGTTAGTAACTAGTATTATTAGTTATAATACTTTACCTATACTTTAGTAGTTTTTACCTAGTTATATACTAGTTTTTCCTTAACCTTATATAGCTTTTAAATATATATATAAGCTTCTAGGATCTCCCTTTCCTTACTCTTACCCTTAAAAGCTAGGTAAAACTTAGGTAAATAGCCTATAAAAGTATAATTTAAGAAGTAATTTATTATTCTATTAATAGTATTATTATATATAAATTAAGCTATTAGGAGTAATTTTAGCTATAGCTATTAGTTTTCTTTAATAAAATACTATAGGTAATACTCTAGTACTTAGTTTATTCTTTCTATTTATTTATTAGTTTAGGGGTAAAATATTATTAAAAGCCTTTACTTTATATATAATAGGTAATATATATTTAACTAGAATTAGCTTATAAATACTAATCCTTTATTAAATATAATACCCTTTAGTACCCTAAATTAAAGCTTAATTTCCTTATAAAATAACTTTACTAATTTAGCTATATTAATTATAGTTTTTATAAGAAGGAAGATAAAGTACTTAGTTAATTAGTTTATAATTACTAGGATTATATTAGTTTCCTACTTACCTAGCTATACTAGTAGTAATTCTATAATAAAGTTTATTAAGATCTTTACTTATAATTACTTTAGTATTAGTAGTAATTTAAGGGTTTTATATAGATAATACCTCCTAGCTACTATATATTAGTATACTTTATAGCTAGATATATAGTCTAAAATAGCTTTACTTATTACTAGCTACTAATAGTAATATTTTAATAGCTTAAGAGTATATTTAGTCCTAAAATAACTTACTAGTAAATTATTATAGTATAGCTATAAAAGCTCCTATTATAAGATAAGCTCCTATTATAAGATAAGCTCCTATTATAAGATAAGCTCCTATTATAAGATAAGCTCCTATTATAAGATAAGCTCCTATTATAAGATAAGCTCCTATTATAAGATAAGCTCCTATTATAAGATAAGCTCCTATTATAAGATAAGCTCCTATTATAAGATAAGCTCCTATTATAAGATAAGCTCCTATAAAATAACTACCTAGGCTTTATATATTAGAATGCCTCTTATACTATATAACTATAAACTAGCTTTTTCTCTCTTTTTTACTTAGGAGTTAACCTTATCTTTATATTTTTATAGATTTAAATCTTAGTCCTATGCCTTTTATAGTAGTTATACTAATAGTTTATTTACTATAGATTAGTAAGGATTTAGTAATGTAATAGCCCCCTAAATTACTTATACTATACTAATATCTTAGATATATACTACCTTTTCCTTAAAATCACTCTTATTTAGCTAACCTATTACTAGATTTATAGTAGCTAACTAGCCTTTTACCTAGGCTACTATTAGCTTAGTAAGCTTTAAGACTAGTGCTATACTATAACTTCTTTAATATATTAGTACTTCTTTTTTTACTATATAAGTAACTTCTTTTACTATATAAGTAATTATTATTTTCCTTTAAAGCTCTAGTAAGAGTATTTTATTTAATATAGGTTTACTCTTATAATTAGAATTTCTTAATAGTATATTTATAAGGTTACTTTTCCTTAGTTTATACTTAATTATAAAATAAAATAAGTAAAGGAATATATATTATTATACTTATTTTCTATTTAGCTTTTACTACCTTATAAAGGTTTATAAGTTATAGTAGTTTAATAAAACCTCTATAGGTATTTCTATACCTTTAATATAGTATTACTAGTATTTAAATAACTTTATTATAGTAAGTAACTCTTAGTTAGCTATACTATAGTTATATTTAGTATTTATAAACTTCCTTAACTAAAAGGCTATTAAATACTAATAGCCCTTATTATTTTACTAAGATAGGATTTTTATTATTATAAAAATTAAGGTATTTATCTTAATATATATTACTTAACTTAGGTTATAATATTAAAGTAAAGGCACTTACTAAAAGGTATATTTTAGCTAGTTAAATACTAGCTACTCTCTTTTTTTAAATATAAACCTCCTAGTCTAAATACTATTTTAACTACCCTTTATTAATATATAAAAAGGTATTATAATCCTAAAGTATTTATAAATAAATTATAGTAAAAATTATAAAATCTAAGAAATAACTATATATTCTTAAAACTTATAGACTTTTTTTATTCTTTAATTATATTAACTTAGTAAGTATTTATTAATATTCTATTAATAAAGAGAATAAACCCTAGGAATTTTACTAATTTCTTATAAAAAAAGTACTTAAAAGATTTTATATATAACTTTACTAACCTTATATATTCTAAAACTTACTTAATATATATAGTATACTTCTTCTTTATCTTAGAGAAAATTAAGATATTATTTAAATATATTATTTAAATAGTATTAACTAGCCTATAAAGTGCCTTATAAATATAGCTTTAAAAGGTAACTAAGGTATTAGTTAATCTAAAAGGTATTATAAGGTACTTATAGTACTTATAATATATATAAAAAGCTATCTTTTACTTATTACTCTCTTTAATATAAATTTTATAGTATATATTCTTAATATTAATCTTTAAGAAAAAATAAGCCCCTTAGTATTAGTTAAGGATTTCTAAAATTAAGAGAAAAATATAGTAATTTTTTTATATTACCTTATTAAGTCCTTAATAGTTTATATATAGTTAAAGTATTTTATTTTTCTTTAGTATAAATAAAATAAGTATACTTACTAGGCTCTTTAAGGGTTTTATCTAGCCTTTTCTTAGGTTATTATTAATATATTCCTAAAGCTTTTTAAGTTTACTTTAGGAAAGAGAATAAATTAGTCTATATAGGGGTATTACTTCTAGTATAAGATTAATTATATAATTAGTTAACTTCTTTAATAAGAGACTCCTTATTTTATTTAATATAAATATATTTTTAATAGTTTTATATACTTTTACCTTCTTTTTATCTTTAAGAGAGATAAACTTATCTTTTATTATGCTTATAATAGTATATATAATTATCTTATTATATATTACCTTTATAAACTTATAGGGAGTTAGTAGTAAAAAGGCTACCTTTCTTTTCTTAAACTACTATTCTTATAAGTATAAGTAAAGGTATATATATTTTTCTATAAGTATATATATTCTAATTAATATAAGACTTCCCTTTACTCTTAAGTCCTTATTAATAGCTATATATAGTAGTTTAAGGTTTTTCTTTTTACCTCTTAAGTCTTAGATTATAATAAGTACCTTATAAATACTATATTAAGAAACTATAAAAGCCTTTATTACCTTTAGAATAAGTACTATAGCCTTAGCCTAATTAAGCTTATAAGTCTATATAAACTAAGTACTAATAATATTAATCTTAGTATAACTATTAAGATTTACTACTATTTTAATATCTTTTTACCCTTAAATAGTAACTAGTATATAAAATTAATATCTTACTAATACCTTAGTATTTAAGGTAAAGGTAAGAGTATTTACTTTTATCTCTAGGAGTTTTCTTAACCTTCTTACTAGTCTTTTCTTAGCTTATTATAATTATAAATAAAATACTTTATACTACTATAATTAAAGTAATACTTTTTTCCTTATAGTTTATTATTATTTAAGTAAGTAACTAGGGTTTTTTCTTTATTCTTATCCCTATTCTTTTAGTCCTTATTTAGCTAATAGCCTTATAAAGAGTTATATTTTTAATATTAAGAGGCCTTATATAAACCCTTCTTTTCTAAATTACTTAGCTTTTACTTATTTCTAGATATTACTTCCTAGAATTACTAGGTAAGTTATATAACCTTTTCTTAAGTTATCCTAGTAATATTTATATATAAGTTAATATAGTTTTATAAGTTAGGAACTAATTTTATAAAGAATACAAGGGTATAGGTTTTTTCTAAAGCTTATTTAAGATATTTCTTTAGTAAATCTAAGTAAATACTAAACTTAATAAAGCTTTAGCTTTTCTTTTACTTTATATTCTCTAGCTAAGTAGCTATTTATATATTATAGCTTATAAAGTCCTTAAGTAGTATAAGGGTCTAGTCCTAGAACTTATCCTAGTTATTCTTAGGGTAATCCTAGTTATTAGCTAGTTATTCTTTAATATATTAGTTTTATCTTACCTAATAGTTTATATATATATAGTTAAGTATAAAGAGAATCTTTTAGTTATCTTAATAATACTTTTTCTTTACTCTCTTAAAGGTATAGTTAAGGTTATTAAGCTATATCTTATACTTTTATAAGTTTATAAGGTATTAGAGTTTTATAATATTTTAGACCTTAACTTCTTAGTTACTAAGGCTTAAGAAAGTACTAGCTTTTTAGCCCCTTTTTACTAGTTTTTCTTCTTTATAAAGTTATATTAAGTTAGTAAGCTTTTATTCTTACTTTTATAATTCCTTAAGTTACTTAAGCTAGGTAATTTACTTTCTAACTACTACCTTTTCTACCCCTATAGTAAAGAGTATAGCCTTAGATAAGGTTATAAAATATAATATATTCTTATCTATAGTATTACTATTATTTAGCTAATCCTAAGTAGTATATAGTATTATTCTAGTAAATTAGGTTATTCTCCCCCTTATATTACTCTTAGGTAGCTAGTAAAAGAAGCTTTAGAATTATTAAAATAAAAGAATAGCTAAGTAAAAGATATAGGGGTACTTATATATTAACTAAAGCTTACTAGGTCTAAGTATATTATATATATAAGTTACTAGCTTATAGCTAGTAGCTTACTAGTATTATGTAAACCTAGCCCTAGGGCGTAGTATGCCCGCCTAGTAGTGCGCTAGCGCATGGGTGTTGTGAGTGGGGTCTCATAATTATACTTATTTTTAAAGAGTATAATCTTTAGTATTAGAAAGTTATATAGCTTCTTACTATAGTAATTACTATCCTTATATATCTTTATAAGCTCTAAGATCTTCTTTATAATCTAATCTTTAGAAGGGAATTACTATAAAGGTATAATTTACTATAAATAATAGTCTATAGGTTATTATAGATAATAAATATTAGGATAAAGTAATTAATTTAATTAAGATTACTATAAGGGCTCTTATAAAGGTTTAGAGAATTATTAGGTTTAAGGAAGGTAGATTTCTAGGGTAGGTAATTAGGGATATTAGGGTTAAGGCTCTAGAGGTTTAGAAGATTATAATCCTTCTTATAGCTAATATAGTATTATTATTTAATTAAGCACTTCTTTAAGTAATACTAGGATAAAGTATTCTAAGCCTTATTATGAGTAGGTCCTTATGGAATGAACGTTCTATTAACTAGAACAAGTAAAACTATATCAGGTTTAAGTAAAGGAGTTGTAACAGATTACGCTCTTTATATATTAATAGGAGTTTGTTTCTACTTATCTATATTTAGTTTCGTTTTAGTATATCTTGACTTAGTAAACGTTATAATAGTTATATGTGTAGTAGTTTTACTAGAAAAAAGTAATTATATAACATCAGGTAAAGAAGCTTAATATAAGCTATAATTACCCTATCCGGAGGATATCAAACTATAAAATTAAAATAATTATTATTTGCATAATATGCAGTATATATATTTATGAGTATTTAATAAGGATGCTATAATCTTATAAGGAATTATATAGCTCTTTAATAATCTCTTTATTTACCCTCTTAAAGGTATTTTTAGACTAGCCTTTAAAGTCTTCTTAGAATAATTCCTAGAGGTTATTATCTGTTAGGAGCACGGAGGCTAGGGAGCTAGGGACAGAGTGGTCACATAATAGAACCCTTAGATAAGCCTTAGGTTATACAGATAACTAAGTAACTACTAGATAGCTATATGTATATAATAGGGTATTTAGATAAGGACTACTTATAAGGTATATAAGAGGTTAGAGTTTAAGACCTTTATATACTTACCTCTAAGTAGTAGCTCTCTAGCTATGACTAAGAACCTTAGCCTTCACTCTATTTATATCTTCCTAACCTAGTCGTGACATTATCCCTTTAACCTTAGCGCTTACTAAGATTAATTAATCTTATAATATAGTTATTAAGTTTAAGCTATATAGTATTCTCTAGATCTAGCTTAATAAGCTTTTTCTAATCTTTTATAAGGTTATAAGTAAGTAGTTAAAAATATAATAGTAGTTTATTTTCTAGGGGTCTCTTAAGGGTAATTATTAGGGCCTTACTATTACTAGCTTTTCCCCTTATTAAAGGGCTAGATTTATATTTTACTATCTTATAATATCTAGGCTATAAAAGAGGGTCTAAGTTATTATTCTTTTACTACTAATTAAGCTAATATATTTACCTATTACTATTATAAGGGTTTTCTTTCGCACTTAAGGAGTATTATTACCCTAATAAAACTAGAAGATTATAAAAATAAGGAAAATAGTAGAAAAAGTAGTAAAAGTAGTAAGAATAATAAATTAATAAGGATAACTAAAGTAATAGAAGTACTAAAAGTAATAAGGGAAAAATAGGAAGTAATAGTTCCTTATTTTTATAAGAAAAGAGAGAAAGAGGTAATCTTTTTTACTATTAAGTATAGGGTAAATAGCACTAAGAGTAAAGGGGTAAGAAATAAGTAGTAAATACTTATAAAGAGAGATTAAAAGTCTATTAGAAAGGGGGGATATATTAAGAGAAGTCATAAGTATACTAGCTAGCTTAGCTAAGGTTATTTAATATTAGGTTTAATATAAATACCTTATAGTAATAGAATTAGTTAGTTAGTTAGTTTTCTTATAATAGATAATAGAATTAATAATTAATAATAATATCCTAAAGGCCTAAGGGTTAATAAATTCATTCCTTAGAAAAGTTATAGGTAATAGCCTATATCTAAGTAAATATAGCTATAGTAAAAGTATAAACCTTTAGTTAAATTTAGTAATATAGGCTAGATAATAAAAAGAAGTTTAAAAATATAGTATTACTAAACTTCTTTAAGTAAAAGAATATTATACTTAAATAAACTATAGTATATAAGCTAAACTAAAATCTAATAAAATATATATACCTTACTATTTAGAATTAGGTATAAGTAATATTTTTAATAATAAGCTTTTAAAGAAGCTCTAAGGGGAGATTTTATAAGTAATAGTATATACCTAGAAATAGTCTTTTTATAGTACTCTAAATAAAATAACCTTATATAAAGTATAGTTAGAAATAAAGCTATATATAAGGTACTTATACTATCTTAAGTACTATATATATAAGCTAGTCGCTTAATAATAGGATATATTTATATTTTCTTATAGGCTATAAAGCTAATAATATTTACTAACTATAAAATCTAATTACTAGCCTAGTTAAAAGGTTAAAAAAGATTACCTTTAATAAATAAATATAAATTAATCCTAAGGTAAATTTTAAACTCTCTTAATAAAGTACTAATCTTCTAGTATTACCTTATATAAAGAAAATACTATTACTAAATTAATTAAACTTATTTCTATAACTTAACCCTCTAGAACTATTAATAGTTAAGAAGCTTATTAATTAGGTTTAGAAGAAAATATAAGTAATAGTAAATAATAACCCTAATTAGTAAGTAAATAAAGTAGTTAAGTAAGTAAGGTTCTAGGAGGGGATTAAGGTAATTAACTACTTATTAGGAAATCTTAACTATTTACTAGAAAATCTATTAATATACTATTTAACCTTAAAAAACCTTAAAATTAGGAAATAAAAGTACTCTAAACTTAAAGTAAATTACCCTAAACTTAGAATATAAGAATTTACTTTTCTTAATAAATTCTAGGGAATACTAATAGCTTTAAATAATATTATACTACTTCTAGTAATATACTTAATTACCTTAAATAAATTACTTAAAAAAAATAAGCTAAAGTTTTATAAGAAATCTTAGTAGTTAGGAAACTAGTTAAAGTAAAAAAAAGCTATAGAAAAGAAATATAATACTTTAATTAAAAATAATACCTTTAAAGTAATTAATATTAATAATACCTAGTATATCTTATTAGGGAAATAGGTTTTTAAAGCTAAGCTTAGTCTCTTTAGTAATATTAAATAATATAAAGCTTACTAGGTTATAAGAGGTTTTAAATAAGAATATAGTATTAATTATAATAAAACCTTTACTTTAGTAGTTAGGTAAAAGATATACTAATTACTATTTATACTAGCTACTATACTAAACTAGGAAATTAAAGAAATAAATATAAAAATAGTATTTCTTTATAGTATAGTAAAGGAAACTATTTATATAAAGCTACTTAAAGGGTTTAAATAAAAAAAAGGTTTATAAGCTCCTAAAGGCCTTTTATAGCCTTAAGTAAGCCTTATAAGTATAGTTTAAAATACTTTTTATAAAACTTATTACTATAGGATTTACTTAGTTAAAATTTAATAAGGCTATTTTCTATAAGGATAATATAATTATTACTATTTATATAAATAATATACTATTTTTTAAGCCTAATATTATTATATTTAAGGAAGTTAAGGTAAAACTAGTAAAGAAGTTTAAGATAACTAACCTAAGTCTAGTATATTACTTCCTAGGTATAGTAATTACTTAAGATTAAAAAAAGAAGACTATCTCTTTTTTATAATAACTATACCTAGAAAGATTACTAAGATAACTAAATATAAAAAACACTAAAATATAAAATATACTTATAAATACCTTAGAGATATTAAAGCCTTATATAAAGAGAAAAAGTACTATAAAGATAATTAATTACTATTTTAGTATATCCTTAGAATATTAATATTTATAATAATTAAAACCTAGATTAACTTACTATACCTAGTAGCTAAGCTAAGTAAATTTATAACTAACCTAGTTGTTAGTTACACCAAGGTGCCTGCGCAGGTCATAAGATAATTCCGTAATATTGAAGTTGATGATAGCTAGCTAAAGGGAGAGAAGAGAGGGAAAGTCTAGATAATAGAAAAGTGGGTGAAACCCGTAAGTGGGGCAAAAGAGGGGGTGGCGAATTAATGCAGCCAATCACATTGCGTGCATCGCGCCGGACCCACAATTGGTCTGGTCTTTGGCCACGATTGAACCGATGAAAATCCGGAGGATTTAACACTAGTAGTAAAATACTTATTAGTAATAAAATATATACTATAATATATTAAATTTATAGTAAACCTAGTGCTTTCTTTAATAGAATATAAAATTATAAAATTATAGGCTTAAATTTGGTTGTTAATTGTCACACTAGCTAGGTATTGCTAGTAATTTTTTTTGTTCCTTGAAAATTAGATGCATTGGCCACAACCAATGACCCCAAAAAAAATTAAAAAATCAATAAAATTATAGGCTACTTAAATACTAAGTAAGTATATAATAAAAGTAACTTTAAGTTTATTAACTACTATATTTTCTTACTAGCTAAAGCTATAATTAGCTAGAAAAGTAAAAAATAAAGTATAGTTATAATATTAAGTATTAAAGCTAAGTATATTAGTCTCTTTAGTACTAGCCTTAAAGTAATATATTTAAAAGGATTAATAAGTAAGATTTATAAGGAGTAAGTACCTTTATACTTATATATAAATAATACTAGCGCTTAAATAATCTTAAATAATATAAAATTTTATAAATAAATAAAGTATATTTAAATCTAGTACTATAAGATTTATAAGTTAATTTAGGAAGAGATTATTAAGGTAAATTAAATCTTATAAATAGAGAATCTAGTAAGACTTAGAAACTAAGGCCTTAGTAAGGCTTAAGCTAGAGAAATAAATAAAGGTAATTAGTCTTTAAAGAAAGAATTAAAAAAATAAGGTAATTATAAGTATTATATTAGAAATTACTATAAGGCTATTACTCTTTTTTCTATAGGGTTTTAATAAGGGTAGTAAGAAGGGATTATTTACTAAGTCTAGTATTATTATAACTCTTACTTAAGAAGGGGTATTAGATTTTATAGCTAATTAAAACTACTTTAGCTAGATTATATAGTAAAGTATATATTAGGGCTAGTACTACCTATAACCTGTACCTATGTAACTTATACCTTACATGCAATATAAGCAGTCACACCATACATTCTGACACATGTTCCATTCTTGTTCCATTCACGTTCATCCACGCGCTCATCCGCTTACGGCCGACGGGGGCGGCCCCTGTCTCACCCACGAGTCAAGTCACGACGAAGACCATCATGCGACTTGGCAGCTGAGGCATTGTGGCTGAACTCCCGTTCACAACCTGCCTTTGTCTGTCTGTCTGCGTGTCTGCGCGTGCCTGATCGACCAATGAACTGATCGACTGATCGACTGACTGACTGATCCATCGCCCAAGTCCGAAGACCCTCCTCGCCGCGATTCATCGACTTCACTTCGAGATTCGGAAACTAAAAGAAGCGGGGCGGGGCGGGGCACGAGTTATCGTGCGTGGAGCACGTGACTTTAGGAAGAGATGTCCCCTAGCAGGATAATTGAAGAGAAAAGGTTGAATTAAAGCCATCTTCCATCATATAAATAGAAGGATAAAAGCTCCTCTTTTACAGAGAGAGCAGTCCAAGTAAGAGCTGTATGCTTTTTCGTGTGCGTTATCGCGTTTAGCCACGTGCATCTTCAGCTTCCCTAACAGGGTCATAAGCGCACGTTATTCGTGGGCAACTAAACGCGCATTCGTTGAAAGTAACTGCGCATCCGCTGCTTTTCCTAATTTATCTTAAGAGTCCACTTATATCTTCCTACTACTCCGTACATGCTGTAAGCTTTGCGTAAAATATATACATTATTTATTTTTAATCAAGAGCATAGCCACGCGGGCTAGCTGTGAGCACGCCTTTTAAAGCCCTTTACCTATTATATCAGTCCCTAACAGAGGAGCATAGTTAAATGTAATTTAGTTACTATAATCTACCGACAGGGCACCCCCGCGATAGCTTTAATTCAATAGAAAACGCGACTTTAGACGCGGGTGTGAAGAAATATAAATATCAGCCAGACTGAAAATGTGTAGGTGGGTTGTTCTCCCGGATGAGGACTAACGGCGGATGCGCGTTTAGTCGCCCTCTACGAATAGTTATTCGTAGAGGTTCTTATTCGAGGCAGTATCGCCGGGGTCTGGCAGGGGTCAAACGGTCAAACACGACTTGGCAACATGTCAGTGCAAACCAGAAATTACCTTGTTCGTCCCGCCGTCAAACGGACCCTCCGGATTGGTTGCCGAGGAGGGCTCCGTGAGGAAGTGGAAATCAGCCCGACTGGTATAGTCCGACACTTGGTTCTAGAAAGGTATCAGCGGCAGCGGCATGTCACGCTCCGAGCATAATACATACATGTAGTATATATCCATCCTATTCTTTCTCCACGTCCAGATCCTTCACCCATCTAGCGAGCAACCAGACCGCACAACGCACACCGAGTCGGCCATGATGGACACATCTCGAGATACCCTCGGTGCCCGCCTTCGGCACAGACACCCAGAAACCAGTGGCTGCCTGCCGCTGGCATCCTCCTCCAACTGTTTGTCGAGCCTTGATGACACCAGCCTCGGACATCTCAGCCCTTCCCAAGCATCGTTTGACCTCTTCAATCAGCTTCTGGTGGGTTTATATCGCAGGTGAAACCGTCTTCCCGTCGCCCCAAGCTGACAAGGTTCCTCCCGTCTCTGCAGGATCCAGAGCCAGTACTCGGAGACTACAGCCACGTCTCTCAGGTGAGCAGCAGTGCAGGTAGCACTCCTGGAAGTGATGTCTCCGCTACGTCGAACCCCGAGTATGCAAAAGATCAATCGTCAGACGAGAAGGAACCAGCCGCTCGAAGTCGCGAGAACCATTATCATGATGCGCTGCTCAGCGGTTTGAATGTAAGAAATACCTTGATACACACTGAGGTGGCATTATGCGTCAAGGAGGGAGAATAGTCCTCGGCATCGTTCAGGCCTTGCGGGTCGGTGCTTTAAGCCTTTGTTCTTTACGCAGGCTGACTTTTCTGTCTTGCAGCGCCGTCGAGCCCAAAATCGAGCCTCGCAAAGAGCTTACCGACAACGCAAAGAGCAGCGAATCAGGGATCTGGAGCAGCTCCTCCAAGAGTCGGAGAGGAGGGAAGCAGCCCTCATTCACTACTTCTTATTCCTGCAAGAGAAATATCGGCAGCTCTGCATAGAGAAAATGGACAAGTCACAGGGCGGCGTGCCGTTTCCCGTCCAAGACATGTCACATCTTGATCCTGCTCTAGGGCCTGCGCTAGGGCCCGAATGGCCAATCATGTGACGACTCGCGACCCGAACCGAGGGGCGTTCTTGACCAGCAGGCTCATTGGCCAAGGAGTTCCCCGTACCCACGTGGGCATGACGTAAGTGAAGCTAATCTTACCATGTATCTTGTCTATTTTGATTTTGATTTTAATTTTAATTTTTTTTCCTCCCATTATTCGTCATAGCGAATGCAGTGAATTCGTTCTGATATATTTCCTAGTCTCGCCAGGCCATCGCCAGCAGGATAATCAGCATCTACACGAGGAACAGTAGGACCTAGTGCGACGCGGGTTGCAACCGACCCAGCGTGAGCAAATTTTTTAGGGCGGCAGGATGCTGCAAAGTCAGAACAAATTCAGCAATGAAATAAACTTTGTGGCTGCGTTAAATCTACGCATAGCGTGGACGTGGACGTTACACAGGGTTGGATAAGCGCGACAGGAGCGATATGGAAGTGTGTTCTTGGCTTACAAGATTTACGAATGAATGCATCGAGTTCACAATTTGCAGCAAGTCGCAGATTGATTCTCCATTACTTCAAAATCAAGAGAGAGGCCAGCATTTCTACAATTTCAAAAGACGTCTGTTTCTACACACAAAGATCCGTGAAAATGAGCGCTCCTTCCTCCTTCCCGTCAACGCCAGGCCATGCCACAGGTATGTCGATTCCCACTTGATCCCGCCCGCCTATGCAAGGCGTTGTTGCAGTTCCAGTTATCGTCGAGGATGACAAATGACACGGCCATCCATGGTTTTGCTCCTTCTCCCATCCTTTTGTCGCATCGCACGTGCCCTTGATCTTGTTCACGCCACGCTTGAGTCTATTCTTACCTTTATGAATTAGACCATTCAAACGAAGAAGAACTAGACCAGTCAAAAGAAGAAGAACTAGACCAACCAAACGAAGAAGCACTTGCCATGCATATCGGGAGACTGCCCCCCCCCCAAGTCCGAGATGCCATACTCGGCACTGTTGCATTTCGTCGTCCTGAAATCGCCCTGACCGCCATCAGTCCGGACCCGAGACGCGATCGCCTCGTCGAGCTTTCCCTCGTCCAGCCCTTCCCCCCAAGCGTCGTGCGTTCTTCGATAGGGATCCTAGAGGCTCTGCCCATGTCCAACGCCTCCGCCGCGCTTCTCCAGCTGGACATACAGTCCTACTGGAATTTTCGACAGGTCAACAGACGAGCTCGCCATGTCGCCTCGGACATCTACCGATACCTCGTCGTCGCCCAAGTGGCGAGAGATGCCATGCGAGCCATGCTGCGCTCCGGGAACGCGAAGCACGCCCGGGTTATTGACCTGTACGACGCCCTCGCGTCGTCCAGATGCAGGTTCTGCGACGACAACATCGGGGAATTCTTGTTCATGCCCCAGGTCTCGCGCTGCTGTTTCGCCTGCCTGCAAAGCTCTCCTCGCCTGGACATGGTGAATATCGACAAGGTCGACTTGGGCCGGGACCAGAAGACGAAGACGTCCCTCGAGTTGTTCCGCCGCCTCTTCCCCGTGCTGCGGACCCTCCCCGGCAGATACTCGATGGAACAGACCAGCAACGTGACCCGGAGCCATATCGCCCCGAAATCGCTCGCCATGGAGCCTCTGGCTGCCAAGCTGGGCATGAGGCGAGAAAAGATTGACAGGATCGGAGATCCTCTGGGACGCTATGCGGCATCCATCCGCTTTCCGTTCTTTGACATGGTCACCTCTTATGTTCAGCGCGGCGTCTACTGCAAAGGTTGTTACGTTGCCTCGAGAAACCCGGGAGACCGGGCCTATGCCGCGCGTGCCGCCCGTCTTCGCGATCGGTCCACGCGCTTGTACACTGAGCAAGGCTTCATGCGCCACTTTTGGACGTGCTCCAATGCTATCAGGCTTTGGAGATATAGCGAAAGGGGGAGGCGTGTCGTAGGGCGGCCTACGCTGGATTTGGTCCCCTATGTCATTCTCAACGAATGACTGACAGACAGACAGACACTCTTGTTTGGCTTCGAGGCGGTCGGTCCATGGACAGACAGGTAGGCACAAGTTCAGCTTTTGGCGGAAACAAATTGATTGTCCTGTCCAGCCAACTTGAACAATGCCACGATGCGTGGTAAAAGGAGGATGAGCACTGCTGGCTGAAACAACTTTTGTACTGTACATCTCCCCGTCCAGTGGGGGGGCGAAAGTCTGGATAATGAAGGATTTGTCCAATATTACTATATTATTTATATTATTTATAGCCACGTAGTTAAATTATAAGGTTATTTTGTCTAATAGGGCTAATCTTTATGGTTATCCAGACTTTCGCCTACCCACTGTACACCCGTCGTGATGCCAAAGTAGCGCTGTCTCCGCCTGTAGCTCGGCCCAGAAATGTCCGTCTCGGCCGCCCATCCTTGCTGGAGCCCCGCCCGCATGTAGGCGCAGAAGTCGTCGTAGAAGGGTGTTCCGGGCCCGAACTCCCTGTTCAGCCTGCTCAGGATCGAGTCATCTCTAGCGTGGAGGCTACCCATACTCCCCCTACAATGTCGCATGACGAACAAAGCCGCCTTCCGAGACCAGCATTGGCGGTTTATCGCCGGGGGAGCGTCCGTTTCTGTATTTCCAAAGTCTACTAAGTTCCCTCATCTTGACGCCGCTCTTGGTGCGTCTCCTTCCCGTCACCCCGTGTACCTCTACTGGCGTCGAGATATCGCCAGTCCTGAAGCCTTCAGTCCCTAGGTAGGATATTTCAAAGGCTTCTCGAGCATTCGCCATGCTATCGCCTTCTTTGCCAAATTTGATAACCTCGTCCATAAACTCGTTTTCTTCGTCAGCGCCGGTGAATTCGCCTGTCCTGGGGTCACGTTTCAGAGGAAACATTCCACCAAGGTAGTGCTGGTTGAACTGATGGCCGCCACTGCCAGTTGCGCGGTTGAAAAGGCGTCCCAAGAATCGTGGAAGCTGGCGAGATCCCATTCTGTTTGTGGCAAAGTGCAGCACGCCCCACAGAGCTACAAAGTCGGTCGAGTGAGCATAGTGCTCTATGTGGCCAATTGCCCTGTCCTTGGCTGCACACGATGCGCGCGATGAGGACAGAGATGCAGACGTCATCTGGCCAAGCAAAGTCGAAGGGCTTTGTCCGGCGACAACCCCCTTTCTTGCTTCCACAGGGCTGTCAGCAGGCGATAAAAAGCTTGATTCGGAATAAAACGTGCTGATCGCACTCCAAGGGTCGGATACTTCAAGATCCTGAGAAGCGATGCGCCGATGAGGATTGTTGAAGTGATTTGCTGCGTTTCCAAACGTATACACTTCGAGCTTGGAAAGTAGATCTTGGGGTGTCTCTTGCAACAGCCAGTCAAGCACAAGCCCCCCTTCAATGCCTCCTTGGGAGTGCAGGATGAAGATGACTTTAGACTTGCTTGGGTCGTACAGAACATCACGGATAATTCGATAACAAATACGCACGTCGCTAGTTGCATAGGTACAGTTTCGTTGGATCAGGCATTCAACGACGTCGAACAATATTCCTGCCGTCCTGTTATGAATGCCGAGTACAGGTCGACCAAAGGTTATCGCCAGCCTATTCAAGTTGTTCTTCATCCAGTGTTCTCTGTCGAGACGTGGTCAGCGGTGGCGCTACGGCACTTCCCCCAAGGGGGAAAGAAAGGGGGGGGGCAGCTTCTGCTTCAAAATGCATACCCAGCCGCAACGCCGTTGATGAACACCCATTGCTCGTGCGCATGCTCCGGTCGCGCTTTAGCATACTTCTCGTCCGAATGGAAGGTGATCTCCTTGCTATTGAGCAGCTTGCACAGAGCCCAGTTCAAGGTCAAGAAAGCCGCCACTCCCAGAGCACTCATCCATAGCGGAAAGATTATGGCCACAGGAAGTAATACGACGATGAAAGTGAGCTGAAGAATGGCGAGTACAAAGTGAACTGCGACGCAAAAGATATTCTTGAAGCTCGGGTACAGTTCATCAAGCTCGTTGGACCCGCTTGGCCGGAGCGGCAGAATGAGCCATGGCAATGCCCAGCAGTAGACGAAGAAATAATAAATGTCTCTGAGGAGAAGCTTACAGGGAAGATCCGTGTAGCAGTAATTGATGACTGAGGTGCCGCCAATCTGGGATTGATAAAACTCTGTCGCCGAAACCATGGTGTCGAAGCGAAGAGACTCGGGAAGAAAATACCGCAGTCATCTCTCAAGAAAGAGGCAGGTACTGACAACAAGATGGGTTAAATAACATTGGATGAACTTGCGTTACATGGCCGTGTAGTCATGGGTCGTGGCTTTCAATTTCGTGCAAGGTCAGACGCGAGGCTGATGAGCTATTCTGGCAGCCGGTCAGCTGGGCGTGACGGGTCGTGACGGGTCGTGACAGCTGTCGCGGTTGCCACCGGCTTGGCGCCTGCGCAATGGGGATTAGGCAAGGGCGGCCCGTAGCAGCTGCCTTTGGTCCGTGTGAGACGGTGTGGAACGTGATGATGATGTATTCAGTTATCTAGGCTATCCACACATGGCGAAAAGAGGCTATTACATATGTATGACTATGAGGGGCAAAGAGGGTCTTTTGCCCTACATGCTGACATGTTGGATAATCTGAAGTTTTCGCAATTAGCCGCGGAAGAGGGGAGATTATCGCGAAGAGAGTGATGCCTAAGATGTGAGGCTGTAACATCCAACAGTCCGCGCCCTTTGTCCTTGATGCTGGAGGCAGTTTTGTTCCATCAACCGCAATCTCGTCCAACTTGCCAACAAGTGTGGCATTCATTCTCTCCCACCATCCCAGACCAGAGCACGAACGCGGAGGACATTCCCACCACCCAGCCCAAAGCACAGAAAACGCCGAGGACGCCAGCCCGACTAGACCACCGGGAGACGAAACAAACGCAGTCGCAGCGCCGTCTAAAGACGACAGTACGGATTATAACGCGAACCATGGATCCAGAGTAGAACTACAATTGTGATGAAGAGTGCATGCATAAACGCGACACCCTGTTCAAGGCAGTTCTGACCACGGCCTGAACGAGTCAGTCTCGAGTACCCTACAGCGTGACGGCAATGCGCCCCGACATGTGGTGTGCATACAGACGAGAAGAAGAAGAATAAACTTATCCGATGAGGCACGTTCTAGAACTTGCCGAGCACAACATCAGCATCATCTCGTCCCAGGGTGTGCATTGTTCCCCCCCTAGATTGTTTTACCATCTACACCATCCCCCAGCATTATCAAAATGCCTATAGCTAGCTAGGCCCAAGAAATCCTCCCCCTCTGCCAACATGTCGACGGCCATGTTGCCCACGGCTGGCTCGGCGGGTGCACGGGAAATGACGGGGGTTCGTTCACAAAAGGACGCTGGGCAAATCTTGGTACACCGCCGGCAAGTTTGGGCTCACAGGCCCGTCCGAGAGCGTCCGAGAGTTATGGCATTGCGTGTTAAGTGCAACGTGGACGTGGACATGAGTCGTTTCATCCACAAGGGGGCCCAAGTTGGAGGGAGCATTGATCCGAACAATGGCCTCCGGTACGGCACGTGCTTGTCTGTTTAAAGATGAATCATTGAAAATTGAACCAGACAGAGTTTGTGCCGGGATCTGGTGTCCAGTACTACGATGCTAGCGGGCGGCCCGTCCGCGGGGCCGGATCTGGCTCTTCTTCTTCAGGTCTTCGTGTCAGTCAGCGTGGCCCCCCCCGGCCCCGTCCACGGATCGTGATGAAGTTGAGAGGGGCTCTAGCGGGAACATTCGTCGTCCCCCGCATTGGAATGCAGACGGGCATACTCCGTAGTTTTACGAATTAATGTAATGGGGGGCAGGAAAAAAAAAGAAAAAAAAAAAGGGGAGAGGCCCAAATTCCTCTTGAATTGCACACGCATGAGCATGTCCTTATGTAGAGGTCATATACCTTGTGGCCTGCGGGGCCCGCAAACTGTATCTCTCTAGTTTACTTGTACCTAATTGGATACATACAGACCCTGGTTACCGTGACTCCAAGGTGTATCGAGTTAAGGCGGTGTGCCCTGTCCAAGCCCCTAGCAAAACCCTCGCCGTTCTGCCGGCCCGCCCTTGGCAGTTCAGGTCAGAAAGTGGCCGCATGCCCAGGGCTTCGAAACAGACATTAATTGACAGCTGCCAGGTACTTGTCTCCCCCCTTCTTCGATTATTCTCCTCCCCCCCCTGCCAGTTCGATGCTGCCAAGAATGTCATGCATCAATCCGTTAACTGGCGGCTCTTCCGTGTCTCAATGGAAAGGACGTGGACGGCAACGCAGTTCTAGGACGAGTATACGAGGGGGAGAAGAGAAGAAGAAAGAGAAAGGCGCTTTTTATAATGTGGACCTCGCTGATATGAAGAAAAAAAACCCCCATCCTTTCCCTGTCGTATGTACGTTGTACGCGGCAACATGACCCTCCCTGACCTTACCGAGGGCATATGTACCTACATCTTATCTCCTTGGGTCTGTATGTATCCAATTAGATAAAAGTAAACTAGAGATACATATAGACCCCTGGTTAAAGTGACTCCACAAGCTTTAACACGCTCAAGGAGATGTGATTGGAAATGGGTTATACCTTATCCTTGACCCCTGACGGGATTCCCTGACGGGATCCCTGACGGGCATTTCCCAAAGTCATGGCACACGCACCCTCTAGGTCAAACCAAGCGACGCGCCAATGCATGGCGTCGGCAGACAAAAGACACGGGGGCCCCCCCCCCCTGACCTTCAAAGGCAGTCTGCGGCTGCGGCAGGAACCGAGACGCAGACGCAGACGCAGACGCAGGCACAAAAAAAATAAAAAAGGGCAGAGAGACAAGAACTCATGCATGCCCGTTCCGTTCCCTGGACAGTTGCCGACGAGAGTGGAAGTCAGGCGGCACAGCTCATCTCCTTCCGGTTGCGGGGCTGCAATGCACTTTCCTTCTCCCGTTGGCCGATCCATCCATCCCGACGCGGCAATTCGCGTTGCCATCAATCTGGCGCCCCCCCTCCCCCCCCCCCCGTCGCCGGGCCGGCCCTGCTTTGCTACGCCCGTTGTAACTCGTTGCTGTGTGCCTTCTGTACGGAGTTGGCATCAAATCATGGTTAATGATCCGTGTTTTCCCACAACACCCATTCGTTCGCAACCAAAGAAAAAAAGGGGCCCTTGGACCCAAAAAAAAAAACCCAGGGGTTCGCAAAAGTGGAACGCAAAAAGTGGACCGGCGGTGGACCAACGGCGAGCTCGGTCCCGTGAAAGTCCCAATCTCCAACCTACGTACCCGGCCATGCAGTGACATTTGTACGAGCTGCGGCGGGAGCCATGCCATGCACGGATCCCGGTCCTGTGAGGCATAGGCATCATGGGCCGTTTCGTTTCACTGTGGCCCGTACGAGCGAGTCGGACACGGTCAAGTTGGGGAGGAAGGGAGGGAGGGATCGAGATGTCGGGCTTGTTGGCAGCAGCAGTTTTTTGATTTCTATTCCAGCCACAACGCTCATCATGTGCAAACTGTTTTATTCTCGAGGTGCGAATATTGTAACATGTCTAGTTTCTCAGTCAAAGTTTCAAAAGAACGTCCTCGCAGGAGAGAAGATCATCATGTTCAGTTTAGAGAAGGAAAAAAAAAAACGCCTTGCTTCACATCATATTCTTCTAATATGATGGTGGTGGTATCAATTCCATATTGTTCCTTCGACCGAGCCAGGTCTCGACGCGTGGATGCTGCATGCTCTGGCGGGCGGTGTTGAATGTCTAGGCTCCATGCCCCCTGGCTGGGTCACGTCCCGAGTCATCAACGCCCTTCTGTGAGGATCATCTTCATTTGTCTCGTATAAGTTCGTCGATGCATGCACTCAGTCGGAAGACTTGTGCATGGAACCGGTGACGTAGTTCTCGGAGCCAAGAGCGTTGATGGCCTCGACATCCTCGGCGGAGAGCTTGAAGTCGAAGCTATCAAGGTTGCTCTGGATGCGCGAGGCGGTCAAGCTCTTGGGCAGGACGACGTTGCCGCGCGCGGCGTTCCAGTTGAGCAAGATCTGAGCAGGGGTCTTGTTGTACTTCTTGGCAATGGCGTTGATGGTGGGATCCTCGAGCTTGTTGCCACGAGCCAGCGGAGAGTACGCCTCGATCTTGATGCCGTGCCTGTTGCAGAGCTCGACCAGGGCCTCGCGCTGGCAAAAGGGGTGGACCTCGACCTGGTTGACGGCGGGCACGACGCTGGCGTTCTCGAGGAGGTTCTCGATGTGGGCAGCGCCAAAATTGGAAACACCAATGGATCGGACCTTGCCGAGCTTCTGGGCAGTCTCGAGAGCACGCCAACTCTCCAGCCGCTTCTGCTCGTCCTCGGCAGGGGAGTGGATCAGGTAGAGGTCGAGGTAGTCAAGGCCGAACTTCTCCAGAGAGGAGCAGAGGGCGTTGAAGGTGGCCTCGTAGCCGTGGTCGGCGTCCCAGAGCTTGGAGCAGATGAAGACTTCCTCCCGAGGAGTGCCAGTCTTGGCCAGCCAGCGACGGATGGCGCGTCCGCAGGCTTCCTCGTTGGCATAGCGGGCAGCTGAGTCGATGTGACGATAGCCGGCCTCGAGGGCCGCCGTGACGGCATCTTCGGTCTCTTGGCCGTTGGGAGCCTTGTAAACGCCGAGGGCAACCTGGGGGATGGAGTTGCCGTCGTTCAGCCTGATGGAGGCGACAGATGTGACCGAGGAGACGGAGCTGCTGTGAGATCGGGACTGAACGTCAACAATCTTCTTGACCGAGATGTTGCGCCCGGGAGAGGCCTCGGGAGTGATTGCGGAGGGAGCCATGGTGGAGTGAATCGCAGAGATGAGCGCGAAGAACGGAGAGGGAGGAAGGACGGGGGAGAGGGGAGGAAGGACGCGGGGGAGGGGGTGGTTGGTTTCAACGAGAGAAGAAGGAACAGCGAAACCTGTCGCGCTTGAAAGCAGTTGTGGATGAGGGAGATGAAGATGGAAAGTGATGAAATTCATGACGCCTTATATATTCGAGCACAATACCTGGGCCTCTCATCCTTTCTCCCGAGGCCGCCCTCGTACCCGTGATATCTGCGTGTTCCTGACTCCAAGCGGGATACCGCTATATGGTGACGCCCCCTTGCCATAATCCAGGGACACCCGACTGACGGTTGCGAACGAGTCAGGATGAAGCAGCAGCCTGGGCGTTGGGCCCAGCACCCCGTCCGGCGGTGTCTAGGATTCAACCAACTTGCACACGGGTGAAGTTGCGGTGGATGAGATGGCAATGACGCAACTGCGGCATTTTATCAGGAACGGGCCCAATCAATGATTTTCCTCGTCTTGTTCCTTCTTCCTCAAGTCGAATGTCGGGTTGTCGTGTCTCCAGTGTTCCCAACCGCAGATGTGCAGCAAACCGTCGCATCGTGGGCGAAGATGGAGACTACATGTGACACTATGACGATTTGCCGGTGGAGCTGCGTATCTACACAGCACGTAACTCCTAGCAAGATCCAGTTCCCCACTCTTGATATGGGGCACAACCACCTGATTGGCGATCCAAGTGGCCGGCCGCTTCTGTGATTCTTTTTTTCCTTCCCCCTTTTTTTTTTCCTTTCTTTTTTCTCTGGGCCGTTGGTCCTGGACACGGCAACGGTGCAGTCATCTCATGGTGGCAGTTGCATGTTTCGAATTTGCCGCGACTCCGTACTCTGTTGTCGCAAACCCCACCTTGAACTTGTTGGGCTTCGTGGTTCACCAGACCAGACAGACGTTGTTTTTGGTGGGCAAGAACGAAGCAGAGACGCAGGGACACAGGGACACAGGGACGCAGGGACGCAGGGACGCAGACGACAACATGAGCAAAGGCGGGCTCTGCCTTGACGCCGTGCGACGAAGCCGTCTGCATCGGGTCGCGAATTGCTCCGAAGTTTGCTGGGGCGGTGGAACTCCAGGACCACGTCCCTAATGTAGGGTCCGATAGGGACGAACTACAGAGGGATCAACCGTTGCAGGCGGCAGGGGCGCCTGGAAGAGCCCTGTGGCTGTGGCCTCCAGCTCGGCGCCACGGGCTCAGTGACCCAGCCAGGGCCCAGCTGAGGCTGTTGATTGCTGCTTTACAAAATTACATGTGAGTCGAAACTCACCTCAAGACTCGAGATTTTCCGGCATGCTGGACCTGCAGACCTGCAGCTGAATCCCGGGAAAAGCCCGCCTGGCCGTGTCCACAACACATGGTCAAGTTGGAATTCGTCATCGTATTGGAAATCAGCAATGATAAATTACGGCGTACGCCGATGGGTGGACGGCAGGCCACGATCTTCTCGCGTACATAATATGTACACCTCACGCCGCATGCCCGCCAGGGATTCTGGGCCACGTTCCCGAATCCGAATTGTAGCTTCGCAAGGACCATCTATATCTGCTCTGTAGCGAAAACCCTGCAGTCCCAGTCTCCCCCCCCCCAACGGCTAAACAGACTTGTGACCAGATTTGCCCGATTTGATTCGCCGTCTGTTGCTCCAGGACGACGAATCGCTGCGCCGACTTCATCAACGGCTTTCCCATAACAAGTTCCCAGGGCCAAGCGGCCGTTCTCGGCATCACCACTCCTGGAACCCGTGTGTGGATGAAGCTCATCGTGAACCCCCGGAAAGAAACGCCGCCAGCACCAGATTACGCACGTCAGAGCGCCGCCACGGCATCATCAACCAACGGGCGTCTCGCCCAGAGGGCCCCTCGGCAGCCTTTTCCTTCGACGCCCCATGTCCTCGGGAACTCGACAGGAACGTCGACAAGGTCGCCGTCCCGGTGGCAGACGGGGCTCCTGTGGAGGATAGTCCCGGCGAATAGGAAGAGGGGCGAGACGACATTACAACGGGTAGCAGTGTCAAACGGGTTCCATGGTATTGATTGTGCTGGAGTAGGTTTTCCATCGTAAAATCATACTCTTGCCCCTCCCGAGCACGAGATGCATTGGCCACGACCAATAAACACAAAAAAATTATAGAAATCAACATGATACTCTTGAAGAGCTTACAGGGCGTTCGTTAAGTTGCATTGTGCAAGAATGGTCCCTCGCCGAGTTGGCTCTACCAACCGTCATCTTCATCGTCTTCGTCGCCTTCGTCGCCTGTCCCTTCGCCAGCCATTGTGTCCAGCAGCCCATCCTCATCCTCGTCTTCGTCATCTTCGCTATCCACGTCGTCCCCATCTTCCTCGTCATCTTCCTCTTCCTCTTGCGAATCACTCTCGGCGTCTGCGCCATTCTCCTGTGCCTCCTCTCCATCTTCGTCATCAGAGACTGACACTGTTGGCGTAGGTTTCACTACTCGTCGAGTCGATACAACTTCCACCTCACTTTCGTCCGCATGGCGGCCACCGTCATCATCATCTGAATCAAGAATCGCCCGAGGCTGCCGGGCTCGCTTTGTGCGTGGCTCGCCGTCCTCCTCTTCGTCATCGTCATCAGAATCCACGACAATAGCCTTACGCTTGCGTGACCTCTGTACGGGAGCACAAGCATCACCCTCACCCTCACCCCCACCCACAATCTGGACATGGTCGGATTCCGGGCTCGAAAAGCGCCCAGCATCATCTCCGGGAACCACTTCGTCCTCGGACGAGCCCCCCGACTCGAGAATCTCATCGTTGTCGATGCCCTCGCTTTCATACACGTCCCAGTCGGTCCCCTCTTCAGAATCGTCATCGTCATCGTCATGGCGGTCGCCATATTCGACTTCCGAATCCCCGCTGCCGTCGTCGTCGCCCAGGTCCGGGACATCCTTCAGGAGCCTCAGGACATTGTACTGCAAGATTCCCTCCTCCAGCTCGAATTCAACCATCGGCCACATCTCGACGCCAACCTCGACATCTTTTCCGCGCGAGAACAGCTTCGGGATCGAGTACTTGGCAAAGTCGGGATGCCCATCCACGTCGGGCCAGCAAAACAGCGACTGCGTGTCCTCTCCCAGGCCAGGCTCCTTCTCGTACGTCTCCACCATGTACGCGTGTACATAGTCCGTGACGCACCACCGTATCTGACCAGCCGTCTGCGACTCGGCCGGCGTGTGAACGTACAGCCTCCTCAGGTTGCGGAATATGCCCTTCATCGCGGGGATGGCCTCGTCGACGGGCCCGTTGAGCATGCCCCCGAAGAACAGCTCCCAGGGATTCACGGCAATGTTCTGTATCTCCTTGGAGAAATCGGGCAAGAAGTAGTCCTTGCCGGCTTTCAAGCCTTGCAGGATGATGACATCCGTCTCCTTCCTGAATCTGACGATTGCGTCTCCGGAGCCCGCATCCATGCCCAGCTCTTCGGGGAACTTTTGCACCACGATGCTCCTCGACTCCCGATGGGTGGACAGCATGGCCCTCAGCTTCTCCGTCTGATCTGCCAGGGTGGGATGGTCTTTGACAGAATGATGGTCTGGTCGTTCCATGATGGCCGAGCTGGGCGAGAGCGTGAATTGCAGCACGCGTGCTTTGACGGTCAAATCGGGACAGTAGAACTGCCATATGCGATGCCTTAATTCCGGGGGGAGCTGCATGAATTGAGGAAAGGCAAGGTGCGCGGCGTGTGCCCCGTCCAAACTTTTGCCCGACACGTCCGAGGAGTAGTCATTGTCGGACTCTTCGGCCTCGTCGTCAATGAGCATACGACCATTCTGACCCTCATCGTCCGACTCATCGTCCGACTCTTCGGCCTCGTCGTCAACGAGCACACGACCATTCTGACCCTCATCGTCCGACTCATCGTCCGACTCTTCGGCCTCGTCGTCAACGAGCACACGGCCATCTTGAATGTTAGCATCTGAGGCGTCACTGGCCATGCTAGTATCATCGTCTGTTTCGCCATCAAGGAAAGACATCATCTCCTCGACAAGACGTGGCAAGCGTTGCGTTGTATTGTATCTGATTCAGAACAGAGCCGGGACGGTATAATGCGCAGTCGCGATTTTCCGCGATCTCATCTTCAGCTCTCAGGCTCGCTGTTCTCCTTGCCCCGGCCTGCAAGGGTGAATGTGAATGATGTGGCTGGTTTCGCCCGGCAATGGGGCGCCGCTTTTTTTTGGGGGGGGGTGCACTTGGGCGCATCGCATTTGATTACTCAGCATTTTTTGGCGGGATTGTCCCTGCGACTTGTGAACTTTGGTCCTTTCTCCACCAAAATGAATGGGCTTGATTTGATCCTGCAGTTCACAAAAAAGATCCTTCTCCGCCCTGCTCATTCATGCTTCTCATTTGGCTTCTCGAGTAAGCGGCTGGACTTGACCATCGTCCCCCGTCTGAAACGGGCAGCGTTCCCGGTCACCCATGGAGAAGTGCCACTTCTACTTGTTGAAATGTGTATAACTCTACAAGTAGTGACAGGCGAATTGCACAGAGGGCTGCGTTAAACAAACTGCTGGTTGTGTGCTTGCAACCGTGCCTCAACCATCCCTTGCCGCCGTAGAATACACACGTGTATTGTCAATTTTCAAACCCAACGCCGCCCACTTGACCAATGCTGAGAACGCCTACGCCAAAAAGTATAACGTCAAAACCGCGTGATATAAGCAGAAGGAATGATTGCTCCGTGCCCGCCGAGCCATCCAAGGAATATAAAATAAAAAGCCAACAAATTAAACAAGTGGTATGCCTGTCAGCAACGCCGTGGCTATAAGTTTCAATGACGCAACGAAATTCCCCTTGACTGAAGAGTGCATTCAATCAAACGCACTCATCCAGACAAACACGCCAACAACACCGCCGAGCATCAAAACAGTAACGAAGCCCGCGCCTGCCTTGTCAGCCATTGTGATGGGTTTCACCGGTAGTTCACCGTTGTCTTTGCCGCCGGCGTTTGGATTTCCTTTTGACGTTCCACCTGTGCCGTTCGTAACTGGTGGGCTTGTCTCGTCGATGAGAAGACTCGAGACCGCGGCCAACACATTCATTGCTTCACCCGCACCCGTGGTTTTGTCAGTGGCAGGATCCACGAATTTGCCGAATGACCAGTAGAAGCCGCACTGGCGACCTGTTTGGCCACCAGTACACTGCTTGACTGCCGCCTCTGCAGATTTACGCAAAACCGGAAGAATCTTGTCCCTAGTGTAGGGGGCGATCTGAGTAACAACGGATAACCATCGATGAATATAGCCCTTGAATGACAGCATGTCGGGAGTACATGTCCCCTTTCCAGCCTTGCCTTCGCAAGGGACCTCGTAAGCAATATCGTTGGGGAAGAAATTCTTCAAGGTGTATCCAAGCAGCCCATCCAGAGCAGTCTTCCACTTTGTGTTTCCATCAGTCTGTGGAGCCATGTCAGTCAGTTCTTGGCATCACAGTGAGCAAGGGAGGGGGGTTGTCGTTCATCACATACGTAATTGTACATGAAAGCGGCACCTTGTATCAGAACACCAGCATTGTATGAGAAGGTAGCCTCGTTGACATCGGTGCAATTCTTGTCAACGTGCGCGCCGTCGTATGCTGCCCAGGATTGGTGATTGATGTACTTGTGGTCCCACATCCAGTCCCAAGCCTTTTCAGCACGTCTCGCATAAGTGTCGTTCTTGGTATATCGGGCTAGGCGAGCGCCCATGTTAAAGAAGATTCCGTTGGCGATAGCTGCGGCAGGAAATTAGCAAATGTTCAGATCTAAATATCAGAAAAACGCCCCAATCCATACTATTCTTGTATCCATATCCCTGATTGGAAAAGGGAATCTGCCACCGCAGTCCTCCGCCACATGTTTCGTCGTATCGGCTGGGGTCGGCTTGGGTATTCCATACAGCTTGGGCAAGGGCGAGCCACTGAGGCTGATCTTGTGGTGGATCGGGAAATTTGTTCTCGGCAGCCAGCATGGCAGACATGCCCCAAAAGCCTTGATCGTCGTTTCCGAGGGACATGGTGTGGTTGCTGGGCATGAAGTTCTTGTTCTCGCCAACCTGGTGTAGTAATCCTTGCATGACAACCTTGTTGTAAGTCGAATCTCCCGTTAATTTCCAGTAGTCAATGTATGTGGCCATCATGGCGCCACCTTCCCACCAGTAATACGGACCCTTCCCAGATGCAGGAGGGCCTGGTAGAATCCCGGGAATCTCTCCGGATTGGTTCCCTTTGTAATAAAGCATCAGGTCGTACGCCAGTGTTCGCGATGATTCGCGGATACTATCTAGTAAGCTGTGTCAGCAATGGTGGCAAAACATCATGTCGCGTTTGAGAAATTGCAAGCATCGCAAGAGCTCCAAGCCATCATTCCTACCCGGAGAATCAATCTTGTAATACTGCGCATCGACTGCACCCAACAGGAACAGTCCTCCTAGTACGGCAAGTTTCGCCGATGAAAATAGTGATGAAACCATGCTGTCGAGTACCGCAGCGGTCGACGAAAGTATGTAGAACAGGCTTGCTGTATGTCAACTAGCTCTCAGCGATATTTCGGATGCGGGCAAAGAAAGATGGTTGAATGATTCTGCTCCGAATATGATGGAACAAGGTTGGGTGGCGGTATCGATGAAATTGGATGGTTGATATCTTGGGTCCAGCGAATGTGACGGCAGCCGGCGAGAACCGTGGATCGAGCGAGTGACAAGTAAAGTGAGAAACGGATACAGCCTGTCACTGTAGAACAGAAGGATGGTCGAGCAGAGAATCTCTTGTCGGAAGGAGCAACGTGTGGATGGAGACCTCCAAGAGTGAGGGCTAGTAATGAGGAGGGACCCTCTGAACACCGGACAACTTCAGACGACAGAGTTCAAGAAGATGGAGGAAGAAGAAGGAAAGTGGGGAAAGGCCAGCAGGTGAGCACTGCTGTGCATTGCTGTGCATTGTTTTGCCATGGTGGCAGTCTGGCAGACACCGGCACAAATTGGCCCCGGCACACGGAGTGTGGACTCGTGGGCGGCAGTCTGCAGACAAAGACAAAGGAGCCTTGGCATTGGCATGCAGGACGCCAATTGTGGATGGCCTCGAAATGAGCTTGAGAGCAGAGTGAAAGCAACAAGACTCTGGGCGCTACATACGGGGCTGTGCATGGCATGAGAGGGACAGAAAAGAATTCCCAGGGAAATGGGTGGTTGCGCAAAGTGGGTTCCATTTGCTTGGCACCAGCACAGTCATGACCACTTCGGCCAGCAGCAACTTGACAGGGCGGACCCAGCAGAGCAGGAAGATTATTGCCGTGGCATTTGGAATTATCGACGGGCTCTTCACTTTGTTCAGGATGGATGGAAAGTGTCTGGTGGCTTCGGCAACGATTCACCCAAATGTCACCCTTATTAAGTGGGGGTTTCTATTTTCTAAAAAAAAAAACCCCCCCCAAAAAAAAAACTTAATCGACATGCCCCAGTCTTTTGTTCCTCTCTAGCAGCTGCAATCAGCTGCAAGTAACACTATTATTAGCGAGCTACAGGGAAAATGCATAGGGTATGTACAATAGTAATCCTGGCCCCTGTCTCCTTCATTTCCTAGCTAGCATCTGATTGGCTCAATTTCCCCTGTCATGTAGACATGCGCGGCCACGCGTAAGTAAAAATCCGTTGTCGCGACGTGTCACCAGCGAGTCCGACCATGACCATGATCGACGTGTTCCGGGGCGGCGACGGTGCGCCAAGGTTACTCGGAATATTGATAGGCACGGAGCAACTGCATTGGCGTCGATGGGATGTTGCAATCAGTACTCTCCGTACGGAGTACAGGGGGGGTATTACGGATGGCCGGAACAATGACGGACCAATTGGGACCAGTCACCTTGAAGCTCGCGTTCAGAAAGTCGACATTGGTTGTGGCCAGTGCATTTTGTGTAAGGGAAACTTGACAATTGCTGGCGATACCCAGAAAGTGTTTCATGGACTGGTTATTGGGTGAGGTACCATGTACATTCTACGACGCATGTGAATATGGGCAAGTTGTGACACTCTGGGAACCCCCGTGACATCCTCAACCGAGAGATTGAACATTCATCGAGTTCAAAGATTAATCGTATCGCATTACTACATATGCCTTAGAAATCCTAGACTCGTGCTCACCCCATCTGTGCATGTGTTTTTATATATTTTCGAGTATTTGACGTGTCTCGGTCCTTTGTGCGTGACGTGTTTCCGCCAGTAAAATTATTTCTTCCGAGATGACATGACAGATCATAATTCGCTGCTTTGCAATTAATGGTTTATAAAAGGGCTCCCCGCTCGGACAGCCCGGTCCGAAATACTCCCTAAGAAACGTACGCGGGCTTGTAGCTCTTATCGGGAGTGACCTTGTGGCCATTGGCAAGCTCGACGTCGTTATAGCTGGGGTATGTAATCAGGCTGCAGGGGAGGGGGGAAAAAAAAGAAGTCTTGTCAGCATGAGGGATTCGAAGCATGTTTCTTGTTGGTCAGCTACATACCGGTCCTTGTTGTCGACCACGGCAAAGGTGGTGAAGCCGTTGCCCTCGCCGAACTGGCCGCTCCAGCCCGAGGTCACGGTGTAGTCGCCGAAAGTTTGGGCGATGCCGTTGTTGCGAGAGGCGCCCACGTTGCCGTTGCGCAAGGTGACGAAGTGGACTGGAGTTCTGGAGAACCGCTTGGGGTTGATGGCGAAGTCGATGGTGCACTTGTTGTCCTGGGCGTCGCAGTTGCGGACGACGCCCTCGAAGGTGGTTTCGGGGATATCAGACGAGGCCATCATGGACACCTCCACGGGGGCGGGGGCGCCAACCACGGAGGTGGCGGCGAGGAGGGCGGCAACGATGGTCTGCGTGAAATGCATGGCGGTGGATGTATATGTTGGGCAAGTTCTTGTTCTTGTGATTTGGAATGAAGACGAGGTGAGGTGAGATGGATATGAGGATAACAGGACAGAGCAGGCCTCTCTCTTTATAGGAATCCCCAGAAGCTCTCCCGCCCCGAACGGTGCCCGACATTATACGTACGCACATGAGATGTATACGAGGAAAAAGACAATATTACCATGGCGTGTGCCATCCATCATCCGTCGTGGTTTGTGGGTTGCTGGCCGGCTGGGACGCGAAGCCACCTCAGCCCCCCAGCCGCAAAGCTCGACGCTGCATACATATGGGGAAACCTAGGCCTAACCTAACCCCCACCTCGTAAAGACGCAAAGGCTAAGTAATGCCGAAGACGCATCGACCCCATGATGATGACATGATGACCATGTTCTCCCTCACCTGCTGTGCGACGCATGGGTAAATGTCCCACGGGGTTGAGATGCAGGCCACTGCGGCGATGCCATCTTGACAGCCCGATTACTCAACGGACGGCGCATCCCATACCAGGACATTTCAGGCTCTATGTTTCCCACGGATCGCCCGGGATGCAGGGATGAGGACAGGCACAAACGAGGCAACCATTTTGATGGCGGCCAAGGTTGCCATGCCAAGGTGCTAAAACCTCGTATCGGCCTTGGATACTCCGAAGCGTAGCTTACATGGCGCAGCCCACGTCAACAAGCCCACATACGGACGGGGCACGGAGTGATGAATGGGAAGCGGAGAGTCAACAGCCGGCCGGGTTTCTAAAAAAAGAAAGGAAATATCCTCTCCTTGGCTGTGTGGATGTACAATGTACATGGGGGGGCTCCAACAAACTCTTCTGATGTTCTTCGTATACTAGCGCGCGGAAGGCCCAGGACTGACATAATGTTGGGGAAAGCCGAAGCCCGCCAAGGTTGCCGTGCGCCGTGTTATCCGTCACGTTACGTACTTGCATTGTACTCGGAAGCCGGCTCGGAAAGCAAGCAAAAAGATCTTGGAGCCGCACTGCGCCCATCATCATTTGGGTCGCCGGACTCTGCCAAACGGATTTGCGGGGCGGGCAGGCCTACCAACAAGTTGGTTGGCTGTTGCCATTTTTGCCACCATGCCGAGAACGGCTGCTGATGCTACATATTACATATTTCTGCCACGGACACAGGCAGGCCGAGCTGACGTGGACTCGGGGCAGGGAATTAGAAACGACCATGTCGTAAAAGATGGTCCGGACGCGTGTACTAAAGTGCCGCAAATGCGTGCGATGGCATGGCAGGACTATGTAGGACGTTGAGGAACTCATGATATCGGGCTTTTGGCCGGTAAGGCTACACTTTCGTACCGACCGGGATGCTAGACCAATCAGAATAACGCGTTGCTCAAGGTCACCCCTCGTGCCAGCGAAAAAGAGCGGGTCGGTACGCAATTGTAGCCTTACCGGGCTTATGCGAGACGAAGGTGTCAATCTTTTTTTTTTTACCGTTGATTTTTCAGAATTGTTTCCGTGGCCCACCTGGAAATCGCCTTATTTTGCATAAATCTTGAAAAAGAAGGGTCCATATCCTAGACACGTAGTATACAAGTTGTTTTCATTACCCCCCCTCGCAGCCTATTGGGCACATGTCCTTCTCATCCGCATCCCGTGTCCGTGTCCACAGCTTTTAAAATCCTTTCATTATATATATACAAAATCTTCATCGAAACATGTTCAGCAACCGCTGTACTGGCCAGGCATGGGTATCCCTATATCTCTCCACCATGGTCCGAATAGCTCTTCTCTCATAATGGTCCGTGAAAAAGTCTCCATACACTTGGATGCCGAACGCGGCGTGGACGAGAGCAGGCGGCGAGGCGGGATTGCACAAGGCGATGCCACTCTGCTCCAGGAGGAGCAGCCTTACGTCGTTTTCGACTTGTCGCCAGCTGGAGCGGGACGAAGGGTATAGCCTACGAAGGGGGTTTCAGCTCAAGTTAAAAGTAATATTGCTCGGATTGTGTACCATACCTCAGCTGTGGATTCTCAGCTACCAGAACGGACTTGGCCAGGAGGCTGAACTGTATGCTCGTGACTTCGATGTTGGACCGGTACCAGACGGTCGGGAAGATTTCACCCAGGGCTTTGTCGGCGGGCCTTCTGAAGAGGGGCTGGATGTCGGCCAGGACGGCCTTTTCGAGGTGTTCTTGCTGATCCATTAACCTCGCTGTTATTCCCCATGTCAGTAGTTGTTCGCGTCGTGTTTCGTCATCAACCGGTTGGGGGGTTTTTTTTTTTTTTGCTTTGGTTAATAGGTTGGTTGGGATGGTCGATTGCTTACACCACTCTATTGCCGAGTAACCGCCCCATTTCCATTTCGCCACCTGTACCAGGTGCATGACGCTCTTGTTGGCTGGTGAGGCAATGTGCCAGAACTCCGGTGGTAGGATCAGCTGGGGAGCTTCTAAGCGCGTGAAGGAGTGATAGATTTCCTGCCGCAGAGCCATCCAGTAGCTTGCCTGCATCAAGCTTCTCCGGCCAAAAACGGACTGCGAGGGAAGACTCCTCAAGACTGCATCTATAATGGCAAGGAAGTTGACCCGTTTGCCAGCTCCAGAGTGGACGGTACTGGGTTGGCCAGATAGCTGAAGCTGGTCGTCTTCGTTGTCAATCTCCTCGAGCTGGCGGAGGATGACGGCAGTCGCCACAATGCTGTCCCGATAGTCGTCGTCTTGCACATGGTGAAACTGTCGAAGAGCGGGCATGCAATGAAGCATATATTCCACCGCCGAATGCTCGTCCAGATGGGGAAGGAGTTGGCCATGGTAGAGTATCCCTTGCGGAGTCTTGTACTGGGGGAGACGGCAAAGATGGCGAGCCGCCACTGCGAAGACGGCGTTGAGCAGATGAGGATGTTCCCTGGCTCTGGCGGGCACTACCAGATGGAAGTGCCGGCTTTCGTCGCACAAATCGAACTGCAGCGCTGTTAGCACGGGGCGGCCCATGCATGCATGTGACCATGATCCGGCGGTTGGACGTTACCCAGTGGGAGATTTCCTCGGTCCAGTATCGCAGGAGACACGCTTCCTGAACATTCTCCAGCGGAAACGCTCGTTTGTCGCCGTCGGTGGAATTTGTATAGGCTATGCTCGATGACCTGGCATGGGGCGAGTGATCCGTGTAGCCTTGCGTGACCGAGGGGGGTGTTGTTCCGCTCTGGCTGCCGCCGTACAAGTTGTTGGACCCGACCTGGGGAAGTGATGACACGAAATGGGACTCTTGATTGGAGGACAACTCTACCGTTTGGAGCTGCGAGGCTCGATGACTCCCGAAACTGTCCGAGTGGTGCATCAGACCTGGCATGAACGTCGCCGCATCAAGGGCCGATGGATCTTTAGGATCGGCATCCATTGCCTGCGAGTCGTCCGAGGAGGCATCTGGTGAGGGCTGGGCAAGTTTGCCCTCCTGGGGGAAGGAGGCACGCCTGTTCCTATTCTCCTCCGCAGACGCAATCATGGTCGACCAAGACGGCGAAGCACTCTGATCGGGGCTCATGGGCTCGCGAGCAGCGGTACCACCACGGGCATGATATCGAACTGAACTTGGTCATGAGCTTTGCCGGGCACGCGAGCCATGTTGGGAGGAATGGCACTTACAGTGACGGGCTTCACTGTTGACCCATTTCTGGTCTCGTGAGAAGCTCGCAACGGAGCCATGCTTGAACACCGTCTTCTTCACAGGCCGCGTGCACGGAAGTGCCTTGATCTGGCATCGCTGACATTTCGGCCGCTCTTCGTCACCTGGGGCTCCGCGTGAGTTGTGTGTCTATGACGGGACACGCAAGAAAAGGAGAGACGGAAGAGGAGAGAGAGACAAGGCTAGACATGGCTAGACATGGCTAGACATGGCTGTGTTGCTCACATTTGACATGTTTTTCTGCTTCAACGTCAGCATGCTGTGCTGGACCGTGCTGTGCTGTGCTGTGCTGTGCTGTGCTGTGGGGGCAACGGGCCAGTCGGAGTGCAGCCAGAGAGGTTGAGGATGATTTCGCTCCCTACTTACCTTTGCATTGGGTGCAGGGATGCTTGACGGCCGGCATTTCCTGCTTGAGCAAAGCTTGAGCGAACAAGGTCTTTTCTGAATGGAATGAGAAAGCTGCGGGCGCCGAGGACACACAACTGGGGCGTGGGACCGGTGGAAATATCGGTGGAAATATCGGTGGAAATAATAGATGATTGAGGAAAGAGACGGCGATGGACCCAACAATCGGGCAACGACATGAAAGGCGACCCCCAAATAAAGGTGGTGCGAAAGCTGACGACGGGTGGTGGGTGGTGGGTGAAGCGAAGAAATCGTCAGTGTCAGCCCGGTGATTGGCACTCGAAGACGGGGAGGTGGGACTCGTTGAACGTTGGTATGCTATGCGGCCCGGACTGTATGTATACGGAGCATGTGTTTATACATTAATCGTCAACTCGTGCGGGAATAGATGCATGTTTCGCCGGCGATACATGCAAGAGATGTGAATTCTGCAAATGGCGAGCGAATTGGGACCTGGATTTCCCGACCCCTACCAGCCAACAAACAAACGGCCAAAACCAGTTGAGCGAGACAAATGAACCGAAACTCAACTTGACCAAACGTTTCAACCGTCTCAACCGTCTCCTCGGGGCATCCATCACATACTCGGCAGGCGCGTCGCCAGGGGACCGCTCTAGCTTCTTCCGTGGGCTGGAACGTGGTGGCTTGTTCATCAAACCTTGGAACAAAGTCGATGGTGAACGCGCATCAACTCATTACCTGGGCTTCAGCGACCCAAAAAAAAAAACAAAAAAAAACCCCACCAAAATCGGACTCTGCTTCACCAGCCGCGTCTCCGAACGTGCAACATTTATTTGATTGTCGACAACGATTCCATCAACTTGCTCCGTACTGCCGCCAATCGCAAAACGATGCAGGGTGCAGGGACCGCCAAGTGCCACTCACCTCCTCTCTCTCAGGGTGTCACTAAACGATGTGCACGGGGCATCTCTCGGAGATATGGCGTCCCGCTCCGTCTTCAAACAAGACGCAAACAAACAGAATAAATGCGGGGAGGGGGGGGGGGAAGGAATAACGAACCAAGAGGAATATCAAAAGCGTTGTTGGAAGAGGGCGACAACAGCTGACAGACAAGGTGGAAACAAGCCATCCAGGGCCAGGGGAGGGGAGTTTCAGCCCTTTCCCCTGTTTGTTGGCGCTCGCTCCTTGGCATGAGCCAATGCCAATGATGCCAATGGGGAGAGTTGCAGGGCGAATCGTGACCTGCAATCTTCACATCGTAGTCCAGATCGACCTTCACGGCCACGGCGAGATACCGACACTCTGATTCGTCACATACCGTGCTTTGTCGCCATTATATGCCGGTGATGCGTACTACATCAAGACCATGAGGGCAAAGGATGGAAGCAAAGGACAAGCGCACCATATTGTTGCGGAGAAGAGGCAAGTAGAATGAAAAAGGCCCAGGTCAATCTTGAATGGGCATCGCCGGCAAATTAGTCCGATGCTCTTCTATGCAAACTATGGTTAAGAAAAAAGAAGCAAGTAAAATCATGCTTCCCTTCCCATCCCATCCCATCCTATCCTATCCCTTTCCAGTTTTGTACAAGTCGTATAAATTTCTGTGAGGCATATCTCATCACTCCGCCTCGGGTACATCAGCTGTGCTCATGACAACGGAGAATTGGCCTCCGGCCGCAGCGCCAATGAGTTTTCTGCCCTTGACGTCCTTGCCCCTGATACGCTGGACGGTGTGCACGTCGTCCTCGTTGCCCAGTCCCAGCTGACCAACTGATCCAAACCCAGTGGCAAATCCGACACCTTCCTTGTTGATGAAAATGGTATGGTCTGTTCCACAAGCGACTGTTTCCACGTCGCCAATTTCGGGCACCGCAGTCGGGCGCAGGCAAATACGCGGCTTGTTGTACTCGTCATGTCGCACAAGGGTGTCGTCCTCAAGTTGCGTCTTGGAAAGCTCGATTCCGAGTTGGCCACCATCTAATCGGCCCCAAACAAAACATTTTCCATCAGAAGTGACCGCCGAAGAATGGTGACCGCCGCCGTCCAGCATTGTAACACCCTTGCCACAGAGATCAGGGATCTTCATTGGGTGCGGGAGAATAGCTTCATCACCGCCGGCTTCCTTGGCATATCCAGCTTCACCAAAGCTGTTGAGTCCCCATGCCCAAACATTGTCTTTGCGGTCGATGGCAAAGGAGTGATATTCGCCGGAAGCAATGTATTTGATGGGACGGGTGCAAACTCGGACCTGGCGGGGGAGAAGTGTCTCGGACTGATAACGCCCAAATGGTTGGCGGCCAAGCTGATTTTGCTCGTACGATCCCCAGCCCCAAACTTCGCCAGATTTGTCCAGTGCCAGAACGTGGTTAGCTCCGCAAGTAATCTGAGTGATATTGTCCAATTCGGGAATCAAGATGGGGTCCGTCTGAATTTGGACTACGCCGCCATTCTTGTCGTAGCAGAAACGGCGGTGTCCTTTGGCGTTCTAAATGATTGTTGTTAGTTGCATATCGTGGACAGGCGCACACACTCTTGCTGCTGCTGCGACTTACTCGGAAGGCTCCCCATCCATAAACGTTTCCATTCGCGGTCAGCACAAAGCTACAGCTGTCACCAGCAGCTACCTGTGTGAAGACTGTTCCTTTGGCAAAATGCTTGGAAGGGACCTCTGTTGGCGAGCATTCACGAGGATTTAATTCGCCGTCTTCGTCTTCGCTGTCAGACGCTTCGTTGTCCATGTCCTTCAAGGCACCTTCCCACGTGGTGTCTCTCCCCAACGCGCCTTCATCGTTGACGCCCCAAGTTAAAATCTTATTGTCGGCAGTGAGAGCGATGGTGTGCATACCACCACAAGCAAGCTGTACAACATGGTGTGCAGATTCTTGGTTGGGATCGAGCGCTGGGATCAATTTGGGAACCAGGGCGGCGGTGCGCTTGGGACCGAGACCAAGCTCACCACACTCGCCACTGCCAAAGGAGAAGACGGCCATTGGCTCCGTGGGCGTCTTGTTCAAGATGACAGGCTCCTCGACAGCCTTTTCCTCCTTCTTGGTAGACTTCTTGGTAGACTTCTTGGGGGCGGCTTTCAGCTTTGGTTTCTCGGCAGGAGCTTCGGTCTTGGTGGCCTTCTTGCGGCGGGCGTCGGTGGCATCCTCCTCATCATCGGCGGCGGCGCGCTTTCGCTTCGTGGTTGCTGGTTTTGTGCCATTACGCGACTTGCCATTGATTTCTTGAACGCAGCGTTAGAATGTATGTTTCGGCGTTGAGATAGGCCGCCTAGAGCTGGTTGAGCTCAAGATGCCAGGTCGCGTCTTGAACGTGTCCGTTACTGACCAGAGGATTTCTTAGCAGCAACAGGTGCGCTTTTGACAGGCATTTTCTTTGTGACTTTGACAGCAGCTGTGCCATTTGGCTTAGCCTTCTGTCTTGTGCTGGTGAGCTTTTTCGACGCCATGGTTGATGGCTTCTAGGATGAGGTTTGGTAAAAGAAAATAAAAACAGGTAAGTGTTGGTGACAGAGGTCGAATTTTTTCTTGGCTTACTCGTTTGAGCACCAGCCTTGTTTCAAACAAAGCATTTGTCGAGGTGGCTTTGGTGGCCAGGGGGTGCGATAGGGCGTGCAGGTCCGTGGTGGGGCAAGCCATCGAAGTGGGGCTCAACTGGGCCTTGTGTCTTGCACCTTCAATCATTCATCCATCATCAGTGCTTTGTTTCGCAGCGGTCAAGAAATGTCATCCCGGCTCAGAGATGATGAAACACCATTTGAGCAATGTCTGGTTCATTCTGGCCGGCAGCATCCCGTTTGCCTAGGCAGGTGGTAGGCAGACAGGCAACTTCGTCTGTTGCGCAGCGTATTTTCATTATTATTATCCTAGGGGCATTGGACGATAATAGAACGACCGACGCATTCACCCAGATTCACTGAACAACCCCACGATAAGCAAACACGGAGGGAAAATGGATGTTTGACTGATCGCGCCTCGAATAAAACTACATAGAGCACCAGAGCACCAGAGCACCAGAGCACGGCCCAGGAGTCGGCGAGACGGGTCTCGGTTATTACTGATTCCCCGCGCCTAATAAGTAGCCGAGAATCTCCAGTGTCCGCCCGCGGATTGTTACTGTGAATGAAGGGCCATCATGACTCATGGAGCTTCATTACTTGGTTTCCTTTCAAGCTAGCAAAATTCGCGTCCAGTCCAGAGAAGCCGAGACTCAGCACAGGATTTCGTTCAGATATCGCTGGGCTCGCCTTGCATTCTGAGCTTGGGCCACCTGCCCTTCACTACGACAACGTTCATGAGTCGGTCATCACAATGGCTTTGAGGCTATCCCAGCGGCTTTGGAAGGCTAATTCAAAGGTGTCCGCTCAAAAGGTCTGCTTTGTCGGAGAAATATTCACCGCTGACCTGCCTCCTATAGCTTGCAAGGAAGGAACAGACGCGGCAATTGAGTTTACATGAATATCAGGCCCAAAATTTGTTAAGGGATGTACGTCGAGGTTCTTGTCTAGAAATGACAAATTCAAATTCACACTGACGGACGATCAGCATGGCGTTCCAGTGCCTCGTGGTCGAGTCGTGAGGACGGCGAGCGAGGCTCGAAAGGCTGCTGAAGAGCTAGGTGAGCCCTTTGCGCAAGCATTCCTCCCATCATGTCATCATTCTCGGTATTCACAGACTCGTCTCAGGTGTCCCGTGCATGGTCAAGGCTCAGGTGCTGGGTGGCGGCAGAGCGGGAGGCCAGTTTGGGAGTGGCCTCGAGAGCGGCATCCAGGCAACGTCTACGCCGTCCGGAGCCGGAGAAGTGGCAAGCAAGATGCTCAACCAAAGACTGAAGACCAAGCACAGCAGCTCTGACGGATCTGTTGTCGAGAAGCTTCTTGTCACAGAGCTTGCAAGCTGCGAATCAGAATGGTACCTGGCCATGACGATTGACCGTGAAAATTATCGACCAGCAATCATCATATCCAAGAAGGGGGGTGTCGATCTCGACATCCTAATCCAGGAATACCCCGAGACGCTCTTCACATTCGATTTCGGCGTCAGCGAAGGAATTACAGATGCCTTGATTCACGATGTCGAACATCGTTTCGGTACAAGCGGGCCAGAAACTGGTCACCTGAGGCAAGTTCTCACCCGACTGCACAAGATCTTCGTCGAGCGCGAAGCGACCCACCTAGAAATCAATCCCTTGGGTCGTTCAGCGCAAGGCAGCTTCACGAGTCTAAATGCCTCCTTCACCTTTGACAAGGCCGCCGAAAGACGGCAAGCAGACCTGTTCGCGCTGCGTGACAAAGCACAAGAGGTGCAGGATGAAGTGGATGCCGAGAAGCATGGCCTCGTGTATGTGAGGATGGATGGAAACATCGGCAACGTTGTGAACGGGGCTGGCTTGGCCATGGCAACCAACGATGCAATCGGCTTTCATGGTGGCGCAAGTGCCAATTTTCTTGACGCTGGTGGCAAAGCCACAAAGGACACGATGATACAAGCGTTTCGCATCATTACGCGAGACGAAAGGGTAAGGGCCATCTTGGTCAACGTTTACGGCGGTATGTGTACTGAGATAGTGAAACCACTCGCAAGAGCGTGAACTAACAAGACGCAGGTCTGACGAGATGCGACATGATTGCAGAATCCGTCATCGGTGCAACTGCTGAGTTGGGCATCTCTGTGCCCATGGTGGTGAGGTTACAAGGCACAAATTCTGAACAGGGATTGAAGATGGTAAGCACCGAAGAAGTCTTGACCTTTATTCTTTACTCTTGTCTTTACTCACGCGCGATGCACTAGCTCAAGGAAGCCAATCTTGGATTGTTTGTCGAGTCGGGGTTTGGCGATGCTGCGAAGCGGGTGGTAGAGCTTGTTCAGACGTGAATCTGGGTAGTAGGTAGTAGGTACTTACTCCAGCGTCGGCGCTGTATAGGACCACACGGATAATCGAACGTACAAGTGACAGATATGAACCTACAGAATTTGCTCCCCCATGCCCCCGCTAACGGGGCTTCACGGCTGGAACACATCGGGGAAGGCGCGACGCAAACCGCCCAGAGTGAATCCATGTTCATAAATTTGATTGATTTTTTTACTTCTCGGTAACCACCCGTCGTCACCATCTCCTCTCGTGAAGAAATCCGGCCGTTGCAAATCCAAGATGGCGAGTACGGAAAAGGATCCGGAAACCATTGCTTTCGCAAAGATGCTCTCTAACATCCCGTGGTGCGAACAATACGAAAGGATGATCTCGGGGCAATTGTATGTCCCCAGAATGAAAAGCATCCCCTTCTGATTCTTCAGCACCAACACTGTCCCGACTTCCCTAGATACGACGCGCAAGCCAAGGAACTTGTAGAAGGTCGGTTCCGCGCCAGACGCCTCATGCACAAATACAACCACCACTTCCCCGATGACGCCACGTCGGACTCTCTAGTCGCGGACAGAGAGGCCATGCTGAAGCAAATGTTGGGCAGTGTCGGCCAGGGAGCCTTCATTGAGCCACCGCTCAACATTGACTATGGATGCAACATCTCCATTGGTCACACGTTTTACTCCAACTTCAAGTAAGCCACCAGCGCTCTTGCCCACTCACAACATGCGCATTCACCTGATTATGTACCAGTCTTGTCATTCTGGATTGCGGCATGGTCAAGATTGGAAACCGTGTCATGTTTGGCCCATTCGTGTCCATCTTTGCCGCTACCCACGAGACGGGCGTGCAATCACGACGCGACGGAGTCGAGTATGCCAGGTCTGTCGAGGTTGGGGACGATTGTTGGATCGGCGGAAACACGACCATCATGCCCGGCGTGAAGATCGGCAAGGGATGCACCGTCGGAAGTGGCTCTGTTGTGACAAAGTCGATCCCTGATTTCTCGGTGGCTATCGGAACGCCAGCTAGAGTTATCAAGACGGTAGGTGCTGTACCTGACGTCGAGTAAAGTAAAGATGATATTGGTGGAAATAGGTATGCTTAGACGGGTAGAGGCTATAGCCAGATCAGCATGCGTCCACGTACAGCCGGAGGACCGGCGTCGTTACGGTGAGAAGGTACTCTTTTACTTTTTAAACCAGGTGAATTTGGCATTCCAATCCCCCGCCCCCAAAATTTTTTTTTTGAGACTGAATCTATTCGTGTTTTGCGCATCCCAATCTAGGACCTGTCCGTACAGTTTGAAGATCCTCCACATCTTACCATCCATTGCTCGTACAAATGATATGTTTTTTTTTTCCAGTGCCACCTTACTCCTTCTTTTTGTCGATACGAGGAAAGCAAAACCAAATGCCAAGCATAACGAACAACAAAGAAAGCACAATTGGCTGCAAGACCTTTGGATCCTGTGCTTGCGCCAACATGCCAGTCACAAACGGGATAACGGCAGCACCACATCCGCCAAAAGCAGACGCAAATCCGATGACGACAACATGGTGCTGACGAGGCAACAGTCTGCTCGCGACAAAAATGGCATTAGGAAAAAGAGGACCGAGAAAGAAACCCTGAAAGGCGACGGCGACAGCGGAGACATAAAACTGAGGAACCAGCCAAAAGATGAGTTCCAGACCTGCAGTCGCTCCAATATACATCTGTCGGACGCGTTAGTGGCCCGTCGCATGCTCGGATGAAGCAGAAGGGAGTTTTTCTCCTACACCAGTGGACAACTTGACGCCCAGCCGAGGAGTCACAAATCCTAGAGTGGCACTACCGACGGTGACGCCGAGCCAGAAGCCAACAGCCGACATGCCACTTGCGAATGGCCCGCCATTTCGAACACGCAGCATGAAGACGACGATCCAGCCTCCAAGGGCAACCTCGATACCGACGAGGCAGAAGAGGAACAGTGCTGCTACCCAGGAGACTCGGGCGGACGGCATCTTGAACAGGGCGTCGGTGAGGCCCGTCTCATTTTCAAGTTCGTTGGTCCTGTGAAGCTGTCGGTACTCGGCGCCAGAAGATTCCCAGAACGCCCATGCCAGGGAGACCGTTTCGACAGCTGCCAAGCCAATCTATCAAGGAGTCAACAAAGGGCATTTCTCCAGTCTTGACAGAAAAAGGGGAAACGAGAAAACAAAACTCACCATGATATAGTAGAATGAAAACCATGGCAAATCTGCCTTTGTGACAAGCGCTGTGGCAATCAACGGACTGACCACACTACCTGCACCGTAAAAGGCGTGCAAAACCCCCAACAGCTCACTAGAATTGGCGAGGTTGCCAACCCATGCATTCCACGCCGCGTCCGCCACTCCGTTTCCGAACCCCGCGAGAACAAATGCAAACACAAGCGCCGTGTACGGCGGGTGCAGCACGATGATGGTGTAGGCCGCTACGTGGCAGCCTCCGCAGATGACAGCGACCCCCCGCTGTCCCAGCTTGTGATGCAGGTGGTTGCTCAGCAGCGCAGACGACACATAGCCGATGACGGGGGACAGGAAGACGAGGGAAACGACAATGTACGAAAGATGGTAGTAGCTCTGGAGCTGAGCATGCAATTGTTAGTGCTTCGTCGCCGACGCAGAGGTCCCGGACGCGAGAGAATGCGTACATATGGAATAAGAGGCTGTCGATTTTGCGCATCCGGTTCACCAGTCAGCAGTGAGCACGCATTCGTGAGTTGGCGACATGGGCTCCATGTTGCGACTTACACCGTACGCAGCATCGGTGGCCCCCATGACCAGGAAACAAAAGAATGCGGCGGCGAGGCGGATCATGCTCGCGGGCGACTCGTTCCACCTCTTTGCGGCGGCCGAGATGGCAGGTGTCGGGCAGGGTTCTGAGCCGCCATTCTCTCCCAGAAGAGACGCTCTTCCTGAGGAGGACGGAGCATGTGCTCTGATGATGCGTCGTGGCTCTTGATCATCCGGCTTGATGGGCGCTGGCTCGGTCGTCAGGTGGTTCAGCTGAATGGCTAATGGCTGGAGCCATGGTTGTGGTGGTTGACACGGCATGATGAGTTGGAGATGGGGGAGTTCTCGCACTATTCCCTAGGAATTAGCTATTGACACAACCATAAAAGATACGATTTATTTTAATGACAATAATCAATAAACGCAAGCCGCACAATTAGGCAGGTGGACCGTTGATCCGGATCCACAGAATGATAACGCCCATGCGCATTCAATAAATGCTGTGTACAATACACCCCTGAATTATTTTACAAATCTACATAACAGGGGTGATGAAGCCAATCAGATATCAGCTAGGAAATGAAGAAGACAGGGGCTAGTACATCGTATTACGGATCCGTACTAGTAACCTGTATGGAAATAGATGTACTTTTTCGTAGCGCCATATACCCTACATATTTTCCTTGTAGCTCTCTAAAATAATACAGGGGTTTATTACACTTACAGCTAATCACAGCTGTTACACACTGTAGAGAGGGACGAATCACTGGGGCGTGCAGATTTGTAAAATAATTCAGGGGGTGTACTGTACAATACACCCCCTGAATTATTTTACAAATCTACATGCCCTAGTTATTCGTCCCTCGCTAACAGCTGCGATTAGCTGTACGTGCGATATAACCCCTGTATTTTTTAGAGAGCGACAAGGAAAATATGCAGGGTATATAACGCCACAAGAAAGTACATCTTTTTCTATGTAAATTAGTAGTATGACAATGTACTCCCCCTGTCGCCTTCATTTCCTATCTGATATCTGATTGGCTCAATTACCCCTGTTATGTAGATTTGTAAAATAATTCAGGGGGTGTATTGTATTTATTACGGCGCCAACATGGCTCAGCCCTACCGACCCAACAACTTCTTCATCGTGGCCCCCATCACGCCCGGGTCAGGAACGATTACCGCGCCAGCATCCTCCAAGGCCTTCGCCTTCTCAGCAGCCGTGACATCTCTCGCCGTCAGTATCGCGCCTGCATGCCCCATGGTCTTGCCGCGCGGGGCCGTCTGCCCTGCAACCATGGCCACAACCGGTTTCGGATGCCGTGTTGATCTCCGGTACACCTTGATCATCTCCGCTGCTCGTAGTTCCTGCTCACCGCCGATCTCCCCAATCACGACGATGCCTTCTGTTTCCTCGTGGTCGAAGAAGACCTTGAGGGAGTCGACTATCGTTGTGCCTGAAATGATGAGTCAGCTCGCTGTATGGACCAAAGGGAACATCACCCCCTTTTCTCGTCTCCCTCTTCTTCTTCTTTTGGTCTTGGGGGGACGTCCCCCGATGTATAAATGCTGGTGTTCCGTGACGTACCAGGCATGGAATCGCCTCCCACAGAAATTACAAAGCTCTGTCCCAGCCCAGCCGCGCTCGTTGACCCTACCGACTCGTAGCTAAGCGTTCCCGACTTGGACACGATGCCCACGCAACCCCTTTGATACTGGCGAAACGGCATGATTCCCACACGACATTGGTCTGGCGCAATGATGCCCGGACAATTCGGTCCCACGAGCCGAGACCTGCCCTGCGTCCGCAGCACCTCCTGCACACGGAGCAGATCGTGGACGGGAATGTGCTCGGCCACGGAGACAACGACGGGCACCTCTGCCTCGATGGCTTCAATGATGGCCTTGGCGGCGAATTGGGCGGGCACAAAGACTGCGCTCACATGTGGCTTGGCCTGTGCCATTGCCTGTTCTGGACTGTCAATGATGTCGCCCCCATCCCTGGTCCTCTGCGTTGCCCGATCTTGTTCCGTTTGTTCTGCTCCAACAGCCCGATCACCGGAGGGAAATTTGTGTCTGCTGAACGTACTTCTCTCACGGTCCCAAACACGGGCAGATCAAGATGTACTTGGCCGCCCTTTCCGGGCGAGACGCCGCCCACAACCTTGGTGCCGTACTCTATGGTATCTTTAGCATTTGAAGTCGCCTAGTCGTCCTTGATGTCAGCATTCGTGTGGCTGCCAAGAAAGAGTAACGCGCGCAAAAGGTGTCGCCGTACTGCCTGGCCCGTGAATCCTGCCGTAATCATCACAATCAGCTTCTCAGCTGCGCCCCAAGTAGTCCCGCGGCCACTCACCCTGGTATATTATGCGTGTGTTCTCGTCAATGTGCCTCAAATTGTCTATCGTGCAGTCGTAATCCGCCATGTGCCTGCTTGATGTCGAGAACATTGGGTGAGGGGGGGGAGGAGACTGGCGGATGCCGCGCATGCGGAATGCGACGCGCAACATGATGCTGGTGTTGTTGTTTTGACGGCCCCACGAGGAAATCACATATAACGCTGCTGCTATGATTTCGAGGCCACATCAGCGATTGCCCGTCACGAGAAGGCTTGACGGGCACAAAAGGGTTCCTGAGCCGAGGTGGTCGTGGACAAGCTGGCGAAGTCGACGGCTATAAGGCCTCGGCAATAAACTCGACCCCGCCATCTCCGGGTCTGGTACCGCGCTCAGTGATGTCACCACAAGGTGGATGCTAACACGGCTACATGAGACGAGGGACTCGGGCTCGGCATCGTGCCTCTTGTCTGATGCAGCTGCGCGTCCGCGCCACGTCTTGAGCAATCCCCGGGTGTAAGTCGCTGAGGAGAAGACGATGAATTTACTATCTAGGAATTCGGAATCTAACAGAGGGGAAAAGGAAGCTTATTGCAAGCTTCAAATCTATCAATAAGTGAATCTAGGTCTTTAAATGAAGCCTACGATGGTCACGATGACAAGCGCGATGCGTGAATCTGCATTAACAAACGAAAAGGGGATGACGAGGGTGAGGCTGCGATGTGAGGCTGCGATAACCTCAACATCCGCGCCCCCTACAGCGCAGAGAACCGCGCTCCCCGAGGGGTCAAGGCTCTCGAACTATACATACCGCCTTGCATCAGAGCCTGCAGGGCCTTTATTGGCAGGATTGGCACTTGAAAAGATTTATGGATGACAGGCTCGCCCAGAAGAGAACCCCGCTGACCTCGTTATTGGATGAATACTTGGCTGGGTAATGGAAGGGGTTAAGCCTTTTAAGCAAGTATATTCACAATCAAGGGGGACTGCTCTGAATCTCATCTATTCCACTTGCCATCATACCGGGTCATCTTTCAAGACCAATTCAATGAACAGCCAGATTGACTATTTTGGTGTTACATTTGACCATCTCGTTCTAGCTGATGATGATAACCCGGAAGTCTCACAGATCAATATTCCCGGGATGGACGACGATGGAGGTGCGTGTGCAAATGAGACGCTTCCGTTCAAGGAAGATTCGACCGAGTATACCGGTAGAAGAGTCCTAGCAGTTCCAAGGTGTTGTCAAAAGAGGAAAAGCACACAGGATCGATGGGAGGAATAACTTTGGGGTTGCGGATAGGGACAGTCTGCTCTTCCTGTTCCAGTTCAACCTGGACAACCATGGACATTGTCGAGGGCTCCATGACATGAATAATCCTGGCCCGCAGCTCTCTGACGTGGCCATTTGACTGTGGTGGAACGTTTTTTGCAACGACGGGAGATTATCAGCGACAAGTTGAATCAGCCAATCTATAACAATGGGGTTTCCAGACGCCGCCCCAGCACCGTTGCTGCCGCCGACGTCTGCTAGAGGACAGTAGCTGCCTATGTATTGGTTAATAACAATAGCATTGTCCTCATCGAGGCTGTGCACTCTTTCTTTTTCCAAGCTTGCGTGTTCAGATTACACAATGTAAGGTACAGTGGCCGACCAAACGATGGCTCTCTTTCAAGGAGACTCCATTCATCACTGTGTTCTCGGCGACGTGCTTCAGCCTCATCCGTACCATCTTCGTTATCAATAGAAGTCGTATCAGAACCTCCTGAGTCGCTGTCTTCTCGATGGCGCGCTTCAACTCATCTATATGACCATCGTTGCCAATATAAGTTGTCCTGGGACCGCTCGCGTCACCTCGGGTCGCTCGTGCTTATAGCGTCATCGTGTCCCAATGCAAATTGATTGACAGGGTACTCGAAGTGATGCTGTTGTTAAGTTGTGCGCTCGTAGCTTGACTTTTTCCGACCGAGGTCGATAATCCGCGAGGTTGTGGGTGCGGTGGTGTGGTAGGCTGCCGTATTAACGGCCAGGTACTCCAAGCAAAACCACAGCACTTACGTATCGGTATCACGGGCGCCTCGAGTGCTGATGAAGCTAACACATGCTAACTCGTTTAAGACAATTTAGCGCTCTTGCAACAAATTCCAAGTCCTAGTACGGAGTAAAGTCATTTCAAAGCATATGAAAGAGTTCGAGTAATGGGGGACACACCGTGGCCACGGGAGCGTCGTAGACCAGGTTTTGGGTCTTGGCCTGCAGATGATGGAGAAGACGCGCAGCCGTCCATTGTTGCATAAGAAAGAGTGGTCAGCCCGTGGTGCAGAGATGTGGAATCAGGCTGCAGCAGTTTCACCGTTTTATGAATACATGAAACCAGAAACACAGCAATCATGATAAGCCACCAACTGGAGAATTCTGGGCGGAAGTTCCCCGGACGGAGCAACCCATGTCGAAGTATCACTGGGATGATCAGATTTCTGAAAGCAACTACGGAGTACTCCGTGGACCGGGCCATCTAAACGCCACCTACAGGAGTCCCCCCGAAAGAAGTCTTCCTCCTGACCGCGAATGAGTGTGGTTAGCGATTACGGAGGAGCTGACCCCGTCTAGTTGCAGGGGTATGGCAAAGTACATTGTAGCTGAATGCCTTAAAATGTCGCAGGATGCCTCAAAGTTGTATTCGATGTCACATCTGCTTATGCTTTGAAATCTAGTCCGCATTACCCATCTCTGCCCTTCTAAAAATCAGCCATCCCCAACAATGGACTTTTCCACGTACCAGATCGATGCTCGTATTGCTTCGAGATCCGCGAAGCAAAAAGGCACAGCTTGCTATATAGGAGGCTCTTGGCAAAGAACCATGACTCCCTTCGGGCTGCTCCGTGCCTCTTGGGTAAGTAAAAGTCCGAACGAACTTTCGCGGTTGTCGAATATGATGGCCTGACCAAATGAAAAAGAGGCAGCATGTGATACTATTCATTGTCCACTTGCTTCGAGACCACGAAAACCCACCGGCTGCACATGTCGAAAACTACGTGTACCTCCGAAGTAACTACACTCGGCTTCGTTTTTCTGAACAGCAAACGGGCGAGGTGTAGGACTACTATTCAACATGAACGAGTTGGCACTATGCCAGACTATTGACCCCGATACGTTGAGCAGTCCCAGGAGGATGGATAGTAGGGCAACGCCTTGGCGTGTTGCACCTACTTTCTTCCCGGTCTCCTGTTCGCTGGCGTCCCATGCCTTTGGTCAGATAGCACCTACTGTGCCTCCAGGTATGCCCAGTGCAGCGGTGATGGGAAGGCATCTTGACCCAAGGTCTGATCAAACATGGCGGTGTCTAAATACACCACTGCTTCTGCAAACACCCTGCGTGATATACTCTGGGGGGGAAAGAGTCGTTAATGGGGACCGTTTTTGATACTGAATTAGTAGCTGATCCGTGGGGATGAGTAGGGTCAATTGAACGGTCAGACCAGAACTGAATAATCAATTAAGAGAGGGGGGGTAGTTGATTTTATTATAACCTGTTGCAAGATATACACATAAACAGGCCACAGAAACGCTGGGCTAGAGACGACGCAAAACAAAAACCGACGATGATACTCTAAGAGCATGACCCTAAGTGATCCCCTTTATAGATCAACTGATCCCTTTCCCTTGATGACTAATATCGTCATCCATTGATGTACCGACTGCCCCTTTTTATATCTGACGCGATGCACACACTACCTGTCAAACGAAGCATTCACGAAGAATGGAGATTGCACGTGAGCGCCTAATGTCTGATGACGGCGAGGGCGTTCTATGGGGTCCCGGATGGTCAGAGTGTGCTTCTCCAGTTTCCAAAGAATGGCTCCATCAGACAATACTATGCGAAGCGCAAGAATGATGCTCCTGTCCCCGGATTCTCTGGGCCGGAAAAGCTGCTCCAAAACGGTACAGCACGGCGATATCTAGTGCAACTACATATTCCTTGACGATCAACGCCAAGCTCGGAGATCTTGCAGGCTCATCGATCAAGGGTGCACCATATTCGACTGTATACGGGGCAAGTCATTACCTTCCCGACGTCACATCCGCTTCAGCAGAGCGGGAAATATTTGCACCGGGCTCGGGCTTTCCACGAGATCATGAGGCGCCGCCATTCGAGGGCGCTGACGATTGTACCGTTGAAAAATGTTCCAGCAAGGTCATTTCTCAGACCTTTGGTTGCTGCCGGCACCCACCAGATCGAGTCATCGCTGGGAACGGCAATATCACACGGCCAGGTGAGGTACTGCAAGCTGTAGAAGAAGATGCTGCTATTCCCATATGCCTGAAGTCGAGCGAAGCGGATAACACACACCCATGAATGTGGAATCGGGCTTCGAATCTTGTCATGAACAAAGACCCGCCGATGGGCAGAACCGGCGCTTCTTTCAATAGGTCAATGGGGCATGAAGTTTGCCGCCTGCTCATTTGTTAGTTGCGCAAATATCATTAAGACTACTTCTGTGCAAAGTTCCAGCAAAACTATGTTCAATTGCGTGTAACGGCTCGAGGTCAACACGAGCGTCGTAGACGAGCCTTGGCATCATGCCTTTATTATTACTTTCAAGGTATGAGTGTTAGCCGTGGTTTCGAGCCCGAAAGAAAATGGGAGGCCATGGCAGCACAATCTTGCTCGTCGGCTAACATGTCAGCAGCTTCTAAGTACCTAATACATGGGTCTCCATCATCAATCGGACAACCGTGTCACGTGGCTTCGTGGTTTAGTGGTATAATTCTCGCTTAGGGTAACACCCGAAGCACCGCTTGCGAGAGGTCCCGGGTTCGATCCCCGGCGAAGCCCCTCTTTTTGGCTCAGAACGAAAGTTCTCACGAATCACGATGGAGGGAACGTGAAGTAACCTTGATGGCGCTAGGAAGTAGGAAGTGGGGAATAGGGAGTGGGACCTGGGCCGGGTCCCGCTTGCGCTAGTGGCGGGTGGGCGCAGCCAGCACTGGCTAGTGGGTCCGTTGCGGTGGTGGGAGGCCGGCGTTGCGGTGGGCGGGTGTCGGAGGGGGCGCATCCAGTCACGTGCGGCGGCTTTTTTAGGGCCGTCATCAGGGGGAATGAATGATGTAAAACACTCTGCGAGTAATTTTTTTGTACCAGACCTCTTTTTTTTTCTTCATCTTTTTGGTAACCAGAAACCAGACCAGACCAGACCAGACTTCTTTGTCGCATGGGTTGGGGTTACTGGATCGCTGTCCCGAAACGACCAGTGCATCAGCTAAAAGCTTATCGTGCGATCCGTCTCCCGAGAGGCAGGCCATCAAAAAGGGAACCAAAAAAAGCACGAGGGCCGCTGGGCCGATACTGACATTTGTTTGTTCATCGAATCGCCGTCATGAGTTCGATTCTCGCCTCAATCTTCTCTCCCCGCAAGGCCGCGATTGACGGCAGCGTTGCGTCGTCGCCGTTGGGGCCGGATCCTGCCACGTCCACCAACAAGTTGAAGAGAAAATCGCTCCCGGGAATCAAGAGGAGAAGATGTGTGAAATTTGTTGGTTCCCCGATTCGTGACTCGTGAGCCAACAAAGGCGGAAGGCGCGTAAGTTGATATGCTCATTGCTAACAACTACCTTTTTTTCTTTTTCTTTGCGCCGTGGAACAGCAAGACATACTCAACGACAAATCACCACCGCCAAGCGCTCCTCCCACAACAGAGACGACATCACCTGCAGAGTCAGGGTCGCCTGCCAACTTGGCGGCGTCTGACGAGGGTGCTGCTGTTCCGCAAGACTCTGCCGAGGAAGCAGCCGCCGCTGTCGTGGATGGCTCTCCAGAGATGCGCCGAATGAGACCGAGACTGAAGAAACAGAGTACGCGTTTGAAAAATTCGCGCAGCACCGATGGGCGGGGAACTCTATTGAGATCCAGGTCGAGTGGAAAGATGGCGATGCGACGTGGGAGGAAGCCGTGCTGCACCAAGATGCCCCAGATGCCTTGCTGGAGTACTGGGAGAGCCAGGGTGGACGTCCCACGAACCCGGATGACCCGGATCTGTTTGACATACACGCCATTCGCAGACACAGCAAGGACCGCAAGCTGCTCGTCGAGTGGGTAGGCTACGGTCCCAAGGAAGCGACGTGGGTGCCGCGCGCTGCAGTCGAGGAGACTGCGCCAGAGGTGGTGGCTCAGTACTGGGAATCGGTCAAAAGCGCGAAGCCGAGACAGCGACGAAGACGCCGGTGAGAATTAGACCGAGGGGGACGAAATAGATGGGGGTTTTTTTTTCCTTCTTCACATGATGGTTTGATTTACAACACGATGGGCTTGGCAACTTGGTGTTACGAGGAAATAAACGGGCGTCGGCGAATGTGGGTGGCTGGGGACTGCTTTGAACGACATCATTTGCGGCCAACTTGCTGTACAACACTATGATTGTTTCTTACCGCGGGAGGTGCAGATCGAAGCCACGAGATGCAGGCCTTCTAGGCAACTCGCCGTTCTGCTTGACTGGGAGAAGATTGAGAGGGAAGAATATGTAACCGCAACAATATAAAACCTGACACCTGCTGCCAAAGGGTTTTACTACCCCTTGTTCTCGTAGGCCAGGAGATGAGGAAGAAGCAGTCACACCATATTAACAGATGGACCAAAGTTGCCCAGGGAAAGACTTATTTCATAATTCTAGTCAGCCCAGGACTTTAGGAAAAGACGTAGTTAGTAATTCCAGTCAGCCCAGGACTTTAGGAAAACACGTATTTCATAATTCCAGTTAGCCCAGGACTTTGTAAAACCACATGTTCCACAATCCCAGCCAGCCCAGGACTTTATAAAACCACGTATTCCACAACTCAGTCAGCCCAGGCCTATCGAGCCCCAGGCGCGGATTCCTACCTCGACTCATCTACGCCGTGCCATTTCGTCGTGCCCTCGGGAGCCTTCCCCGAGCCATCTACTCCCGGTTCCCGCACCAACACGTCGCTCGGCGACAGCCATGTAGCACCAGCATGGCACGGAGGGGACAGACCTCGGGCCGCTTGTCAACATGCCCTGACCCCCCATGAATGGCCTCGCGCAGAATTTCAAAGCCGCTTCCTCGGAAAAACATGTAGGCGCGGCTCCTCCAGGGCACACGCCAGGTACGATGCCGGTACCGTACCGGTGGGAAGTCGTAACATGTTGGCAAACGGTGATACCCGGGTCTCTAGTGAACGTGGAGGGGGGGTTCATGAGGGCTGATCAACGGGATATCCTTTTCGGCGGAAACACAAGGTGATTCAGGGAAATTCTTTACAATTGAGCATGTCCCGGATCCAATCACTCTCCGTGCTACAATCTATGGATGACTTGTTTTTCATCTTGACTCTGCTGCTGAATGTTTCTACATGTACAGCGGTGCCGGCACTGCCGTGAGCCGAGTTTGGAAAACTAGGGAACGGGTCTCTGACGGAACCGAGCCGTCTTACCCGGCTGGGTCCGGACGGATCCATTGTTATCGGGCATTATTTCGGGTATGATTACGGTAGCTCGCTTGCCAAGACAAGGAACTTTCACACGGGGGGGGGCTGGTTTGACATTTCGGGGGTCCCGCCTGAAATTTGTCAAGTTCATCTCTGCTCGTGCACTGTGAGGACTCGGGGGTTTGCTAAATTAGTTTTTTTTCAATGTGAGACTTGCTTTTCACTCTTCACGGTAATGGAAAGCCAGGTATATCGCACAAAAGAGGGGGTTGATAGTAGGGGGCTCAACAAGCCGGGTGTACATGAAAATCATTTACAAGAAGGAACAAGGGTGGCCACAAGAGACCTTATTACAAGTGGGTGTAGAATTGTTGCCTTTTACCCCCCCCCCCTCTCACCCCCTTCCCCTTTGCCCGTGGCAGTCTACAAGCCCAGGTCGCGCATCATTTTGGCCAGACGTCTCGAGAGTCGGCTCCCAATGGTCTCTTGCGACGAGGCAGTCGCAACACTGCGTCCGGCCTCGCTGGACCGCCTCCGTGACTGCATCTCACTGACAAACTTGGGCCATGTGTTGGTGAGAACCAGATACTTGACATGGCTCTGAATGTCGTCGAAGACGTCGATGCCGAACTTTTCAGGCACATGACCATGGTATTTGGCGAGGGAGCCCATGTCAGGGTCGGACGTGTTGCGGAGCTGGTCGCACATTGGCGCCTCGATATCAAAGGGAGCCGCCGGGTTCGAGCGAGATTCACCGATCAAGATGCGCGCGGCTTTCTCGAAGACGGCCTCGAGACTCTTGAGCTCTCGAGAAGACAGGTTCAGCGGGAACTCGGCATCTCGGGTGCTGATGAAGTCGGTGTAGATGGAGAGCGCCTCGTACACATCCAGTCCCTGTCCTCCCTCTGGCAGGACGGGCCACGACTTCTTGAACTTGGCGACCCGGGTGAGGAACGCAATGTTCTCGCCGGAGAAGTCGTGCATGGCGGAGAATTCCTGCAGCGGACTAGGGTTGTCCTTGAGCACATAGTCCAGGGCCGTCATGGTCAGAAGTCGGTCGCCGAGCTCGTCGTCAAAGTAGTCGACCTTGTTCTTCTCGGACACGCTGTTTGATGAGCTCTTCCAGTCCAGGGTTGATGACCCGACGGAGCTCTGGATCGAGGCGGTTTCCCATTTACTGTTCAAGTCGTTGACTCTGCGGACGGATGCCCAGGATCGAATGACTAGGTAAGCGGGGACGAAGACGGTGAGGATTTCGAAGACTATGATGGACAAGTGAATCCTAGTCCATGGTCAGTGACTCTATACACCCGAGAGAGAGGGCGGGGGGGCAGACTTACCATTGACTGGGAGTATAGTAGATATTAATCTTTTCAAAGGCAGGGACGTACGACGCAATGAGGAACATGGGAATGGCGTGAAGACTAGAGAATGGGCTGGCAGTGAGCAAGCACTCTTTGATCCCAAGGATGCAATTGTCGGACGATGAAGGGAGGGCATATTTACCTGGCCAAGCAGCACCCAATGGTCTGTGTGCGCCATCCCATGGTGTCCCTGATCCCCCATGAGCGCCAGACCAGATAAGGAGCGACCTAGACAAGTCAGTTACGGGGGAAATGTACAACGTTTCCCTTTGCACTTTATCAGGCAACTCACCATCCAAGTCCAAGCGAATTGCCAAACCAGCTAAGGCCACCATTCCCAGCCGCGACCCAAATCAACCAGTTGCTCTGGCAAGGAAGCTCCTTTGATCTCGGTCCCCGGGAGTCCAAAGGTGGGATGGTACTTTTTGCAAGCAAACCACATGGCAACTGTGAGGAGAATCTGCGCAACAAATGTCAGCCAGCCAGTTGGGGCCTCTCGTCCAATCGAAATGGCAGGGATCCGACAAACCTGGAAGATCATGCCGATGCCGATAAACAGCATGATGCGCACAGTGTAGGGCAGGTTCCTGATGCGGCAGAGGATGGAAGACTTGGAGCCATTGCACCCATCTCGGACGCGAGGTTCGGGATTGGTGAATTGCTTCTGCAACTTGGCCACGTGGAGGAAACGGAGGTTCGAGGCGTGGAACAGAGCCATGCCCAGCGGGTAGTAAATGCCCATGAAGAAGTACTGGATATCGTAAGCCAGCACTACCGGCATGGTTCTTCCGACCGAGTAGGTAATCTGTGCCAGGATCCAGTATGAGTGAAGCATGAGAATGGCGCCGAAAGAGAGCGGGATGCAGCGGATCTTGATGAGGGGGTTCTTGTGGTTGAAGGCGCAGAAGATGATGCCCGAGAAGACGAGCAACGTCCATGTTGACCCGAATGCGATGAAGAACCTGCCGACTTGGTCAAATTTGGGAGGACCAGGGGGCATGTTGTATATCGTTAGCTTGGCCAACATTTCCGGTGATGCAGAATCCATGATGGTGCGCTGTCCAATGTCGGGCTTGATTGCCAGGTTGTTGTTGCGTGAGTCTGCCGAGAACAGCGGGTATCCAAGCAAGAAGAGGGCATCGAGGGAAACTGAAAGAGGACAAGAGGACATATAATATATTAAAGAAGCTCGTCGGGGTCTGATGGCTGATGGCGTCGTATGTCTCCATGACAGCACAGGGGCTACGACCGGGGGCTGGCGTGTGCGGCGAACTAGGGCGAGAAAACTAAGATTGGCGAACAAGAGTGTCCCAGTCGTTCGTGCTGTTTGCCAGGTTCATTTTGCTTTTGCTTCTCTCTGGAAAAGGCCGTCGACAAACCCTGGCCGTCCAGGGGGGCAGGGCAGGCAGGGTGGCAGTGGTCCCAGGTATTCGGGTCCGATCATTCTAGTGTCGGCGAGGACTCGCATTTACCATCTACGGACGTTTGGTTTGCTTTTTGAGAGTGTTGAATGATGCGGATTGTGCCCTCCCCGTGGCCGTCCCCGCCGCACCGTTCCCATCGGACGCCATTCGGACGCCATTCGGACGTGGCCGTGGCATACGGACCCGGCTGGGAGTGCTGATGTCCAATTTGCCGGGTCAAACATGGTGGCAAAAAAAGAGGAAAGGAAAGAAAAGCAACCAACCTCACCCATCCGGCACTCTCATGGGTCCGACAATCGTCGGCGACGCTGAAGTTCTCGGAGCCAGCCACGATCCGGCCTTTGCCGTTATTGATTCAAAGCTGGGAGCGGCAGGCGAACAATTGTAATTATCGCGCGTCGTGCGAGTCATGCGAGTCATTGATAACGCGATGGTGAGCCGTGGCAAACTTTAACATTGGCCCAGAAGTCAGAAGTCCACCACTGTCCACCACTGTCCACCACTTCAGGGGTCCGGCACCCTTGCTTCCAAAATGATACAATGATGGCGAAGATGATCGGAAAGTGGACGACACGACAATCCCTTTCTGGTGAGCGTCGGTGGGCAACTTGGAGTGCAGGCTGCCGAGAGATGCAAGCGTCGTGCCATGCTCGCGATTGCGAATCGGGGCCTCGGATCGCTCCCCAAGGCTGTCTTGTCTGTTTTTCTTCTTGTTGGATTCGCGTCGTTCATCATTGACAACTCGACCTCATACATACTTTTGCGTGCGTTTGCATGCGTTTGCACTAGCTTCATGTTCCCGCCCCCCCCCGCCCTCGGCGCCTTTCCCCCATGTCCATGTCAATCAAGACCGCAACTCGGCCGGGTGATGCTGGCCCCTGGGCCGAGTCGCCTGCGAGTGAGGTGAGGGCGTATGGAGGGTTTTTTTTGCTTGCTTGCTTTGGTCTGGGTATCGGCTGCCCGTCGTCATCCTCTGCTTTCGCTCCCAACCCGAACGAAGCCCTGTTGCAGAATATCGGCCATGGTGCTGTATTGTGTTCGGACGGTCGGGAGAGAGCAGACCATGACTCTCGGATTTGTTCAGTCCTCATCCGTCCTCATCCGAGACATGCTCCTGCGCCTCCGCCCGTAGCTGGTGGGCCGAGCCGATGTCACCGGTGAGGCAAACCGCAACGCAAGAGATGCCAGAGCCATCGCACCATCAGAGGTACTTCCCCCCTTGCATCTTGGTGCAGAGCGACCTTTCTGCATCGAGTTAGATCCTGCTCGTCAAAAGCCGCACTTGCAACGCATGGAAGACATGCAGAGGATGCCGCTGGAGCCAAGGGAAGAAGAGCATCTGAGAGTCAGGAAGCATGTCAAGTACGAATCCCTCTGAAAGCTAATCCTGTCGTCGTACCGCACAGTGACTCGACGCAGTCCAGTCCATCCATCCATCTGTCATGTCGAGTTTTACCAGCACGAACCAGGCGACAGACAAGTTTTCCAAGTCTGTCTTGAGCTGCACCAGCGAGAATGGGCCGCCATGTCTCCCGAGATGCTGCGCGAGGTCGGTCTTCGCTGCTTCAACGACCTGCGCACCATTTTCCTGCTTCACGACAAGCCGACGCTCGGTGTCGTCAAGCACGAGCTCCTTGGCCGGGGAACGTTGGCCGGCGCGTATATCCAGCAGTAGTTCGCGTCCCGAGACAAGTCTCTCTCTCTCTCTCCATCAGAGTCCTAGAAGCTGGTGGACCAAGAGCAACAAGCCAGTTAAGGCACGAATCAAGAAACAAGAAAGTCTTCGTAGAGCGGTTTCGACGCCAAGCTCCCTTCCCCAGGTCGTCGGCGGTGACCTAGACATCCTGGCAAAGAGGCTATTCGTTGATTGAGCCGTGTATACTTGCGTCATCGTCTTCCTAGCCCTCAAACCACCATGTCTGTCTGCCATGGGACTCGTGACGTTGATGCTTGCTTGCCTGAAGGGGACTTGATTTCGGGCCAAGTTTTCTCGCCCCAGGATCATGCGGTAGTCGATCAGTTCATGTATATGTTTAGAACGGGCTGAAGATGAGGCCCATCACGTTCACGACCACGCACGTCGACATCATCTCGTTCCAGTCGTCCGGGAGCTTGCAGCACAGATGCACGCCCCTCCTCGGTCAGACCTGCGTCCCCATGCCACTAGTACGGCGTACCTGGAATGTATAAAATCAACGTCGAACCACTTTTTCAGTAGTTTTTTTTCAGAGTCCTTTTTCAAACTTTCATTCTTACTCCGTACAAGTCTAATCCGTATCTTACTATTCCCATCACCATCATGAAGTCCGCCCAGAACATCGACATCAAAACACACCCCGGCCAGGCTCGACCCTCGATCGCGAGAGACGTATCCCCATGACCGTTCAAACCCCTGTACGCCCCCGACCCGAGCACCCAGTCCATCTCAAATGTCCCTCCAAGAAAGGTGACTGACGCGTCGTCCGATCAGACAAATGGCACCAAACTGAAGGAAGTCTCCCTCGTGCTAAGCATTCTCCCCTGCCCACAAGGATCGTGCCCCAATGCCGGCGAAAATCTGGGCACCATCCTTTACTCTGGTGCGTTTCAGCCCACTGCGGGGGAGGGCGAGGGCGAGGGCGAGCGGGATACGCCCGAGCAGACATTCGACATGACGATCCCTTCGTCGTTTGCCGTCGGACCGGCCGAGCTGTTGGCGACGCACTTTGTGCTCACAGGGGTGAGTGGCGCTGGGCGCTGGCGTGCACCGACAACATCTGCTGACTGATGTTTATAGGACGGACATGCGCCGAATTTACAGATTGCCGGCGAGATTGTCTTTGTTGAGTGATGACTGATGACGGTACCTGGGACGGAAATGTGCGTGCCATGCAGGACAACTTTGTCAGACTTTTCAAAGCGACAACGTACTTCATTAAATTTATAGACGCATGTACTGCTGCTATACACAAAAGGCATTCATCATATCAATATCTACACGTCATTGACATTCTTCTCCAAGTGAGAAGCGCCGGGGCTGTATTCGCCATGGCTGCCACTGCCCTTCGTCTCGTCTTCCGCCGCACCGCCCTGTTGAGCAATGCTTCGTCGCTGCACCCAGCTGTTCTGAGGCTTCCAGTCCTTCGATTTCCTGGCAGACGATACCTCGGTGTAAAGCAAATCAATCTCTTCCAGGGTGAGACCCTTCGTTTCGTAAATGAAGAAGTAGACAAAGGCAATGCAGATGAAGCAGCACGCGAACCAGATGAAGAAAATCTTTGACTGTAGGTTGGCGTAGCCATCACCGTAGTTGACGAGATAAGGTGTCGAGTAGGCAATGGCCCAGTTGAAAAGCCAGTTGGTGGCCGTCGTCATGCTGAGAGACTTGGCACGCGACTTGAGGGGGAAGATTTCTCCAGTGACTACCCAAGCCAGAGGTCCCCAAGTGGAGGCGAAGAAGAAGATGTAGATGCAGGAAAACGCGACGGCCACCTTCTGGCCGTCAATGTTCTTCACCGTGACTTTTCCATCGGGCTCTTGCCCAGAACTCAGGGTACCTGACACTGCCACCACCAGTTGCGAGACGGCCATGCCGATGGCGCCGAGGAGCAGCAATGGCCGACGTCCCCACTTGTCAGTCATGTACATGCCTGGCAGTGTAGAGAGCACGTTGATGGCCGACGTAATCATGGAGATGACGAACCCGGACGAGACACCCGAGTTCTGGAAATACTTGGTGCCGTAGTAAAAGATGAAGTTGATTCCCGTCAGTTGCTGAAGGCCTTGAAGGGCCATACCGGTGAGCTGTCGTTTCAGAATCGGGCGCTTGAAGCATGATAGGTATGAGGCTGCTCCCAAGCTCATCTCATGGTCGTGGGAAGCCTTGATCTCTGCGAGTTCGTCACTGACAGCAGGATGATCTGCGGGAAGTCGACGAAGCATGCCCAAAGCCTTGGCTGCCTTTTCTCCCTGGCCCGATTTGATCAGATAACGGGGTGTTTCGGGAAGGATGATCATGCCGATGAAGAGGATGAGGGACCACGCAAACTGGACGGCAATGGGGATGCGGTAGCTGCCAGAGTCGTATCGATCTTTGCTGGAGTTGTTGACAACGGCTGCAAGTAGCAGACCAACGGTAATGGAGAACTGGTAAGCACCGACGATTGCGCCACGAATCCACTTGGGTGCAGTTTCGGACTGATATAGAGGAATCAGAGCCGAAATCAAACCGACACCGAGACCAGCGAAGAAGCGGCCGGCCAGGAACATGGGAATGGCAGTGGACGCGGTTTGCAGGATGACCCCAAGGTTGAAGACCCAGCATGAGATGATGAGAGCCAGACGCCGGCCAATGTGGTCGCTCATGAGTGGCGATAGCAAGGCACCGAAGAATGTACCGGCAGACAAGATTGATACAATGGCAGATTCCTGGTCAGTGGTAACGTCGAGGTGGCCATTGGGGTTTCGATATCCGGTGCTGAAAGAATCCTGCCAGTACGGCATGGCCAGGATGCCACTGATTGTGCCGGTATCATAGCCAAAAAGAACGCCACCAAAGGCAACGAAGAAGCCAACAACGATGCCAGGCCAAGATTTGCCCGCCTCGCCAGGAGGCTTGGACAGAGACACCTTTCTAATGACACTCATGACTGCTGCACCTCAAGTCGTTCTTGAGGATGAATGAAGTGTCGGTAAGTAGGGGATTAAGCAACTGATTGTGTCATAAACATGGGCAAGACGGCTGGGTAGTCATGCGGGGAAGGGGGGGGGATGGGATCAACTTATACATTGCAGTCACGTCTGTCAGTCATCATAATAACGTCGAGGAGTGAACTCAACAAGGTTGGACTGGATCCCTCTTTGAGTGTGTCTTGTGACATGTAGATTTGTGAGTGGGGGAGTAAACAGAGCTAATAATGAAGCAGCCATCGTTACAACCAATACCACACCCCTACTGCATTTCCCCATGGGCCTTCCATGGACTTGGGGAAGACGAGGATTGCGTCTGGGATTCGGCCTGGGGGCCCCGGCCACCTCGGGACCGTGTGCTCGTGGTGGGTAGGCAAGTAGGGATGGTGTGTGCGCATCGAGGAAGTTTGGAAGTGGAGAGGGATCGTGTTGTGCACGGTGGTTTGGCCAAAATTGGCTTGCCACTTACTTGTTTTGTCGTATTTCCTGCAAGCAAGACCAACATGTCCGTGTCAAAAGAATTGTCGGATTGGCGCGGGCTGACCGAGTTGATGGCTTCAGCAAGGTGAAGACTTTTCCCCGGCGCAATGATCAATGTTTGACAAAAGATTCACGGGTTGAGCGACCCAACGGCCAGGTTCCATAAATCGCAGCGACTCGACAAGAATCTGCGACGGACCAACGGTCAATGCAAGCCCCGTTACGTGACCAGGAAGGGCCGAAGAAGAGCAAGGATCATTACTCTGGGGCCCGTACAAATGCAGAACAACCAAGTGTTTAGCCGACGAGAGAGGCAACGATGCCTTGGGCTCGAAATGTGGCGAGCAGGGAATTGAAGAATTCAAATTGACAGATGTCGCGACGTTGTAATAGGTTTAAATTATGGTGTTGGTATTCTTAGGAGCAAAGAGAATTTGTCTTCTCTCACGCCGGGTGAGGTAAAGGTCTGCTTCGTGACGGTCAAAGGCGAGTAGGGACGGAGATGCCAAAGTGGACATGGCCGATATTGGCATGGACGTGGAGGGCATTGGGGAGGGGCGACACAGGGATAATGGCCCCGCGGGCGGCTCACTGCTTCCTTCATGACCGCGTCTCCTTCCACGGGACCAGAAAAGCAATGAACGCCATGTATTATTGTCGTCATCGTCATCGTCGTCGTCGTCGTCGTCGTCGTTGTTGTTGTTGTTGTTGTTGTTGTTGCCGCAGCTGCTCCAAGCGGCCAGTCGCACCATGCCCTGCTCATGCGTTGTGCACCCGTCCTCGTACTGGCGGAAATTCGATAATTCCATCCCTCCACGGAATTGGCGTGGGCTTTCACGTATGCGTCCTGCTGCGTTTGCGGCGTCGTCAGGAAAGTCCTGGTCCGTTGACAGGCACCGCGGTATGATCCCTTAAAATGGCTCAAGCCGTCAGCCGCCGTCGACGACCACTAGTTTGACGTACTCCGTACACGGAGCTTTTGAGGCAACCCCCCCCTCCCCCCCCGGTAGCTTTGGTCGATGAGGCTGATGAGAATTCTTGTTGTTTTGGGCGATGAGGCGGGGGGCGGGGAGACGGCTTGTTGCATTGGCGATGGCCCCCGCAAACAATGCAAATCGCTTGAATCATCATCAGACGAGAATGGAACAATGGAAACCTGCGCAGGGGTTTGACACGAAGACCTGCTTGCGCTCCCAAGCACTCCAAGCCCATGCATGTAATCCGTACATACGGAGTAGTAGCACGGCATCCAGATTTGCCCGAGTCCCCAGATTTTCCAACACGTCGCGGAAGGAGCGGGCTTTCTCTTATTACGCAACTTGACAACGACTGTACGCGGCCCGACAAAGGCCCGGTCTGGGTCACCTGCCACGCCAAATTCGTGAGTGGCTTTTTCTTTGCCAGCAACACTTGCATTTGCGATATTTCGCAATTTCTCTCGTTTCCGAACAACCGGCGCATTATGGCATTGCGGCACAGCAGCTGTATCGAGTCAAGCCCAGACGTTATCGTTCTCGTCGACTTGTGCTAACCCACGTGCCCGCCCTCCCTTGCACCAGATTTCTTGGGCGCAGCTCTGGGCAATCGAAGACCACTTCCGCGCCGTGTGGTGTGCAGCCGCTTGCCGCGTGCTAATAAACTTGTTCTTGATTGCTCAGCCGTCATGAGAAGCCGCAGGCTGCCGACAGGGTCATCTACGCACGAGCCTTCTTGATCCACCAGGTTATATCACTGGAATTCGCCCATGATGCCTGGGTGTAGTGGGAACGAGGCGCCCGGAAGCAGGGAATTGAGACCGGGTATTACCCAGCAGAAATATGTACGACCGGGCCACCAACCCGTCGGCTCGGGGTCCCGTCGAAGCTTTGGGCGCAGAGACACAGGTCTGTAAAATGAGGCATTTTTTGACGCTGCGCTGTTCCTAGAACCTTGGAGCAAGCAGAGATCGTCAACTCCCTCAATTCTCAAGCTTCTGCCACCTAAATTCCCCGTGATTGAATGGCTAGATAGGATCATGGGAATCCAAAAATTTCACGCTGTTAGGTCCTTCTTCCACTTCGGTCTAATTCCAGGGTCCCCTGTTCGGACCGCAAATATTCAGGCTGTTCGTTTGTAATGTTGTCATTTGGCCCCCAGATATCACAAACAAGGAAAAACATGTGTTCATGCGAAATGGACCGAATTCCCCAACTATCCACGTATGCAAATTCGTTGACAAGAGTTTTCGCAGAGTGGATTACGCCCTTGGTTCAGTTCTGAAAGCGGAGAGCCAAACCCCAATTATGACAAAGAAACTACATTCGGCGCATCCACAGACTTCAACGGAGACGAATGTAGAGACTGTATGCATGTCGGACCGACGGTATCGAATCGAGCCGATTTAACCGCTGCCGCTGCCGCCACCCTACATAATGACCGTTGGGGGGAAGTGAGATGGCTTCTTGTGTTCGGTTTGATTGCGGGGACCATGTGCATGAACAAGCATAGTGCGATGCATATCATGCCAATTACAGTTCACCACCTGTTTGATTTTACACGAGTACATGACTAGGGGTAGCAGGCCAATCACATGTTAGGCCGAGGATTAGCGTAGCGCTAAGCGGGGTATAAAGAACCTTATACTACGTGTATTCCACCCGGACTATTTAGTACCTCTTACTACCTTGAGAATCCCTGGCGCGTCCCTAGAAGCTCCACCCATAGCAGCCAATAAGACCTTATAGTGGCCGCCCCGCGTGGGGCTTGCAAAATCAAACACGGGGTAGACTGTACGAATCTCTTGCTTGCTTGCTAGTTTTAATATCTTCTGCGGTTATATGAAATAGCTGTATAGTAGGGAGCAAAATGAAAGAGCTTTGTTGCGTTATATTGCGTTGCGTTGTGAAGCCTTATGCATTCAAAAAACGCGATGTGCGCATTTAGTGACCCGGTTGTCAGGCATGAAAATTCCCAGCGTGGCAGGTGACCTGCAGGGGGTCTTCTCGTACCCGACCCACCTAGCTAGATTCTACAGGCTTCTTTCGCTGCTAGCATCGTCAGCAGCGGAATGGAACACCTTTAGCATCAAGTCTACACACGAAGTAGCATAGCGCGAATACGATACATTCCCTGACGAGAGACCTGTGGATCTGGCTCCAATTTCCCCTACAGACCTTGTACGGCCTCGCCGGATTGATGATAGAAGACGCCCCCCTCCCCACCCCGGCCAGAGCCGGAGCAAGATTACACACACCAAGATGGGCCAGAAGTCTCTCTCATGTATGTAATTTTTGCCGCCGCCTGCTCCTCCTGAACTTGAGCTTGATGAGCTGAGCTGACTCGAAGAGGAGGCCCTGTAGCGTCCATCTGCCGATCCAACCAAGCCATGCCGGTGGTTCAACACACGAAGCGTACTCTGTACAGTCCAAAGCAGTTCTCATCGACATCTTCAACATGGAAATTTACTCTCGTAACGCAATTTACTGCTTCCTTCACTGTGATGATGGTTCGTTTCACTCCAAGTCTTATCTGTTTTTTTGCCATGCCTTGAACGCGAACGCCACTATAGCTACTAGTATGGCGCCTGCCAGCCCGCCAATGATGGCATCAACTATCTCGTCCACATAAATGTGCGCTGGTTAATCTTAGGCAAGCCTCAGTCCTTGTTCACCATGAATCAAATACAGAAGAAGCAGGAACGGGTCATAATGAACGAGCATGCGAGGCCACAATACTCTTTGTTGTGTGACCAAATATCGTCGCTGATATACGTTAGCCTAGCGACGGCTAGATCAACGGCAGACATATAGAGCCGATGATCTGGCAGACTATATGCACACGCCGCAGCGCACGCTTCAGATTGGAGATTCGAAACGCGAGAGCTCCAGGATGGAATATAATAACGACTAAAATAATTGATGGGGCACATATCGTGCTCCTCTCTCACATGAGAGATGCATTCCTGTGCCTTGGCTTTCCCGACTGCAACGCCATCCGGCCAAGGTGTTAGCAGACTGGGTGATGCATGCCGATCGTCAAAAGTCGCCTGGTTGAGTAAGCATCAGGTGGTCGGGCAACGGTCGACGGAGACAAAAGCTCTGCAGGCCTGGAAGTCGAACCGATGTCTCGCTAAAGCAAAACGCCATTCTCTGGGAGATGATTCGACACCGTTCCTCAACAACAATTTCACGAGAGAGGAACAGAGTCAGAGTCAGACGTAAACACAACAATGACGAGGAATGAATCATCTCACAAGGGTGGATCCCAGCACAAAGATTAGCGGTTGTCTTGACTGGACGATCACCCAGTGCCTTGGACAGCCCGTGGGAGGAGCTAAGAGTCGTAATATCACCGAGCCACTTCCTCTGCACTTATGTGAGGTCGAAATGAACTCGGCCGAACCATGATGTTATCAAAATTCGCACTGCCGGCTAGGGAAGAGTTTTGGGGCCCATTTTGAAGTCAACAAACATGCTCATACTCAAGATTCGGCGCAAATAGGCCGGCCAGCAGTTCAATCGACGAGCCATCCTTCTCACATCAAGATCAAGGCCTCTCCTCTTATCTTTCTGTTTTCCATCGGGTCTTTCGTGCAGGCAGATCGTGTCTCCTCAAGTGTCTGTGAAGCACACATTGGGGACAAGTCTCTGATGGTAAGGAATTAATAATAATCTCCAGCAGAGCGGGATCCGAAAGCCCAGTCTGGCAGTGGTGAGAAAAGTTAGAACCCACATGGCGTAGAAAAGGTCGAAGCGGGAGGCGCCGGAGCCGGAGTCGGAGATATCTAAACTCCAGCTTATGATGCAATTGGCGATGACAGCTCGATGGACCTTAGCGCAGGGCCTAATCTTTTCGCCGTCGTCATGGGCTCGGGTCACGAATTTTGACCTTTGCAGTGGCCCCTTGCACCTTTTAAGACTGGAAGTTTGCCTTGATCGTTCTGCGCCATCTCTGCCATTTGTCAATCACACGCAAAGGAGCCTCCTTTGCGAGAAGCTTACTGCCTGATTGATTCCCATGTTGACGCCTCCGATCGACCCAAAGTCGCATCGTTAAGAAATAAGCTACAACGCGCCCCCGTGGTCCTGGCCGAGGAGTCGAGGACGCGCAACATGACGAACCAAGCACATGGGCAGGCCAAGTCCAGCCCGTCACCAACTCGAGACGGAACGGTGCCGAATTCATCCCCCAATGCAAGCGCAAATCTGACACAAGATACCTCCAATGATGGCTACTGGGGAGATACCTACGTCGATGGACCAGTCAGTCAACATGCCGCACGCCAGGACTTTCGAGATCTACAACGCGAATTGACCCGAAGAAGCACCACAGCATCGGCAGCTCACAAGACGGAATCCAGAGGCAGTTTCATTGGCAGGATATTTTCGGGTCGAGGCGCTGCCCCCCCTGATGCCGAGAAGGAAGCCTCTGCAGCTGATGCGGACAGTGAGACTACTGCGCACGCCGACGGTTTCGAACTGGAACAATTCATTCGAGAAGGCCATCTGGAGAAGCGCAGTCCGGAAAACGGCGAGTCAACCAAGAAGGTCGGGGTGCTCTTCAAGAACTTGACGGTCAAAGGTGTCGGTGCAAGCGCCGTCTCCGTACGAACACTTCCACAAGCCATTGCGGGCACTTTTGGTCCTGATCTTTACCGCCATCTCTGCAGCTGGATTCCTTGCCTCGATTTCCGCAACGCCAGGGAGCCTTGCAGGAACTTGATACAAAATTTCACGGGCGTGGTCCGACCAGGAGAGATGATGCTCGTTCTAGGCAGGCCAGGTTCCGGCTGTAGCACGTTTCTCAAAGTCATTGCCAATAATCGTGCATCTTTTCGAGCCGTGGAAGGAGACGTCGTATACGGAGGCATTCCTTCATCTAAAATGGACAAACGGTTCCGCGGCGAGGCCGTCTACAATGCCGAAGATGACCAGCACATGCCCAGTCTGACAGTCGGCCAGACCCTGACGTTTTCCCTCTGGACCAAAACCAAGAAGGACGAACGTGGCAATATTCAATTGATTGTCGATTCGTTTTTGAAGATGTTTGCCATGTCTCACACCAAAGACACTCTTGTCGGAGATGCTTACACACGGGGCGTCTCTGGTGGTGAGAGGAAGCGCGTCAGCATTGCCGAGACACTGGCGACGAAGAGCAGTGTCACCTGCTGGGACAACTCAACCCGAGGCCTGGATGCGTCGACGGCATTCAACTACGCCAAATCGCTTCGTATAATGACCGATGTGTCTGACCGCACGACCCTGACAACACTGTATCAAGCTGGCCAAGGTATCTACGACTTGATGGACAAGGTCCTCGTCATTGACCAAGGACGAATATTGTACCAAGGCCCCGCGAGCGAGGCCAAGCAGTATTTCGTCGACCTGGGATATTACTGCCCCCCTCGACAGACCACGGCTGATTTCTTGACTTCACTGTGTGACGTGAATGCTCGCCAATTCAGAGAAGGATGCGAGGACCGATGCCCCAAGACCGCAGAGGAGCTGGAGAAGGCTTTCCGCCAAAGCAGCGCCTACAAAATCGTCATGGATGACGTCAGTGGCTACGAGAAGCACATTGACGATACTGGCCATGTAGATGCCCAGACTTTCGTTGACTCGGTCAGAGACGCGAAATCGCGAACCGTCATAAAACGATCCGTTTATACGGTCAGCTTTTGGCAACAGGTATTGGCCTGCACGCGGCGAGAGTTCTGGCTCATCTGGGGAGACAAGACGTCCCTGTACACCAAGTTTTTCGTCATTGTCAGCAACGGTCTTATTGTCGGTTCCCTGTTCTACAACACGCCCGACGACACTGGCGGTGCCTTTTTGCGTGGTGGCGTTGCCTTCTTCTCCATTCTTTTCCTGGGTTGGCTTCAGCTCTCCGAGTTGATGAAGGCAGTGTCTGGACGGGCAATCATTTCGCGGCATCACCAAGACTTTGCATTTTATCGACCCAGTGCAGTCAGTCTGGCACGAGTACTCGCCGATTTACCAATCCTCATCGTCGAAGTCATCATATTCGGTGTCATCATGTACTTTATGACGGGCCTCAGTCTATCCGCCGGGCGGTTCTTCATATATCTACTCTTTGTGTATGTCACCACCATCTGCCTCACAGCTTTGTACCGAATGTTTGCCGCACTCTCATCAGGCGTCGACACGGCCGTGCGCTTTGCCGGCTGTGCGCTCAACCTCTTGATTGTGTACACGGGCTATACCCTTGCGAAACCCGTCTTGCTCAATGACAAGATCTGGTTTGGTTGGTTGTATCATGTCAACCCAATCAGTTATGCTTTCGAGGCGGTTCTGACGAACGAGTTCGGGGGACGAATCATGGACTGCGCACCAATGCAATTGATTCCATCAGGTCCGGGTATCAGCTCTCAAAACCAGGGATGCGCCAGCTGGCTCTCGACCGGGCACCCCGGAGGTGGCGGGAGATGCTTACCTGTCGTCACAGTTCGACTACAGTCGATCAAACTTGTGGCGAAACTTTGGCATTCTCATTGCCTTTACCGTGGGCTACATCGCCGTGACCGTACTGGCCACTGAGAAGCTCTCCTTCGTCGGCGGCGGCATGGGAGCGTTGGTTTTCAAGTCTTCCAAAAAGCCCACGCAGGTTGCCAAGGCCCGGAACAGGACTGATGAGGAGAATGGCCAATCTCACAACGCGACCGCGGGTGATGTTCAACGCAAAGGAACGCCAGACGAGGATGAGGTTTTGGGGACCTCGAACGGGAGTGGCCAGGTCTTCACGTGGGAGAACATCAGCTACACCGTCACCACCCCAGCAGGGCCGAAGAAACTCCTCAACGACATCAACGGATATGCCAAGCCCGGCGTTCTTGTCGCTCTAATGGGCGCGAGCGGCGCTGGCAAAACGACGCTGCTGAACACTCTCTCGCAGCGCCAGACCGTAGGCGTCGTCGAGGGCAACATGCTCGTCGACGGCAAGGCCCCGACGTCTGATTTTCAGCGGAGAACCGGATTTGTAGAGCAGATGGATCTGCACGAGGAGACGGCCACCGTGCATGAGTCGATCCTGTTCTCGGCGGAGCTTCGACAGAGCCGAGATGTGCCCCGCGAGGAAAAGGTCGAATACGTCGACAAGGTGATTGACCTCCTGGAGCTCAACGACATTCGAGATGCCGTGGTATCTTCTCTTGGCGTCGAGCACAGGAAGAGACTGACCATCGGAGTTGAGCTGGCGGCCAAGCCAGAGCTTCTCTTGTTCCTGGATGAGCCCACAAGCGGCCTTGACTCGCAGTCGGCCTTTTCCATCATTCGCTTCCTCCGAAAGCTCTGCGCATCAGGCCAGGCAATCGTCTGCACCATCCATCAGCCCTCTTCCGAGCTGATTGAGCAGTTTGACAGGATTCTTGCGCTCAACCCCGGTGGCAACACCTTTTACTTTGGCCCCGTTGGCCAGAACGGTCAGGATGTGGTGGACTACTTTGGAGCTCGCGGGGCCCAGTGCCCCGAGGGCAAGAACATTGCCGAGTTTCTCATAGAGACTGGTGCGCGAGCGGCTGGTCGTGAGCACTGGAATGAGGAGTGGCGTCGGTCTGACGAGAACAAGGCCTTGATCGAAGAGATTGAGCAGATCAAGCAACGGCGCGGCGCGGCGACCTCTGGCGAGCAGGACGTTCTGTCCCGCGAGTTTGCCGCACCAGTCTCGCTGCAGATCAAGCTGCTCACCAAGCGCATGTTTGTCAACCAATGGCGCCAGCCGTCGTACATTTACGGCAAATTCTTCACCTCGGTCATCATCGGCATCTTCAACGGTTTCACATTCTGGCAACTCGGCAACTCGGTCAACGATATGCAGAGCCGCATGTTCACGTCTTTCCTCATCCTCCTCATACCGCCCACCGTACTCAATGCTGTCCTGCCGAAATTCTACGCGGATCGCGCACTGTGGGAAGCCCGCGAATACCCCAGCAGGATCTACGGATGGGTCGCGTTCTGCACCTCGGAAATATTGTCCGAAATCCCCGGCTCCATCCTCGCCGGAGTCTTGTACTGGGTCCTGTGGTACTGGCCAACGGGTCTGCCGACCGACTCGCTGACATCGGGCTATGTTTTCCTGATGAGTGTTCTGTTCTTCTTGTTCCAGTCCAGCTGGGGCCAGTGGATTTGCGCATGGGCACCAAGCTTCACCGTCATCAGTAATGTCCTGCCATTCTTCCTCGTCATGTTTTCTCTATTCAATGGCGTCGTCGTTCCCTACGAGCAGCTCAATGTCTTTTGGCGATACTGGGTAAGTTGGGAATCGAAATCTCGGCCTGTATCTTTTCGTGTCTGGGACTAACAGTCCTGCTGTGCTAGCTCTACTACTTGAACCCCAGCACCTATTGGATCGGCGGCGTTCTCGCCACCACGTTGGAGAACCAGACAGTCGAGTGCGCGAGCAACGAAGCTGCTCACTTTAACCCACCATCTGGCCAGACATGTCGAGACTTCGCAATGGACTTTGTCAGGAGCGCTGGCCGGGGATATCTCATGAATCCCGATGACAGTGAAAATTGCAGTTACTGCCCCTACGCCAGTGGTGTAGAATATCTCGCCGGCCTCAGCATCAAACCCAGTCAAAAGTGGCGAGACCTTGGCATTTTTATTGCCTTTTGCATTTCCAACTGGATGTAAGTATAGACGCCCGGTGGCCCTCTGACAATCATGAAAGTACTAATGAGCTCGTTGTAGGTTGGTCTATTTCTTTATATACTTTGTCCGCGTTCGACGATGGACCTTTGGATTCGGGTATCTGTCCAAGTTTCTGTAGATGACAGTTTAGGAGCGAATATAGAATAAGAATGAGGTGTGTTTATTTCCGAGCGGGACATTGGCTTTTTCTCGTACAAGCATAGACGTTCAAGTACCACTGGACCTTTTTTTCTTTTCACTTTACACGCTTCGCAAATGACTGGTCTAGTAATGACTCAGCTGTTCGAGAATGAGAGCTCTTTTTTTCCCCAAGGTCTTTGACCCGGGTTTGCTGTTTGAGAAGCGGGGGTTGGGTTCTTAAGTCTTGGCTCTTGGGGTATTTATTCGCCACCCCTGAGTTAAGTCGTCCCAGCCGAGCCGAAACAAAACCGGGTTAAGGGGGTGTGCCAGAACTTGCTAATGCTTGACTCGACTAGGAAAAGTCACGATGCACCCGGCGAGGCAGTGCTTACATGCTTACGGGCGGGATGGATTCCCGTGGCGTCATGGCCCATTTGGATCTGGTCTTCCAATTCGTCTGGCTGGTTCTCGTGCAGCCAAGTCAGTCCGAGCCTCCATCACCAAGGCGGCTTACTACCCCGCAATGCTTTCCTTTTGCACGGACCGATGTGCTTGTCCTACCATCCCTTTGCGCGGAGCGATGAACTATTTAATCCTGTCGAGGCTCCTCCTTGTTGTTGCCTTTCTGAATGCCCTCGCGCGGCCCGGCTCCAGCTTCTTACATCTCATCATGGGTTCACACGAGGAAGGACAGGAGGAGTACGACATCATCATCGCCGGAGGAGGTACGGCAGGATGCGTTGTGGCAGGTCGTCTCTCAGAAGCAGACCCGAATCTGTCCATCTTGGTCATTGAGCAGGGCCAGAACAATCTTGACAACCCCACCATCACGACACCGGCCATCTACCCGGCGCATTTGCTCCCCGGCTCAAAGACGGCAATCTTTTACAGGGGAAACAGGGAGGATTCCATCAATGGACGGCAAGCCATCGTGCCAGCGGGTGGCGTGTTGGGGGGCGGTTCGTCCATCAACTTCATGATGTACACACGAGGTACGGACTCCCGGGGGGGGGGAGGTTTATCAGATATCACACAGCATGCGTTTGACATGTGCCTTCGAGATGCTTACCTACCAATCTCTGCGCCACAGCGCAGGCATGCGATTTTGATTCGTGGAACACCGAGGGCTGGGACTCGAAGACGCTCATCTCGCTGTCGAAAAAGCTTGAGAACTTTCACCCCGAGGGCCCGGATTACGACAGGGGCAACCATGGCTACGGCGGACCCATCAACATCTCTTTCGGCACCTATGGGCCCAAGGGTCCGCAGGACGATATAATCGCCGGTGCCGTGGCGACTGGCGAGAGAGAAGTCGTCGACATGCAGGACTTCAAGACTGCCAGCGGCATCTCTCGATGGGGCCGATATGTCTGTCCCGACGGCAAGCGCCAAGATACCGCCCACCGATACGTCCATCCATTGATGGCATCTGGGAGATGTCCCAATCTCCGTCTTCTGGTGGAGAACACTGTGTCGCGCGTCATCTTGGATGGCAATCGCGCGACCGGCGTCGAGGTTCAGCCGACTGGCTCCGGGGCACAAGGCAAGCCTTCCATCATTACAGCAAGAAGACTCGTCGTCGTCTCAGCAGGCGCGCTGGGCACGCCCCAAGTCTTGGAGCGGTCCGGGGTCGGCAACAAGGAGATCCTGTCCAGGCTGGGCATCCCGGTCGTCGCACATCTCCCCGGCGTTGGTGAGGAATATCAAGACCACAACTTGATTGCCTACGTCTACAAAACAAACCTGGCTCCAGACATGACTCTGGACGCTCTCCTTTCCGGCCGCCTCGACTTTGCGACCGCTCTTCAGGAGAAGCAGCCTATTCTGGGGTGGAACGGCATCGACCTCGCGGCCAAGTTCCGCCCGACCGAGGACGAGGCTGCCGAGCTGGGCCCGGAGTTCAAACAGCTCTGGGATCGCGACTTCAAGGAACGGACAGACCGACCTCTGATGCTGATGGGCGCCGTTTCCTTCAGCCTCGGCGACCCCAGAGACGTGGCAGAGTCCATGGGCGGAGAGCAGCACCAATACGTCTCCATGGGCAGCTATACCGCCTACCCATATTCCCGTGGAAACGTGCACGTCGTCTCCAAGGACCCCTTCACGCCACCCTCGTTCAACACGGGCTTCCTGTCCCATCCCGCAGACGTGAAGAAGCTCCTGTGGGCGTACAAGAAGCAACGCGAAATCATCCGCCGGACGAACCTGTTCGAGGCCGAAGTCCCAGTCAGCCACCCCAAGTTCCCCACCGGCAGCAAGGCTGCTCTGTCGAGCCACCATGCCGTAAAAGGAGGATTCGGCTCTCCCGAGGAGCGGAAGAACTTGCCGCCAATCGAGTACGACGCGGAAGATGATGCCGCCATTGAGGATTACATTCGCTCCAACATGAACACCACGTGGCACTCGCTGGGGACCTGCAAAATGGCGCCAGAGGAAAGCGGCGGTGTTGTAGACAAGGACCTGAATGTCCACGGGGTCACCGGCCTGAAGCTCGCTGGTAAGGACGCGTTGTCCCGTGCATCACGACAATCAATCTTGCCGGGGCCATTTTGCTGACTATGCAGCAGATCTGTCGATTTGTCCCGAGAATGTGGGGGCCAATACGAACAACACGGCTCTCATAGTAGGCGAGAAGGCCGCCATCATCATCGGCAGAGAACTAGGTCTGGAGATGTCCGGATGATGTCTGGACGGATTGCTTCGCTGATACGGGTCAGATTCAAACTTTTGTTTTCTTGGTGAATAGTGATTTCCTACATTATTTTCGAGTTATTGCTTACCATGCCGCTGGTTGTGGCGACCCTATGAATACCTCGTCTTGCTTAAGCCCATTGGCTCGGACACGATGACGTGGTTGTAGAGTGCACCATGCGACGAGGACTGCACCAGCGAACGCCGGGCAGTGTCAAGCCGGTGCATATCAGATGTTCCGGTCCATGTGTGCCGATGCATTATATGAAGAGCCTCTGGGTCATGATCCCTTTTCGCTTCTCATCGGGACCTGGGACCTCGAGACGATGACTTGTGTTCAAAGTCGAAACAAAGTCGGCTCCACCCACGAGCAAGCCGGACTCAATGTCGGTGTCCGGAAGGCATGAACCCCAGCCACAACTCAAGAGTCAGGGAATAGCTTAGCTACTGGTATTAGCGACGTGCCGTCTTTGACAATCGCAGACAGAGGTGATGACGCTGCTTCGAGTGCCAGTTCGTGCCCTCGGTCACTGATGGTCTGCCCGGACGAAAAGCCCGATAATTCCATGCCATGTTTGGAGTTTTTGGGAAGGAATTGTCAATGGGTCACATGGAGCAGGTGGGGCGGGCCTTGATTGGTGGCCAAGTCGGCCGCGCCTCTTTTGGGCTCACAACAATTGTCATTAATTTGTACGTTTATTGTTATCCCTCATGTGCCTTGCAACACTTTTATTCCAACTAGTCAAGTTCAGAGTAGTGGGGTCCGTCAGATGTCGAGGTTTGTGAACGTGCTAGATATTTCAAAAGAGGGCGACATGAATAAATGAACGATGAGAGATGGATGACAGAAATGTGCTGCGAGTCGTGGTTTGAAGCTGGATATCTCTGGTAAAAAAAATCATCTTTGAAAGCCCACCATGACATGTCTTGTCGTTTCCCGTTTGCGCCGTGCTCCGATCCCAAGTTTAAGATGCTGTCCCAGCTGTCCCAGCTGCCCCCCCCCTTTCTATATTGCCCTATCGAGTGTGATGTTGCCGACAGTGAAATGAATGTTGATGCTGAAGTTGGTGTGGTTGCGAGTGGAATGAATGTTGATGTTGAAGTCCCTGTTGCGAGGGCAGGGTTTGTTCTTGCGACTGATGCTGCTGCTGCTGCTGCTGCTGCTGATGCTGTTGATGCTGCTGTAGTTGCTGCTGCTGCTGTAGTTGCTGGATCTGCGCTAGCGATTGCAGCACGAGATATCCTGGTCCAAGTAATGGATGAGGTGCATATTGATACTGCATGGAATCAAGCTCTAGCGGAGCAAGGACAGCAGGTTGCGAGGTGGCGAGCTCGTGATGCTGCCATGCTGACGTTGGTCGAGGCACGTACCAGTTTTGATGCATGGGGGACTGGGCGACATAGTCCTTCTGTGGCCACAGAGCGTGTTGATAACCGGTGCCGGGGGGCATGACAGGGGACGGTCCGGTCGTGTAGGTGGGTGCCATTTCCGAAGCCATTGTTGACACATTGGATGCCGACCACGGCTGATGGGTCGTCCATATTCCCTTGTTCCTCCGCATCCCGATGATCAGCAACATGGCCAACTGCGTGAACCGAATCCAGGTATTTCCGAGCGCGTCGACCAGGCTCCACCACGCAGGGTTTTCCGCAGCAGGAAGAATCCACTGGGCATACAACACGAGAAAGAAGGTCCAGCGAACAAAGTCCAGGATGGTTATGATGAGATAGAGAATGGCCACCTGATGTGTTCAAGACGACGACGTCATTTGGTTAGTTCAACTCAACCACAAAAGAACCGCGGAAGCAACATGACCCGGAGGAGAACGTACATGTCGCGTCTTGACGCCGGGCTTGTGCCTGTGCATGACAAATGACGCGTAGACGACTTGGGCGATGGAGACGGCCCACGAAGGAATGTAAAAAGCCGCCCCGATCTTGCCCACGACCTTCAACGACTGTGTGAGCTGCGCATAGCTCGAATTACTCTCCGAGCCGCTCAAGTACGCCGCCCAAGCTGACGCTGGTTGTCCGAAGTAGGTGAGCGCAAGCGAGATCATGAAAATAGTGGTCATGTAAGCTGCGTAGCGCAGCCGGAGTTGGTAAGGCGAGGATTGACGATCCAGTGAGTACATGAGTCCGTTTCCAAGTTCTACGAGAATGACGACGAAGAGAATGTCGACGAGGTGTTCGAAGAGGTTGCCAGTGAAGCTGAGATATCTCTCTGACCGGATAATGCGACTGATGTCATCGTGGGTGTGATTGGCGGTGTCATAGTAGCCTTCATCGTTTTGCCACGAGAATAGAACAACATTCAGCATGTCGGCTGCTATGATGCATGAGATGGAACTATACATGTGTGGTCAGTTGATTGAGTCGGACATGGCATGCTCATCAAGTACCCCCCAAGTATAGCGGTGGATGAAAGCTTTTGCACATCTACTTACACCAATAGCAGCGGGTGACAGGCCTTGAGCCATGTGAAGGCTCTTCGTGCCGGGTCATTTTGACGTCTTACCACGATCAAGGTTAATATGCCGGCCATGAGAATCGGCAAGGCCATGAACCCAGTGACGGCTGCATGGACAATGGTCCATACTGTGTCATCTTTCACCATGACGGCGAAGGCGACGCCAGATTACAATCAATTAAGGCGTGATTCTCGCAGCCCAGACACCCATTATACTTGACAGGCAGATACCGAGCAACCAGGGAGGAGAGGAGGCCGTCGTCGTCGTCGTCGTCGGAAAACGTGGTCGCGTTGATGTAGAGGTATGCGGTGGCATACGGGGGAATAAAAAATAAAATAAAAAATAGAGATGGAAGGGAGACCCGTCGTAGAGTAGGCAAGGGAGCCGGGCTGACAAGCTCGCACTGCCATCAAAAGGTAGGTTATGACGGGGACGGGAAAAGGTTAATGTGGCCATGGAGGGGCGGATCTGGGCTAGTCATTGCGCAGAAAAGACCAGGAGGGTGAAGGGAATTCTGAAGCAGGCTGACGCTTTCGCGTTGGAATCAGTGGCGGTCGTCACTCGAATCTGGGTCCGACGAGAGTGAAGTGAGACAAATCCGGGGAGGATTTGTCGGGGGGTGGAGGTCATGGAACAACTCTGGTCCGCATGTACATGTACACGTCGTGGTGAGCGTGGTGAGAGAGGCATTCGACAAGGTGGCGCTCGGTGCAGCCCGAACAGGCAAGGGTGGTCTGGCACAGTGTCTTTTGATTGGCCGTCCGCGGTGATTATCATTTGAGCATGCCTCAGGTGGGTCCATGTCTTACGCACGTGTGTCTTTCCGCTCCTCCTCTCCTCCGTAATTTAGTGGGTGGGCGAGCCCGAGGCGAGGAGTGAAGAGAAAAAGAAAATATGAGCAGGGGAGAAGGAAGAGAAGAACAATAAAAGGGAAAAAAGGGAAAAAGGGGGGGAAAGGGAGCATAACAAAGACACGGACAAGAACTGGTCTTGCCCACAAGGCGTCGCAATGCTGCGTCCAACGATTGAACCTGTCGGCTGGATTGGGTAATTAGAGACAATAACAATCACGCCGCGCGTCTTTCTCTTGATTCCCGCGAGAGACAAATGGTGTCGCACTTGCACCTGCCACCTGCGCAAGGTCGGGAGGAAGATCAAAACATGTGCAAACGACGTCGTCACAAGTGGCGGCGGATGTGCCGGGCGGCCTTGGGCCCTTGCAGGGCGAGGTGAGATCCGATCATCAGCGACCGCTCATCACAGCCCAACAAGGCAGAAGGAAAACCTCTGCTCTCCCACCCCTTTTTCGCGGAGGGCTTGAATGTGAATGGTGGCAATGGTGGCGCCGTGTCCCCCATCTTCCGGGCTTCGTTTGAACTCCACCGGCGCGGGCGCGATGGGGGCATGTAATACACCCCACTGTGTGTATACTCCTGGACATAAGCCAGGTACCTCAATCTAGCACAGAAGACGGGGCTCACCAAGGTATTTCGCTGTACGGATTACATGCGGGCTCATCACAAGCCACAAGCACACGAGGTCGCAATCATCCAATCATCCATGGTGGGGCTCCTAGTTTCGAGCCATCATTGGCGGCCGCGTCCTGCAGCTGACTGCTTGCCGTCGACAAGGATGACGCGGCCGATGCAAAAAACCAGCTGCCAGTGCCGACATGCAACTTTTCTACATACGGAGAAGACCATGATCATCACCTCGTTCCGGACACACCCGCGGGGCATGTCTCGAAACTTTTACACGCATTGTCGCCGCCATCTTCGGATGCCCAACCTTTCTTTTCACGCCGTACTTACAGACAACCGCGTCGCGTTAGCCAGTTCTTGTCGAGGCAATAGGCTGTCGATATCGTGTCTCCGCTTCGGCTCCAAAGAACATGCGTATATTACATACATGATTACGACTTTGTTGCTGGAAGGAGCCAAGATGCCCGTGGAGTCGTTGACGCAGGGTGACATTCGAACCAGGAATAGCCAAGACCAAAAAGTCTCAAACGTCTCATCTCCATTCCAACGCGAACCGAGTCGCCATCGCAAGCTCGCTTGCTTGCACAAGGAAAGGGCCTGGTGATTGCCCTGACCTGAGTCCGGTTGTTTGGCGATCCAAGTTTCGACTACGACGTCGGGGTCGTTGGGAAACCTGGCAGCTTTTCAGTTACGGTTGGTTGCCTGTTTCCGGTCTTGGCTGTTCAATCCAGAAAAAAACGCTACATTCCATCTACGCCGAGTAAAAAGCATCTCTTTGATGCCCATAAGGCTACAACTTGCTGGCCATCCTCGTCTATGTAAGCTGCGAGGAATGACAATCCGTACAATCTTTCCTACTTGCAGTTTGGCGTCTCCAAAGATCCGTCCGTGTCCAGCTACAGAACCCGAATGGGGGCCATCCATCAACTAACCTGCGGCCCTTCCCCGGCCAGGACAGCAAGTTGACTCAAGACTTGTCCCCAACGTCCTCGGCTAGACCATGTTCCCCGCCAACTGAAGCTTTTTCTCACAACTAGTAAACCTTGACCGCGGCAACGTTTGACATCAGATGGGCGCACGTGCGACGAAAGAAAGTCGTCACATTCCTGACAGGTTCGTCGACCGAGTCATTGACTCCCATCTGTGGTCCGTACTGTAGATCAATTTCCAAGACCCGTTGTTCAAACGGACGTTGCGATGTACATGTGATTGGCTACCCTGTAGTGGGGAACGTCAATTCACCCGCAAGAACCTTGACATATTATCCACAACAGCCGAACCTCCTCACAGGGATTTCCCCCCTCCGCCTCGTCTGCCTCGTGATTAGATAATATTACTCGCAACACGGCGGAAGCGCACGCTTTGCTTCCCACCTAATTTTAAAAAATTCTACGCGAGGTGCGAGAACAATGGTCGCCCCGGCTTCGAAGGACCTCCTTTTTCATGTATCATTATTCAGGATACCTAATTTGCCCCCTTGTTTGGTCGGGCAGGGTTTCGCAAGGGCCAACCATCAAACCCGGTGATTATCCAGCGACGACTTCCGTTGTCTCGCATCTTTTGCTTCCAGACGGAGCAGGAGCAGGATGGGTAGTCGGTGATGTTTGTCCGTGCAGATTGCTGTGAAAGAAACACCCCGGACAAAGCAAGAGCAGAAGCAATGTGTTTCCGAGCTCAACTCGCCCTCATCACGGGTGGTAACTTGGCCCACGACGGAAGAGACATGTTTCCACGTAAATTTACAAGAGAAATGACCTCCCGTGATTCCAAGGGCACAGGAAAATTAGCCAGTCCACCAAATTCGTGATTCACGACATCATCCCCAAAAAAGCGCTGTTTGAGCCCCGCGATTTGTCAAGTCCATTGCTCCACGGCCACATCTCGACACGAAATGCCCGGCCAACATCATCAGTCTATGCACTTGCATCACGCAGGGACCCATTCCATTCTCCATCGTCTGACTGATTCTCGTATCGATGATCCGGCAAATCTATAACGTTCTCCTTGAACACGAAGCCAAAGTCTTCGATGGCTTGCTCTCCCCCAGATGCACCACTCAGACTGCCCAACGGCTTGCTGTCTTTGCCCGCCCGAAGCCATGCTTGCATCTTCAGCCCAGCCGTTGCCATGTCCGCTGCAACATGCCAGTTCTCTGTTCCCATGTACATAAACGCCGTCACCGTCATTGTTTTGACCATTCGGGCATGTATCGTCTTGTGGCAGAGCGGTGCAATGGCCATGTTCATCCAGGCGAACACGCCGCTGAGGCTTGACCACCTTTCCAACCCTGCAGCCCAAGCAAAGCTCCAGATGCGCGCGAACTCGGTCTCAGTGCAGATGTGGCTGGTGGGAACCCTTTGCAGAATGGCCTTTGCCCAAATCAGTGCCGTCAGCCGGACGCAGAGATACACCATGTCCGGTGGTTCATTACGCGTGGACCTGGCGCCCGTGTAATCATTTCGCCTCGTTTTCGAGAATGCCGTCGGGTCGTCGCTCTCCTGCCGCCTTCGCTTCTGTCCCGCAGAAGCGGCGGAGGAGTCGTCGTGGCCGGCGTCGGGCTCCATGAGCACTTGGTCGGGCAGTTGGCTCAGATAGTTCAGCAAGGACTTGGCCAGTTCGCTGACTGCGCCTAACTCTGCCTCACCGGGATCGTCTGGCAATTCCATGACGGCTCGAAAAACCGTTCGTGTGCTGTCAAGGATCTCGGATGTTGGCTTGTGCAGTCGCAGTGTTGATGACGGAATAAGAAAAGGCGGGCCATTGGAGAGCAGCGGGGAGTTGAAGGAGACTTGCAACGGAACTCGGAAGGGGTCCTCAAACTCAAACCCCGGCTGCCCAAACATGAGCGGCTCTGTATCGTGGCACAGAGCAATGACGATGTCGTTGCTTCATCCAAATCTTAGCAAATTTTTTATTCCCGGATAAGTCCCCAAAAGGCGTCGGGAAGACGGGAAGACGGGGGACATGGTTCACGAGGGATGTGGACTTACACTAGAGCAATTTTGCTCGTGTAACCTTGCATTCCAAGGTTTTGACATCCACCGCGCAGCTGGATCATTCTTTTGAAGCCAGCCATATGAGCATGTAGTTCCTCTGTACTACTCCAGTACCACGACGTCAGTATCAGTTGACACACGGCAAGCATGGCCGAGTCACTTGTGCTCAGTGTGGGGGAGCTGATGTACTCGTTCAACATGCTGGTCGTGGTGGCCCGATGAACATGTAAGAGCGTCTTTGGAAGTCGTCCAGTCTCATGTAAGAAACTGGCCGTGGTGCAAAGAATGACATGCAGCACAAGCCTGTCCTGTATTGAGAATGGAATCCAATGCTTCATGAATCTGTTGTTGGGGCGTGGGCTGCCATCAAGCGAGGCTTTGAATCGGCTGAGGAGCTGCAGATCTGTTGGCAGAATTAGCCCCCCATGTCACACTCCGAGCCGTCCATGATGCTAGCGGTCGCCAATTGTATCTTACGGGTTCGAACGAGTTCTTTGTTCATTTTTGTTGGTTCCATGGGGAGGCGGTGCATCTGCTCATCCAACGATGATATGTTGCTGCTCGGCTGGCCGTGTGATAGAAGTGCTCGCACCAACTGCTTGCCGTCAATCTCCCACTCGTCTTGCACGATGCGATTGGCGACTCTGAGGCGCGTTTGCATGATGAATTGAACAAGTTCGGCGAGGGCCCTGTCTCCGAAGAGTCCCGAACTGTCACGAACCTTGACGACGAACGGCTTGTCTCCGGCCCACGACTCGCCCTTCATGGAGTACACGGGTCGCTCCCGATCTGTGAGTCGGAATGTTGTCGGCAGTGCACGTGGTTGTGTGCCCGAAGGGTTGTCCACAGCAGCTCCCGGGTCGATGCCTCCCTCAACGTCGAGGATTGCGTCGTGGATCGAATCCAGGTCAAGATGAGTATAGAGACCACTACCGCCGGGTCGAATCCCAGCGTTTTTGGACCCTGGCGGCGACCCCCATGATGGCCTGCCACAGATGGCCATTCAATGTTAGTATCCCTCCATGTTGAGCGCGTATATACAATCGCGTCCAAGCAGACACTGCACTGTCACGCTGCGCCCAAGTACACCAATACACAGGACCAACTGACCAGCTTCTGGGGGAGAATCTACCTCTTTATCTTGGCGACACCATACTCGCAGGCAGGCTGGGGGAAGCGTCGCGCACAGTTTGTACACGGATGTGTAAGCGAGCACTGGCGCGTGGCACGGTGTTAGCACAAGGCATCATCTCTCATCGATCGATGCCATCGTCGCTGACTGTGCAAGGCGTTCCTTTTCCGTGTGGAAGCGATGAGAGGAGGGTTTTGTGCTCAGCCGGACCAGCATACCTTTTGTTTGCGCCTTCGACATTCCTTGCATGCTGAAGGATACCTGGTTCTGGGCACGGCGCCGCGATCCGACTGCAACATGTCGGAGCCCATCCTCTCCCAGGAGCACTTGTACGGCACAACAGCCAAATCACCTGATGTGCGTCTGAGCGCTGCTCCGCACAAGCAGAGGACGGGCGATGCTGAGGGTGTGATCCACGTAGGCGCAGTCGTTTAAAATTCGGCGCAGTCGTTTGAAATCCGTCATTTTTAGACCCACTATTCCGTTAAAGCTGGCGTTTTCCCATATTCAGACAGTCTTTTACGGTACATAACCTTGCACTCGAGGAGTCTGTCCCTTTGTGTAAAGTGAACAGGTGCCCTTTTTCCGAGACCGCATGACCATACTTGCAGTTCTGGAGAACCAGCACTCGACGCCGATTGTGGCGATACACTTGCACTTTCAACAAATGCACCATCTAGCCATCATGGTTGCATCAATTTACCGATAGTGCTATAGGGCTATACGGACTACATTCAGGTATATAAGACATGTGGCCGACAAATGTTGCAACTGCTTGCTTCCCAAGTGGAGCGTGCCGAGATTGCTCGTTCTGTCATTGTAAACTCAAAATTTACCACAATGCAAGCCCCCGTGGGATCAACAGTAACGCAGACCCGATATTCAAATTGCTGTGCTGTGCTGTTCATCAAGGCAGCCCAATAACTCCCCCAAAGCCGTTTTCACCGCTGCGCAGATGAAACACATCTGTCCAGAAAAAGAAGAAGAAAAAAAAAACAGCACGCAAGAACAAACACGGTTCGGTGTGCTCTTGGGCGGTTGTAGACGGTCTAATGCGCCCGGTACTCGGGTTTGCGAGCCATGTTGACTGGCGGGGGAAGCTCGTCATCGTCCACGGGGTACGGCGCAATCGATGCCTGAGAGAGACGTGACGGAGTGGGAGCCTGTGATGAGCGCCGGCGATCGCTGGCGTCAGGTAACGGCGTCTTGGGCGGCAGCGGAGGCGGTTCGATTCTCGTTGGAGGCGGCGCGACTGGCTGAGAGGGGGCTGGCCGAGGATGCTCATCTGGACTCATGATGGCAATCTTGTCCGCGCCTGATGCCGCGCTGAGGTATTGATTCGGTGATGGGGCTGCGACTGTCAGGCGATCGGGATCGTCTCCCGTGGCTCGAGAAGCGGCCGTGTTTGGACGTGTGCGATCATGCGAACTGCGAGGTGAGCCCAACTGGTCCGGTCCGACTTGTAGACTGTCGGACCCCGATTCGAACGAGGATCGACTTGGTGGACTTTGCGGCGGTTGCTGGAACGAGATTGGTGCATCGCCGGGAAGTTCTACTGCAAAAGGCATCTCGAAATTGGTCGCCGAATTGGACTTGATGAGCTCCGGGATTCCCTGCTGGGCGCGTTCCCACCTGATTTTGGCCTTGAGGATCTTGGCCAGCTTGGTCGAGATGCCATGGATCATCTTCTGCTCGGTTTCGCGAGCCATGTACCGCCGCGTGCCCGTGCTGATGTCTGCCAATCGATGCCATTCATTCATTCCAAACTCGCCCACGCCGACCTCCACGTTGAGTCGGTAGTAATTCTCGACATTCACACCCCGTTTCGTCAGGTGCTCTCTCAGCATGAACTCGTGGATCTTTTCACATCCCTCAATCTTGGAGATCAACCTTCTTCGTGCTTCGGAATATTCGCCCAAAAATCCGTCGTACCATGCGTGGGAATTCGAATCGCTGGATTTGGGGCGTCGACCGGTTCCCACACTGACGAACACGCCTATCTCACGACCGGGCCACTCGTTTACCACGGCCTCATCCAGCGCGTCGGGGGCGGGGTTGAAGTTTCCGGCGCCCTCATCGTGGAAAATGGACTGGCCGATGCGAACAGGTTTGAAGGCTAGACCAATGGCGCTGGTCGCGCGACCGGCTTGCCAGATTTTACAATCAGATTCGGGTGGCGGCTCACGTCTTGAATCATACGACCGCAACATGGCAGGAGGTGAGCCGCGCGGCGAACCTTTATATATTGCTGTCACAGCACTAGAAATCTCATGTTATTTTAGTCGCCTGCTAGGGAAGGAAAGAGGCGAGAGGAAAGGGCAGAGACTCTGATGCAACCTGCGACTTACGTTTTGGTTCTGCTCTCTCGTCCATCATATAATCTTGCTTGTGGATTACCATGCCTCGAGTTGAAAGCTGGTCGAGCCATCTGGGCAGATGGACTTCGAGCGCTGAAGCTGACGGTGCTCGCGTTGCTCACGTTGCGCCTTGGACCAGATGCGCTGGAGTACTGGGCGGCGTTCAGAGGGCTCATCAGGTTTGCATCTTCTCGCCAATCATTCCCTTCCTTCTCATGTACGGTATGTTCTTGAACTGCTTGTTGTATAGCCTCCTCCAGTTTGCTTGCCTTGAAGAGTGTTGACCGGTATGGAATGCCGGCAATAGTCTTATCCGTTTCGAAGACCATCCGCGTCATGCGAACGTACAGCTCCTTGCATATCTCCAAGTCAAGGCGCAAGCGACCGAGCATCAGAGCGATCAAGCCGCCCGTACCAGTGCCCACGATGAGATCGAAGTGGTCGCATGGTTTAGGTATCTCGTGACGTCGGGGGGCTCGTCCTTCGACTTCGACAAAGGTGCGGTGCATCAACTCCTGGATGATGATAAGCATAGAATAGCCACGCACGCCTCCTCCATCTGTGTGGTCTGTTAGTCAGTCATGTCCGGCGTGTCAGAGAGCGCGGCATGATGTACCTAGAGACAGGACGCGAATTGGCGGACCCTTGGTGGTATCCTTTCTGCGCACGCCGTAAGCGTCCATTTTGGACGACGAGGCTTGAAAGGCTGTCTTGTAGAACTAGTATCGGTACGGGTGAAGGATCCTTTATTATATTGCTTGAATGGTCGCTCAGGCTTAGGTTTTGTCGCAGCTCTTCGGGTGTGCGGTGCTGTTGTTGGGAAGAAAAAGATGTCTGATCTGTCAGCCGTGACGGAGTAAGCCTGTGTTCCTGGAGCTGGGGCGGCAACACCAGGCTTTTGGACAAAGTGCTCAGACTGGCTGTGACGCAACCCTTGGCGCAGCGGACAAAGGCGGGACCTTGTGAAACTTTGTTTGTACAACTCTGTTTGGCACCGCCACTCAGGGCCTTGCTAGTGCTAACTAAACTGTCCCCCCTCGTTAAGTCGTTTCGAAAGATTGAGGCCTCCATGGATGATGAGCCTGAGCACCGAGTATCACCGAATATCACCCGCACTTGTGCGTAAGAGGACCAAAATAGAACCAAACAGTACTCCGCACGTACGCGTCAAAGACTGCGAAGATTGGCTGCCATTCGTTTCATGAGCATGAGTGGCAGGGATTTCCCTTCCTTGCGGCTGTTGCCCGTGGCTGAGCCTCGTCGCATATCATCAATCTGGTAGATCGCATCCATCACACGCTTCACAGCGCAAACATGTCCTTAGCTCTTCTTTGCTGTATCATTTTGATTTGTGCCTCCTATTCACACCGCTCGTCCCAATCATCGTCACATACGAGCCTTGGATGTATAGTGGTGTAGGTGTCTGTCGGCTCACACAAAAAGTATGATGACTGATGAGCTAGACCGAGTTTCGGGACAGGGCAAGAGTTGTCCGTCACCAGGCATTGATGAAGCTCAGCCACCACTACTCTGCGCAGTACACGCCGCGATGAATTTGCGTCGTGCGGTTGGAGGGTTGGAGGGGTGCAGGCTATTCCCCGCCGCCCGGCTGGCTAGGCTGAGTGGCTCCAGAAGGTACATGGAAGGTAGTAGCCAAGATTGCCTCTGCTTCCTCGGCTATCAGCCAATGACAACGAAGCCTGACCGTGTTACTTCTGACGCTGCTACGCCCTGAAATCCTCAAGCCCTGGGTTCCTCAGCCCTCACTTGCTGGTTTGGTGCCAGCCTTGCGGCTTCGCCTCGTACTCCGGCCCTCCAGCCAGCACCGAGCCAAGCCAAGCCGAGCCAAGCTTGTTAGTTCCACCACTTGCAGCCTCGAAACCCACGTCCTCCTGTCCCCTCTTTCAATTCTTCTGGCGCAAGCATTGAAACCAATCGATGGACTCATTAGCAGCCTTCGTCTGCAGTCCATCTTCGCACTCTCTTGTCTCTGCTGCTTGCGTTGTCTGGCGTCGTACCCTCGCTGCGTGGCTCGCCGGGCCAATCCGCCTCGTCCTGACACAACCCGGCATTACCGCCTTTCTGGCTCTGGCTGTCCCAAGGCTTGTTCCACGTAGCTTCTTTCCTCCTGCCTCCTCTTGCAGTCTAATATCTTTGCATGTCCTTGACCAATTCTGCGGCCGCCCTCTCCGGTGCTCATCTGTCGATGGAACCGTCTACTAAAAAAAGGAAGTTGGCTCCCAAGGTCAACGCTTCGCCGGCCCCCATCACGCAGCCTCTTGCCAATCAGTACGCACACGAACCATCGGTGAGCCACGACACATATCCCCACGAGGAAATACTTATCCCCCCCTTCCCCCAATGCGACGACGCATTGGCATGTCCGACTGACCAGGTCATTCATTAGCTTCCACAAAACCAACACCATGCCAATCATGACGCACCGCTTACTGAGCGACAGGACTTTGAGTCCTTCGCCAGACACCTCCAAGACGCTGCCATGCTCATCCAGCGTCAGACTGAACGACTGCCATATGTTGATGTCTCCGTGCTGCTATTGAGTTGGGAGGAAGACCGATCAGTGGACGAGGATATCACGGCCTTCGAAAATATACTACATAACAAATACAACTATGTCACACACCGATGGCAGATTCCAACCGTGCCAAACCCAAGCATAAAGCTTGGTGTACAGATGGCTTCATTTCTCGAAAATGCCCGACCGAATCACTTATTAGTCATATACTACGCTGGCCACGGATATCTTGGTGGTGAAGGTCATCTGTACTGGGCATGGTAAGTCTGCCGAAGCCAGGACAGGACGTGCACCTAAGCCATGTCTAATCTTCGATGTTTTTTTCATTTTTTTTTTTTTCATTTTAGCAATGCTCGGGACGATGCAGCCAAACTCAAATGGGATGGTGTCAGATGCTTGTTCGAGGATGCCCAGTCCGATATCCTGCTTTTGCTTGACAGCTGTGGCATACCCGATCCCCCGACCGCTGGCAGCCATGGAATAAAACAAGGCATTGCTGCTTTTACTCCTGAACATAGACACAACTCTCGTGAGAAGGGATCCCGTTCGTTCACCACGGAAATGATTGACGCCCTACAAAACCTGCACAACGGCCGGCCGTTCAGTGTGAACAAGTTTTCCGAGGAGATTATAGCACAAAAGCGATTGCATAATGCGCATGGGGGGAGACCTGTGAGCACGATGCAGTCCCGGTTGCCACTTTTTTTCAGTTTGACACCAGGCAAAGGCCAATATCTCACTCTGGCCCCTCTGCCACCAAGACCAGCCACCGATCCCCAGAACGAGACCGCCTTTGCGGATGTTCAAACCCAACCTGGCCGTGAAGATCACTTGATTGACCCAGAGTCGGTTGCAGACCTTCGATTTGACGAAACACGAATACTAGTTTGCACAACATTCGTCGGAGATGCCAGTCCAGACATGTCGTTCTTCAACCAGTGGCTTCAAAATCGACCACCGCTTGGGTCGAGGATTGCCGTCGAGGGAATGTTTTTGGGCCCGCCAACAATGCTGCTCGTTTCCATGCCCCAGTCCATATGGAACGTTGTGCAGCACGACAAAGTCTGCTGTTTCCTGGGCTACATCAGCTCCCACAACATGATACACTTGTATGAGAAGCTTGTAGGGCCAGCCGGTGTGCGGCCATCTGTGAAGCAGGTGGAGGACGGGAGAATACTATCGGACGCGGGAGGAGAACTCGCAACTGGCACACCGGCCAGGAACTCCCGGGACACCGAGAATCTGAATCATTCCTCTGCTTCTCGAGACAACAACGTTCAGAGCGATGGAGCAGTTCCTTTGCCCCAAAGCAGCCCGTCCCGTCCGCCACCTGGCGTCGAAGCTCTCAAGTCTAAAGATGATGTGGAGGACTCGGCCGAGATGCAGGAGGCTGCTGAGCAGCTCAAGGCTCTCAGTCATGTGCGTCACCGAAGCGACGAAGCAGCCCCGGCGGAGCGTATGCGAACCCTGCTGCCGGAGGCCATCTCGGACGTCGCACGCGAAAAAGCCAGATTGTCCCAAACAACGGGCGACTACCTGGGCAACGATCCAGCCATGCTGGTTGACATGACGACGACGACGACCCCATACTCAAAAGCCAGAGGGCCGCGGCGCTCTGTAATGAAGCAAGAGACGCATTGCAGTCACTGCAGCCATGCCCCGTTCAAGGACTTTTCGTCGCTGCGCAAGCATATCGCTGCCGCGCATACGAGGCCGTTCCCATGTGCCTTTTCTTTCGCTGGCTGCACAAGCACATTCGGCTCCAAAAACGAGTGGAAGAGACACATTGCCTCTCAGCATTTGTGCTTGCAGTATTACAGGTGCTCTGCGTGCCCTTATAGCGCCATCCACGGCAAGGGGAGTGAATTCAACCGCAAGGATCTGTTCACGCAGCACCTTCGCCGCATGCATGCTCCTTTTCAAATAAAAAGAGCCATCTCCCAAGGCGACGGGCGCATCCAGCTCGAATGGGAAGCATACGTCAAGGAAATGCAACAATCGTGCTTGGTGACGAGACGCCAGCCGCCGCAGCGAGCAGCATGCTCGAAACCCGAATGCCAAAAGAGCTTCGAAGGTCCCAATGCGTGGGACGAATGGACTGAACATGTCGGAAGACATATGGAAAGGGGCGAGGGGCCGATATTGGGAGCTGACGGCTTGCTCACCCAATGGGCTTTGGATGAAGGCATCATCGAATCGAAAGGTGGCGAAGAATATCGCCTTTGTGCCGCAAATGGTCTGCTCTCATCACACAGCAGCTCCGGTCCGCTGCTGGATGGAAAGGACTCGTTGCTGACGTCCTTTACCGATGCGTCTCAGGCGGAAGACACTTCCATGACGGACACCAGACTACCGGAGAGCGAGGCTGATGACAGCCAAGCTATCATCACATGAGCATCATCCGCAGGTGGTGTTATTTTATCCAGATGCCGAGGGTCTATTGACGGACACGAAAGCACGTCTTTTTTTTTTTCTTTTTTTCTTCAAGTTATCAAGACTGAAACGAAGCAACGAAGCCACGAACAATCAATTTTTAAAACTGCAGAGCAATTTTTTATTTCAAGGGCTGGGTACGGAAAAACAGAAAAATGAAGCACTTTGGTTGTTTGGAACATGTGTTTTTTTTTTCAATAAAAATGGTGCAATTCTCATTTTTCATCTTTGGGTCTATGGCGCAGAAAATTCTGACAAAGCAACGGGGTTGGCACTACATTGTTAATGAATTGTTTGAAATGGCATAAGCCGAAATCCCGGAGTTCGGGGTCTCTCTCACACGACGAGGCATGTCGGCATGGAAAGGTATGGTTGTTCTTTTTCTTTTTCACAAAGACTGCTTCTCGACATGGCAGACAATAAACATACTTTTTCTGATACTCTGCGTCTCTGGAACTGAATGTTGAAGCTACTTTCGGCATTGGCTGCCGTCATGTGTCGTATTACGCCGAGGTGTCAGTAGACCGATGCAGAGTGACGGCCTGGATCTCAGGCTTTGACAACGTGATCGACAACGTGATCGACAACGTGATCGACATTGAGCCGACGCGCTGACTTGCGAGGGTGGGGCAACTCGTGCCGTGTGCCGTGGAAAGCCCATCCCATCCGCCAAGGGGCCACAAGTAAAGCCAACATTGAACAACCAACCACATCGGCAACGCCTCCGCCATGGCCTTTGTTCTGCCCTTCAATCCCAACAATCCCGGTCTTGCGACGAACGACACGAGCCAGCATCCGCAGCATCCGCAGCAGCATCCGCAACAGCTCCAGCATCACCACCACCCAGTCGCCATGAATGGCATCAACGGCGCCAACATGGCTGGGAGCGGCGGCGGCGGCGGCGGCGGCGGCCCTCCCATACCCGCTGGCCCTACACCAGCCGGCCACCAAGCCGAGCTGAACTACATCTACGGCATGGTCGAGGAGCTCAGTCGAAAGCTGGCCGACAACAGAAGAGTCACGGAAGACATCGTCAGCGGGCTGGGCAGAGTGCGCAACAGAGCCAAAACCCAGGGCCTATCCAACGACGAATTACTACTCTCAGCCGCGGCCGACCTCCAAGGTACGAAATCCACCCATGACTGCACTGCATCACATCACTTTTTCCCCTCTTGCTCACCTCCCCCCCCCCAGCTGAAAACCAAAACCTGGATTCCCTCGTCTCCATCCTCTCGGAATCCCTCGAAAAAGCAAACTTCTCGCGCGACGCCAATGCCGCCCTCCTGTCCCAGTACGCAAACGCCCTCGCCCTCATGCTCAAGCAGCTCCACGAATACAAATCCAAACACGTCACCGACGTGGCCGCCTGGCATCGCTCCTACAGAAGCCAGCTCGACGAGGCGCGGCAGGAGAACAGCCGTCTGCGCGAGCAAATCTGGGAGATGCAAACGCACGCGGGGCGGGCCAACGAGAGCCTGCGCCAGTTCCGGCGGAAATACGACGACGACGACGAGACATGGGATCGGAGGGTCGAGCACACGGCGTTGAGGCAAGAGCTGAGGTTCTGGAAGAGGATGGCCATGCCGGAGCTGGAGGATGACGATCCGTACTGGAGCGACGACGACGACGTGATTGATCCGACGGAGAAGGAGAGGCTGAGGGAGCTGGAGCAGAGGGCTGTTCAGGAGCAGATGGAGCAGGAGGACGATGGCGATGCGGGACAACAACAACAACAACAACAACAACAACAACAACAGGGTCCCTTGCACTTGGCCATGATGGGGGGGATTGCCATGCAAAGAGAAGACGCGGCTGGGCGGGCGGTGCCCATGCCGCCTCCGAGACCATCGAGCGCAGCGTCAAGCACGGGTTCGACGGGACAGTAAACTGAGTTGAGATGATGGATGGGGAATGAAAGAAATGGCTTTTGCCCGAGGAAAGCCTTGCTGGGAATATCCTTGCTGGGAATATACCCTTTGCTGTACTATGCTTCCGGCCTGTTGGATTACAATCTGGTACATCAACGCTAAATACTACACGACCCCCCCCCCCCGACTTATCCAGTAACTTGGCCTGACGCCCTCATCAGTTGACGTCGTTTAGTAGCCACTTTGCTCATGTCTCTGATGTCCGTCCTCGCCACCGTCCTTGGAGTCAGCAGCTGCTTGTCCTGCCTGCTTGATGCCTTGCTCGTCACCACGTAGTTTGGCAAAGTATGCTTTGATGTCCTCCGCCCCAACGACCTGGCCGCTTTCCGCGAACTGCTGGAAGAACGGCTTCAGCTGTTCCTTGAGGTGGTTGTACGCCATGACACCCTCTATGGCGCGCACGCGATCGACGTTGCGAAGGGCACTCTCGCCCCGTTCGAGCAGACTGCCGCTGCCGTGGGTTGAGCCGCCGTGTCGAGAAGCGCCGTCCTCGGAAATGGGCGGTTCGTAAACCTCTTCTTCCTCGAGGAGTTGCGCGTGTTGCTTGTGGAGGAGTCGGTAGCAGTCTGAGCAGTGGCATAGTTGGTCGCGGAAGCCATGTTTGAAAAACAGCGAGAACCGCTCGGTCGGGGCCGCGGGCAAGTTTGCCAACTTGCATGCCAATGAATCGTCGCCGTCTGTCTTTGTCTTGGCGGCCGCTTGCTCTGCCGCTGCTGGCGCCTTCTCGGATGTGGCTTCTGGTTCGGACGCCTTTGATTCTTCCGGTTCGTTCCTGACGCGCTTGGCTTCGGCCGACCCCTCCTCAGCATCGTCCTCGGCCTTGCGCTTTTTGGAGGCGGCATCGCCCTCCTCGGCCCTGGTTGCCCGGGTGCGCTCCGACTGCTGGAGGAGGACGGCTGGGAGAAAGCCGGACGTGCCAGCATAGCGCTTGATCCACGGGTTGGCATCCACACACTTGTAGCAGAGGAAGCCTTCGAAATCGTCCTCATCAGGGAATCCAGGGGGCATCGGGGGCTCGTCCTCGTCCTCGTCCTCGAGTACAGCCACGTCGGCAACGTTCGCAGATGCGTCTGGTTGATCTTCGTTGGCCTCGGAAATCGTAGCCAGTCCGTTGCCGTCCGCCACGCCGGCAGAGCAATTTCTCTTGGCACCTTCCATCTTGTCGAACCATTTCGGCCCCATTCCCACCAAGCAGCCAGGGTGATACCAGTCTTCGCCACAGCCTCCCGTCTCGGGAGTCCCCAGACCCAGGCACTGATACATGGTGCCCTTTTGCTGAAACGGGTCGTAGTCACATTCGCACCCGCAGAAAACGTTGCGAAAGTTCTGATTGTATCTGTTGTTGACGTCGGGCTGCTCCGAATGCACGTCGCCCTTGGTATTGGTCCTCTCGTTCGTTCGCAGGGTGCAAGGGCTTTCTTTGGGAATGCGCGTGGTTCCGCAATCGCAGGTAAAGTTTCGTTTCTGGAAAATCTCCACGAGGTCGTGCTCCCCGTGACACTGGACTGAGCAAGCGTAGCATACGCCGGCTGGTTCCCAGGTGCCGGACCCGGACCCGGACCCGGACGAGTCGGAGGGCGGCGTAGGCGCAGGGTTGCATGTCAGGCAGGCAAACACGTTCTGTCGAAGAGGCCCGAGGATTTTGGTACAACTCTCGATGCTCTGGACTATTGTTAGCAATTGTCGCAAGAGTGCGCCAGGGCATCTTTCTCTCCTGTGGAGACGCTGGACGTACGTATGGCAAGGCTTCACGCGCATCAGCTTCCAGTAGCTCTTGGTCGCGGAGAAAGCTACAAATCCGTCAGTGACAACATCACCGGCATCACCGGCGGCACGAGGTTAAAGGCATTGGTGCGTGTGCTTACTCGGCTGCAGTTTGAGAGTCATTCGATGCTTGCGAGTGCTGGGAAAAGCTATTGCTTCGCGCAGATGCGACTTTGTCCTGCGGCGGGTCGTTGGACATGATGCGAGCGGCTGGGTTGTAGATGTTTTGATGAAGAGGAGCCGCCGTGAATTGACAAGACGCTGCTTGGATCATTCTGTCCAGCCAACCAGAATCCAGAATACCCGAATACCCGAATGGGTACCCACTTTGCGCGTTGATACCGTCTTGGTTTAGCGCCGGGACTGATTAACGCGTCGTCGCGTGTCAGTTCGTTTGACTGTTTGACGCGAAACCCAGCTGCCCCTTCCCTTTGTCTGGTCACTTCACACAACCTCCATCTTCTTGCATTTTTCATTTTTTTCCCCCCGTCAAAACGGTAGAGCAAGAGAAGAACACACGGAAATGAGGTAAGGACAATGTTCATCTTCACCTCTGTCAATTCATCTCCCGGTGAAAACGCTGACAGTAATGCTTTCAAGTTCCCCCCCTCTTCACGACAACCCGACTTCGGCCAACCAGGGGGCCGGTCCACGCTCCAGTCGCAAACGTGCGAGAACTGGCGGCGGCGACGATGCGACTTCATCAATGGGGCTTGGATCAAGTCCCATGCCCTCTTCCCCCCCCGCCCCCTTCGACATTGCACATGGTGTAGAGGACGACGATGATGTCGACGATGACGAACCGGAAATCCAAGATGACATCGACGACATTGACGAAATGGCAGACGACGATGTCGACCTGTTTCGAGAGGGGTTTGAGACCGACTACCGATCTCGTCAAGACGACGCATACGAAGGTGTCGGCCTTGATGACGATGGCGATTACGACGCCATGGATATGGGAGATAGACGGAGATTGGAAGCACAGCTGGCTCGTCGTGACAGAGAAGTCGCTCGCCGGCAAAGAATCCCGGCCGCTTTCCTCCCCGGTGACGACGACGAGGGCGACATCGATCTGGCTGCACAGCCTCGTCGACGACGTCACCACTACGATGAGGACCCCGATGAAGCCATGGACGCCGACATCATGGACGAAGAGCTCTCGCTGGAAGCCCTCGGCGACGTCAAGGCCGCCAATCTCACTGAATGGGTGTCTCAGCCACCAGTTCAGAGAACGGTCAAGCATGAATTCAAAGCGTTTCTCACGTCCTACACGGATGCTTCTGGGTCCTCTGTCTACGGCAATCGCATTCGAACTCTTGGTGAGATCAACGCCGAGACCCTCGAGGTCTCTTACGAGCACCTGTCGGAAAGCAAGGCCATCTTGGCGTATTTCCTCGCCAACGCCCCTGCCGAGATACTCAAGCTCTTTGACGAGGTCGCCATGGATGTTGTTCTCCTGCACTACCCAGACTACGAGCGCATCCATTCCGAGATCCACGTGCGCATTTTTGACTTGCCCGTGCACTACACCCTTCGCCAGTTGCGGCAGTCCCATCTAAACTGCCTGGTCCGCGTCAGCGGCGTCGTCACGCGGCGCAGCGGAGTCTTCCCCCAGTTGAAGTACGTCAAGTTTGACTGCGGCAAGTGTGGCACCACGCTGGGGCCGTTCCAGCAAGAGTCGAATGTCGAAGTCAGGATTACCTACTGTCAAAGCTGCCAGTCCAGGGGCCCCTTCACCCTCAACTCGGAGAAGACGGTGTATCGGAACTACCAGAAACTGACACTGCAAGAGTCCCCCGGCACCGTTCCCGCCGGACGCCTGCCCAGAACTCGGGAGGTCATCCTGCTCTGGGATCTCATCGACAAGGCCAAGCCTGGCGAGGAGATTGAGGTCACCGGCATCTACCGCAACAACTACGATGCTCAGCTGAACAACCGAAACGGATTCCCCGTCTTCGCGACCATCCTGGAAGCGAACAATGTCATCAAGGCTCACGACCAGCTGGCGGGATTCCGCATGACGGAGCAGGATGAGCACGAGATCCGCAAACTGTCACGGGACCCCAACATTGTGGACAGGATCGTCAGCTCCATGGCTCCCAGCATCTACGGCCACAACGACATCAAGACTGCGGTTGCCCTGTCGTTGTTTGGCGGCGTGGCCAAGACGACCCGAGGCCAGCATCACATCCGTGGCGACATCAACGTCCTGCTTCTCGGCGATCCGGGCACGGCCAAGTCTCAAGTGCTCAAGTATGTCGAGAAGACTGCCCACCGAGCCGTGTTCGCGACTGGCCAGGGAGCCAGCGCCGTCGGTCTGACGGCCAGTGTCCGCAGAGACCCGTTGACCAGCGAGTGGACGCTTGAAGGCGGTGCGCTGGTGCTGGCTGATCGCGGCACCTGTCTCATTGACGAATTCGACAAGATGAATGACCAGGACCGAACATCGATCCACGAAGCCATGGAACAGCAGACGATTTCCATCTCCAAGGCCGGCATCGTGACAACGCTGCAGGCGCGATGTGGCATCATCGCGGCCGCCAATCCTCAGGGTGGTCGCTACAACTCGACGCAGCCGTTCTCGGCCAACGTGAATCTGACGGAGCCCATCCTGTCGCGTTTCGACATACTCTGCGTCGTTCGAGACACTGTGGAACCCGAGGAAGATGAGCGGCTTGCCCGTTTTATCGTCGGATCGCACAGCCGCAGCCACCCCACCAGCACAGAGTCACAAAATTCCATGCAGGTCGAGCACGGCTCTGCACTGCCCGAGACACAAGGCACATCCTCATCCTCCACCAACGCCGACGGTCAAATCCCACAAGGGCTCCTGCGCAAGTACATTCTGTATTCTCGTGAGCGATGCCACCCGAAGCTGTACAACATGGACGAGGACAAGGTTGCGCGTCTCTTTGCGGACATGAGAAGGGAGTCGTTGGCGACAGGTGCCTATCCCATCACCGTGAGTTTTGGTCGGCACCTTTTCTGGCCCATCTCGAAACTAATGCGTGTTTTCCAGGTTCGTCATCTTGAAGCCATCATCCGCATCAGCGAATCCTTCTGCCGGATGCGTTTATCCGACTGCTGCTCCGCTCAGGACATTGACCGCGCCATTGCCGTCACAGTCGAAAGCTTTGTTGGAAGCCAGAAGCTCAGCTGCAAGAAGGCGCTGTCCCGTGCGTTTGCCAAGTATACTTTGACCCGGCCTGGTGCTGGTCAGAGAAGGGGCAACCCGCAGAGGCGAACTGGAACTGCTGCAGCATCTGCGTGAGCCGGGGCCTTGGGAATGGAGACGGGCGTTTTTTTTTGGTTGACGATTTCTGTTCATTATGTTCAATATTTTGTCGAGATGTGTCGTACGAAAATCATGCTGTATCGGGAAAGAGGAATGTTGGTACATGGCGCAGTAGATAATGTAGTTGACTTGAAGCCAACAGACAACTTCATGTTCCTCGACCAATGGCGCCGCGTTTCTCTTGGGCGCACGGCATCCGGCCTCGCTTTTATTCGCTGCCTTGTTTCTCTTTTTTTTGTGGAGTTAGTCCCATCCATATGCCGCCGTGGGAAATACCTGCTCATCGTGATCCGGCAGAAACAAGGCTGGATGGACTCATGATCAAGATGGGCGACCAGGCGCTGGCTTGTGGGACGGCACCGACCACGTCCTGCGCATCGCTTCTTCGCTTCGCTCGTCCGTGCCCTCTCATGCCCTCTCTCCGCCTCCTGGTGAGGAGAAATCTTCCTCTCTTTCTCTTTCGTCTACGGCTTTTGTCCAAAACGCGGCCTTGGCACCCCTCGCTGGTCTTGAACTAATTCTGCTCGGAACTTTTTGAAAAAGAACAAGACAAAAACCAAGCAACATGACAGATTGGGTACCGGCAATGGCCAATGAGCCCGTTCAGCTGCACCCCTTGGAGGAGGTTGACGACGACCATCTCATCTCACCAATTTCATCAAACGGCTCGCCGCCGTCACCGCTGCGCAATACATACAACGCTGGTGGTTACGACCTCGTCGATTCTGACCACGGCGACATGGCAGCCAGAGGCAAGGACGAATCTTTCCCGCAACCTCAGACCATGTCTCGCGGTTCGACTGACGGCCCAGGAATTCCCCCCACCCACAAAGCCAGCAACAGCAGCAGCCTTCCTCGCAAGCCTGTTGCGGCAGAGACACCACAGGGGAAACCGCCCAGAGGCTGCTTCATCTGGGCAACTACCCCCCGTCTCAGCCACTTGCTTGACAAATTCGGCCCGCGAAAACGGACTGGGCGGGGAGCAGACCCGTCCAACGACAATCTCGCACCGAGATGCGCCTCGGACTCCTCCTCGGGTCTCCCCAGTCCCGAGGCGGCAGGACGTCGCGCTTCTAAATCCTCAGCAGACGTTGACATTGAGCCGGCGGATGAGGATTTCGACGATGAAGTGTTCCACCAAAAGTTCGGTACGTCGCCGTGAGAGTAACCCCTCCCTGAAAAGTTGAATTCGGCCCAGTTGCTCATGTACATCAGGTGAACCACCAAGCTACTGCTGGTCCAAGCAAGATGTACAAAAGAAAAAGTCCGAGTATATCCCCAGGGTCACCCTTGCATTGTCCATCTACTCGACCGTGATGAGCGGCATGTGGCTGGTCGTGTCCATCATTCAGCCTCGCTATGGCCACGGCATATCCTCCCAGGGCAGACTGCAGCCGTCCACGGCAACGTTGCTCACGGCCCTGTTTGCCAAGACCATTGAACTGTCTTTCGTCACAGTCTTCATCTCCTTTCTCGGACAAGTGCTTAGCAGGCGGTCGTTTGTGAAAAGAGCCCGTGGGGGCATGACTCTTGCCGAGATCACCATGCGGAACTGGATACTCCAGCCGGGATCCCTCATCACACACTTCGAGACCGTCCCGTACGCGGGGTGGTCATTCCTCGGGGCCCTGACGCTGACGGCGACCTCTGCCGCCATGTTCTACACCACGGCTTCCGATGCCATGGTTTCGCCAAAGCTGATGACCAAGGGCTGGGAATGGAGGGAACTGTCGGGCCCGATCGCGGCGTCTTACGCCAACGTGAATTATATGAAGGACACCTGTCCCGATATGCTCGGTTCGATCCCGCGGGTCGCGGATAACGACATAGCCTGCATGCAGATCCAGTTCTCCGGTCAGTCGCACCGCAACCTGTTCTCCTTCATGTCCACTTGGGCGGATATCAAGGCAAATGGGACGGCGGCAGCAAAAGAATTGAAAGACAGGCCGACGGGCAAGCACTCCCTCTATGAGAACACCACCATGATAGGAGCTTGGATCGAGACCGGGCACGGCAACGTGACGGCCAGCTTTGAGAAACACGGGCGTATCATCAACAACGTCACCATGGCCATGCCCCATCCCGGCGTCCACGCCGCTGCCACGTCACCGGAGAATGAGATAATGCAGCCCATCGACTTGGCCGGGGTGGGAGAGTACACCATCAGGGCGGGAGTCGTCTCGCCCGCCCTCAACGTCATGTGTGTCAACATGGACAGGGACGAGCTCGCTCCTCTGGTTTACACGGATTGGCCGTTCAGCAACACCACCAGCACCGGTGTCGGAACTCAGCTCGTCGGCCCGAGCGACTGGCAGAGTTACGTCCCCCATCCTCTCAATGAAGACGGCAACCCGGAGTACCTGAACCGATCGGTGGTGGATGGAATATTCCGCTGGGGCCCAGAATTCCGTCGACGACCGCCCGTATTCAGCATGGTATGTGTGTGCTACTCTCGTTGTAGATGGGATCCCCCCTCCCGAAGCTGACTCACATGGTTGATACGTCCGTAGTACCCGAGTGATTACAACATGGTTGCCAATTCGTCCGTGGTCAACTCCGACTCCATCTACATTCTCACCAAGAGCCACAAGATGGACAACTATACATTGTGCGAGATGCGATCTTGGGTGACCCCTCTGTGCTCTACCGAGTTCAGAAGCTCGGGAACCGCGGGCACCAGCATGACGGCGTGGTGTGAAGATGCCCAGGACACCAATGCGTATCATCGGTCCTTTCCGCAGGGCTTCGGGGACTGGCCAGGGCCGGCAAAGGATTGGAAGGTAAGGTTCCATTTCACGCACACACACAAGTCTCCCACTCAAGGTAGCGGAAGAGCAAGGACGGCTGCTGACACGAGATGATAGTCTGTGGCTGAAGTCTGGCGCCTGGCCCTGGACATCAACGGCGGATATCGCAACAACAACGCCACAAACGCGCGCCAACTCACGCAGCTGATTCTCGACAAGCCCAGGTTCACGCCGGATCTCCCCTCCCTGGCCGAGGCACTGGCCGCCTTCTGCGGCTCGACCCTGGTCGCGAGCTCCATCAGGTCGCCCTTCCAGCACTACTGGGAGTACCAGTCCACGCAGCTGACGCGCGACAAGACCGCCTACTTCAACGCATCGCTCACCACGCAGCAGTACACGTCGGGACACGTGCTCGGGTGGCAAAAGCTATTCTACCTGGTCCTGTCGCTCGTCTTCGTCATCAACGTCTTCTGCTTCCTGTACGCGTTGCCGAAGCCGGGTCTCGTGACCGACTTCACGGAGCCGCAGAACCTGTTCGCCCTGGCCATCAACTCGCCCCCCAGCGCACAGCTCAAGGGCAGCTGCGGAGGGGGCCCGGAGAAGAGAGATCTCGTGGTCCCGTGGAGGGTGGCATATGCGCCGAGCGCAAACCACTACTTCCTCGAGGAGGCGAATGAGAGGCCGTGGCGGGGGAGGTATGCCCGGGAAGCTGCCACGACAGCCAGACCGGCGGGGGACGATGCCAAGGGGATGAGCTATAAGAGGTTGAGCTCGGGACGAGGGTGGTTGTAAAACTGTTTCCGCATCCAGCCGGCAGCCTCACGGTGCCCGGCTTATTGCGAGACCTCGGCACTTGGCTTTGCGCCCTTGTGCCTCTTTTCTCGCCATGTGTGGATAGCCTAGATAGCTGAATACATCATCACTCTCCACACCGTCTCGCGCGTCGGATGGCCGGATGGCCGGATGGCTCCAATTTCCGGAGCCAACCCGGCAGGAAAGAATTGGATGCACCTGCATGTTTCGGGTGTTACTGCTCGGAAATTTTCACACACACGAAATGCGCCGTCTTGTGCTACAGTCGGACACGGCTCGCTGGGCGTCAAACTGTCTCAGGCTGTGTAACCGCAAATAATCCCGAGGTGACCTTGGTAGGGGGACGTAAATTGCGGGCACGTCCCGGAGAATGAAGTGGGAACGACATGGGAACATGGGTTCCCATCCTGGTTGCCACTGTCATTCCCTCTCCACAGATACCTGGATGCCTCTACCTTTTGGGTCGCAGGTCGCCTTCCGTTCTGGCGTCCCGTTTCAGGATGCATCTCAAAGCTGGATATGCTTTCCATACCAAGTCTTTGTCAAGCCGGAAAGAATGAATCACGTCTCTGCAGCGCTGGGTGTAATGGCTCTTTTTGATTTGTACACTGTGGTTTTCCTTTGCCAAGAGGCATTATGAAATGAGCTGCAACGGGCACTGAGCCTGTTGCGTGCATAGGTTAGATCGGCTTGGACGACATGCCACTCACTAATTACATAGTCATCTAGGAGAAGACAATGCTCAAGCCCACATTCTGAATGGTTCGTAAATCATCACGCGGTCGCACGTCTTTCATGCCTGGAGAGAAACATGCATTTGTGTGTTGTCCTTTATGAATAGACGCCGGAAATACCGTGCCCCACGGCCACGTCTTCTTCTGGCAATTGTTCCTTTGCGCATTTGTCCAAGGACAGTATTGTATTGGATTTAGGTCCCTGGCAGAGGTGTACGCGATCCATGGAGACACAGAGCAATGGGGAAATCTGTCTCGGCTCTGCCCAGCTCTTCAAATGTTTTGGCATCCAAGCACATCAGATACGATTTTCGTCCACTGCTATCAAGAACCAAGGCCATAATCACACCGTCGTCTTCCTCGGCTCCACCTGGCCGCGGTATGAACATGGGTTCGCCCGGCGTGTGGCCGTCTGGCCCCTTCCATATCAGAGCTTCACGGGTCTGCAAATCCGTCTTGACCAGACAGTCCATGAAAATGCTCCTTCCCCCATTCCCAACCCCGTAGGCGTACCTGTAGACCTTGCCAGCTCGGTTTGGGTTGATGGTTGGCAGGTCTCCCGAGTGCGGGCCCGGGATGGAAAAGACCTCCTTGGCAAGCCGGGAGTACGCGCCATCATCGTTTTGCTGCGAGTGGGCGTGCATCGTAAACTGCTGGCGAACAAGCCGGGTCTGCGCTGATTTGAGCCCGCACTCCGCCAGACCCTTGGCTGCCGCTCCGTTGCGGTCCGTGAGGATGTCGTAATACAGCATGCGCATCAAGTTTGCATCTTCATATCCGACGTAGTCCATGTACAGATGCGTGACCTCGTCGCCGTTGCCGTCCTTTGACTTTTCCTCAAAGGCATTGACAGTGTGGAAGAAGAACGAAGCCGGTGTCGAAAATCGGGCCACTACTCCTCTCCCGTGACGTCGGTCGACAACCAGCCATTTGCATTCATCCTTCTTGTCAAAAGGCTTGATCGACTCAATAATGTTGCGCTCCCACAAGACTTTGAGTCCTTTCCAGCCGTAATGTGAGGTTGGAACGCAGAGGATGACGTGATTTTCTGTCAAGAAGAAGCTGTGAATGTAGGCAGGAGCCAGCTCCTTGTCCGAGATGGTTGCCAAGATGTCTGTGGTCCCCGACTTGGCATTGACTCGAAATATGCGATAGGTCGTTCTCATGCCTGGCTCCAGATTGAAGTTGAACAAGTCTCCAGTCTCGGGGTCCCTTTGGGCGTGCGCGCATGACATGGGGCCTTTGAGGTCAGGATGTAAGCTTTTCTGAGTCGCCTTCCCCAAAGGCTCCAATGTCCTCGGGTCCAGCTTTTGAAGAGTGGCATTGTCCGTGCATGCATACACGTTGGCGGGCTCTTTGCCGTGGCCTGCCTGCGTTGGGTGCTTGTCCCTCAGTCCCGGCAGGTTCGGAACAACAGTAACATTGTTGTTGATTTGTCGTGGGACGAAGAGGCTCATAAACTTGGCGAACAGTCCAACGCAAGGATCGCTCCTCTGTCCAAACGAGACACCTACGCGCCATCCTCTTTTCTTGACGAGCTCTATACACTCTTCGGACTGACATCGAGACGAATAAGTCACTGAGCAAGTTTCCTTCTCGCCGGCAGTCGGTGTGATGTCGAATTTGTGGATTTGTGCGAAGCCGTCAAACCAGTGAGACACATAATGCGTTCCCCTCGACGTGTTCTCCACTACAGATTGACCAGGCCCAGTTCTATAAAATGTTCCGGCAGCCCAGGATGGAATGTTTCCCTTTACTTCAAGTTCAATGGGTCCACGATGCTCGTCAAGCCCGTCGAACTATATGTCATGTCAGTATATCTCAACATGTAAAGTCCTCAGCGCGCCGGATGACATACAGCTCCCTGATGCGGCCACGATCTCCATTCTTCGTTTTCATAATTCGTAAAAGCTTGTTGTATGTCAATCTGCTCATCATTGGCGGTGCGACGGATAACGTGAGCTTTTTCGACGGTCATCTTGTTTTCTTGGGCTCCTCTGTAGAGACTGGCCCCAAAGATTTATATTCGTCTAGGTAGGGGGTAAACAGTTCTTCGTCAAGTTGTTGTCTGGAAGACCGAAACTCGCATACGCGTCAATGTCAAGTCAGCAATGATGGGCTGTTCTCGAACTTTTTGCCGGAAATCCTGACAGTCCCAAAGCTGACCAACACCTCCCTACACCTGGCTGCCACCAGTGATCCCAGGAAAACGGCCAGCATGGACCGGGGGAAGCGCTTCGGCACTCTTGGAGCCGTTGCCAAACCGCCAGGAACGGAAAAAGCCCACCAGGCCACACCACCATATTGGCCCACATAGCGCCTTTGGCAAGCGAGTCCGGGCAAGTGGGTGAAAATTACACGACGGGGTTGTTGCTGTCATGGTGGGTGGGCCACGGTCCGTCGTGAAATTTTCCACCACCTGGTGGGATAGGCCGTTGAGTGTTCTCCGAGAGCAATTCCTTTTCTTCCTTTTGCCCACGGTGGTCTGACCAGACCGTGTAAGTCAAGTCGGGCGGAGAGGTCTGTGTGGAGTCATGCAAAAGCAAAATGGCATTCTCAACCACGTAAAAGATGATGATGATGATGATGGCATCAATCGCCACCTTTCGGCCTCGCCGAAGCACAGATTGATCTTCTAAACGACTGGGATATTCGCGAGGAGATGGAGGGCCCACGAGGAGGAGAATAGTGCCAGATGGCAACAGTCGCCGATGCAGGGTCAAGAAAAGGCCAGACCCCGTATCCAAAGTCAGGGTGTTGGATGCTGCGCCAGCTGGAGGATCCGAAAAACCCGAGGCTTGTCGGGTTGAAGATGGTCACAATACACAAAGAAATGCCGGACCGCACAAAATAGAGTATTGCTGGCATTTAAAGCGGCTTCAACGGTCATGGCAGTCCTGGCAGGCCTGGCAGTCCACGCTTCACGTCTGTCTACCAGCTGGCTGGCACGGTCAAGTCGTGAGAGCTTCGCTTCGCTGCATCACTGATTGGCCAGCTGTCAGCCTGAAAAGGCAAGTGCCAATCCACCCACCATGCGCGCGGGCGGGGCCTCGCTGACGACGACAGCTCGAGTTGTCTGCCTGGCGAGTTCTTCAGCCGCACTTTACGCACTCGGTTGAGCAAGCATAGCATGCCTCGGGACAAGATAGACTTGTCGCTTGTCGGCGGCTTATTCCATGGATGAGAGTGTATTCGACGCACATGTCCGGGAACCGCGCTTCACACAGAAACTTGAGTCGTCAAACGAGTCACGAGCCGACCATGGCTACCGGAATCAAGGCCAACAGAGCTGGAACATGCTGGCCCTGGATGATCTTGCTAGACCCACGAGATTCGCATCATCAATCCGGACCGGCCGGGGTTTGAAATGGACCCGGTACATTGTGTCATGCGGAGGGTGGCGGGGAAGGAAGACAACATTCCTAGACGCCGTCATGGTTCTGCTGAAGCATTTGGATGTTCGTCACGTTTTCAACAGGCACACATTTTATGCACTTGATTTAATACTACACCACCCTGATATTTTGCATCCGGACAGACCGTACCTGGGTCTTATGGCCGCTACTCAGTCCCTCAAGTGGCTTTTGTTGCGACCCAGGATGCTCAAGTATTCCAGTGCTGTGAGCTGATACCACACGTCCTGTCGATCCTGGGGGAGACAGATTTCATGATTGGAGACGCTGGTCCCAGATTGGTTCAAGACGTGCTGGAAAGCTGCAAGCAGAGACGACAGCCCGATCCAGTTCTCCAGCAAGCTTGTCTGACCATAACACAGTGTGGGACCTCGATGGCCCTGATTTTTGGTCAAGGGTGAACTAGATCTCTGCCGGGTGTTTTTGCTGAGCTCACTCGCTGGTTGGCAGATGCCAACTTGAACCCGTGCTCAAGATGGAAATACCCTGGGATCGGATAGAAAGTTGTCAAGATTACGCTTCCGCGCCTTTGTCATGTCTCCAAAATCCACCGTTGATGAAGTCCGCGATCGTGAACGGTTATTCGCCGGTTGGTCTGGCAATTCCGCAACCTGCCCGGCGACACGCGCCAACAAGGCGCGCATCTTCTCCAGCTCCTGTTCCACGGGACCATTCTTGGTGACCAAATTATCCTGGACGTTGTTGTCTTCCGTCGCGGATAGAGGTTTCACGGATGCTTCCATTCTCCGCAATCGCTGCACGCGAAGTCTCAGTTGACGCCGTTGTTCCGTCAATTCAGTCAACCTCTGCACAAGTGCCTCGTATTCCTCTGCCGCGGCGGGATCGCTCTCAATGTCCTTTTCGATGGGCCACGACGTGGGAAGCGCTTCTATCGAGTCGTCCGCCACTACAACCATCGAATTAGCGTCTGATTCATTCTCGCCTCGGTGCACTTTGCGTCAAGTCGTACCGAAATCCAGCTCCTTCCCAATGGTGCTCTCCGACTCCTTCAGCCCTCTCACTCGGTCCTCCGCATCGCGCAGGTAAGAGTTGCTGATTTGTTCGGCGACATTGTAGCTCGCTTGGGGGGGGTACACGCGTCGACAGTGCTGCTGAATCGTATGGTTGAGGGAGAAGAGGACGTCGTCGAGGAGTCGCGGCGGGATGGGCTGGTTGGAGGCGTCGTTGGCTCGGCGCCAGGTTCTTGACGGGCCGAGTGGTTGCGAGAGGAGGTTGGTCTGGGCGGTGATGAAGGCTTCCTTGAGAGAGGGGACGGTTGGAGGGGGCGCTGTCATGTTTTGCTCTTGTGCGCGCACTCTGGGAGCACGAGATGCAAGAGTTGTGTCGTGGCTTTGAGCCAGCCGCGGTGTGGAGCCTGGCCTTGCCTGCGCGCGCACAACGATCAGGACACGACTCACCTTATTTGTTTGGGGTCATTGATTCTAGCTGCATTGTGTTGTGATGCAATGGCATTAACTCGCACGAAACGGTCGGAACAAATTTCAGAATAGCGTTTGCTTTTACAGCAATTTCCCCCGCACGTATCCTGTATCCTCGCCAGCTGCGTGGACTACCTTCCTTGAGTACCTCGGACGTCAGTCAACATGCCAAAAATGACACACACACAAGACACAACACGATGCACAGCCTGCTCATACGCTACAGAAGGAACCGTGGAAGTTGACATGTCGAAAACTTCACAGCTTGCTCTTTGACTTGAAAGGCTCGTCACCCTTGCACAACTGCTCCAAGCCCTCTCTCAGCTCAGGAGCCATCCCGGTCTTGGCCGGTCTTCCCGTCGCCCTTTCTACAAAGACATGTATGAAGTCACATACAGCCTTGACATCCCGTACGCCCTTCTCGAAGAGCGCCAGCTCGAACGTGACGCTGGAATTGCCCAGCTTGACCACCCTCACACCAACCTCCGCAACGGAGGGGTACGCAATGGAGGAGTAGTAGTTGGTGCTGGTGTGAGCAACGAGAGGGTAATGCGGCGAACTGGGGGTCAAGGTTGCAGTGTTCCATCAGATAGGCGTTGACGGCAGAGTCGAATCTAGACATGGACATGTTGAGTTCAATGGCCCTCGGTATTTCAAAACGACTCGAATGCACAAGTCATATTTCGGGATGCATCACTTACAAGAAATTGTACACAGAGTTGTTCATGTGATCATACATGTCGTTGTCGTTCCTTTGAAAGGCGAAAGATGTCTGTTTAGCCTTCCGGGGGGTCATCGCAAGCTTTCTTCGGAACAAGGGCAGAGACTCACCACCGCGTTCGGTAATCCAAGATATAAGGGTAGTCTTCCCTTTTGCGGGTCTTCTTGTCCGCCGAAGCCATTGCCGGCACCAAGCACGCCAGTGTCGTCGTGATTGGAGGCTCCTTGACGGATGTTGGAATTATGGAAAACAAAAGTTGAAGAGGAGTGACACGAGTGGAGCAATTGGATCGGCGCGGCGTAGGGTAGCACACGTTCAAGATTTTCATCGACCTTGGAGGTCCTTGGCCCAGCTGAGAGGGACTGTTCTGGGAGCCTCCACCAATGTAAATCTGATTGTGAGCACCGGTAGTGTCAGCCCGGTACTGCAGAGCCTGTCATTTTCTTCTTTGATGCAGTACAGGAGACAAAGAAGACGGCATAACTGCCTGGCTTTGTGCGCACAAGAAATGGTAGCGAACCAAGCCTAAAGAGGCAGATTCGCTGCAAAGTTCTGCCGGCTCTCTCCGCCCAGTTTTCTCCTCCCGGTGTCCAACAGGCCGCGCCGGGGAATCCCTTGCGACGAAGCATGGCAGGGACTGCTGCTGGGGAGATTGAAAGCTGGCATCTTTTGCATCACTGATGCTAGTGAGAGCCGGATCCAGAGCCTTTGGAGCTTTACTGAGAGCGGCCGCAATGGCAACCATAGATGGCGACGTTTCAGTCGCGTCGAGCCTGGAAACGACAGCACCACCAAAAACATTACCGACGGTAGACGAGACGACCAAGCAGAAGCAAGAGTCCAGAAGTCCAATGGGAAAAGAACAGAAGAAGAAGCGAGGCGAGTCGGTCGACCCGTTGATCACGCCAGTCGATTCCGTCTGGCCGCCGCCGTATCATTTCGAGGACGATCTACGCCGCGTACGACCTTATTACTGGACATACAACACATATTGCAAAGAACGATGGCGTGGACGAACCTTGATAGAGATCTTCGAGTCCGAGTTTCGAGACAGACCCACCGAATACTACAGGGAAACGATGGAGAAGGGCGACATCTTTGTCAACGGAAAGCGTGTTGGGCCGGACTATGTCATCCGCAACGGCGATTTGATATCTCACACCATGCATCGTCACGAGCCTCCCGTCACTGCAGAGCCGGTGGGCATCATTCACGAAGACGACGACATGATTGTCATCAACAAGCCATCGGGAGTTCCGGTCCACCCGGCAGGACGATACAAGTTCAACTCGGTCTTGGAAATCATGAAGGCGGGTCGAGGCCAGCATTTCATGCCGTACCCATGCAACAGACTAGACCGACTGACGAGCGGCATCATGTTTGTGGCCAAGAGTGTCCAGGCGGCAGAGGCCCTGGGGAACCAAATCAAGTCGCGGACCGTGAGAAAGGAATACGTGGCGCGAGTGGCAGGCGAGTTTCCGCAAGGCGAGGTCGTCTGTGACCAACCCATCCTCACGATATCGCCAAAATTAGGCCTCAACCGGGTGCGAGCCAACGGAAAGGCGGCGCGAACAGTCTTCAAGCGCCTCGCCTACTACCCACCACCAAAGGACAGCCGGGCCTCGAGCGCCGACGATGGCATGCGAGATGCCGCCACCGAGGCAGGTGACGAATCCAGGGGCAAGCCTTGGGTGAACAAGCGAGGATACTCCATCGTTCGATGCCTGCCCGTCACGGGACGAACGCATCAAATCAGAGTGCATCTGCAGTATCTGGGGCACCCGATCCAAAATGATCCCATCTACGCAAACCAGCGGGTATGGGGCCTCAACCTCGGCCGCGAAGACGAGGATGGCACGCAGACTCCCGACGAGGACGTCATCAGCAGGCTGTCCCGGATGGGCAAAGAAGATGTGGCAGAGGCAGTGGTCTACTACGATGAAATGGTTGACAAGTACGAGAAGAAGCGCGCGGAAAGGATGACGGGCCAAGTGTGCGACGTATGCGCGACGCCATTGTACTCTGACCCCGGAATGCACGAGCTCTCTCTATGGCTTCACAGCCTGCGGTACGAAGACGCCGACGGCGCATGGTCGTACAAGAGCCCTCTTCCCAGATGGGCTCTCCCACCGGAGGGCATGGCCGGGCCCACGACAGTCGGCGGGATGGAAGAGTTGGTACAGGCCGTACAGGATGAGAAGCCCGAAATCACGGCATGACCGAAGACGGGCCAAGGAAAGGAAGGGTCAAGAAATGTGACCAATGAGCCAGTATTTTCCAGCGGATGACGTCTACTTTTTCATTCAATCATGTCCGGGCGGTCCTTTTGTGGCCGGCCGTAGTAAGCCTTGGCCGTAAACGTGAGTGAGTCACCTTGGAGCTGGTGAATTTTCTCATGATGGTGCATGCCAATTCAGATAGGTGGCATGGTCAACTCTATCATACTCCCCAGATCACAATGCGACGACATGGTCAACTCTATCATACTCCCCAGAATCACAATCACAATGAAAAACATGGTCGGCTGGAACACACGCCATGATCCGACACGGCACACCCGTTCTATGTGAAGATGGCGAAACCTGCGCTTCAGGACGACAAGACGTTTGCTCCGTAAAGTCTATACATCCCAAGTGTAACCACGATTGATGCGTACCTGAGGTGTAGCCACAAACGGCAGGTGAGCGCGGACGGGAGGGACGGAATGGGCGTGGATGGATGGGATCATCCAAAGTCGCGTTTGATGCTGCTTGTAGGTCCGGCGGAGGGTTCCCAATTCACCAGCTGAGGAGCCTCAACTCGGGGGGGGCACTGGGCCACTGCCTCGTAAGCCCGACATCCGGGCCTCGTTGAAACTTGAGTCGCCGTGCACATTTTCTGTTCTTCGGAACTTTCCATTACAGAGAAAAAAAAAACATGGCGAAATCACCGATAGGAAAGGCCAGGGAAATTAGGCAACTATCAAAGCCCCGGCCGATATTCGCCAGCATTAACCTTCCACAAGGCTGTGCAGAAGTCCAACACCCCTCCTTGCATGTTGCATGCCGGGAGATGCCCGTTTCTTTACCCCTGGCGAACAAAAGTCGGCCCGCTGTAATATCAGCCAAGTACTTCCTCTATGCACCCCGTGGTTGTCTCGCTTATCCTTATTTCTGCCTTTCAACGTTATTTACGTGGGGTGGAAGGGGGCTGAGCCAATCGAAATTCAACCACGGGGCTGCAGGATGCGGTGGACGACGGGAGGGACTTTTTATATCTTCATCATTATCATCATCATCATGGCAAGACCGTTGCTGTAATTAGTTCGCATTGGAGGGAAGTCAATCGCGATCGTTGATCGGTTTTGTTTTTTCTATCATACGTCAGGCCCCAGCCTGTGAGTTGCACCCACATGCCGAGTGGGAATATCGGCGTGCCTTGCTACCGGGTACCGTATCGGGGCCATGTCGACGGGAAATGTTTGATTCTCCTCACAATTTTGGTCGCGACGAGCTGTAGCTCTGCCGTTCGACCGGCGGTTGCAATGTCGTGCCTGGGTGGGCAGGAGAGAAATGCCGCGGGGTATGCCATGACGACCGTCCCATCGAATCATGATGTTTACCACCACCACGGATAGACATGCATACACGGTAGGCCTGGACAAGCCACGTCGGGTGGTACTGGACACGTGATTGATGGGAGAAAGAAGCACCAGTCCCTGCAGCGATGGAAAAAAAAAAAAATCTCGTCAATCAGCTTGGGCAAGAACAGTTTCAGTTTCCTTTCCAGAACATTTGCGCGCCCTTCTTTTGTGGGCATTCTGCGCCATTAACCAAGTTAGTTTTGAGCAGAGGGGGGGGGCGTGGCGTAATGCTGCCATGTGCCCATGTACGGCTTATTAGCACCATGTCGCCAACACGTAAATATGCAGTAGTGATTTTTCAATCATGCAGTAGTAACTAGGCCTAAAACGGAAGAGGTACCCGCGCCCGCAAATTTATAAGGGGAGTAACCTCCTGTAATTTATGCATATTATTAAATATACATATAATAGGGAAAACGCGTTTTTAGGCTTCTTTTGGAGATGCAAAGCTTCTATTACGGCCTATAGTAATTCCACAGAGTAGACTAGCTAGTTCCTGCGCCCTAAGAATCACATAAGGTTACTTATCTTATAAATTTGCGGGCGCGGGTACCTCTTCTGTTTTAGGCCTAGTTACTACTACATGATTGAAAAATCACTACTGCGTGTTTACGTGTTGCCATGTCGCAAGTCGATGGCTTCTAGAAGTCCAACTTGGCGTGCTGCTGGCTCATTTTCAACTCGTTGGTCGCTGGTCCATCGTACATGAACTGATCAAGATGAGTACGACGCCTGGCTTGTATGCGGAAGGCGAGTCCTAGCGCCCTTGACGTAATCTTGGAGGGGGGTTTGGCTCTCGCTCGCGGATGTCGACGGATATCCAATCCATCCATACTTGGCTTGTCTGTACCTTGTCTCATCTCGCCCTGTCGCTAGCTTCGGCTCAGGAGCGCGGGGAGCCGGTTTCGAGAAGAACTTAAGGGCGTCTGCCACTCTGGTCCCTCGCAGATTAAACAAATTCCCCAAGACCGTCATTGGCACAAGGCGAAACCGCCTGCGAAACAAGAGGTGGCTCGGGACAGGTACAGCCCTGTCTCATGCCTGCTCGTCTGGGACTGAACTGTCAGCTCCGAAGTCTTCTGTTCTTCATGTTCTTTCGTACCTGCGCAGCGGCTGAGCACCGATTCCCGTTTCGAGAAGTGGGAAGAATATTCGCCTCCACGTGGGCTGGCGGCTTGCGTTGAAATAAAAACGGGGCGCCTGCGCCTTTCGCGAACATCAATAGGAGCCCCCCAAATGAAAGAAGGCTCTTTTCAGCCACACGAGCATCATTCAAACTGGACGTTGGGCAAGCCAAGACAAAACGAAGCCCGTGGCGCAAAGTCACCCATTGTGCTGATTGGAATTGAATCGAATCCATACGCGGCTGGAGTCTCGGGCACCGAGACAAATCGAGATGCTTTTCAAAGCTCATGCCGCGACATGTTTGAAAGTTTGGAAACAATCAGCTCGGCGGTCTGGTCGGCGACAGCGAGCTCAGTCTTGCGTGCGAGAGAGAGTGATGCAGCAGGAAAGTGGTTCAAGGGGCGACACGGTTTTAGACTTGGCTTCGCCTGGTGTTTACTCTGACAACTGCCAGCAGCCGCCATTGAATCCCCCCCTCCTGGCTGGCACAGGGGGGGTGAGGGGTGAGACAGGACAACGGGCGTGGTTACTGCGACGCCCCCCTCCGGGCTTGTTACGACTGGTTTTGGCAAAGCGTCGAAATCCCCCCCCTGGGATGGCAGGATGGCAGGGGTGTCTGGACGTCTGGAACAAGGGTTGACCCGGTACTTGCTCGCCGCAGCCCACACGCCTCGCCTGGCATCTGTCATCGTTGGATCAATCAAACAGACAGAAAGCATATCTATATCAGGATGGGCCTGTCCTCTCACTCCACTCGCTGCCTTGTATCATGCTGTGACATCTCTACTTTTTACAACATCATACCAACTCCTCTGGAAGGATATAACACGGCCGCAACGTCCCTCGACTTCACACTGAACCATCACTCGACACTTGTATTCTTTCTCCCCTCACACACACACACACACACACACACACATCACGGCCATAATGACTCGATCACCATCAGCAGAGCCGGCTAAGCCATCTTCTTCTTCCAAACGAAAGGGTAAGGAAGGCCTCGGCTCACCCAGACTCCCAGCACGTTCTGCTCTGCTAACATGGGTACGTGCAGGCACCCGAAGCGTCTCTACCTTGACACCCTCTCAGCTCGCTCGCAAGAGAGCCAACGACAGAGAAGCCCAGCGAGCCATTCGCGCCAGGACCAAGGAGCACATTGAGCGTCTGGAACATGAACTGGAGGAGCTCCGAAGCCACCAGAGCCGGGATAAGACGGTGCAGGACCTCTTGCGCCGCAACAAAGCTCTCGAGGACGAGCTTCGTCAGTTGAAGGAGTCCATGGGTGTCTCCATCACCTCCTCCCCCTACTCAGCCCCAAACGGTACGGCCTCCACTTACCACTATGCCACCGACACAGCTTACTGACACCTTGTCCGCCCAGCGTATGACGACAGCTGTGGTGCCATTCCCAGTCCCAGAATGTCGCCTCTTCCCTCGGGGCCAGCCGACTACATCTCCGACTACAGCCAGACCACCCAGCAGTACGTGCCCATGCCCAACTGCGAGGCCTGGGCTTCCACGCTCCCCTCCAGTGTACCCAGCCCTTCCTCCTCCGTCAACACGGACGAGTACGGCCCGACGGCAGGCTACATACCAACCAGCGTACCGAGCAACATGATGGGCACTGCCGGTATGGGTCTCGGCGATGGCAAGAATATCAAGATGGAGTACGAAGACGTGCACAGCATAATGGCCGCTCAGGGCTACATACACCATGGTCAACATCACCAGCAACAGCAACAGCAACAGCAGCAGCAGCAGCAGCAGCAGCAGCAGCAGCATCATCAACAACAACAACCACGACAGCGACCCCAAAACTGGAACATGTATCCTGGCATGTACTATGACAGTAACCAAAACGTCGCCTGCGTTACTCGATGAGCTTTCCGACACACAATACGAGAGCCACAGCACGGGCTGCTGCTGACCTCGACATCTACCCTGTTCATAACCTCTGCAAACGACGATTCGAGAGAAGGCGATGCCATACCGCGCAAAGCTGCCGAGCCACAACCAGCGTCGATGCATGCGCCCAAGACATGGTCACGGCCAAACCGAGTTTCCGGGTCGAATGGACCCTGAACACGCCGGTATTTTCTGGCTGGCTCGAACTAGGCACTCTTCGGAAGGGAGGATGAAAACAGGCGCCAGGGAGGTGCCATCTTTTTATTTTTATTCTACTTTGCGATGCACTTTGGGGCGTGCCGGAGCAATGGTTTTCACGGAAACGAAGGGGGGGGGGGGGGTTGCATTGCATTGCGTTTCGCCTGGTGCTACTCTTGAGAGGGGGTTTCTCTTTTACAACATCTTGTTATATACCATGGGAATTTTTCGTCTTGCTGCAAAAACTATAGACTCGGGGCAACGATACAGGATCGGGATACACGGGGAAAAGGTGCAGGCGGGGCCATCTCGGAATTAGCATTATTTTATTGTTTATTTTATGTCATCCTCGATAACTGTCAAATGCCCTTTGCCAACAGCGCCTTGTCCTGCGCGCCACGCGGGGAACGGCGCCATTGTTTCCTATTGTCAAGCAGCCCGAACCTGCAACGAGTGACTGCACGGACAGTGGCAGATGGCTGCACATGACGGGATTCCGAGGCACCGGCAGACGGAGACTGTCCGCCAGGCCGTGCCGGGCATTGCCTGCGCGGCATCTTCCGACCCGGCATCGTGTCGCATTCGACGTCGGGGCTGCTGTTTGGGGGTTTTCATCTTCTGCCAATCCAGCGTCCTAGCCAATCAATCGTTGGACGCACACCCGTGGATCTACGCGCGTAGAGGCAGATCACCATTAAAAAAAATGGCATATGCAGTCCAGAGGGCCGTGCTCGCCCAATTCGAGGCCGCTCTGCCAAATGGAGTCTGTGCGCTCGGACAAACACCGTCACGATGAACATGAGATGGACTTGGGGAGCTTCGACAAACTCCGCGCACCCTGGGTACCTTGACGCGGTGTCACATGACAGGCAGCCTGAGGCCAGACCATTCAATCTTCAGCGATAGCCGCGAGGCAAGTTGGCCAGATCTCGGCCGCCCGATTTTTTCTCGCTCATTCTCTGACAGCAGGCCCGGCCGGACACCAAAAGTTGACATCGGAACATTGGAATTGATTTGCTCCCCCCGGTGCGGGCAATCGAGGGCCCGCTGATATCGGCTGGACATTGGGACGAAAAAAAAAGACCTGGACCAATGAAAAAACAGGGGCAGGGGGTTACTTATGAGGTGCCCCTGCTTATACCAGGCACCACCCAAACTCGAGGCACAGGAAACACGATTTATTATCCTCTCCAAGTGGGCCGTGTGCCGGCGCGCCAGACACCGGAAAAGCCGAAACAAGGATGCCCCGGGCTGCGGACGACGCAATCGTAACGGGTTTCTTGTTCCGGTTGAGAGAGCCTGCCGATTGAGTTTGGCGGTCAGACAAGTTTGCGGGAAGAACAATAAGTTAGAGGCCATTTTCTCATTGCCGCCGATTGCACTCGTGGCCCAGCCTCATTTTCATGTGGATCCAAGCCTCGGACCGGGGCGGGGCGGGGCGGGGGGGGGGCGTGCGGACCGAGGATTGGCTGGACTGAGGCGCTGTACGAAGCCACTTTGCGATTAGCTAATCTCTCTCGGTGGGGCGGCCAGCACGTGGCAGAGGTGGCGGGGCGGGGACGATGTGGGGGGTTTTTTTTTTTCCGAAAATCCTCTGACGATTGGTGGTCTTTCTTTGCTTTACAAGCAACGATCTGTCGAGGTACAGTACACGAGACTTCCTTGGCAGGCATTGGCAGGCAGGACTACACATACGCCATCCTTGCCTCGGGGCTTCAACTTTCCAGATGGCAACGACAGATTGGGTGGAGAACCAGCCAGGGGGTAAACACTCAATGTGGGAATCGTGAACCTTTTTTCCGATTGAGAAGGCAAGTCCACATCGGATCTGTGCTTTGAAAGGACCCCTAGGTGCTGGATCGGCATGTCAACCCGTCGTCGGTTCAAGCAGATACTGCAGGTATCTGTTTGTCGGTTTCCTTTCTCAAAGTCCGTGTCCCGAGCGTAGACAAACAGGGCGGACGGTCCTGCGTGTCATCCGTGCATGTACAAGGTTGCGTGCGTTTGTCCCTTGCTGTGTTTTACGGGGAGATATTCGGGCTTCTGTCTCCCGACAACCTCTTTGGGAACAACTCCGAGCTTGGCCGACATTAGCGTGGAAGCATCGTGGAAGTATTGTGGAAGTATTGTAGAAGTATTATAGAAGTATTATAGAAGTATTATAAAAGTATTATAGAAGTATTATAGAAGTATTGTAGAAGTATTATGGAAGTATTATAAAAGCATTATAGAAGCATCGTGGAAGCATTGTAGAAGCATCGTGGAAGCATCGTGGAAGCTGCATTTTATATTCCCGCGGCCGCTCCCCAAGCGTGCTCAGCTTGACGGCGACGAGGCTCAAATAACTGACCACAGTCATGTTCTTGCGGACAGTTTCCCGTCGTGCCCTCGACGAATTGTCTGCCATGTTCCCCTCGCAGCCTTGTCCGCATTCATCAATATCGTGGGGCTGAAGGACAACAAAAAACGAGACATGATGTTGGCTACGACATGATGGAGCTACAACAGAGGCAAAATAGATTGAACCATACCCCGGCCTGCCTTTTCGAAGCTGCGCAAAAGCCAACGCCCTGCTCTGGTGCTCATCTCTCTCCGAGCCCTTTCCATCAAGTTTAGCCACACGACTAGGAACCCGTTCCTGTGCTGGCACCGTGGTGGACACGGGTAACCAAATCTTGTGCCGACGGCGTCAGCGCTCATGACGTTTTCTCAATTGCCGCCCGCAACCCCGTCGCCTGTATTGCAATAGCCGCTGCGACGCATTTGCATCGTCTGGTGCAAGAACAAGTGGCTGACACGCACACGATAGTGGGTTGAGTTTGCCCCGGCATCACGCAAGAGCACGTCTCGGAGGCGCCAGATCAGTGGTAGAAGCGTCTGGTCCGTGGACAAAAGACTGGTCGAGCCTGCAGCGTCACCTGGGGAGTGTGCCGTCAAGGGAACCAAAGCCGAGAAGACACCGGAACACTACGGGATGGATCGCCTTTGCTGTGAACTTGATCGCGATATGGTGCGGCTCTCGGGAAGTCCTCCAATACGGACAAGGCTTGACTTCGGCCCCAGGTGTGCGGATCGTGAGAGGGGCAAGTTCAAGAGCCCATGTCCGTTGGTTGCTATCTGGCTCAGTTCCCTGCCATGCCCCTCACAGACGTGGTGTGTAGATTGGAAAATAAGACGTGACTCTAAATCATAGTAGCCGACTATCAAATCCCCTGGAAGAAAGGCGGGGGTGAGAATGCGGCTTGGAAAATAAAAAGACAGGGCCTGGACCGTTTTGTGGCCACGAGGTACTGTACATGACTGCTTCTGGCTCATGTCGGAGATCTTGGCGATTTGTGCTCCCGGCCTCCCAGTGTCGGGATGGCTGGTGTAGGAAATGTCTCTCAGAGAGCCGTGGCTTCGTCGCTTTTCGCAGCCAGCTGACCCTGAAAATGTCAATGGCTGTTAAGAGCTGTCAATAACCTGGGTGGCAGTCACGGCTCACTTGCTTCGGAGAGGTGTGCCAACGAGGCAGCATCGTGACTTTTCTTTCATCTACAACGTAATGGAATGCATGGACAAGAGATTGGCTGCGAGGACGGCTTGACAAACGCTGCCAAATGTGGGTTGGATGGGCTTGTCGATTGTGGAATACAAGTTCATATGCAACCGATGCTGGTGACTGTTGGAGCATGTTAACGTAGAGCGGCAAAACGATTGTATTCTTATATCAAGATGCCAGACCCAACAAACCCTGATTCCTCCCTCGGCCCCTTTCCCATTTTGTTCAACACCAGCCAACAAGCGGCCTGCAAGGACACCGCTATCGGAGGCCGGCCAGGGCCCGAAACCCCCAGTCAGAGATGACCTCCTCTGGGGTGCCTTTCACGGCGCATTCCCAGGCATTGCTGGCAATGCCCACCAGCGCCTTGGGGCTGATCAAGCCGCGGGCGCCCGTCTCACGAACCCAGGTGTCGAGGGCGGCCGACAGAACGCGGACAGCGCGCTCCCTCTCCAAAGGGCTGCTGTTGTCAAGCGGGCCGTGCTTGAGGACGATTTCCTCGGCCTCTTCCTGGGCCAAGGCGACGGCTTTCCTGTACTTCTCCGCGCTCTCCGCAGCACCCTTGGTGTCCTGCTCAATCTTCTTGACGACGTCCCTCATGCCGTCCATGTTGAGCGCGTCAAGCCGACGAAGCCTCCTGGCGAACAGCCAGTCGTCCAAGGCGATGGGCCCTTGGGTGTAGGCCTCTCTGGCCCAGTCCAGCAGGATGGCCCAGGTGCGGCACAGATCCTGCTCGCCTCGAGGGTCATTCTCCATGCCCGGCTTCAAGCCGACAACCACCTTCATGGCGCCCTCACCGGCGGCCGGAACCTCGGCGGCGTCGACCTCTGCGCCAGAGATGAAGACGGTGGGCTCGAAAAACTCGCGGATCTTTTCGAGCCTCTCACCCTTTGCTCCCCAGATACACCGGTGGAAGCCAATGTGCTCCATGATGTAGAGCTCAAAGGGCCCGCAGGTCAGCGGGACCTCTTCCTGCCCGTACAGCTTGCGCCAAATCCTTTCGCGCGGCTCTCGGGCGGGCAGCCCGGGCATATTTCCCGAGGCCTTCCGGGAGCTCGATGCCTCCCCGGATGGCGCCGCGGTCCCCGATGAGGCAAACGTTCCCGGGGCTACCGGTGTAGCCCAACGAGACGACTGCAAGCCAGTGGCGATGGCCTTGCCTTTGCCCTTGCCCTTTGCCTGGCTGGCCTCGCTGGCCTTGCTTGTCTCGCTGTTTTTTACCTCCCGCACGGGAGCAGGAGAACCATCCTTGTTAGAGGAGGACGCGGTGGCGGCGGCTGTCCTGGCAGCCTGTTGATCCCGTTTCTGTTGGATCCACGGCAGTTGATCGACCCGTTGGTCAAGCCACGCCATGTAGCTCGCCGACGGAGGGCTAGCGCTGCCGTTAATCATTTGCAGCTGAGGGATATAGGGGCACCTTGGCCGCCTCTCCTCTTCGACGCGGCGGACTACTTGGTGTTAGCTTGGACAGTGACATTGTTTCGCGGGGCGGGGGTGCTTACAAAACTGCCACCAAAACAACAGGTCAACCAGAAGCTCGAACGCCTCGTGTGAGATGGACAGCAACTTGTCCTTGGCCACCCATTCATGGATATCCTTGATGGAATTGGCCAAGCGCTGTTCCAACGCCTCCCGAGAGATGCCAGTGACATACATGGCAAAGAGCTTTATGGCATGGCGGCGGCCAGCGATATCACGAGGCCCATACGCGTCCAGATCGAGCTGGAATACGCGGCTCGGGTGGTTTCGGGGGCGGCATTCCCTCCAGGGGCGGCCGATGGGTTCAAGAAAGTTAGAAGTAGCCATTTTGAAATTGCAGATTTGACGTTGATGTGATGCTGATCTTCCTGTGGCTGTACTAATCTTCTCGATGGTGGACCGTCAAAGTTCAAACGGCCAAGGTTCGAGGCACAGAATTGTCACTAGACTGTTTTCACAACTCACAGCTCTGCCAGCTGTCTACACTTAATACACCTGTTCACAGGCTCGCCAAATTCGCAAGTCACATCAAAGTGAACTGCAAGTGGGGACATTGCCTCCAAGGACACGCAGCGTCACGTCACGTCAGTCACTCATTTTTTTTGCAAAAGAAATGTCCGGACTTGATGCAAATCAAACGTTTATTGTCATCACTTTCTTCAGTAATGAGGAAGCCTAAGTAGAGTAGCACTAAACCTTGACATGAATGTTCTGAATACTTCACGTTGGCTGATACAGCCGCAAGTACCGGCCGTGGGCACATCTGCTCTGGATGGCCTCGTGCACATCATCAGGCCATCCTCCATCGGACATTTCTCGAAGCCAGCGAGCCACAATGGCCTTTGGGATGTACGTCCAGTCATTGGCCACGTTCACTCCTTCGCAGGTCTGGAAACGCCGCACTGTAACGCCAAACAAGCCTTTGCCAGGTTCGATGGAACTGAGGTAGCCAAACTGAACAAAGGCAAATATAACTGGCCATGCTGCAATCCCCCGCGCCGATTTGAGATCGACAAATTGGACGTTGGTGGCATCCATCAGGGGCGCATCGACGGGCACCGCGGCCGCAACAGAGCGTGACGCAAAGCACTTCATCATGTGCCACTGGAGCTCTTCAATGGCCGCTGGAGTCATGGACGACGGCTCATCGACAATCAGACCAGCCGCGGAGGGCACATTCAATACCAAGTACGTTTTGGCTATCATATCAAGAACCCGCCTCGATTGGTCGATTATCACTTGACCATGGCCGCCAAGGATACTGATAGCATTCTTCGTCTGTCCCGCGAAAATAGTCGGATCCCTCGCGAAAGTATGCTTCCAGATGGCGAGCAGGGACCAGAGGGTGCCTTGTTTGCAGAGGGACGTGGTGTAGCCATGACATCGCTCGTACAACCGGCTGAACGAGACGTTGTCAATCAACTTGTCCGCATCAATGGGCCCAAAGACTCGATCAAGGCCCACGTGCAGAAGGCAGGCCAACTGGATCTTGACCGCCCACGCTGACCGGTGCTGACATGGCAAGGCGGCAAAGTAGGCCAAGTTGACATCATGGTCAAACATCGGCAAAAGAGCATAGAACCCCTGGCGTGTCTTCCCCGACAAGGCGCAACGGGGGACTGTCATGTCATCACCGTGAATCATGTCCTTATGGAGGATCCCCATTTGCCCTAGCTCGGTGCTGCAGTCACGAGGCAGGCCAGGCACGGCATCCGAGCTAATACTTCGGATCGCAAGGTCGACGATTGGCTCGCCTACTTGGAGCGTGGCCAGCGCGGCCATCAACCCCGGCAGCTTCACAGAACCAGCCGCGACTGCGGGTCTCTGTTGGAACCTTGGGGAGGATTCCTGTACCTTGTAGAGAGCAACGCGATCTTGGGGAACTTCCGCGGCCCGAAATCGAAGAGACGACTGATCCCATATCTCCATCTGAGATAACTCGACATACGTCTGGATCACATGGCCCGTCCCCAAATCAACAATGCGTCGACTAGCGGCGGCACCGGTCACCACCGTAACTGCGTCAAAGCCCTCGACGTGTATCGGAGCCTTGAAGCCACAGGGAACAACTACAAGGCGATGGCGTGGCTCATGTTCGGGAAGTTTGCGGAACCATATATCCCTGTTGAAATCAGTGCAGTCACCCGCGCCCTCGGCAATCAGGACATCGGAACTTGCCAGGCCCCGGATCTCACCATCGACGAGACAATGGGGGAAGCAGATGACGAGATGAAGACGTCCAGCCGTGGTGGACGCGTCGAAATCCCGACGAAGCCGCGAGACTATGTCCTTTGGAGCCAGAATGGCCTCGGCGTGATTCTTCGTGTCAGCCGGACGAGGTGCCATGAAGGATTCGACGCCCTCGAACGAGGCAGTCTTCTTCACGACGTCGTCCAAGAACCTACTAAGCGTAGGATGGATACTGCCGGATGTCATGACAATGACGGAAATCTCAAAAGGGCCATACGGAGCCGCACACTTGCTAGCTTCCGCGCACCAGACGAGCAGGCCAATGAGCATGTGCGCACATTCCGGTGACATGTCGGCGTCGACATCAACCACGAAGACTGTGCGATGGTTGAAATGAAGGGACGCTCTGCCGCTCGATCCACGTGTGCCGGTGCTAGAGAGTTGCTGCGCAGCACTATCCAGGTTCCTTCCAATCAACCCGATGCAATCAGCATATGATATCCGCTGCAACGGAAATTCCGGCACATCTCGTCCCCAGTGATTCTCTTGTTTGAGGGCAGCGTCGTATGCCTCTTCAAGAAACACCCGTTCTGTTTCCGACGTGACGTGGATGACCGCATGTCCCGAGCCGGACCCCGTATCGGGCAACAGCGCCTGGTGGAGGAATCGCGGCAACTTCATGCTTTTGCCAGAGACCCGGGGGCCTTGGAGAGTGGCAATCTTGATGGGTTTATCGGTGGGCGATTGCACCCAGTCCTTCATCTCCTTCACGAGACGGGACCACTGCTGTGGCAGCTCATACGCCTTCTTGTCCGAGAAGGTTCTCTCCATTCTTGGGTGTCCTGTTAGTTGAGAGAAGGAGAAAAAGGAGACTCTCTTGGACATACTCGTTTTTTTTTTGCTACTGAAAACTTCTATCGTGGTGAAATGAACGAAATGAACGAAATGAACGAGACGGGCGAAATCGGTATAGAAGGAGTCTTAAACGAACTTTCAAACGAAGTGAAAATCTCTGATTATGTGAATTCACAGTTCATATGACCTGACCTGCCTGGCAACGCGTCCACGCCAAGGCTCACCAGCTGTTCACTTCACTTTTCGCCAGCTGTCACAGCTGTTTCTGCCCACAGACACGCAGAGACACCCCCGTTCCCACCGAATATCGTTCTTTACTCTTTGTGCGAGCCTTTTGTTTTTCGCCCCTCCTCGTCTTCCAAACGCACACATTCACAAACACACACATTCACAGACACAAACACAAACACAAACACAAACACTCGCACAAGATGAGCCGTAACAACAGGCAAGGCACCCAGACCGCTGGGGGCAACAACCGCCAGAATAGGCGTGGCAGTGGTAGTGGCAGTGGCGGTGGCAATCGCCGCCGACCTGGCCGTGGAGGTTTTGCCGGCCCCGGCCGTGGCAATCCTCAACAACGATGGCACGGCGGTGTTGGCGTTCGTCGACGCCGGCCTCGTAACAATAATGAGGCCCAACGAGATCGCGGGCACGAACAGCGTCTCATCAATCAGGGCATCCTTCCGGAGGTCGAGGAGATCGCCTTCAATGCCACGACGGACCAGTCGGGCCAAGTGACGTCCGCAATCGCCGTCAACGCCAGCCGCCACGGTGGCCGGCAGGTGAACGTGCAGGCGCGCGTCGACAGTATCGCGACCGGCAGCAGGGCGGTCATCACCAATTCCGGCAGCGCCCTGGGTACCGTCGCTGACACCGTCATGGTGGAAACCGGCGCCCCCAGCGTCTTTGCCTTGGTCATGCCAATGAACGTGGCCGTCTTTCGGGAGCAGGCCACCCATTCCACGACGACGATGCAGCGCATGGTTTTGGGTGACGGTCGGCTCCTGGCGTCGATGGCCTCTCGACCTGCCCTGCCTACCTCGGCGGCAGAGAACCTACGACGTAACAGAGCTCGTCAAGCCCGTATCAGACGTCGTGTTACCCAGGGGGCCCTCAACCCCGAGGCAGCCAGTTTTGTCCCAGGGACAGAGTCGGCGGCGGTGGCGGCAGTGGACAACGGTCCTGCCCCCTCCACCAACACAGACGCGGCAATGGACGACGGTCCTGCCCTTCCCGTCAACACAGACGCGGCAGTGGACAACGGTCCTGCCCCCTCCGCCAACACGAACGAGGCTGCGACCCCCCCCCCAACTAACAAGGTGGTCGGGCTTGTCCCAGGACTGCCGGTCCGGGACGACACGATGGTGGATGCTCCGCCTCCTGTTCCGCAAGACGATGATCTCGGGTCGGATCGCATAGATTGGAGTGAGGATGACGATGTTCGGAAAGAGCCCGACAGAAAGAGCAAGGCTGGGCTGGACAAGCCTGAGAAAGAAGATGACAATGCCCCCGAGCGGGACGGAAAGAGCAAGGACGTCGAGGGGAACGACGACGACATTGTCATGAGCGATGAAGTAGGCGAGTAGACCAAGTGTCGGGAAATAAAAATTGGGGTTGGTTTTTTGGGCGCAAAATATTTCTTGCGCATTGTGACATGTTGTTTGCAGTATGTGTACGTCCGTAGCATGTGCATGGTTGTTCCTTCCCTGTTGACATTGACTGTTAATTGCCCCGCTCCAATCCACCAAGATCGACGACCTGTTGTTGGATGGCCGAGATGGCTAAATTCATCATCATCACTTTCCACACCGTCGCACACCTCTCGTCCCCAACAGCTTGCCATGACCTCTTCTGTGCCGACAACACCCCTCATCTTCCCCGGCGGCGCAAGCCAGACTGCCCTGCTCGAAGCGCTGGACCAGAATGAGTCCTACTTTGAGCTGGCCATTGAGGTCTCCCGGCTTGGACGCAAGCTGCGCGCGGATGCCGCCCTCGGCAAACACGTCAATATCGATGGCACGGCTCTGGCCCTGCAACAAGGGAGCGGTAATAATTAGGATACCATTACGCTTCTCCTTGGAATGGACAGGTCCATGCTTCGTGCTCTTATCCTCGGCACCGTCGCCCACGATGCCTTCCATCGCAGGTTGAAAACGTACCCTCCCCCTTCACATGAGCCCAATGCCCAGGGCATCTACGTCATTGGGCTGCGGAGACAATCAACCCAGGGCGAGTTCCTCGATGGGAACGAGCTCGCGAAATTGATTAGCGGGCTGCAAAGGTACATGCAGGGCGCAGAAGTCTTGCTTGCAAGACCAAATCCTGCGAGTCGCACCTTGAGCGAGAACCGTCTCGTTCAGTGGACAGCTAAAGTCGACGCAAGCCATGCCAACATTAACGCGCCCGCCTCTCCATCGCAGACTCGCTTCATCAAGTCTCCGGGAGATGCCATGACGTTTTGCGAGCTGGTCAAGTCGCTGCAGAAGAGGCTGCCCCAAGCCTCCAGCACCGCTCGCCAGATCCAGAGCCCGCTCTACGTCGGATGCTCCCAGAACCTGCCGAAGCGAATGGCCGACTACGATGTCTCGCGACGCTTTGCAACCGTTAACAAACCACTCGCAATCACCGTCTGCGTGCTCAAGGCTCTCGGCCTCCCCGTCCTCCTCGAGCTCCACGTCGCGCTGCGCACATGGAAGGTCAGCCAGTTGCCCATCGCCGAGCAGCTCGTCATGTCCCTCGCCGGATGCCTCGTCTACCAGACTGGCTTCAACGTCGTGCCCGGCGGCGCCCACAAGGGCTCCGCCGCCGGCCTCTACACCGCCGGCGAGATGCTCTTTTCCGGGTATCCTGGCTTCCTACAGGCAAACCTGCAGGCCAGCCTCCAGGACCGCGACTCCAGGTGCCGTTTCGAGGAGCGTCTCCATGCCGTGGACCAATGTCTCGCCGTTGCCAGCCGTATCAAGACTGAACTTGCCAACGTAAGCCCCGGCCTCCAGCAGTTCCTCCAAACGGATGCCCAGGACACCATTGCCCTCGCCCGCCAGCGACGCGACCGCGCGCGCGAGGCCCTCAAACAAGCCAAGCAAGCTCACGCCACCGTCACGACGCTCTCAAGGGTACTCCAGGCTACCCTGCCCGACGAGTGCGCCCGTCTAGGCGGCGGCCATCTCGTCAAGGAGGAAGACGATTTGTAGCTTCTCTATGCGGGATTCCCTAATATAGCATAGAACTAGTTAAATTACACTCTTTCATATCATACATTCCGTATTGTAACAAATGGTATAAATCGTAAGCTAGCCACGTGAACGCAAGACCACCTATATTAATTAGGGAACGCAGAGCTTTGCCTGCCTTTTGCGTGCAAGGCAGAGGCAAGCAGGGTAAAGCGTAGCTTCCCACTTTCCCTCTGCTAAAATAACAAATAGAGACATTACTTCTTATTAGTCATATGCGAAATGCTCTTTAGCCACTAGTCAAATCATTAGTTAATTACTAAATCGTTTATTATTTAGTTAATTAGTTACAGCGTTACTTAGTTTACACTATACCTAAATATAAGTTATAATATTTAATAATATAAAAGGTAACACTAGCTATTTTTAGTTTAAGTTAATAAACTTACTTTTTATTTTAAATTAATTTAGAACTTTTACTTTTCTTACTAGGAATTTACTAAGAAAAGTTACTTTTCTTACTAGTTAATTTTTTTACCTTATTTTCTATAAAATAAAATTTAGAAATTAATTAATTTTTTACTTTTCTTATTAGAAATTTACTAATAAAAGTTACTTTTCTTACTAGTTACTTTTCTTACTAATTACTTTTTTTAGCTTATTTTTTATAAAATAAAATTTAGAAATTAATTTATTTTTTACTTTTTTTACTAGAAATTTACTAATAAAAATTACTTTTCTTACTAGTTACTTTTCTTACTAGGAATTTACTAGGAAAAGTTACTTTTCTTACTAGGAATTTACTAAGAAAAATTACTTTTCTTACTAATTACTTTCTTATTAGGAATTTACTAGGAAAAATTACTTTTCTTACTAGTTACTTTTCTTACTAATTATTTCTTTAGCTTATTTTACTAGTATTTCCCTTAGTAAAAAAGTCTTTAGTAAAAAAGGTAACTTTTACTAGCTAAGAAAAATAATTATATAAAGCGTTTTATAAGAATTATTAGTTTTCACAGGCCATAGTTTAATAGGAGAGGGAATAGTAATGAATTTATAAACTAATAGTAATTACCTCAAAACCTAAGATCTAACTAGTTATTAGGAAAGAACCGCGTTAACCAAGGAAGATGGTCCAGCGAAATTCCCATTTCAATGCTCTGGCAAGTCCACGGATCACGCAGGATAACCCATTTGATGTGTTTAGACGCCACGTGATCGAAATGGACCCAGCAAAAGGTTCTCCTGGCACGATTGACGAGCAAGAGCCCCGGGGCTGGCTTGGTTGGTGAGGGGCACACCAGGGTCATGTTCTGCCCGTCCGGGGTTGTCATCAAGGCCATGCAGGATCTCGCATCTTGTGACACCGCCGCGTCAAGGACGAGGTACCCAAGGAGGTGCCTGTGGATTGGCGGCAGGTCCATGCCCGTGAGCGACAGACGAGTCGTTTGGGCCGATGGCCATCGCCCCTCGAGAAGGCGCAGAACGAAACAAGCCGTGAGCTTGAGGTGGAAGGAGCCTGCAGCGTCGCGGATGACGGAGACCATGAGTTGGTCGAGGACTCTGAGCACCCAGGCATCCACGAGCCCGCCCGAGGGATACTGTCGGACGAGTTCGAACAGACGCGCGAGCATCGCCCATGTGTCCAGGCGGCAGTCGTCATGCCACGAGGCACGCGAGTTGCTCAGCGAAAGCGCCAATTCTGCAATCGCGCTCGCAAGTGTCATGTCGGGCACAACCTCGACGGGACTACAGGAAGCCACGGCGGACGGCCACGGCTTGTCAGGCTGGTATAGCTTGACACCGCCGGGGAGGTCTACAGCTGCAAATTTGCTGCTACCGAGGATGGTGGCGGTCAGTCTGTCCCAGAAGGCGGAATCAACGCTGGGCCGAGGCAATGGGACCGACGTGCTGGCGGGATTAGGGACGAGGAGAGACTCTGCGAGCCTTCGAGCCTGCGAGACGAACACTCTCAGCCGATCCTGGTCCGCTTTCCAGGACTTCTTGATCTTGATAACCTGGGCGCTAGCCTCGTCGGCGCGGGACTGTTCGCGGTCCCTTTCAGCCTTGGCACTTTCAAGCTTTCGGGACAAGGTTGACTTGGTCTCCTTGAGCTCCCGAGACAAGGTTGACTTGGCGTCTTCGAGCTCTTGGAGAAGGACGGACGTGCCGGCGTGGGCTTCCTCGGCGGTCGCCAAGGCAGTCTGATGAGACTGATGAAATTTGCCCCGAAGCTCCAGGAGCTCCTTGTAGGCACTTTCTTGATTGGACAAGGCCTCCTTGTTGATGCTCGTGAGCTGGCTGCTGCGGTCTCTCCATGCGTCGACCTGCTGTTGCGCAAGGCTCAAGTCGGCCTCGGTGCGCGTCAAGCGGTCCTGCAGCAGCCGCATGTCAGATTGCACCTTGGCTGTCTGGTCGAGTGCATCCTGAGCCCGGAGCCTCTCCCGCGTGAGCTCGACATCGAGTGCACGATTCTGCTCTCGCAGGGCGTTGTCGGCAGTCACCTGGCGCACCTGCTTCAACTTCTCGTTCTCCACGTGGAGCCGATCGTTCTCGGCGCGGAGCGACTGAATCTGTCCTCGGTCCGTGTCACGGCTCGTGTCCACGGACTCGAGAGTGCGGCTGTTTTCCAGCCGCAGTTCGTTCACCATGGCCTCGAGGCCAGTGATCTTGGTCTTGTCTCGCTCACTCTGCTTCCGCTGGGCTGCATCCTGGGCCTCATTGACTTGCGTCGCAGCCCCCAAACGCTTGGTCAGCTCGAGGATCTGGCTGCCCTGCTTCTGGGCCATCAGCTTCAACTCTGTTTTTCGGTTGCCCAACCGGTCCACCTCGTTCTGCAGCGACATGAACCGCTCGTCCTGGCTAGGACCCGGTGGCGGCGATGTCGCCTGTACCTCGACCGTTGTCGCCGATACAGCAGCCGCTGCCCTGATCTCGGCAGCCAGGGCAGGAGGAAGAGCATCGCCCAGATTTCGGAGGATGGAGACGGCCGCAACTGGCTGCTCTCGAGCCAGCAGAGACAGGAGGCGCTCGCTAGCGATGCGGGCCGTGCCGTCGACGGCCGCCTGCTTCGTCTCCGACAAGGTCGTCATCCTGTCCGCGATGGCGGAGATGTTCGAGACCCTGTCGATCAAGGAGGTCATCTGCGCCGCCTGGGCCCAGAGACTCTCCGCGGCCTCTTCCATCGCCTGGCATTCATTTTCTATGCCGATGATTGTGTCTTGGGCATTGGCGTCGTAGCCCATCTGTTCGTACACGTCCATCGACTGCTGCCGGGAAGCCTGCAGCCATCGATGGAGCGCAGCCAGATCCTGCCTAGTCTTGAGGACTGTGGCTTTGCTCTGCCCCGGCACAAAGATGGGATGCAGCGGTGACGGAGTACTGGCCATTGCGACGAAATTCTCTTTGCTGAACATGAATGGTTCGTGGGAGGAGGTGGGAGAAGGTGGGAGAAGGCGAGAGGGGGACAGAGAGGGGGTTGACGTCCCGGCCAGATCCCACGGATTGGGAAGGAACCTACCAGCATGGTTCTTGCATTTTGAAAACGCGAGCTCAGGGCCTCGTTGAGACCTTCAATACGAGCAATCGCAGAAGTATTGAAACCACGTATAAAAGATGTCCTTATTTTTCGTGCAATAACTACGCAGCTCTTGCCAAAGAGACAGAAGACTAATCGCGAGAGCATCTAATAAAACCACAGAGGCTGGTGGGAATAGCATTCTATTTCTTCCATTGCCCTAACATCTGCGGCCAACTTCGCTTGCATTTCATCCCTGATCGCTTTGTACTCTTCTGCAGATAGCTTGCGCTTCTGTGGCCCAGTGGAAACAGGAGCTTCACTCGATGCCTGGGTGTCTGTGGGCTCTTGTGTGGGCTGTGGCGCCTGAACAGACGATGTCTGGGTCGTTGCGGGCAGAGGAAGCGAGCTGGTCAACCGCGGAGTCTCAATGGTTGAGATTTCCCCTTCACGTTCGGCGTTGGCAGGGCCAAGGTCGGCTGGGTCAGTGCCGAGGTCGATGTCCATGCCTGGCACGTCAACGCCAGCGCCAGCGCCAGCGTCGGTCGATGCCCCTTCGCTTCCAGTTTCTGTAGCCGTGGTGCCGGCCACATTTGGAACCTGCAGCTCATCGGCGGAATCCTCAATGACGTCCTTGGTCTTGGACTTTTCGGCTCTTTGGCCAGGCTTGTCTGGCGCGTTTTCATCATCATGACACTCACCCTCGGAAGGAGGAGCAAACCAATCATCCTCTTCTTCATCGCTATTGCTTTCGCTATCGCTGGAAACAACGGTGGTGGTACGGCGCGGACGCTTTTGTGGACGTCCCACGGGCGGTGACTCTAGATCTTCATCGCTCCCACCGGAGGCGGGTGTCGATGGCTTCGCTCTCTTCCTCTGCTCCTCTCGGGTGGAGGCAGCCGTCCTAAGCTGGACAACCAAGTTTGAGCTCGGTCCGGTGTCCGTCTCGGCCTGCTTCTCGAGGAAAAAGAGGCGCCACTCGTTCAAAAACGCCCGTTTGTGAAGATCAAACACGACTTCGCCAGCCGGGAAGCTCTTGTTCGATGCTCGGCAGCGTCTAACGTGCTCAATGGTTTCCGTGGAAACGAGCAGTCCGTTGTTTGGATTGAAGGTATCCAGCGCGCCCAGAATGGCCTCGAGATCGATGACTCTAACGGGATAGACGCCTTGACTCAATCGTTTTATGGAGTCGCTTTCTGCGGGGCGTCGCCTTCTGTTCTTATCGATGAACGCCCCAAGATGGTGGAGAAAGTTCAACTCGACGGGCAATCTGTCATTTCGAGCAATGCCGTCCCGGCACTGTTGCTCAATAAAACTAAATGCCGACTGTTGCGGGAAGCCAGACTCTGCCTGCCGTCTCAGAACCTCCATTTCTGCTATGTTTCTCGCAGCCAAGGCCATTTTCCAAGGCTCGACGCTTTCTGTGCGGCAAATCACCGCAAATTGGACGGCGGTTGCCAGCATGGTTGGGTCATCGTTCCATAAAGGCTGACAGATGAGCGTAGAGAGCTTCCCACAAAATGTACTGGGCCACATGCCGAGCTTTTTGAAGCGCGAAATGTCGTCGTCGTCGTCGTCGTCGACGTCGTCTTCGTCGATACCAGTAGGCATGTAGTGCAGGCCGTACCGCGGCGAAATCACCGAACATGGAGAGCAGCCCATGAACGTACAGCATGTTTTCCACAGCTTTATTTGCAAGACCGACGCGGCGTGGCCCTCGCGGCTGGTGTCTCCCTTCATTTTGGAAGATTCCCAAAGTCTCTGGAGCCATCTTTCCCTCGTCCATGTGTCGTAAACGGGACTTGTGGGAGCGATTCGCTCAATAGCCTCGGAGTCATCTCCGTCTATCGGATGGCTCTTTCTCTGAGTCACTTGGGACCCGTTCCCTGTCGCGACAGAGTTGGAGACGATGTCACCAGCTGTTTCAGTAAGAGCCTTTTCTGCTCGAAGAAGTGGCCCTTTGGAGTATTTAAAAGGAGGCATAATATCTCGACGTGAACAGTACACAGGTTCCTTATACAAAAGCTCACGACGTTATAATGAGTGAAATTCACAAGCACCATACAACATGAAATAAAAAACAAAGTGTGTGTGTGTGGACATATTGCCAGCTGACGAAGGGCAACGTCAGCCTGTCGTACACCTGGATGCCAGTTGTCACTTTGGATGCCATTTTAACATTCTAATGATCTGCGCTTCACAATCGCTAGCAGAGGGTCGGTCTGCCTATTCAGAGGAACAAGGTCACCGAGGCCTCCTTCATTAACTTTGTATTAACCTTTCAGCCCCCCAAATTTGTGGCTTAAAGCTTGTTCCTTTGTTCATGTTTTACCTATTACTACGGTAATTATTGAATTTGGTTGTTGATTGCTACACTAGCTAGGTATTGCTAGTAATTTTTTTTGTTCCTTGAAAATTAGATGCATTGGCCACAACCAATGACCCCAAAAAAAATTAAATTAAAAATCAATAGCCACTGACAATGTAAGGCCTAATCTAGTGAGTACAAAAGAAGCATCTAGAAGGAATGTTTACTGATAAGAAAACAACCCACATGATTAAAACGTGTGTGTGGGTGTTTGCCAGCTGGCAGGGCAGTCGTGTCGGCCTGTCATGCGCGTGAATTTTGACATTTACTTTGGCTACATTTAGGTTCACTCAATGCCCACTTCTCTCTTTGCAACTCCATCGCACGTTTTCCCTCTCTCTCTCCATGCACTTTATTGCAAGTTATCACTCTGAGCCATCTGAGCCATCTGAGCCATCTGATTGACAATGGGTTCCATGTGCGACATCCGACGGATCCATGATCCAAAAGAGTATCCCAATGTGATATCTCGTCTCTTGCAAACGCACCCGCCGAGCGGTGTGCCACTCCTAGACTCTGCCGGTCATCCCTTGCCGGAAGGGCTTGACTGCCTTACTCACCTGATCCGCCACCTTCGTGCGCAGTGGCAGGACTACTTTGAAAATGCAGAAGACGAGGAGGAAGAAGCCATCAATCCGATCCTCCGATACGCGTGGCTGAAATTCTACCCCGACTCGGAGGACCCGGAAGAAGATGTAGAGTTGGTTGAAGAAGCCCGCAAAGCAAAGGGCGACGTCTCCAGGGCCCTTCAACTTGTTCATGTGGATCTCGAGCACATGGGCGAATTCCTGGAGCTATGCTGCTCTCCGCTGATGAACCAAACCCTCTGGTCGCGTCGAGAGTGGTGTTTGCTCCACTCGATACTGTATCGCAACGCCAATGAACCAATCTGGCGAGAAAAGGCATGTCCTGGCCGAGAGGAGAGCGGGCGTCAAAGCCTTCTTCACTATGATTGCCGGATAGAAAAGAACCTGTCTCTCCAAGATTTCATTAGGACGCAGTTTGAACCTCGGATCAACGCGGATGGTTCGTCCGAGCTCTGGTTGAGTCGGGCCCCAAAGGTTGTCCGAGTTTTGTACAATGCCAGTACAACCGCCAGACAATCCTACCACGACCTCCGAGACTTCGAAATGCCTCTTGTCGATTACACCAGGGCAGCAGAATGGCTGAATTATGTGGGTACTTTTGACGACATGCCTAGAGTAACGTCGAATTATACGCTCCTCGCCGTTGTTCGCTGCGGCGACACCCAAACCGGCGTCGATGTTATTCGAACGTACAGGCCGTATACGAGCCCCGTGTTTACGTCGTACCTGCGCTCGTTCCTCGGGAGTCAGCCTGACTGGAGTCTGCAGGATGATACGCCCGCTCAATACTTGCTCGTTTACGGAAGACTTGCACGAGGGCGTATATGCGACATGGTATTCGACGAGTCGTGGCCAGTCTTTCCAGATGATAAGAAAGTGCAAGAAATTATGGACTGGTTTTCCGATGCACATTTGGAAGAAATGTCCAAGCCCCAGCCTCACGCGCTTGGAACTCGTCCAGAGAGTGCGGTGCTAGGCGCTGCGGACCAGCCCCATGACGCGGAGCATGTTGGTGATGGTGGCGAGGGCGGCCGCGGCCGTGGCTACAACGACCCTGGTCCCCGTGGCGCCGGCCGCGAGGCTCCGGACCAGGGACAGATTCGTGATAGGAGCCGCGGCCGTGGCTACAACGACCCTCGTCCCCGTGGCGCCAGCCGCGAGACTCCGGATCAGGGACAGATTCGCTTGGGCAGCCGCGGACGTGGCTACGACGACCCTCGTCCCCGTGGCACCGGCCGCGAGACCCCGGACCAGGAACAGAGTCGCTTGGGCAGCCGTGGCCGTAGCTACAATGACCCTCGTCCCCGTGGCACCGGCCGCGAGACCCCGGACCAGGAACAGAGTCGCTTGGGCAGCCGCGGCCGTAGCTACAACGACCCTCGTCCCCGTGGCACCGGCCGCGAGACCCCGGATCAGGGACAGATTCGCTCGGGCAGCCGTAGCCGTAGCTACAACGACCCTCGTCCCCGTGGCGCCAGCCGCGAGACCCCGGATCAGGGACAGATTCGCTCGGGCAGCCGTGGCCGTGGCTACAACGACCCTCGTCCCCGTGGCGCCAGCCGCGAGACCCCGGATCAGGGACAGATTCGCTCGGGCAGCCGGGGTGGACGCCGCGACAACAGTCACCATGGTCAGCGAGTTGAACAAGAGCCTCGCCAGACCTCGAACAAAAGGCAGAAGAGGGGCAGGACTGGCTATAGCCAAGCTGATACGTACCAGCGTTGAGGCCAAAGGCCTGGAGATGTAAGAATAAGCAAAATGTACGACGATACGGGACGGCGAACGCTAAATAATAAAATAATGAAATTCTTAAGCTAACGCTATAACGTAATATGTGAAACTTGTTTCTTCTGTCTGTTTTGTCTGTTTTGTCTGTATTGTTTTGCGAGTTGCAAGTGCATGGGTTGCTCCTGCCCCTTTGATATTCCGCAGATGAGGGGAAAAAATGTCTACCGCTTGAGAGCCTAGCACTCAATGTTTCACCGTCTCAAACACACTCAATTAATCAACTAACAAGAGCTCTCATCTGAGAACGCAAGTTGAAAATGTCTTTCAAACAGGAACAGACCGAAGCCAGGTGCGATACCTTGGCCGACATTGTCCTTTCCATGGACTCTCTCCAGACCCTTCTCGAGGCTGCTGGGAGAAGCGCGAGTGCTAGTCAGGTCAAGGCAGCAGTGAAAAACACGGAGCAGCTCGCACGGAGCATGTCCCAGCTTATCCAGAACATGACTATTGACAAGCAGAATATCCTGAGGGACCAGAAAACGCTGGCCTCGGATCTCAAAACGCTGGCCTCGGACCAGGATAAACTGGCCCAGGAGGCGGCCACATTCGAATCCGCGTGGGCTAACCCCGGCCGCAACAAGGTCTTGGGCGAGCTGAGGTCGTTGACCAAAGCTGCCCAACAGCAATTTGACCTCCTGTCGAAGCTTTTGCCAAGAATCAAGACGAGTCACACGACGGCAAGCGAGGCACTTGCCAACATGGCCGGCAAGATTCCTAGCCTGGCTAGAAACGAGTCCGTGAGCCAAGTCAAGGCAGCCGTCGACACATTGGCCAGAAAGACGGCCGGCCTGGCCCAGCACCAGTCCATGTGCGATGTCAAAAAGGGCATTGACAACCTGGGCAAGGAGCTGGGAGGCCTGGCTCGGGGGAACCCCTCCACTTGGTTCAGACAGCCATTGACGACTTGGCCAAGAGAGTGGCTGCCCTTGCCCGAGACCAAACTGTCCAAGACATCAAGCAAATGATAAGCTTCGTTGCTGAAGCAGCGCGCAGTCTCGGGCGAGAATTGCCTAACCTGGCACAGGATGAATCCGTCGAGGAGATCCGAGCAGCCATTGACAGCTTGGCCCAGTCGGTGGCCAGCGTGGCCCAAGAGCGGTCCGTAAGCGACATTAATACAGCCATTGACGGCTTGGTCCGGTCTGTGGCCCGCGAACAATCGGTTTGCGAGGTCAAAACCGCCATCAATGGCATGGCAAAGTCGGTCGCCCGCAAACAATCGGTATGCGAGGTAAAAACAGCCGTCGATTCCTTGGCCCAGTCGGTGGCCAGCGTGGCCCAAGACCAGTCCGTAGACGAGGTCAAGATAGCCGTCAATTCCCTGGCTCAGTCGGTGGTTAGCGTGGCTCAAGAGCGGTCCGTAAACGACATCAATGCGGCGATTGACAGCTTGACCCAGTCGGTGGCCCGCGAACAATCAGTATGCGAGGTCAAGACGGCCGTCAATTCTCTGGCCCAGTCGGTGGCCAGCGTGGCCCAAGACCAGTCCGTAGACGAGGTCAAAACAGCCGTTGATAGCATGGCTAAGTCGGTGGCCCGCGAACAATCGGTCTGCGAGGTCAAAACGGCTATTAATGGCATGGCCCAGTCGGTTGCACGCGAGCAATCCGTACGCGAGGCTAGGACAGCCGTCAATTCCTTGGCCGCCTCAATGAGCGGCGTTGCCCGGGAGCAGTCCGTCAATGACGCCATCGCGGCCGTGTACAACGTGGCCGAGATGCTCAACAACCTCGAAGGGGCTCAGCTGGCCATCGGCAGCGTCGTCCAAAAGGTACACCACCTTGCCGAAGGCCAATCCGCAAACGCGGCCGACAGGCTGGCGCACGACGAAACGCTTTCCAGCTCCGTGTCTGATCTCAGGACGCATGTTGACCAAGGGTTCCAGGCCAATCTCCAGGCCATCGACGATCTTTCCAGGTGCATTGCCGAGTGCGCGTCGGAGGAAGAGACGCCCAATCCCATGGTCAACAAGCTAAACGAGATTCGGCAGGCCATCCCCACGGAGGAGCAGCTCCAACGGGTGCTTGGCGACGAGCTCAGAACCGTGGGCGAAGCAATCCAGGAGACGCTCAGACTCGACCAGCTGGAGACGCTCCTCAATGAGCGGTTCGACGGCGTTGCCAAGTCTCTGTCGGCCGACCTTGACCAGCTACAGGCCAGCTTGGCAAAGGACGGCCGGGACATCAATTCAGACATGGCGGCCCAAAAGGGTCAACTCGACCTCGTGGTTGAATGCTCCAATCACATGTCCAAGGCCCTCTCCGATGTCCAACGGGACATTGAGACGGTCGGCGTCCGCGTCGAGGACGCCAAGTTGGCGGCCGCCGAGGCTGCCGAGACCGCCGAAAGGGTAGTCCAGACCGTCCACCACCAGTCCAGCGGCGTCACCGACGGTTTCTGCCAGATCAAAGCTCACTTTGATCAGGTCGTTGCCCGAAAGGAGGCGGAGGAGCTCGCCGAGGCGCGACGCACCATCGCCTCCCTGGAGAGGAAGCTCTCGCGGTCACAAGCCGCCGACCATGCTCGAGCCGCCGAGGCCGCCGAGGCGCGACGCACCATCGCTTCCCTGGAGAGGGAGCTCTCGCGGTCCAGAGACGACGTCCTCCAGCTCGAGGCCGCCGACCACGCTCGAGCCGCCGAGGTCGACCACCTCCGAGCAGCGTTGGAGCGATCCGAGAACAACGTGTCCAAGCTGGGTGATCGGGTCGACCGGTTGGCAGATTCGCTCAGCGGAGTCACTGCCAACGCGAGCAACGACCGCATCCATATCGACAATCTGACGACGCAGCTTCGTCAAGTCTCGGACGAAAAGGCCAGGACTGCCGTCGCGCTCGATGACGCCAAAGAGTCCATCACCCGTCTCACGGGCGAAAACGGCGCGCTCTCCGACAAGCTTAAGGCGGCCTCAGATCGCGAGGCCGCGGCGCTTGGCCAGGCTAACGAGATCGCCACCAGTTTCCTTGACCTGGACAGTGCGTTGGTGGAAGCCCTTTCCGAACAGGCCAAGTTGGTCAAGGAGAGGACGGGGCTGGCCGCCGAACTGGCTCAATGCAGGCAGGAGCGACGTCTTGCCATGCAAAGAGCCACCGACGCAGAGCAGTCTGCCGAGAATCTCTGCGCCTCCACCAGGGAGCTCGAGGCGTGTCAGGCGGCCCGAGATGCCGCAGCCGCGCGAGCCGAAAGCCTGCAGTTGTCTGTCAAGACACTGCTGGTCAGCCTGAAGAGGTCTGGTGAGCGCATCCAAGAGCTCGAAGCCGCCTCCCTGCTGGCTCAGACGGTCGATTCCGTCGCGAGCCATCTTGGCGAGTCGCTGCGAGAAATGGTCCACGCCGAGGTGGAGCGGCGGGAAGAGGATCAGCCCTCCCCTCCGCGAAAGCGCCGACGGGTGCAACAAGATGTCGACGACGACGACGACGACGACGACATTCTCTCTCTGGCCTTTTCCAAAATCGCCGCGCTTACCGGCAGCATGCCGCTCATACCTACTCACCCCAACCACGTTGCCGCCGGGGTTGACGATGTTGTTGCCAACATGGTAGAACACATTCTTCGCCATGACAAAACCATGGACGGGCTCGCCGCGTTCTGTCAAAAAGGACCTCTTGATAAATGGTTCTGCATGACCGAAGTCGCCAGTTATGGTGACGCATGCAAATACGTTGCCAACCCCAAGAGGGCTAATGCCTGTGGGATTCATCGCGACCGCGGCGGATGCCTCCTGGTCCAGGTCGTTCTCGTTGATCAACGGAGGGTAATGCAATACTTCATAGTTGAATAATACAATTATTGTTCCTGCTGTGCATCTTGTCTTGGCATCTCTGCAGTGCCATGTCTTTCTGCTAACGTGAATACGTAGTAATTGTAAAACACCCAGCTGCGTTGGCCCGTCAATCAGTCAATTAGACAAATTCTTATGTGGGTACAGCGCCGGTGAGCAAGAAAAACACAGCTCCGAATAGCAACGCTCCCGTCAAGCCTATCATCAACTGTATCATATGTGGTCTGTTGCGGATCCTCTCATCCCCAACAACTTACAATGGCCTCTTCTATACTAACGAACACCCCTCATCTACTTAAAGCGCTAGACTAGTATAAGTCCTACTTTAAGCTATTGAGATTTCCCGGCTTAGACGCAAGTGGTCTGTCATGATTAGACCCCCGTCTTGGCAAGCAAACGAAGCTTTGACTGTATGTGGCCTGTTCCATATCCTCTTTCACCTCGTCATGATTGGGACCCCATTCTTGGTCGCCAGTCAATACGGAGTACAGGACTTCACTGGCAGGCGGGATCGGGGATGGACAGTGAATCCTGTTTGTTTCTGCTACGGGGCAGGCAAACAAAGCTTTAACTGCGCTGTGAAAGCAAGAAAGGGTTTGGTCACGCGAGACTTGTGACCCGGGATGTGGAGCGTTTGCAGGATGGGAACGTCCCATTCATTAGTCACATCCAGTGCGTCTGTGAAGGCGCAAATTCCCTGTGCCTATAATAAGGATCTTGTTTCTGTGCGAGCTCTTGTTTTTTTTTTTTTTCCTTCCCTTCCTCATCCTCATCCCAAATGCTACGATCAACCCTCAAGCCAAAAACAGGATGCGCACCCTTGGAAGTACTGCGGCTATCATCTCTCTTTTATCCAACCCCAGACATCAGTCACATTACCATTGACCCTCCTCACTGCGCACGAGCAGCGGTCCCGTCCATCATAGAGATGGGGAACTGGGTGCAATCGCCCACCGACAAACCCATCAAGATTGCCACTCTCCAAGGCCCGGGTCAAAGTCTATTGACCAGACCTCGTTCAGCCAATTCCACGAGTCACCACGTCCATCTACGGGGTAAGTACCCTCGCTGTCCAGAAGGTATTTTCGCAAGGGTTCTAATTATTCTCGCCTGATGCCTCAAGTCCATCGAGCCTGGCAAAGGTTTGTTTGGCGTTACGACAGCTGCAAGACGAAAGGCGACGCGGCGCAGAAAGCGACTTAACGAAACGATTAAGTCGAGGCATCTATCCCGTTAGAGTCATCGATCTCGAGGCCGTTCTGGGCGCGCTAGATACCTTCAATCCAAACAACGGATTGGGTGATGGAGTGGCGACTGCTGTTACACTGATAAGAAAACAACCCCACGAGATTAAAACGTGTGTGTGGGTTTGCCAGCTGGCAGGGCAGTTGTGTCAGCCTATTATGCGCACGTTTTCCCTCTTTCTCTCCATGTACTTTATCGCAAGTTTTCACTCTGAGCCATCTGATTGACAATGGGTTCCATGTGCAAAGGGGGTGATAGCCGCAGTACTTCCAAGGGTGCGCATCCTGTTTTTGGCTTGACGTTGGGCGATGGTGTCGACCGGCGACGTATGCAACTCACGGCATCAGATGACATCATTGTGCAAGATGGTTCTCTATGTATATCCATGACCGATCCTGTCGCAAGGCATATTAGTGATAGTTCATGCACAACTTAGTGGCGAGTCGGCTACGCCTCTTTTTCCGTGGAAAAAAAAGAATCATCTCCTTGATCGACAGGGTCTCGAACATCTTCACCATCGCGGACAGGATGACGACCTTGTCAGAGACGAAGCAGGCGTTCCCGACTCGTCACCAATTTGTGCGTCAACCATCTCTAATATGCCTTGCGACACGACGACGATTTCCTTGGCCTCCTCCTGGACTAAGGCGACGGCTTGAACTGCACAAATTAGTGGCGAGTCGGGGGCGCCTGTTTTTCGTGGAAAAAAGAATAGTGCATCTGATTTCGATTGGAAGACGGACAGATATTGACAGATTCGAGAACATGTGTACCCATGACTGTCCAACAGCACGCGATGTAGCCTTTTTGAAGTCAGCTAGGATCAATGTAATCAAAAATTTAGACATGTCCCATTGATCTTGCCTCAATGCTCCCGTAACGGCTATGAAACAGGAGCGGCCAAGTAGCATGTGTTCAGCAATCTAAATCTTCTTGTAAAGCAAAGTCCCACATATGTAGTCGGTAAACAAAAGACTCCCATTAGAGCATGGATAGGAGACCTTTTCATCAGGCAACGTCAGGGGTCCAACGACGAATTGTCTCCGGCGGGGAAATCCAGGGGAGGGCAAGGGCCAAAACTCGCAAGGCGATTCACGAGCAGTCGCCGGCATCACTGATCTGACAAATGTCAGCCTTTGCTTTATAGAATTACTTCCATGTATTTGAAAATGTATTTGTGCTTGCATGTATTTGTTGGTTCATGCACAGGTTTGCCCCAATTCATCATCCGCGTCTGTCCATGTTTGCCTCCCAGTCTCTCCGTCTTCGGCTATCCGACTCTTGCCCAGCAAAACCACTTGCGGCAGTTTTTTTTCAGTAAAAGAGCGAGACGCGATCGGCACCACCCATTGCATGTGCTTTCTCTTCCGTTGTCCTTGGTTCCTCTCCCCCCATTTCTGTGCTGAGCTGAGATTCTTACTCTCTCCATAACCTTGTCTTCACTCACCACCGTTGTTGCCTCTCCACTGTCAATGTTCGAGTATACGCGTCCATGCTTTACTATTCGTTGCCAACTGCTGCCGCAACTTGACAACAGCCACTCACATCCTCGCGGGGTATATCCATCGCAGTTGCATTAGTTCTTTACATCGTCAAGAAAACCACGTCACAGTGTATGTTGTTTGTTGGCCGTGTAGTTCGTGACCCAAAAAAAGCCGTTGAGAAATAAAAGGTGATCGTAATTGCGAATGTCCAACAGGTCCCGAGAGCCATGTCCATGGAAGCCTTGAGCCTTGACCGCAGACCAAAGAAAAGCGGCAGGTGCGAACAATGTGCAAGGAAAAAGAAGGAATCAAAATAAAATAACGGTACTGCAATGTCTGTTTTGGCTCGTCTCATGATCGAGAGCTGGTATGGGGAGAAATCGTCCCTGGCAATCCAGGTCAACCGCTTAATCCAAAAACCAAGCAGAAACCAACCCAGTGGTCCGTCTCAGCAAGAACGAGCCGCGGATAAGCTGTATGAGGAGAAACGCCGTAAATCCAGACATCAAACAGTGACGAATCACAGTTTGAACAAACATGAGAAACAGGATGAGAAACGAGGGGGAAAATGAAATTCGCAGGCAAAAAAAAAAAAAAAAAATGTCGCCCCCCTGTTGGAGAGGCGCGGGGGTCTTGTCTGCCTGGGGAGGAGACAACAAGACGTGTCGCGGATGTTGAATTATGCCACAGGGGCAATAGGGGCGACGGGGGCGGCGGCGGCGGCGGCGACAGGGACGCTGCCAATGTCAACCTCGGGGGCCATCTCGCCGTTGGCGTTCTTCCGAGGGCAGTCACGCGAGATGTGACCAGCCTCACCGCATCCATAGCAGGTCTTGCCCGCCGTGTTCAGGGGGCCGCCGTTGGGCGCGGGGCAGTCGCGGGAGATATGGCCGAGCTTGCCACAGGCGTAGCACTTCATGGCCTGGTTCTGGCAGTCACGGGCGAAGTGGTTGGGGCCGCCGCACTTGTAGCAGGTGGCGGGACGGGGGCCGCCAGCGAACCCACCGCGTCCAGCGAAGCCGCCAGCGAAGCCGCCACGTCCCATAGGGGCGCCCATGGGGGGGATACCGCGGCCCATGGGGCCAGGGCCAGGGCCAGGGCCAGGGCCAACGGCAACGGGGTTTGGGCAGGCGCGCTGGGAAAACTCACATCAGCAACGCGTGCGCAAACGCAATGTTGCGCCGTAAAAAAAAGCCGTGGGGGGAAGACTCACAGCAAGATGGCCGGGCTGGCCGCAGTTGTAGCATCGACCGCCAGTGGGGTTACCGCTCAACCGCAGGGTTGGGCAGTCAGCTTGGACATGACCGAGACCCTGACAATGGTAGCACTGCTTGGCCTCGGTGGTGCGAGGTAGAGGGCAGCCGTTGGACTCGTGCCCGGGCTGTTTGCCTGCACGAGGGCGAAGAAGAAGAAGAAAAACTTGTTAGGCATTGCACAGAAAAAGTCAAACGTGATGATGCGGTTCTCGGTCGTGGAGAGAGGTCTTATCCATACAGTTGTAGCAGAGACGCTCCGAGGAGGAGCAGACCTCGGCATAGTGGCCAACGTTGCCACATTTGTAGCACGCACGACGGGAGAGGGAAGACATTTTGGGTTTTTTTCAGTGTCTGCGAGTAACGTCCAATTAGTAATGCTGCACACAGTCATGTCGGTTCGTGATATCCGATCTGCGATGACGGATGGTTGTCGATGCTGGCGCGCCCTCACAGCTCGTCGCTCGTCGCTCGTCGCCCGTCGCTCGTCCAGTTGGAAGTTTCAAGAAAAGCGCCTGGCCCAAGACTTCCATGTGCCTGTGCCGGCTATAAATATCCAAGAGTGGTAAACTTGAAGCGAGCCATTTTCCAATAGCACCCGAGAGATGCGGAACGGCACCGGCACCAAAAATCGGCAAGTCGTTGTATGTTATACCACGTAAATGCAATGGAGGAAGATAAAAGTCTTCAATGGCCCCGTCCCAGTCCACCTTGACTCACATGACACCTCGGTCAAGCATTGTCGCGTCAGGGCGCCACTCTGTGTGGTGCGATGGTGGTGTTACAATCGAAGAGGGCGTCAAAACCAACGAGTCGGGAATTTTTTCCGACACATGGGCTTGTGTTTGCGCTCATGCAGCCGCGAGTGACGGGCCACGAAACCCCAAAAAGATTTGGATCATTGTGATGTTTTAAGCCATTGGGGACGGTGCCGCCATCTTGCAGACTGGTACCAAGTTGTGTGTGTGTGTGTGTGTGTGTGTGTACGGGCTGTAAGTCGCCGCATGGTAGGGAGTGACGAGACATTGCCTGACTGAGAGAAGAGATTTCGTGGTGGTGACGTTGCGACTTGCGATAAGCCTTTGCGCCCAAGTGTGGCATGGCGACGCTACGTGCGCAAGTGCCGAGGTTACTAGAGCTTCGGTGTCTAGTATTTTGTGGTCGGGCCATTCATGCTTCCAATCATCAAGCCGCGCCAGCAGACGAGGCGAAATGATAAACTTCTGTTTTTTTTTTTGGAGGGGGGAGGGCGCAGAGCGGCGCAAAGTCGAATAACGCATCGCGAAACCATGTTCTCGTTGGCGCGCGCAGATGGCACGAACCGGGGGAGCGGGGAACGAAAGAGGAAGCAAATACACACCTTGAGTATGACGACAAAAATAAAACAGAAAAACTGGCGTTAAGCGGGAAAGTAAAGATTAAAATAACTAGAGTTGGTGTGGAACAAAGTTTGGTACTTCCAAGCGAGGCTACGACAACGTCGACAACCACCTACAAATCAATCCGATCCTGCAAAGAAGAAGGTTGAAGGGTCAAGGAAAAATTTGCACCTGGGAGACGAGTTATTTCAACGGCCGCGGCGGGGGGGGGGGGGCAGCAGCAGCACTTGGCCGACTGGGCCTTTGGCATGGCATTCCGGGCACACGGGGGAAGGCGCCAGGCTACAGAGTGGAGACGGCCCCACGCCCTCCTCTTGCGCAATGCGCATTCTCCTGCTCAGCACGCCCACCGCGAAATCACTACAAGTCAGGAAAGAGACATCACAAGCAGGGAGGCCAAAATATGGCTGCTCTAGGTGCATTCTTAGCCCCCCCCAGCTGGGGCGAACTAGAGGAGCCAGGCAGTACCAGTATTACTCACCGGATCAGGCCAGGGAACGGTAACTAGCGAAGCTTTGTGGCTTCGTACACGCACGTGGTGCCTGCCTGTTCATTACTCATTCAAGGGCGTGTGTTTGAGGCAAGAGACAATGTTTCCTACTTATATTCTAGACTCCTCTCGAGCCGATGAGCGAGCTCCACGGTTCCGCATGATGTCGACGCACCTAGCTTGGGAAAACCCAAGTTCTGTCCTTGGAGCAAACGTATCATGTTCAGATAGCCACGGCAATGCCGGCTCTTGTCCAAATGTGAATCCAGGCATGATCAAGCCGAGGGAAGGAGAATTCCGGAGTCATGTGTCTCGTCATGGTGGCTGGCATCCCTTGCTGCCTTCACACCCGAACTGTCCAAGATGTGCTAATACCCAGTTGACGCTCCAAAGTGTCCAACGTGCCAAAACTCTCCGTGCCGAAAATAAATCTCTTTATTCTCCGACCATGTTCCAGAACATGAATTGTATCCACAAGATCCCAGGCCAAGGCGTACGTAATACTAAAAAGGCATCACCTCGTAATCTCGCCATATCCCATTTTCTGCCTCCTGAAACAAAATCGAGCCACAGTCTGCAAGTATGAGCTAAACTTTGGTTTTTAAAGCAAGCTAATTGAGCCAGGTTTTTATTCTAGTGCGCGAACCAATCATACTGTCGGCATGGAAGGGATGCCGGATGCAGATACTGGGATATAGGCTTGAGGCAGCGGGGCGATACTCCGCGGACGAGCTTCCACGACGTAGGATATGCCATCGTCAGAGGCGTAGGATGGCGGACGCGGGCTTGATCGGGTCTCTGGACGGGGTGGCGCGGGCTCGACAGATTCGTTGCGTTGCCAGAATAAGCGGTTTGGGTCGACTCTCTAATTCTGTAATTAGATTCTGTTCTTGAAGAAGCAAGCACCTTTTTTTTTTTCGTTGACGCTGTCCATGTTGACGAGGGGGAGTACTAGGCTGCAAGGATCAAAGGAATCAACGTACCACGCTCTCTCTCCAAAGTCCATACGCGGGCGGCTGCGACTTGACTGCCCGTCCCCCAATCCCAGCGGTCTCCTCATCTTGCGCGAGAACCACGTGTATGGGCTTTGGGGGAACAACATAGCCTCCTGGGCCGAACATTTCGGGCAGGCGTCTGCGTCGGGAGCGATCTCCTCGAGAGACGAGGACACAGAGACGAATAACGCTGTAGCAGAAGAAGATGGTGGCGGCGAGGATGACGAGTATAATCATGATGGTGAGTTCGCCGCGGGTAATGTGGTTGGTGAGAGCTAAGCCTAGGTCTACATTTTTATGAGAGAGAGGCAATTAGTCCTCCGTGCCGAGTCGACTTGGTGCAGAGATGTGAAACCCAAATGATGGTTTCTTTCTGGGCGGGAGGGTGCACAAACTTACACACCGCTAGTAAGCTAGCCAGGAACACGCCTGATACGAAGCACGTCAGGCTCTGGGACCGGATCCGTCGGGATTGCGCCAAAGGAAAGCAGAGCATGAATCGCTTTGGACGAGGCTTTCGGCCACTCTCCATGTCGGTTGCGGGCTGGTCTGACAGTGAGTGTTGATAAGGCGATCCGTCGATTAGATGGTCTGCGGGCCGTGGAAATGGGTTGCTGGCATCGGGTCCGAACTCTGTGGGAGGGCCTTGCGGATGTGGTGACGGTGAATCTGGCATGTGCGACAGAGGAATCGGCGACGGCAAGGAGCTCGGGGGGCCGGTCTCGCCATATCGTGACGATGAGAGGGTTGCTGGTCGCGGAGGCGCCGTTGGTGATTTCGGGGTTTCGCCGTCTGAATTTGATTGATGATATCTTCTTGCTGCGATCAGGCAACGTGGAAAAGCGGCTCTTGTACGTGGTGGCTCGGCGTTTGACTCTTCCGCTGTTGACTGACTGTGGTTGTTTCCCGTCTCTTGTTCGATCCAGCCGTTCCGAGTCTCATTCTCGTCTCGCTGTCGATCCGTGCGGGCTCTTCGCAATAGATCAGCTCGAATTCGCTCCATTTTGCTGTTTCCTCGCGCCATGATGATACAGATTCTTAATTCCTCGGTAGTCTCTTTTTTTTTTAAGCAAGTGCCGAATGAGCCCAAAACTGCACGTCCTCTCTTTGCGTTTCAAATAATGAGGACCATTTCGTGTGACCAAGGTCAGCCTGTTCCGTCGTAGAGTCGATGAGCGTGTCCAGGTTGTGAGACGCCTGGATATTAGAAATGGCGCCAACACCGGAATGCTATCACCGATCTTAATAATGCGAGAAAATGCGAGAAGAATAAAAATTCGCTATTTCTGTTCTCCGGGGTCGTGAGAAAGCGGCAGAGCAAAGTGTCTCGGAGACCTGCGGTTGTCAATGTCAATTTCTGACTTGTACCAACCAAAAGGAATGGCAAAATGCCACGCGCTCAGCGTCACTGTACGTAGCACTTGCACGCAATCCACGTGGGTGAGAAAGATGAGAACGAACAAGGCTCGACGCCCAGATGCCCTTTTTTACAGTTCTTCCCGCTCCTATGACGATGCGATGACCAAAGTTCCGCGTGCGGACCAACTAGCAGAAACGACAGAGATGGAGTGTTTGCACCAAGCCATGGCCAAGACGAGGATGAGAAATCTTGGGAAAACCGACGAAAGAGCCAGATGGAATCACACGACTACTACGACGTCCGACGGGAAAAGAAGAGCATCCAAAGCCCCAAAGCGCCCAAGACGAAAGGGGCAAAGCTGCGACAGCAAGGCAATAACTGTACTTTGCATGCGGCATGCGGCACGCGGCAAGCGACAACGTGTTGTCGAGTTTTGCCTTTTTCATTCTGAATCCTTTCTTTTTTCGGGTCACTGTTTCATCGGGATCGTTGGCGAAAACGCGGAACCAAGGTAGCTGACGAATGTGTGACAAGCGTCCGGAAACTTGTTAATTCAGGAGACGCTGCATGCGGAGTACGTCGGTACGTGCGCGCGATTCGTGTCGAGCCCCGCCGATGTGAGACGAGGACACGTAGTGCGAATTCACACTAGTAGGAGTCGAGTCGTCCGGATTGGTGTTGAAGTGTTGAATGGCTGGAATGCACGCCATGGGGGCATTGTTGCGACAATTGGCGTGTTGCCGAGTTTCAGAAGTCTTTGGGTCTGAGGGAGTCGGATGCGGCGAGGCGAAGCAAAAAGGACTGGTTCAGGAGTCAAAAAGGTGGGATCGACTCCAGGGTGTTTGACGGCCGGCACACAGCTGTCAGGTCTGATCTGGTTGGTTCGTTTGCTCGCCCGCGATGATCCACTTTGATCGACGTATTGGACTGGATCGAATGGCAACCACATGACGCCTTGAATATGCACAACAGTTTCGTGCAAGCCCGACGCCAGGAAGAGCGTGTTGGTGACTGTTTGATCCTGCTTCTTGATGTATATACAGCGACGGTGGGTGGGACAAGAGCCTGGTGCGCTTCTCACACATTCTCATCGACAATGTCATCACTTGGCGAGGGGCGGGCTAGTGCCCATCCGCAGCGTCACGTCCGGCATCAACGTGCCGCGATAGCGCCATTGGTATCGAGCTCCGAGATGCCTGCCCGACTACGGCTGACGATGAGCGAAGTCTCTCGCCGGAGCACCGGAGCCCCACCGGGTTCCGGGGGCATCTGATTTGACTCTGGAACTCCGTCTTCGTTCCGGCGCAGCCTCCGTCATTTCTCGGCATGACGAACCAGTACCAAGACCACCGTTCCAATGCCCTCACCTCACCTTACCTTACCCACCCTACCCCCTTTTGACTCGCGGTGCATTGTCTGCATGTAAGCGACATTGGTCCGGTAGCCCCCCGACCTCGGCGCCCCGGAACGTTACCTTGCTCCCGAGATGCTCATCGACGACAGAAGCGACCCCGTCGGCCTCACGTGCGACGAGTGTGCCGTATGCACATGCCGAGAGCGGACGCGGGACAGATATCACAGCACACGTGGTTACAATAATGACACAGGGAGCCCAAGGCGTGAGTTGATCGAGGACGAGACAAGTGCAACACAAAGCGACGTCTGATTGTCCCACATGATACCGCCGCGCTTTCCTCCTGGAGAAACGTAAAATAGCTCATCTTGTCCACGAAAAATTCGCAGTCCAATTCTCGACTCAAAACAAGATGCTGTGAAAAGCCGCCACTCAGTCACTCAGTTTCCAACGAAACCCGCCTCAATCTCCAAGTCCCTCCCGCCACCAACCACCAACCTTGGACTTTTAAAATGTTCCGGCCCTCAAAGCACTCCAGCAGCGCACCTCTCCCTACACATACCGCACACCTTTGGCAACACCAAGTCGACAACCTCATTGTACCGCCCCAGGGGCAGTGAAAACGGACAGTACCTCGACGCGCGCACCACCCCGTCGACGCCGCCGAGTCTCGCTTTCCAGAAATCGCAGGGCTGGTCGGTGCTCCACGGCTGCAGGCACAGATGCAGCGCGTGGCGGACACTGGGGAGGAATTCGTGCTGGTGGGAGGACCAGGCTGCGCAGCGGGACTGCAGGCGGCAGGGGCAGTACTTGCGAATCTGTTTGTAGTAGCACATTTCTCTAATCTCTTTCGAAGTGGGCTGATACGAAGGGTATGGAGATGCGGGATGGCTCTAAACCAGAACGAGTGAGTTTCCCCTCGTGGGGGGGGAGTTCGTTGGAGGCCAAGGGGGTGAGGTGAGGGTTAAAGTAGATTGATGGGGGGTGTGAATTGGCGCAGGTAAAGTCGTTTTGTGATTGCGAACGTCGTGGCGTTGATGGACTTCTGTGGGATCGCCATGATCATGAGTTACCGGTGGGACCTGGCATTGGGCCGCAACGTTGGCACACGGCTTGGCATCTTGTGGAAGACTTCGTCTGTGATCAGGATCAGCATACACGTAGATTACAGGGACACACTGTTACGCTTGATCTTTTGTCCGGTCCATGATGAAAGAAGTCAACGAGCATCAAGTTGACTCGCTTCTCGTGATGCATGCATTGCTGCTTCTGTGTACATTCCAACGAGACATGAGCGCCACATCCTCCATGGAACACCATTCGGCTCTGCACTTGTGGGACAGATGCTCCCATCTCCGTGGAAAACTCTGTCCTTGACGGTGCCAGCACCTGGAGTCCAAGCCATGAGACCTTGGACAACTAATGACTCCGGATTGTGTTTCCCAAGTACATCGACTTGAGCAAGGACCAATGTCATGCCCAAACTGCGCATCTTTACAGTGAATTGTCCGCCAATGTCATGCCCAAACTGCGCATCTTTGCAGACTTGTCCGCCAACTGTTGGTTGCATCATTTCAATTCGCCAAGCAGCATGGTTCGATCTGATGAAGCAGACAGCACTACCGATACCAAATTAGCAGGCATCACCACCCGACATGCCCACCAAGCAGTCAAGCAAAACTCACAGATTGGTTCTTTTCCTGGAGCAAACTCGGCAGAGTTGACCGTGCCCCTATGACCTGGCAATTTATACAGCATCTTGCCATTCTCACTCGACCACACAAGCACCGTACCGTCACCCGAGGCTGCGGCAATCCTCTTGCCTTGGCCATCCCAGCTCACGCCCATCAGGTTCTTTTCCACGCCCGCGTTTGCGCCGTCGAATGTGCGAATGTGTCGTTCCGTGGGGGCAAAGGGTCGGATGTCCCACGTCCGCACCGTCGAATCCATACCGTACGAGACCAGGGATTGCGAATCAGGCGATGTTTTCAGCGACATTACGGTATCTGAGTGGCCGAGCATGGAGTACACAATCGACTTCTTGCGCAGGTCCCACACACGAATGTCGTTGTCGATGCCACCAGAGAACATCTCGTTTCCAGCCTGAGACATGGCGACTGCCGTGACAGGGAAATCGGTCTGGATGTAATCGACGGCGTTTTTACTGCGGGGGTCCCAAATCCCAATGGTTGAGTCGTCGCTGCCGCTGATGAGAAGATCCTCGCCGCGCCGCGTCATGTCTACCGAGTTGATGACTTCTTCGTGCCCCACGTATCTTCGTATTCTCGTGCCCGATGTGAGATCCCAGCTGGCAAGGTGCATATCTGCCGACGCGGTGTAGAGAATTTCCGAGTCACGCGACCATTGGAGATCCAGAATAGCGCCCTTGTGGCCGTTTAAAATGCCGTAATTTTCGCAATCGCCGTATGTTCTCCAAAGCACTGTGGCGGGAGTCAGTTTGCGGCGTAGACCAGGGGGGGCGAGGTTGAGGATTTCGCGTACTGATACTTCTGTCCATTGAGCCCGATGCGATCAAGTTCCCGGTCGGGTCAAACTTGGCTGTGAAAATCTCTCCCGTGTGTCCCGACAACTCCATCACTGGAGCTTGCAGTCCACTCGTTCTGGTGCTCTACTCGCCGCATTAGTTGCCAATCGACAGATGATTTCAGCATGTGTTACGAACCGTCTGCACCAGGGCGTTACTGGACGCATTCAGACGCGCCAGAGCTCCCTCGGAATTGCCAACATTCTGTCTCTTGACGAGCATCTGGGACGAGTTGGGATCGTCCTCTGCGGGACGTTTTTCGGCCGACATTTTGGCCGGTTTGTTGAAACGAGATCCGTATCTCAAGTATATTCGATATCTGGATGCGCTCGAGTTAAGCTGTTTGTATGTGCGTACCGGTGGTCTGTCTGCAGCCTGCCTCGCGAACTTTTTGCCCGCCACGCCAGCAATTGGCCGTCGGGCCGGTGGTTGTTCCCTGGAAGCTCCCCACTTCGGACAACACCAAACTGCGAGCTCGCCGGGATACGGACAGCCAGAGGTGACTACCCTAGCTGTTTAAACCGTCGTTTTTCCTCATCAGTAACATCCCGCGGCTCAGCAACGGACGCGCCACCAACCGACATGGCAGCGAGCAAAGCCTCGCGTGTAGGCGAAGAGTACGTGTCTGTCCCTCTCCTCAACATCCTAATCTCATGTGCTGACCTGCCCTAGAATATGGAAGTAAGTGTTCCCCGGACGATGGCAGACAGATCCGCGGCAGCCCATTCAAGCCTAACAATCTCCCCCGAAAAAAAGAACACGCATCGACAAAGTCAATGCCGAGCTCGTCACCCTCACATATGGCACCGTCGTCGCGCAGCTCTGCAAAGACTTCGACAATGACTACCCCGAAGTCAACAAGCAGCTCGACAAGATGGGTTACAACATTGGTCTGCGCCTCATCGAAGATTATCTCGCCAAATCCAATACCATGAAGCGATGTGCGAACTTTAGGGAGACGGCCGACATGATTTCAAGAGTATGGCATTGCCCTCCCTACATGATGGGTCAGGAATTCTAGATCCTCCGCTTTGCCCGTCCTTCTATCCATCTATTCACTGTCCCCTACCTTGGAAGCATCGCCCTTCTAACATGTATTTCCAAAGATTGGCTTCAAAATCTTTCTCAACATCACCCCACAAATCACAAACTGGACCTCTGACAGTAATCAATTCTCCCTCGTTTTCGACGACAACCCGTTCGCCGATTTTGTCGAGCTTCCCGACGATGGACGCGCCCAAAACGAGCTGTGGTACTCAAATATCCTCTGCGGTGTGCTCCGGGGGGCTTTGGAAATGGTGCAGATGCAGGTTGAGGCGCATTTCATAAGTGACGTGTTGAGGGGCAACGACACGACAGAAATGAGGGTCACACTGATACGGTACATCGATGATGAGCTGCCTCCAGAAGATGACTAGTTTGAGGGGTTTTTCACAACGTCCTTTGTTTGAGTGGTGTATTGGCGTTATGATGCAAAATTATATTGTGGGGCTTTACATGATGAACCAGCTTCATCTTTTTATACATCTTTGCACCAGATGTTATGCTGATCCAAGATCTTGCCTTCTTTTTCCAACATGTGAGAACCCAGACCGACCATTGTTCATACCTAACGAGGCTGGGGCCAAGAGTAGATGATCCGGAGCAGTTCCTTCACGATACGATGCTTCTACACTTGCACACGTCGTAGTTGATCACAGTACAAGGGTGGTATGATATATTCGAAGACCGCGGTCGACATGAACCAAGCGAAAATGAAATGGACGGGATCTTTACTCCCCGACCCCCTTCCATCCTGTCCGGATCCACAAGCCGTTGTCCAAGTAGCACGTCGGTAACTTTTTAGAGCCAATCGAGGCCTGTCCCAAGATAACTACAAAACAGAAGGGGGAGAGGGGGGGAAACACTTTTAACATTGAGAACATGGCTCTCTTCCCACCTTAGCTACCACATCTCTCACCAGAGAGCCTGATCGCCGCAACAATATAGGAAAAAATCCGATGATATAGATGACAAAGAGCGAAAACAAAAAAAAAAAAAAGGGGTTTAAGGGGAGCCTACTTGAACGCCATGTCGAACGATGCCAAATTAGAGTTGAGCCGCAGTGACAAACAGAGATAATAAGAGAAAACATTGGGTAAAACAAAAGCATCATTGGCTTCTTCGTCTTTCGTTTCTACGTCTTTGCATCCATTTCCTAGTCAGCGCCAATCCCACCTCCTTCCATGCCAGCGAATGTGCCGTTGAAGTCAAAAGGCTCGTTGGTGCCGTCACCGTCATGGAGAAATGAGTCAAAGTCGAAGTCGTTCAACACGTCGCCTGACTGTAGAGGGTTGGCAAGTTCTATGCCAGAGAACTCCATCTATCCATTCGGGTTAACACAGAGTGTTCGGAGCCAAAAGGGCAATGTCCAGAGGGAGAAAACTCACCATGCCAAAATTATTATCCATCAAACCGTTCTGGTTTGGATCATGAGCCTGAGGTGGCACCGAAGCTGCTTGAGGGGCTGATACGGCAGCTGTCGTAGCTGGAGCGGCGTTGCCCGCGTTCGACTGTCCGTTTCCGCCAGCACCTCCGTTCTGCGCATTCTTGTTGAAGGCAGCGTTGACCGGTGTCGCTGGTGTCGCTGGCGCTGCCTCAGCCTCGCCGGCGTTTTCCCCAGCTGGCGTGGCCGCAGCATTGTTATTGGCATTTTGACTAGCCTTCTTGGCTGCTGCCGCGCGCTGTAAAAGACTTATTAGAGCATGGCGCGAAAAAAAGGAGAAGAAGAAGATATGGTACAGTTTGCAGAAGAAATAACTCTTACCTTTTCCTTGGCAGCCTTGGTTTCCTTCTTCTTGGGTGCGGCTTTCGTGGACTGACTCGGCGTAGGGGGGGCAGCTGCCGCTTGCTGTGGAGAAGCAGTGGTTCGACTATTGGCATTGTTGGCAGCAGCAACGGGTGCTGATGGTGGTGGCATCGACCTTTGAGGCGTTCCTTGAACCTGCTGGTTCTGCTGCATGCCCTGGGGCCCTTGACCATTGGGTCCTTGCTGCCACTGCCCCGGAGCTCCCTGGCCTCCCGGTTGTTGTCCAGGATGTCCCTGACTCTGTTGCATCTGGCGGGCAGCCATCATCTGCTGAGGGTTCATCTGACCGTTGAAAGGTTGCCCAGGGTGAGAGCTCGGTGGCCGCATGCCGTTCATCTGCGCCTGGGCGGCGGCCATGTTGCCGTCAACTCCTGGTTTGAAGAAGTGAGGAGCCATGCTGGGATCGACCTGGTTGCCCATGAAGTTCATGGCCGGGTTGGGCGAGTCGCGAGAGTGTCCGCCCTCGGGCACTGGCGAAGGAATGCCAGAATTGTTCATCTGAGGGGTTCCGCGCTTCATCTGCTCCGAAGGATTTGGTGAAGCTCCCGACCGCATTGCCTGAGGGGAAGCTTCGGGAAACTGGCCATTGGGTCCGGGCTGTCCAGGTGCTCCCGGGCCGCCTCCTTCTCGAGGCATACCAGTGATGGTGTCTTGCTCCTGCCGGGCCATCATCAGTCTCTTCTTATTCTGCTGCTCGAGCAGCATCAGCTGCATTTGGTAGTCCTGCAGAGCGTGGTTGCTGCCAGGGGCCGCCTGAGCGCCACCGGGGCCGGGTCGAATGCCTCCGGGGCCTGCCATCTGCCCGTCGGGATTATAGAAAGCCGTCAAGGCTGTGCCGTCGGGACCTTGTGCCATCATGGGGGAACCCTGACTTTGAGGGCCGCCCGCATTGGGTACCTGCTTGTTCCCCATCTGCGAGCCATGGTGTTGTTGCAGATTCTGGGAGTATGTTGCGATGGACTTTTGCTGGGCGGCGGGTGGGGCGTTCATGAAGTGATGAAGCTGTTGCGAGCTTAATCTGTTTGGATCAATGCCGTTAGCAGTGAGCATCTGGTGGGCAGCGGCCACAGCTGGGTTGGGCTGCATCTGCTGTCCAGGCATGCCTTGACCAGGTCGTCCATTGGCAACCATGCCGCCAGGCTGGTTGGGGTTGAAGGGGGCTCCGTCGATGCGAGGTCGCTTTGATGGTGACGGCGCGTTTTCCCCGGACGCGGGTGATGAGGGGCGATCGCGGCTCTGATCCATACCAGATGGATCACGCTGCATCTGATTTTGTTTGGCTTGTTGAATAATCATTTGTGGACTAGAAGAAGAGAACCGATTAGCCTCGACGCTACTTCAGATGATGTACTGTGTCTGGGTTTATTAGACTCACTTGTTCTGGTTGTTGGCCATGGCAGCTCGTGCGAGGTTGCCCTGCTTCATATTCATATTCATAGTTCCATTCTGCATTCTCATCATCTGGGCCTGATACTGCTGCTGCGCTGCCAAATCTGGGCGCATTTGTCGAAGAAGCTCCTGCTGGTGGTTCTGTTTCAAACGAGATTGTTGCTAGAGATGAGTTACGACTAGTTGTTCGAGAAAAGGAAAATACATGGAAGGGAGTTTCATGACATCAAGATCCTTACCTGGGTATGAGCGACGTATTGGTTCACAGTGCCATTGCCAGTCTTGATGCGCGGGGCATTGTAAATGTCCCAGAACAGACAGAACCATTCGTATAGGAAAGAAGTGTCTGACGCAGGCATGGGCAATTTGGGAGGTGGAAGGTCGTCGGGTAATTTGGCGTCCAGATCATCCTTGGAATCGGTATCCATGGGATCGTCGCCGTTGGCGGCATTGCCACCCTTTGTGCCATCTTTGTGAACATTGACTTGCTGGTCGCTCGATAACAGCGATCGGGCACAGTCGTACATGCCATATCGAATGAAATACTCGTAGATGTAAGTATTCAGAACACCGCGCTGGCCTTCCAGCTGCTGCTGTCTCGCGGCTGCAGCGGCAGCGGCCATTTGCGGATTGACGGCACCATTGTTCATCATGGGCATTGGCGCGCCGCCGACAGGACCACCCATGGCATTCATATTGGCCATGCCCATGTTTGGGTTCATGGCCATTGTGAAGGCGGGACTCTTGCGGCCGCGACGCGAACAGGCGGACAAGTCGGTAGTCTAGACAAACAGGGCAGGCGGGATTGATAAAAGACGAACAGTCTGCCTCACAAGCCCCACGGAGAGGAGAGGGATATCCAAGCTATTGATAGCCAAAACCGAATCGCTGGACAGGGAAGCAGGAAAAATCCGTCAGGCTCCGACAGGCGTGGGCGTTGGTGAGAGGGGTGAGAGACGGTCGGTCGACACCAGGCGCGGTAGAGGTTTCGATAATCGGTCGCGGCAGTCGAAACGGGGAGTCGGAGGAAGAAATCCGCCAGGAGAAGAAGATGATGAATTCGCAGCAAAGGGGAAGAGGGGGGAGGGGTAGGCAGAGAGTTTCGTCTTGTGGCTGGCTGGGGATGGAGAGTCTCACACACACACACACGCTACTACACTTTCTCTGTGCAGCAGCAGTCTGCACTCTGGTGCGTGGGTGCCTCAGCACTGGAGATCAAGAGAAATCCGCTGCACAACGAAGCGCCTTTTCCCGGATCAAAATGCGCAACGTAGACCACGTAGTTGTGCAGTTGTTGCCGTCGTTGTCTGAAATCGCGTCACCGTCACCGTCAGCACTCACGCGCCCTGAGCCGTGGAGACGATTTGTCGCGATGGACATGAATTAGATTCGGAAGGCTGAAGGAAATCGAACTCCGTACTGTGGAGGCAATGAGGCCGGATGCGAGACAGGAACAGGGTGACAGGCGGGAGCACTACCATGGAGGGCCGTGCGAAAAGAAACAGGCACTCGGTCTCGTGCGGTTGATGATCTGCGCACTGTGTATTTCGCGGGGTCTCCGGTCACACGAGCACAGTCCGCGTCACAGTGTCTTCAGCGAAGCCATGAAAATTCAGGTGGCACTGCGGGAGCGGGCCCCCATCGCACAGTGTGAGCTTCTCGCCCATGGGCAGAAGCAAGCAAGAGCAACGTGTGCAAGTTCGCCTCTCCGGCCCCTAATCTGCTGGCGTATTCATCAGACCAGTCGCGTATTTCCTGGCCCGCACGTCGCATGTAGCGCCTCAGGCATCAAGCGACATGAAGCGGCATCATCGCGGTCCAAAGACTACCAATGGCAGCACAAAGCCCATTGGCTGTACACAAATTCAATCACTTATGGCCAATGAGCTGGACGCTTCTCGTCAGAGTTGATTGACGCCTGACCATGGATGCTGTCAACTTCAAGAATGCCGCCCGTGCATAGGTATGCAGATTGCAGATTGCATGTAGTTGGCCGATTTGCTTCACAGATCCACCAGACCTATTGCAGGCCTTCTGCTCCTTTTACCAGACGGACGTTCAACTCTGAAATCACGGGTGAGCTTTTTACCAAGGCAACTGTTCAAGAGCCGTTGGTTCAATGCAGACACGACCATTCACTCCGAGGAAGCTGATTTCGAGGAGTGACTTACAGGCCATGTTGTGTGACCCACGTTTGCGACTGCATTTCAGTCACACCATATCGCTTCTATGCCGGCGTGTTCGAGGCAATAATAAGTGCCCGAGAAAAAAGTCCCACCACACTGTAACCCTCGCATGTGGCTTATCTGATATTCGTTGACGGCATTGTTTGCAAATATCAGCACAGTTAATAATGCCAGATCGGTAACCTCAAGCGGCACCTGTTGTAACCCTCAATTCAAGAAGTGCAATGAGTTGCGATTTGGCGCTTCTTGACACGTCTTTTCCAATCATAAATAACATCTTTCGATGGGATGTCATTCTGACGTTGATGCTCGATGCTCGATGCTCGATTAACGGGTTCCTGTCGAAGATCGCCGACATGGATATGGTGGAGCTGTGATTTGTTGATAACTCCACTCACCATTCTGGAGGAAGCGTGGGGGAGGCGGGAGTCGCGATGTCGATAACGAAGTGCGCACGTTCTTTGGTGCACGCGATTTGGCAACGCGTACTCCGTACGACAACTTCCTATGCGCGAGTATACCTACCAGAAATTGATTCAGTGATGAGCGACGGTTTTGATTAGGTATACTTTGATCGAGGCTGACACGTCGAGCGCTTGTAATTTTGACTCGGGAAGAATTGCACTGATTGCAAGTGTAGGTCGCTGCAAAACATCCCACAATGACTTGGCTTATCCACATTGGCCTGGCGCCAAGGATATCATTTCTATTCCTCCTCCAAGAAGATAATGTAAATTCATCATAAAAAAGCAATAAAAGTCCATGGAAACCTCCCACGTCTGAACAACGTCATACCATGCAGGGTAGCATCTCGGGTCCTGACTCAAATCGCTGACCTCGATCACATTGCTGCGATCATCCAAAAGGAAACAAGAGACCATAACGAGTTCTCCCACTATCGAGAAGAGACGATGTGATTCAGGAAAACATAACTCTGTACAGCATTTGCAGTTCCCACCGTGGGAGCTATTCGAGGAAAACGTTGAGCTGAGCCAATCATTCATTGACTGACCCACTATTCACACAATTTTGTGGGCGGAAAACTTTGACACCATCTTGGTACTCGATAACGGCAAAACTTTCATCAAACTAAATAAAGGCGGAGTGTCCGAGTGGTTAAGGAGAATCATTAGAAATGATTTGCGTTCGCGCGCGCAAGTTCGAATCTTGTCTCCGTCGTTCCTTTTGCTTCCTAAATTAATTACGATTTTTGACACTTTTGGTCATGGACAGGGCGGGACATGCCGTTCGCGCGTGAGAGAACATTATCTTTTACTTTTGCTAGGTCAAAGGCCACCAATGTGCATCATTTCTAAATCCACTTGTGTTAGAAACAAGCAATGTAAATTACAAAGGAATAGATGCAAGCACGTTTTGATTTGGTGATGGAGCTATGTCTTTGGTAACGCGAGGCGGCTAGGAAAGTAGGAGTGTCATTGTCTGGCAAACCCTGGTGATGTGAATAAAGACGTATTGAGTGTCTGTCATAATCTGATTTGCCTGGCTCCACCCACATCAGTTAAGGCGGAGTGGTGTGGCCGCTGCCAGCCTGACATCACATCATTTAATATCGGCGGCCACTCGAGGCCATGACTCTGTGCCCCCGGAGCACCCTGACTCTGTGCCCTCGTCCTTCGACCAACAACCCCAACAACCCCGACAAACCCAACAAACCCCGTTCATCTACCGTTGCCTTTGCATTTCGTCCATATTGCCTCCCATCTGTACGACCACGCTTGCATCTTGCATCCCGATCTCGAGATAACCCAAATCTGCTTCACGACGACTGCACGAGGACCGCATGATAGCAGCCGGTGCCTGCCAGCTGCCGACGCGAGCGTGGTGCTCTCTCTGTCTCCATCACGGCATCGCTATCTGCCCAGTGACTTCGCCGCACACGACTCGTCACGGACGGATTGGAGTCCTCCTTCACACGGACGCGAGGAGTCGGATGGTGAATCAAGGGGATAAATAACGCATTTTGCACCATGTTTTCGGAATGTTTGTCTTCACATGAGAGACACGATAACTCGCGTTTGAAGGGGTTGGCTAACATTGAAGCGTTGTAGATGCCTCACGATTCCTGGCACAGTCACAGTCGAGATTATCTGGCTTTGCCGGGCAAGGTGCCGACAACGATAATCAACGGACGAATGACTGGTCATCGTCTAGGCCTAGGCCGGGCCGTGGTGGTCAACAAGAGGCTGGTAGAGCAAATACGGGCCATAGATCATTTCTAGCGAGAGGTTATGGGGGAAACAATCCCTACCAACAAAATGGGAGTGGCTCGAGATTTGGCAATATGGGATTCGCTTCCAGAATATCGGCAGCGCAGGATGCACCCCTCTTCCACAGCACCCTCGACGACTTCCGGGAAGAGGACGACCATGACGAACGGGAACGCGAAGCCGCAGACCTATTCGCCCTGCAACGGTCACGGCGCGTGGCAGCGGCAAGCAAACTGTGCGAGAGTGTCGAATCGGCCAACAGTCGTGGATCCATCGACGAAAGCGCTACTGGAGATGGGAGCCATCTGCATCACGAGCGTCTTGTTGGTCGGGGCATAAGGAGCAGCTGGAACGGGACAAGGAGCACGCATGAACCGCACTTGGCGGGCGATGCTTTGTTCGAAGAGGAAGAGGAGGGAGAAGAGGAAGGGGAGCTCTCCAAGCTGCATAAAGGCAATCAAGACACCGGGGAAAGCCCGCCTGGGAAGAACAAGATGGTCGATGTTGGGTTGGACTCCCAAGAAGACGGCGACGAGGACCCGCCGGAGTCGCTGTTGGGGGGTGAAGCACGTACGGATTCGAGCCCGCCACCTTTTCAACGGTTCAAGGGCCCGGCCGAAGGGGAACCTTTTATGCTGAGAAGGACATCTACGGCCGAGTCTGACCTCAGCAGCCTACGTAGGCATGATCCCGAGGAGCACGAGGGGGAGGTCGCCCAGCCTGGGAACTTGTTGGTCGAGGGCGAACTCTTTAGGCACGATCCGTTCTTCGCTTGGATATTCTTGATCAGTTTTGCGGCCATGCTGTCCACGTTTGTGCTCGTGTGGCTGCACACTTCTCCGCAAAGCAGCCCCGTCGGAGACACCATCTACTCAACCTTGCAAAAGTCATTTGATATGCTGGCAGTGGACACCGTGGTGGCCGTGTTCGTGTCCTTCATCTGGCTTGCCGCGCTGCGGTCATTCGTCCGACCGCTCGTCACGGCGATACTGATCGCAGTACCGATCATCATGTTTTCGTTCTCCATGTATTCCTTCGTGTCGTCGTTCAAGGGGAGGACGCACGGATCAAGTTCCCAGGACTCCATCATGCGATGGGCAGCCTTGATCCCCGCCGTATCCTGCGTGCTGTGGCTATGGCTCGTTGTCAAGGGTCGTCGGGCCATTCAGCAAGCGATTGAGATTTTGCAGTTCTCTTCCAAGATCCTGTCGCAGAACGCCGGCCTGCTCATTGTAGGCTTCGGATGTCTCGCCTTGATTGTTGTCTGGACATGGGCTTGGCTGGCCATGTTCACCCGAGTCTTCATGGGTGGGTACTTTTCCAAGTCGCTGGTCAGATTTGTCATTCGCATGTCCAGTTGGTGGCTCGGTGCCGCCTTCGTCTTGATGTATATGTGGACTCTTGCCGTCATAAATGCCGTCCACCGCGCGACGACTGCGGCGACGGTCTCGCAGTGGTATTTTCACCGAAATGCCGGACCCGTCACGCCGTCACGCGAGATTGTCGCGGCCGCGCTCGGCCACGCGACGACGACCATCTTTGGCAGCATCTGCGAGTGTACCCTACTCTCTCTGTTGATCCGGGCGCCCTTGCTGTTTCTGCCCAGACGGTTCGGAGCCACCATCACCAAGATGGCATCGTTCTGGATTCCGGCTCCGGTCGTGGCCTTGACGAACCCTCTGACAGTTACGTATGCTGCCATTCACTCGCAGAGCCTGGCTGTATCAGCGCGAGGCCTCGATCAGATGGAACTTGTGTCTCCCTCGATCCCGACAACGACGCTGACTCCCCGCGCCTTGCGACTTCGCGGCCAAGCCAACGGCCTGCTCCCGTATCGACTCGCAAAGCTCCTGCTCGTAGCCACACGGCTGATCATGGCGACAGGACTCGGGTTCGCGGGATGGGTCATGACGGCGAAACAGTTGCGAATCCAGCTCCCCGACGGTATGGGTGTCCGAGGGTCTGCCTACGCGTACGTCGTGGGCATCATGGCCAGTTTCATCGGATACTCTGTCATGGGCGCGATGGAAGGGATCCTTAGTGGCATCGTCGACGCCGTCTTGATCTGCTACGGCAGTGAGAAACGCATGGAGAGAGGGCACGGGCGGTATTGTTTGGAGGCAGCTTATCTATTTGGGGAACGGCGCATTGGCGAGGGACCGGGTTATGTGTAAGCAGGGTACGACGTACATTGGGCTTTTGTTCCATTCTGTTCCGTCGTTCCATCGCTCTGTATATGGGATGTGGATGACGCATTTGCTGGGGGAGTGCAAAGAATGTACATGTAGAAGCGAGCGGGACATTATACGGAGTACGTTGCATCTTATCAGAGTGTGTACTTTTGTCTCGTTGAGCGCGTTTGATATTCCAAGCCAATCTGTCAACTTGGCTTCGCAAGACACTAACCTGATTTTGGGCATCACGTGAGTCATCTTGATGCTGCATACAAGGCGCTCGCAATCTTGATGTCGGTCTCTGCGCCGAAGAAAGCATTGGCGAATTGCTCTCCCTCTCTTGACGTGCTCTTGATGATTTTGAAATTCAAGGTATTGGAAAGGAAGTCTCCAACGGACTATGGCGTCCGCTTGTGCAAGACTATTGTTGTGCGCACAACGAGTTGTCTCCATAATAATGGTGCTAGCCATAAATGCTCTGGGTCGACCCGTGACAAAAAGGGTGGCTGTGCAGGGTCAGCATGACGCATGTGCGGGGCGCCACCCGAGCTGCCGAGCTGCGTCCGTGGCTTTCCATGAACCCTTCTTGATTCCATCCATTTCCCTCCAAAAACATCCCATCCTCACTCATATATCTGCGCTCCTCTCTCTTTTCGTCAGCGCATCATTAACCAAACCGATTTTCACGCGCAAAAGCTTCACATGGATGACTACGCGCCGCCTTCAGGACCTCCGCCTCCCAAGGCACCAGAAGTACCAGCCGGGTGGGTTGCGCGCTGGAACGACCAGTACAAAGAGTGGTAAGTTTTTTTTTTCCCCGCGCTTTTCTTTTCTCCCCCCCTTATTTTTCTACTCAGATAGCTCCAGTGGTGGCAAGGAGGAAGAAAAAAAAGGGGGGAGAGGGGAATATGAACTAAAAAAAAAATCGCCAGGTTCTTCGTCAACGTGTACACGAAAAAGTCGCAATGGGAGAAACCCATGGCGCCCATCTTCCCCGTCGACGAGGGTGCTCCGTCCGAAGCCCCGCCTGGCTATGGGCCGGGGAAGAACGCGCCCATAGCGACGGATACCAAGAAGAACCCGTATGAGAACCCGACGGACGAGAAGACGGGGACGGTGCCTCACGGGAGGGCGAGCGAGGACGAGGACGCCAAGCTGGCGGCCAAGCTGCAGGCCGAGGAGGATGCGAGGGCGCGGGGGGGGCCATCGCCGCCTGCTGGGTATGGGACGGGAACGGGAACGGGCGGCGCGGCAGACTCGTATGCTCAGGGTCATCCTGGGGGCCTGCGGCAGGAGCCGTTCCCCTCGGACCTACCGCCTCGCGACGGGTCGATGGGCAAAGATCGCGGCGGCTTCTTGGGCAAGTTGTTCGGCAAGGGCAAGAAACCCGGCGGCGCCGGCGCCGGCGCGTACAACGGAGGGTATTATCCCCAGCAGCCTCAGTCTCCCCAGCAGTACGGCGGGTATCCCCAGCAAGGTCCTCCTCCTCCTCCTCCCATGGGCGGCGCCGGCGGCTACGGGGGATATCCCCAGCAGGGCTACGCCCAGCCTGGCTACGGCGGCGCCCCTGGTGGCTACGGCGGCGGAGGATACCCCCCGGGCGGTTACCAGCAGCAGGCGGCGGCGGGTAACAAGAAGCCTGGCATGGGCGGCGCAATGGGCATGGGTCTCGCCGGTGGTGCGCTGGGCATGGGCGCCGGCATGCTGGGCGGTGCCATGATTGCGAATGCTGTTCACGACCATGATCAGGCCGAGTACATGCAGGGATATGGTGAGCGTGTGCCCCTTGACCCCAGGTTGAAAGTTGTGTGTTTACTGACAGATTCTTACAGAGGACGGACGGGATGATGACTATGGTGGTGGAGGTGATGACTTTGGCGGCGGCGATGACTTTGGCGGTGATTTCTAATCCGGGCTTTGGAAGCGGCGTGGTCGTGTTCATGTTCGTGTTCAGACTGATTGATGGTGGACCAGAGTTCATCATGTAGCAGGACTTGACTTGCCTCGAAACAATAAAGCTGGAACTTCCAACAATGACGGAGGGAGAACGGGGGAGCCAGCAGAGCAAAGGAAGGGGTGGGTGGCTGCCTCTTCTGTCTACGTCTACCATGAACAAGTTGTGTCATGATTCCCAAAAGATTCCATGAAAACGATGCGATGCCACCATGCCGAAACCCGGAAAGTAGACTTGGACGGCAATCACGTCATTTCTTCCCACAAGTTTCATCCCCTCCGAACAGGCTCGTTCCGCCCATGATTGGCATTCCCCTGCCCCTCACCCGCGCCGTCCTTCTTGCTCGAACCAGCCAGGAAGGCGGCCATGTCAAAGTTCCCGAGCGGATTCTGCTGCTGCGCACCGCCGCCGCCGCCCATGACGGCATTGAGCGGGCTGTTTCGCTGCGAAGCTTCAAACTCGGCCTTTGTCTCGGGGTCCACTGTTGCTGCGTTAGTGAAAATGAAAACGAGGGCAGAAAGAGGCCGAGGAAAGCGGGTAGCCGAAATGTACTGTTCTCAACTAGTTTCGGCATGCCTATGAAAATCACCATGCTGACTAGACCCATCAGAATCATGGGATTCTTCAGAATACTCAATATGGAGACTTGGGGGAGGTTGTTAGCAAAGGCGTTTCCTTTCGCATGCATGAACTAAAACAGGGACCTCTCTCTCCATCGCTTCGAAAACGCGGAGAAAAGATTGGAGAGCAGAAGAGGAAGAAAACATACAGCTCGGTCGGTCCATAAAGTACATCTTCTTGCCGATACTCTTCACCTCGACGCCCTTGCCGGCGCTGCCCTCCCTGACGGGCACCAGCTCGCCCTTGTTCCCCCACTCGTTGCCGCGAAACGTGTCCCATGCTTGTATGAGCTCGGCGCCATCCTGGTCAACGCTCACGTCGATGCGGAGCGGGCGGAATCCATCCGTCGTGCAGTGCACGTCGGCGAGGTACGAGCCGGGCGTGACGTTGTGGAATACAAAGGTGTTGACCGAGGACAGCGGCGCCGAGCGGTACTCGGAGAGGGTGGACAGCGTGGCGTGCGTGGTCGGCGGGAGGGCGAACGGGTTCGGCGTGGCGGCGAGGTAGAGTGTCAGAGAGGCCGCCGCCGTGCAGGCCGGGAGCGCGAGGAGCGCGAGGAGATGCATTGATTGCCAAGTAGAGGCAACGAGGGAAGGGCTGGTGACGTGGGTTGTTGCTTGTAGGTTGTTGCTTGTAGGTTGGAGGTTGTGCATGTTTTGTTTCTTTCCAACTTGAGCCAATTACATACGCAACATTGGATGGCTCGTGCCGTGCCCCGCTTTTGGGTGGGGGGGCGGTGCGAGATTGCGCCATCTCGTGAATCTTCACTACTTCACCCCTCTACTATGTATACATACATACGATGGTGATCCAGATCGTGGCTCCGAGTCAGGCCCTTCATACAAAATGCCATATCTGGGCGAGCAGGGAATAGCAGACAACTGACTAAGGCTTGTTCTTACTCCGTACGACCACAATTTTCTTCGCTGACGTCGTATACCAAGACAAGATGTCTGGGTTTTAATTGATTCTTCCTAATAAAGGTAGCTTGGCATTTGTTAGTCTGGTTTGCAAGGCGCTTACCTCTATTACTAGATGCTATATAATAAGCCCTTATAACCTACATATGCTGCGTAAGCGAGATAAGCTCCGCTTCTTCCTTTGCCAGTTCAACAGAAATCCCAAGGATATGGTCATTCTCCACAGGTCTGGTTGGTGTGCGTGGCTTCCTTGGATCGTGTCAACCATCACCATCCAGTACAAGTATATAAGGGGAGGAAGTTCGTCCCCGAACTCGCATCAACTCGTTGCAAGTTCCAGCTTCCTCATCCGGCTCTTCTTGTGGTTCTTCCTCCGTCAACAAACACATTGGTACAGAAAATTCACCCCCCCCCCCACCACCAAGAATCCGCGTCGTCTTTCTAACTCGTGTATTCTGGAAAAGAAAATTCAGCACTACCCATTTCTTTCCAAAGCACATGCGCAATGCAGTTTAAGCTTTTGTTCCTTGTTTCCCTTGCAGCAACCGCCTTGGCTGACTGTAGTGGACACCGTTGCTGTAGATGCACGAGGACGAGGGTACCCGATAACAAGATGACACAATGTGTCTACGACCGGGTCGGCGCAAAGGAATTGGTTAAGGATGAATCCGGTTTTTACTACTTCTGCAAGATTTCAGCACCACAAAATAGCGTTAAGAAGCTCTGTCGGGACAGTGATAAGAGATGCGGTCGAAAATATTTAACGAGCGGGTTTGATTGCTGGGACTGCTAAGGTCTAGGGTCCGACTCTTTAGAATTCTTGTAGCGAGGCTGCAATCTCCAACATAGTTGCCGTCTACTTGATGCTGCTCTGGGGGAAGTGTCTGGTATAAGTGGCTAAACTTCCAACTTCTATCTCGAGATGTACGTGGAATTGTTGCTTTAGACCTGCACAGCCATAAACTTTCCTTCTTTCTCTCATGCTTTTGCTTATGCTGTTCCATCTCCAACGGGTGGAATCCTTGCCCATATCATGATTTGGTTGCAGCCTCGGCAGCCTTGAACGACTGCTCAAAGTCGGCCACGATGTCATCGATATGCTCGATACCAACTGAGATTCGAATGAGATCCTGCAACCCACGTCAGTATGACTGCCGCAAACACATACCATGGTTGGCAAGTGCTGCTGGAGAAACGTCAAGTCTTACCTCGGTGACACCAGAGCTGGCCTTTTCCTTGTCAGACAGCTGTTCGTGAGTAGTGGTCCAGGGACTACATGCTTGTTAGCGAAATGCCCTTGCAGTACAATTTGACAGCCTTTTGCCGTGCATGTACACGACAAGAGGAACACGGGAAGAAAGAAGAGAGAAGAAAAAAACACACTGGATAGCCAACGTCTTGGCATCGCCAACATTCGCCAAGTTAGAGATGAGTTTGAATCCATCCACAACCTGGCTGCCAGCGGCGCCACCACCCTTGACACCAAAGCTCAGCACACCACCGGAGCCCTTCTTGAGATACTTTTTGGCAGCCTCGTGGTATGGGTGGCTCTCCAATCCGGGGTAGCTCACCCAAGTCACGTAGAGGCTGTTCTCGAGATATTTGGCCAGGGCCAGTGCGTTCTGCGCGTGTCTCTCGGCGCGCAAGCTCAGAGTCTCGATACCCAAGAGCAGCTGCTGGGCGGCAAAGGGGTTCAGCGCGGCGCCGAGGTCTCGCAGGATCTCGACTCGTGCGCGGATGATGAAGGAGATGTTGCCAAACGTCTCCCAAAACTTGAGGCCATGGTAACCATCTGAGGGCTCGATGAACTGCGGGAACCTCTTGCCGTGCTTGCCCCAGTCAAACTTGCCGGAATCGACAACGACGCCTCCAATGGTGGTGCCATGTCCACCAATCCACTTGGTGGCGGAATGCACCACAATGTCGGCCCCGTGGTCGATGGGGCGAATGAAGTAGCCGCCTGCTCCAAAGGTGTTGTCCACGACCAGAGGTACGCCCTTGTCGTGGGCGACCTTGGCGATGGCCTCGAGGTCGGGCACGTTGTAGCGCGGGTTACCAATGCTCTCCACATAGACAGCCTTGGTGTTGTCGTCAATGGCGGCAGCAATGTCCTCGGGGTTGTCTCCGTCAACGAACTTGGTCTTGATACCCAGACGGGGAAGGAAGACCTTGAACTGGTTATACGTGCCACCGTACAGGTTGGATGTGGAAACGATGTTGTCGCCAGCATGGGCAAGCGTTGTGATGGCAATGAACTGGGCTCCTTGACCAGAGGCGGCGGCGAGGGCGGCCACGCCTCCTTCGAGAGCAGCGATACGTTTCTCAAAGACGTCGACTGTGGGCTGTGAGAGTGAATCAGACCAATTATCTGGGGGATGTTTGGGTAAATGCCCTAGTCTTACGTTCATGATCCGGCTGTAAATGTTGCCAAATTCCTTCAGACCAAAGAGCCTCGCGCCATGAGCTGAATCATTAAAGGTGTAGCTCTGCAATCGTAACATCGTAACCGTCAGCTTCCAGCCATGACTCGATTTCTTCTGGGGCGAAATCTTTCTTTTCTCTCACAGTAGTAGCGTAGATGGGTACAGCTCTCGACTTGGTAGTCGGATCAGACTCCTGTCTAACGTTCGAGGCGAAACCATCAGTCAGTCGGTCCATGTCACCATCACGAGACCAGTTTGACTCTGGGAAGCCACGCCACTGCTCATCACACTCACCCAGCATGGAGCTGGAGCGTCTCGAAGTTCTTGCTCAAGTCGGACATTATGGTGGAGAGTTCGAGGTGGCCAGCCTAAGCGTCAAAGAAAATCAGAAGTCCTTTTCTCGATAATTTGAACAAGCTTGGAAGAGGCAAATCCCGGAAAACCCCCCAAAAAAAGGGACGTGGGATGAAAGCTGCGATGCCGAGAGGAGGTGGAGGGTACCGTCGTTAAGAAATAGCTCGGGACATGACGCCAACGCCCTGCGGCCACTGCAGGTGCAACGGCAGCCGAATTGCGTTATCACGAGCGCTCGTTGCGCGAAATAGAGCATCGGAAAAACACATGATAAGTCAACGTGGGGGTTGTCGAGTGCCTGCAGCGCGGGGCCCGGCGCCTCAGAGACGAGCACGCCATCGCCTTGTCCAGTTCGCGCTCTGCGGCCAGGCGACGCCAACCAGTTGTCATCACTTCCGTACTTCGTCGTCTCGCGAGGCCAACATCATATTCGTGTATCTGGCACATGCACCGCAAAGGATTCGTCGCAATTCATAGTCTAGTTCTCTTGCAAGGCAACGCCTGTTTGTCTGATATATTGGAGATGCAGAAAAATTGATCAGAGAATTCGCCGTCCCGCAGCTGCTGCGCGCCAAAGCATTGGTCCCAAAGCAGCGGATTCTCCTCAGAACCTGCCGTCCCGTTCCAACACCGTCGCCTCGGTATTAAAACCTCCTTCTCCCACGCAGACGTCGTTGAAAAAGAAAAGCTGCTGATGCTCCAAGTAGTATTCCGGCCGCGCGCCATGTCTTCTGTCCATGCCCCTTCCTCGTGTCACTGAGATATCCAGCAGCGTTAAATCTCTCTCATCTGCATGGCCTTCCTCCTCGCCTCGACACCTCCGACAATCATTTGCTTAGCCGTCAAAATTGTCGACGCGATCCAAGCACAGAAGGCGCCAGCGGCAACGACGGCATCGCCTCGGCTGGCACTGCAAACATTGCCTCTACAAAACGTCAGGCTGCCGATATACACGACAAACGCGATGAAGCCCGCAAAGTAAAAGACGGTGTTGAGGCCCTCCGCGGCCAAGGACGCGTACGGATGGAAGAGGCGGCGGAAATATCGGGGACTGAGCTCGAGATACAGGATGGACAAGAGGGAGAAGATGGATGCGAAGAGGATGAAGCCAACCGAGTTTGGAGGCGACTGTGACGTTCCCGTGCGGTACCAATTCACAACTACGTCAAGTCAGCTTGGAATCCCTTTCGAGGTGGACTGACGTACCAAAGGCAGAAAGGCCAAGATTGGCCGCGGCCAGGAGGCCCTGCAGCACTCGAAGCGCGATATTGCTTATTAGTCGACTCATGATGGGCAGAGCACCATGGATATATTCCTATATTATCCAGGCGAGGTTTGCGACGACCGGTGGTGAGTGATGGCGTCTTTTTGTGAGAAGCAGATCGCCAAAGGATTCCCGGAGCAAATCGAAAAAGAGCATCGGACTGAATTGTAATGTGCTACACCAGTCAAGTCTTTAAACCGCCCGCATTAACCAGAGAAGTAAAATTGAAACATGGTCCTGCCATCCCTCTTGTGTGCGCAGCGCTGTTGTAACTTGTAACGGGGTCGTGGCCCACCCACATCAACCTTTCTCAGCAATTTTGAAGGAGGCGGGAGGGCCGTGCTAATGGGAGATGGAACATGAACGTGACGGCAAAGTCTGAGACTGCTTATTAGGTAGTGCCTCTGAAACGGAGTGGAACCTTCATCGACAACGCGGCGATGCGGGCAAGGCGATGCGTGGCGCTCAGCAATCCAGTCTCCGGCAGGTCTGCCGCCGGTCGAGCATTTTCAATCAGTCTTGTCAAGAGAAACCCAGCTCCAGCTGCAGCTCCCGCTCCGGCCATGGAACTGAACGACGAGGCAACCAGACCGTCCAAGTGTTGACTTTTCCATCTCCTCTCTCCATGCGAGTCCCCTCAATGCCACGTCGCTGCCCATCGCATCGAGCAGTCTGGTAATTAGGAGAGAGAGTATTAGTAGGGGGTAGGAAAGCGGGGTCCGACCAAACAAGCTTCGTGCGTTGATGAAATGCTGTGTGGGCTGCCGAGACTTGCATCTCTTGTCTCACTTGCCGACAACTGGCATGAGCCAAGCACTTCTGGCGTAGCGTAGCACCTGTGAGCACCCGTGAGCACCCGTGAGCACCCGTGAGCAGCTGGCAGCGCTAGGTAGCTTTGGAGCAAACATCGTTCGACATGACCAGTAAAATCCAACTGAACTTGGACCATCTGCGCACCTATTACCTGCGTCTTCTCTTCGTTTTCGTCTTCGTCTTCTGATTCTCAGGAGGTCCATAGAAGATTTTCGAGTCATTGTGGGACCCTCGCTTTTCTAGCTAGGTGTGATCATGACAAGGTGCGCGATCGAGTCATGGAGCCCAGGATGCGATTCAGCCCGTCAAATGAGTCTACGGGATTAATAGGTTGTGTCCGTAATACAGGTGCCGAGACAGACTCGTCCGAGTTGAGATACTTTTTTTTTATAGTCCCCAGCCGGCCTCGAACAAGGGAGTCCCAAGGCAAGGCAAGCGTCCAGTCATTGATTTAGTCTCTCTGCCAGAATCCATTCCTGGCCATTCACATGCAGCCCCATGCAATGCCCCATGCAAGTTCCTCAACCACAAGAGAGATGGTGAGCTTGCACCTGCTCTTGTACGTACTCGTCGGAATTGGACCTGGACTTGGAATGCCAGTTCAGACTGTGTGGCTGGCTGTCTTTGTTGCAGACATGTACATGTACTAATTTACTCTTGTGCCTTCAATTGAGATAGTTTCATGGGGCCCCTCCCTGATAGCCGCCTATCGAACGTCGTCGATGAACTCTTATTGACCACTCACAGCTGGACCTCTAAACACGCATACATATGTATGTCAAAAATTAAACACGCATATGCCGTTAGTCCTAATCGGGATAGACGGGCTACCCACTAGTTTTTGGTGTGGCTTATGTCTATTAATCTTCGTAGTATTTTTTCTATGTTTTTAAAGGTATTAGATTGAAGCTATTACGGGTGCCCTGCCGGCGGAGCAGCTACGAAGCGAAGATTAATAAACGCGAGCCCGAAGATTAATAGACGTAAGCTACACCAAAAACTGGTGGGTGGCCCGTCTATCCTAATTAGGACTAATGACATATGCGTGTTCAATTTTTGACATATGCGTGTTCGTGTTTAGGCGTCCCACAGCTATCATAATTGGTAGCTAATTGGAACTGGTACGCCCCCACTGTACTAACTAGGAGATCTGGGGCTGCCGAGGCCCCCCAGAACCTCGGCCCAAGGGCCCATCTTACCATGCGTGCCAATTTGCAGCAACACGCTCCAACGTCGAGGCCACCCACACATAGTCGACCCCATCATGTTCGGCCTCATGCCCCGATTGAGCCTTTTGCGCAGCCGGGGCTTGCTAACCACCATCTGCCATTCGTCTGGCCACCGAGCTTCTCTTTACCTCGTCCTCCCCAGCTTTACCCCAGAAACCGTTGTCTATTCTTTTGCTGCTGTTTGGCCTTTTTCTCCTCACCCACGACCCTCCGCCGCCACCATCTCCCTGCATCTTTCCATCCCCGTGGATTTTTCTTTCTTTTGCTAGTCGCATTCCGTCTTGGTTCGGTCCTGCCCGCGAGTCTATACACATGGCTCCTGCTCAAGATCCTGTTGCGCTCCAGTTGGAGCTCGGCGCTGTCCCTCCACCTGGCTCTCCTTATGGTGTACCAGTTCCTGGCTCCGAGCGTCCTGGTCGCAGCGCCGTCTACAGAGGCTGGAGATTTCGTGATAGAGATCTCCTGACCACCTATGATCCGGAAATTCGCTCTATTCACGACCTTTTCGAGGCTTCCGCCCGCAAGCGACCCAACAAGAAGTGCATGGGAAGCCGCAAGTGGAATCCCACGACCAAGACCTGGGGCGACAGCTTCGAATGGATGACTTATGGCGAAGTTGCTGAGCGAAGGAACAATTTCGGAGCCGGTCTTGTCGAGATTCATAAGCGCATCGGCTATCCTCAGGAGAAGTATGGAGTCGGTGTCTGGTCTCAAAACCGCCCTGAGTGGCAGATTGCTGGTAAGCACACGGCCCGGTCGGTCCACGCTCGATCACATGGGAGAATGCCCAGATGAACGCTGACCATTTCCCATGGCTTCAGATCTTGGTGCTTCGTCTCAAGCTCTTTACACCGTTTCCCTCTACGAGACTCTCGGCCCCGATGCCACCGAGTACATCATCAACCATGCTGAGCTGCCCAGCGTTGTTTGCTCGCTCCCTCTTATTCCCAAGCTCATCAAGCTTGCGCCTCGTATTCCTACTCTGAAGATCGTCGTCTCCATGGATCCCTTGGACAGCGGTGAGCTTCCCGGCCAGTCCAAGGCTGATGTGCTCAATGAGCTTGTAGCTCAGCACGGCATCACGATCTATTCCATGAGCGAGGTTGAGAAGATTGGCCTTGAATCTGGCCGGCCTGTTCGCAGGGCTGCGTGGGACGACATTGCAACCATCAACTACACTTCTGGTACCACTGGTGCCCCCAAGGGCGTTGTTCTCACTCAAGGAAACGCTGTTTCTGCCAACGCCGCCGGTCGTCTCGGCGGCCAAGTCAAGGAAATAGACGTTCACATCTCATACCTGCCGCTCGCCCATATCTTCGGCCGACTCGTCGACCACATCGCCTTGTCAGAGGGCGCCGCCGTCGGTTTCTTCCGAGGTGATGTCCTGGGTCTAGTGGACGATTTGAAGATTCTCAAGCCTACCGGCTTCATCTCTGTTCCTCGCCTGTTCAACCGTTTCAACTCAGCCATCAAAGCTGCTACTGTTGAGGCCGAGGGTGTGCGTGGTGCTCTGTCACGGCACGTCATCAACTCCAAGAAAGCTGCCATGAAGGCTCCCCCCGGCCAGGCCTCCAACACTCGCTTCTTCTGGGACCGCATCTGGACCAAGAAGGTGCGAGCCGCCGTTGGTCTTGACAGGACCCACACCATGATCAGTGGAAGTGCTCAGCTGGATCCTGATGTCCAGGAGTTCCTCCGCGCCGCCTTTGCCAACGACTTTCAGCAGGGTTGGGGCATGACCGAAACGTATGCCACGGGCACTATCCAGATGAAGGGTGACTTCACTACCGGCAACATCGGCCCCCCCATGGGTGCTACCGAATTATGCTTGGAGTCCGTCCCCGACTTCGATTACACCGTCGATGACAAGCCCAACCCCCGAGGTGAACTGCTCGTTCGGGGCCCCGCGGTTTTCAAGGAGTACTACAAGGATGAGGAAGAAACCAGCAAGGTCCTGGAAGCCGATGGTTGGTTTCACACTGGTGACATTTGTGAGATAGACAAGATGGGCCGCTTCAAGATCATCGACCGAAAGAAGAACGTCCTCAAGCTGTCTCAGGGCGAGTACATTTCTCCCGAGCGCATCGAAAACGTTTACTCCGCAAATACCAACCTTATCAATATGGGATATGTCCATGGTGATGCCAAGGAGTCTACCCTCGTGGCCATTTTTGGTGTTGACCCTGAACACTTCCCTGCTTGGGCTTCCAAGATCTTGGGTCGCAAAGTTAGCACTCGAGTCGACGACATGAAGGCGGCTGCCAAGGATCCCAAGGTTAGACAAGCCTTCCTCAAGGTCCTCGATAAAATTGGCCGCAAGTCCAAGTTCAACAGCTTCGAAAAAGTCCGAGGCGCCTACCTGGACGTCGAGCCATTCAGCGTTGACAACGAACTTTTGACCCCGACGTAAGTGATTAATTTCCTCCAAGCCTTGGCATACAAGTTTCATCATACGCTTCTCCTCGTGACCCTACTGTCCTTGATTTCGTCCATTTTTTTGCTTTCTTCTTTCTCTGTTTCTTTTTTTTCCTATCAGGAAGCTTTAGGTGCTAATGATCTTGCCAACAGTCTCAAGCTTAAGAGACCTCAAGCGGCCAAGAAATACCGCGCCGAGATCGACGCCATGTATGCTGAAATCAACAGTGCCCCAGCACCTGGCTCAGCTAAGCTGTGAAGCCTCCGTATAAGGCTGTTGGCGCTGTGGGGAAAAATATGGAGCAGGCTCGAACCTTGAGACCAGTAGGAAGCTGATTTGAAGATGAGAACGTGGCGGCCTAGTTTATGTGATGTAACTGTTTGCTGTTTACTATACACATGGACGGATTTACATGAGTTTTAGCCATGTAAATAACATATCTAAATCGCTGTTACATGTTACTAACGGTAAAGGAGCTGAGCTTTGCCCGGGCAAATAACATGTGTGGAATGATGCAAATAATGGAAAGAAGAGATGATGATGATTGACTAGCTAGGAAATCTATTAGAAGGAATAGGGAGTTATGTATAAGCTTCAATATCAAACGAAGAACAAATATGAACAGAGAACCTAATCAATGTAAGGTTTGATTAACAAACGAAGCACAGCACGGATCACGATAACAAACGCGAAACGGGGGTAGCTGGATTAACAAAGTAAAAAGTGATGCCTGAGATGTGAGGCTGCGATATCCAACAATATGTAGTTATTCAAGGGGTGTGTCTTACGTAAGCCATACAGGGGATGAAGGGGGAGCATCAGAGGGACAGGGGAGCTCTAATTCTTAGAGTTTGTTAACACTATATATCGACGCCTAAAAGCAGCAGCGTAGGGGCCAGTCCGTAAAGCTAACGTGTTATATGTACAGAGGGTTGCAAGGAGCAAAAAGCAAGACGAATAGTACAAAGGAATCAAGTACCTAGGTCGCTACTTGCCAAAGTGACATCCATGACTCAACGATTAGCCAAGGGTATCACAGAGCCCAGATCGGGCAATTCACTATTAGTAGCTTGCTTGGAGAAAAAAAGCGTTCATTAAGATCCAAGTTATTTTATATAAGAAATCTAATAATTAAACGGTTTAGCCTGATAGTAGAGAATCTGCATGGTGCGTTTACGGAGCAAGCTGCCTTTGTATTTATTAAGATCCCCTTTTGGGCTTAGCGCCTCGTCAAAAACGCTATATAGTGAGCCTAGTGGTCGCAATTAAGTTCTTCCGATGTAATCCGTACTCGGTAAATAATCAGGAGATCATTTTACCCCATTATTCCCATTATTCCTCCTTTAGCTTCTTGACCCCTGCACTATTCCCGCTTCTTTTTCGCGTATGTACGCACCGGAAGTGACAAATCGATCAAACTCACGCGCTCATTGTTTGGCAATATTTTGGGTCCAAAGCCTCTAGGTTAGTGGCTAAATATTAGGCTGAATATTCAACCAGCTTTTTCTGTCTTGGAGTTGTGTTTCGAGGCACAACTTCGGCAGAAAAGGACAGGGCCCCCCAGGGGCATCACCACATACATGAGTGTCGCGCCCATGACCGCCACGACCGCGGCGCCTCGGTTGGTGATAGACCTGACGCTCGACGAAACCGTGACGACGACGACAACAACGCCTCCCGTGGGAACGACTACACCGCCTATATCAGCATCGAGAGGTACTAAACAGCCGTACCCGGCTGCTGTTGGTGTTTCTGGGGAACCGCCGTCGAAGAAACGGCGAATCGGGGTCGGGGCCCAATCGCGAGAAGCTGCAAAGACAAATGTGCAGCGGCTTTTATTACCACATGTTGCGAGGGCGGTGGACCAGTTGTCACCACAGCAGTATGTCGTGGACCGGATCGCCGTCGAGGTATGTACAATTCGGAGGGACAAGATGCCGCTCAGGGGACGGGTTACTGTGAGAACGGGCTGACCGAATGGGTTTCAGGCGGTGACGATATTGCTTAAAACGACGAGTTTTCTCGAAAGAGTCGAGGCCGCCCGTGGCGTTTTAACGACTCGCGAAGTTGCTGAAATCGAGAATCGCGCTGCACTGCTGGTTCAACAGCTGGCTACTCTTCCAGTGCGATTTCCCGATGAAGTAATCTTGCGTCTTGACACGAAGCTAACAATTTGGTCGATTAGAGCTATCAAAGACAAGAAATCAAGTCTGAATTCAGTCCTCCGAAACCTCCACCGAAACCATACACACCTCCATCCCTCACGCCTCTGAAAGCCGTGCCACAGCCTTTCCCGAAACCAGTTCAGTCACTTTCCCCTCCTCCCACGAAACCAAGGGTCAAGCCCACGCGGGTTCCTAAAGCAAGAGCACGGCCTCGACAACTTGTTAGGCGCCAAAAGAGTGCCTCTCCAGCCATCAGCACGTGGCTGCAGCTGCAAGTAAAGCCTTACCTGAGGGCCGAGTCTCGTGATGCCATCGCCGGAGGCTTGGAGAGCCGCGTCGCGTTGCGAGATTGTGTGCCTCTACCAGTCACCTATCATGCCGACTTCACATCGCTCGAATTTGCAGACATCTTTAAAAGACTAGAGACGGCACTTTCGCTAAGCCTTCCCAGAGGGCCAGAGGCTCTGGCTCACCTGGTTCACGCATACGACATCGCCTCGATCATCGGTAATGCCATCCCTGGGCGAACGGCGGAGGATATCCAGAATTTGTGCTCAGATATAAAAGCTGGGCATGCAGTCTGGCAAACAAGTCCTCGTGTGCTGTCGCTAAAAAAGGCCGACCCCAAAATACGCTCTCAAAATCGACGCGCGAACCGAGTCTCATCGATGCTACTAGCCCGCGAACTTGAAGGCAACGTGGGCTTTGGCCGGATGAGACAATACGAAAACTTCCAGAACCAGTTTCGGATATGTCATGAAGATGGCTTGTCATTGATAGCCGAATTTACTAACTGCGCGGGCGACATCACTGCCATGTGTTGGGTACCTCACGGCAACATCATATGTGGCACAACGGCTCATTCAGACGCCCATAATCAGCAATACAACAAGCCTGGAAACCTGTTACTGTGCTCAACAACGAAAGGAACTCTCCAAGCTTTCGCTGACCACAGGATCCCGCGGCCTTTGGTGGAAAGGGGGGAGAATTCAACCGACGCAATGCGTCAAAGTCAGGATCCTTGGCTGTACTCATCGGTCGTGTCTACTGACTACGACGGTGTCACCGGCCGGGCCTTCACATCCAGCTTTGACAAGACGGTCAAAGTATGGAACGTTTTGGAGAACAAGGATTCTATGGAAGCCATGGCCACATGGCATCACGATGGCAACGTCAATTTCGTCGCCGCTGCCAAAGACGGATCAGGACACGTCGCGACAGCTGCGGACGTTCCCGCTGAAGCCATTCGAATCTACATTGTTGATCCAACGAATGTACAAGACAGCCAGTATTACACAATCTCGTGCACCCGAAACGACGCTGAGCGATCTGACAAGTGGGCTTACTTTCCCGCGACGATGCAATGGGGACAATGTCCAGGTGCCAGGCATTTACTAGCTATTGGCTATTCACCTCGCAGCCTTACCGGCGACGACGGCGATATCCCAGAGGAAAAGCTTCACTCGGGCGAAATCGTGCTTTGGGATGCGGCAAGGAGAGTTCAGATACCTGTCCTGACAGCAACAACAGCAAATGTGTTTGAAATAATGTGGCATCCAACTCTGCCTCGCTTCATCGTGGCCACCTCGCCATCGGGTCTCATCGTGGATCAGAAGACGCGCACGAACATCCATATTTTCCAGTTAGACACGGAAAGGGAGGGTGGCGCATACAGCGAGGTCCAAAAGCTCGACTGCCCTGCCTCGGATATCAACGAGCTGACAATCATGCCCAACTCTCTCATGCACGCCTTTATCACGGCAGGATGCACAGACGGGCGAGTCTACGTCTGGGACACGGCCCAAGGCGATCGACCCATCCACGTACTGAAGCACGGGCACCCGCTAGACGACTACATGCTCGATCGCGAAAAGGAAGACACTGGCATCAAGTTCTCGGCATGGGGCACCACGGCAGACCGCTTCTACACCGGTTCCAGCGACGGCGTTGTCAAGGTGTGGAACGTTCGACGCAATCGCCAGCCCTTTGTACGAATCCTCCTCGAGGCACCGGGACCCATATCATGCGGCGTCTTCTCCCCCGACCACTCCAAGCTCGCTGTTGGTGATGCCACGGGCCGCGTGTTCCTCTTTTCCGTCGACAAGCGAGACGCCCTCGACTCTCACTTCACCACGCTCCCGGGTCTCGACCGCCGCATCCGTCGTCCCAAACCATTTACACCTCACGCCGAGCCGCCACCGCCCATGACCACCAGCGACACCACCAGCCCGGGCGGCCCTCCATCCATCGCACAATATTCTCGACAAACGTACCTTTGCTCCTACAAACTCGTCATCCACAAAAATCCCGTCATCGGAGCCGTCCAAGGCCCCTCGTACGACCTGACACAACTGTATCGCAGAGACGCGCACGCCTACTTCGACGCGCAAGGTCCCCTGCTCCCCGAATTCGAACGGAACCAGAGAAGCGCCATAGACGCCAGCATCGGACTTGAATCCCGATCTATCCGAAGACTCAAAGATGCCTCCCTGGTCACTCCATCACCAGACGTGCACGCAGTCAACGTATCCAAGGATCTAGACGTGGCGGCGCTCCCCGAGAATCTCGTGGAAGAGTTGGTCCACAGTGGCGCACAGCTCAATCTCGATGGCGAAGAAGGCTGGGACTTTGCCTACGAGGAGATGCCTTCCATGTCCGAACCGTGAACGACAAGTTGGCGTGAACGAGGGGGGGCCATTTCCCACAGAGCATCTTGCTGTATCGCATCTTTCTTCATCGAAGAGCACGTATCATATATCTGATGGCGGGGAAACCTAGGTTGGGAGGGAAACACGCTCGTATGAGCCATGTGGAAGGGGTAGTTAACAGCGCATGTAGTATAGTGCGACAACGATGAGCTATGAATGAGGATTTATACATTTGTTCACGTCACGTCACGTTACGTCGGCTCAGCTCAGCTTATGAGATGGAAAGATGCAAATGGCTGTGAACAATACGTACCGGCCGGCCATGATGCATGGAAATCAGTCTATTCCATGCCATGACGACACATTACACGTCTACAATGTATATATATATATATATATATATGATGACAACAGCGACAAACAATGAAAGGACGTCAAGGTTCACCGCCATGGTCTCATGGAACTCTCGTCCAAGCTTCTCATCTTTCAAAACAAGCCGAACGAAAACCCCCTTTGAGCATAACCAGCCATGTTCCCCTCTTTTCTCACGGGTTTCGCGACTATCGGAGGGAGGGAACCCCCCCAATGAAACATCTGGGTGACGGGTTCTCATTCTCTTTGCATCCCTTTTCACAGTCAAGATGTGTTGCAACGCCGCTTAATGCTTGGCCGTGGGGGAGTCGCCGGTCAGTTTTTCAACATAGGTCTTCGCCCTAGATTTTGATAAAACATTTCGTTAGTGAAAAGATGAGATTACAAGGGAATGAATGAATGATTGAAAGAGGGGGGAGGGGGACGCACATGTCACCAAAGGCGACCATGCAGATGGTTTGCCAGACACCAAGACCGATTCGCGGGACGACACCGCGGTACAGGCCCTTGACACCGTTGTTGGAGTAAATGTATCGAAAGGTGTTGCCGACAGTCATCTTCTTGGGTCGGTTAGGATCGTCCTTCTTGCTCTGCATCTCCACACGGATGACCTCGATGGGCTGGTTCCAGGCACTGAGACCACCACCGAGACCGGAGGCGATGATCTTCTCCCAGGGTGTCAGCTTCTCCTTCTCAGACTTGCCGGTGAAGGAGCGGATCCATCCCTCGGCCAGACGGCTGAGACCGAAACGACTTCCCCAGTTGGTCATCTGGCGAATGGCAACGGCGTTGACGCCCTTGTTGATGCCCTTGATGCCCTCGCGGCGGTAAATGTCCATGAAGGTCGCAAAGGTAGACTGGGGCTTGACGCCGGCGGCAGCCATCTTGTGCTTGGTGATTTCGACCGTCTTCATACACGTGCAGAAACCCATGGTGGCATAGGCCTGAGCGACACCACCCGTGATACCACCGAGGATACCACCACCGAATTCGGAGGCACCAGCCGCGCGGGCATAGTACTCGGCCTCGGAGGCGACGAAAAGAAGAACGGCGCCCTTGGTAGAAGCTTCAATCCAAGCCCATGGGATCAGGCCTTGGTAGACTGTAGTTTGAGAAAAGCGCGCCAATTAGCATGCGATTGTCTTGAAATTGGCGATTCAGGAACAAGGAAAAAAGGGGGCATGGAAAAGTGAGCGAGGTCATGAAATGCCCATAATGAGGAATGGAGAAGAGGCAATACTCACATCCAAGAGGACCACCACGAGCCCAGATACGACCAAGGGCGGTGGTGAAGCCATCACCACGATGAGCCGCCATGGTGGTCTTGACGACCTCGAGAGGCTGACCGAGGGTGGTGACCTCGAACATGTTGAGGCCAGCACCGAGGAGCAAGTTGGAGAACTTGATGGGCTTCTTCTCCAATTGGGGCTCCCCAAGGGAGCCGGACTGAGCAGACGTCGCAACCATGGCTTTGGAAGATGTAATTGACGCAAAGGGGCCCTGACCAAGGGATTAGGGTGCTTCTTCGCAAGAAAAGGGCGCTTGTCCACGAGGAGAGCGCTCGAGGGGCGGGCAGGAAGCTGTTGCTGTGCTGAGTAAGAATCGAGGGACTCGGGATATAATAGCTCAAGCTGGAATGCGGGTGCGGTTGTAACCAGTCTAGTCGCGGAGATGCAAGAAAGTGGAGGAAGGGTATTATTTGGGAGTAGTCGCCGAGTCTTTGTTGGTGTGTGTTAGATGGCCGAGGTTGAAGGGGGCCGATGGCAGGTTCCGTGATTGCCTGGAGTTGTGAAGACGGATATCAGCTTACGTAAGCAAGTACGTACAGTACGAGTCAAGCAAGTTCCGTCCAACTTGAGAAGCGGAGTGAGATGGGCGATTCAGTATCAAGGGAGGAATAAAAGGAATCAGAAAGAGTCAGATCAACATGACAGAATAGCTGGTCGCAAGACCTGATGTTTGTTGACCTTGGATCAGATTGGGCCCAAAAAGCCAATTGGGGCGCTCAACATTGTACATATGATAGCTGTTGGACCGCGCCCGCCTTTGTTGAGAAACCAGACCCAATCTCATCTGGCCAGACCCCCAATTCTGGCTTTCCGCCAATAGAGTCGGTGCTAGGTGGGTTTTCAACGGGCACTTGGACCCATGTCCATTCATCTGATGCTGATGTTTGATTTCGATTTCGAGCAGGGGGCTTCACTTCCCTTGCCCTCACTCTCAGTGTGCCCATCGTAATAGATACCAGACTTATGAGCCTTTTCAACTGCGTCGGTCGTGACGATGCCATCCATTCGACGGCACCTGCCAGCATTAACCCCGTCTGCCTGTGCACTCATACTCCGGTGTCGGAATCGTCATGTACAGACTGCAGACAAACAGAACACAACTTGACCGTGCACCAATCTACGTCATCTGAATCTGCCATTTACCTGAAAGGGACCCTAGAATAGTTTGCCATCAATTGATTCCGATCATCATTACTTCTATCAAGAAAAAAAAATTTCCCAAGTATATTGTACAAATGTCTAGCGCCCATGGTATTCGCGGAGGGACCCTCAGGCTCTAATATTTCCCTTTGATTTCTCTTCCAGGCACGCCTTGGCGTGCGCCCAATGTCAAGGCAAAGTCGCTCAACGCCGTCTGCAGTTGCCTGATTGCCTTCGTCCTTTTTTTTGTCAAGGAAAAATAATGTTGCGTTGTTCATGTCGTAGTGCCGTTTTCTTGCATCGTGTCTTTATGACACTTCTCCTGCCATTTACAGCTTCTTGACAATCTCAACCCACTTGTCGGTGGAGAAGGACTTGGGTCGCTCTATGGGAGCACCGACAGCGCGGTCAATAATCAGCTGAGGGAGGACACCGATGGCACGGGAGACACCGAACAGGACAGTGTAGTAGCTGGCCTCGGTAAGACCGTAGTGCTGGAGAAGAACACCAGAGTGAGCGTCGACGTTGGGGTAAGGGTTCTTGGTCTTGCCGTGCTCAGTCAGGACACCAGGAGCGATCTTGTAGACCTGGCTGACAAGCTTGAACATGGGGTCCTCGGGCATCTTCTCTACGGGGTTGTTAGCATGGTCATATCAAGGATTGAAGACATGCTCCTCCAAATTCAAACAAGGTGTTGGAGGTACACGTACCGAGACCGAACTGGCGCTGAGCCATATATCGGGGGTCAGTCTTGCGGAGAACAGCGTGGCCGTAACCAGGGACAACACGGCCAGAGTTAAGAGTAGACCACAAGTAGTCAGTGATTTTCTTGTCGGATAAGTCATCGCCAATAATCTTCTTCATCTCCGTCAACCACAGCAGGACCTCCTGGTTGGCCAGACCGTGCAGGGGACCAGCAAGACCGTTGAGACCAGCGGCCAGAGAGAGGAACGGAGAGCTGAGAGCGGAGCCAACAAGGTGGGTGGTGTGGGCAGAGACATTGCCACCCTCGTGGTCGGTGTGAATGGTCAAGTAGAGACGGAGCAGCTCGACGAAGTCAGAGTTGTTGCCGAAGCCCAGCTGGTTGGCAAAGTTGAAGGAGTAATCCTTGTCCTTCTGGATAGGCGCAACCTTGCCGCCCTTGAACACGTTCTGGTAGATGCGGGAAGCAATGTTGGGCAGCTTGGCAATGAGGTCCATGGAGTCCTCAAAAGTGTAACCCCAGTAGTCCTTCTTGTTGACACCCTTGGCGTAGGCCTTGGCAAAGGAAGAAGTGTGCTCGAGAGCAGTAACAGCCAGGGAAAACTGAGCCATGGGGTGGAGGTCGGTAGGGCAGTGGTCAATAAGCTCCTCGATGAACTTGGGGATATCAGAGCGAGCAGCCCACTCAGCGGACAGGTCGCGGACCTGCTGCTCGGTAGGGACCTCGCCGGTTAGGAGGAGCCAGAAGAGACCTAAAGAGCTTCACGTTAGCAAAGCATCTAATGGCTGGAAGAAACGAACATGTAGTCATACCTTCTGGAAGGGGCTCCTTCCCACCGGGTGCCTTGGGGAGAAGCTCCTGGCATTCGGGGATGGTTTTGCCACGGAATCGGATACCCTCCTCAGCATCGAGGACGGAACCCTCCCAAACAAGAGCCTTGATACCACGGGCACCGCCATATACCTAGTCAAGGGTGACCTTGTCGACGACCTTGGAACCGTGCTCTCTAAGCAAGGTTTCTGAGTTAGCAAAAAGATTGTCGCGAATCATATTAGACAGATCGTCCGAGGAGACAACCAGGCTGAAAGACTGGGGAAAATCAACGGCAAAAGTCAATGCTTACTTTCGGAGAGTCTTAATCTGCTCAATCTTCTCGGGCAGAAGCTCGGCGAAGCGCTCTTTCAGGGTCTGGAGAATCCAATTGCGTCAGTATGCCTTGGCTCATCGCATGCCACTATGACGACAGAAGCTCACCTGGGTCTTCGCAGAATAGTAACGAGCAGCATTAAAAGCGGCAGCCCGGCCATTAAAGGCTTGGGGCTTGAGCGAGGCCCGGAGGGCAGAGTTGCTAAGGCGGGTAACGGAAGCCATTGTATGACAATGGGGGAGGTATCACAGCTAGCAAAGGAATATAAAGGGGGGGAAGGAGGACAAAGCTGGAAGAGATGGAGGAGAGGATTTTTAGTATGGGTACATGGGTCTCTCGGAAGCGAAAACGGCGGCAATGAGTGGACGTCCCAGTCGTTGTTGCGCTCGGAGACGTGGTCGAAAGCAAAAAAAAAAAAAATTGTTACTATTAGCATGGGCCGGCGATCCATTTCATATCATAAGGTGGGCCCTTCCTGCCTTCTTCGCCCGGGATAGGGACAGGCATGATGACATCCAGATGGCTGGGCCCCTGGGATGATGGTGCTAAGCCCACTAAAGCCGCTGGGGCACCCCCCTGAACGCGCTGCAGATGCGTCCTTATCTTTGAAGATGCAAATTGCTGTCAGATATCGATCGCATTTGCCGTGGTAAGTACGATCAGAACAGCATGTACATTGATTTTTTTCAGCCTCTTTTTCCTTCTGCGTCCTGCATGCTTCCTGCTGTTGCTCAGTGATGAAGGACATGATCCTATGTACTACATGTCGTTATCATCATAGCCGCGGCTACCGTGGCATGGTTGGCCCTCGTCGACTAGAATGGACACGACAGCATGGGATGTCGGCGAAGACGTGACGGCCAGCGACTAAATGGCGGTATTCGGCAGCCTTCGATGCTAGAACAAGGCACACAACAGTGAGGGCTCCACTGTTGCCAGTCGCTGGTGCTGAAAATACCATTTGCTGAGGATCAGTGCTTTTTATGAGAGTTATCTACCGAGTACTCTGTGTTAGATATCAGTTCCACGTAATCCGTATGGAGTAGAAATATGGAGTACCAGACACACGGTGGACGAATTATAAATGAGCCAAAGAGCAAAGCACTGGAGCCCCATCTGACCAGCCAATCAAAATTGTCACACAAATTTTTCCGTCAAGTCACGTTTTTCTGCGCCTGACATCTTTCTGCCCGCCACCCTTAAATATTGGAATCCCTCCCTGCCCCGTGACAAATGTTTGCCCCACGAGTGGTTTCTTCTTTTCTTCACCCACCTCAAATACCACCGCATTCCTTTGAAAATCCATCCAGATTCCCCCTACCGACTTGATTATTCGTCAAGCAACAGAGCTATTTCTGCCGTACTGACCAGCTATCTGTGACCACGTCGCCACTTTTTGTCCTCACAGTAGAAGACGATTTTGACTTCCGTGACGCGCCATTTTATTGACATTTGGACGTCATCGCGTATTCTCTCATCTCTCTCTAAACAAACATCTGATCCACACGTACAACCCGACGCTTTTCGCTAGACCGTACTTTCTTGAGCCTCGTAAACTCATCTCTAGTTGGTACTGGTTGGTGCCTGTCCAGAAGGAGGCAACCAGGTATCGTATACCGAGACTTAGGGACTCGTGCTTCGTGTGGACTTGATTTTGGGCCATCGAGGAGGGATAGATCAAGAAGATAAACCAGAAAACTCACATTCCAGTAGCGGCCATTGACCGCATCCCTGGCCTAGTGTGCTGAAGTTTTTCGACAAGGACAAACCGACATCGTGTCACATCCGCCCTTAACCATGGCTCTTGCCGTAACAGACTTGGAAACTGGCCTCCAGGCCATGTTGAATTTGAAGCCTCCCGGCGTTTCTGGTTCTCGTATCACTAGTCTCACCTCTCTTTGCGTATCCAACATTCAGGTAATTTCCTCTCAATCACTTCTGCTCAGTCGATCTGGCTTCGTGTCAAAATGCATCCCCTTGATGGCTTACTGATAATTGATCCGCAGTCTGAGTCCGTACTCATCCAAAAAATCTACACACACTTCAAGAAAGCACCGGGGACGCACAAGTTAGGGGTTCTCTACGTAGTAGATTCTGTAACCCGGAAATGGCTCGAGCAAGCAAAAGCTCAAGGGCAAACAGTAAACAGCTCTGCCCCAGATGGCACCTATGCCGCCGGAGTACATCGACTGACGGAACTTATGCCCGTGCTAATGAATGATATTCTCCAAACCGCCCCGGAAGAACACAAGGTACGCATACTTTTGAAACGACATGTTCACAAAGAGAACAAGAACATTTATCCCACACTTTGTCGTGATTTGCTGCTGCAGATGACTGGTCGAAGAAGATCCGCAAGGATACGTATGAGACTCATTCCTTCTATGAAGTGACTTCTCTATGAAAGTGGATTTCTGTCATCAAGCTCAGATGCAGCTCACTCCGTAATAGAAGTACCAGTCACGATGGGCGAAATTGCGAACCTGCTTTTTAAATCCAACTGTCCTGGAACAGTAGCTTACACTATTCTCTCCTTGTAGGAAAAGATCAAGAAATTACTAGACATCTGGGAGAAAGGTCAGACCTTCCCCACACAGATGATTGAACAGTTCAAGGAGAAGTTGGCGGCTCCATCGTCGAGTAGGTTTCTTTCTTCCCTGCCACGTATCACGACCAGAACTCCCACTTGGCATACGTGAGTCTGTTTCTGACAGATTTGTCGTGTTAGAAATTTCAACAACTCCCCCAGGAAGCCCTCCTGCATCAGCGCTGGCTGCTCTGCAACATCAAGCTGGCGCTGCTCCCGCTGCTCCCGCTGCTCCCGCTAATGGCTCCGCTAATGGCTCCTCCATTCTGGAAGCTCTCGCCAACATCGCCAGGCAAAACACTTCAGCGCCTGGCTCTTTTAACACCGGTAAAGCCAGTCTGCCTGTCCCAGCGGCATCGTATAACATGCTCTCTTCCGGCTTGCCCCAGCCGGTATCTTCGTCAACAATTCCGCAAGCTCAGCAACCGGCACACCCATCGTACCCTCCGACTTCACAGGCCGTAAATATGCCATCTCTACCATTTTCAATCCCTCAAATGCCAGCACATGGTGCTCACTCTTCCATGTTGCACAGCACGAGTAATGCGTACAATATGGCAAATCCTGCTGCTCCTCCTGCTGGCGGTTCAGCATTAGATTCGGGCGTGCAACAGCAGATACTGTTGATCAAGGCTCTCGCTGACCAAGGCGTCCCCTTTGACAAGATCCCTGCTTTGATCCAAAGTATGACAACCAGCAGTAATCCTGCGTCCAGCACCGCGCCTCCATCAACCTTCCAACCTCCTGTCCCCGCTGCCCAAGGTACCTTTTCCACTGGTGCCCAACAGCCATGGGGTCCTCCCGCGCCTGTACCCGGCGATGGACGTGATGGAGGTTATCAAGACGGCATGAGGTCCCCCAGATACCATGGTCGTTCTAGATCAAGGTCACCCGATCGTGGCTGGGGATCTCATGACTCGCCCCGTGGAGGACGGAATAGAGGTGGCCACGGTCGCAGTTCACCTCCCAATGGTCGCGGAGGTAACGACTATCGACAGCGTAGCCCTGCAGGTCGTCGCGGTCGAAGTCCTACTCCCGATGATGGCCTGCCTCACGTGGACAGATGGGTCGAGTATGATAGCAGTGTGCCCTCAGGCAGCATTAAAGTCTTTAGCCGTACGCTTTTCGTCGGCGGTGTGACGTAAGCATCTCGCCCAATTGCTTCACCCCTGACTCTCTGAAGACAATGTGTATTAACCATATCATGCGCAGGTGTTCTGAAGCCGAGCTTCGCAGGATATTCAACCGCTACGGCACTGTGCAGACTTGCATCGTTAACAAGGACAAGCGACATGCCTTTGTCAAGATGCTGACCAGGAAAGATGCCCTCAAGGCCAAGGAGAACATGGAAGACAACCGAACCATTGATCTACCCTTGAGAGTACGTAAAGCTACACACGAGTACAACTGCATCGCATCTTCGCTCGTCACCTTGATTTACTGACAAGACTTGTGTGTCCAGACTCGATGGGGGGTTGGCTTCGGACCCAGGGACTGCAGTGATTATGCCACTGGCGTCAGCATCATTCCCATTCACAAGCTCACCGAGGCTGATCGCAAATGGATCCTAACTGCTCCTTACGGCGGAAGCGGGGGACGACCAATCGAAAGCGGCCTCTCTGTAGAGGAGCCAGATATTGAAATCGGCGCTGGTGTTTCGTCCAAGGCCATCAGCCGTCGCATGCAGACTGACAAAGGCGGCAGCAACGGGCCCAAGTCGACACGGAACAGAGAAGACGAACACGACAGGGAGCCTCCTCGCCGCGGCCGAGATGGCCCTCCTCCTGCTCGCAAAGTCGATCACGGCAATGGCCAGCCCATGTCGGGCTTCCCTTTCGGGATTGGAACTTTGCCCAATGGAATGCCAAACTTCCCTGCTGGATTTTCGTTCCCAGATCCCACTGGTGGTCGCTAGTCTCCGTCTTTATTGCGTTGTTTTTGTTTTTTGGGTGGGGCAAGACAAGACAGTCAGGGAGGAAAACATTGATACCCAGGAATATGTTGTACATGATTGCATGGAAAATCAAGTGTTGGGCGTCTGGCTTCTGGGTACTCACAGCCGCTCCTCAGGGGTTCGTAATTCGAACAAGTGTTTTCGTATTAGTTGCGCACGGGAATCTGTATTCTCTTTTTGCCTATCCGCTGCCATTCATGTTTTCGTCTGCCGCGCCTCAGGGTCAGGTCAGGAAGAATGTGACGATGATTCTCAAGCTCTACCATTTCTTAAATGAGAAGTCATAGTCGGAGCTCCAGACCAGTGAGATTGCATCATCTTGATACAATGCCAATGCCCTCATGTTTTTTTTTTATCACAATAGTACATGAGAGAATTGACCATGACTTCTATTTTGGGATAGCTTGACTCGTGGTTATTTCTGCACCGTTGTTCTTCATTGTCGGTGCTTTTCGTAGACGTTGTGCATTTGCAGCAGCATGCAACATAATCGTAAGTGGTTCCATGGAATATGTGCTTTGCTCATCCCAGCGGGAAGGAACATTACTCTGCAGGAACTGTGTGTATAGACGGTTACATTCGCACAATGCGCCAGATTACACGCAGTCGTGCATGGGCTCGGAAATATCAACCACGCGTTGTACCCGGCCGGCCCGGATTTCCGTGGATCGAGATGCACCGGAACGGCCAAAGATTTGATTTGGAAAGGAAGCGGCAAGCGATGGACTTGCTCCGTAATCCGTACATGCATGGTAATGGAAGAACTTGTCGAAAGCAGGGGACAAGACAGAGAGAGACTGCTGCTGCTGCCGACGACGGCTGCCGACGACCGCATCCGGCTCGGCTTGGCATGCAACTCGATTTCCTATTGCGTTGCTTGATGTTCGTCCCACTAGCTAGCTTAGCTATACACGGTCTCCTCCCGGACTGATCAACTTGTTTCAATCCTGTCCAAACACAGATGGGGATGAAACCAGAAGAGAAGATGCGAACAAGGTTAGCCACCTGGGTCGGGTCGGGGTTGGTTGTTGAAACGGGCTGTGAAACGGGTGTTGGTGCGAAATCCAAGCGCCGCCAGCCGTCAGCCGCCGTGCGCACGAGTGATGAGTTTCCTTTCTTCGGAGCGCCAGGGTCTTCCTCGGAGACATCCTTTTTTTTTTTTTTTTTTTTTCCTGCCATCACGGTCCGATTGAACAGCCACCGAGTTTCAACTGGTGAGAGAGCACAGAGCACGCGCACACACACTGTGGGACGGGACATTTACCCTACACGCATGTACATTCAATGCCATGTGCTCCGCTCTTTCCTTCCGTGCGGATTAAATGGCTCATATCGGCAGCCCCGCCGTGGGATAAATAATTCAAGAAGCATTGTCATCAGGGATTCGACGGCTCATGTGTTCCTGACGTCATATCATGTCGGTGCACACTTGCCAACCAACAAGGATTATAAAAATATAGTAATAAAAAAAAAGGCTCGCGCGACACCGCTTGTTGAACAGAGCGTCGGCGACAACATTGGGGAAGGCGAACCGACAACACCACCACCAGCCGGGAAGGCAAGGCGGCAAGGCGGCAGCAGCTGGGCCGAGCGATATCGCATAGATCAGATTTAAAAGAAAAAAGGCGCATTTTCCGTGGAAAGATTCTCCACCACGCAGATCAGATGCCACAGGTGATAAGGGGCGGCGAGGCCGAATAGGAGCCAGCAAATCACCGAGGCCAATTGGCTAGTGGTAGCGAGAGCTGCGTGGCCTGAAATAATCCCAGAGCATCGCGCGGCCTAGTGTTGATTGCCAGTCATTCCCATGACGTAGGGGGAAGCCGGGGGAGGCACAGCACATGCGATGCATCCAATATCCAATATCCAATGCCATTTCCTTCCTTCTTCGTCGCGACGGGGTCGGGTGCCCGTGACTACGAGGGGAGCACGATGCAAACAAACAAACAAAGAAGCTACTTTGTACGGTACGGATTTTACGGGCTAGCGCGCCGCGGAGAGCCAAGCAGGGGAGGGAAGGAAGGGCCAAGGGAAGGGCATGCACGACAGACAGACTGGGGGGGGTGAACGCCGCCAGAAAGAACACGATGCATTTTAATTTAGCCGGGGGGTGGGGGTGGGAGAGGGGCGTGCGCGATGGCCGGACGCACAGGAGACCGGAGTCCTCCGTACTTCTCGGCCTGGGGCCTGGCGCCGTGCGACACACAGTGCTCCAGATTTCCCCCATAGCTCGGCCGTGGCGCCTCATTTTATCATCTTTTTGTTATTCTTTGCTGCTCGTGGGATTCCGGCGGTTTTGCGACTCGCTTCCGATTGGGATTGGGGGACCCCCCAGCTGACTGACTTGTCCAAGCAGAGACACAACCACCTCTTGAACATGTCATCCGTCCATTGCCAACAAGTGTGGGAATGCGCCAAGAAATACCGAGTACGGGCATCTGCAATCATACAAGAAGCTTGCTCCCAGCCCGCCCGCGGCTTGGTCTTGGGGTCTTTCCTCTCCTTTCTTGGCCCGAAAGCATCCCTTAGACATGGCTTTGAGATAGGAAACAACCTTGAGCGGAACCTTAATCCAGACTGTGTCGCTTGTACGTTGTCAGACAAACCCAGATCGGCACGCCGCAACCTCGGATGGTGGAAAAACTTGAAAAAAAAACAAGACATTTTTAAATATTTTCATCTGAACAGCAAGACCATGACCAGCCAGCCAGCCAGGCAACCCCTAGACATGAATGACCACGCAACTACGCAGTACTCACTAGCAGCTCCTCCGCCTCCGGGCGAGCATGTCAAAAGCTAATCGATCGCGTACACGAGTCCGTACCTGGCTGGAAATGAGCACCATCGGGGATCGTGTTCCCTGCCATTCCAACACATGATACAGATGGGGGCGGCGGTGGCGGACGGGTCTCCCCCGCCCCCTACTAATCTACTAATTATCTGTGCTCTTGCTTGACACATAGCAAGGTTGCATGTAACACGATGAGTTTGCGAACAGATCTGGTGCGCCCATTGTACACATGTACTCCATCTACCCCGAATGAGCACGGAGCAATCCACGCGGAGGGCCGAGTCGGCCAAGAAGTCAATCTGGACGTTCGACGTCTGGCCGCCGTCATCCCGGCCCCCAGCATCGGGGCAATAAACAGAATATTGATTGATGCAAGCAAGTCCGCGTGGCATCAAAACGCAGTGGAAAAAGTATACACGTAAATGCCTCAGCCTCCACATTCAATCACTCATGGAAGAGAGCAAACGCAGTGAAAGCGTCATTTGTTTGCGTGATCCGGACCGCCCATTCGGTTGAGGCAGGCAGAAGGGAAGTCCATGAGCAAACAATACATGCATATCTCTCTCTACCTTGTTTTGACGAGAATGTCTGGAGTAATACTCCGTGCGTGATATATACTTCGTGTCCGCTGGGACTCGGTCACTTTCTTCATGCGAGGGACGTGCATCTGGACCCTGGGACAGGTCGGAGCAGGGTGCCCCCCATCCCCATCCCCAACTCAACACCACAGAGCAACTCTACGGGCTTATTTTGTCTGGGGCAATTGTCATGTTAACATATCCTGGGCTTGACACGGAAGTAGTTGATCGGAGCTCTGGGATGACCCTCCCTGCCCAGGACACCGGGCTAAAACGTCCCAGAAACCGTGATTGAAACGGACGAGCACAGGCCCAGGCACCAAGCACGCACAGGCAAAGTCAACGCCAAGAGCCAGCTCTAATAAGCCACCTGGGGAAGCAGAAACAACCAAGCCCAGGACGAGGCATTCCGAGGGTTTGTTTCTTCCCTTCCCGACCACTGGGCTTGGATGCAAGGCTAGCTTCCAAAGTTCAGACACCACGGCGGACCAGCATCGACCCCGAGCTTTTTGGGCTGCTTCACAGCAGAGTAGCACAGCAGATGTGTACTGTTGTGCCTGAAAGCACGGAAGTTCGACGTTGGACGCAGGCGCCATAGAAGGATGCAGGGAAGCTGTTGTGGAATGTCTGCCGTCGCCAAGAAGAAGGGAGTTTAATACCCCCCTCCTCTCTTTCTCGCCAAGCTGCCTTGTCTTATTTGCTCATACTGACAGACAGACTACTTTGAACAGCGTCACTGTACCACGGCCAGCTTTGTTTGAAGTGAGGAGATGAGCAACGCGAGGCTGAGGGAGAGAGAGCGCCACGGTACGGAGTAGTAGTTCGTAGCACAATAAGGAACGAGACAACTGATTACGGAGTATTATTAGTGGTATCGAAAATCGAAAAAAAAAAAAAAAGAGCGCTTATTACTAACACGTGCGAAACAAAACAAAATTCTGAGGCTGGGGATCCATCCGCCAAGAACGGCCGAATGTGAGCGCAAAAGGGTCACAAGGGCCTCCGAGGAACTTGAGCCTGGCTCTTGGAAAAATGACCCATCGTCCGTCATGTACATGAGACGGTGCGAAGAGGAAAATGACTCGCATGATGATAAACCCCTGGATATGCGACAGCCCGGTGACCAAGTAAGCTGACAGGACATGTACATAAGATGGCGCCAATTGACGTGACGATGCCAAAGGTTTCTGGAAAGACTGCGTCGCGGACATTTACAATACATGCTCCGTACAGAAGTCCGTCCGGTAATACGACTCGTGGCTGGTATCACATCACAACTCATGCCACACTACGACGGAGCTCCGCAGACTAGACATGGAGGCAGGGCAGGGCAGAGTCTCGCCCTGTTGTCGACAAAAAACTCAACTTGTCTTTGTCGTGGTGCCGGGAAAACGCCAAGCTTGGCCAGGACAGCATCCCCCCACTAAAACGGGAGATTGTGCACTGTGCGGTGAAAAATCAATTTGTACGGATCCAAGCAGGTACCTGACTGACTCCCCGAGGATTCCAATTTGGCCTCAGTCCGGCACTGCTACCTGCAATTCTGGTCGGCCGACAGGATTTTTTTTTTTTCTTTCGCTGTTCGTTCTGTGGGGATGGATGGCGTGCTTCTACAACCACACCCCCTCTCCCCTCTCCATGTGCACGTCCGTGAGAAGAAAGGTAAAAGGTGAGAAACAAGGTTCCTTACTCTGGGGGCGACATGGGACGGGCGCCACAGCCAGCGGCACGTCGGAGTACCTCGGTGCTCTGGGTGCTCTGGGTGCTCTGGGCGCGTGCTGGAACTGGGAGTCTCAGTAGCAATTCCTGTACACAGAGACACAGAGACACGAGAGGCTGCCCTAACTCGCAGCAGGAGAGCCACCGAACCCAGCCAGGACCAGCGGGGACCAGCGGGGACCAGCCAGGACCAGCCAGGACCACCCGGGAAGCCCTGTGCGGCCCATGCACATGGAAGCTCTCTGCCAGGCCCCCACTAGCCAACTAACAAAAAAAACCTACTCCGTACAGTAGTCCGTCCGTACGGCGTATTGTAGGGTCCCAGTCGTCCCAAGTCCACTGTAAGAATGGGGTTTTGCGGGCTGCTTGATGCTTTTGCTCATGCTCATGGGAAACACAAGTGGGTTCGCTGTTGCTTCCCTTCTGCCCTCTTGAGTCTTGGCCCCAAACCCAAAAGGCCAAGCAAATGCCGCTTTCATTGAAATAGTCCTCCCGCCCGGTCCCCAAGCCCTCGCTTTTCCCCCCCTTCCTTTTTTTCTCGACACCCACGAATGCGTTGCACCTAAGTGACCATTACTTCTCCTTCGTGTGGTGCTTCGACACTCACTCTTCCCTAATCTCTCTCCCCTCCGCTCTCCCCTTTGGCTCTTGGGTGCTTTTATCATTGTTTCCAGGACGCGCCGACGCAGCCATCATCTAACCCCCGTCAACCTACAGAGAAATCTCTCAACCTACAAAAGAAAGCATCATCAGTAACCTACGCATCCAAGACGTTAGTCTACCTACACCACAATGGCTGACAACAAGGCCGGCGCACCCGCGCTGGACACCAACATTGAGTCTGGCCAGTTCGACGAGAAGTCCCGGCAGCACCACCATCAGCAGCACCAGCAGCAGGCCCCTGCTGAGCACGTCCCCAGGAAGGCTGTTGCCGAGGACGACGATGAAGATGAAGACATTGACGCCCTGATCGAGGACCTCGAGTCACAGGATGGCCACGATGCCTTCGAGGAGGAGGAAGAGGAGGGCACACCCGGTGGTGGCCGCGTCGTTCCCGAAGAAATGCTCCAGACTGACAGTCGTGTCGGTCTGACTGAATCCGAGGTCACTGCTCGCCGCCGCAAGTATGGTCTTAATCAGATGAAGGAGGAGAAGGAGAACTTGATTCTCAAGTTCTTCTCTTACTTTATTGGTCCTATCCAGTTCGTCATGGAGGTGAGTCTCAATTCGTGCGCTCTGTCTTGTCTACCCCCAATCTTGGATTTACTCTGTTTTATTCTCGTCCACTTTCCTCTGCCCCCATCTGTTGCCCCAATCGATTCTCCCATCACTGCAAGCTGCAGATGGCAGAAGATGGCAAGCATTTTGCTCATCCTGATGCGCGCGCATTCAATTGATTCGCTTCAAATACATGCAAACAACACTTGTCGTGTTTTCTCCCTCGCCCATTTGGTCACAGCAAGCCGGAGGGCCGGAGGGCATGCTCTGGCAGACCGTTTGGGGGAACGTCTGCGGCCAAGACAGAATTCCCAATGGCTATTGTTTGTGTCCACATTGCATTCTTTTCACGCCATTTTTTCCCCTTCGCATGAGTCTGCGCAGGTTACGAGCTCCCCACAAGCTCGGGTGGGCCGAAAGCAATTGGCTCACCACACTGGCTGGATCCATGTGGAGATCAGAGTGGAGCGACGTGGGTGGACAGGATCCTGTGGGCGACAATGGCCCGGCCGATCCGGCCGATCCGTCCGACGTAAACACGCTCCCAGAGTCATGCGACGACTCTCCCCGTCACCTTGTCACGATGACCTCGCGCGCGCGAGAACGCTGGAACACCGGGCCCCAGTGCCCATCATGGGGGCAGATTCATCATGGTGTGCTGGAGAGGGCAAAAAAAAAAAACACCACCCCCCCTCCCTGCCCCCGGACCAGGCTAACTAGGTTTTCCTGGAATTCCTTTCCCACGATGAACCTGGTCTTGTCGAGACCCACCGTTTTAGCCGCTTCTACAGCAGCTTGCTCATTTCACACACGGCGCCGCATTTCTCTTTCATTTACTTGCTGATCGCACTTTCATTTTTTGTGGTACCGCGCGCTAACCGGGGTCGTTTGTTTTTGTCTCTTAGGCTGCCGCTGTCTTGGCTGCTGGTCTCCAGGACTGGGTCGATTTCGGTGTCATTTGCGGTCTCCTGTTGCTCAACGCCGCCGTCGGTTTCATCCAAGAATTCCAGGCCGGTTCCATCGTCGAAGAATTGAAGAAGACTCTCGCTCTCAAGGCTGTTGTTTTGCGTGACGGCACTCTCAAGGAGATTGAAGCTCCCGAGGTCGTTCCCGGTGACATCCTCCAGGTTGAAGAAGGTACCATTATTCCCGCCGATGGTCGCATCGTCACCGAAGATGCTTTCCTCCAGGTTGATCAGTCCGCCATCACTGGTGAATCTCTTGCTGTCGACAAGCACAAGGGCGACAACTGCTATGCTTCTTCCGCTGTCAAGCGTGGCGAGGCCTTTGTGGTCGTCACTGCCACTGGTGACAACACCTTCGTCGGTCGTGCCGCTGCCCTCGTCTCCCAGTCTGCTGGTGGCACCGGCCACTTCACAGAGGTTCTCAACGGTATCGGTACCGTTTTGCTGATTCTTGTCATTGTCACCCTCTTGGTGGTCTGGGTCTCCTCCTTCTATCGCTCCAACGATATCGTTAAAATTCTCACCTTCACCCTGGCCATTACCATCGTTGGTGTTCCGGTCGGTCTCCCTGCCGTCGTCACCACCACCATGGCTGTCGGTGCCGCCTACCTCGCCAAGAAGCAAGCCATTGTCCAGAAGCTGTCTGCCATTGAGTCCCTTGCGGGTGTCGAGATTCTCTGCTCTGACAAGACTGGTACCCTGACCAAGAACAAGCTGTCCCTCGCCGAGCCTTACACCGTTCAGGGTGTTGACCCCGATGACCTGATGCTCACTGCCTGTCTTGCCGCTTCGCGCAAGAAGAAGGGTATCGACGCCATTGACAAGGCTTTCCTCAAGGCCCTCAAGTTCTATCCCCGCGCCAAGTCTGTCCTGTCCAAGTACAAGGTCATTGACTTCCACCCCTTCGACCCCGTCTCCAAGAAGGTCCAAGCTCTCGTCGAGTCTCCCCAGGGCGAGCGCATCATTTGCGTCAAGGGTGCCCCTCTCTTCGTTCTCAAGACTGTCGAGGAAGACCACCCCATTCCTGAGGCTGTCGACAAGGCTTACAAGAACTGTGTTGCCGAGTTCGCCACCCGTGGTTTCCGTTCTCTTGGTGTTGCCCGCAAGCGTGGCGAGGGCGCCTGGGAGATTCTCGGAATCATGCCTTGCTCTGACCCTCCCCGCCACGACACTGCCCGCACCATCAACGAGGCCAAGCAGCTCGGTCTGTCCATCAAGATGTTGACCGGTGATGCCGTCGGCATTGCCCGTGAGACCTCCCGCCAGCTCGGCCTCGGCACCAATGTCTACAATGCCGAGCGTCTCGGTCTCGGTGGCGGCGGTGACATGCCCGGTTCCGAGGTTTACGACTTCGTCGAGGCTGCTGATGGTTTCGCCGAGGTCTTCCCCCAGCACAAGTACTCCGTCGTCGAGATTCTGCAGCAGCGTGGCTACCTGGTTGCCATGACTGGTGACGGTGTCAACGACGCTCCCTCATTGAAGAAGGCTGATACCGGCATTGCTGTCGAGGGTGCCTCGGACGCCGCTCGCTCTGCTGCCGACATTGTCTTCCTCGCCCCTGGTCTCGGTGCAATCATTGACGCTCTCAAGACTTCCCGTCAAATCTTCCACCGCATGTACGCCTACGTTGTCTACCGTATCGCCCTGTCTCTGCACATGGAGATCTTCCTTGGTCTCTGGATTGCCATCCTGAACCGCGTCCTCAACCTCCAATTGGTCGTCTTCATTGCCATTTTCGCCGACATTGCCACCCTGGCCATCGCTTACGACAACGCTCCCTTCTCCCAGACCCCCGTCAAGTGGAACCTGCCCAAGCTCTGGGGTATGTCCGTCCTTCTCGGTGTTGTCCTGGCCATCGGTACCTGGATTGCCCTTACCACCATGTTCGCTGGTGGCCAGAACGGTGGTATCGTCCAGAACTTTGGTGAGATCGACCCCGTTCTCTTCCTCGAGATCTCTCTCACCGAGAACTGGTTGATCTTCATCACCCGTGCCAACGGCCCCTTCTGGTCCTCCATCCCCTCATGGCAGTTGTCTGGTGCCATTTTGGTCGTCGACATTATTGCCACCTTCTTCTGTCTCTTTGGTTGGTTCGCCGACAACAAGCAGACCTCCATTGTCGGCGTTGTCCGTATCTGGATTTTCTCTTTCGGCATCTTCGCCGTCATGGGTGGTCTCTACTACCTCATGGAGGGCAGCGCCGGCTTTGACAATCTGATGCACGGCAAGTCTCCCAAGAAGGACCAGAAGCAGCGCTCACTGGAGGACTTTGGTAGGTTTTTTTTTCCCCCATCTTTATTTTCCCAAATATCCCCCTTTCCAAACGAAGACTATGCCCCCTGAGCAAGGACTGACAAAATATTACACAGTCGTTTCCCTTCAGCGCGTATCCACCCAGCACGAGAAGTCCGCGTAAATATAGAATGGGGCTCAATTACATACCCGCACGGCCTCGTGCCTTTGTGCCTGTTTCGCTTTCAATATGTTTTAAATTTGCATTGTACCGAGTCTTGAAACTTGAGCAATTAACGCGTTCTGATGTGGATGAGGAGGCAACTTTTCTTTTTCCTAGAGATACCGTGTTCTAGACACCTAATGAATAAAGTAAAAAATAATATATACACGCGTATCTGTTGAATGAATGAATAGGTGAGACTCGTAGTAAATACTCTGATGCGTACGCAGTGTACATGCTCATAATGGCAGGTGGTAGAATCATCGGCAGTTATTCAGTGTGAAGAACATCACGTGACTCAGGTTTTGACTTGACTTTCAAAGCCAAAGCCACTTCTCAACCGGATGTGACAGAAAACGCATGAAATTTGTCGCTTGCCAGAGCGCCGAGATTCGTTTACCGCACCGTGTCGGACCGTGTCAGATCAGATTGTTGGAACATTCGCCCATATATCCCTCTCATTTGACACGGAACTTGAGACTGAGACTTGGGGGTCGCGCTCACCTCGATCCGACCATTGTTCCTGGAAGCACACTGCCCGGGAAGATGCCAAAAATTCACGGAAAATCACTAAAGGAAGAAGAGGATTGAAGATGCTAGAAATACCCGGTTATGACTATGGTAAGATGATTCACTATTTTTTTATATTCGATTTATCCGCTTCCCCTTGTGGCTTGCTGGCTGAGCCGAAAAGTCTGTCCCTTTTGCTGATACCGGGGGAAAAATCTGAGGAAACATGCAGATGCCGCGAAAAAGAAGTACTTCAAGATCGAAAAGTCCCACACTGCTCCTTCTGAAGCGTCGTGGTCCGCGGATGCTGTGAAGCGGCGCAGGCTGAACGATGCTTCGCGGGAGGAGGCGCAGAGGAGGGCGGACCTGGTGAGGCGTCACGTCAAGAGGCATGGTTTGCGGAAGGACATTGTGCGCGGCGGGCTGTTGAGCAGGGAGATGGACCGTGGGGCTGGGCCGGCCGAGGATGGGAGGGGGAGGATGGCAGATGGAGATATTGGGTGTGCGGCATGGGCAGATGGTGTTGCGGACAAGGGGGAGATTCCGTTTGTGCCGAGCTTTGCGAGGTTGAGGAGCGCGAACATGAGTTGTTTTTGGGTCGGTGGTGATGTTGCTTATGCTAGTGAGTCCTTTATTCCCTCGCGGGGGGTTTTCATTTTTCAATTTTTTTTTTTTATGTTAGGATGGCGGTGCTGACTTTTCTCTCATCTTACACCAGCGCTCGATGAAGAAACGCTGGTCGGAACGTGTCTATCTACGGATGAGAATAATCGGTAAGTTGTCTTCTTTTTGTATTGCAACTTGGGTTGCAAAATGCAAAACATGATGTTTACTGGACAGATGGAGAGCTGATGATCATGTTAGCATCACGTTTGGCAAAGACCCGTTCACAGGCGAGCCGTCGCGGACTCCCCAGTTCCGGGAAGAAGGGATTCGGTGCCCGCAGATGTCGTCGATTACGTATCATGAGCCGACGCACAGGATGCTGTTGACGTCAAGGAAGTCAAGGTCAAGGGAGTCATACCATAGCTGTGGGCTGTACTCCTTCTCACCGCCGGTCGAGGGGGAGGCTCCCGACCAGAGGTGGTTACTAGGCGAGAGTAAGTTGCAGGAAACAAGTCCGGCGTCAACTCATTGATGAAGATGCAAGCTGAGATTATTTGTCCAGCAAACGAGTACCAGCGACTTTTCATCGGGCATCGATGCCGTGACGCATGGCTCGTCCATACCTGCACACCCGCGCCTGCCTCGTCGGACCTCCTCTGCGTGGTCGGTACGAGTGCAGGCATGCTGTCGGTGCGGACCGACGACACCATGGCGTGGATCGCACCCGAAGATAGGAGACGACTTCCCCAGGAGATCTTTGGCCTAGACTTCCAGCAGTCCAACCACAACGTGCTCCTCGCGGGCGGACGACGGCCGCGTCTCTGGATCACGGATTTACGCACCCCCGAGCCAGAACGGACGTGCATCCGCCACGCAAGCTCGATAGCACACCTTCGAAGCATCAACCCCCATCAGGTCCTGGTCGCGGGGCTCGAGAACACCATGTCCCTCTACGACATGCGCTTCTTCGGCGAGCAATCCAGCGGCAACGGGAGGAAGCCGCTGCTCTCGTTCCCAGGGTACAAGAATGCCGCGCATTTCCATACAGGCTGGGATGTATGCACCGAGGCGGGTGTCGCGGCGGCCGCTCAGGACGACGGCACGGTAAAGCTGTTCTCGCTCGAGACGGGCCGCACGGTCAGGAGCCCGGCCCTGGACAAGATCAGGACGGACACGCCCGTGAGGGCACTGATGTTCAGTACCATGAGGGGGGAGAGGATGCCTAGTTTGTGGGTGGGCGAGGGACAGGCGTTGAGGAAGTTTTCTCTGGGCGGCGCGGCGCTTTGAGAAAGGAGGCTTTCTATCTATCATGCGTAATATTATCTATCCCATGTTCAAAAAAAGTCACCTTTCACTCACAATAGTAATTACCTCATCACGTCAATAAAAAAGCATACACACTCATCAGTCGACTCACCACCGCCACCAGATCCATTCTGGTCGCTGAAAAAAATAAGTACTGCGTGATCTGGGAATCGAACCCAGGGCTCCCCGACGCTGCCCGGATGGCAACGGAGAATTTTACCACTAAACCAATCACGCTGTTGCTTTTGCTGAATCAGCTTGTTGAAATGGGGTGAGGTAACGAGGTATTAACGGTGAGAACAGAAAATAAGCAACAAATTCCAACGTACATCTTTCCGGCCAAAACTGCTTGAGGCCAGCCACCCAACACAAACATCACATCTCCAAGCCCAAGCCATGGAATCCTCATCCTCCCGCGCCCGACTCCGCCGCACATTCCGCTACCCCAACCTCTCCTCCGAGCCCGACACGCTCGACGAGCAAGGTTCGCTCATTCCCCATTCCACAGCACGAACAAGAACAAGAACAAGAACCGAACTGAACAATGGTCAGAACAAGAAGCCCTCATCAACCACCTCTCGGCCCAGAACGCCCTTCAAAACACCCTCTTCAGCCGCCTCCTCCTCGCGCTCCCCCTCGCCGCCGCGCTCCTCCTGTTCATCCAGGCCCTCGCCCGCCCCGACCCCGGCCGGGCCATGGTCGCCGCCGTCCCATCGCTCACGTCCCTCCTCTCAACGGCCTACCTGCTTCACAGGCTCCCGCCCGGCGTGACGGGCATAGCGCCCCTCGACGCATGGACCACGGCGTCGAGACGGCGACGCCAACCGCGAGGGGGCCGTAGGTCGCCGCTGGAAACGTACCTGCCCTACCTGAACGCGGGGCTGGTCCTGGTCCTGGCTCTGACGGGGTCGGCGACGGGGAGCTTGCCGGGGGTGGTCTACGCCATCGTCTTGCTGGCAAAGGTTGTCATGGGCGGCGTGGATCCCGAGAGGGAACTGTCTGCGCTGAGGTATGGCTATCGGGGGGCATGAGGGTGCCGGGCATTTTTTGGAAAGGGTACACACGGGCGTATCAGTTGCTGTGTATTATCATCTATTTCATCACACCTGACATTAAAAATTCAAGCAGATTGTCGTGCCCACCATGCGAGGATTTCCGATGCCCAACAATTCACCTTCATGCCTCGTCACATGTCTATCGAGTCATTGAAGCGCAAAATGCCGTGGCTTCTCAAAACGCCGTCTACGCCCTTGGGTGGTCGCGGGAACGGGTCCGTCGTGCGGTTTGTACTGTCGGGATCTGTTGATTTATCCATGACAAGGGCCAGTCCTTGAGATTTGATGGCATCAACCAGAGCAGGCACCATGTCCTACGAGACCCAGTTAGCTACCGCGCCCTTCTCTCTCTTCTCACACACTCACCAATAGCCTAGAGTAGCACATTAATCCCATAAAGTTGTTGCTCTGTGCGATCCGAACAGCTTCCTTGATTGATGTGCTGCGTCGTCCGCTCGTCTGTATCGTGTTCGGCTCACTAGCAGTCTCCCGGCCGAGATCGTTGCACAGGAACACCGGGAAGTTGGGCTGCTTCCAGTTGAGCGCCGTACACAGGCGAGGATTGTAGCTGCTGAAGACCATGGAGCGCGCCACATCAGTGGATTGGAACTGGACCCGTTGCGAGCGGGCGTGGTCGAAGACAATGGTCAGAATGGCATCCACGAAAACGTTCACGTCCAATGCCGGTCCGAGCGCCAGCACCTTCTCCTCCTCTTGTGACGGATACAGGATCTGCAGGTTGACGTTGACGCCGCGTGGCAAGGTTGCCAAGACGTCCTTGAGTGTCACGCCGGCTGACGCCAGGATCCGGTATATTTCGGCAATGTTGTCGGCAGTCATGGACGCGAGGTTGCGGAACTGCGCGCGGCTGGCGTGTTGGCATGTTATCGACTCGAACTGCTGCAGCGACAGCCGGCAGAGCGGAATGTCTAGCCCGCCGCAGTTGATTGTCCACTGCGGCCAGATGACGGGTACTCCGTCACTGGTATATTGCACGAAAACCCGCACATAATCGCCCGACAGGCTGGAGCCCGTGACGACTGCGTTGGTGGGCTGGTTGAACTGGCTGGTGGCCTTCCAGTACGTTTCAAAGTCTGTCATCTCCAGCGGTTGGCCCTTGAAGGGTTTGATGACCTGCGTGCTGAAGCTGATTTGACCAATCGCTCTCAGGCGTGGATCGAACAGTGGCAGGCAGCACTTGGAAATGCCCGCCTGCTCCGTCTTGAAAGCGCTTGGGAGCACAACCGTCTTGGCGATGATCTTGGCGCCGTACGTAGGGAAGACGTCGAAATCGAGCGAGAAGGCATCGAGGTTGTCGACCTGGAAAGATACGGTGCGGGTTTCTTCTTGGAAGGGCAGAATGATGTTCTTGGGAATGAGGTCGGAGAGCTTGGAGGAGATGGTAAGCCGAGCTGCGGGATATTTGCCATCCTGAAAGAATATGAGCGGTTGTTCGTGAGTGGTGTCGTCGAAGCCGATTTGAACAACAGTCTTGGTATCGAGGAAGTTGTGTCCATAACGACGAAGGGGGATGATGGGAGGCGGTAACTCGAGGATCGGGATCGCATCCGGATCCAATGACATGGGGGCCGGGGCACTGCTGCTGTCCATGGGACCAAGTGATGGCTGGGAGACGACGAGTGGACTAGCTCGAATGAGGGTGTTGAAGGGCGCGAGCAGCTTCATGCACTCGAGATGGCCTTCCCAGGCGGCGTAGTACATGGCCGGGAGATGTTTCTCGTCAACAATGTTGACATCGACGCCTATTTTCAGCAAGGCTTGCAGGCAGTCCACGTTGCCTTCACTGGCTGCGTGAACGAGAGGTGTCCACCCGTACAGCTTGTCGATTTGGTCGAGGTCGGCGCCGTACTGTTTCAGGAGTAGAAGAAGCTCCGAAGTCTTTCCAGAACGTGCCACTAGATGCTGGGGATAGAGGCCTTCAGCATCGGGGAAAATGTTTGCTCCGTGCTTCAGAAGAAGCTCGACGACCGCCTCGGAGCCGTGTTCACAGGCTAGATTGAGAGGGACGTGATCCGAGTCAGACACGGGATCTATCCTCGCTGACCGCGCCAGCAGGCGTTCGATACAATCGAGATGGCCGTGGATGATGGAGTGAATTAGCGGGGTGAAGTTGTCATGGTCGATAAGATCGATGGCTGCCATGTTGACTACAAGAAAGTGTGAGTGAGTGAGCCCATGGTTCCAAAACATGTTTTCATCGGTCTGGATCAATTTTACCCTTCAGCAGCGCTTCAAGCATATCGAGACGACCGTGCAAACTGGCGTAATGCAACGGTACCCGGCCGTAAACGTCGGTTCTTTCCACAGATACGTCAGCTTGTAGACCCCATTCCAGTACATATTGCTTTCCGTAAATGGTTGCCTGATGTAGACAATTTCTCTCGTTGATATCGTCGTATGATTGCAGATCAACCAGCCCAGTGTCCAGCAAGACCCGTAATGCCTCTTGAGGAGCGTCGTGGATGGCGGTCAAAAACGTCCGCGTAACCCGATCGGGTAGCGAGCTTTCACCCTCACTTGAGCTGCTTGCTGACTGCATCTTTGTCAATAGGTCTCGCAGTTGTTCGAGATTCCCTGCAATAACGGTATCGAGAAGTAAGGTATCGGCATCTCCCTCATCCGTACCCATGAAATGCTGACTGGTGACAACGTGGCCCGGGGTCTGGAAGTTGACCTGGATGCCATCGGACCAAGCACCGAGCTCTTGGAGACTAGTGGTGGCCTGGTCTGAAAGTTCACTGATGACGGTTGCGTTGAAAAAAGGTTGAACCTCGACGGCTCGGGACAAATAAAGCTCCTTGGTCTTGGATTTGGATGTTTTGTCCCACTTCTTGAGGATTTTCGAGAAGGCAGTCCCGTTGATCTCGACAAACTGCTGGAGCTTATTCAGGTCAGTGGCAAACTGTTGAAAGCCTTCTTCAAGCGTGGTGAACTTTGAAGAGCGTCTCGAGATGCCGTCTCTCGTCTGCAGAACCTTTTTCTTGTCCAAGAGAGTTTTCAATCGGATCTTGAGCTCGGCTTCTTTTTGTAAGTAGAAGGCATTGACCTTGTCCAGCTCACGTTCCTATGCAAATGATTCATACGTTAGATGACTGCCGAGCTTCGTGTAACAATGTCGTTGCGCATATGAGCGAGTCTTACGAGTTGGAAGAAGAAGGTTGCCTTGTTTGCTTGAAGGGCTGCTTGAGAGTCCACGGGACCAGTGGGACGGTGAATATCATTTTGCGCCGCCAAGGTCGGAGTGGCGGAGAGCTTCTTGATGAGCTAATTCGTGAAGCACGTTAGAAAGAGTCCTGAACAGTCATGCGAGATGAGGGGGAAAAAAATTATGGAAAGAGACAGCCAATTTCATCAGCAAATGAGTTGTCACTGATTCATCCTACTTTGATGAGGCGTGCGGATGGGGCAGTGCGGACAGTTTATGCGAGAAGACGGAGACCATGACACGTATTTGGGGGACATGTTGGACATGTTGCGAAGGTGAACAGCTACAGTTTGTTGGAAATATGTCACCTTTTTCAAAGCTTTGTAATTGACAAAGCTGGCGGCATACTCTGGGACCTCGAGCTGCCGCTTCTGTATTTGTTTGCCGAACTTCCTGGAAGAAGAAGATGGGAAACGAGTGTCAGGAGCCGTGAGTCACGAGGACATGGCAGACAGCAGGTGGCCAGAACCGGTGTCACTTACATGTTGCGCCTCGGAGCCTCGGAGGCTGGGAGGGCTGGAGGGCTGGAGGGCTGCGAGTCGGGAATACGTGAATAATGAGCTCGAGTACAGATGAAGCAGGCAGTGTCAAACTGCGTCACTGTACTCGGTAAGTCGGTACGGATGGACCACAGTGCTCCAGTGCTCCAGATGGCTGAATAAAGGACAGGGAGGTCAGTCAGTTCATGCAAGAGTGCCGCGTGGTGGGTTGCGAGGCAGCAATTGTCGGCAACTGTTGGCAAGCAAGCAACTTCAACTTCTTCAAGACATGTCCTGGTTCCTGGAGGAACTTGCCGGCGCCGGACGTCGATGGATGTCCACTTGCTCCGCACCCGGGGGCCAAAGGGAAATTCCGCACATTAGCCGCTTGGCTTTCCGTGACCAATCCAAACGAACGTGGCCAATCGTCATCCCACAACCGACCCCGTGCGTGCTGCGTGCGTGCTCATTTATGAAGCGACTTGCCCATGGCATAGCACAATGCAAAAGGACGCGACTGGACATGTATAAATGTGTGTGTGTATTTTGCATCATTTACAACGGAACAAACGGAACAATCGAGTCAATTTTGCTTGCACTCGCACAATAAACGACCGTGATCCTGCGAGGCAACCTGCAAGGCAGCCGGCTTGCGCCATCAAACTTCTTCGGTAACCGTAACCCGCCCATCAAGAGCCGGCTCTCGCAGTCTAGCTTAGCTCTTCTTCTTGCCTGCCTGTGCTCCATCCTTCGACGGCTCCACCAAGCTGTCAGCCATAGCCTCTGCCGCAGCCTTCTTCAGACGCTCAGTGTCGTTGGCCTTGATATCCTTGGGTTTGCTATCCTTGCCAACTTCCTTCTCGTCCTCGCTGTCGCCTAGACTGAAAGGGTCGTTGTCGGTGATTGGACTTGGCTCGATCGACGACAAGGGCTGCCATTTGCTGGCCTTGCCCGAGTTGGGCGGCGTGTCCTTTGGTGGAACTATGGGCGACGCATCGTACATGTTGATTTCCTCGGTTGCCTCTTTGAATCCTACTCTTCGCCCGTTGCCTGGCCTCGGAGACGTGGATGGCGGAGGAGGTCTGTGTATGCCCGAGTTGATCATGTGTCTACCATGGGCGGCTGCTGGGTTCAGCCAACATCCAACATTTTAGCGCTTGATGTGATGTGGATTCATTGTGGCTTCAAACTTACATCCGTCTGCTGACAATTTGATTCCGGCAAAATCGTCGCTCAGGACTTGAGGGTCCGCGTCGTACCGTTCGTAGTCACCACTTCTTCGGCTTGCCTCGCCCTGGCGACGGGGAGGCTGTCCTGGGCGTTGCGAATCTTCTTCCGTCTCGTCAAAGCTCTCCTCGATCTTTTTCCTAATATTGGTAATCCATGAGTTCACCTTGGTTTGTGTGTCAAGAAAGCCCTTGCGCAAATTCTCGCGAATAGCCGGGAGATCGTCGTCTATGAAGCTATGTTCGCGCTCGTCTCCATCCCAGCCCTGATTGGGAGCAGCATTGCGATTTCGGCTCGAAGTACGGGTTTCGTATGCGCCAACATTGTCATAATGTTCAGCCAATTGGCGAGCGTATAGTTCATCGGCCTCGACCTGAGATATCTGCGCCCGTCCTTTTGGGCGAGGAGGCTGCGGCGGAGGCACTTCTTGGCCTTCGTCCTTGACAGCATCCGGATCGGTCATTTCTAGAGTTACATTATGTCAGAAGCGGTATTCTCCCTGGAGCGTTTGTCTCCAATGTTCAAAGCTCACCAAGCAGCGCATTGAAGGCTGGCTCAATCTGGCCACCGCTGGCCCTCAGCACAGCTTTGATGACGGAATTATCCACCGTAGGAAAGGCCTCCTTTAATATCATGACGTTCTTCTGCGCCTCTGTCAAAGGTCGAGGAGGTCTCTGAGGGGCAGGCTCGCCTAACGTGTCCGTGTCTGTGTTCGTCGATGTCTCGGCGGTAGGGGTAGTAATGGTTGTTGTAGTGGTTGTTGCTGCAGTACTAGGGACGTCATTGGTCTTTGTTGCAACACCGTCGTCAGGAGCGATACTAGTATCTTGCACGTCGTCGTCGTCCATCTCGAGCGGTCGGGCAGTGGTAGGCGACTCGGCGCCTGTCTCTGTGGTGTGCCTGTTCTATCGAAGCCGGGGCCAATTTAGCTACGCCTCTTTTTTTGTATTAACAAGGCATGAATAGCAACTGTGTGGGTACGAACCGGTTCCGCTGGATTCGACATGATGCGAGTTTAGCTGGCAGAGAGGGGCAAGCTTTTTTATTCTTAATTTGGCTGTGACAGGTGTAATAAGGTATGCATATATTCTTAGTTGAAATTCGAATGAGAGGACCAGGCGAGGGGTCGTTGAGCTGGCCGTGACGGCTGATGTGATGACGTTCCCCACACGTCAAGGCTTGCATTGCAGCTTGCAGCAAAAGCGCATGACTGATCAATGCTTTGTAGCCCCATGCCAATTGTGGATGCAAAGAATCTTCAAACATGCGACAGGTCTAGGGTATTATTTACCACGGCTGAGCAACCCGAAATTTCTCTGCTCAACTGCTCAACTGCTCAACCTCCCCAATAACCCCAGCAACCAACCAGAAGTGGTCTGCTGTCGTAATCATGATGATGGAGAAGCCGTGTGGCTGTTTACCTCCCCTTCCTTGACCTGCTAGATGAAGTTGCAAAGGTCTCAATCTTCCGCACAAACATGGCCGAGTTCAGCCTCGACGCTAGCTTCATCCCGGCCCTGCACAAACCTCCCGCTCTCCTGCCCATTGCTAAATACCACGACAGTCTGCTCTATGTCATCGAGACCTACCCCGTCACCATAGTCATTGGTCAGACGGGCTCCGGAAAAACCACACAAATACCCCAGTACCTCGAAAAGGCAGGATGGTGCGCCGACGGCAAGATCATCGGGATAACACAGGTGTGTTTAGGCATCCCTCAACCAGTCTCGACATGAACTGACCACGTCGAAAAAGCCCAGACGGGTGGCAGCCACCACAGTTGCGCTTCGCGTGGCGGATGAGCTAGGCTGTGAGGTAGGGAAAAAAGTCGGCTACTCTATCCGTTTCGAAGACGTTACTTCCTCGGCGACGCGCATCAAATTCCTAACCGATGGGCTGCTAATTCGAGAAGCGCTCGTGGATCCTTTACTCAGTCGGTACTCGGTCATCATGGTTGATGAAGCACATGAGCGGTCAATCAGCACAGACGTCCTGCTGGGCTTGCTGAAGAAGATTCGTAGGAAACGACCTGAATTGAGAATCATAGTCAGCAGTGCGACATTACAAGCCGAGGATTTCCTCAGGTTCTTTGCCAGTAAAAGCGAGGAGCAGACCTCTCTGGCCAAAGACGAAGATGAGGAGGTCGGCAAGATCATCAGCCTAGAGGGCAGAACATATCCGATTGATATTCTTTACCTGGAGTCCCCGGCAGAAAATTACGTGGACAGTGCCATTGCCACGATATTTCAGATCCATACCCAAGAAGGAGATGGTGATATTCTCGTCTTTCTTACAGGTCGAGAGGAGATTGACAACGCGGTACAGGCAGTTGCGGAGAGGAGCGTTCAAGGAGGAGAAGAACTTTCAAACCTGCAGCCACTGCCCCTCTACGCAGGCCTATCTTCCGAAGAGCAAATGTACATTTTTGACAAGCCAGCAGAGGGAAAACGAAAAGTGGTCTTCTCGACCAACATAGCCGAAGCATCCGTCACCATTGATGGTATTGTCTACGTAGTCGATTGTGGCTTCGTCAAGCTACGTGCGTACAATCCCAGAACAGGCATCGAGACACTAACTGCTGCGCCGATATCCAAGGCGTCCGCGTCACAGCGAGCCGGCCGTGCTGGGCGGACAAAACCGGGAAAATGCTTTCGACTCTACACCGAGCAAAGCTATAAGGATTCGTTGCCGGAGGCAAACCCTCCCGAAATTCAGAGGTCGAACCTAGCACCTATGATCCTGCAACTCAAAGCCCTTGGGATCGATAACGTGGTTCGTTTTGATTATTTATCACCACCTCCATCAGAGCTCATGTCCAAGGCCCTCGAGCTGTTGTACTCTCTCGGTGCGCTGGATGTGTATGCCAAGCTCACGAAGCCACTGGGCCTCCGTATGGCTGAACTGGCCGTCGAGCCTATGATGGCCAAGACGCTGCTATCCGCCAAGTCGCTCAACCGCCTCAGCGAGATTCTCACCATAGCGGCCATGACCAGTCTCGGCGGCAGCGTGTGGTTCCATCATGACGGGGAGCAAAAGGCTATGGAAAGCTCTCGGCGGAGATTCGCCGCCGAAGAAGGAGACCACCTTACTCTACTCAACGCATACACGGCATTCGTGACAAGGGGGGGGAAAGAAGCCCGTTTCTGTCACGAGAATCATTTGAATTACAAGTCAATGACACGGGCTGTCAGCATTCGTGCCCAGTTAAAACGCTACCTTGAGCGATTCAACATCGAAGTCGATGAGTCTCTGGCGGCGCATCGCTCAGAAATTGATGCGAAAAGCAAAGCGGAACAGATTCGGCGGTGCCTCACGGCCGGTTACTTCGCCCACGCGGCTCGCATGCAGCCCGACGGAACGTTCCGCAACGTCGAGGGCGGGACGGTGATGCACGCACACCCTAGTTCTTTGCTGTTCAACCGAAAAGCGGACTGGGTCATTTTCCAAGAGGTTACGGAGACAGGGGACAAGACGTTCATTCGCGACATTACCAAGATAGAGAAGGCGTGGTTGCTGGAGGCAGCGCCGGAATTCTACAAAGTGTCTAGCGGCCGAGCGGAGCAAGCATAGCATACGTGGTGTGTTTTTGGGATAAGACAAGAGAAGACATGAGCGAATGAATTGGTAGAGGCCAAATGAAATGTCGTTTCACATAAAACGACACTTTTAGATTCGTCTATATGGATGTGTACACTGCGCGAGACTGCGACAATTTACAACGGCATGGTTGTCATTGGTGGGATTGGAAAACACGCCCGACGTATACATTTCACAATGCTGGCTTACAAAGACATGCTAACTTATGCAAGTTCCTACTGAGCCTGGTACATGCCAAGTTTTCATCTGGGACCTCGGCCCGGGCTCGACGTTGCCAAATCGAAAATGTAAATCTACACGGGTGACGAGAAGAAAACAAAGGCGCTGTGTGGTGTGTGACCCACTTGAAGTGAAGAGGGGGCTTCCGACTTGTCTGAGGGATTTGAACTTTTATTGATCGGTAGCTCGGTTCTTGTTCCCAAGTCTGCCTGACTGCCTGGCATGGAACCGGAGAGGAGGAAAGGAAGGGATGGACAAGGAACAATATGTTGGTTGTGCTCATAATAGTGTCCACAGAAAAAACGGTACAATACTGTTCATCAGCACACACGGTACTTATTGGGAGAAGAGAAGCAAATATTTGGCTTCGCAGGAAAAAAGATCTGCTGGACTACGCAAGGCGAGAATTCGAGGTAAAACACGCCATGGATGAGACGTCAGCTTGTTTCTCGACGGACAAGACTGATGCAAGGAGGATGCTGAGAAGCAAGAGACCCGTGGATGACCCGTGGATGATCCGAGGATGACCTGTGCGTGCAGCGATCGCATCGTGTCGCCCATTTTCCCGTGTTGTTATTATGGACTCTGTTTTTGGTTTTATTTATTATGGAGTCGAATTCGGAAGGGAGAGGAATGTGCTCCGCAGAGCACCGCAGAGCACCGCAGAGCGCGGGAAGGAGCATAAAGGTGTGTACTGTACAATGTACTTTGCGTGTGTGTACATGTATGTAATTCAGTCGCAAAGGTCATATCATGGGTATGGAGTCAACGCTTGACGATGGCCGCCTCTCCAATGTACTCATCTGTCCCTTCAATTTCGCTACTGCGAGCCTCCAAGACTAGCATGGGCCGGCCTTCCTTCCTTCCTTCCATCGGCAGCGCTTGAAAAGGACAGGGGGGCGCACTTTGATTGTCAGGACTGCCTTGGAAGTTGGAGACGTTGGCACTAGCGTCAGGGGCAGATTGGAAAGCGCGACGCAGCAACAAGTCAGACAGTGCGTGCTGGCCAGATACGGCAGGCGGGGATTGTGAGCAATCAATGTCCAAAATGTCCAACGATCAAGGTGCCTTTTACGGAGTATGTATGTTAACAGTCTGAACGCCTGAGGATTCCCCTTGACCTTTTATCCCCATGTTACAAACAGGGACGTTCTGCTACATGCACATAGTAACATCCAACGGCACCGACACGGTGAGATGCTTGCTTGCCGTCTGTTCAATGCTGCGTCAAATTAAACCATTGTCCCATTTAGCCCATTCTGCCCATGCCTGCAAGGTACGCCCCTCTACTGGCCTATCAGAATTCGTTGTTGCCGGACAAACACCCCCCCTCCCTTTGTTAATCTGCTCTGGTCTCCACCTGGCTGGCCTGGTCATTATCTGGAGCGCACCCAAGGACCAGCTCCTCCATCTGATCTCCCCAAACAAGCCTCCTCTCTGTTTCTTGTTTCCACAGGCTTAGCCGCTTCGTCTTCTTCTCTCTTCCTCTTCTCCCCTTCGTCACCATTTCCTTTCACTGTCGACCGACGACATCGTGTAATCCGCCCTGCCCACAGACTCGTCATTCTCTTAGTACCGTGGATTTTTTGGATTTTTTTTTTGCTTGACAGCAATCAGTCATTCGTTTCAATTGTTGTTACCTTCTCAGTAACGAGCCACTCCTTTCCCATCAAGTGTGTCTACACATCATTGACATCGCGGATTTTTTGTTTACCAGGACCTTTTAATTCCTTCATGTTTCTTCGGTTCTCTGTGACTAATCTATTTCCAACACTTCACGAGTCGACTTCGTTTTCCAGTTCGACCGATATTTCCGTGCTGTGATGTTAACTTACATCTTGGCGGCTTGACAAACCGATCATCGAGCACACCAGCTTTTTTCACAAATTCGGTGATAAGCTTAATGGCAATCAACACGTACCTTGTTTTGCAATAGATCAAGATAGAGCCACGCGAGCATCTTGGCCGATTTTCTCATTTCTTTCAGCTCATACGTCCCGCTTAAACATAAACAAACAAACGGAAATATGGTCAAGATCCCTGTCTCCAGGGCCTCGGGAGACATCTTCAATGGCGACAATGATGTTACGCCACCTCGTATTAACTTGCGAAGGGATATCTCAACATCGCATAATTCCGCCGCGAATGTTATTTGGAACGTGTTGAGACGCGAGGAGAAGCAATGTCACTCTGGCTCCGATTACGACACATGTGAAAAAGGAATCAACACTAATATCACTAACCTCGCCATCATTCTCGGTATAGTGTACGTAGAAGCAAAAAAAAAACAGATCATTGTCTTCACGAACCCCAAGTTCAAAATGCTAACGCGGAAATCCAGGATTCCTGCTATCGTAGCGACCATTGTCCTCCTCTACCTACATCGCAGAAACGTCAAGAAATTACGACAGGAGGATGCGCAAGACCCTCACAAGGGTCTCGATTTTGGCATGGGGGACACACCAAGAAAAGGAGGGAAGCGAAAGAGCTTGTTTGGAGCTGGAGGGGAAAAATCGAATCACAAGGGCAACCAATTGTCCATGGACATGAACTTATCATCGCCCTACCTATTACCACCCGACGTACATCAGTCTCATGATTCCGTTCATTCTTTGGCTCGTACGTTCCCAAGCGACCAGGATCCTTATCGCACCGTTGCGCAGTATGCAAACAGTGATGCAGGCTCAATCAGATCATACAAACCTGCACGGGATGCCTCGCTGTACAATGGAAGCAAGCGAGGATCGGTCACAAGTTCTACCTTTGGTGCACCAAGAATGCCGCCATCTCGATCCGACTCGATGCCAAAATCACCATCTTCTTCTCCTGACGCGAAATCTGACCCCTTTGCCACACCAACTGCTCCGGAGCCCACACACCAGTTCCCTATACCTGGGAATATCAAAGAGGTAATTCGTCCAATGGAACCGATTATACCTGAGATCGGTACAGTTGATTTCCCTGACGAAAAGGCAAATGTTGTCGACATGCCAGACATTCAACCACTTCGAGTCTTGTCTCAGGAATCACAACATGAGTCGCCCAGCCCTCCTTTTGAGCACGACAAGTCTATGCTCTCGGAGCTTCCCGCTGTCTCGGACGCAGATCACATCGGAACCGCACATTCTGGTGTTGCGGACTATGTCCCGTCTCTTCGCGGGTCGTATGCTTCTGGCCTGGGACTCGGGATGGATGTGCCCAAGATTAAGTCTCCTGATGAACTTGATGCTGGTCGTGGCGTCCCTGGACAGTCCTTGTCTCACGACGACTATGGACACCTGCCGATCCAAACCTCTGAGAAACCAGAGGAGCAGAAGCCTCATGAGGGCCTTGGCGTCCCCCAGCAGCAAATGAAGCGACTTTCGGTCGGTGTTCGCCCTCTGCCGCCGGATGAGGTGATGGAGTCTGAGGATCCTGAGTACCGAGCAAACCGCATTCGATCATTTTACAAGGAATACTTTGACGACAGGGAAAACGCCCCTCCCATGCCTGGCCAAGAATACCAAGAGGACTATGACTCTTCGTACCTCGGTGACGCAGCTTACTATGATGCAGAAACCAATGCTTTTGTGATGCCTTATTCACAGCCTGTTACTCGCCGTGCCATGACACCACCTCCCGCGGGACGTTTCCGAGGTGGCCCTGGAGGACCCGGACCTCGTGGCCCTCACCGCGGTGGCCCCCGAGGCCCTGGTTCCATTGGGGGAATGAGTCTGCCAGGAGGACCAAGACGACCCCGTGCCGGTTCTGCCTATAGTCCGCGACCTGGCTCTTCTGCTTCTGCGGGAATGCGTGGAAGACCCAAGAAGAACCTTCCACCCCCTGTGGCCCTTAACACCCTGCCTACTCCATCCAAGCTCAAGGATGATAGCTTTGCTATCTTCAATGCTGCCGACTTTGCACCTCCCGACTCGTTTAGGGAAAAGGCCAATGGGCGTAGTCAAAGTCCGCTCGGTGAGAGACGTCAGTACCAGCCCAAGGTGCCAGTCGCCTCGCCCTTGATAACTGCTTTCGACGAGCTGTCAGCTCTACCCAGCCCTCATGTGCTCCGCAAATCATCTACATTTACGAATCTGGACTTTGCCCCCCCGAAGAAGTTCAAGGATGCAGACACGATGAGTGATGCTGGTAGCATTAGAAGCAACAGGAGTGGCATTTCAGCCGTCAAGCAAGATGCAATCCGTCGCGGGGCTGGACGAGTCAGTCGTTTACCTGGCGATACGGTCTTCACGTCATCAGCTCTGGGAGATACGCTGAAACCTCAATGGGGTATGCGACCTTGAAAATCTCGACAATCAGTCGACCTTGGATGTTTCAGCAGCGTCAGATACGGAGGCTTCGCCTTCATCACAGAGAACCACCTCAGGCTCTCTTTTCTTTAAACTTGGCAAATACCGAGCCCCCCCCGAAATGTACCGTCGGCATATATCACCCAAAAGGGCATTGGGCATCATCATCCGCAGCATTTGGCTTATTCATTGTCGTGGCGCATTTCAGGGTTATGATGGGATCTGTTCATTTGGCCATTCAATATTGTTATTCTTTCTCTTTCACATTGGAAAGTCTTTTCTACCACAATGGGTTTGCTCGTGGAGCTTTGCATATAGAAGAACCGGATCTTAACAGCGGTACAAGACAAAAAAGCCTGATACCGAAACAAACAAGTTGTTTCTTCAATCACGGTTGGGCGGATACATGTACATAGGTCCATCGGACATTGGGAGTAGACCATGTCAGTTCTGCATGGATGCCCCGTTGACAGTAATGAACTTGTGTGTACTCCGTATGACAATGATAAGCTTGGGGCGAATGTATAGGCGAGTAGTAAGGAAAAGTGACATGAGTACCGGTGAGTGATGGATCAAGTTATTTTGTCCATTGACTGCGGCTATGGCGTGTTTGGCAGTTGTTGTTTTGCTTGTTGTTTCGTTGAGACGATTTGTCCAGGTATTTATTGGATGGATAGATAGTTGTTTCAAGCTGCTTTGCATCTCTACTGTAAGGAACCACATGGCATGGAGTACCCTTTTTTTTTTTTTTTTTTTCGGTTTGTGCCGATGGAACTTGAGCGGCACGTTTTAATTTCACGGCTTGGATACGAATGAAGCGGATCGTAGATTCTGCGTGGGCTGGACGGAGTTCACATTGTAGTTTCGTAATTTCGCTACCTGCCGATCCATCGGATGCATCGAACTTGTCTACGGACGGGGGAGGGCGCAAGATATTGAGTTGGTGTCCGGTGGCTGGGCGCGTGTCGGGCTAGGGCAGAATAGGCAAAATGCGGAAGAAAGAAGGCTACACGGGACATTATCCGATTGCTGCTCACCGTTTGCCAATGCATACGGAGTATACGGATCACGGAGTACTCCATCGCCTTCGCCTTTGTTGAGGCTACAATGAGGTTGTCTTGTCCCACAACGATGTGGGGCCAGCGGGAGGCCTCGAGCTATTTATCGAGCTAGGCCGCTAGTACATATGTATGTATGCACATGCGGATAGATGTGAGACATGCGATGTAATGCGAATTATAGAAGTATCTCTACCTGGGGAAATACATGCAAAATGTACCTGTTCTGTTTTAGGCCGCACGTTTGTTTGACAAGTTGAGAGAAACGTCAGCGGCAACAAGCCAGCGACGACTTGGCGTCTGGCGGGGAGGAGTTTATGGAAAATTGGCACTCAATAGTCCTGTCGACGTGCTGCGCGGAGTGACGCAATTTGAGGTGCAGAATGTTCGGTCAATGAATCCGTTTGTTCATGGTAGAGGATGGATCAATGGTTCTGCGCGTCGTCAGACATTGCGCTCCAGCGCAGCACTCCTACCCATTCAGTGTCCCCCACTTCGTCTTCCTGTCGGGCCGCCCGTCGATTGGCTGTGCTGTGCTAAATTTGGACCAGCGGAGGCTCACATCATCAATCATTGCATTCGTGTTGCATTCGTGAGAGGGACATCCGGGGGTCATTCTGCTAGTTGAGATTTGTCTCGGCTTGCAGCAGCCAATTGCGGTGTGCAGGCAAGAACCCCCCCCCGTCTGGCCGTGTGCGACGAGAAGAGACGTGGAAGGTGGGAAAGGTGGAAGGTGGAAGGAAGGCAGGCAGGCAGGCAGGCAGGCAGGCAGGCAGGCAGGGCGAGACATTGGGGTAATAACACGCCAATTGCCTTTAATTCTCACGCGCTGGTGCGTCTCATCAGGCCGTTGATCTCGGGCCTGCAGGTGTTGCAGCTGTCGCAGCTGGCAGAACCTGTTCGCTGGTCCGTCAGAGCCGCCAGGCCCCCAGTCCTACTTGTGTCCCGGGCTCAGCCACTCATCGACGGCGAAAAAAGCTTAGGCCACTGTGTGCGGATCCGTATGTAGAACTTCTCTGGCCCAGACCCACTCTAATTCTTGTTGCTCGGTTGCTCGGTTGCTCTGCGACTCGCTTTGTCCCTTTCTTCTCCTCCCAAAACCCCGTCGTCCTCCGTCCTCCGCCGCTCCCGTTGACGAGACCGCACTGGCGACCGTTTTCTCGACATCAAATCCGCTCGACTTGTTGGAGCCTTGTGGGCGCTGGCATCTTCTTCATTCGCCTGGCAATCGTTCGAGTGCAAGCCCATTATTGGCGCACCACCGCCGTGCCTCTCGGTACCTCTCAGTATCATCACTTTGACAGGCAAGTTTGCATCTCGGCGCTTCCGTGGTGCTACGTCGTATCCTTTTTTTTTGTACTTGCACTTGTTTCTTTGTTGCTGGACCTGACCGCCATGCACGTCGTTGCCCAATAACCTGACTCACCTCTCGCATATCTCCTTGACCGTGTCTGGCCAGTTTGTTGCTCTACGTCTCTCCTCACTTATCAATCTTGCTGCAAAACACCGTGCACGGCTTCAATGCAAGTTGCCGACGCATTTCGCACGCTGCGGCGTTGGCATGTCCGCGCGAATGAGTTTGCTGACATTCCATCGATGAACAGACAAATTCAACAAGAGTTCAATTCCCGTGCCGCCAACATGTCAGACTCCAACCGTAGTCCCGGGAATCTCGCCGGGGGCTCTTCAATTCCCAGTGGTAATTCCACGTCTACTCCTCAGCAGCAGCAGCAGCCGCCAGCACCGCCATCATCATCATCATCGTCGTCGTCGTCGTCGTCGTCGTCGCCGCCGCCGCCGCAAACAACACCACAAACAACACCGTCAGGCACCAGCCCACCGCCTCCTCCCCCGACTACTTCCTCGTCTTCGGCGCCGCCTCCGCCCCAAAGCTCAACGTCAACTTCTTCAGAGGCAACACCGCCGACTACATTTTTGTCCAGCACTTCTCCTCCTCCTCCCGCTGCCTCTGCGCCGGTGCAGCCGACTGCTTCTAGGCCAGTCGTGACTGTCACTCCCGGCAAACCTGTCACCACCATCGAAGTGGTCACGTCCGTCACGACCCCCGGGCCCGCGGCTCCCACCACGTCTGCCAAGACGTCCAGCTCAGCAGTACCGGCCCCAATCAACCCTGGAGGCGATGGCAATGGAAATGGCGTGAGCCAGCCCGCCAAGGTCGCCATCGGCGTGGTGTGTCCTATAGCTGCCATTGCTTTGCTGGCGCTTCTGGGTTTGTGGTGGTGGAGGAAGAGAAAGGCTCGCCAGGAGTCCGAGGAGGAACGGCGCAAGGAAGTCGAGGACTATGCCTACAACCCCAATGCCGACCCTACTGTTCCGGCTGTGGGACTCGGCCCCGATTCATACGAAATGAGAGACGGAGAATTGGGCTATCGCGGATGGGGCTCTACGACAGTTGGAGGTTCCATGGGTCGAAAGACGTCTACCACGATGTCGGGTGGCATGACAGCAGCCGCGTTGTCCGATGGCGGCGGCCACACTCGCGGCAATCTCTCCGATTCCAAGACGGACTCCAACTTGGACAGCTCTTCATCGCCAGATGGCGAGATCCTTGGTGCCATGGGTCCTTCGGCAGCCAATAACCGAAATGGAGATGTTCACCGCGGACCTTCGAATGCTTCGTCCTCGTATAGCGCCACAGGCCGATCAGAAGGCTCGGATGGCGGAATGTATCCCCATGGCGGTGCCTACTACGAACAATACGGACAGACTCCCTATGGCGGCGACCAACCGGCTCAAGAATTGGGCGGACAGGCTGTTATTCGGGATAACCCTGCCCGACGCAACACCCGCATCGAGAACCCGTCACACTATCCCCAACAGAGCGCTGGTATTGCCCAGAATTTTTAAGACTTTCTCTCATTTTTCTGTCCATAAAGATACCCAACCCTTAGAACTCGAAGCACACAAATGTCGCAATCAGGCTCGAACCACATGCGAAAAAAAAAAGGACCACATCTCCAGCACCAACAAACATCGAATGTCAAGCTTTCAGATATCGACTCGGCTACATTTTTTTTTCTTAAAAATTCTTTTCTTTGAAAAAAAAAGCTCATCACTATACCTGGCTCTCGTTCATTGTACTCCTTCATGGAAGATTTCCTTTTCATTTCGTGTTCAGTAGAATTCTCGCACCGCATTATACTTTTGTTTCTCTACACACCGCAGGACATTGTGGGACACATGACCTGGTTCCTGCAGACGTTGAATTCCGACACATGACGCTGGCCTCGAGTGAGACAAGACATGTCGTCATGGCTGCACAACTCTCATCGTGTATAGTATACTTGTGATAGCGGCTCGGTTTTGCTATGTTTTGCCCGCCTTGTAACGCATCGCTATTTACTATTCGTGCTAGGAAATTTTATTGCTTTACATTGGTACATTGGGACATTATTCCAGCTATTTCCCCCCTTTTTGAGAGAAGCGGATGCTGAGTTGATTCGAGGATAGAGAGGGTGCTTAATGTGGAGGATGCCTGCCAATCGGTCAACGGCGCAGGAATGAGGGGGGGGGTCATTGTTGATTGAAAAACAAGGTCTGGAGATGAGGTTGTGTCCATGGGGGGTGCCAGCGGTCAGTGTATACATAGTAGCATCAATTGATAATAGTTCAATACGGCGTACCGGTGTCATCCGTGAAAACTGCCGTCTGGACCGACAATGCGACGCCTGTCTGACATGAGAAGGTCGAAGCAATTATTTCAGAAAAGTTCATCTGTCGTCCCCGTCATGCACCGCTCGTTTTCTCTCTCAACATCCATCCATCCCCTTGACCAACACCACCACATCACCCCTCACTCAACCGCATACGATCCCGCCAGAACTCACGATTCCCCTCCACAACACTCACCACCCCTCTACAGGCACGCCCTCGCCCTCGCCCTTCCCTCAGCCATATCATCATTCTGCTCCCCAGAAACCAAATAACTGCAGTTGAGGGCCTTCCCCCGTGTAGAATGGCGCCCATCGGATGCGGCACGATTATTGGCATGCCCTCCCTCTTCTTAAGCTTCCAATTCAGGATGGTGCCGCCATTGACCGCCTCCCTGACGGCCGATGGCACGCGTGACTGACAGGACAGGGTTGCTGGCCGTATTAGTGATGAGCCTGCCTGCCTGCCTGCCTGCCTGGCAGCGTTCAATCCAGGCTCAGTATTGAGAGTCAACATCTTTCCGAGTTATCAGAGTGTGTATTGAAGCCCTTTGAAAGCTGTGCCTCCAGGATTCGGAAACTAGCTTCACACAAAACGTGCACCCGAATGAGTTATACATGGTCTATAACTAAGGTATACAACCAAACATAGATAATTGCTGGAGACCCAGCGAACCGTTCGGCGTGAGCTAGTAAAAGCCATAAACAATAATAAAAGTACAATATCAATGATTTCGCGTCCAAACTGTCCCTGCAATAAACGCCACTAACAGCCTTCAAGTACAAGCCTGAATCATGTACAAGGAAACATAGCAGAGATGAAAATGGATGTGAATGACAGCCGGGCATTTTCTCTCGAAAACGGCAGAGTCTATGTCTGGACCCTGCTCTTCTGACCTCCTTGGTTTTCTTTTGCTAGTTTCGCCGCCAGTTCCTTCCGACGCTTTTTCTCGGCCCATTCGCGACTCGCCATTCTAGAGCGCTCGGCAGCTTCTTCTCGTGCCATTTTCGCCGTTACTTCTCTCTCCTGTTTGCCTTTCTTCTTCTCTTGTGTATAGCTGTTGTCTTTGCTAAGAATTTCTCGGCCTCGTTGCCGCTGCACCGTCAGTTCCTCCAATGATACCGAGTTTCGTTTACCACCTCCACTGCCTGTAGATGCTGATGTCGCTCGACTCGCCTCCGTTGAGGGAAGTCCCGGGTTGCGACCTCGAGTTTGGGGCGAGTTGTTCATCGATGGAACGCGGCTATCGTCTCCGACAGCAACCACTGACAGTCGTGTTCGTTGAACCCCTGGGTCCCCGTTTGCTTCAAGCAATGGCTTGCTTTGTCGAACTCGACTGGTCAACGTCTCTCGAGGAACTGTCGGCGCCCCTATACTCTGGCGGACAGGTCGAGCCTTGAACTCTCGTCTCTTTCTTGCCTCGTCTTCCTCTGCTCGAAGCTTGGCTTCCCGCTCCTCCCTCTTCCGGCGCGAAATGGCTTCCCCTGGCAGTTCAAATGTAGGCCTGGCCAATGTTTTGCTGGCTCGTGGTTTGGGGGCCGGTGGTGCTTGAGCTTTCTGTGCTTCCGCTTGCTGAGCTAGTCGAGCCTCACGCTGCTCTTTCAGACGACGGGCAACTGCTTCGCCCGGCAGTTCAAATTTCGGCACCGTTGGGGGTTTGGCGGATTTGACAGGCTGCTTAGGGGTGCCGAGACGATTGGTTGCTGAATGAATTTGGGAAATGCTTGTCTCTACCCTTGAACCTTCTGCCAACAAGGGCCCTTGCTGTGACACCCTCTTATCTCGAAATGTCAAAGAAGCAGATCTTCTCAACGATGGCGGCTTCTCCTGGGACGGCTTGACTCGAACCGTTGCCGAGTAGCCAGCAATCGATACCCGCTTGGGTGCTTTTGGTGTTGGTGGTTTCGTACGGGAACTGCCAGAACTGGCGTGTCCAGGTTCCTCATGCCGTGAAGCATATTGACGAGTACGAGTAACTTGATGGACTGCTTCCAGCTCTTCCTCCAGTCTGTCCAGCTCCTCAAGGGAATCCTCAATGCGAGGGATCGAGAAAGATCCGGCCCTTGATGAGCCGCCTACTATGCTATTACTCCTTTCGCTCGTCACCGTGAGAGATGGCGAGACTGCTTGCTCAACCAGGATTTTCACTTCGGGGACCTTTGGAGGCGTTCCTGGATAAGGTGGTGGAGGCAGTTGGCACAAGTGACCCATATCAGGACTATCTATGCCTTTGGTGTTAATCGTTGAAGGGTCCCAAGACGAGTCCTTGGTCAGTGCAGTGGCTAAGAGGGCGAATTTGTCAGTTGAGGGTTCTTCTGATGCTTGAGAGACCCGTGGTCGTCGCCCAACTGGAAGCATGTTGCAGCCGTAGACCGTGATCGTTGATGGGCGTCCTTGGTCGGCCTCATCAACGCAATCTCCAGCCGCGTGAGAGCCCGCTCCTGTAGGATACGTCATGATCCATTCAAACTGACCTGCGAGGTGTTTCTCAACTTGCTCCTCGAGCGAAGCCTTGAGCTCCGCAGTCAGAACCATCTGCTGCTCTTGATCGGGCTGCAATGGGATGGCTGCCAAGGGTGAATCAGACACTGAGACAACAGACGAGTGAAAGATTGACTGACTCACCTTGATTCCCACCTGCCTTTGCCGGATTTTCGGCTTCGGTTTCCACAAGACTGTTCGATTCTTCGGGAACGGCCACCAGCGGCTCGAATGTCTCAGCGTGAGCCTGTGGGCGTTGAGCACGTGGTGTAAGCCTGATAGCTTGACACTTGTTGGTCGGCCTGGCCTCGGGACGTGCACTCTCTCTTCGTGGGGACTTTGTAGGTGGAGGAGATGCAGCGATATCTGCGCACGTAGCACGGCTCTGGCTCTGACCTTTTGAAATCTCCCCAAGCACCGCCGTCTTGGATTCAGCCGCCGACGTGGTGTGTTTGTCTCTGGCTGAAGGGCTGCAATCGTCAAAAATGGCGAAGCCCTGGCGAGCGGCCTGCGGTGACTTGCGAGCCATGGCCCGTGCCATCTTTTGGAAAGCCAACAAACACCCTGGAGTATTACCAGGGTAATTCAGCCGTCAGGGGCAAAAAAAGCGCAGTGAGATGTATCGGGATGTGTATGTAATCTCGCGGAGCACCCGCAGAGCACCCGCAGAGCACCCGCAGAGCACCCGCGGTGGACAGGGGATTGGATTGGATTGGATTGCTCGGGGCCAAACAGGGCGCTTTGTTAGTTTATGAGCTGGGGACGAATGAAAAAAGTGTGCTTGAGCAATGATGAGATAGGCTTGAAATGCTACCGGGGTATAGCGATGAGCTTGTCGGGATGGAGAAGGACAAGTGTGTGTTGGCAAGCAGCAGTGCGTGTTTGTTTGGATGAGATGGGCCATGTTGTCGACATTGATGACGAGGGCCCGTCACGGCAAGCGCAGCCAGCTCCGTGTGCACCTTCCTGCTCTCCGCTCCAGTTGCCTCCTGCCCGAGTGGCTGCTCCTCTCCTGACTGCTCTTGATACGGAGCAGGGAGGCGCGTTTGCCTACGGATCACAGTTGAAACGAAAGAAACTTCTTCAGCTTAGGCACGTGTGGACAGGATCCGCTGGTCTTCTTCACCGATGCGATGCATACGTGGTCAGACAAGCAAGCAGCCTGTTTCTTCACGCTATCAACCACGACTTTGCAGTTGTACATACACCGTACACGTACTTGATATCATAGTCGTCGAGTAGCCCCGTGCAAGACTACGAGATGGCGTATTTCCCTCCACTCCCACGAATGGTAGCCTTGATATCCAGCGATAGAGCGTTAATCTGTGGTCTCTCGCGCTCGTATACTTCAAGGCCACCCTATCGAAGCAATCAATGTGAGCTGTGAATCGGACATGAAAGACCGGACTGCCGTGATTTGCGAGCTAACGAAGCAACATTGCGACGAGGTAGTGATAGTGATGCCCTCAAGATGTTCGCACTCGTGAATCGTACTTCCGCTAATCAGCTTCAGCTGCCGTGATATGCGGGCAAAGGACCGATCGAGCTTGTTGATTATACCGCCTTCGTTGCTCATGTGTCCATTGTAGAGTCGTCTTCAGCGGCGGCCGCCTCGACCGCTTCGGCTTGAGCTTGCAAGGTAGGGGCATGCTCCGTCGGTATTCGAACCAAGGTCTGGGGCAAAGCCTCGTTCGATTCAGGTGCATCTTTCATAGTCGCATCGTCTGGCTGTTTCGCAAGTTTTTCTGCGGAAAAAAGAAAATCATGTGTAAGGAAAACGTTCAGGACGAAATTTGAATTGCTCATGTTCGGATTCAACATACTAGACGCCATATTGATAGCCCGTAGCACATTATGCCAGTTGCTCATAACGGCCGCAACGGCTGTAGAGCAGGTCAGCCATGATGATGTCAATCAATCAAGAAACACTTGTGATCGAACGACGTACCCTCAGTTCCATCAGAAAGTGTCGTGAATTTTTGTTCCAAGGCTTCCATTTGGTTCGCGACTGCTGCGCTGAGGTCGCGCAGCTCCTTCAAGTTCTGCAACTCGGCCTTCTTCTCTTCTATCCGAGAAACGAGCGCTGGGGAGTGTGATGAGGAAGATGCAGAGCTAGTAGCTCGCATCTGCTGCGAAGACAGAGATCTCGTTGCGTAGGACATGGCCACGGCTTGTCCTTGTGACGTGACTTGACGACAGCCTCGACGACAAGCCTCGACGACAGCCCCCCGACGCGCGGCGGTGGACCCCGAAAAGGACGTGGGATGGCGGATGGTGGGGCAGCTCGACTGGCATCACCCACTCGCGTGCGTTGCTGCTGGTAACCCAGCAACCAGCTGGACTTCCTGCTTTGGGTTAATTACGGGGCCGAAAAGTAAATACGAATGACAACACCACAAATTTGTCCCACTTGCCATTGAATTCTCACCGACAAAGGCCAACTGACCGTTGCAACAGCTTCACAGCATCCCAAGTCTCGTCTACTCTCGCCTGGATCGGCTACAGCATCCATCGCCCTCGCCGCGCGCCCAACGCTTTCGCTCCTCACGTCAAGGGTGTCGCGCACTATGAGCTATGGCTAGGCTAAACGAAGCACCGATGTCTTCGGACAGCCTTGAAACGCGTGCGTATACTCCCCCTCGAGTTCACCTAGCTCCCCGGGTGCCACTCCTTTTCTTCGCTAACGAGAAGTACTGGCAGTTCGCAAGAAGATGTTGAGACAGAATAGAGATCTCGCCAAATCTAACAATGTGCGGGCTCTCAGGATACGAGAATTAGAAGGCGAGTGCGCTCTGATGCTATCGGAAAACCTCGAACTACGCAGTCGGATATTGGAACTCGAGAAACAAGTCGAGGACAACGAAGCAAGGAGAATAGCCGACCATGCGTTGGCAATAAAAGCCAAGCTGGAAGCGCAGCTCGCCGAATGGGCATCGCTTTTGTCCGGCCTGGGATTGGAGCCTCCGATGAAAAAACAATCTCCCCGAATCCGCAAGAACATCAGACAACGGATGAGCTTCATTTCCAACCGACCGAGTCCCTCGCAACGGAGGCTGCGCGACATTGCAAGGGACATTGAGGAAATGGGTTCCATTTCCGAGAACCGGCCGTCCTCGAGGCAATCTTTAAAGTAAGTCTGATGGCTGGCTCTTCTTTGAGCGTGTGGCACATCCGATATTGACGCATTTACCTAGCCCTGAGCAAATACGTGCTTTGCGATTCAAAGCAGACTCCGCGGAGCTCGAAAGTCCATCGAAGCAACGAATTACCGAGCAGGAGCCTATCAAAGTCGACTGTCCACTTCGGCCAGCCTCGACAAAGGCGGAAGCACTCAGCCCGCTCCGAAAGCCCATGGAGCCCCCAGTGTCCTTAACCTCTCCAAAAGCAATCAAGATGGCCAGTATGCCTGAACCGTCACCCGAAAAGAAGAAGACGGAGCCCATCAGTCACGAACCAAAGTCCATAACGCAGCCCGGCACGCCTGCTCCAGAACATGTTCCAGCGCCAATCAAGACCGGGTCGAAGCGGAAGTTTGCCCAAGATGCGTCCGAGAATAATTCATCACGTCAATTGACCAATGAAAATGCTCTGCCGCGAATGGTGACGGAAAAGATGTCTATCCGAGAGAGGGCGGGAGGGAAAACATTGAAGGAGCTAGCTCATATCAGAAAAGAAGCCAAAGACAAGCCGACAACGGCCGGAAATGGACGAAAACCACTTGCCGCAAAGAGCACCAACGACGACGTCAGCTCACCCAAGAAAGCCGCAAACCTCACTGCCATGGACAACGTGGCTGCAGCGAAAGCAGATTTGGCCAAGTCAAAGCCGCTAAAAGAACGAACGAGAACCAAGGCAAAGAATGATGTGACTCCAAGTATCAAGGCTGTTCCAGCTGCAGAAGTCAGACCGCCGACGACAGCATCCATTGGACATGACCTGGCCATGCCTGTCTCCGAACCCGTGTTGATGTCACCATATTCTCCAGAACCAACGATGGGAGGAGATGAGCCACGGGGTGATACACCCCCACCCGCCGACATCTCCTTGGACGGGGAGACTTCGCGACCCAGCCGAAGGAATAGGACGACCGTTAGCTACGCAGAGCCAAACCTCAGAGACAAGATGAGACGGCCAACCAAGGAGCTCTTTGATGCGGTGACCGGAGAGGGCAAGTATACACGACGAGCCAGTCAATGCGACCAGCCATCTTCTGAAGAGCCCAAGATGAAGCGCGAGTCCGGGGCCGAGAATTCGCTGAGGCGCATATCCGCAAACAACGATGCAGAGACGAATGCACTTGAACCCGGCAGCATACCGGCCAGTCCATTGGCGAAGAAGAGCTCGGTGCAGGAACTGTCCCTGGCAGCCCCAACTGGGCGGCCCAAACGACACTCGAGACCAGTGGATTATACAGCCGACTTGAGCATGGACGCCGACGACAACGAAAGCGGTGATGTAGACGTCTATGAGTTTGCCAGCTCATCTCCCCAAGCCGATCAAGACGACAGTTCGGAAAAGGCGAGAACCGGGCGCTGCCAAGGAGGAGCGACGACACGACGACGATCAGCAGCAGTGGCTAGCGAAAAAGGCACGGCTGCCAAGGAACGGAGTGCTTCTAGACGTCGGAGTATGATGGTATAACGACAACCCATGTTTTGATTGCAGACAATTCTCCTGTCTTTTCTCAAGCAAGCGAAGGTTGATGATTATGTTTCAAGAGCATGGGCGGTCGTTCTTCTTGGTTGTTTGGACACGCGCGCGCGGAACGGGATGCATGCATTTGGCGAATGGGACACGAATGATTATAAATGCCTTTTTCACAATGCTCGAGATACCAAGCGATGAACTTGATTCTTTGAATGTACATATTTTATCTTTTTTGGATCTTCACTCTCCTGGGTCTTTCCCCTTTCAATCGGAGCGCACTTTCCAGTTTGAGAAGTCTTTTCCTTTGGATATCACTAGTTGTCGACTTGGCGAGTTTTGAAGACATGCATTGTCAAATCGCAGTCGGCGAGGGGATAGTCTGGCCCCCTATTTCGTGTGTATGTGCTTGTGCGTGTGTGTTGTGTGTGTGTGGCGGAGTAGAATCATTAACTCTTCCCCTTGAGCTCATGATGAAGTCCCAGCGGGTTCCACAGGTTTCGTGTACGTGACTTTTTCGACAGCAACATTCTCATTACCCTTGTCGTCCTTGCGAAGCTGATAGACGTATAAAGTGAGTGATATCCCTTGGACCTAAAGAAGAAGAAAAAGCGTCAGTCAAAAAAACAAACAAACACAACCCACCCCTCTCTGCCCCCCTTCCCGCTGCGAGGGTACAGGGCACTTACATCCATTAAACAGAAGCTCGGCGTGGGATCGTCCTCCTCCCCCCATGAGTTCAGGTACGCCCCCGTTGCGCTGCCCGGGTTCACGAAAAACTTGTCCATGTACTCAAAGGCGTCGAACTTGTGCGTGCCGCCCCAGTATAAGACGTCGACATCCAGGCGGTTCGCCTCGGCGAGCAACAGGTCTGGTTCACTGGAGACGAGGGTGAAGCCCTCTAGGAAGCCGATTCGAATGCTCCCGTGGGTGACGACTTGTGTGAGCGGGAGGGAGGTGGCTTCTACGTCGTAGCGGCCTTTGACGATTTTGAGATCGGGGGTGATGGAGCGGAGGTATTCGTATGTTTGCTTGTCGGTGAGGTTGCCGAGGGAGAGGGTTTGGCCGATCTTGCCGGGGGCGAGGAGTTTCTTGAACTGTAATTGTTTTGTTTTTGTTGAGTTAGTATTGAGGATTGGGCGAGGAGGAGAGAGGGGAGTGGACGAGGAAGGTTCGCCGCGCGGTCGACATATCAGATGAGGTATTGGGCTCGCGTGAGTGCGTGTGGGCCCGAGGAGGGCTCAATTGAAAACTGTCGACCCTTTTGGTCGTGTGTACCTTTGCTGGGATGTCGAGTGCGCGGTCGGGAATGTGTAGGTCGCCGATGACGAGGATGAGGAACGCCATGGCCGGGTTCGGAGGTGATGAGCGGCGGGCTCGGCGGGATGGGTGATTTGTTTTCTGGTTTGCGCGGGGATACGGTCGCGGTGGGTTGAGGTTGTGCGAGGAGACGGGTCTGGATGTTCGGAGCTGGTTGCACGTCGGGCGTTGGGGATGAGTGAGTGAATGAAGCTGGACGAAATGAAGCTTGAAGCTAGAGGAGGAGGGGCAGCAACTCAAGCGAGCGGTAGGTACGTACATGTACATGTACCTATGTCTGTACATGCACCCACTGTATGTACATATGTACGCCGGGTGGCCTTTTACGGATTGCAGATGCAGGGTGGGTCGTTACAGATTACTGCTGGGAATGACTTTTCGGCAAGACACGACAATCGTGAATGACCTCTCCGCCTCGAGCAACATCCGATTGTTGAAATGCGAGGGAGGCTCCGGTCTGTCAAGACTGGCGGGCAAGGAAACGCGCCCGAAGGCTATTCTTTCATTCATCATACTATGTAACGGTCCCGGGCTTCAGCATTAGATTCAGAAAGCGACGACACTAGTTTCTCGGAAGCTCCGCCCCCTTCATCATGACGTCTCTGTCATCAACGTCTACTCTTTCAAACCTGAAATAGACGGTATAAACGCGATCCCCGGTGGTGGGCGATGTCCAAGAATATTCTCTTTCTCCCTTCACTAAACGCCAGCCTTTGGGCACCCCAAACGCCTCCATGTTCGCAAGATGATCAATCGAATGCATAAAACCAGATCCCTTTTCCTTGAGCTTCTCATTATAGATATCCGGGATCTCGTCGACGTTGATCGTGATGGACCTATTGGCGAGCACAAAGCACAGGACCATGACGAAAGAAAACATCTCAGGACTCAGAAAATGGATCGCCGAGGAACAGATGATATGGTCAATACCCTTGGCATAATCCGAGTTACTGATTTTGAGCAGAGTCGCCTCCATGGAGTCTAAATAAAGGGCATCGTAAAGCCCCGATGTTCGGCAGGTTTCAACCATCCCAGGGGAGATATCGCACCCTAGGAGACGAGATTCCGGCTTAGAAGCCGTAAGAGAAGAAGATTTCTTGCTCTCGGCCAGCACTCGGCCAAACAAGCCAGTTCCACATCCGAGGTCGAGCACTGTTCCAGAGAAGTCAAACCTATCAGCTACTCGCTTGACTGATGCAGCCATGTCGGACCCGTTGGCAAGGGTGTCATACTTGGGTGCGAAGTCGTCGTATGCAGATGCGACTTTCGATTGACGGTCCCGTTGGCCTGGGTGGCGAAGCATATGGTTGGCGATGAAGATGTTGATTACTGCAGGATGGCCGCCCGGCAGACTATGTATAATGGGCAGATCTTGGTATGCCCCTTCTGTTATGAAAGCTGCCGGCTGCGGATTCACCTCGATGGCAAAGACTTCTCCAGTCGGCGTGGCGCGGAGATCAACATCGCACCCCATCTTGCTGCCTTTGCAGCCGCTCACCATGAATGCTTCTATGGCCACTTGCTGAAGGCGTTCAAACAACACAGGATTGTCCCGCTTCTGCATTAGCTCGATATAAGTCTCTTCATCAAACTTTCGGTCAAAGGTCAGGAAACTCTCCTTAGTTGCGGGTTGCTTCATGTTGTACACGATTGGGGCGAGGGCAATGCAAGTCTGGCCCATCTCCAAAACAGAGCAAGTATAGTCCCTGCCTTCTATGTACTCCTGCACAACAATGTCATCGCTGTCCCGCCCGAGACAGTCGCAGGAGCTGGCATACTTGACTGGGTCTTCTGTGCCTAAAGCATGTGCACGTCTAATGCGTGCCTCAAGCAATGACGTACTCATGCGACGAAGGGTCAAATCCAGCTCCTCTTGATTATGACAGACGGAGTTTTCGTCAATCAGCTGGCTGGCGCAGCCATAGGCTGGTTTCACAAACAGAGGGAATCGATCAACGCCAGGAACAAGGGGCGCTCCATGGAGTCTTGCGGATTTGTAAAAGTCGTTCTTCGATTTTGACCTTTCCAGGCTGCGGATGCCGCAGGACGGCAGGCCTAGAGACTCGAAGTAGCGGCTAGCTAATACACCGGCAACAGGATCATCGAGGGTGCCCCAGAGAAAATTAAAGTAAAAGTCAAACCCTTCGGAAACAGCAGCATCGATCTCCTGCTGTGCTTTGTCTTTGTGTATGAAACGGGTCTCGAACTTGTGCTGTGAGGTGAAGGCACCAGGCTGGGAAAAGGCATTATCGACGTCTTGGAGGACAGAGCCTGACCCCTCGTACGATGACTGGAAGACACAGATCCTCATGGTGGCTGCTTTTGATCTGAACTGAAGTATTGGTAGGCGTTGTTTCAGTTCTTGACGGAGTATTGGTAATGATATGGATGAGTAACGAAGTTTCTGAAGATGGCAAGAGGAATCTATCTACTGATTTGTTGTCTATATATATATATATATATATATATACACACTACCTTGGACAAAGTCACATTGAGTCTACTATATTGTTTCCACACGAGTGGGTACAATATTACAGGCAATAGGCTAATTTGATGCCAGGTAGAACGCGGAAGACATTCATTCACCGGGGACATCTACAGTTGCCAATAACGTAGAAACGACCTAGAGACGTCAAGTGTCCTCTTGTCGCCGACTCATCAGCCGCAAGCCTCCGAGGCATCAAATGCGCCAATTTCTGTGAGAAAGCGGGCGGCATAGCCTCCCTCTCCCATGCCTTGATAGTTTGAGCGTGGTGCCTCGAATGATACATCAAGATGCATGTTATCTAAAGAGCTTAGTAAGGAGATACATAAGTCAATCTATGTAAAGACGGACTGGTGAGAGCAGCGGATAAATGGGACAACTAAACGCGCATCCGGCGAAATTTCAATGTGTAGATATATGGCCAAGCAGGCCCGATGGGGCAGTTCAAAGGCACGGCGGAGGAGATGGGATGCTGATGGATCCGCACTGCTCATACGAGGTGCGGCTTGACGTTCCAATATTGATAGATATTGCGTCAAATTGCTGCATTCGTAGCGTTATTCACAGGTTGAATTAGCTAAGAGATTGAACAGTTAACCTCTTTGCGCGTTGGGAACTGGCGCCTTCCCGTGTTTGATTTGTATTTTATAGCACACCCTGGGGAATTACTACATAGCACCTCCAAATACACCTGTTCACGAACGACGATGCACCAAGATAGCAGGGGCTATTCGGATAGCTAAAAGAGGGAAGCCATACGGATCACACGTACGGAGTAGAGAAAGGCTCTGTGTTCTGTGTGAAGACTCCGACTGAAGAGTGAAGAGTACCCCCTCACCTAACGGAAGCTGCGGTCCCACTTTGAGCCCATCGATTCGATTTGATCTTATCGGGTCCCCGCTAGCCATTGATAAGGAATTTTTTTGTGCAGAAACAGACCGACTTGTCAGACGGCACAACTTGCAAGGGGAGGGGGACCACGGCCTACTAAATTTCTTGCATCCACTGCCACTTGAACGGACCATACGGACCATACGGACCATACGGGCCATACGAACCATACGAACCATTCGTCTGCCTCTTTGTGTTTAATCTGCCTGACACGCACAAGTCAAGCAGTCAGTGGGCGGGACGACAAAACATGTCGACACCGACTTTGGCAGAGAAGCTGGACAAGATCAAGTCCCCTGGCTTACAAAGTCAGCAGAAGGTAAAGAAACACCAGCCACCAGCCAGCCACCAGCTCAAATCTCAAATCTCAAATCTCATCAACACAGGCAAGCGCTCTGGGCTAACAAATCCAATACCCTGGCAGACTGTCGTTGTCCTGCAAGCTGTCGAGTCCACCCTTAAAGAACAAAATACTGCTCCGACCCCGACCGGCTACTTCGCTGCGCTGCTGGCTCTCCTACAACAAGCCAACAGCGATGGAAATGTTAGTATCGAACTGGCCACGCCCGTCGTCTATCTCTTAGACGTCGTAACGCCCTTTGCCCCGCAGCCATTGCTTCGGTCCAAGTTTACGCAGATTCTTACTCTCCTCGCGCCGGTACTCTTAATGCAAAATGCAGAGGCTATCCTTCTCCGAACATCCATTGGATGTTTAGAATCACTGCTTCTCGCTCAAGATGCACCGTCGTGGGAACTTTCCGTCTCCCAAATCAGCCCTCGCCGGGCCGTCGCTGGTCTACTCAACTTGTCTCTCGACCACCGCCCCAAGATCCGGAAGCGAGCCCAGGATGCGCTCAAGAAAGTGCTCAAGAATCCTCCCCCAAGCCCCTCATTGGACCACCCCGCCGCCGACATGTGCGCGCAGGCTGCGTTGAAGAACTTGGAGGATTTGGCAGCCAAGGCAGCTGATTCGCGCAAGGGCAAGAAATCATCGGATTCCACCCATGACCCTGCATTGATCCACGCGCTTCAGCTGGTCAAGACTGTTGCGGCAGCAAGCGGAGGCTGGCCTAGCACCAAGATCGAGTCTCTGTGTGAACTGCTCCTCGGAATTGCCAAGACAGGCAACGAATACATGACCATGGCGGGCTTCGAAATCTTTGAACTCATCTTTGAGAGCATGAGCAACGAGGTTTCTTCTTCCAAGTTGCCACGACTCATGGAGATTATTTCAGAGTTGCGCCCGGCCGCGAACGATACTCAACTAGTACCACCATGGCTCGCCATCCTGTCCAGAGGTTTCGACGTCTCTGCTCAGATTGAGCCAGATGAAACCTTTCTCAAACTGCCCGACCTCTTCTCCATGATTGCAAAGTTTCTCGAATCGCACTCAGAAAATATACGAATTTCAGCTTCAGAGTGTCTGGTGTCCTTCATGGTCAACTGCATTCCTCAGCAGGTTATCCTTGGACCCTCAATCTACGAGGAGAAGATTCTGGACAAGATCAGCAAGACAGCCGAGTCTCTACTCACTGTTCAGTACCAAGCTGCATGGCTGCAGACTTTCAACGTGCTCGGCGCCATGTTCACCTCGTTTAGATGGCAATCCTACCCGCGAATGATGAATATCACCAAAATTATGGGTGAGCTTCGAGAAAACTCCTCATTCCAGAACAAGAAGGAAGCAGATGAAGTTATTGGACAAGCTGTGCAGGCCATGGGGCCCGAGGCCGTCCTTACTACCTTGCCCTTGAATATCATCAAACCTGTCAAGGGCCAGGCCGGACGAGCATGGATGTTTCCCATTCTTAGAGACTACGTCAGCAACACTGAATTGGACCACTTCAAGACGGAAATGGTTCCCCTCAGCGAGCTCATGTTCCAAAAGGTCCTGGATCACGGCTCCGCCGACAAAACGACGGAGATCAAGATCTACGAAACGCTCGTTCAACAGATTTGGGCCACGCTCCCCGGGTATTGCGACCTGCCTTTGGATCTCATGGAAGCTTTTGATCAAGGCTTCGCCGAAATCCTCGCCAACCTTTTGTACAAGCAAGTCGAGCTGCGATTGGACGTTTGCCGAGCGCTCAAGACATTGATCGAGTCTAATCAGGCTATTGCGAGCATCGGAGAAGGTGAAGAGGATTTCATGCTTCAGAGCAGAGTGTCTCGTGACACGGCGCAAAAGAATCTTACCTACCTTGGCCAATACGCCGGAAACATGCTCGCTGTTCTTTTCAACGTATACACACAAACGCTCCCACAAAGCCGAGGTCCGATCTTACAAACGGTCAATGCCTTCCTGAGCATCACGCCACAACAGGAGGTAATGGACACCTTTGGGCGTGTTAGCAAAATGCTTGCCTCGGAGCTGGAGAACACCCAAAAGCCTGATGGGAAAGAGAAAGAGAAAGAGAAAGAGAAAGAGAAAGAGAAAGAGAAAGAGAAAGAGAAAGAGAAGAGCCAAAAGGGCAAAGACCGTATGCCCTCCACTGCACAGACTCTGATGGATCTTGTCATCACCATGTCCGCTTACCTTCCCCGGGACAGCTTTGCCGCCCTGTTTGAAATTGCGACTGTGATTATTCACAAGCAGGATGAGCCGCAGCTCCAGAAGAAGGCCTACAAGCTCATTCCACGACTGGCCGCCATCACTGCTCTCCTCCCCTTCGTCGCCGACAACTCTCTCCATTTCATACCCGCCGTGCTCAGTGAGGTCGTCATTAGCTGCAAGGAGAACAACGAGCGTGCTCGAGAGGCCGCCTACGAGCTCCTTGTTCAGATGGGCCAGCGTATGGTCGACGCCAACGGAGCCAAAATCGACAACAGCAAAGTGCCTCACATGCCCGACGATGCACCCGCCGCAACAGCCAATATTGAGGAATACTTCACCATGGTTAGTGCCGGTCTGGCAGGTAGCACACCACACATGATCTCCGCCTCCATCACCGCCATCAGCCGTCTCCTGTACGAGTTCCGCTCCTCGCTCAGCGAGCAAACTCTTTCCGACCTCGTCCAAACCATGGATCTCTTCCTCACCTCCAACAACCGCGAAATTGTCAAGAGCTGTCTGGGCTTTGTCAAAGTTTGCGTCATCGGCCTCCCCGTCGAGCTCATGATCCCTCGTCTCGCAACCCTCGTCCCCAACCTCATCATCTGGAGCCGCGAGCACAAGGGCCACTTCAAAGCCAAAGTCAAGCACATTCTCGAGCGCATGGTCCGCCGCTTCGGCTACGACCTCGTCCACAAGAACTGCCCAGAGTCGGACAAGAAACTCATCGTTAATATCCGCAAGACCAAAGAACGCACCAAGAAGAAGAAGGATGCCTCCCACGCTGCCGGTGACGAGGACGCCAGCGATGCCGGCTCAGACGATGAGCAGCCCGGCAAGCGTCAACACGATAATGAGTACGACCAAGCCCTCTACAGCAGTGATTCTGATGACTCGGCAGCTTCGGATGACGAAGTCGGCCGACCTAAAAAGAAGTCTTCACAAAAGGGCGGCAAGACCTACATCATCGAAGACGATGACGAACCCCTCGATCTTCTGGACAAGAAGGCCCTGGCCAATATATCCTCGACAAAACCCAACAAATTGCGCAAGCCTACCAGGACCAAGGCCAAGGTCGATCTTGACGGCAAGCTTATCCTCGGCCAGGACAGTGACAAAGACGACGATGCAGATGGCATGGATATTGACAAGCCCGATCCCTCTGGCGTCGGCGCTTATGTCGCGGCCCTCAAGGGCAAAGACGCTGCTAAACGCGGACGGGGCAACAAACTCAAATTCTCCAACAGAAGATCCAACGATGACGACGATATGGATGACATGGATGAGCAAGATGCCGTTGTGATCAAGAACAAGATCGGTCTTGGCAGAAGTGGCAATGATAGAGGAAGGTTCCGTGGACGAGGTGGATCGGGCATAAGAGGGGCAGGAGGCATGAGAGGCAGTGGAGGCATAAGAGGTGGTGGACGAGGAGGAGTTGGATCCCGAGGTGGTTTCGGAGGACGAAGTGGTAGGGGTGGCATTGCAGCGGGCAGGAGAGGATTAGGCGTAGACAAGAAGCATGGCCCTTCTGGGCACGGTGTTGGAAAGCCACGGAAGGGAAGAAATTAACTTGAGCTGCGGGCAGGGAAAAGAAAAGTTCGAGTGGGTTTATAAAGCAGGCAAAATCTCTTGCACATAGAATTGACCAGACTGTTACTGGTGGGATACCCCGAGTCATGACAGTATCGGTGGAAGGTTTTTAATTAGTTTGTTTGTTGTTGGCGTATAGTCGTGTTTTTTTGCTCTGGGCGTTTGGATCAAAATCTAACCTACAGACGCTACCGTGCATATATATATCGATGTAACCTCACGTCGTTGACCCGGATTCAAACATGGTATTGAACGTGTGATCAAATGGCCCACCATAGTATTTACAATGATAAGAATTCGTATCGTATTCATAAACAGCGAATCCAGTCAACACCGAAACAACCCAAGCCCATGAGATAGCATACTAGACCTTGACATCCGCAGGCTTATTCTATACTTGATAAGCCCATCCCCATCTCCGATATCCGCCTTGTCCTCTCACCATGCCGATTTACACGGGTATCTCCGTCACACAAACAAAGTTATGCCAAAGTCGTCATCAGCCGCTGGATGAACAGCAGCTTGATGCATCATCATTCATTAATGGTCGTCATGAAGCAGTTCTATACCAACACCGTTCGCTATGCTCCATGTCGTGTCGTGGCCAGAGTCACAAACGCGGTCGATCAAACAACAACACCGGGGGGGCCGTTTGCCAATGCAGATCAATCAAGCACAATCACATTCTTCGGTTGACCGGACCGAGTACGATGAACCCGCGCAGGGTTTTGATAATGGTCATCATCCGCTGGCCGCTTTCCATGCAACCCATACGAACTCGGGTTATAAGATGGCGGCTCCACTGCGTGCAAGTGGACTTGACTGTCATGTGTGAGTGAATCCTGTCATTGTACGCAATTGATTCGTGGGCAATCCTTACTCTTGCTGATTTGTCCACCTCTGAGCTGAGTATTGTTCCGGCCACTGCTGCGCGGCGACATCTAAGCCAGCCGGTGGCAGATCGTATGTAGTCGGCTGTCGAGAATGTACGGGCGGCTGGTTGCGGAATCTTTCTGCATACGGATTCGGACCTGGTCTGGGAAGCGATACAATCTCAACATCAGGCCTGCCTTGGCTTTCTCGTAGAGTTCTGGACCCTTCCTTGGAGGAAACCACCCTGTAAGACTGTGTGGCTGTGAACGGTTCTTGCTGAAAAGTCGTCAAGCCGTGTTCATCGCCTTGCACCAATCGTATTGACTCTGGGGCCAGAGGAATTCTCTCATAGAAGCCACCTCGATCCTCCATAAGAACCGGATTGGAAAGTGTACCTGGTCGGGATGCATTCACTACAATTCGGTCGGCCCTTGGAGCATAAACAAAGCCTTTTTGTTCATATGATCTGCCGCCAAGTTGCCACGGAGAACTTGGGCGGCCAGAGTCCTGAAGAGATGATCCTTCCGCACGAACGGGGGCAACGTAGAATGGTCCTTCATTTACAAAGCTACCTGGCTGCAACCTTTGAGGGGATTGATCGCTGATTACTCGCCGACTTCCTGAGTGAGCCATATTCTCCCGGAAGGTATCCGTAGATTGACTACTGCTGGTATGAAGGAACGGTTCCTGTGAGCGGGAATGCAAATGATCCACCGTGTCATGTAGCCTGGGAGGTACGGCTCTGACAAATGCTGGCTTCATCGTCTCAGGAGACGCTGGTTCAATAGAGGGCACAAGCATGTCCAACAGGCGATGAGTGATAGGAGACATCAATCTCGACGAGGTGAGGCCATTTGTTTGATGTTCATATGCCGAAGGGTTCAATCCATTACCAAAAGACTGGGACTCGGCAGCATGAGGAACGACAGGTGGAGGTGTACCCATACGACGAGGGAGTGACGGTGAACACCCAGTTCGCAGGCTAGTACTTACCTGAAATCCAGTGGCATGGGTTGGTCGGCCATCATTGTAAGCTATTGGGTCATGCTGGCCGCCTACATGGGATTCCTCTCGAATTTGAGGGCGCAGAGGATCATATTCGCCAATGTCCCGGGTGAGAAAGGCTGGCCCTTGTGCGTTTGGCTCACGGTTCCGTATTATTGCGTCCTGCCATGCGCGATATCTCTTGAATCCGCGCTGGTCCTTCCGGCTGGTTTTTGGACCACGGTCCACAGATGACATGGGATACTTGCCTCTGACTTGAACCAAGGCCCGAACAGGACCCGTGGCTATTCCTGGTTGTTGGCCGCGTTCTATGGCGGCAGTTGGCGGAACGGGTTTTGACTGTTCAGATATCACCATCACAGATGTGGACGAGCCTGAGTCCTCTACGGATGAGTCATCAGTCGTCTCTGCGTCGGACTCGTCACCTTCTGAGTCAGATATAATAACCACTTCACGGAGGATCTCATCGAGCTGATCGCGCCCGGTCTCTTCATCTCCCCGCCACTTGACGATGATGTCGAGACACAGTTCCTCCACAGCCTTGCGAGCCATCTGCCAGCCAGCCTCTTTCAATAATTCGTCATACCTCGTGTGGGCATGTCGAATATGAGCAAGGACTGCCAGTTGAACTCGTCGAGCCAGAGGGATATCGTCGGAAAATCCAACGGGCTGCTCCATTTTGCCATTCGTGCGCTGAGAGAGAATGCGTTCGTCAAAGAGCACTCTGTGAATGAACATGATTGGAAATACTAACCCGTGTAAAAGCATGTTCGATGATGATCTGCCGGTCAGTGTTGGGTATCCGAGGGAAAAGATCACGAAGAGCGGCGTCTGCCTGGGCATGGTATTCTGCCTGGGATTCGGGGATTGATTCCGGCTTCCCGTCTGGCGTCGCCGCATCCGATTGCGGCAAATGTGCTATGCTCTCTCTGGCTGCTTCAACAATGGTTTGCCGGACATGATGACCAAGTCGGTTGACTTGTTGTGAGAGACTGTTGGTGGCCACATTCTGACCAACGTCAGCTATGTGTGCCCAGGTTGGGTGTTACGAGAGCTCGGGAGCGCATACCGATACTATAAAAATCATAGCATCTCTTTCGCGGGAAAGCTCTTTGCATGCTGATGTTAATTTTGGGTTGCCAATGGGAACAAACTCGAAGCCAGGAGGCGGCGTTTTGGCGCGGGTAACCTAGGGAGAGTGAGTCTTCTTGCCAAGGCATCGTGATGAGTAGTTCTTTTGCTCGTCTGTACCTGAACCTCGAGTTTCTTCTTCTTCTCCTTATTCTCGACGAATTCGAAATAGGTATGATGCTTGGATTTGGGAACGCTTGGCTTTGCCACCAGACCTTCGGGAGCTGGTGCCAAATGATCAAACTGAGCTCTCTGGGCTCGTTTGTGCCTCTCTTTTGACCCGTTCGCTCCGGCAGGAAAGATGGCTCTTCGCTTTTCCCTCCCCATGGCTCAACAGACTATTTGCAAGCTTACCATGATGAGATTTGCAAGCGTTTAGCTGGTGATTTTGTCCAAGGTCAGCAGTTAGTGTGGACAAGAGTCTGAAAACGGATCAGACCAGCGTTAACAAAACGAGCACTAATTTCTTAAAACAACGTCAATCGCGACGCTGTATGGAATATTAAAAAGCCCGGGAGCCCAGTGAGATGTCAGATACGCGCAGCCGGGCGATGGAAGATGCCTTTTGAGACCTGGGAGCAGATCTCTTGCTCTGACTTCACCTGTGGCTTCAGCTTCAGAACCAGGCAGAAAGCTTAGTAGAGTTGCTGCGACGACGCCAAAATGTGAACACCACCCACAAACGACGCTGCGGCTGGGCAGGAGCAGAATGTTCAGACGGAGAGTCAGTCAGTCAGTTGAGGTTGACTGGTGGCAAAATGCCAGTTCAAGATGGAATAGGCAAAGAGCCATCAAGGCGGTCTTGAGTTTTGGGTACCGACGTGGTGCCTGGCCGTGTTACCTAATCAATTTTGATTGGACCTGAGTTGCTGAGCGCATGCGGCTGTTGCATCAGTCACGTGGAGCGACAGCATCATTGACCAGACACGCCCAGTCGAAATTCACATCGTGACCAGGTGGCTACAACATTGTTTCGTGTTGCGCCGATGTGAAGAGACCGATATCATGCCGCTGTAGCTTCAATGCATCCTGTGCATATCTTTCTCATATGCTGGCTGGAGCGGTCAGTATCTGTTTTGTCCAGGTGTCATTCTAATGGGCGACGTGCACACACATGTAAAGTAGTCACGATCGACAGGGGTGTTGGATACCGTGGCATCGGATGTTATATGTGTCTAGCTTGCTTAGGTGTCGCCGTGATGGAACCCTGAAAAGGTGTCGCCCGTACGAACTACATACATACAGCATTTTATTGGGTGTGTACGAAGAACCGTGAGACGAGATGTAACGCCTGGCAGGCAGATCCACGAGCCTGACTTTGGCTGCATGTGCCCAAGCAATCCAGCTACAGTAAGCAAGGACTGATCTCGATATGTTTTGTGTGGCCCCGTAAGATTAACTTGCTAAATTGATCTTGAATGGCCCAGGCCTCCCTCTCTTTTTCACCCGGGTTTCTTTCTTTTGAGATACGATGTGGCCGTAACGAACCCTTTCGAATCATCTGTTGCAATGTTTGTATGCCCACCGTCCAGTGTACACCTTCAATATTCGCCAACATTCCAGCTTCTCCCGCGTGACGCAGAACTCTGCGATGTTGATTTCAATTCTTGAGCTTACTGGGCTTCAATGACGCGGTATGTGTCCTGGCCATTTGATGTGTCGTGAACATATTACAACAGGAGGCGGTTTCAAGTTCAGGCCTCAGGGTTCGTCTCCACACCCTCCAATTTGGCTGGTTGTTGACTGTCAGATCCAAGAAGGGAGGCACTAGAGACGAGATGAAATGCCTACGGGGATGGCTCGTACATGCTGTGAATGATTATATGAATGATGAGAGGCAAGAACCATGGTTCAGATCTAACAGAATTTGCCTTGAGAGCGCCTACAGGAACTTTCAAGTGGCAAAAACAGGGCCGGAGCAGTCAAAGCCTGTACATAGCTGGGATTCTTTCGGAAGCCGAAATAATATGACGGCGATGGCGGCTACATTTTGTCTGGTCTTGGGCATTGATGTTAAACTTGTTCTAGCCGCACTGTCACATGGGAACTGCAAAAGTGCACACTCCCCGACATATTATGTAAATGACATTATGTACGGATTACATAACTACACGCCCCACATGGTCTAACGACTGATAGGCTATAGCTAACACTGGCTACAAAAGGTGGAGCTATTAAGGGGTGCTTATGGTCCGTACCAGTAAAAAGTGTTGTTTTATACCAGGATATAACTAATAAACTTTGTGTAGTGCATTGTAGTTTTCTCCATAGTTTAAAAGCGCAACGCTGAGTCGCGGGAAAGCATATGATTGGCTCAATTGTCCTGAGTAGAATCAAACAGGGATTACAAAGAATTCATAAATTTAAGTGGGGCGGATGTGAGACCAGCGTGATGGGACGGGACAATTCAACAACGGCAAAGTCCGCGAGACTGACTGACTGGGTGGTGCGGCGGCTGCGTTTCTGCGAAGTTCCGACGCACTGAGCTTCGGGCGATTCGCAATCCCGATTCCCGACAAATTGGTCTCCAACTTACTCCGTATTACTGTTCCTTCTTATTCCGCAAGAAATGCCCAAAGGATCGAGCTCGAAAGTTGGCGGGAGAAAAGGAAACCAAAACACCGCAATGTTTATCGTGATGCACTGTTAGAACCACACGCTGGCCCGCATTCTGGGATCAAATCTGACGAGAAGCTGCAAACTGTGTTACTTGAAGCCCGGTGAGAAGGATTGTAGACGGCGTCGTCATCTCATCAACAAGTCCGCGGCATGGCCAAGAAAGCTATCTATCATTGGACGAGTAATTGACGAGCCGCTCAACGGGCGCAGCGACTTTGGTGGGGGGCGAGCGCGCCCAACGTTGGTCGCAGCGATCCAATCAAAACCAGCTGCGGCTGGGCAATGCCTTCCCTTTGGCGCAAGAAGCTGACGCGGCCCCCCCTTGATCCCTGCTCGCCTGCGCCAGTCCCCAATATCAGGCCAGCAGGCTTTGCTAGGAGCCTCAGCGCACGTCCAGGCAGGGTCTGGTCGGGACGCTTCCCCCCAGACAGCCGAGAAACACGCCGCCCACAAGGCATCCGTTCCATTCATAGCCACACTTGGCCCCCTTTCCGTCGTCTTCGCTGTCACTCTGTCACTCTGTCACTCTGGTCGACTCGCCGAACGTTCAACCTCTGTCTGATTTTCCATCATCACCATCATCAACGTCGTCGAGAAAACATCGCTTTTGAAAGCATCAGCATCAACCGTTTCAATCGCAACACGCATCATCGGCCCGCCCGGTATCTCACTGTCACCAAACGCCACCCAACCCGGCCACTGTGCCTTCCTCAATAACCGAAGACTCGAAAATGTCGACCTCCGGCGAGAATCACATCGACTTCGACGCGTTGCTCAATTTTCCTCCCGAAGACTACAGCAATAGCTTCAACTCCCCATCGCTCTCACCGACGCCAAGTTCAAAACCCGCTTTCGCCAGCCCGGTGACCGCTGCTGTAACGACCCCAACCCTGCCCACCACCTCTCAGTCCATGAACGGCCCTAGTCACAATTATGGCATGTATCCTCAACAGACTGGCTTCGTCCCTGGCGCCATTGCGCACACCATGGCCGTCAATCAGTCCAATGACACTGGCTACCAGGCTTCCGGTAGCCTGGAGTATCTTTCTGGCCTCAGCCCCGAGACCGATGCTTTCAACTTCAACACCTCTCCCTCGCAAAGTGCTATGGATCTGGAACTCGATTCTCAATCGGATTCGCAGCAGTTCTTTCCTACTATCAACCCAAGCAACATCGAGCAGGACACATCTTCCATGTCGTCACAGAGCAGCAGCGTTGGTCGTCTGTGGCCTGGTGCCCACTCGCAAGCTGCCTTAGCCAAAGCTCAAGCTCAGCAACGTCAGCAGCAGCAGCAATTTTTGCATCAACAGGCTCAGAGACAGACCACTCAGAAGTCTCGCGGGAAAGTTCCCCAGCCCACGGATCCTATTGTCGAGCAGAAGATTACACAGCTCCTGAAATCAATGCGTGCCAAACCCGCCGGTGCTGACGACGATGACCAGTCTGTCAATAACAACCTTCCTAGGGCTAAGAAGGATGAGGAAGATATGGATGAGGACGAGCGTCTGCTAGCCAGTGAGGAGGGCAAGAAGCTCAGCAGCAAGGAGCGACGACAGCTCAGAAACAAAGTTTCCGCCCGTGCTTTCCGCTCCCGTAGAAAGGGTAAGTTACAGTCTCGAACCTTTGACTACATACATGCATATACTAACTAGGTCATCATAGAATACATCACTCAGCTTGAGGCCGAAATTGCCAACAAGGTAAATGAGAATGGTGATTTGAGATGCCAGAATCGGGCCCTTATGGAAGAAAACAAGCGTCTCTCAGATTTGACGCGCATGCTTTTATCTTCCCCGTCTTTCTCAAATTTCTTGGACACTCTCAGCAGCAACTCGGCTGGGCTAAACCAAAGCGCCCCCGTCAAGGTCGAACATACCCAACAACAGGAGCAGATTCAAGTCCTCAAAGATGTGAACCCGTACAATGAGCAGTTTTCTTCGCAGCAGCAAATCGGCATGGCCATGATCCCCGAGTCAGCCATGGATTTCTCACTTCTCAGCCTCGACAACTCAGCATACAACTTCCAGCCTCAGGTTTTCGTTGTCGACACTCCTGAGATGCCCAACATTATTGACACGGCCGTTCTGTCTGGCAAGACAGCTAACTTTGTCGAAGAGTCTCTCTCGTCTGACGAGGAGAAGGTCGAGGTACTGGTAATCGAGCGACCTCTTGAGACCAAAACATCGGAACCTGTTCGCGAGGCTCCTGTCGATGAAGAGTTCGAGGCCGACCCTGAATTCGCTCTATTCCACTCCGAGCCGGCCGCTGTCACTGAGGCACCCAAGAAAATCAACACCGAGAACCTCGCTGTCATTGTTGACATGCTTTTGGTGGCATTGAGTCCGAGAAGATGCTTACTCGCTTCAAACTGGTCGATGCTTCCGAAGAGGAAGAGGAAGAGGAAGCTGCGTTCGCTATGGCTCGAGTCCTGAGAATCAGCGCTGGTGTTGAATCAGTCGTGTCAAGGTTAGAACTTCTGACCATGGGTCTGTAATGATCTTACGCAAGACGTCAACGGTCGAGCATGTCACGACGGCTGAGATGAGAAATTTCTTACGATCTTCTTTGTGCATCATGGGCCATATTTTGGGCGACTTCATCGGCGTTGGCAGAACCAAGGGTTATCTTATCAGTGACAGGAGTACTGGAAATGGGGAACATGTTATTCCTTTCCTTTCTTTCTTTTGCTTCAAGTATATTGCTCTAGCGACGACATATGCTGCATTAAACACCTTGTATAGATAAGAGGCGACAGCCAGGCTTTTTGCCACTCAAATTCTCAAATCAAGTCAATTACGTTCTACTTTGAGCACTTGCATTCCGTGACCCCATGAAACATATCGCTTGTGTGCATGTGTGCATGTGTGCCAAGAAAATGTGCCAAGATGATGTGAAGGCAGGGTCCTTCCCACCTTTTGGAAACGAGGTCAAGGGTTCTTTCCATCTTGGTGTTGCGGGTTCCGCCCAGCTGAAGCGACTTGCCTGCCAAGTTCGACGACTGTTGGGCTTGGAGCTCTGGCCCCTTAAAACGATGGCCCCAACGCGAGCATATTTGCAGTGGTGTGAATGGTGAAAAGGAGCCTCGACCGGCGGCGGAGCGGGCCAAAAGACGGCTGAAATCGCTACAGCGTGTGGTTTTGCTCTGGCTTGCCGGCCTCTCGTCATTGTCAAGTCCTTTTGAGCAGCAGACTGTTATCAATTTTAGTAGCGTTAGTGTGAAACTGTATTATTGTGGCAGGTCTTTTTACGTCATTGTGCTATAAAACTCTTTCGTTCTCGAGCTCTTTAGAGGCTCTCTTGATAAATTTTCTCTTGCTGGGCATAACTGGCAAAACAAAACATTGTGACCTACCAGATTGTCAAGTTCAATGCATTGACAATCCAAAATGAATCGAACAAAAACAGCAATCCAGAGAGCAAGTAAACAAAAAGTGAAATTTAGGTTCCAGGGGGAGTCGAACCCTCGCTGGCGGAATCAGAATCCGCAGTCATAACCGTTAGACCATGGAACCGTTCGGAGCGGTGATCCACTTCGCATGGCAGGTGACTTGATGCGAGTTTGCGGATATTCCGGTATATAGTGACTTCTTATGCCATCTATCAAGCTTCTGACGATTGATAATTCAACCAAGGAGATGTCTCAGTGATGGACTCCTGGACGTTGAGCATCTTTAAACCTTTGGATACTGATGAAATACTTGAGCGGCTCCTCCTGCAACTTTGATGCCGTTTTGCGGTTGGTTCTGATTTGACTTAACCTGCCAGGCCGAAGCTAAGTTTGAGGGCGCACAGTGCTGCTGCTCCGACAAGTGTCGTTCACCTGGCGCAGGTCGTAAAATTCGGAGCACTGCCGATATATTCCAAAGACACTTAAGTTCCCTTGACCAACTTTGTCAATATTAAGCTGAATCCCAATGCATATGTCACTTCATCAAAAGGTGGCAAGGTGCGGGGCGTTTCAAGGCGCGTCCTTCGCTTTGCAAACGGAGACAGATGAGGAGAAATATGAATGTATTGAGTTGGAAATCTTGCCCAGGCACCCACGGCGGGCACATCTGATCCTGAGAATGAATCATCATCATTCTAACCGTCGGTGCTCTTATCAAGCTTTTTCTGCATCACGTTTTGCTGCCTCCAAAATTTGGTTCAGCAAAGCAACGAGTGCTTGTTCTCTGTCGCAATAACAGGGGAGGTCGAAGCGAAAAGACCTGTGTGTGCCCCGCGATCCTGTGCATGCCAAGATTATCTTATCAATCGAGTTGATAGATGCAGTGAGACCTGCCAAGGGGCGTCCGTGGCGCAGGGATGGATCTGGACCTTTTTGTAGAACCTTACAGCAGCTAGTTGACATGCCAACAAGGAGATAACGCTATGCCAGTCAAAGACACCAAAGTACGAAGCTCGTAGTACAAAAGACTATTGATAGACCTGAGCATCCCAGATGGCAGCCGATATGGTCCACAGACGTGGTATCAGGTCGGGACCTACTATGTTACTGGAGATGGTGCCCTTGGGTGCAAGAATATCGAACGAAATGAACCGCAGCGTATCATGATAAGAAGAAGCCGATTAAAGTGACGAGTAATGAGGATACAAGCGAGGATCACCGAGCGCCGTTGTAGTAGTACATCTGGGTCAAGATGACGCTGGACTCATGATCGACCAGCAGATGTGCGGCCAAGTGACCCAGGGTTGGATTGATCGGTGGACCGGCAGTGGCTGAAAGAGGATTAGAGCAGCACCAGCTTCGCCAGGCTACTCTCCTGCGGTAATACTGCTGTGCTGCTGATGAGTCTGCGATTGTAGAGACTGTACGCACGTTGAAGAGTTTTATGCACTGAAGCCAAAATCAACGTCAGGAGATCGAGTTGGGATGCCTGCCATGGGGTGCCTGCCATGGGGTGCCTACCACTGCCTGCCAAGTGCCTGGCTGCAAGTGGATCTTTTGCCCCCCCCCCATTGAGCAAGGGATCCGCAATCCAGGTCCGGTACTTCTACACCAGCGCGAGATCCCCACTGGCGACAAGTCAGGTAGTAGTTTCCGTCCCTGGTGCTCCTTCCGTTTCTCTCCGTCCTTGTCTCCCTCCCCCCCCCCAAAGCAAGCACAGGTTACAGAGCACACAGAGAACTGGGACAGGCAGAGGCAACCCCCCCAAGCCAAACTCCACACAGCTGAGCGTTCAATCCAGTCCCCTCGTCGTGCGAATCATTTACTACACTCACGCTCTCACCCTGCAAGGTTCTGCTGCCACCTTGTGCTCCCACGAATTGCTTTCCGCATCTATCGTTCACAACATAGTTGCGCTTGATTTATACACTACATCGACCGGTCGCATGTAGCGACTCACTCGTCACCACCATGTCGACCGACGTCGTGAGCGCTCCAGAGCCTGTTGACCCTGGGGCAGTCCCCGGATCAGGACCCAGCTCCGACCCATCATCAACAAACCTTGAAGCAGTTGGCTCTGCCCCAATGCCTGTCTCTTCTAACGATGCCGCCAATGTGCAGGAAGAAGCTAAGTGCGCGAAGCCTGCCGCTCCAGTCTTTCTGCATTCGCCCCCCGACAGCAGCAATGCGACCAAATCCGAGGGCAGCGACTCGGAGCTTAGCGAACTCGAAGACGAACCGACCCTCGACGATGCGCCCTCCGTAGAGACGCCAGCTCTGGCACCAGAGCCAGCTGAACGGGCCGAAGATGCAGAAGATATTGGAGAGGTGCTGCCCGACGAATGGTCTGGAGCCGTGCCCATTTTTCGCCCAACATGGCACCAATTTCAAGACTTTCAAAAATTCGTATGTTCTCGAAGCCACAAGATACGGGTGCATTTGACTAATCGTTGGAATTATGTAGATGAAAAAGGTGGATTGTTATGGCATGAAATCCGGCATCATCAAGATCATTCCCCCCAAAGAATGGAAAGACGCCCAACCTCCACTGGACGAACTCGTTAAAACTATTCGGGTCCGGGAGCCCATTAAACAAGACATCATGGGCTCCAATGGAACTTATCGTCAAGTTAATATCCTTCACGGCCGATCGTACAATGTTCCACAGTGGCGGCAACTCTGCGAACAGAGCGAGCACCAGCCTCCGGCCAGACGTGGTGAACGCCGAGCGAACGCTGATAAACCGAGATCGACTCGGTCGCGTCCTGCAGCCCCCAAGTCCACTGTTCCATCACCTCCCAAGAAGCGCGGCAGAGGGCGGCCCGCTAAGAACAAGACCAAGAGGACCACCGAAGAGGTCGAGGAGCGCCCCATGACCCCGGTGTCACCAAAGCCAGAGGCTGATGAGGAGGATTCCAAGGACAAACCAGTTGATTCCATCGAGCAAGAAGAGCCCGAGGAAGACGGGTTCAAGGATTACGAGGAGAAGCCTGGTGCTGGCCGAATGGGAGGTAGAATTGGGGCAATCAAGGCCGCCAAACCGAAGACACAGTCCGTCTCAGCACGCCGAAAGTACAGCAGAAGGGAGGGATCAGCCATGATTGACGAGGCAGCTTTCAAGGACTTCGATTATCAGATGGACATTTCAGAGTTCACCCCGGAACGCTGCGAAGAGCTGGAACGTGCGTATTGGAAGACCCTGACGTATGCCGCACCTCTGTATGGTGCAGATATGATGGGCACCCTCTTCGACGAACGGACAGAAAATTGGAATCTTAACAAGCTTCCCAACCTGCTTGACGTTTTGGGAACGAAAATCCCTGGCGTCAACACAGCATACCTGTACTTTGGCATGTGGAAAGCTACCTTTGCCTGGCATTTGGAAGACGTGGACCTCTACAGCATCAACTATCTTCATTTTGGTGCCCCAAAACAGTGGTACAGCATATCTCAAGCTGATGCGCGTCGCTTTGAGGGAGCTATGAAGAGTGTGTGGCCTGCTGATGCCAAGGCGTGCAGCCAGTTCCTTCGGCACAAGGGATTCCTAATTTCTCCACATCATTTGTTGCAACAATATGGCATCAAGGTGAACAAGGTTGTGTCGTATCCCGGAGAATTCGTCGTGACATATCCTTATGGCTATCACTCAGGCTATAACTTGGGCTATAACTGCGCAGAGGCTGTCAATTTTGCGCTCGACACCTGGCTGGAAATGGGCAAGATTGCGAAAAGGTGTGAATGTGCTCAAGCTCAGGATAGTGTATGGATCAACGTACATGAGATTGAGCGCAGGCTGCGAGGAGAAGAAACCGAGTATGAAGAGACTGATGAAGAGGACGATGAAGACAACGATAACGAACTCTCCGGTCTTCCAACACCTCCAGCAAGCCACGGGGTCAAGTTCAAGGACGCAACAAGAAAGCGAAAGCGAGGCCTGGGTGAAAAGGGCCCGAAGTTGAAAGTCCGGAAGATCAGATTACGACTGAAGACAAAGACCGAACCCCCTTGTTGCCTTTGCCCAAATGATATCGCTCGGTACGAAGTGCTGCCGACAGATGACGCTCGTAAAGCTCACAAGCTATGTGCTCTTTACCTTCCCGAGACGTACATCGACTCTGTCGATGGCAAAGAGATTATCTGCAATATCGGAAGCGTTCACAAGGACAGACTCAGCCTCAAATGCTTGTTTTGTCGCTCAAGGCGTGGAGCGTGCTTCCAATGTTCCCACAAAAAGTGTGCCAGAGGATACCATGCTACTTGTGCTGCTGCTGCAGGCGTCTTTGTCGAGGATCAAGACATTCCTATATTTGACGAGAACGGCATCGAGTACAAAGAACAGGCGTTTGAATTCAGTTGTCGATTCCATCGCGCGAGACGAGATAAGAAGGCTGATGGAGAATCGCTGGAGGGCGACTTGCGCATCCGGGCAGCTGCCAAACAGCTTCACACTGGCGATGTTTGCCAGATGCAATTCCTCAAGGGCGAGATTTTTGCCGGTACTGTGATCGAAAATCGTGAATACGAAGAGACCTTTCTCGTTGACATTCTTCCCCATGGGTATGTCTTCATGTGCAACCCCCCCCCCCCATCCCCACCTTCCTCGACTGTGTGAACCCAGGTAGATGCTAACTGTTTGAAGCGATCGCATTGAGGTGGAATGGAAGTGGCTAATCCTGCCCGAACTCTCCGACTACCACCTGCCAAAGGCTTCTGCGAAAGCCCTTCCCATGCCTGCTTCGCGGAAAGCTAAGGTCGAGCTCAAGGCGAAGAGACTGCAAGACGAGACTCCAAAGAGGGACGACGTCTTTGCCGAAGGCTACAAGTGGGCCGAATTCGTGTCTCACCAAGTGTGTAACAAGGACCAGACCAACGTCGATCTTTCCCGGGCCGAGCAAATTTGGCATTATCTGGGCAAGACATCTACCGAGGCCAGGGCACAGTACACCGAAGACCTGGCGCAGCCGCGTCACAACCCAAAAGGCAACTTTCTGGATACGATCCCCAAGCCTCCCAAACCAACTCCTGCGGCACGGCCTTCATATAATCATCAGTCGTACATTGCCAAAGCGATGACATACTCATACAATCTCGCAGCGAACATGGCGGGAAGTCACGTCTCGTTCGAGAAGCCTTATGTCTACAAACCCAAACCGCTTATTCATGCCAATTCAACGACGTATACGAATCAGCAATTTGCGCCTTGCAATCCACCGGCAGCAGCGGTCGGTTCTGCTCAAACGTTCCATAACTACAACCGTCAGACTCCTACCTATTCGAAACCGCCGGCGATACACCATCAGCCCACGTGTATCGACCCGAATCAAAACTTTTGCTATTCACAAACGCATATAGACCAAGGCAAACTTGCTCACCGGCCCGTTGTCGCTTCAACTGGCCATCAGGGCAAGCCATCGTGGCAAGTCCACTCGTCGGTTTACCAAAAGTACCCGTTCTTTCAGGTAAATCATAACGGGTAAGTCATGGAATATCACCTCTCTCAAGTCATGCAATATCGCTTGCTAACGAATGACGCAAGTGGGTCGTCTAATTATCGAACACCATATGCGCCATATGGAGGATTCACCAATGGATATGAAGGCAATCTCAGAGCACATATGATGTCGAGGAACCCTAATTTTGCAGAGCAACTATCTACTAGCCCGGCGTCGACCGCTCAAGGACTCATTCCACAGGAACAGCAGCAAAAGCAGCAACAGCCGCCGCCGCCGCCGCCGCCGCAACAGCAACAACCACAACAAAGCCAAGCAACTACTGCCACACAGGTACCGAAGCCCAAGCCTCCGCCCCCGACAAAGTCTTTCAAGGTTGGACTTCCCGCTGCATTTCATCTTTCGCTACAATCGACTAAATTAGCCCTGCAGGTTCCGGCAAAAATATCCCCTGTGCCGCTCCCCCCACACGTTGTAGCTGCCATGGCCAAAACGTCGCCACATACTCAAAACACGGGCGCAGAGTCAGAAGGAACGGCGGCTGCGAACCTCACAGCATCAGGATCATGGCAGCCGCAACCAGCCACAGAGAGTTCGGTCCCCCGGCCCGCTCATATGGACTCGGGGGCATTCTCGTCATCACACATGCCATCAGTGAGCGCCGAATGCCAGTCCTACCACGCCCAAAGATCCAGGCCACAGGCCATACCAGCAAGACCAATATCACAACCCATGCAAGAGTTTGCCGATGTACCCGGATCCGAATCTATGCTGTTTATGGACAGGATGATGCAAAATTTGAGGAGGGCGTCTATGAAAGGAGACAGGAGCAGCAATCGGGCTGCTGCCACAGACCTGTACCAGTAACGTGGGAATTCGGCTACGAGGCCCCCCATGCTCGGACAAACTAAAGAAGCAAAACTCTTTTTCCTCCTCTTGCGATCAATCGTGTTCACACAAGAGAAGACGAGGCGGAGGCAGTATTATTACACACAAACGGCGTTGACTTGGAATTGGTATTTCACGGGAAATGACGACGGGTTGTGCCACGCGAGCCCAACATTGTCTTATGGCATGAGAGTCAAGAATTATACAACTTATGGTGGCGGTTCAGTCAGGACTAGCTTTGCACGAATTTATGTACATTCATGAGTCGTTCCTCGAGTCGAGGGACTCAGCGGAGAAGGAAAAGAGGATTTGCGATACTGGGATATGCACGAAATAAACATAATCTTGTCAATTTTACCTAGACGAGACGAGAAGGGCTTGGAAAGACAAGGTCCACCACGTAGAACAGCCAAGAAGGTGATTCGACAGGGAGAAGAGAAAAGTATGCGTTAAAGACAGTGACAGCAGTTTCAGTTTCAGTTTAAGATTCAATAGACGGTAAGCGACGCATGAACGACAATCAATAATAGTCAATGATAGGAGAATGGCTGGCTGAACAGTACTGTCCGTGTCCGACGCCCAACTCGGCTGCAATTGCCGAACCTCTGACGCCATCAAAATGCCTCCACAACTACGGAAACAACCAACCGCGTAAACCGCAGCCCATTCAGTCGCACAAAAATGCTTTGGCAACTTCGCCGCACTTGACACGGCGCCTCACGCCTCATCCTCATCTCAACCGAGCAAACTTCGCTTTTGAGAACAAAGCCTCGCTGCAGCCAACACGCCGTCGTCCCATGTCTCGCATGCATTCATTGTCACGTCTACAATTCGCTCCCACAACATCCACAGCCTCAGCCATCACTCACAAGGTCCCTCGACGCTTCTTCCAAAGCACCGCCATGACCGGGCTCGGCCGAATCAAGCCAGCTGCCAGGGTGTCTGGCCAGAAGCAGGATGTCTGGTAGGAAGCCTTTCCCACGCCCTCTCCTAGCAGTCTCCTAGCAGCCCTTGAGTACATCCATCTGTTCGTGGCCACTGACTCTTCTTGTTCAAAAAAAAAAAAAAAAAAAAAATAAGGTCCATCATCAATGAAGCCGCCGCCGCTTCACCCAAACAGCCCATTGTCAACATGGGACAGGGCTTCTTCGGCTACAACCCCCCGGACTTCATTCTCAACGCGGCAAAGGAGGCCCTTGACCGCGTGGAATGCAACCAGTACTCGCCTACCAAGGGGCGACCGCGGTTGAAGAAGGCCATTGCCGATGCCTACTCGCCCTTCTGGGGGAGGAAGATTGATCCCGAGACCGAGGTGACCATTACCACTGGCGCCAACGAGGGTAGGTGGCTCTGCTGATGCGCCGACGGCTGTTTCTTGTCCCGAACGTTCGGCTGATGTTGTTTCCCTGCAGGTATGCTGAGTGCCTTTATGGCATTTATTGAGCCGGGCGATGAGGTCATCATCTTTGAGCCCTTTTTCGACCAGTAAGCTACTTCAGAAGCAGGAAGGCAGCAAGGCAGGAAGGCCTGCTACTCGATCAAGGGGACAGACTAGGTAGGAGCTGATGATCGGCGCAGGTACATTAGCAACATCGAAATGCCAGGTGGCAAAATCGTCACTGTCCCTTTGCATCCGCCCAGTACTGGCGCAACAAGGACTTCTTCCGCTGCTGACTGGGCAGTGGACTTTGGGGAGTTGGAAAAGGCAATCACGCCCAAGACTAAGATGATTGTCCTCAACACACCACGTATGATCTTTTCACTTTTTTACTTGATCACTGTTCGGTCCCAATCAGATGTATCATCTACTGAGTCATCATAGATAACCCTGTCGGCAAGGTTTTTTCAAAAAAGGAACTCCAAAAGATTGGTCATCTATGCGTCAAGAACGAAATCATCATTCTCTCGGACGAAGTCTACGATCGACTGTACTATGTTCCCTTCACGCGCATGTCCACCTTGTCGCCCGAGATTGAAGCCCTCACCATTACTGTTGGATCGGCAGGCAAGAACTTTTACGCCACTGGCTGGCGAGTCGGTACGTTCTGTCCTCGGTTTCACTCTCCCTCCTTTAATTGGTGATGAAGTAGAACAGCAAGAAACTTGCAGTTTGTGTCACCCCGTTCATCCGCCGCCAGGGCAGTTTGAAAAAGACTAACGACGTTGGGATCCAAATAAAAGGCTGGCTCATGGGTCCCGCCGACCTCATCAAGTACGTCTCGGCCGCCCACACCCGCATCTGCTACTCCTCCGTGTCCCCCCTCCAGGAAGCATGCGCCGTCGGCTTCGAGCAGGCTTCCGCCCAGGGCTTCTGGGACAGCACCATCCACGACATGAAGTCCAAGATGGACCGCTTCAACAAAGTCTGGGACGAGCTGGGCATGCCCTACTCTGACCCCGAGGGCGGGTACTTTGTTCTCGTGAACATGAACAAGGTGAAGCTGCCGGAGGACTATCCGTTCCCCGACCACGTTGCCTCGAGACCGAGGGATTTTAAGCTCGCTTGGTTCCTGATCCAGGAGGTCGGCGTGGCGGCTATTCCGCCGACGGAGTTTTACACGGATAAGAATGCGCACCTGGCCGAGGACTATGTGCGGTTCGCGGTGTGCAAGGATGATGAGGTTCTGGAGGAGGCCAAGAATCGATTGAGGGGGCTGAAGAAGTATATGGAGTAGAATGGGGGCTGCACCATGTGCCTTTGTGCATACTCATGTATGTACCCTTTGTGTATATTCATGTATGTACCTCCTCATCAAAGTGTACCACCCTTGGCGCGTGCGTCTCATTCCCGTTGACGTCCCCTCCATATGCCAGGTATCCGCTCACAGCAGGCTCCCCCGTCTTCATGATATCCTCTGCGTCCCCGTGCACCCATACAGTCTGCATCCCCATGACCACGTGCTGCAGAGTATGGCAATGGACCATCCACACGCCCGGCTGGGTGACTCGCATGCGCCATACCAGCCATCCATGCTTCTCATCCACGCCCACGGTTTTGTCGTACCTGTACAGCAGGGTGGTGTCCCTCAACACGGGTTGTGTTCCCTGGAGCTGCTGCTGCTCCACCACCTCGGGGCTCCAAGCGCCGCGGCCACTGCCCATGTGGTGGTAATGTCGGCCGTGGGCGTGCAGTGGATGAGTGTCTTGGGTTCCGTTGGCGCGGCCTGATGCCGATCGGGCGCCATGCTGTTGAAACACAATCTCGATGACCTCGCCCACCTTGGCGGGGTATGTTTTCGTCTTGGGGTCGAGACCGCCGTTGGCCACGGCTGCCTTGTAGTCTGGCAGGTAGGCCGTTTGATTCCTGTAGAGCGCGACGAGGTACGGCTCTCCAGCCACGGTCAGGGGCCGGGGCGTCTTGTTCCCTTCTGACCAGGCATTGTCGTTGATGGTCCAGATGAAGTACTGGTTCTCAACAAGCTGCGTGTTCAGTATGACGCGGCGGGTGACTTCCTTGGCGGTGGGGGCGTCATTCGGAAAGCGAGGTTGCAGCACGTAGTCGAGATACCCTGCCATGGTGGGAGGGAGCCTCATGGGGGGTCTTTCCGGGTTCCTGTCGCGGGCCAAGCGGCGTACCTTGTCTCTCGGGTTTCCGCAAGTGTTTTTGTACGAGAGGACAGCATAGTTTGTCACCACTTTGGGTCGATCGCGCGACTCGAGCTGCACGTAGTAGTCGAGCCTGCCTTGCCGAAGGAGCTCGGCGCATGATTTGGCATGGAACAATGCGCTGTACCGTTGGCCGGACCCGATTTGCAACAGGTCAACGGGGTACGGCATGGTGTATTGCCCGTCGGCCTCGATTATCTCCAGGCTCTCGTTGCCGTGCTTCTCAATGCCCAGGAGCGCCAAGCTGAGAGCCGTCGCGCCAACAAAGCGGAAGCGGTACGTCTCGCCTGGGTTGACTTTGATGACACTCAGAGCGCGGGTGGACGCATCGACGGCCTTGTAATTGGAGATGGACTTGCCGTTGATGAGCCACCCGTTTGGTTCACCCGACCATCGCATCGGCGAAGATTCGAGACCGCTCTCAATCTCGGCGTCGGTTTGATTCCAATATTCCTGGAGGAAGACGATGCGCTCGCCCTGCGTCTTGTACGGCGGATGACGTGGATCCTCGACAATCAAGGCGCCCGTGGCCGTGTTCGCTTGGAAACCAACATGCGAGTGGTAGTAGTACGTGCCTGCGGTTGACTTTTCCGCCTTCAACTGATAGTCGAAGTAGTGATGCGGTGGAATGGGCCATTGGCTGGCGAGAGGCGTCCCGTCAGAGAAGGGATAGGCTGCGAGAGCTAAGCCGTGCCAGTGCTGATGGGGAGAAAAAAGACAAACAACGGTTAGGGAAAGGGCTTGAATATCCGAGTTTTACTCGTCTTCCCTGGATAGGAGGAAAGGAAAGAAACGCCGCCGCTGCAATGGAGCACGTACCATGGTGAGATTTCGGTGTGCCATGTCATTGTATACTCGGATCCAGACGACCTTGTCCTCTTGGATCCGCAACGTTGGTCCCGGCAAGGAATTGTTGACCAGGACCGATTCTTGGTACATGCCCCCGATGCTGATATTCCGTTGACTTACACTCAGCACAAAGTTGGGTTTGAATGAGCCGTCATGTTTGTGAACTCGCCCTGCCGCCAGGGTCGGTGCGATTGCCAAGCTGAATAGGCCGAATAGCTTCATCTTTGACAGCAGGGCCTCCTCGACTGACCCGGGAAACTGGCCGCTTGGGATGGGTATCAGGGGCAAAATGAAGCAGCGAGCATCGTGAGGAGAGCTTCCTTTTTCAATCCATATTCTTCTCCAGTCCGCTGCACTCGTCCTACTTGAAAATAATCTGCCCCCTATCCGTCAACCCTCAAGGATTGTGGGGATGAAGACATGGAGCCGCTGGGGTCTTGGTGATCAAAGCCAGCTGCCACCCGTGTCAACCCGTGTCCAACCCATGCTGGATCCATGACCAGGAAATAAGCAGGGGCTGCCGACGATACCGACGACGAATAAGAATGCGGCCGCACCGCCCGAGCCCTGGACTTGGTGACAGGGCTTCATGTATGAACTGGCCAGTGAGGCGCCTGTTGCGTCCAGAACTATTTCCATGCATGGGTTGACTCGCGAACAAGGCATATCTCCTTGACTTGTTGTCCACCTTGTGGAGGGACGTTAACTAGGGTCTATATATATCCAATTAGATAAAAGTAAACTAGATACATACATACAGTTTGCGGGCCCCATAGACCCATAAACAACAGCTATTAATAAGATTAATAAGGAGATGAACTGACTGGCTGTCTGACCTCGGGCCCAAGCCGATATTAACGGGCCAACGGCCCACTTCGGGATGTACATATGTAGTTGTCAGAGCCACAGTCAAAGCAGAGCTCAACCGCCAAGACACGAGGTCCTACAGCCTTAGTCTCTTTCTAGTACCTCAGTAGATATGTGATATGTTTTATATAGGTAGATTACACCCCCCCTAGTATAGGTACATGGCTATTTAAGTAGCCGTCCACACCCTCTTACAGGGTCGGACAACCCAAATCATGCAGTTATATCGAACCCTGGCTTCGCGGTCCAACAGTACTACATGTATGTTCGACATGCGGAGTACGCACGGCTGAGTCGGTGGCTATGCTCGGCTCGTTCATGCCGCCAGCTGCCTAACAACGTGAGTAAATGCGGTCCGTACGGTCCGTACGGTCCGCATACATGTAGACTCTGCGTTGGAAGGGATATCTCCCGATTTGCTGAAATAAGAAGGAGACATCAGCCGTCGTTTCTGAAGAGGCAAGGCGAGGCATTTCGCAACACCCCAGGAGAATGAAGATGAGAAAGATACGAGATGGGGGATGTGCACAACAAGTCGTACCCCCAGACAAGCGGGCGTTGCCAATGGATGGATGCAATTGATGGGATGATGATCAAAAAGCAAAAAGCAGGAGCAATTTATCCTCGGCTTCCCCATCGGCCCATCGGCCGACGGGGCCTGCAACCAACCTACCCCAGAGACCGGTGTTGGATCCTCTAGTCGCACCCAACAACGCGATGCCGCCCATGTTGATCATCGTCCATGTCCCAAAATTGTCGTTTGAAGGTAGTACATGCCGAGAGCGAATGAGACCGGCATTGCCTTGAGCCAAAGGTCGACAGGTATGAGGGTTTGAGCGGTCAGGTCGTAAAAAGAAGCAGCATAATAATAGAAGAAGTCTTGGAATAATCTCAGCAACCCCGCCGTGGGATGGAAGTCTATGTTGTAATATGTAGTGGCCTGGCCTGGTGGAGGCCCCCGCAATCGAAGTGCACTGCAAAACGGAAGCGGCCGATGTGCGATGAACCAGAGCCAGACTGCTTACCAGCTGGCGGATTGTCAGCTGGCGGATTATTACACATCGACGGCCGCAGCTGTCAAACGGCTGTCTGTCGGCAGGGCAGGCATGAGTTGAACGAGTTGAACCAGACCGGACATCACCCACCCCACCCCGTCCAAGTCCCCCCAAATCGCCAGCCAGCCGCATTGTCGCCACCCGTCTGGCTCAAGGTGGACAACGCCGCCGTCCTCCAGCTCCCAAAGTTTCCTCTTCTCCAGCCTCAACTCCAAAACCTCTGCTGACCCCTCACAACTAAGTCTCGTCCCGCTCGCCTTTCCTCTGAATCGTTTTGGGTCTGCGCTGCTTGCTTGCTGTGCATGTTTGCCCAGGGCTCCTGCGTACTACGTTCTCTGCCCGTTCATCTTGTTGTATAATTAGCATCCATCTCGGCGGTGGCATCATAGTCACTTTTTGGACTTATTCGTGAGACTAACTACAGACCTCTGTTCGATTTCTCGGCAACAGTACCTTCACCAGTCATGGCTCCCATTGCTGCTTCATCAGAGCCAGAGCCTTTCCCAGAGACTCTTGAAGCTCTTACGGCCAACTTCGACGATACCCTGCGCTTCTACCTAAACGGTGCCAAGGTGGTCTTGGACGACATAGACCCCGAAATCACCGTTTTGGAATATCTTCGAGCCATCGGCCTGACAGGGACAAAATTGTATGCTGTTCCCACTCCACGCCCTTTTCTTCGAATCAGGCCAACATTTTACTAACCCACGTAATACCCATCCTCGTATAGGGGCTGCGGAGAAGGTGGATGCGGTGCATGCACAGTCGTCGTCAGTCAATACAACCCTACCACAAAACAGGTTTATCATGCCAGTGTCAATGCTTGTCTTGCACCGCTGGTCAGTCTAGACGGCAAACATGTAATCACCATTGAGGGCATCGGTAACACAAAACGCCCACATCCTACCCAAGAACGGGTGGCAAAGGGTCACGGTAGTCAATGCGGCTTCTGCACTCCCGGTATCGTCATGAGCTTGTACGCCCTGCTGAGGAATAACAATACACCCACCATGCATGATATGGAAGAGTGTTTCGACGGTAACTTGTGTCGTTGCACCGGGTACCGGCCTATTCTCGATGCCGCCAATACATTCAGTGTCGAGCAATCTTTCCCCAAGGGTTTGCCTACCAAGTCAGCTACTGGCGGTTGCTGCAAAGACAATGGAGCCTCGCAAGCCTGTGGCAGCAGTGGACGCTGCCATAGTGAAACCGACGGATCCAAGAGGACAAATGGAAGTCTCTACGTTGAGGCAAGTGGAATCAGTCTAGATGGTGGTTCCCAGACGAGCAACGGAAATGGCACAACGAATGGCATCGAAGATGGAACATCGCAAGCCAATAGAGGCGGCTGCTGTATGTCCAACGGCAACGGCCCACCGGCTGGAGGGTGCTGCATGCAAAAGAACGGGCTGAATGACCAGCTCATTAAGCGATTTAATCCGCCCGGATTCATAGAGTACAACCCTGATACGGAACTCATTTTCCCACCTGCCTTGAAGAAGCACGAGCTGCGGCCACTTGCATTTGGTAACAAACGGAAAAGATGGTATCGACCAACAACACTGGACCAGCTCCTCCAGATTAAACGAGTTCACCCTCAGGCCAAGATCATTGGTGGGAGTAGCGAGACTCATATCGAGATCAAATTCAAGGCTCTCCAGTATCCCGCCTCGGTTTTTGTCGGCGATATAGCAGAGCTCAGGCAATATGAGTTCAAAGAAGATCATATCGAGATTGGCGGTAACGTCGTCTTGACGGACCTGGAGGGTATCTGTAAGAAAGCCATCGAGCACTATGGCCACGGACGAGGGCAGGTGTTTGAGAATATTATGAAGCAGCTCAAGTTTTTTGCTGGAAGACAAATTCGAAATGTCGGCACGCCTGCTGGTAATCTGGCAACTGCCTCGCCCATCTCTGACTTGAACCCAGCGCTCTGGGCTGCTGACGCCGTCCTTGTGACCAAGTCAGCAACTCAGGAGACAGAGATCCCCATGTCATCATTCTTCACCGGATATCGAAAGACGGCTCTATCCCAGGATGCAATCATCGCATCCATAAGAATACCCGTGACCGCGGCGAAGAACGAGTTCTACCGAGCCTACAAGCAGGCCAAGCGGAAGGATGATGACATTGCCATTGTAACTGGCGCGCTAAGAGTCAAGCTGAACGACGAAGGTCTCGTCTCCGAATGTAGCTTGATTTACGGTGGCATGGCTGCTACTACGTGCTCCGCAAAGAAAGCCACCGCATATGTCATTGGCAAAAAGTTTGCCGAGCTCGAGACTTTGGAAGGCGTTATGAATGCTTTGGGTGAAGACTTCGACATGCAGTTCAGCGTCCCCGGAGGCATGGCTTCCTACAGAAAAGCACTTGCTCTTGGATTTTTCTATCGTTTCTATCACGATGTTCTGACAAATATGGATGGAAAAAGCAAGCATGTGGACAAGGAAGCCATCGACGAGCTCGAAAGGGCTCTGTCAAAAGGTACTGTTGACGAGACATCTGCGGCCGCCTACGAGCGAGAGGTTACCGGAAAATCGAACCCTCATCTCGCTGCTTTGAGGCAAACCACAGGTGAGGCCCAGTACACGGATGATATACCCGCTCTGAAGAATGAACTTTTTGGATGCTGGGTCCTGTCGACAAAAGCTCACGCCAAGATCAAGTCGGTTGACTACTCCCAAGCGCTTGACATGCCTGGCGTGGTCGACTTTATTGACAAAAACGACATGCCTTCTGCCGACGCCAACAAGTTTGGGCCACCAAACTTTGACGAGGTATTCTTCGCCGAGGGGGAGGTTCACACAGCCGGACAAGCCATTGCCATGGTTCTGGCCACCTCGGCCAACAGAGCAGCTGAAGCAGCCAGAGCCGTCAAGGTCGAATATGAAGAGCTGCCCGCCATTTTGACCATGGAAGAGGCCATTGCCAAAAAGAGCTTTCACCCTGTGTATCGAGAGATCAGAAAGGGCGACGCCGAAGGTGCTTTCGAAGACTGCGACCACGTCTTTACGGGTACAGCTCGCATGGGTGGGCAAGAACACTTTTACCTCGAGACCAATGCCTGCGTTGCCGTGCCTAAGCGCGAGGATGGGGAAATGGAGCTCTTTGCCAGTACGCAGAATGCCAACGAAACGTAAGTTGACAGAGAAGCTCCCAACTTACACATGCCCATTCCCATTCTTGCACTTACCCTGTGAGAAACAAATCATGCTGATACTCTCGCCTGTAGTCAGGTATTTGCGGCCCGAGTCTGTGATGTGCCAGCTAACAGAATCAATGTCAGAGTGAAGAGACTTGGCGGCGGGTTCGGCGGCAAAGAGTCACGATCTGTGATTCTCAGTTCTGCTGTTGCCTTGGCTGCCCACAAAACAGGAAGACCAGTCCGTTGCATGTTGACTCGAGAGGAGGACATGGTCACCATGGGTCAGAGGCATCCTTTCCTGACCTACTACAAGGTCGGCGTCAACAAAGATGGAAAGATCCAGGCCGTCGACCTCGACATCTACAGCAACGCCGGATGGACCTTCGATCTCAGCACCGCCGTGCTCGAGCGCTCCTTGTCCCACTCTGACGGATGTTACTTCATACCCAACATGTACGTCCGTGGTCGAATCTGCAGGACGAATACGGTCTCCAATACGGCATTCCGAGGATTCGGTGGCCCTCAAGGCATGTTCATCGCCGAGACGTACATGGAGGAGGTAGCAGACCGTTTGGGTATGCCTGTCGAACAACTCCGTGAAATCAACTTTTACAAACCCCACGGCATCACGCATTTCAACCAGGTCATTGAAGACTGGCACGTACCACTCATGTACAAGCAAGTCAAGGATGAGAGCGACTACAACCTCCGCAAAGCGGCCGCGTCCATGTTCAACGACGACTACAAGTGGCGCAAGCGAGGAATGGCCATGATCCCCACCAAGTTTGGCATCTCTTTCACCGCGCTGTTCCTCAACCAAGCCGGCTCCCTGGTACACATCTACCACGACGGGTCTATTCTGGTTGCCCACGGCGGTATGGAAATGGGCCAAGGTCTACATACCAAAATCGCCATGATTGTCGCGCAGGCTCTCAAGGTGCCTCTCGAGACTGTCTTGATCTCCGAGACGGCCACCAACACCGTCGCCAATGCGTCTGCCACAGCCGCGTCTGCCTCGTCGGACCTCAACGGCTATGCGGCCTTCAACGCCTGCCAGCAGCTCAACGAGCGATTGGCTCCCTACCGCGCCAGACTCGGCGACAAGGCCACCATGAAGGACATTGCCCACGCGGCGTACACGGACCGCGTGAATCTCTCGGCACAGGGCTTCTACAAGACTCCCGATATTGGGTACGTATGGGGCGAGAACAAGGGCAAGATGTTCTTCTACTTCACGCAAGGCGTGGCGGCGGCCGAGGTGGAAATCGACACGCTGACGGGAACATGGACGTGCCTCCGGGCTGACATCAAAATGGACGTCGGCCATTCCATCAACCCGTCCATCGACTATGGTCAAATCCAAGGCGCCTTCGTCCAGGGAATGGGTCTCTTCACCATGGAGGAATCCCTCTGGGTACGCAATGGCCCCATGGCAGGTAACCTGTTCACAAGGGGACCAGGAGCCTACAAGATCCCCGGCTTCCGAGACATCCCCCAACAGTTCAATGTCACGCTCCTCAAAGACGTGGAGTGGAAAGAGCTGCGTACCATCCAGCGAAGCAGAGGTGTGGGAGAACCGCCGCTCTTCATGGGCAGCGCCGTCTTCTTCGCCATCAGAGACGCCCTCAAGTCGGCAAGGAAGGTGGCTGGTGTGGGGGCCACGGTGGGGAAGGACCACTGCGAGGGACTTCTCAGGTTAGAAAGTCCCGCGACGCCAGAACGCATCAGATTGGCTTGTGAAGATGACATCATGAGGAGAGCAAGGGTGACGCCCAAGGAGGGAGAGCAGAGCTTCTTTGTGGTGATTTGAAATGTTCGGGAGGGGCTGATTTTTGTTTCACGTTCATATGAAGTAAGGCCCGGGAAATGATGAGACCTGATGAGGCCAGGATTTTATGAAGGGTTTTCTTTTTTTTTTTTTTTTGGAAATGTGGGAGATGACACATGATTGAAAACGAATGGATTATGAAAATGTGAAATGCAAAGTACAATGTTCAGAGGGAAAATATGCACGAGCCGAAGCATGTATGATAGCCGAGCAAGGTGGAAGAGGACGCCCTGGGAGCAGGCAGCCACTAGCCGGGCAAAAATCCGAGAAGATGCCGAGTAGAGGAACTCAGGACGGCAAGTTCGAGACCGAGGCCAAGGCCGAAATTTCCTCTCCCGAGACTATTCATGTCCGTGACGACCCCGGATGGGAGGGCGGGCTCAGTGCTCCGTAATAAAAATCAATGTAGACCAATCAGCCAGTGCGTATTTCAATTGATAACATGGAGCATTTGATGGCAATGGCGGAAGAAAGTGCAGATGCACGAGATGCTCACACGGCCCATCCATGTGAAAATAAGTATGCTTGCCAGGCGGAGCTGATTGTACGTTCAATTCGCTAGTAGAGGTGCAGATGGGATGACTTGATGACTCGGGAAAAGACGAAGGAACGAAGGAAGGAAGGAGAAGGAGCTGACCAGCGTGGCCACCGCGGTGCAGCTGCAAAGGCTGGGGACGGGGACCCCTCGCTGGCCTGCGGCGGCCTGCCTGGCCTGGCCTTGGGCTTGTTAGCGGCATCGCCGGCATGTGTCGAGGTCGAGTTGGTTGGTTTGCTCTCGTGCCTCTTCTTCAGCTTTCTCCGCGCCTTCACATTCAACCTCGTTGACCTCGTTGCTCACCAGTCTCCCTGACCTGCGACCTGCGAGTGCGTATCTTCCTAGGTTGAGCCATTCACGAATCTCCTGGCTCGCGACCTGCGGCGCCGACGCGCAAATATCCCCCCCCCCCCTGCATACGATCTTGCATATTATTACCCAGAGCCAGCTAAAACCACCACCACCCCTTCTGCCCGCCAACAAAAAGTCGTGGGCGCGAATTGGCGAACCAGGTTGAAATTGCTCCGGGCTTGTTGCACAAATCCCCGGCTTATACGCTATCCCTCGCGATCCGACAAGCCCAGCATGCCGTATTGCCCTTTGGCGCCATCGTAACAAGGAACTCGAGCCGAGCCACATGGGACAAGGCTGCAACTTCCCGACGAGAGCAAATCACGACACGACCGGCCGTCTGTCCTGCGTAACGTCCAGAACCAATGGAACGAGCACCGACGGAGTAGCCGGGACCTCCATCATGGACGAAGAAACCAGAGCGACTGAGCGCGCCAAAGCCAACACGGCGGATAAGCCCGACGCCAAGGATCGCGACAAAAGCAATGGCAATGGCAATGGCACATTCAACTCCAAAAGCCCCAAGAAGCGGCGCAAGGTGAATCATGGTACGCCAATATTGATCTCATGTCTACACCCATCATGTTCTCGTGAACGAGTCCCGGCCAAAGAAGACCTCTTGGGTATATACATTGTTTTGCGCAGGCTGTTCTCCGTCGTGCGTCGACATATACTCGGCACTCCGACAGTCTGACCCTTTGCCCTTGTCTTTGAGCGGTTGCGCAAAATATTACCAGAGAACATGTTCACAGTAGCTAACTTCTGCCAACAGCCTGTGTATATTGTCGAAGATCCGTGAGTTCTGTCTGCCGGCTTTCCATCTCTCTGTCGGACGGGAGCTTCCTTCCAGGGACAGACCAGGCTTGCTTCCGCGCCTGTCTCGTCGTGCCCGTCGTCGTGCCCGTCGTCGTCATCATCATCGTCATTGTCAGGGCAGATAATGCTAACCCCCCTCTCCCGTAGCACATGACTTGCGATCTTGTACGTATGACATGGACCACGTAGTCGTGATAGAGGGCCTACCACTCTTGCCCCTTTGCAATGAATCTGCGGCGAGGTTGCTCTGCCGCCAACTGCGCCTCCCCCCAATATCTATCCTTACCCCCCTTATGCAGCTCCACTAATGTTGTGTACAGGAGAGGCCATGTACCAGATGTATCAAACGTAACATTGGACATCTTTGCCACGACGAACCCCGTGACGCCGACACAAAGAAGCTGAAGAATGGCAAAGCTCCCTCATCAGTTGACGAGTCAGACGCACAATCACAAGCACCCTCAGACGTGGCTAGGAGTTCAATATCGAGTACCATGGGCCCACCGCCTTTTGACGGCATGCGACAGCGCTCTGGTTCCAGTTTTGCCGCTGGAGGCGTTCTCGGCCAAGGAAATACCATGCCGTTGGTGACACCAGGTTCCGGCTCAGGCTTGCAAGAGAACGGCCTGAATAACGGCGGCACGGGAAATGCTAACCAATGTGAGTTGCTGCCCAGCGTGTCCCAAGCCGTTCATCATGGATCAGCAATTATTTTGGGTTCCCCTTCTTGCCCAGACAAAGACTGCCATTTTCTGGCAATTTTCTCCGAAGGGCTTGCTTTTTTGGTTATTGCAGACATGTCCCTGTTTGCCGTCTGCTGATTAGCTCGTAGTTTCCGGTATTTCAGATGCTTGGCTCACTGCGCAGAATTACAATGACATGAGCTCGTACAATCCAAACTATATGATTGCTCCCCATGTTACACACGAATTCAACTTACTTAATGACCTGCTTCATAACGGCTTGCTTGACGACAATCATTTGACAGGAGACGAATCTCGACAACTGACGGCGCTGGGTCAAGCAAACCAATCCGACATGCTGTCTGGCTTTGGAGGCACTTCCGGCCTCTCTGCGAGCAGTTCGGCGCCTCCAAGTGGCCGCACAGGCAATCTGATGCCTCCTCCACCAAAGGATGGCAAAGGAAACAAAAGAAGTGCAAATTCAACGTCGGATAAGACTCACGAGTACTACTTACAGGCCGCTGATCCGTCAGGTAATGACAATGCCGAGGAACGAATGGCTCGAGTGCTGCACGCTAAGTATGATGCGGGCTTGCTAAAACCTTTCAACTATATCAACGGCTACGCTCGACTCGGCAAATACCTGGATGGTCATATTGCGGCGTCGTCGAAACAAAAGATTCTGCGAACAATCAACCAGTTTCGGCCAAAATTCAGGGAAAAGGCTCAAGGCTTGACCGACATGCAACTGGTCATTGTCGAGATGTGGTTCGAGAAGCAGTTGATGGACTATGATCGCGTGTTTGCATCCATGGCCGTCCCTGCGTGCTGCTGGAGACGAACAGGAGAGATATTTAGGGGTAATAAGGAGATGGCTGAGCTCATCAACGTACCTGTAGATCAACTTCGCGATGTAAGATGCTCCGCTCGTTCCACGTCGGTACAACTGTGAGGCGCGTTTCTTCTGGGTGTCCTGTACTAACATCTCGAGTACAGGGCAAAATTGCCTTGCACGAGATTTTGACCGAAGAATCAATGGTGCGGTACTGGGAAGAATTCGGCACAATCGCCTTCGATCCGGCTCATGATACATTGCTGACAGCATGCTCCCTGAAAAACCCGAGCGATGCGTCTGACCATCCTGTCGTCAAGTGCTGCTTCTCCTTCACAATTCGTCGCGATGATCACAAATTGTACGTCTTGATGGTTTGGACCCCTACATGATGCCACATCAGCTAACAACAACAACAACAACAACAACAACAACAACATCATCATCAGGCCAGCTTTGATTGTGGGCAATTTTTTGCCTCATGACCCTTCCCCGAATTGATATTTCAAGATGTCGGGATAAGTCGCGCGCAATAAAACACAACGATTGCAACTTTTGCTGTGATGGCGCTGGCGTCTTGTTGATTTCAGTATATCAATACAATATAGGAAAGCACGCGCTTTCCCGCAAGTGCAGTTAGCCCAGGAGGTGCCTAGCAATAAAAGCCCATCGTGAAGGCGATATCTGAGGATCAAGGATATCTTGCAAAGTAGAAAACCAATCACCGTGAGTGAGCATTTTGCGGAAGGAGCGTGCGCGCGCAAGCCTTTGCTGAACTCGCCTGGGACAGGGAAGGAGCGAGCCTGTCGTACTGATGCTTTCCACGTCTCCAGTCTCTCCAGTCTCTCGAGCCCTCAACATGTCACTGCCTTGTACCCCGCGCATCTCTTCCTGTTGAATTGAATGTCTTGTCTTGCGTCATGAAGGACTATACAATTTGTACTCCGAAGAAAGTGGATGATGTGATTGGTATGTGACCATTCGGCAGTTCGCATTACAATCATTGAGGCCAACCCAATTGCTGAATTATCTTCCTTACCAGATGTATTGGACAGCCTGCTGTCCAAACTAACAGCCCACTCGTTCGACAATGCCCATCTTGAACCTCTCTTCGCTGATCTAGAAAGCACAATTCATTTAGTCAACCTGTGGGTGACAACCCCGAAAAACATGGACAAATCAAAACGGCCAAGACGCTTCGAATTACAGTGTCACAAGCTTTGGAATATTTGTGTACGGTCAAGAAGAAGTTTGGCTGTCCAGACGGAGCCCGAAATAACCCGTAAGAAGGGGAATAAAGCCCTAATGTCTGTTTGGTTGCTATCCTTTCTCTGCTTGGAGCTGAGCCAAATCTGGTCTGACGAGCCGAGGGACCAGACAAAGAGAGCTGCGTATTTGATGAGTCTTATGGTGCCTGTTGCGAAGGCCAGCATCAATGATTTGGATTTCGAAACTGCTCGACTAGCGCTACAAAGGGGTGCAGCACACCTCGATAACTTGAGCCTCGCCGCAACCCGAGTTGAGAAGCAGCTTCCACATAACAGTACCTCCTTCAACCTTCAAGTCAACCTTCAAGCCAAGTACTACGCTATGAGAATTTGGTTGGTGAGTGCATCGAGGTACCATGAAGGCCCAAGTCTACTGACAATGAAAAGTCATGGCAGGAAGATTGCCTTGATGTAGCGGAGCATATGTTCTCCAAGGCCGACGCCTTCCGCGGGGCCCTTGATGTTGATTCGGCTGAAATCCTGGCTGAAATGATACAAAGAGTTGGTTCCGCTTTACTTTCGAGAAACAACGTCGACCACGGACTCGCATGGCTACACCGAGCTGATTCTATTTTATGTTTAAAGACTGGTGAACTATCCGCTCGGGGGCGACATTTATATCTGGCAGTATGCAACGATTTGATATCTCATTTCCTTCCTGGATCTCCCCGTGAGAACTTAGAAGAAGTTGAAAAAATAATTCAACAGGCTCAGTCAGTCCTCGGAGACGACCCGATCTTGCACCACTGGTGGCTCAGAGCACATGATTTCATGCAGGGTGGCGTGTGCGATGACGACGAAGACAGATATTCTGAGGCCTTGAAACGTTTGATCTTGATAACAGAGTCACATGACAGCTTCCTGCCTCTCATATTAAATCATCTCAGAAGTTTTAGGCGCAAAAGCCCTACTCGTGCTGCTGACCTGCTCACCCAACTCTTACTAGAGCCCGATGTGGTCGGTAGAAACGCGCAGTGTATCGGGAGAATACTATTCTTGCGGATATTCATCGTATCAGATAAAGAAAGACATGATGAGGAATGCGAACACCTTTCAGACATCATCAATCGAGTTCACGACCAAATTTCAACACCAATTGCATCTTTTGCCGTGGACTTATGCCATTCCGTGAGATACTTCCCACGCAATAGCAATAAAATACTGGGGCATTTGCTCATTCTTCACAGTTAATGTGGGAGAAAATAAAGTCTGCCTCAGTTTCGGAAAACATTGACCTCGTTGAATTCTGGTGCGAATTAGCGCTTCGCCCACTATTCAGCAGTAGCGGTAAACAAGGCATCGGCAAATTTATCCGTAATTTCCTCCTCTGTGGACTTAGACGGAACGAACTACATATTCATGACTATGAACCTGATTCCATTCATAGCTTCTGTGGAGATGACGTTAGTCTTACACATTACTTGAGTTTCAAAGCCTCTTTGCTCAGCTAGAACCACGAGCTAGGCTTCAAAACCTTACAGAATATGGTCAGCACGAGGGACCTCTACAGAGGCCAGGACTTGTTATACGCCTGTCTCAGTCAAGCTGGCAGTGGACAAGACCGAGAGTTCATACTGAGCACTCTTCAGTCCTTGGTCAAGACATGCGACGAGCCGGGGGCTGCTGATTCCATCAACTTGCCTCTTCTGCTGCGGTGTACAATACGTGTTCTACGGGCAGCAGACCAAGATGAGTACGGACAACTCAAGCACTTGGATGAGGCTAATCTAGCCCTCGACACGTGTAGACTTTTTGATAGCGGTGAGCCATTTGCAGCGCTCCAAGACGTTCATGCAAACGCTAATGGCTTGAAAACAATCCTTAGCCGCAAAACACGCGGTTCGTGACCTAGCAAATGTCATCGACGACAGGTGCTTCACCATCCAAGAACTCGACTGGTTTCGAAAAAATTCGTATAATATAGGCATTCTTACATGCCCTGATTGGCAGCCTCGTCAGACGATCCGTCTTCTGAACGCCTGCCTTACCTTCATTACATGCTATCCCACCGACATTGCCGTCCCGCCAGACAAAACTACCGAACTCGCTCTCACTATTCTCCGTTGCCACTTCATCATCTCCGCCAGCCTTCTTAAACAAGCGCGAGTAGATGATGATCCAAGCGGTCTCCATCACTATCAAGCGATGAGACGCCACATTGCAGAGTACGGTACCACCTTGCAGACGAAGCCCTTGTCCATCGACGCCCACACGCAACACGATCTAAACACCAAATACGCCACACTCTTAGTATACGACCTCGAGGCAGCGATTCACCTAGCTCACTACGCAGACATCACCACAATAGTAACACTCCAGCAACCCCTCGGGAACATCCTAGCCTGCAAAGCAATGGGCGACGTACTTCTTAAATCGTCAGCACCCCCCGAAAGTATAGCCCCCAATCCCCTGCTAAATCTTGTGTGTCTCCCCAAAAACACTCTTGCACTAATAAGAACAGTTCTCTTCAGTGCACTCAAGCTTATCATCAACGAGATACACACTCTCGAGAACTTTGATGCCGCCAAACTAGCAAAGTACCTACGATGCTTATTTCACGTCCTCCTTCCAAAAGACGATGCTCTTGCCCTCGAGATGCTGGACCAGTTTACACAAGTTACTTTGGAAAGCAAAGCTGTCGGCATGTCCCTTCCAACTATACAAATAGAATGGTTTGTGGTCAGGACCTTCAACCACGCGCTAGACCAATATGTTCAGTTTCGAGAACAGACCTGCCGAGTATGGGCCTCCAAGGCTATGAAGCTGGCCGACTTGGTGGAAGACGGCGGTGTCTTGGTCAACAATTTGCGAACGAGGTTTGGGCAGTTGCGTTTTCAGAATGAAGTTGGTGTCTCTACATGATGAAAGGGAGAGAGAAATGTGTAGAAAGGGAAACATCGATGCAATGATTAACTTCGCGCAGACAGGCTTGAAAGTAGTGTGGTACGTACAATCGTACCTTGGTTATAGACCTTGATTCAGAGATATTTACATGTAGCTAGCTGTAGTGACGGACAAAGGAATTCGTTTCAGCATCGACTTGGAAAGTCGAATCGTAATTAAGTTGCAAATGGGCAATGCACATCTTTTCATGAGGACGACGAACTGAAAGAGCAAAGACGACTCCAGCAAAAAAAAAAAAAAAAAAGGTACAGGCAGAACGTTCAAATTGGAAAAGACAATCAAAGATGAAGTGATAAGCTGCAAACAATAGTTTCGTAAATCAGATAGCCGCTCATGCAATTCCGTGGTATCTCCAAGCTCTTGAATCATGCCAACCAAATGACCGCTGCCAGCCATGACGCGCACCCAAAAAATAGACAGGCCGAAAAAAGCATTAAAAAAAAGATGAATGATGATGCAAAGAAAAAAAAGAAAAAGTCAGGAAGGGGGGTTATAAAAGCAAGGAAGAAAAAGCGACGGCTCTTTCGTTATTGTCCATTTCCCACTACACCGCAGTCAAAATCGCCGCGCAATGCAACACACACAAGGGGCCGCAAGCATGGACTTCGTCAGATGATATTGGCAATGCTAATGCGTTCTGCGCCTCGTTTTGGTCCCGGAGGAATGACCTCTCCTCTATAGCTAGCAACGTACCTGGACGTCTCGGGAAGCCGGGGAATATCAACTTTGGCAACGGGAGATTCGCTCTTAATCTGTGGAGGCGCGGGCGCCGCGGGATGTGAGACCGGGGTCCAAGAAGGATTAGCCGACCCAGTGCCTCGAGCCATAGACTCCAGACGGGCCCAGCCGATCCAGTCCTTGCGCTCTTCTTCTATCAACCCGGTTCTCTGCTCAGAACTAAACAAGACGTTCTCGTTTGAAATGTGCTGTCCCCGAGTAGCCAAGTCCGTTTTCGAGGGCGTTTCATCACGATCTTGGAAGGACCAAAGCCAAGACCGATTTGGAGAGGCTTGGACATCAGCAGAGACAAAGGCAAGAAGCTCTTCATCCCGACCAAGGGACACGATCAATGCGGCTTGATCAACGGAAGACCGACGTGACAGGTAGTTGGCGTGTTCAGCACGCTTGGTGCTCAAAGTTTTCACAAAGAATGCGAGGAATCGCCCGCAGGATAATGTTATGTCTCGTCGAGCATCGATAGAGGCCAAGGCTCGAATACACGTGGTCGCGTGATCGAGATAGCCGGTCAATAGGAGGAACAAAGTCGACCGGAAGATGTGGGTGGTAAGAAGAGCTGTTGTTCCCTCGGCGGCAGATTTGGTACGGCTGATGAGCGATGCCGTCTCCAAAGCGACGTGAGTGCACGTCTCAACGGCAGCCAGACGAACCTCGGGGGGACAATTTGGCGACAGGTTGTGCCTATGAAGGAGCAAGCGAGCGTGGAAAAGATAGGCCAAAGGTGCAAGGAAATGGGGCGCCAATGCAACCGTGCTCGCGGGATCACAAGCTGGAGGGAAAGTACTGAGGCACTTCTTGAAATGGGTGTCAAACGTGATCAGCTGGTCTGCCGACAGTACTGGACTCTCCATTGCCTTGACTAGTGCCGTATATGACCGCACGACATGAATGACGGCCAAAAGCGAATGCGTCAATGGTTCAGCGCCATTTGGCACTCGCATCCCATCCTCGCGGAGGTATTGATCGTCCACTGCTGCCGGCAACGAAACATCGCAATCCGCATCATCAATGAGGAATGGGTGTCCCATTTCCGTAGCCATGGTTCGATCAAGAATGTAGATGGCCCACCACGTTCTGCGGCGCATTTCTCCTTCAATAACCGACCAAGACCCGGACTCGGAGTAAAGCCCAAGATCTTGACCGACTCGAACTGCATTTCCGAGCCAGTTCCACGCAGCAGATTTGAGGTTCATTTCGTTCAGACAAATGGTGATGAGCACCAGGGCTCGAGCATTGTCCAGGCTGTAATGATTATTCCACGGATCCATCACCTGGCGAGCGGATTCCAGAAATTCGGCAGGGCGATAAAAGGTTGCCGTCGTAGGGGGGTCGGGACTAAACAGGCTGCCGGCTGCAAGAACAGCAAAGAACAAGCTGTAGGACGCGGGCGATACGCGGCGAGGGTGAGAATGGTACATGTCGTCCACAATTGACTGAAAGGTCGGCATGTGGACGATGGGAAACATGGTGTGAGCAGAATTGCAGAAGCAGTGCAATAGACGTTCCGTCACCGCCTCTGGGGGCAATTCTGGTGTGGGAAAATCAAAAGCGACCGCGGCTGGGATGCGATGCTGAGCAGGCGGTTTCCATATCCCCTTGGAGAAGTTGCGCACGTTGGTTCTGGCTCTAGCTAAATCGTGATTTGGTGGAATTCGCTTTCGCGGCTGCGGCTCTGAGCCAATTGTCGGCAACTGACATGATTGACGGTCTGCTGCGTCCAGGTCAATATCCATATGTGCATCTCGGTCTTCCAGAATACGACGCAAGCTTGCGTTTTCGCGCTTTACCCGCTCAATTTGCTTCTCCAAATCTTGAACCTGCTTGATGGACGACATTCTTCTGTTTGTTTCCTTGGTGAATTGACACTTGACGTTTCGACTGGAGCATTCGGAGCAGCTAGTCGTCTCAGTTGCATCACATTTGACCTTCCGTTCCCGACAGGCATCACAGCTGGGGTCTTTTCTTCGTTGGCGATATGCCCTTTTCTGGGCTTGAGACCCAGGGGTTCCGGGCATGTGTCCATGGTTGGGACCTTGACCGCCCATGACGGACTCTGCTGAGGGGAGAGATTCCCGACTCATGACCGAGCCGTAAGAGGGGAACCCCTGATTGACGGGAGGGAGCGGAGGCATACCTAGAGGTTGCGGGCTTGATGCTGCGTTGGATCTCGCGCTGGCACCAAGCAAACCTCCCAAATAGCGTGATGGTGGTCTTGGCGAAGTAGCGGAGGAAACTGAGGAGGAGTCATATGACCTTGTGGATGGGTTGGGAGATCGAGCATATGGGTTGTGCGACGGATCTGCCATGGTGAAGTAGGTGAAAGCTCAAAACGTCACTGCCAAAGGTCCTCCTTCCTCACCAGTGCCTCCGCTATTTAGTTGTTGACCGGCTTCCAAAGTCTGTCAGCGTGAGACTCGAAAAAGTAGTCCAGTTTTTTCTATTTAAAAAGAAGAAAAGACGGCAAAGGTCTCAGGTCCAACCAAATCAACGTCTCCAGTGCGGTAAAGTGCATGTGACGCTGTCGGATCGTCTGATCCGAGCCTTGAAGATGGTTCGATGATAAGGGTCCAGGGTCAAGTGGCTTGTTGGGAGAGTAAAATTCAGGATGCGACAAGATGCGACAAGATGGCAAAAAATCTCGCTTCGCCAAACCAAAATTCAGGTCAGGTGTCTTCAATATGGTTGGCTCAGGCTTCCCGTCCCGTGAGAAAAATATTAGACGGTGCAAAGCGACTTGACGTCGTCTTCCGTCTATCCGGTTGCGCTGCAGTCTTGTGTGTTACGTAGGCTCCGTCGAAGTGCGCAAGGGCAGAAAAGGCAGTTCAAGTTCAACCAAGTTCAAGTGTAGCCGTATGTACCCGCCTAGCCGTACGCAGTGGAGGGCGGGTTCCCGCAAGTCTCAAACTGCACCCAGGAGAGGATTGATTCTTGACTGACGATTCAAGAGTTGATACGGCGCTGATATGATGACTGGCCCAAAGGACAAAGACAGTTTGAGAGAAGCCGGACATAAAGACGGGCAAGATGAAGACGCAGGGTCCGTTGCAGGCTGGGTTGAGTCGTTGGCAATGTCCGGATAAGGGGTCTGGTATCGGGGAATCCAGCCCGAGGCAGTTTCCGTAGCAGTGAGTTGGTGGGGTTGGTTAGCAGTGAACAGACTCAGCGAGCGAGCCACAACCGACGAGGTTGACGAGGTTGCCGCTGTTGAGGGATGCTCGAATGCCGGCCGGGGCGCTCGAGTGGAGGAGGGATGGAAAGCAAGGACGGGAAGAAGAAGAACGACTGGAGGACGATGAATCCAGATCAACAAACGGGTGAGAGGGCCGGACTAGAGAGAAGGAGCAACCACTTTGTGTGGTGCGTGGTGTGTGGTGTGTGGTGTGTTGTGGTGTGTGGTGTAATCAATGTGTGTGGTGTGGTGTAATCAATGTGTGTGGCGTGGTGTAATCAATGTGCGCAGCACGGAAGGGACGACCCCGGGCAGGCAAGGCAGGCAAGGCAGGCAAGGCAGGCAGGCAAGGCAGGCAGGCAAGACAGGCAAAGGCAGGCTGGTTGGTCGGCGGCAACCACTAGCAGCACTGGAAACCGCCAAGCTGGGCCAAGCTGGGCCAAGCTGAGTCGGACACAATATTTGCTGTCTGGTTTTAAAGGGGTCTACCGCGGCAGCCCCGGGGTTGCGCGACAACTACATTACAGGTCAACTACACCAACCCGCTGTTGCTGTACGGAGTACTCCGTATACTGATTCACGGGTCACGTATGTACTGTGTTGCTTGTTGCTTGTTGTTGCTTGTTGCTTGTTGTTGCTTGTTGCTCGAGCAAGCACAGAAGAACACAAGTCCTGGTGTTTCACCTATTGAGGGGGGCGTGGGTTCTTCGGGGATTGATTGATCCCCGTCACCACGCAGCCAAGCATATCCCCCGGTCTCTTCCCGTCCGTCTTCTTTCTATCCGATACCAGCCGGCTGCTGGCTGCTCGTCAACGTGCTGATCCCCCGGTGGTGTGTGCGTGGCGTAATAATAAGGAACGGTCGAGGCGCCATTGAGTTCAATATCTCGACGGAGCAAGCACGAGGCAAGCACGGAGCAAGCACGAAGCAGCTATAGGTTTGTTTGCCTGGTCTGCCTGCCGCCTTATTCAAGGTCTTGAGCACTCTACATAGACTTTAACATGACTCTTTCATATAGAGCTCCATAATGGAAGAGATAACTTAGCAATCGATAAACACACACCCGGTTGCAACTCGGTGGCAATGCGTCGGAACCCCATGAGTGAAGGATTTCATTCCTTGTATATATAGATCTCACTGTGACTAGCCTACCTATACTCCGTGTAGTAAGTAGTAGGCTTTAAGGGGCACACACGCTTGAAAGTATGGACCCCTTATCCACCCTTGCCCTAGTTGGCTCACATCCCTACATTACGAGTGGTCATTTTGAGATTCTAGTGTTGTGTTCGCCCGTCTTGAGCACCAAACCGGCAGGCAGTTCAACTCCTTCTCAAGTCGAGGCGGCGAGGTTCAAGCGAGCAGAGGGTAACTTATAAGCTGCCGCAGTGGCGGACCAGGCAGTATTCTTGACCAACGATGCACCGAGGTGACGCCCTTTTTTTTTTCCCACGACGACAGCAGGCAAGGGGGCTCGGTTTGCAGCCGAGTAAGCCGCCGGAACAACGGACCCTTGAACCAAGGATCTACATGTATCTCGATGCTCATGCTGTCACGTGTCGCCCCATGCTCACGTACGGAGCACCAGCACCCAGCCAGCATCGGTTCGCGAACCAGTCAAATGTCCACCAGTGACAACACAGTCCAGTCCAGCTATGTACGCATCGTACAGCCAGTGACGCGAAGAAGAGTGTCTATGTAGACCCTGACGGCATACATATGATTCCCTCCTGTTTGTCTTGTCGGTCCCATGCGTCAGTCAGGTGAGTGTAATGGACCAGCCCTCAAGTTTATCTTGACAGGCCAAATAACAAGACGAGGACTCGAGTCGCTATCAACTTCTGAGAGTGTGGCGGTCACTTTTGTCCGGCCCAAGTTGAGTTGTTGAAGATGGACCCTAAGATAGACTCTCGCTCTCTCGGCTTCATCATTCGCGGAATAGTCTCCGGCACCCCGCGCAGATGACGTGTTCTGCTGCCGAATACTGTCCCGGCTTCCGCCTGGCATGGCAGTATGTACTTTGTGTGATGTTATCAATTTTATCGACCGCGAGTGCTGCCGCCCCGGTATCCGTCGAATGACGTGTCCATAGCTAGTAGACGAGCCAACAGGTCACAAAACGGGAAGGTTGCGGAGCGTAACGATTTTAGAAACCTGCCAAGATGATACACGAAGCGGGCTGGCCACTTGCCGACTGGCCAGACTGGAGATGCATTTATCAGAACGGACGGACCGACGGACGGACCGACGGACAGATGGATCCCCATCCTGTCTCTCGGCTTGTTTCGCCGTTGCTTGTTCTGGTCCCTCAGCCTCTACTGATCGCTCCTGCTTCTTTGTGGATGCACCAAACAACCCAGAATGCCTCAGGCTTTCCTGTCTTCCCCTCATCTCACCCCACCGGCAGCTCAAGTCAAGTCAGTATTCCTCCTGTCCCACGAGCTTACGCGTTTGGCGGTGGCTTTCGGTTTCTGCTCCGCGCCGTAATTCTACATTTTAACCGGCTAGGCCAATTTCACACAAGTTTGAATTTTGTGTTCGATTCCATGCTCCATGTTCGGCTTGTTCTCATTGGGTTCATTCATCTTTCTCTCCTGCTTTCCATGTCCTCACCCGACGGTGGCATCCGTCAATTTTCTTTGCCTCCATCTCAACGAATGACTACTTGATCCGTGCAACTTTACAACCAAACTCTGTGTAAAGGAGGGATAGAGAAGCTCGCTGACAATGAGCAATGATTCCAAGCAAGCAAGAATAATTGGCGACAGGGAAGCTACCAAGTTCCGACGTTCCCACGACTGAAACCGCAGTCGGTTAAACTATCCGAGTCTAGCGATAGGACCAAGGGGCCACCGTGACCAGCGCAGCAGCGGAAAGAACATGCGAGACCACAAATTAACAGGGACCGGGTCCGCTCGGAGGTGGCTTGGACCGCTCATGGGCTAGCTGATACATAAGCTTTGTCCAAAATGGGAGTGCCCTTATCGTATGGGACTTACCCACAAGCTCATCACTTGTACCAGAGTCTGACTTGATCGGTTTCACTCAGAACACCATCCCTTGTGGTGTACAAATCTGGAAGCTCCGTCATGGTTCCTTCATCATCAGCCCTGCGGCACACTGTAGCACCGTAGTAGGGTGTACTCGACCCAGTACATACGGAGCATGGAGTACAGTATTTGATGATCGAGAATCGGTTGGGAAGTATCAGCCGGCAAATGGCATACTCCGGAGCAGCAGAGTTTGTGATGGAAATTAGCCTGTCGATCCCTGCCGCCAACTCAGCAGTTTGGTGCCTTAGTCATTTTGTAGTCAGTCATGACTCTGCGGCTCCAGGCTTCAAACATGGTCTGTTCGTCCAACAAATCTACTAGGATGGTCCCTCGACAGATGGCGCACTTGTTGGCACTGATGCCGGGCAATTTCTTCCGCAAAGTCCAATCTCTTATTAAAGAAGGGTTCTTCGCGAACAATTTGAGACACACGGACCGACGGATCGTCACTGAGAGTGCGGATCAGACCAACCTTGTTCCATTCTTGCGCCGTCCGTCGCATACGACAACCCACCGGGCCAGCCGTGGCTTACAGCTTGCGGGACTCAAGCACAAGTTGGTAATGACACCATCTGGAGTTGATCCTTGACGATGGGAATCCGCTATCCAAACTCCTGGGTCATCCGGCCGGCGCATGCGAGAGCAACTCTGACGCGGAGGCGAGAGGTGAGACGCATGTAGCTGTGGTTGGATGCTGTATGCCGGAGACGTACATATTTCGTACGGAGGGAGTACAGTATCACACAATGACACAATCAAAACCTCCGCATCTTGCACCCGAAATCCCCATTGGGACGACACAACAGCCGTGTCAGTGACCACTGAAACGGTCGTGCAGGCAGGCCTTGAAGGTGTGGCGTATTTCCCACCCCTGCCCTCCTTCCAAGGTTTCGGTAGTAATAGATCATCGACATGAGTACAAAACGCGCCGGGCCAACCTAGTATTTCTTGCCGACTCACCCGAGCACCAATATCACGGTCTCTTGTTGGTCATTTTGCCATGTTGACCATGTTGACGGACCGAAGCCGATATCCATCTCTGCGTCCTCGGCCACGAGTGACCATCCTTCTCATGCCGCACAACACAGAAGGCGTCCGCGTGCCTCGAGTCACAGTCACTCCCCAATCTGGCCCGCAGCCGCGGCATTGACCAGCCAGCTCTGCCGATCCCGCATGCATATCCATTCACCGGACATGACACGTTAGCCTACAGTATGCTCCGTGCGCGACAAAGAAACAAGGATGGCCCAGAACTCACTTCAAAGTTTTTCCGCCAGATTGCCACCATGCAGTGGCAGAATAGGCGGGTGTTTCCGAGGCTGATGACTGGCTGGCATCCGAGGCGTCATGGTCGTTGGAATAAGGCCCAGGAGACTGGCTCTGTGCCGCCTGGCTGCCAAAATTGGCGTTGGCGTGGCTTGGGCATGGCTTTGGGCTTTGGGCATGGAGCCAGCTCTTCGGGACTTCTCGTGTTCGGCCAAATCACACGAGGCCTCGGAGATGGATGGCTTCTTGCTTCTCCTCCGGCCAAGTCCTGGCCCGGTGTGCCACAACCCGGCCGGTCGCGCCCCTGTTTCCAGTGTCCACCGTGGACCTGTCCACGCGTCGTCGGTCCCGCAGTTGAGTTAATAAACACGGTGGAGATTGTGAAAGTCGCACTCCTTTATACATGCTCCGCAGCAGGTCACTCCGCAGCACTTGTGCTGGGATGTTCCTGTTGGTCTGGGGACCCGGGGTTGTCCCAAGAATGGGAGCCAATCTCAAGCGCCGGGTGATGGGATGGCATAGCGCTTGGCATCTGAACTTGTGTCGGCGACCCCCTCTCCGTCCCCCTCTCCGTCACGTCGCATCGTGGCGGCTCGGTTAAGTCCTTGATGTTGGGTTGGGCCGAATCAGCCGAGACTACCGAGTACGGAGCACATGCGGTCCGTAGTCCGCACTCCGCAGAACTCACTGGGTAACTATGTACATATGCCATGTACTCGGTGATGCGTACTGTGCAGGCAGAAAGACGGGGCGGCACAGTATGTACAGTACGGACCGTGATTGCGCGCGATAAATCCGTACATTTTCGACACATGCGACGATGGGATCTTGCATTGCAGCACCCCGCACTCATCAATCGCTACCGGCGCCCTCTTGTGTCTTCCGTGCAATATGGCACAGTTGTCTTTTGGCGGTTTCCACCCCGACGGCGGGCACCCGCACGGTGCTGCCAATAAATTCACTCGCCAGTTGAGCTTGCGCGCGACTAGTAAACTTTCTGTCGTGTCAGATTAAATGTTCCTATCTATATACAACAAGGGCTTTGATGTCTTCTTGCTGAGCGAGGTTCCAAGAGAGATGACGAGGCGACGCGAGTGTGGATTGAATTCAACACGATCGGGGCCCCCCCCCCCCTTTTTCTTCTTTTCTTCTTTCCCTTGCTATGTAGTTCTTCCACACCACATGGGGTTGCAGCGTTGTCCGTTCCGCTATGAAATCTGCAGTTATAAAAAGGAAAAAAAAAGGGGAGGGGTTCCCAAAGACTATAATAGACGTGACAAGATTGGCAGGAGGGCTACCGTTCGCAAATGTTCTAGAGCCGGGCCCGCATAGCCAGGAATACTGTTCGTTGTTCACTCCGTGTTTATTGTGCAGAGCCTGGCTTTGGTGAATCGACCGGTGAGAAAAACCGAGACATTTTCGACATGTTTCGTCGTCATGGATTGTCATCAACATGCCGACTTTGCACCGTGATACAACGTACCAATCACCAATCAATGAGATTTCTCGTCACGGCGTCAAGATGCTAGTGGTGTGAAGCATTGCGTGTATTGTACGTGCGTACATCACGACAAAGGACATGGATTGGGTTTTAAGCCCGAGCCATGACCTGCTACATAACCCATGATGCTTTTGTCTGCAACTCATCCGCCGTCGTGTCGCGACAAACGCGACCGTGTCTCGCAACATACGGACTCGTCTTCCTTCAGGTTTTACATCTGCCTCATCCCTCCGTGGTATCCATCTTGTCCTTTGCCATTCTCACCCTTTCTTCTCTCCACTTGTCAATCTTGTCCTTCAAGTCTGCTTGCGGAACGGCATCTTCTATCGTCATGGGCTGTCTTGTGAAAGGATCCTTGGCATCGCTCAATAGGTGCTGCACGATGGTTGACCGATCGACAATGTGTCGGCTTGGCAGCAAGACGGGGTCCTTCATTAATTCACCCATGATGGGATCTTCAAACTCGGCGGGAATATCGCCCAGATCCAGTTCGGCCTGGTCAAAAAGGAGCTTGGCCTCGGCGAATTTGGCCTTGACCTTCTCCCACTTGGCCATGTCGCCTGCATCTTTCTGGTTCTTGGTCGTGAGGATGCGCGTGACCCGGTCGAGCACTTCGGGCTTGTACGAACGCCCATCGGCTGCGACGGCATCCACAAAGACGGACGAGTACCCGAGGTGTAGGTAGATGTCGACAAAGTCCGATATGAGCTGGATGGGGCGGAAGTGGTACTTGTCCTTGTTGGATACGCTCAGTTCGGCGGCGGCTCGTTTGCCCGCCAAGGCTTCGAGGTTGTAATTCAACATGCTTGCAAGACGCGAGACGATTTCGGGCATGGTGAATGAGTCACTGAGAGCCTTCGTGAACATCTTCATCATTTCTAGTGTCTCGTTGGCCAGCTGCATGTAGGAACTGGCTTGTGTTCCTAGTGTCTGCAGTTCTTCTTCCTTCTTTTGTCGATCCTCTGCGGAGAGTGATTGATCTTGTAGCTCCAGCTCCAGGGCTCTCATTTTCGGGAACTTGGTGAAAGCTTCGTCCAAGACATAGGTGGCGTCATTCAAGAGCATGTTCACAAACTGGACAAAGAATCCGCGATTTGTTCTAAATCAGTGGTTAGTCGTGACATCCGCCATGTATTAGGATTTGGCGTGGGAATGGTTGCTGGTGGCAATGAAGACGAACAAGTCATCACATACTTGCTCTCTCTTGTCAGTTGCAGTTTGTAAACGTCGTTGCTCCAGACACACTTAATGACTTGGAAAATCTCATAGCGAATGTTGAATTTGTCGTAGAAGGCCGAGTTGGCACCTGTCGACTCGCACTCGATGTAAAACTTCATCAAGGAGTGCAATAGATACTCGTTCGCAAAAGGCAGGGCAATCAGCTGATCACCCAACACGCCTTTCTTCAGATGCATGAACGGCCACGTTCCTGAGAACAACAACGTCACGAGTGACGACTTCAGGTAAGGATTTCTAATAAACTCTGATGATCGCAGGAACGTGATACATAGCACAATCATTTCCTCACCAATGGCGCTCGGGAGGATTTTCGGTAACCATCTTTCGCCAAAAGGTAGTCTGGATTAGTGACGTGTTACATGCTAACAATACAAAGACTGGGGTGTCTCCAAAAGACATACCGGAAGATGAACTTGAAGTTGTCCACGATGTTTTGCAAAACATATTCGGGAAGACAGGCAAACGCTTCGGCATTATCAGGCGAAAGTGGTAGCCTGGGTGCTGGTTAGCCATTCATCTTGAAGCCTTCATGTGTTATTCCCGAAGACCTACTTGATCATCTGTGTCTCTGTGCCAGGCTTATAATTCGAACCAGTGGCAAGTCTCAGTAGCCAAACTGCCACATAACGCATAAAGCGCAATGACGTGCCCTGCATTCGTTCGTCCAGCAAGGCTCCCTCGATGGCATACTTGAGTGCAATTGTCTTCTCCAAAACGTTAGTGTGCCTCTTCAGCGTTTCTTCGAGCAATCGCAATTGATGCGCCGCGTTGAGGAGTTTGGGGCGCTCTGCCTCCATGGCCCTGATATGCTTTTCAAGATACTTGATCTCCCGGTCCAAGAATTTCAGCTGTGAGTTGAGCGATTCGCTGCCGTAATGATGCGCAGCAAGTGCCAAGAAGAAAGCCTCTGTGATGAAGTTTGACTCCCCCTCATCTTTTTCGGCATAATAGGCATCGGCTGTTGTTTGGTCGGCGTTTAGTTTTGTTTCATCTTTGATATCGATCCTGGGTTGCCTCTTGAAATAGCGCACATCAATCTTGTCCACCTTGCTAAAGTCATTATCCATAAAAGGTTCGCAGAATCGATCCAGAATAGCAGCCACATTGAGCATGAACCCGTCGGATGCCACTTCTCGAGGGTCAACCTGCATGGCTCGTCGCTTGTGATTTGCATTCATAATGTACGAAAACCAGTTCAGCGTTCGGCTTCTCGTGTCAGGGCCAGCTCGGATGAAAGCGTTCGCTATCACAAAGAGGTCATCCTGATGTGCCCGCAGCACCATGCGTAGCGACTCTTGGGCATTGGCAATTCGAGCTCTGTCCAAAGAGCGAGCTCCAGGGAAGTAACTCTTGATGGCTTCTGGTTGCAAGGGGGAAATGCGGAAGAAGGGACCAAGAATCGTATGCTTTTCTATGCCTGGGGCGGATTGTGCCATATTGAAGCAGGGATGCTCGGCCAGATTTGTGATGAGAACGGGGAATCTTGCGTAGGTGAGGAGTGCCTGTCCGCGAAAAAAAATCAGTCCAGAGGCTCTCTCCCCCTCTCCATCTTCATTGGCCATACATGGACTCACTTGAATGTAGGGTTTATAATCATCTTCCAATGACAAGGCAGAGAGTTGACTGCTAAGGGTGACCATGGCATCATTGAACAACGCTGGGAAAGCCTCGTCTTCGTCGAAGCGTTTGATGGCCTCTCTAATAAAGTCAAAACAAAGTCCCCTATCATCTTGCATGCCCTTTAGCAGATAAGGTGCCAGCGAATCATGTCGAGGGTTCGGATCACGTCTGCATTCTTAGTCAGCAATTGAGCCCCCAAGATTCAGGGGGCAAGAGCACCCCCTTTGCTAGCATCAACGAACCCATAGAGAGCAGGCATGGTCAACGCAAACAGACAGTTGCTCATGCACAGTCTCTTAGCTTCCTCGAGAACCTCTTGCCTCTGTGGCGAAACATTCCTGGCAGTGCTAGCTGCCTTTACGGCTCGTTTCCAGCACGGCAGCAAGTAGTCGAATAAAGGGTAGGCAGGTGGCCAGTTGTTACAGGATTCTATGATTGCCTGGTCCAATGTGCTGATGGACAATTTCAAAGGGTCGCCCGAGTCGTTGAGTTCGTGGTTCAAATTGGGTAAAAAGACGAGACGCTGGCCTTGAACATTGGACATGTGGTGTGGATCGACGGAAACGCGGAATATTTGTGACAAAACCCTGTGTGCGTAGTCTTCATCTGAATCTTGGCGTTGCTGCTGGGCTGGCTGTGGAGAATCTTTCCGGGGCGCCGACGTTGAATCGCCATGGTCAACCTCCATGGCGTGCCGTTTGCGAGAAGGACGGGGACTACCTGCGGAGGCCGATTGGTCTCCTAATACTTGGGTGCTTTGAACACCCAGCTTTGTGAAGGGATTCGGACTTGGGGGTGCTGGTTCCACGGCCGGAGTCACGTTGATCTTGACCATCGGTGTCGCGGGTTCGGAGGTTTCGGTTTGGGGCATTTGCGACGGTGGTGATGCTGCTGATGAGGGCTGCGGCGTTGTGGTGTTGTCGGCTTCGTCTGAGCTAGACCTGCGAGCTGAAGAGCCCAGCATGGCCAGACGACGCAGTCGAATCTGCAAATACGGAATGTTAGAAAGTCGCAATGAATCGAGCAACAGCGTGTTGCATCATGCATCGATGTACTTGCCCGCTCCATCTGCTCTTTGTCTGGGGCGTCAGGTCCGCTGCCGGAGGGTTGCTGATTCGAGTCCATGTTGACGACTGATCCCTTAACGCTGCCAAACTAGACCAAACGACCGACCGAGATGAAGGAAGGGGGAGGAAACTTGAGGACTGTTGTGCGCGGTCGGGGGGGAGGGGGGGGGTTTGAAGGCAGGAAAAAGAGGCATTCAGCTGGATTGACGTCGATGCCCGTCATCAGTCATCGCTGATGCAGATTGTGGAATCGAAAAGAGCCCCGCCGCGGCTGCGACTCAGAAGACAGACAATGCATGGAAAAGTCAATGTCCGGCCGGCTCCGACATGCGGGACGGTGCGCGTTGTGCTGCAGCGTGTGCTGCAGTGCGTGCTGCAAGCGCTGAAAATACAGGGGCTCGTCGTGGAGTTGACAGCAAATATGGCGTCCCCGTCGCTAGAACTTGCCTGGCAGAGAAATCGGTACAGTGGTCAGTCAGTTGTACCAGACCAAACAAATGTGGCGCCAACTCCGCGACCCAAACCACAAACTCCTCAACTCCGCCGCACCGACAGTGATTTTTTTGAGCCTTTAGCTCTGGCGTACCACGTCTCTGCAAGTATTGATGAAACACGACACGAATAAAGTTTACTTTTCATTCGAATAAAGACCTCATTTCATAGCACGTCAAAATTCAGCATGGGAGCCCTGTACTAAAATCCTGGTAACTCAGTTCATTGTACTATATCACTGGCAGTTCCCTTGTTGCATCGTGCGATCAATCATTCTTGTGTCCTATCAATTCCTGTGCTGTATATTCACAGGTCCACGTTCTTGCATGTTTCTGTCCTTTCTTTGTGTGCGTGTCTCCCAGTTCCCCAACGCGTCTTCGGCCCGAAAAAGTAGCATGCACAACTCCTGTCGGAGACAGTCTCGGGGCAGCACGTCGGTGGCTATCCGCGGCAATCGCAAAATCATAATCGAGGGGCATTCACGTCTGTGCTCGATGATCTCCTTCTCTCAGGCAAAATGGGCGGTTCGTCAGCTGAACTGTCACGGCGGATCCCTGCTGCAGGGCCAGTTGTGTTGGCGGCTCTGATGCGCCCTTCTTCGCGACTCCGATTGAGCAACCAGTTCACATGCATGCGTACCATGTTGATGTTGTTCCGCAACTCTGTTACTTCCTCGCGGATGGGCATCACTTGGTTCAGGGTCCACATGCTTTGCCTGGCTTCCAAATGTGTCAGATTCTGGTGAACTTCTTCAAAGCCCGCGTCCAAATCTTGCATGGTGCGATTGTCACTGCAGACGGAGTCCTTGCGGTTGCTCCCCTTGTCTGGGCCAGCTCGTCGATTTGCAAGTATGTCGTCGACACGCTTGGCTGTCTCATCCTGACGAAGCTGCACATCGCGCAGCTGGCTTCCAAGGTCACTGTATGCTTGGATAACCTCGCGCTGGTTTCGTATCACGATGCCCGAGGGTGTTTCTGGGTGGAAAGCACATGTGAAGGAGTGGGCTCCAATCTCTCCGCGTATCGTTCTCACAGGGCATCCAAGGTCTTTGTAAGGACAGCCGACTTCGACGCCGTCACACTCCAACTTATGGTGCGACTCAAGTTGTGAGCGGCAGACCAGCTGCCAGCACGCCTCGCACCTGGTCTTGGCTTGGAAACATGAAAGTAAGTGTACCTCCTCGTCGACTTCCTCAACCTTGTCGTCGCACAAGGCACAGCGAACCTGTTCATGGTGGCACTCGTCGTCTTTCGGCTTCGTTCGTAGCTTTTTGTCACACCTTGTATCGGGGCACGTAAAGTCCTTGAATCGACACTCTACCGTGGCATGCCTCTCCACGTTTTCGCGGCGTAGCTCCATCTCACAGCCTCGTCCTTGGTTGGGACATTTCACAGTCAGGTGGTTGAGCTGGGTGCGAATGAGTCTGGCCGCGCTGAAGCAATCGACCCAGAGCAAGAGTTCGCGGTCAATAGGACATGCAGTCCCGGACGGACTTGAGGCTATGCTGCGCCGCAAACATCTGTGGCAGAAAGTGTGATCGCAGGGTGTGGTGACTGGGTCGACTAGTGGGTCGTGGCAGATGGGACAGAGGAGATTCGAATCGGGTTCGGAAACATAGACCAGCGTGTACATGTCAAAAACGCATTCGCCGCCATATCTCTTGGGTATATCGAGGGATGACTGATGAGGAGGCAGCAGAGGGCCCGTTCTACGACCCGGCGCCGCAGTCGAATGTCGAGGGCCATAGGGCTGTGACAGGAGAGCGGCTGGCTGCGGCGCGACACCATGGCGAAGACGCCCATGAGCATCTGGTGCGATGTAGTAGGCTTCTGGGGATGGCGGCCTGACCAGACTGGTGACGAGGTCTGGTGTAGCCGTGGTCCGCCTAAAGTTTCGGCGAGCGAAACGCCGGGCAGCGGCAGGACTCATTCGCACTCCTTCATCGCTCGACTCTGACGCGGCCTCTCGCAAGGCCACGATGTGGGGAGGTCGACTCGTCAAATTCGGGCTCGGGCTCGGTCTGGTGCTGGTGCTGGTGCTGGTGCTGGTGCTGGTGCTTGGTTCTGCTGCGGAGGGCCGGGGAGCATCGACGACGAGAAGAGCCGGCGCCAAGGGCACCTCTGATGCTGCTTCCTGTGCTAGTGACATCCTCTGATAAGAATGGCACAGGCGTCGGAGAGGTGAAATGGGCAGGTGTCAATCGCTCATGGAAACATGAGCAGCGGGGGTTGTTGTTCTTGTTCAAAAGGGGAGGGAAGACAAATGTTCACACAAATGTCATGGCAGACGTACAAAAAGTGGATGGATGGGAAGGTGGAATTAATAAGACATGGATGACGACGGGGGGGAAGGGGGTGAAGGGGGGTGAATGGACGGAGGAACTGAGGCTTGGTCCGCTTGGTGGCCGGGGTCCAGGGCGGGAGCCGGCGAACCAACCAGAGCCAGCCACTTGCCATTGACGAACTGCCTTTTGGCTCTGCTTGGAATTTTGATTTTTTTTAGGGGGCAGACACGGCTACGTAGAAGCTTTGCGCACTTGTGTAATATGTATACATAATTTCTAAAGGATTGCCAAAGTCGACGGACTCACTCTGACTGTATTCCAGAGGCTCTTTTTATCCTCTGCTTGAATTGCTCGGAAACGGTTTTTGCACATTGCTGCTGGTCCATCGTGGACACTGATGAGAGCAACAGGTGAGAGGTGGACATTTGCTAGAGCAGGAACAAACTTGGTGGACCCTGAATTCCTGTCGCGTGCTCCTTGAATCATTAATCAAATACCTTCACTTCTGCAGTACCGGAGAACAGCGTACAAATTGAGACCGCTAGAAAGAAGTTGGGGCTGGCATTGCGAAATGGTCAATTCTTATCGACAGGTCTGTCGAGGGCGATTGGGGTACAGGGTACTCCGTAGGTTGGAAGAAAGAGATGCGAGAAGAGGGCAGTCATGCTCCAAGGCTGTCATTGGCTACAGAGGGCACTTGATGGATCATTGGATCAATGCATCGCCCCCTCCTTCCCCGCCACCTTGCTTTCACTTTCCACTTTCACATGCCAGCCCATGCCCGCCCATCCCTGCATGTACGCGACACATCACGAGCCACCTTCACGGGCGAGATTCCCGTCGTCTCGGATCTGGACGACAAGAACGCCAGTGGATTCTGCTTCCTCGTCCCAGCTTGCTTGGTCAATCTCTCCCCAACCTCACTCCAGGTTTCTTCCCAGTTGACGAAACACTAAATTGGTGGCATCCTTGGATTGTTCCATCATGAGCCTTGGCGCGGCTGCTTCAATTACGTCCTCGCCGTCCTCGTTTCGATTCTCACATGTCAATACTCATACATAGACAGTGCCCCGCCAACTTACTCCTGAAACAAAACAGTCAAGATGCTGGACCACGTTCTGGGACGACCCTCATCCAAATCGAGACGGATGCAGGTTCTTGCAGTAATCTCCTTCTGGTCTTTATATCTTTACAGGTAATTATCTACAATCAAATCAACACGATGTATTAAGCAATCGTTCGAATCTAACCTTGCTCTCGTTCCAGAGGCAATAAGCATGGTCCGCCGGGAGCGCAGTTACTTTCCAAATTCTTCTCACGGCGTCTCACAGCATGGCAAACATCCACCTTGACCATCATCTCCCTCTATGCTGCTCGAAACTTCAGCGCCCTTGTCGGGTTGGCCAGTCCAGAGCCCATGGCCAACATGTACGACACGACCTATTTCCGCGCAACATGGGTGCTCACAGCCCTGGATGCTGGATTCTGGACCGCAATGAAAATCAGGATCAAATGGTTGAGGGACCTCGCCAGCATCATTTTCTCCCTCTTCTACCTCGTCGCTGCCGAAAGGGCCGATGAAAAGGTTCGCAAAGTTCGCGGAATGATTACCGTGGAGCATCTGCGGGTTGCGTGGAACAAAGGCACAACACCCTACCTCAGCGTATTGCAACGCTTGATGAGACCCCGGTTCACGAGATGGCCACCGAGGCAGATTCGAATCCCTCGACCGTCGAATAGCGACTACAAGGAGCCTGTGACTGGGTGGTTGTACTACGATGGACCACTGGCGGACCTATTGCACCATAGCAGACTGGTGCTGGACATCCCAGGTGGTGGCTTTGTTGCCATGGATCCTCGATGCAACGACGACAAGCTGCTGGCATGGGCATCCAAGTCTGGTTTGCCCATTCTCAGCTTAGATTACAAGAAGGCACCCGAATTCCCCTACCCGTATGCCGTGAATGAGATTTTCGACGTGTACGATGCCATCATCGACACCAAGGGTCGATGCATAGGCATGTCCGGTCAAGAGACGCCGAGAATCATCATTACCGGTGATAGCGCTGGAGCCAATCTTGCCGTTTCTGCGACCTTGATGATCCTGGAAACAAGTGATGGGGAATTCAGACGGTTCGCCGGACGAGGTTCGCTCCCAGCACCTGAAGGTCTCGTGTGCTTCTATCCCGCCTTGGACATGAACATTGGCAACTGGATGACGGACGAGCAAATGTCTCTGATTCGAGACCGCAAAATGCGCAAGACATACAAAAAGATTGTCTGTCGGAAAAGTATGCAATACAATCAGTTAGTTGGAACACCCCATCACTCAGATGATGAAGATGAAGCTCAGCCGGAGCCTCCCCGACCAACCGAACGACTGCCAAGGAGTCCTCACGTCTCTCAGCCTCAATTTTCGCACATGGGTCCACAAAGCTTCTCGCGAATTCAGAAACAAGACAAGGAAGGCCCGAAAGCATCGGACAGCATGTCTCACCACTCACAGCCAATGCAGACACGGCTGGCAACATCGTCCATGATTTCATACTTCAACGACCGCGTCTTGACGCCCGAAATGATGCGCGCTATGATCATACTCTACATCGGCCCACATAATCGACCCGACTTCTCGCAAGACTACCTCCTGAGTCCAGTGCTCGCGCCTGACTCCCTGCTCGCCAAGTTTCCCAAGACGTATTTCATGACGGGAGAGCGGGATCCCCTCGTTGACGACACGGTCGTCTTTGCGGGTCGATTACGACGAGCCAAGGAAGCTGTGGCGAGAGAAGAACAGCGCGCATTCGACGAAACAGAGGCAGCCGAGGTTGCGCTGATTCCCGGAGTATCTCACGGCTTCATGCAATTTCCAGGAATATACCCCCGGCCTGGGAGCACTTTGACCGATGCGTTCTCTGGTTCGAACAGCTCTTCCTGGAGGCAGAGCATGCGCGCACCAAGAATCAGCGGCCCGCGTTGTCATCACCCGCCATGAACAGGATGACGTACCATGAGCAGCAACGACAGCATCATCACCTGGGAGAATCAAGTGGCGAAGAAGACAAACCGCTAGAGATTAGCATGACCAAACTGAGCAGAGGTCGTAGTTGGACGGTATCAGGAGCGGGGGCTGCAGCGAAGACCGAATCACCACGACACGACAAAGCCAACGGCACTCGGAAGAACAAGAGAAGGATTCTGAGCAAGAACAAGAGTCTGATCCAGTTGAAGAGCACAGATGACTTGCTGGACAGGAGAATGGAGGGATTGGCAGGCGGCTTGACGGGGACAGGGGAGGACAATTGAAGTGGATGTCATTTTGTTGCAGATCTGCATATAGATGACGTAGATGACCAGCGTGATGATGAATCGAACCACCGCTGTCGGATAAGTCGGACGATCCGCTGAGCGATTTACGATTTACACATGTACATATGTATTCGTGCCACGCCCCACTTCTTTAGCCAAGCGATAACCAAGAAAGGTGGGGCGTGGCACAATTAATATTGTAGTCGTCGACTTGCCGAATCTGGGCCATGTGGGGTTGAAGGCGACGGCTCGGCAAACACGGCCATCTGGACGAGGCACAATGTCAATGTTGCTGCCGTCCCGTCCCATCGAGAAGAAGAAGAATCTCTCTCTTCTTCTTCTCGATCTTTCTGTCCTTCTTCCTCAACCCTTCTTTCTGTTTGCACAAAGACCCCACGTTGAACGCATCCTCTCGCAATGGTTCACCTCAGCGCCGTGCACGCCGACGACGCCGACGACGGCAATGCAACCAGCGCAACCGACAAGATGGCCGAGCTGGCCGACGAGGCCGGCAATCTTCTCAATCTGTCGTCTGACGCAGACGACTTCACCACGAGCGTGTACGGATCTCGCTTCGCCGAGCAGGACCTTCCGCGCTTCAAGATGCCCGAGCGTGCTATGCCCCGCGAGATGGCGTACCGGATGATCAAGGATGATCTCAGTCTGGACAACAATCCTAAGCTAAAGTAGGTGCCTCCACTGCCCTCTTGATAATTGAGGAGACAATGTGTCGTGTGACTAATACGACTATCTTTTTTCTGTTTTGTTGGGCGTTAGCTTGGCCTCCTTTGTGACGACGTACATGGTTCGTTCTCCTCGACAGCTTGGGGAAGCTCTCACCACCAACAGCTTGTCGGCGGTCACTGACACATTTCTTTCTCCATGTTCTGTCTTGCTGCCCCAATGTAGGAAGACGAAGCAGAGAGGCTCATGGCTGACTCGCTGTCGAAAAACTTCATCGACTACGAGGAGTACCCGCAATCCGCCGACATCCAAAGCCGATGCGTCAACATGATCGGCGACCTGTTTCACGCGCCTGCCGGCAGCGCGGTAGGCACCTCGTCGGTCGGATCCTCCGAGGCCATCATGCTCGCCGTGCTGGCCATGAAGCGCCGCTGGAAGATGCGCCGCCAGGCCGAGTCCAAGAGCACCGAGCGGCCCAACCTGGTCATGTCGTCGGCCGTGCAGGTGTGCTGGGAAAAGGCCACGCGGTACTTTGAGATTGAGGAAAGGTTCATCAACTGCACGCCCACGCGCTTCGTCGTGGACCCGGAGCAGATGGTGGAGCGGTGCGACGACAACACCATCGGGTGCGTCCTCATCCTGGGGACCACCTACACGGGTGACTACGAGGACGTCAAGGCCGTCAACGACCTGCTGACGGAGAGGAACATGGGGGTACCCATCCACGTCGACGCCGCGAGCGGAGGCTTCGTCGCGCCCTTTGTCGCGCCAGGCCTGGAATGGGACTTCCGCTGCGACAAGGTCGTGTCCATCAACGTGTCGGGCCACAAGTACGGCCTCGTCTACCCGGGCGTCGGATGGGCCATCTGGCGCGCCCCCGAGCACCTGCCACGGGACCTCGTCTTCAACATCGACTACCTCGGTGCCCAGCAGTCCTCCTTCACGCTCAACTTCTCAAAGGGCGCCTCGCAGGTCATCGGCCAGTACTACCAGCTCGTCCGCCTCGGCAGGAGCGGCTACCGCTCCATCATGAGCAACCTCGTCCGCACGGCCGACCACCTCGCCGCGTCCCTCGCGTCCCTCGGCTTCATCATCATGTCCAAGGGATCCGGGAGGGGCCTCCCCCTCGTGGCGTTCCGCCTCGCCGGCCCGGACGAGCCCGGCGGCAGACGCCATCGCCACTACGACGAGTTCGCCCTCGCCCACCAGCTGCGGTCGAGGGGCTGGGTCGTCCCCGCCTACACAATGGCCCCCGACACCAACAAGATGAAGATGCTGCGCATCGTCGTGCGCGAGGACTTTTCCAGACCAAGGTGCGACGTGCTCCTCGCCGACATCAAACTGTGTCTGGGGCTGCTGGAGGAGACGGACGGGGAGACTGTCGAGAAGCAGGGGGACTATGCCCGGACGCACTTGACCTCGTCGGGACGTGCACCAAAGTCCAAGCACAGGCTCCATCACTACAAGGTACGTCTTTTGTCTTGTTCTTTCTGTGATTTCTTCTTGCTCGGAAATTGGCTGGAAACGACAACTCTCGTGTGCTGCTAATCATTGTTCGTGTTATAGAACGAGGGGCATTCCCTGCAGGGCAAGACTGGCAAGACACACGCTGCTTGTTGATATGGGATTGGGGACACGCAACTTGGGGGGGGGATTCAATTAAATGAATAGGAGCAAAGATGGGACTTTATCCACCATGTGACCCATTTTGAATGTCATGATTGCCTGTCTATAAGATGTATGAATGAAAATACGCAGGCTTCATCCCGATGGCGATCATGCCCGTCTCTCGTGATGAGTGAAACGCTTCAACAACATGTTTTAGTCGAATAATATACTCTAAAGTCGTTGAAAAAAAAGGGGGGGAGGGGGAGGGGGAGGGGGGTCAGTCACATCCATCTACCTCGTCGCCTCAATGGCCTCGCCCAAGATGCGCAGACCCTCTGCAATCTCCTCCGGGCTCACCAGCAAGCTTGGCACGAACCTCAGCGTATTCACGCCAGCCGTGATGACCAGCAGACCCCTCTCCCTCGCGGCCTTGACGATGGCACTTGGGTCCTCGCTCAGCTGCAGGCCCAGAATCAGCCCCCTGCCCCGCGTCTCCTTGACCAGTCGAGGGAACTTGCTCTGCAGCCTCTTGAAGCCCTGCTGGAACATGTCCGACTTTGCAACCACGTCCCTCAGCAGCTGGGCTCCGACAATCGCAAGACGAGGTGATGCGCCAGCCGACACGCCAGGGGGTTGCCACCAAAGGTAGTGCCGTGGTCACCGACCTTGATCTTGTCGCCGACATGGTCATTCACAATGACGGCGCCGACGGGGAACCCGTTGCCCAGGGCCTTTGCGCTCGTTATCATATCCGGGTGCGCCTCCCTGGGCAACGACCCGTGGGCCCATAACGAGCCCGTCCTCCCCATCCCGCACTGGATCTCGTCGTAGATGAGCACGCTGCCCACCTCGCGACACCGCCTCGCCAGCGCGACGAGGAACTCCTCGCTCGCCGCCATCACGCCGCCCTCTCCCTGGATGGGCTCGACAATCACACCGCACGTCTTGTCCGTCACGAGATGCTTGATGCCCCCGACGTCGTTGTAGCCGCCCTGCTTGAACCCGGGCACCATGGGTGAGAAGGGCTTCTGGTACTTTGGGTTGTGAGTCGCCGACAGGCTGCCCATCGTTCGGCCGTGGAAGGCATTGCTGAACGAGACGATTTCGAACTTGCCCCCCGACGGATCAACCTCTTTGCCCGTCTTTCTGGCAAACTTGATGGCTGCCTCGTTGGCCTCGGAGCCGGAATTGCAGATGAAGACGGCAGACGCATCGTGCATGGCCCCTGACTCGAGTGTCTTTTCAACAAGGAGTTTGGACAGAGCGCCCGTCCACGGATTATAGTAGAGATTGGAGGCGTGAATAAGGGTTTGTGCCTGCATTCGTAAAGGTTCAACCCGGTTAAATTTTTTTTTTTGGATGAGTTTGTGCCCAAAACAAAGAAAAAGAAAGGGGGAAAAAAAAAAAAAAAAAAACTCACCTGCTGAGCAAGCAGCCGCGTAAACTTGGCATCACCATGCCCCAAGCTCGTCACCGCAATACCAGCCGTAAAGTCCAGGTACTTCCGATTCTCCACATCCCAAAGCCACGATCCCTCGCCCTTCACAAACACGGGAGGCGGTCGCGCATACGTGGCCACCATGTACGGAGCGTGTTCGTTGACCATGGCCGCCGAGGGCGAGTCGGCGCCCGGATCGGGGTTGGGTAGAGCGGCATCTCTCTGTTGTTGAACGCGGCGGGTCAATTTATAATCCTTTCCTCGTGACGGGAATGGTGCCTACACTGATGCTGTTCTTCACTCTCTCTGCGAGTGACGATGCTGACGATGCTGACGACGCCGAGGCAAATGGTCGCCGGGGCAAGCCTGAGGAGCCCCAGGCTCTGGCGAGAGCAATGGACCCTCGACAGAGAGGCAGTTTCGTGGCCATTTTTGGGACTTTTTGGACCTTTTTTCTATTCGTTTTGGCCCGTGGATCAACTGCAGCATTGCCACACCCATGTCCATGCATGACTTGAAAAGGCGCCGTTTACGGAGCACCCCGTAATTTATTGCGCCAAAGCGTTATCGATAAAACCCCGCGTCTCCGGTTGTCGCACCGCGAAAGTGCTGCCCGATGACTTCCAAGTTCGAAGTTCGGCGAACCACGTGCACACAATGCGGTTTGGAACCAAGTTTGTGTTGTCCATGTCATGATGCTTGCTAGCCGATACTCGCAAACGAATACTCTCTACATGTACCTTCCACCCTTCCCGTCATACTTTGGGGTGATTGATTACTGCTTCCGCTCCAGAGCAAGTCTGGCCCATCGCCACCCCATTGGCTTTATTCGTACAATTGGCCAAAGGGCATCCCCTGCATTCATGCACCCAAAACGCCGCCTACTTCCATACAATGAATCGGCCAGACACAACAAAAGCGCAGCAAAGAAATTCCCCGTCTTTTTTTCTTATACCGCTTGGCTATTTCCTTGTAAAATCCGCCAGAGCGCCATCCTAAACCGCGCTATATCCTCCACGACTCCCTGTGCCTTGAACTGTGTTAAGCACGCGTCTCGTCCAGTCCTTGAACAAGTAGGGCACGTCGCGTATCATGTCACCATGTGGTAACAAGTCCCAGCCTCTAGCACCATAGCGGTTGTAATTGAGCCAGGATCCAAAAATGAGATATGACGCGATACCCAGGAAGACACTGTGATTTCAGTTAGCACATTGCACCATTTGCACACGTACAATGCAACTTTCTCAGGAATGCAAGGCCGGGTGACTCACATTATGACAAACCAAGTGAAAAACCCCCAGTGGGTGCTTGCATCACTGCCGTCACCCTTGTCATTGTCATCGTTTCCGTCTCGTTTTTCGCAGGCATACTTGGTGTGCCATGTTAGTCGCAACACGTCCGCGTCCTTCTCAGGTCCATAGCTTTCCAAGATCAAAGCGGCATTCTCCTTCTTCAGCTGGTGTTCCGGAAATGATTTGTCCTTGCCGTCGCTGTTGTCGTCCTCGCCCTTCTCATCGTACTCATTCTTGTCCTCGCGTCGGCCAAGTTTGGAGTACTTGTCCTCTGAGTCCTCCCATTCCCCTTCGGTACCCTCGTTCTTATCGCAAAGAAATTCCACGATGGCCTTTTGTTCGCGACGTTCTTTGACTGGTGCATCAAGAGGATGCTTGCCACCTTTCAGTACCAGCCGCAAGCCTTCTTTGTGTGCGTCGCTGTTCGAATCGCTGCCATTCAGTCTCGTAGCTTCGTATTCGAATTGGGATCCGCCCACGTTCTCCAACGCGCCGGAGATGGCGGTCACAGTTTCGACAATGTCGGTGTCGCCTTGAATCAATCGTTGAATGGCACATACTGTTGAATCAAGTATGAAGGTCAGGTCAGAGTTTACCCCCGTGGTACCACCGTCCCGTAGGTTCGACACGTAGAAGGAATCGACATACCTCTTGTGCCATTCGGACACTCTTCCTTGGATTTACTCTTGCCGCTTTTTTTTAGTGGTCCACAAACATCCAAGGTATATGTCGTATTATGATACGTGTGCGTCACTGAGTCGTACTTGGACGTTAAAACTGAATGAGGTCCCTTTAGCTTCTCCAAGTTGAACTTGTAGCCGTCAATGAGGATATTTTCGCAGTGCAGCATAGCTAAGCTAGACAAAGGCGCCAAGCTGAGCGACAGCAGGACTGCCGATACCGAAGGCGATTGCATCGGAACGAAGTTTGTGCGTAAAGATGAGACAAAAGACAAAAGGCCACAGAAGGAAGAAGCGGATCGTCTGCGGGATGACAGAGAAAGAAAGAGCAAGAAACGGCCTACCGCTATGCTGGTAAAGAAAGAAAAAGAGGAAAAAGACGAGAATGCACCACTCGATCCCGCAATATCTCAGGATGAGATGGTCCTGTTGGAGATGCAGATATCAAAGCTGTCTTGGAAAAGGAAGGTCGAGGGCTCCTGTGATACGGTCATGAGAGCGTCATGGCGGACCTCCTGTGGAGACCGACACGTGACGTGCCCCAGACGCCAAGTCCTCACCTTCATCTTCGCAGCCAGCATCTGCTACACCAACAATGTCATGGGAGCTCATTTGTTCAACACAGTCCGTGCAAACCACATTTACAAACCAAATATTACAACAAGGCGCAGACTCTATTGCTCGGGCCTCATTTCATAACCATTATGCATGCTCTAAAACTAGAGACTGTACTATACAAAAACCACTTTTCTGCCAAAAGTATTGTAAACGCCATGCTGGATTCGTATAATAGAGAGTTCCAACCAAGGCCAGTCATCCACCCCCGAGCTGCCTTCGCTCTTGCAATACATAGCGCGCCTCGAAACAATTCCATGGGGTATTTCAATTATCACGTCAAACCGGCGTAGCAGCGGGATAAACCAATAGACAAGGGAAAGAAGAAGACGCATTCGACAATAGCAGATGTGACAAGGACCAAGAAGAAAAAGGGAGCATGAAACAACAAAAGAAGAGAATATTGGAAGCCAACTGAGTGTAGCAAAGCCTTGCACCATGAACTCCATTACCATCCCCTTCTCCGCGGGACAGACCGCCTGATGTATGTTCGTTGTCGTCGTCCTCTTTGCGCATGATGATCATGCTTCCAAACCAGGTCCACCACCAGAGTCAAGTCAATACAATGTTCTACAATCCTTGGTGTCCCATCATGCCGCCCATCCCTTGCATAGTAGCTTGCTGCTGTTGCTGCTGTTGCTGCTGCATCATCATTTGTTGTTGCTGAGCCCGTCGTTGCGCCATAGTTTGTTGGAGCATTTGCTGAGCTTGGATGAAGGAAGATTGCTTCATCTTGTCAAGTGTATCTTGAGGAACGTTCTCGGCGCTGCCAAATTTAGCAACTGCACCTTGCATCAGCCGTGAATAGATCTGCCGAGCACTGAGCTGAATCTGCGCTTGCAAAGGATTGGCACCCATCTGTGGCTGTTGGGGTTGGCCTTGTTGTTGTTGGTGTTGCTGCTGTGGATGATGCTGTTGGTGTTGCTGCTGCTGCTGCTGCTGCTGCTGCATTTGCATAGCGGCAAATGCTTGCATGTTCGCGTTGTTGCCATTCATCATCTGCCCGCTCACCTGTCTCTGCATAGGATTACCCATCTGCCCCATCCTAGCGATTTGTTGTATTTGTGCTTGCATTTGTGGTGTCATCTGCCGCAGCTGGTTATTTTGCATATTCTGCTGCAATTGTGCGTATTGTTGAGCGAGCTGCTGTTGCTGCTGTGGCGTCATCATGCCGCCTTGCTGCTGCTGCTGCTGCTGCTGTTGTTGCTGTTGCTGCTGTTGCTGCTGTTGCTGCTGTTGCTGCTGCATCAACATTTGTCGTTGCATCATTTGCATAACTTGTTGCTGTTGGGGCGTCATTCCCTGCGTGTTCATACCACCGTTGGCACCTCCATTTTGCAGGGCAGCGAGCTGCTGCTGCTGCTGCTGCTGCTGCTGTGCAATAGCTCGTTGTTGGGCAGCCATTTGCGCCGCAAACATCTGTTGTTGACTGTGGTTCATGCCTTGTTGGTTCATCATCATAGCCTGGCCCATTTGCGAATTCTGAGCCATCATATTAGGCGGTGGGCTAGCTTGTGACATGCGTGGTGTAGCTGCCATGGCTTGTCGGTTGATAGGCGTACCATGAGCCATGTTTGGGGTTGAATTGGGCATACGAGGAGTGCCGGAGGGATGGCTTTGCTGGCTGCCCCTGGCGGACATGTTGTGAGCCATGGGCACCGACATCTGGCCGTTCTGAACGACGGATGGCGGTCGCGGAGGACTGGTTGCCATGCTCGAGTTGGTCTGTTGCATAGGGACGCTGCCCACCATGGGCGAGGACATATTCTGTGGTGTTCCTTGCCTGATGACCGGCGAAGAGGCAGCTGTAGCTTGTGTCATTTGGGCCTGGAAACGAGGCTGAGCAGAACCCTGCATGTTGTTAGCCATGGAATTTTGGCCGCCCGCAGCCACGCCGTTTGACACATTGGCACCCGTCTTATTTTGCGTTGGATGAGCATGCTGGGTTGGCTGTGTCTGTGGTTGTGATGCTTGCGTTTGTTGTTGTTGCTGTTGCTGCTGCTGCTGCTGAGCTTGGGCTTGAGCCTGGTTCTGAGCAGCAGAAGCAGCGGCGGCATTCCGTGCTGCCAGAGCCTGTCTCTGTTGCTCTTGTCGTAGCTGGTTCTCTCTGAGAGCAGTTTCACGTCTTTGTCGATCAGCCTCTACCTGTTGTCGCTGGGCCTGTGCCATCTGCTCTTGCCTCTGAGCTTGTAACCGTCGATCATTTTCTTGTTGCTTGATTTTTTCCTGTTCCTTCTTCTCAGCATGATCTCGTTTGATGTCCTCAATGACCTTGAACCTCTCGAATCTTGGTTCAAATGTGGCAGCTCCAGGTTGCGCCTCAGAATCGGCTCCGCTGGTGCCCTGAGCGCTTGAAGAGTTTCCACCCAATCTTTCATCCAACGTCAGCATATATCGTTCCTGATCCGCTGCTGCAGCCTCGTCAGCAGCCATCTCAGCAACGGTTCTCTTGCGAGTCTTTGGCTGCGGCGGCGGTTCGGAGTGGCGCGGGTCTGAAAATGCCTCCAGCAATGCAATCGTCTCCTCAATACTGCGCGTCGGTTCCAGGTAGAGTGGTGGAAGGGTTGCTAGCAGGATTTGACCCTCGGCGGCGTAAATATCACTCGGCTCCAACTCCATTTTCTCCTTCTTAGGGCGCTTGCTACCCGGCGGCGGCATGGAGCTTGCTGTTGGTGTAGGCGGTACAAGCGACAATGGGGTCGAAGGAGGACCAACGGAAGGCGCATCAGTGTTGCCTTTACCGGCACCTCTCGGCGTGCTAATCTTAATCCGCAGGTCGTTTTGCAAGGTCTCCGGAGTCGGAAGCAAAACGCGAGTGAAGACTCGTGGTTTTGCCACCGTCTTCCCTTCCGAGGGCTCTAATGGCTGGGCAGGGGCGGGCATGGCTTCTTTGTCCTTGTCGTGCTCCTGCTTTTCTTTCCCCCCGTCAATGATATCTTTGTCGTCGGTGCCATTCTCCATACTTTGTCCATCTTCGGGAAACGCGACGTACGGAGAAGGCGTCAGATACTGATTGTAGTTGTGAATAGAGCCTGGCAGTACGCTGCTGGAAGTGGAGGTGGATTTTGCGACGTCTTTGGTCTGTGTGCTCGGTCGGTGATCGTGTACTTCAACAATAAGACAACCATCGTAAAAAGGTACATTGTAATCGATGAATAGAGGTAGAAGTTCGTGCGGTATGGTTTGTTCTCTAAGATGTTTGATAAATATGCCCATTGGTGATGTGTATGTGAAAACTCCGACTTGTGCTTCGAATCGGAACCCTGTGGCGTGTAGATGAACAACTAGAGATGGCGAAGAGCCTCGGAATTTACGTAGAACCCCCCTGTGTGTTATTTCTGTACACGGTACTTCTTGGTTAGTTTGCTGTCACCTTTCTGGTATTTGGGCGTACATATGGGGAGATGGCGTACGAGAAGGTGCAAGTCCAACTCCGTGGTGGGTGGTCCCAGCAGAGAAGGAACCGGTACGCATGCCGGCACTGTCTCGCGAGCGTCTACCTGCCGCTTGAATTGACGTCTCGCGCCGCGTTGGGTTGACTGGGCGTACCGTGGAGGCGGTGATGGACCGGTCGCTTGCCGAGTTGGGGGCCTGCTTCGCGCTCGCAGGCTGGCTCCTGGGTGACATGGATGGCGAGGGTGACGAGTTTAATGATGTGATACCATTCGTCTGGATGCCAGGCGGAATAGGTCGTTTAATCTTGGCCGCACCATTTTGCTGGACGACGGGGCTGGCGGGGGCCATGATGGCTCGCGATGGCTCGCGATGCCGTCCACGGCAAGTGACGGTTCCCGCGCTCAGTAGTTGGGCCGCTGGTTTATCAGAGCGAAGATGCTATGGGCGCCAACATCGATGCCCCGAGACGGGCCGGGGGGCTGGGTCGTAGGTAGGCTTGACGATGATGATGCGTCCAACACAGGCTATTTCTGCAGACGGACGTGTGCTGATGATGTTGCGAGTCGAGCCGGGGCTGACTTATAAGCTAGTGGATTGCGGAGACGTGAGTGTGAGAGTTCGAATCCGACAAAAAGTTAGCGAGCGAAGGTTCGACCGTGCAGGGCAGGGCGGTGAAAAGCGCAACGGCGAAGAAGAAAGGACCACAGGTCATTGAACCATGGCAGATGGCCAAACACATTCACGACTCTGCTATAGCCGTAATATCAATCAAGCGACGCCGACGCGGCGCGTTGCACCCCGTGTAATACCAGGCAATTGGTCCTTGATGAGCTTCCGCTTGTTGGCTGCCGCAACCCTGCGCCGTCGACTGCCTGATGCGCATCCGGCCATCACGTGACTGCAGCCATCAGGCCGACTGAATTCATCATCAGTTTGTCGATGTGTCATTTTCTTGGTGAACAGCTGCAGCTGACTGAAACCCAAGACATGATACGATTTTCGGAACATGACAAAAACTGCTCTTTCAGAAACTACAATCAGTTATTCGACCCAGCATACTCGTCCAAAGAGGGCGAAATATATGCCCCCACCCCCCACCAGGCATGCGAACGTCGGCTCTCCGAATTTGAACAATGCTACATACGTTCACCAATTCCATTATTCAAACAAGACTGGCAGTCACTGCACATGTGCATAAGTCACTGATCTACCTATGCTCCTCCGGCCCAACCAGAGCACTGCCGGAAATCCATAATTTGCGTAAGCTATATACTGGGCAAACCGTGTCTTATTCCCGTCCCTGAACTCGTCGAGCCCAATCGTCGTGTACCCGCATGCCATCGACCACCACAACTCCACGCCCGCGTCCAACTCGCTCGGGTCTCTGCCACCACTTTTCAGGCCTGGCGATTCTTTCAGCCTCGGATTCACTGTCTGCCAACCCACCGAATCCGCCCTCGGCGCCGACAACAAGGATGATGTCATGTCGCATCCAGGTCTGAAGGCTGGTGATTGTGCTTCCGTTATCTCCACTCAGGGACTCCTGCAGATACAGCGTTTCGGGCTGAATGTGACGGAGAATATGGACATGGCCGCTTGGTGTGGTAAACGGTAAAATTGTTGTTTCCTTGTCTACCAGGGTTAGAGCTTGCGAGTAAAGTGCGTTGTACACTGCGTTCGTTGGAGCAATCCTATTTAACCACTGTTAGTACCCGCAAAGCCCTGGCCGTTCCGCCATGCAATGGCTTGTGGACTTACAACGGGCTCTTGGTCTCCTCTCCAGGAGTTTGGGCTTGAGCATGACTAATGTTAGAAAATGACGAGCTAGGCGAGGCAGGCGGGAGGTTACTAGAAGTACCATCCAGCGTAGACTCCTTTAGATCTGGAGCATAAATCAAGATATAGAGTTTGATCCTCGAAAAGTCGTTGTGGCGAGGGATATGGGATAAAATGGACTGTAACCACATCAGCCTCGATACGTCATCCGTAAATTGCAACCCGTCCCAAAAAAAAATGAAAAAAAGGAGGAATCCAACATACAGCCAGTTCATGCGTGCCATCATTACTGAAGTCGAAAAAATTGGTATCTGCCGAAACCACGATGGCCACCGTCTTCCGTCTTTTGTCACCAGACATGGGGGCATGTTCCTTCTTTGCGTCAGCCTCCTCAGACCATGGGTTCTCAACATAGGCCTTGTCTTCCTCGCGTATAGATGCCAAGGCTTTGCCCATAGCAGCCCCCGCAGCGGCCACTCCAGCTGCGACTGTCTTTCCAGTCGAGTCGAAGAACTGCTGAGGACTCGGTGTTCTCCGTAGGGCGCCAGACATGCGTGCCCCCCACCCAGGCGCAGACACATCACTGTGAGCGGTAGCTACGCCATAGGACACAGCGTCGTCGACCTGCCGTTGGTGATGTGGCGGAGGCGGATCGGGCGTCTTTGGGTCGCGACTCGATGCGCCATACGGCGGGTTGTCTCCGTAATCAGCGTTCTCGTAGTCCAAACCGGGCTCGTGATCGAAAACATTCTCATTCTCGTCCTTGTGCTGACTCCATACCCAGGCGGCCAGCCCTGCAGTGGCAACTGTGACCGTGACGGCAAGAGGCACCCAGTGGCTCCAGACCCCTCGCCGGGAGGATCCGCGATCGTTTGGTGACATTTATGTAGTAAAGGAGTATCGCATCTCCAGGCAGGGTCTAGCAAGGCGAGACAGCCCAAGATGCAATCCAGTCGATTCCTCTTGGATGTGGCGCAGCAACAGATTTCTTGGAACGACGTCGTAGATTGTTGATTTAATGCGGAGCAGGTTACACACATCAGAGCATACAGCAGCCCCGTTTGACGTTTTAACAAGTCTGGTGGATGGGTCCGTGTCGTGTCATCAATGTCAACAATGGGGTGGGCCGCAAGTCTAGCAGCCCAGCAACGCATGTGGTTGGCCCGAGGTACACCCAACCACCTTTGTGAAAGCGGAAGCATGAAAGATCCGGCTGCCGAGAATAGGAGGGGCAACAGGGGCTAGATTCACGGAGCACGACAGCCACACCTATCAGCCACAATGACACAGGACCTAGCCCCTCTCGTTCCACAGAGTCTTGGATAGTCTGAGCTTCAACTTTGGGACAGAGAAAAGTCGACTGCCGAAACTCAACTGCACACAATTGGAGACTCACCTCTCGATTGAAAAGCCAAGGAGATCAAATTCAGCAGTTGGCCAAGTAGCGGCCAGGGCAGCAACACCATAAAATGCCCCACGCCATGTCGATGCCCTCTACAGGGCTTCAGGCGCTTATCCTTTGCGGACCAGGATCGTCTTTTTCGACTTTCACCTCAAATCCCGATGAGAACCCAAAGGCTCTTCTGCCAGTTGCCAACCGACCTATGGTCTGGTATCCTATTGACTTCTGTCATCGCATGGGCATTACAGGTAGGTTGTATGATGGTGAAGCCTCAAAAAAAAATCCTCACCGGACGACTTTGTTTTGAAGGAGAAGATACATGTAGAGCATCTCTTTGTTATGAAGCTAAAAACACGACTCTGGGAGAAAAAACACACTAACTCACTGCAGATATCACACTCATATGCCCTCCATCGGCCTCCAAGGCCATGAACTCGGCATTCAGCATAAATCCTTTCCTAACAGGTCTTCCTCTTCCCCGGCCCGATATCCTCTCACCTGAAGACCTGGATCTCAACACGGGAACTGCTGAAATTCTCCGTCTGCCAGAAGTCCGCGATCTTGTCAAGTCGGACTTCCTCGTCCTCCCATGCGACTTGGTCTGTGAACTAGGTGGCGACAAGCTTCTACAAGCCTGGATGGTCAAGTCCGCAAGCTTCGCAGATCTCCTTGGTAAAGGGCATTGCACGAAAGGCCACGAGGTTCAACACAGCGGTGGCCTAGGAGTCTGGTACAACACCAAATCTGCGACTCCGGTCAAAGGCGAAGAGACCGACTTCATCGTCACAACACATCTGCAGTCCTCGCACGGAGACACCGAAAAGAGATCCGTCTTTCCCAACCTCTCGAAACTGGTCTACTCTGTTCCTACAGACTCACTGAACGATCTCATGGAGGAGAAGAAGTCCTTGCCGATTCGCCACGGGCTGCTGCGCGCACATCCCCGCCTACGAATGTACACTTCTCACCGCGATGCTCACATCTACATATTTCCTCGCTGGGTCATGGATTTCGTCAGGGAAAACGAGCGATTGGACAGCATCGGAGAGGACGTGATCGGATGGTGGGCCAAAGCAGGATGGCAGGCCGGGCTTGCTGACAAGCTTCAGATTACATCACTTTGCAGCAACAGCAGCAGCACCAAGGCTGCTGAGGACGACAATGACTCCATGTCAGATAGCGTCAAATCCACACACGATTCGGACTCAAGAGCCACAGATAGAGCAGTTAGCAAGGATTCAATTGCGGTATCTGGCGAGGCCAACTCGACACAGCACGTTTACTCACAAAAGAAAAGCACAAATGTCCCCCCCTTGCTTGCATACATCCACTCGGGCGAAGGACAAGAAAAAGCTCCCACGATCCGTCGGGTTGACACCGCTCCACTCCTTCTCGCCACGTCCCTCCAACTGGCCAAGCTCGAATCAATCGAGGAGGTCGGGCCCGAGGCAGCTTCTCCTTTTGCACACCCCAGAAAAGTTGCTTACCCGGAGGGTGTCAAGCCCCGTACTACAATTACCAAAACAGATAGTTTGATCGCCGAGAACGTCACAGTGGAAGAGAAAACGGCCATCAAGGAATCCGTCATAGGAGCCAACTGCCAGATCAAAGAGGGCGCCAAACTCTCTCAGTGCCTCTTGATGGATGGCGTCCTCATCGGAAAGGGCTGTAAATTGACAAAGTGCATCTTGGGAAAGAGATGCGTCATTGGAGATTATTCAATTCTTACAGACTGTGAAGTCCAGGAGAACTTGTTAGTCGAGCCAAAGAGTATGTTGAAACCTTTCCCGTCTTTACATCTTTCCCCCACGATGAAAAGAACCTTAGAACCGGAAGACTTTTATCGTCACACACATTCAATTCTGGTTGCAGGCACTTCGACATGATTGATCATTACTGACGAAATTTCTTCAGCTGAGGACAAGGATAACAAACTCATGAGCTCCGAGGGCTTAGAGGCAACCGAGGCCGAGATGAACGAGGTTCTTATGGACGTTGACCGCGAAGTTGCAGCGGTAGCGGACGATGCTATAGAGAACTAGAAGGGGTCTAGAAATGGCTATGGGGAAGCCACCTACACACACGTTCCGTGTGAGACCAAAGACGATGAAGGTAGAGAAATCGAGTCGTGGTGAACAAAAATATGATTCCAACAGCATCCGTTCGTTGGCCGATCCCTCGGGCAAAAAATACAGCTTTTCGTTAGCATCGTTGGAAAGTCTTTCATCATGACGAAATTCGCGCCATTAGTAACCGAGTGTGCAATTGTCTGTACCCATTCTGACCCCATCCGGATACGGGGTATTGTCGTTGGTGTTATTGGTCTCGGGAAATATCATACTTCTGTCGGCGTCGCCTTTTTTTCCCGCGTCCCGGTCTGGAACTCTGCTTTCCTGGAGGGTAGTCGAGTGCCAGACTTGTTGGGAGACCAATCAAACTTGTTTAACATGGCATGGAGATTCAACTTTGTCTTCCCATGTGTGTTCTCTTGTATGGTTCCTGAAACATTGGGCATATTGACAGACCAGGGACGGCTTTGCCGTTCGTTCAGGTGTTGAATGCATTCAATGTGCGGTCCAGCCTCTGCCGGCCGGCCGGCACCTCGACGGGAGGACAGGGATCAGGATGGCGCAGGTCACGGAGTCTCTCCTCGGTTCCTTTGCCATACGTTTGCGGAGGCTACGCATGTGGGAACAACAAGGTCCGCCAGTCGCCATTTTGGCTCAAAATCAATGACGGGCCCAATCGCTTGAGAAATGTTGACATCCATGGAAACGCAACTCTATTGCGTGGTTCACGCAGTAGTTTCAGTTTCCAAGTCCTTTAACTTGTAGGAAGCCTTTATGAGTCTTTCGCCAGTTCCACAAGTAAACCCCCATGGCCGAGGGAAGCCTGTCGATTTTTACGATTCAAGACCTACAGGACTACATACAGCAGTCAGTTACAACCTAGCAAGGCGAACACAAGTTGTACAAGAACAGGTCAACGGACGCCTAGCTGCTTTCGTAGGACAGCCGCACCACGGCAGGTTCAAAATGAGACGACCTACTGCTAATGGCAGAGATCAATGGTTTTGGCCTAGGTGCGGGCCGTCCATCTCTGGCTCCTGCGGCCGTTCGCACCATGAGGCAAAATCTGCACAAGTCCACGGCGTTGAAGAACGCAAAAGTGGACAAAAATTTACCCCTCAAGCTCCTTCATGAAAGCCGAACATGTTCAAGTTTCTCGTCGAAGCTCCCTTCCGGCCGTATACGCGTTAAACTCCGTTTGAGGTCCGACGGGCGGTGCACGTCACCGGATCGATTCCACGGAATGCAGTGGGTATAGAAGTTTGCAAGTCGTCTCTCAGACCGAGGCAAACACACTCTCGGCGGCGACTTATGAAATGTTTTATTGTGAGAAGTTTTGCAAATTTTCAGCGCACGAAGAGAATGGAACGATTTTATGGCCCAGCGGCACCTCCTTCGAAGATGGACCCGAGTGGATGTTTACCTGCTATGAAGCACAAATTGGCGACTTATGAAGAAGTACCAAAGCAATGAGGAGACGACGTCAACACCCAGGGCGGGTAAATCAGACAAGTGACGAACCGTGCACAGATGACTCTGACTCTGGCAGATCCACGCCCGGCAGCATAGTACACATGGATTCATTGCCAGAGGAACAGTCCGCATAAAGGGAGCCATGGACCCAGAGTAATTACCGCCCTGTTGAGGCTCTACGTCTGGTGACAGACGATTATTGGCACTCCTCGCGAGAAACTTGTTGCCCTTGCCGCGGTGGGACAGACGGAAGCAAGGGCCTTCCTTGCCGTATCGGGGCCAATTCTAATAAACCAAGCGTACGGAGTACTACTTGTGGAAATTGCAGGGATCCCCCCCTCAGAAACTGATTAGCTGATCACCCGCATCTTTTAAAGTTAGGCTATTGCGCCACGATCCGGTGCTTGAACGGGTTCAAAAGGCTAATGTGACCTGTCCCTCCAACGACAAAGACTCGCGCGATGAGAATCGCGAGGAGAGAGGCGACTTGTTCTCCTCACACTGCAGAGTGAGCTCGACTCGTACACCTAGATGTGAATGCATTGCATTTAACACCGAGTGTCAGTGCTAGCGCCACGAGGTGGCCTTGGCGCTCTCCGGGTAGTGGGAAGATCGCGTCATGCCGCCTCCATTGATGGGACGAATCAGAGAAAGCCCAAATGGGGCCCAAATGGGACATCAGAAGACCCGTGCCTCTGAAAGGGTAGAAGATGAGACTACGGAAACAATGGCGTTATGCGATTAGTCGGGCAATGGCTGTTGAACAGAAAATCTGCGACACCGATCAGGCACATTCAATATAGTTCCCCCGGGCAGCACAAGCTGTCACTATAATCTGACCGAAGCAGTGCCAAGACAACGACGGGACAGAAGACAGATTCTGTGGGAAGTGTGGTTCGGATCCTAAAGTAGCGTCAATGTTTAATTGAGGTCTCCAACCAAAGAGAGTCGGTCGACCAAAGGGCGAGTTGCTTTGATGAGTTCAGTGCCATCAGAACTGACTGCAGGGATCCTCGAAACTGCCAACATGGAAACCAAGAGTCAACGCCAATTTCATTCAGATCTCTCCCTTGGCAGTTGGATGACAACCGCAAAGAACGGTTAAAGTGCCCGAGTCTGGCAACAGCCGATCGACTAGGAGGATAAAGCAGGGAAACCAAGTGCTCAACATGCTTGACATCTCATTTTCAAACCCGGGGTGAAAAGGAATTGCTACGTACTTGGGTCCCAGGAAAAGAGTGGCGATACTACAAAAATGAATAGCCCTGAACTGTTGCTTACATGTGTCGAGAACCTGCGCAACGCAGCATGTTTCCCGCCCGATAACACCAGGCTGTGGTATTTTTGACATGTCGGAAAAGATATGGTATAGCAGCGATTATCTAACACTAAAATGGTTGCCACGCAGAGCTAAACCTTGCCGTTGGGCTTTGAAACGAACCAGAGAGATGGTGTGTCGCATATCATCCCGCAGAAACACGTAGTCAGCAGCCCCCATCCACAAAAATTAGGTCACAATGGACTTATCCGATTGTGAAACACAATGAACGACTTATCCAAAGGTAGCTGGACGTGTCTGACAATGACATCGCGTCAACAATCGTTTGATGGGGCAGATCTCTTGAACGCCACGATCGAGCATGGGGAGATTTTAAGAGATGGGATTCTGAGGCGAACAGGTGGAATAACCGGAGATTGGGCTCTTTGACCACCAGCTTGGGATGCATACTGCAAATCTTCTTCTGCTAGCCAGGTTTATCTTTAGACGAAAAAACAAAGCCTCGGAATTGTGCCTGAACTACATTATCGGAGCGGAGTACTCAATTGCCTGCCCCTCTTGGTGTGTGAGACTGTGAGACCTACAGCAGCGCAAGACCAATTTTGCTTTTGCCCTTCGCCAGGTACGCCGCAAAAGTTGACAAATCCTCTCTCTCTCTCTCTCTCTGTGCGTGTGTGTGCGTGTGTGTGTGCGATTGCTGAGAAGTTCCCTGGCGTCGTTCTGCAGAACCCATAACGGACACATGGAGAAGCAAAAAGAGAATTCGCGCCATGACTTGTGTGGTCCGCCCTTTCACCAGGTCTCAAGTTGGTAGTTTGGCTAATATTGATGACTAGAGTCGACCTCTTATTCGGATCTTCTCGGTGAGATATAGTTGTCTCACCAGACTCCGATGTTTTGAAGTGCAATTTGCCAGTTGCCCATCCAGAGACGCCTTTCTCAACCATCCACATCATCGCTGTGTTGGTGGCGATCCATGAGATATCTGTGATTAACGTCTATCCAGGGACGGCAAAGGATCTGAATTGGATGCGGTACTGATGAAACACAGCGCTGATCATGTACTGGCCGATAGTATGATGGCTCAAGATGGTGTACCGCTAGCTTTGACGAAGCAAGTAAAGACAAAGCAAGCTTTTCCTCACGGGGAAACAGAACAGGATGATATGCGAGGTCTTGACGACATCCAACGGATTTCAGATATCAGCATGGAGAAATAGCTTGGCTTGAAGCGTACCTTCAAGGTGACTCGGCTCAGTAACACCATTGAAGCAGGAACCGGCGAGACCAGTTCAACAATGATGGCGGTGTTCCTGCATTGGCTGCTACACCGTTTGTATGGGCTTGGCCCAGCCCAGGCCACGATAGCGCGATTGGCAGCTCAAGAGGGTCATCTGCAAGGCGGATTCGGGGTTCACTCAAGCAACCAAGGACTATGGAGCAGGCTTTCCAGGCTTTCCTTCTGCACGCCATATCCGGAATAGTGTTGCGAGACGCATCTCGGCACAAAGCCACCGATCAGATGTCAAGTTTGCGGGACGGCCATACGACGGCGAACACTAGGAGATGCCAGAGCTATTGCACCGTTTGAGCTGACAACGGTGGTGGATCAGTTCGAGGCGATTACGGTGGAGGAGGGCGTTCCGAAAGAAGTGGACGCAAAACCGGATGGGGGTCATGAGGTGACGACTAGTTCTGGTCGTAGTTTGCAGTAGCAGTCCGAGAGAGACAAAGAAAACAGACAGGTCATGGCACCAGCCGATAGATAGCGAGGCGTGAGTCGTGAGGCGTGAGACGTGAGGCAAAGCAAGGCGAAAGGCGTGAAGTGTGAAGCATGAAGCGCGCAAAGAGCGCGGGGCGGCGAGGCTTGCGAGGTGGACATTTTGAGCCACGCCCCTCAATCCCACGCCCCTCAACCCTGTCTGGGTTCCCTTTCCCTTCACCCCGTCCCACCCATCCTTGCCATGTCCTGCCATCTTGCCATCTTGCGGCCATCCCACCCGCCAGCCACTCACCGAATCCACTCCATCCACCCCATCCACCTCCAACAATCCATCCCGGCATTTTGGCATCCATCATCAAGCCGATCCAGCATATGCAGGCACGCCCGCCGGTATAGCTGCGGTATAGCTGCAAACCTCATCCGTCCTTTTGGCAAAGCTACATGCCAGCATCCATCCACCATGGTCCCAGTTGGCGGCGTCGCAACCTGGCTTCGGCCATATTCGGCACCCCGGCCAGCGGATACATCTGCCCGAACAAGATTTGGTATTCAACTTATATCTCGGCTTGTCGGCCTCACATCTCTTTCGCGTGTCTTCCTCCATCCAGTTCGACAAGTCTTCGAGTTTGAGGGACTGAGAAACAAGACCCCAGATATCCAAAACACCAATCTATACTACTGATAGTTCCAGGGCAGACTCTCACCCGAACCATCCTCAGATCGGCCACCCATCGAGATCTGCTGGCCTTCAACCGTCTCCATTCCTTTCCCTGCACAGACGACACCACACGCCATCTGTCTCTCGGCGTCTCTCTCTTTCAGCACCACAAGGTCTATCGATTGACTGGGGTGATCTTCACTTTGGCTTGTCTCAGTCTGGTCGGCATTTTCCCCCACAGCTCATTCCACCTCGATAGTATATCTTCAGGGGCGTCCTTCCTCTTTTCATCAAGAAAGCATTCCCGACCAGAACCACTCCTTATCTGCTTCCAATCCTTTCTATCTTGCCTTAATACCCTTGTTCAACCGTACTCATCCCTCTCTTGAGTTCGGACTAGTATCTGCTAGACCTACTTCTCGAACTGAGAGTCGAGAATAATTACCCTCCTTCTACGCTTTAACAATAATAACAACAAGCCCAACGACTATTACCATCACCATGCAGTTCGAGTCGGACTTTCGGTTCGACATGGACGACAGCTTCAGCATGTGCAGCCAGCCCATGTCTATCCCTTCGTCAGGCACAAGCTTTTCATCAGCATCTTCTGCGTACGAGCCTTTTACTCCTACATCTCAACGATCTACACCCCATGAACTCACACTCGACTTCGATGGCACCTACGCACCATTCGGCGGAGCTCACTATGGTGACCTCACTTCCCCCTCTGGCCACATGTCCAGGTACATGTTCGACGGATCAGTCAAGGCAGAGCCTGAGCATTTATCCTTCAGTGAAGGAAACCCCACGACTCCAATGAAGAAAATGGACGGCATGGCTACTCCTGACTACGAAGATATGCTCGAGATGAACATGGCATCAAGGCATCCCATGGGATCCCTCACTCCTTCAGGGGCTTTCCCCATGTACACTATTTCTCCCACGACAATGGGACCAACATCATTCATGATGACACCTACACACAGTCTCTCAGGCTCCGAGGTGGCCGAGTCATCCTCATCATGGTGTTCCAATGAGAGTCCTATTTCTTTTTTCCCCCAAAAGACTCTGGGATCAATGGGCATGGAGAGCTTGGACATGGAGAGACACTCACAGTCTCCTCTCGAGACCTACCACCTGCAGGGCCCTCCATCACCTGGTCGTCTTCGCGCCCATCGCAAGATGATGGTTCACGAGATCCAGCGTAAGACTACGGAACTACAACGTGCACAAATTCGAGCGTCGCGCAAAGTCAGTGGTGACAAGACTGATGATGGCACTGGCGTGGACGTTGTTCGTCGAGCCATGTGCAAGTGTGATTACCCCGGATGTCACAAGGCTTTTCGCCGCAATGAGCACTTGAAACGCCACAAGCAAACGTGAGTAGCCAAATATTTGCTCCGTGAGCCACACACAAGCTAACCCATACGTCCTAGTTTCCATGGCGAAGGACCTAACCGTTTCTCATGCGAGTTCTGTGGCAAAGACCAATTCAACAGACAAGATAACCTCAACAACCACCGAAAGCTGCACGCCAGGCCTAACAGCAGAAATCGTGGCGTTGAATTCATTCCCGCCGCAGTTCCTATCATTGAACAGGAAGAGCGCAGCCGCAAGCGCAGAGCACCCCCTAAATCAAAGACGGCCGACAAGCGGGGCGACGATTATTAATCTCACCTTTTCTCCGTCGCTCTGGCTGTCTGTGCCTGGTGTCGAGATGATGCCCCGTGGTGCGGCATCAGGCTGTAGCTCATGCACCGTCGTCCCAATCTAGATGGGGGGCGCGACAACAGGGAAAAGCATTGGATCGGAGAGCGCAACAACATAACCACCATCCTCATCCCTCCTCACGCCATTGAGCTCGTGATCAGCAGAAGAAACATCTTTCGTGTCGTGCGGCTGATGTTATCCACGCTCCACCGCGCCGCCATCTGGCCAACGTCACCACAAGTCTTTCTCCACCACTTCTCCGCCCTTCAATTCAACCACCCCAAACTATTATCTTCTTCTTTTGAACCTGTTTATTTTATTTTCCCTGTCAATTTTTCCAGTCTTCCATCACATGTTTCGGCGCATATTGGTTTTTACTCCTGGCTCCTAGGGCAGGTCCTGGCCTGGTTTGATATCCAAGGAGGGAATTTTTGCTTTAGTTGTCACGGCCTGCATACATGATGTTTGTGGGGCATGTGACATGGACAACGCTCCGAACCTTCCAAGACACGACGCAGAAGGAAGGAAAAGAATTATGTTTTAACGCTGGAAACGAATGGAAAGAGGAAAAGATGATAAAAAAAAAACCCCCTCTGATTTGGATGTTGCGGGTCAATTGGTATCAATGGGTGCTATGAGAGTGGACATGTAATTTACCGGGATGTCAACATAATCCGTACTGTACTGTAGTATACAAGAAAATGTAATTTAGTCTTTTGACATGGAAATTGACGAAGCCCGAGTGTTTTCGTTTTTCACACACACAGCCACTGCGTACTATGTGGGAGACATGATGTTGACGATGACGATGGCAGTGGTAGATGACGTCCAATCGCCAGCGACGGTACAGACGTGAACTGCGTGGCGTGCATCGCACTCATTGCTTGTTTTGCGTGATGACCAAGAATGGAAATCCGAGTTGAGCCAAGAAGACCGGGGAAATAGTTGTCCTACCCTTGGTCCCCTTGCGAGTTAGCATCACATCAACAAGGCAACTTCTGGAAGAAAGCCGGCCGGGGTCTTTTCCCGGGCTGTCGTATCTAGCGATTGGATGAGGGTCCATGTCCCCCTCCTAGTCTCAATCCACGTCCCAGCCCTTTTTGAACGTTTCCCTTGCCACCCAAACCCAAGTCCCGACAGGTGTCACATCACACACACACACACACATCTCAGACACACACACATGCGCAGCCGTAAAACTCCGGCGATGCACGGCGATGCACCACCAAACGCAATCTTTGTTGGGGTCCTGCCCCTGCCCCTGCCCCTGCCCCTGCCCCTGGACCCGGCCCTGGATCTGCACCCTTGGAAACGGAAGCCGTATCCAATGGGCGAGGTCGAGGCTGTCTTGGAGCCCCGCATTACATCTTGGTCCAGGGAGCGTTTGGGTCAGCGGAAAGTTGTTTTTTGTTTATGTACTTGCTTCTGCCATGTTGCAAGTCAGTAGATCTCGTTTGGTCCGGCCTCCGCCTCCGCCTCCGCCCACAATGCTGGGAAATTCTGCGGGAAAAAAGCAACGACTTCGGCTTCACTTTGTTGAGACGTCGGTCCAATGGGCAGGGCAGGGCAGGGCAGGCAGGCTACGTTTCGCGAGAGCGCTGCATCAACGTCGAGCGTCACAGCCACCTGCGTGATTTGGCTGTCATGTGCCGACATGGAGGAAGTTGTGTGTGCGGGCGGGGGCGTGCGTGCATGCGTGATCCAATGAAGTTTCTTTTTTCCTTCTACCCTCTAGTTTGCATGGCGCGTTTGGTTTTCCTCTGGCTCCCTCTGGTTCCCTCTGGTTCCCTCTGGATTGCATTTCCTGGGGCCTAGTGTTGACTTGCTTGTTTCTAGCCACCTTGGCCTTTTTTCACCGTCTTGGACCAGGAAAGTGGGGGGAGGGGAGGGGTGGACGTGACAATGCTTCAATTCCGTTCTCAAGAAGTGATGCCATCTTTGTGCTCGCATGAACTTTTCTTTTGCCAGTCTTGTCGTCTCGTCAGATTCACCACCCACCGCCGGCCCAGAGGAGTGGTTCACCCACCCATTGCTATCAAAAAGAAAAAAAAAAAGAAAAAAAAAAAAACAGCCGTCATTTGCTGCGGGACTTTTTTACGCATGTATAACGTGACGAAATGCACACCGCAGATTGTCGGTTGGGTTGGCGTGCTGGAGACAGAACTGGAGACAGGACAATTGCCAATCGTCGTCACTGCCATGGATTTTGTTTGATTTTTTTTTTTTTCATACTTGTTCCTATTTCGGCCGCCCCATCTTCTTTCCCAAGGCTCTCGCACACCTGACCTGGTCGACTCCTCTTTTGGGTGCGCGCTCGCTTTTCTCTGATTCGTGGCTGTCAAAAGCCGGGGAACCCTTGATCATCCATTTGACATGGCATCATCGGGCCACGCCCGATTGAGCGACTGGGTACCCCTGGCTAACTGAACAACCTGGTAGAAAAGCGGAATGACGTTGATGCGGAATGCGCCTTTGTCTAATCCATCCATCTCATCTCATCGATGTTTGGATTTTCCATTCCCTCTGCGTTTATTCACCTTTGTATCCGCATATATGGGGATCCAACTTGGACAATTGGCAGATTGTTGGTGCATAAGCACGCAAGGAAGCATCTTTTTCGGTTTGCATTCAGGTTTCCATGTTGCTCCACGTGGGGATTCGAATTTGCCCATGGCTCCGCTTGGTGCAAGGCTGGAAATGTCGGTTTGGTGCCAGGGACTTGGCAGAGGTGGCTTGGCAGAGGTAGATGGTTGATCGACTGCAGTAGTTCGCATTGAGAAGAGCTGGCGGCACTATTAATATAATCCGCAACACGTTTTCTTTTTGGCCCTTGCAAGTTCCACGCGCACCGGACTGCTGCTGCGCAGGACCGGATGGAAAAAAAAAACAAAACACAAAAACACCAGCCTCCAGCCTCCAGCCTCCAGCCTCCGGCCATCCATCCCACTGCCCCACCCACGCCGTTGCCTTTGCCTCCTGCCGCTCCTGCCTGCTTACCGGTCCGAACTACTGCATGGCCCCATTTGGAAGCCGCGTACTACATTCCCACCATCAACGGCCGTCATTCCTCACTTCGCGACAAACTCTCACTTCTCAGAACACGTTGTGCTTATTTCTGACGCCATTGCGCACCAAGTAGTAAGTAATCACCGTTTTACTAATGCACACGTCGCTAGCTGGCACCTGACAGACCGTCTCACTAACGCACACGTTCTTTCTGCTTCTATAGCTTGCTTTCCTTTTCTTGGCCTGCATTTCGTGGCGCTGCCTGCTACTATTGCTCAGACAGATGTGGTTTTCATCACGGACATGTGTGCCTAGGTTCAACCCCAATTCATTTCCCAACCAGACCGACATCTTGCATACGCCTTCCGAGCCGTGATTACGATTGCTCCCGGTACCTGATCATGTGAAACCTGCAGGCCGCATGCCACTGACCATCATCTTTGGCAGAAAGAGATTGCTCATGGTTTCGGCCTTTTCTGAACTTCCGTTTTGAACGGAGCGAGAACCAATTCGCCGAGGCCCACGGCGTGTCCTGGCACGGCATGGCCTCCTTGCCATCATACCAAGAAGCGACAGCGACAGCGGATTGGCTCCGGCTCATTGCGCCATACTGCAGGTTTGATGATTATCGAGCCTTGCGCTTGGTCAATAGTCACTTCCACGTCGTTTTCTCCCCCTTCTTGTGGAGAGATTTGTTCAGAGCAGTGAGACTCTCAGGTCTTGACCAGGGAGATGGTGAGTGACGCCCCATCGTCATCGATAGTAGGTGTCTTGTATGACTATAGATGTACTGCATAATGATACTCTTGATCATCGCTCGTGTTGACAATCCGCTGTTTCGTTGCTCCAGACTTCAGTTGGTGGTTTAAATTTGTGTACAAGAAACTTGGCCACTTGTCCAAATCATCTCGAGGTCTGGTTCGAATACTAGATGCTAGGCAATTTGGGAAGAATGCGTACGACTTCTGGTCAGATCAACAAACGGGGACTTTGAGCAAGGCATTTGAGCGTGCTTTGACTCTTTTGCCCAACGTCAATGCCATCTTGCTCGACGGACACAGAGACCTGGATCTCGCTTTTTTGACTGTTCCTAACCAACGACGACAGTACGGCAACCTCCATGTACTATCTGTCGCTGAATGCCGTTATCAGATTCCCAGGCTATTCTTCGCTGCCCCTAGTCTTCAGAATGTGGTCTATCTGGACATCTCGTATCTCCCGGGCTCGCTACTCTCTGTGGTCCAGCCGGCAGTGTTACCTGCTTTGCGAATCCTGAAGGTTAGAGGAAGAGAGTTGAATGATTCCCGATGTCTGCAAATGCTCGGGCATCTTGGACTTCGTCTGTGGAGCCTGGATATCAGTGACAACAACGTCACAGACAATACAATCCAGGCCATAAAGGACTGGTGTATCTCACCTTGGCCATTGCGCACAGAAGCACATGGCCATGCTGAAGGAAAATTACTCTCCGTGGGGGGAGGCACCGAATTCCACGGGCCATTTCTATCTATAGAAGACGGAGACTTGAGCGCATCGTTCTCTCATCCCGAGAGATATTACGTCGACGCTCCACGATACATGGCCCAGTCTACTTGGGCAGCACAAGAAAATCACGTTTCAAGATCAGACGGGAGCTCCGGAATTCGAATAGACACTGTCGAAGCTGCAACCGCGCTCCTAACAGTGGGCGATGGTCCTGTCGAGACCCAAGACTATCGACAGTCGGCGGGATTGACTCACCTCCGTGTCTCCAACAACCAACTATCTGCAGTGGGCATCCAAAAATTCCTGCGCATCTCAAATGGCCACATTGAGGATCTGACCTGCGACTCATTGTCGTTGCTGCCCAAAGACGGGCAAAGCGGTAGTTTTTGGCCACCTGATACCAACCTGCGTGGTATTCTAGGCGCAGCACATTGTTTTAGACCTGTAATGTCACCAAACCTGCGTGTGCTGAGGCTTCATCATTCTGTCGTCACCAACATACCCACTCTGCATATGCGCGGCGCATCTTACCAGGCTCGCAGTCACCTGGCCGAAACCATCATTCGAGAGCGCGCAGAGACACTATTCCCCCAGACATTCTCACCCGACATGAACCCGCGGCTGTCTTCACTGACCCTGACCTGTTTACCTCGTCGCTCTTGCGGTCCGTTGATATCCAAACTCAAACAATTTCTGAAATTGCTTTCAGACCAAGAACGCGCTATTCAAGATATATCACGAACCGTTTCGACACGGCGCAATCCCGGGCTTTTGAAAGGTCTGAGACACTTGCGCTTAGAATTTGACCACGACGATGTAATGGATGACGGTTTCTCCGCATCTGTCAACTTGGTTGGAGAGCAGTTGATGGAAAGCGAGGACGAGATGTTTAGTTTCTTTCGGGACGAACAACGGGTAGAAACTCAAACTTCGGCTATGCAAGCAAGGTCTTTTGCCAACGCGGCGTTGAATTCCAAAGGGGTGGCGGGGGAGAGCAGGCCACTCAGGGTCGACCAGTCCTATTTTCCCGACCGAGACAAGTCGGACTTCGTGACACACGATGGACGCTGGAATGATGAAGCCTTTTCAGTCCAAGTGTGGATAGGACCAGCAAACCCTGACGCACCCGAAGCGCTGAGAGACTACCGCCGGATGGTGGTCGAACATGATGTCAGAGATGGCGTCGGACCTGTGACGCCGGCTCAAATTGAAGCTGGTGCGCCTCGAAGCTCATTTATATATCAAATCGCGTGGAGCGCCGCGGTCATGCCGGCGTCGCTGAGGGTACCTGAGGAGGATGAGCTTACTGGAATTGGAATGAGCGACGTCCTCGACGCGCTCAAGGCATACCGCCTGGAGTCCCGGTCCAAGTTGGAGCAGAGAAGAAAGTTTTCAACAACGCAGAGGAAAGATGTTCTACTTGTAAACCCGCATCATTTTTGGACGGGAACTCTGGAAGTGTCGTTGGAAGTCAAGACGCCCTTTTCATTACGCCCAACCGATTGGAGATGACCCACACTGAAGGAAGGGTGAAGGGTCGGTCCATGGATAAGGGTCCGTGGATACCAAGCTCGACATGTCAAGCGGTAGGTTCTACCTAATCTATGGCCTCGGCGCGCTCATGTCTTTACAGGAGGGTAATGCTATGTGTTACTCGACGCAGCCAGAAACATGTTGTGCGGGACTGTACGGAGTGACGCGTATGGATGCCGTGACAGCGTTGCCAGAATGAGACATGGCGGGGGAAGAAAAGGGTCAACATTGGACAACTCTGCGCGTAATGGACAATGACCTCTCCGGGGTAGACGAAGAAAAATGCATGTCTGCGGCGACTCTGCGCAAACAATGGACGACAATATTACGTGACCATTAGCTTGACACTGACTGGCGGCTGGTTCCCCCATGTAGCAGCCCGGCAACTGTCAGCTCCGAAATGGCCCCCCCCCAGATGGCCCCACGCATACATACGGACTAGGTATGAATGACTACGCCACACATCTATGCCAATCTAGAACAACAAGCAAGATGCAGTCAGTCCGACTGGTCATTGAGAGCATTTTGAGGTGGGTGGGCACTAGTAGGAGCTCCTTGTGGCCGGCTGCGTGCGCCCTCGTGTGAACCAGCGACAGAGCAGCCAGCCCGCCCCCGTTTCCTTCTACATCTAATCCGATCGATTGTTGCCTTGCACATTTGCACTTTTCACCTACGTGACGACTGGGGTGAACTCACGCGACAATGAGGTTTCAGTCGAGCAAAGGAGCCATTGGAGCCATTGTGGCTGCCGCTGCCATTCTGAGTAAGATGTTTTGTTTCCCTCTGCGTTCGCAACATGGGCGGGCTTGACTGACGAGACACGTCTTCATAGATGTCGCAACAGCACAGGCTGCCCCGACATCGTACTGTTCTGTCGACAATCAAGTATGCTTCCTATGGGCCGTTCCCGAAGCGGCAGCCAACTCGGGCTCAGGAGACGTCTACTTCCAGCTGCGGGCGCCCACCTCGTACGCCTGGGTCGGCCTGGGCATCGGTTCTCGAATGCAAGGATCCGACATGTTTGTCATGTACGACGACGGCAACGGCAACGTCACGCTCAGCACCAGGCAGGGCCTCAACCACGTCATGCCCACGTACAGGCAGAAGAAGGGCGTTGAGCTGCTCGCTGGATCGGGCGTGGTGGACGGCCACATGGTTGCCAATGTGCGATGCAGCGACTGCTCCATGTTGAGCTTGAAAGACACCAACGGGTGGCTGTCTGCTTGGAAGAAGGGGAGCTCGCTTGCTTCGACGAGTCCTTCTGCGCAGATTGCATACCACGATGGCCATGACCAGTTCTCGGTCGACTTTACAAAGGCGGCCGTGTCGTCGGACAGCAATCCTTTTGTGAGAAGCCGTGGTGGAAATGCCTCTGGAGGGAACGCGTCTGGCTCTGGATCTGGGTCCAGCAGCCCCGGAGCAGGCGTTGTCGAGACCAGCGATCCCAATCGGGATATTCTTAATGCCCACGGCATCATCATGTCGATTGTGTTCCTGATCGGGTACCCCGCTGGATCCATGGTCATGCCTTTGCTAGGAAAGTGGCTCCTTCACGCGAGCTGGCAGATGGTCATGTTCCTGCTCATGTGGGCTGGGTTCGGCGTCGGTTACGTCCTTTCCCGTCGTCTCGACTTGGTATGTTTCTTTGTTGCTCTCCTCTCCTTTCCACCCGTTGTGCTTGACCCCATGAAGACTAATCTAGGAAACCTGTGTGCAGTTCTTCATGCAGGCTCACACCCGACTGGGCGTCATCCTATGCTGTCTCGTCAGCTTGCAGCCTGCGCTGGGCTGGCTTCACCACCAGCACTATGTTAAGCACCAGCGGCGCGGGGCCGTCAGCCACGCTCATATTTGGTATGGTAGAGCTCTCATCATCCTGGGCATGGTGAACGGCGGGCTTGGGCTGCAGCTGGCGGGGTTGGATCGCCCCTTTGTCATCGCATACTGCACCATCGCCGGTGTTTTCGCCGCTCTGTACGTGGCATCTGTTATTCCGGGAGCGGTCAAGAGGCGATCAAGCAGGGGGGAGCCAAAGTAGCGAGTGGCATGGAGCGCAGGAAGTGAGAAGGCGCTGCCTAGTCAGAAGAGATGGGGGGGGGGGGGGATCTTGGTTGCTTTCATCGGTTTCATGTACTTTTTACGTAAATAATTATAGTGTTGCGACGGATTCGGTCGACGTCTTGAATTGATCTTGTGCCGTACATGGAAACACTGGCATGCAAAGCCGATATGCTCCTTGGTAAGAGTTGAATGTCATGTTTGGAAATGCGGCGTTGTCGTGACAATCCAATGTTGGTTGGGTACGTTGCGCCTGGCCAAGGTTGGCAAAGTTACAGCAAATGATGCTTGATAGCCTCCCAAAACGCCCCCGCGTCCTCAAACATGGGGACATGTCCCGTACCAGGCACAATCCTCAACTCAGTGCCGTTGCTACCCAGCAAGCCCTTGAATGCCTCCATCGCCTTCACCATTGCCCCCTTGCCATCTGCTTCTCCGACGACCAAGATGCCTGGCACCGAACATTCCTTCATACCCGGCTTCAAATCGTACTCCCACAGTGCGGTGCAGCTGTTGGCGAACCCCTCGACGTTATTGGCGGCGACCATGTCCGCCATGACTTGCGCGGCGCCAGCCTTGCCCATGGATTGTGGGCTGAACCACCGCTCGACGGTTTGCACGGCAAGCTCCTGCATTCCCCTGCCGCCGTCTGCTTCGGCAAGTGCGATTCGGTCCTTCCATGCTTGGGTGTTGGCCGGGCTGGACGCGGCGTTGAAGTCGCAGGCGATGAATCTCTCGAGCCGGGTCGGGTGCTTGATGGCAAAGTTGAGCGTCGTGGCACCGCCCATGGAGACGCCGATGAGGGTGTGAAGTGTGGGAATGCGAAGAGCGTCCAGGACGCGAGCCAAGTCATCGGTGACGGTGTCGAGGTTGGCGGCAACGGGTGGTTGGGGAACGGCATGGCGTCCGCGCGTGTCGTAGCGCAGGATGCGCAGGTCTGGGCGACGCTCTTTGAGAATGGCGACGAGGGAGTCCCACATGTGCAGCGAGGTGAGGAGAGAGTTGGAGAGGGCCACTGTAGGAGCTCCCGGTGAGCTGTTTCCCTCCAGACGGTACGGAATGGTGAGGGCGTCCCTGGTTGTCATGTAGGAGGAAATGACCGCGTCGGATCCAGGAATTGTGCTTGTTTTGCCATCAGCTGATGTGAATGCGGCAGAAGCCGGCAACTCGGACAAGGACGAGAGATCTCGTGGAGCAGGACCGAAGACATGGAAAAGCGACCAGGTTTGCCGGCTTTTGGAGGCGACGTATTTGTCGAACACGTCTGTACGCCAGGTCGTGTCCATGGAGGCTCTGTGTTCTGCACCACCTTGGCCGTTTTGCTTCTGGTAGTCGTGCAAGCAAAAGTAGACGGCTTTTCCCGATCCTTCCCTAGTCCATGTCTTGAAAAGCCGCGATCTCAACCATCCCGGAACTTTAGCCAACATCTCGGCGTGCTCCTCTTCGAACCACTTGTGGTACTGGTCACCCGCGCCGTCTGCGTCGGTGACGGTGATGTCGACAGCGACGGCCATGATGCCTTCAGCTTCCTCGTCTGCCAGGTTCTCAATCGGCGTGAACAGCGGCGATTGCTTGGTGTAAAGTAGATGATAGAAGTAGCGCTTGACGTCTACCTGCGCAATGGTACTCGCCTCCCGGGGTGACCGATTCGCGCGTAATGCCGTGTACGTTTCTGTTTCCAGGTGGCTCATGGCAGTGACATCGTAGACGGCCATGTAGGCGGGCTGGTCCCGGGCAGCGGCTTTGTAGCGGAAGTCGTTGGGGAATATTTGCGGAAGCCGGAGACGAGCAGGGCCATGTTCGTTGTTGTACCACTCGTGGAAGGCCGCCGGGGGGAGGCCCGGTTTGGGGTCCATGGTGACGAGGAGAATGCCCGGCGGCGACATTGTCAGTGAATCTACTTGGAACAGGATGATGATAGTAGCAGCTATAGCTGTTGCGTGGTGAAATGAGTGAGAGTCGACATCATGTGAATCCGTACCGGGTTCGTACCGGACTGTGGATCCAATGAACGGGGTAAAAGGCCTTGTCATTCGGGTCGGCAAGTCACGTCGGTTATCGATCGTGAATATTAGCTCATCACGGTTGGTTGGCGTCCGTCTGTTTCAGCGCGCCCGCGCGATTCAAATGTTTTATTCCTGAAAGTTTCTCCAGCTAGGAAGCTTGTCACTTGCGTAAAAAAGGGTAAAGATACATGACGTGAGGTACATTGGGCGGACCTTGAAAGGCGGCTTGGTCCGCCCAAGCATCTGAAGTCGACAGCACATGACGACAGGCTTCGACAGCTTCATATGCATTGCCTACGAATCGCATGTTAGCCTCGCTGTGGCTAGAGAAGATGATCAAGGTGAAAATACAATACTTTGCCTCTGCCATTCGTGCTACTGCGACGTGAGAGCAGTCGTAGTAGTTTATTCTCGGAAGACGGGAGGCATGCGAAAGTCGGAAATGAAATCAGCTGCGTGTCCGTGTCGTCTTCCGGTGGGACAATGACCAACGGCCAGTTACAGCTGTCAACAGCTGTCATACAGCTGAAGTCTAGCGCCTGCCCCACTGTCGACAGCGGGCTCTGATTATTCAATATCGACCCCCTGACACGATTTCTCATTCGCCCCTTTCAACTACCTACGTCTTTGGAAGAATCAACCTTCGCTGCCCCATCGTTGTCAGCCATGTAGGGGCGCCTCAGGCGGTTGTCAAATCTCGATGAATTCCCGCGGATGACTTCCGGCTCTTTATTCCGTGAATGAACCCAGTTCCGTTGATTCCGATCGAAACATGAAGTGTCGGGCCGTGAACCGGGTAGCCGGGGGGGACCTTGCCAGTGCCTACCTGCAGAGTTCAACTGCCGGACCATTTACACAGTGCACACTCATCAAGACCCATCTGGATGGAAAGAATACGGCCTCGGAAGCGATCTCAGTGGCGCCCCCGCGTATGGGAAAGATGGAAGAATGCTGTACATACGGATCAAAGCGAGAAGCCAATGTCAAAGGCGAACTTTCGGCGGCAGCGGGATTGCCATGTGCGGACGCCGACTTCCAAAGCGGCCAAACACCATCTATGGGCGAACACTATTTCATAATCAGCAATACGACATACGCTGCTTACACGGAGACACCCACGAGCCCGACTTGTCGCGCTGGAATGCAAGTACTACTGAGAAGAAGTATTTACAGAATTTTAGCCGACGTCGTGAGCTACACGGATGACTATCGCGGCGTGCAAAAGCTCGTCAGCGGTGGAACGCGGTCGGCGGCGCAGGTTCTTCGTCAATACGATGCTACAACCTGGCTCAATGCTCATCTGGCAGATTGCCTCTGCCAAGTCGCTGGAATATGGGCTAATTGCATGAACGACTTGCTCCGGGACTACTCTGTATGTTGTCTAAGACAAACGATAATGGCAGGCAGATCTGTCCGGTCTGAACTCAATACACCGAATCACTCACAGTCGTACGACATGAGCAAAGTGATGCATAGTCTCGAGGGAGCATCGCATCGACCCCTTGTTCCAGCTGTTATTGACCGGTGTTGGGGGGCCTTAGGATCCTACGGCTAATAGCTTTCTTCCGGAGGTTCAGCTTAATATGTGTTGGCTGCGATATACGGACTACTGCGCGTAATGAATTATAGGCTACTCCCGGTATCGGCGTCTCGGCATTCACAATGAGCGCGATGCTTTGACTTGTAAAGTCCACTCACACGACGGCGGAACTCGAAACACACACCTCGACCCGTTGCCATACTGTGGTTCTGGTTTGTCTCTCAATATGTCCCGTTCTTGCAGCCGCCTCATTCATTGGCCATCATGGGTTTAGTTCAAGTCAGCAAGCCGGAGGCTTGGGAATCAGGGACCTCTTCGGCTCTTGTTGCCGATGCGCCCGTCGATTCCGAGAAAATTCAATCTTCAAGCTTTGGTAGATTGTATAGACCAGCGAGAACCGAACAAGATGCTGGACCGCCCCCGGATGGAGGCTTCAGAGCTTGGCTGCATGTTGCCTGCAGTTTTTTGCTCTTCTTCAACTCATGGGGAATCTTGAGTACATTCGCCACGTTCCAAACCCACTACGAGTCGGGGGATTTCTTCACAGCATCCTCATCCAATATTTCTTGGATCGGGTCCATTCAGTGCTTCATGGCCACGGTGACGGGCTTTTGGGCCGGACCACTGTACGACCTAGGCCATCTACGTCAGCTCCTGTCGCTGGGGAGCCTCTGCGTCATATTGGGCCACGTAGCACTCAGCTATTGCGATACTTACGCCAAAGTCCTGCTTGCCGAGGGGTTCTGCATCGGCATCGGCTCCGGCTGTCTCTTCGTGTGCGCCGTTTCCGTTATCCCCGGCTACTTCTCGACAAAGATCGGCCTGGCTACAGGCATTGCATCGGCAGGCTCGGCTTCGGGCGCAGTCATTTACTCCATGGTCGCGTCAAAGCTTCTGGATCGAATTGGCTTCGACTGGACGGTGCGAGTCATTGGGCTCATTGCACTCGTGACGCTGGCGCTGCCTGTCTTTGTCATGAAGACGCGTGTTGCGTCCTCGGAACGGCAAACGTTTATCGATCGGTCTGCCTTTACCGATGTCCCATACATGATGTTCGTGTTGGGAACTTTCTTCGCCGCCTCGAGCTTGTCGGTGATGAATACCTACATTTCCTTCTTCACGGAGAGCAGCCGACTGGCATCGCACGACATGTCTTTTTACATTGTGGCGATTCTGAACGCTGCCTCTTTACTCGGTCGCATTGTTCTGAATGTCGCCTCGGATCACCTGGGTCCGCTCAACATCCTTGTCCCATGCTCCTTCGTCACAGGAATCGTGTCTCTCTGCGTCATGGCAGTGCATTCTCTGGCGGGCGTGGTTGTTGTGACTATTTGGTTGGGTTTCTTCAGCGGCGTCTTCGTTGCCATGCCGCCTGTTGGTTTTGCGAGCTTGGCCCAGGACAAGGGAAACGTTGGAACTCGTATTGGTATGGGCTACAGCATGGCTGGACTGGGATATCTTGCCGGGGCGCCAGTGGCTGGTGCGATATTGCGCTCATCTTCAGCCTTGGACTGGCATCGCTTGTGGCTTTATTGCGGCCTGGTCTCGATTGCGGCCGGTGTCATATACTTTGCCGTGCGGGTTTCCAGGGTAGGATGCAAGATCTGCGTCAAGGGATGAGATGCTGCTGCTGGTTTGTCGTGGATCGTAGATATTTTGTATTGTCAAGTCCCGACCATGACCTCCAAGTCGTCCTCGCAGAGATGACTCTCAGCATGTCCACTGCTCTCACTGTCTCCGTCTCACATCTTCCCAAGTTATCCTCAAACCAGGATCGCACAGCTTTCATCTCGGAAGTCCACAAAGGTGGCAGGATCGTGCTTCGTCCAGGAATCGATCGACTAATCTAGAACACGTCTTAGTTGCTCCTTAGTTACTTCAATCTGCGGCGGAACAGGAGGCTCAGGTGAAGATGGAGGCATCGGCTGCCTCTCAGTCCCCACTTAGCATATAAGGGACAATGTACGCATAAATTAGTGGCCAGTCGGCCGCACCTCTTTTTTTCGTGCAACATGTGCTCCTGGGTGGAGGAGTGCGCGTGGCTTTGCGGAGCTACCTCGAATGTATTTCAACCACCATGATGCCTTTTTAATTAATGCCCCCTTTGGGATGCCAGCCGATATGTTGCAGTTGCTAATCGTCTTGCAGGCTTGACATGGACTATTGAATCTGCAAATCAACTTGTCCTTGACGGGATCCTTCCAAGGTGATAGAATGGGAGCAAGTCGGCGGTTTCCGATCATGCCTCACGTCGGACTTCGCCCCCTTCCATGGTACTCCCATCCATGGGTACCCCCATCCATGGGTAGGGGACCAGATCGAGCTAGGTGGAGGGAGCAACGCAGATCCGGGGTACATGAGACATGAGCAACGGGGTGGGACGATGGCATTTTGGGAAGTACATCAAGTACATGTCCACTACTGATGCAGCATAGCCATCTCCCCGGAGATTCCACGTGGCGCCTGCACTACGGCCATGGAGAACAGCACATGGTGTTGGTGGTCGATAAGTAGACACGTTACCCCGAACCCTTTGATGCGCGGGCTTATCTATCTTGAGCTGATTTGGCAGATTGTGTCCTTGATAACCTTGATATCCTGATATCCTTGATAAGAAGTCCATGGAGGGCCGGAGGTGCCCGTGCGTCCTTCAGCTTGTTGGCCATCCGTCATGTCATCCCTTTGACCCGGGCTTGCTTAATCGGGCTTGTTTCCTCGTTCTGCGTATAAAGCTGGCAAAGACGTGACATGATTGTCTGCCGCGATTCTTCTTCAAAGCCAATCATCCACCATGGATACAGTCAAGCACGGCCAAGCCGAGCGACGTGGGAGTATCCGCGCAGAAGAAGCTCACTTCTCCAAGGCTGTCTCGGACGGCGCAACAGAGTATCTTGCTTCAACCGACGCGTACGAAACGAACACATGCGGAAAGCTGCAACGGCTAGCAAGCAACTTGAAAGTCGAGAGGCGAGGCATCGAGCGAGTGCCAGAAGATGAAAGAACCGATCACTCTTATTGGAACATTGGGACAATGGTACTTGATCCTCCCCGCCTCTACCCCAATCTCCCCCCCCAAGTCATTCGTTCAAGAACCAGTACCTGTTGTGCCTCGGCTTAGAGCCGTGTATAACATGTTGTTCAACATGAGTTCCCCTGTCAAAGGAAAAGAGGGAACCGAGCGAGAACTTGTTGTCTAATCTGGGGAACCCTGCCACAGTGGCTTGCAGCCAATTTAGTTGTCCCTTCCTTTACAATCGGAGTTTTGGGCCAGCCACTCTACGATATTGGCTTCGTCGACGGAGCACTCGTCATCATCTTCTTCAATCTATTAGGCTCTGCAACCGTGTGCTTCTTCTCCACGTTTGGACCCAAATTTGGCTTAAGACAGATGGTTTTGTCGAGGTTCTGGTTCGGTTGGTGGGGAGTGAAACTGAGTACGCCCCCCCCCTTGAAGATCTTGACATGAAAACTCGTATCTAGCTCGCGCCTGGACTTGGTATCTGATATCCTCCGTCTATCCTCTAGTCGCCATCTTCAATCTCCTCGCCGGTATCGGTTGGTCGGCCGCGAATATCATTGTCGGTGCACAGCTTCTCCACGCGGTGGACCATAGTGTCCCCGGTTGGGCGGGCATTCTCATCATCGCGTCTTGCACCTTGATCATCGTCTTCTTCGGATATAAGCTGGTACACCTGTACGAGTACTGGAGCTGGATTCCCACATTCATCGTCTTCGTGATTGTTCTCGGCATATTCGCTCACTCGGGTCACTTCGTGAAGACTCGGACGGGATCGGGAAAGGCAGAGTTGGGCAAAGTGCTCTCTTACGGCTCAACGGTGTTTGGATTCGGCACAGGCTACACCAGTTTGGCAGCAGACTATACTGTTTATCAGCCCAGCAGTCGTCCCCGCCGCAGTGTATTCCTGGCCACCTGGCTGGGGATCCTTCCGGCTCTTCTCTTCACCGAGCTTCTTGGTGCTGCCATCGCCACAGCCATGGCGATCGATGGCGGAGAAAACCCGTATCAGGAGGGCTGGAACGAAGCCGGCGTGGGCGGGCTGCTCGCGGCAGTCCTGTTCCCGTCTGCCGGTGCGTTTGGGAAATTCTGCCTCGTCATCCTCGCCCTGTCCATCGTTGCCAACAACTGCCCTAATATCTACTCCGTGTCATTGACGCTCATGGTCCTCGGTCGCTGGACTCGTCGTGTGCCGCGGTTCGTCTGGACGATTGTCGGCTCAGCGGTATACGTCGGCATCGCCATCCCAGGCTACGCCGGCTTCGAGGCCGTGCTTGAGAACTTCATGCACTTCATCGGATACTGGCTCGCCATCTACGAGGGTATAGCTCTGACAGACCACTTCGTCTTCAAGCGTGGCTTCTCCGGCTACAAGCCCGAGCACTGGGACGATGGAGACAAACTGCCGCCCAGCTATGCATCACTGACGTCGTGTCTGATGGGCATCGTGGGAATGGTCCTGGGCATGAAGCAGACGTGGTGGGCCGGGCCTGCTGCCAGAGGTGCAGGAGGTGATTTGGGCTTTGAGCTGGGCTTCGTCTTCGCGGCTGCTTCATACGCCGTACTGAGAACAATCGAGATGAGGATTTTCAAACGCTAGCATGGGGGCACGGCGCGGGACAAAGGTTCCAGCAAGTACGTGCGCTTCGAGATGGGAAGATTGTTACAGCTTGGAAGGGTCAGTCATGTCGGGGGTTCTAGCTAATTTTAGGTCTAGCCATGAAAGGAACAGGTCTAGAATAAAGCCTTTTATATTATGATAAGCTAGACTCCATCGCTGACAAGGTTGGGCCTCGGGGGAAGTCCTTACAAACAGCCACTAAACGAAATCTTCGTCCAACAACGCCCAGAGCTTGTCGGCCCGTTCGAGGGACCTAATGCCGTAGAGGAACTCCAATGCGCCCATCGTCTTCACGCATGCAGATCTTGTCACCCCGAATACTAGATCCTTATGGCTGCCCGAATTCATTGGCATTATAGGCGCAAGGCAAAGTCTTATTAGTTCATCTTGTTTATGCCCTCGCTTTCATCATGATTCCCAGCGTGCCCTGCGTGAGATGTAGACTTTCATGGCCGCTTGGTTGGAAACCTGGACTTGCGCTTGGGAGGTGGTTGGTCCATGGAGAGCTCATCCACTGAAGTGTCTGACTCTCTAGTTCCTTCACCTGACACATCATCATGAGATTCGCCTCTCAAGAGCACAGATGACCCGAGAGAAGTAGCCTTTTGGTTCGCTTCCTTGATAACCTTGTCTCTTAGAGCCTTTGTCCATGTAATTCCATTACGGTATGCGCTCGCGCCTTTGCAAAATTGTTCGCGGTTCCCTTTAACGCTCCAAGAATTAACAAGTGTCATGACAAAGGTAGGCCTACCTTTAGGGGTAGAGGGTGGAACAGCGTGGCAAGCATATGCGTTGAGTTGCCCGCTCAAATATGAGAAACCAAGGGTATGGGCTTTGCTGTCGTAGATAGGCTGAGGAGAGCCATGTGAAAGAAGGCGGAGATAACCTCTCTCGCCTAAAGACATAACGTAGAGTAATTGTCGCTCTGCCACCGCAGCTGATCCATCTGGACCCTTGACCTCCAGAAAGAAGTTCGGAAGTATAGGAAGGTCTTCTTGTGTAAAAGGGCAAATACTGTGAGAAAGCCGGTTACGTATTGAGCGCTTTAGGCTCTCAGGCCGGCTACCAAAGCACCGATCTGGATTTCCAGCGACGAGCCAACCATTGGTTAAGTGATCTAGATTTGTGAAAGGTATCTCCCCGCAGACACATCTAGGATCTTGAATTTTTCCTTCAATAATTGGTATAATGGCACTCATGACTTGTCTTTCTTTGGTAGCATGGGAGTTCTCTCGTTGAAAATGCCTAAAATCGGCATCAGAGACTTGCGCGGGTGAAATTTCTTCGACTTGCTTCCCAAGCACATGGTCTATCAAGGCTAAATTCTCAGCTTTTGGCGGCAATCGACCATCCTCATATTCGTAGTCAGGAGGGAGGATTCCATGATCAATGAGGTGTTGGAGGAAAGATCGATCGTACGGGCCTGCGCTCTTCGTGCTCGTCGAAGTTGTTGTGCCGTGGCTTTTCGACGGTGAACGCGAGGTCTTCTTGAAAGAGGCTCTCTTTCGACGTCCGAGACTCGATTGGCTAGACTCCATTGCACTACTGTATGGGAGAGTTGGTGCTCTGTACTGCGACATGTCAGAATTGCAGCACAAGTAAGGAACCACATCTACGTACTCCTCTCAAGTCACTTAGATCAGGGGGCCCTTCGCATTCAACGTGTTGAGCTACGTCGCTCAGCTGCGAAGCTGAGTGCCGCGTACGGCCGGAATAAGGGAGATAAGGACGCAGTGGCGGTGACTTGACTGGCTCTGTGACGACTGCATTTATCTCGGGGATCTTCGCACTGAGGGCTCGTAGTGCGTTTTTTTCGAGATACTTGGTCGATAGGTTCTCGTAAAGCTCTGGAGGGGAGAAGGTTGGGTGCCTGATCTCTCGCCTCTTTGGACACGAACGTTCTAGCTCGCCCTCTTCGAGTTGTTTGAGTTGACGTTTGCGAGAGTTGGAGTAGATGGCCTGGCTTTTCGAACCAGAGCGCGCAACCATTCTCGATGGTCTGCCATTTCCGACGAACAAGGCGTGTCCTAGTTTTATGCAATGTGGGAAAGGGAGAGCGATCGAGTTGACATGTTTGACGCGAATGCCCAGTGCTGATTGATTGGCCAAATTTTGGCTGGACCTGACTTCATTGGCCCGGCACTCAACGCCCCACGCGCAAATGTCATCCATTGGCGTGGCCCTGTTTAACGCCAGCGCTTCATGACACGCTACTAAGACACGTTATTAGCAAGCACTCATGTTTCGCCATGGGTTAGTTAGTTTCGGCCAATTATTGTTAAGCGCCTCGTTCACCTGAAGCGCGGCACACAAGTGCTCAGGTTGTCACAATTTAACTTAAACACAAACCAATCAACTCTCAAGATGAAAAGCGTCTGGTAGCTACGCGGCTCGGAATTCGGGAGAACTAGCTTGCTATTCGAGCCTCGATTGGATCCCGGCGATGGAACCAGACCTGCAGCTTGCATCTTGCGACATGACCATGAGGAAAAATGTGTTTTGTTTCGTTGTCCTCCCTCCAATGCTACGGAACGGATCATCTTGTCGCCGAGGCACTTGACCTGAGTCACCGCGGGGGGTTCATTATTGTGGGGAGGAGGGGAGAAGGGGAGGAGGGGTCGTGATAAACCGCCAAAACGCAACATTCAGTGTCCGGGTTTTGCACCACATCCGTCAGCTCCGCGTTCAACAAGCTGCAGGAGGGCTAGGTCACAACAATGTCTCGCTCAACCGTTCAGCTGAAGACGCCCAAAGGAACCCGCGATTGGGTTGGCGACGACTTGCTCCTTCGAGAAAAGATCTTGTTCGTTTTGTGACTGGCGTGTCCCGATGTTGAATGTGACTGACTTGTGAACAGTAATACAATCACCCATGTGTTCAAGCGCCACGGCGGGATCCCTCTTGACACCCCCGTCTTCGAAATAAAGGAGATTCTTTCTGAAAAATATGGCGAAGACTCTCGGTTGATGTACGACTTGGAGGATCAAGGTGGAGAGCTCTGCTCCTTACGCTTCGACTTGACAGTCCCATTCGCTCGCTGGCTGGCCATGAATGGGCATGTCACTCATATCAAACGCTATCAGATCGCCAAGGTCTACCGACGAGATCAACCTGCAATCGCCCGCGGTCGGTTACGCGAATTCCACCAGTGCGACTTCGACATCGCTGGTGTTTATGATGCCATGGTTCCTGATGCCGAGATCCTCTGCGTCATTACTGAAGTTTTCGAGGCTCTGGGCCTTGGGATTACCATCAAGATCAATCATCGACGCATTCTAGACGGGCTATTCGCGGTTGCGGGCGTTCCAGACGACAAGATCCGCTCTATCAGTTCTGCAGTAGACAAGCTTGATAAGATTTCATGGGACGATGTCAAGAAGGAGATGTTGGAGAAGGGTCTTTCGGATGAAGTTGCAGACCAGATCGGTGAATACGTGAGGCGCAGTGGGAACATCAATGACATGCTGGAGATGCTCAAATCGAACGAAAAGCTTACCTCGAACAAAGATGTGAGTGCAGGAATTGAAGACATCAGTCTTCTTGCATCATATCTGAAGGCCTTCGGCATTGGTGACACTGTCTCTTTCGACTGTTCGCTTGCTCGAGGGCTGGACTACTACTCTGGCTTGATATTCGAGGTCATCATGCAAGCACCGAGCGGGCCTGGATCACAAAGCAAATCTCCCGCCAGTCAAGTGGGCAGCATCGCTGCCGGGGGACGATATGACAATCTTGTGGGAATGTACGGCAAGCGTCCTATACCTTGCGCGGGTATATCATTTGGTGTAGACCGCATCTACACTATTCTCAAGCCTTCATCAGAGAAGGATTCAAAAACGTCCCCGGTATCACGCAACCTTGACGTGTATGTAATGGCAATCGGCGGCAAAGACTTCGATGGGCTGTTACTCGAGCGGATGGCTGTGACTCGTGAGCTTTGGAAGGCGGGGATTCGCGCTGAATACATGGCGAAAGCAAAGCCCAAATCACTACAACAGTTTAAAGCCGCCATCGGTGTGCCTCTGGCCATTATTCTTGGGCAGGAGGAGTTGGCAGCAGGTCAAGTTAGGCTGAAGGTCTTCCGATCCGATGCCGACGAAGAGAAAGACATGGGACAGCTCATCTCCAGAGAGAGTCTAGTTGAAGAAGTACAAAAGCTTCTATAGAGGTCCATTCGACCCAGCAATGAGGCACAGAGCATGGCTCCCTTCTACAGCGGAAAAGCAGTACACAATCCAGAATTTGTTTGCCCCCTTTTTCTGAAAAAAAAAAAAAAAGAATTCCCCATTCCGCTGCTACAGAGCTCACCTGCTCGTTCTAGTTCCGTAGGATCCACCTACAGGTTCTACGAGGATATTCACGAAGTCCAGTGGACGTCAGCATTCTTTCCCCAGCAGCCGCAATAATCCAGGATCACTGTTGAAGCGTTGCAATGCAGCATTTTTCCACTCATCCCAATCCATGCCTTCGTCCACACCAAGAGCTTCACGAAGTCCTCGGAAAAGGCCTAAGAAACCATCCCAGTCAGAGAGGTCATACCCGCAACAGAAAGCAAATCGATGTTGCAATCGACCATGTCGAACAAATTGCGCTAGGTCCTCGCGGCCTTTTTTCTCGAGCAGAAGCGCGAAAACGGCCTCGTCGTCGCCTAAGCAATTCTTGCCGTCATAGAAATCCGCGACTGGTAGGAGGCCAATCGGCGAGTTAAAGGCAAGTGCCGGTGGCGCGGTGTGAGCCCACTCCCAATCAATGATTCCGGTCACGTCGAAATTCTCATCAACCAAGATATGATCCCCCTTATCGTCTGCGTGCTTCAGAAAGAACTCGCCGTTGCTCTGCACCGTGGGCAACACAAGCGGGACCAGATCAAGAAGAAACCGATGGATCAAGTAGGCGTCCACTGCTCGTTGCGAGTAGAGCTCGTCCTGGAGAATCAATCTCAGGATCATTTGGAGTGAAGAAACATGATACTCTTCCAGGGAAGAAAATGGTCCGAGGGCGCGCATTTCGGACTGTACGTAATCGGTTAATGACTCTCGAGCAAATGCGCCGACATGACATTCCCCAGGTTTATCGAGCGAGCCGAAGGAGTGCAAGGGGAACTTTTCGAGCTCGATGAATGCATTCGCGAGATGGTTCATGACCTTCTTCCTCTGTTCAGGGTTTGCAGTAGACCATCTCAAAGACTTGCCAGGTAGCTTGTCCATGAGTATATACCCAACTCCCACAGGATTGCCCGGCTGCTCGAGTGAAAATCCATGGACTTTTGGCGCAGGCACTTGCGTCTGCTCAAGAAACATGAGGGTTGCAACCTCACTCTGTAGGATGTAATCCCGCAATGCAGCCGGTGGCGACGTGGCGTTGAATCTGCGGATGCGCGCAATCCAAGTGATTCCATCTTCAAAAATGATGTCGACGTGATAATTCATGCCTCCCATGACGGAACTCGGCGTTGATCCGTCATGCTGGAGCGGGGGAATATGGCATGGTACGCCTTGCCGCAGTTGACTGGCTCGGGTTTCCAGAGCATGGGTATTGATTTTTTGGATCAGCTGCGAGACTTCATGCTTCTCGGCCTCTCGAGCTGCAGGATCGTAAGTATCGGCATCCTGCCAGTATATGAATTAGTGAACAGGCGCGCGAAGGGAATCAAGTTGACGAACTTCCCACCGGGGGCAGCTGTGGAACTTGGGTTGCAGATGGTTGGAACACAGGTGACGATTGCAGAGCAGACAGTCACCAAGGTTGCGAACAGCCGGTCTATAGCAACCTTGCGAGTCACATGTCCAGAATGGCATGTTCAGAGGTGTTTGTAAGAAGGCGAGGCTGCGTCGATTTATCGCTGGTGTCGAAAGCGTATCTGTGATGGCTGAGCCTCAAAGACGGGGTCAGGCCGAAATGTTATTTTAGCGTAGCTAGGACCTTGCCCTAGTTCCGTAACACCCCGCGCTCAAGTCTGGTGCAACGCCACCACTACCTTATAATGTATCTAAGCTCTGCGAACCCGTTATTGGGGGGATCCATCGGCGGCGCAGCAGAACTCGTCCTGCAAGTCCGCAGGCGCGGGATGGTGCGCACCTCGGCCACTAAAAATCCCAGAATATCATGACAGATGCGCTCTTTGGCGGAATCAGTGAATGAATCCCAGTAAAAGTTTGGAAAGGGGAGGGATGGAGCGGGATGAGCTTGGTCGGCGTGTCGGCGTGCAAAGTTGTGCATCACAGACGCACGACGAACCATTTTCTACTCGCCAGCAATTTTCCATGGAAATCTGGAAATTCCACCTCGGTTACCTTGCTTGTAAGCACTTTGTGAGCCCTGTTCTACAATTGCACCGTCTTTCCACAAGCATGCACGTATCGCAACTAACCACATTGCACCAAACGCCATACGTGCCACGAAATACTCTGACCCGCCTCAACGCCTTTGTCGTCCCAAAAGCTCCCAGATATCAAGGCCAAAACTCCAGAGCCGCATCCGCCGACGAGGACAAACACCACGCATTCGTTTACGCCAATTTGCTCAATGCCTGACGACCCATCATGCTTGCTAGCACCACCGCGCCATGCCACCCGACCCGCTCAGATCGTCCGCCCCAGACTTCTGATCCCACCCAGCAAATTGCTGCTAGCTCTGCCACCCCGAGCGCAGACAGGATATACAACAAGAGAGGCACGGGGGCTGTGTCACTCACCAGTCGGCCCGTATCACCTGTACCACGGACAGCCATGGCTCCTGCTGTGGTCAGAATGCCAAGCTGCATCTCCCAGCCATAGGGGATGGGAACGCATACGACGAGGAGCCACAGTGCCATGAGGGCGGTGAGGATAGCTTGTTCTGACCGAGTCGATTGAGTCCAAGAGGAAAGACCGTCGCCTCGTCCGACAGGGCCATCCTGGCGTTGAACTTGCTGCGGCCTGTGTTCCCCAGCGTTTGCCTCCTGCTCCTGCTCCTGCCCCAGACTGAAGCTTTGGCCAAGCAAGTCCGCCAAGGAGCTCGCGTCATTGTCTCGTTCCGCCGCAAAAAAGCTAGGCTGTTTGAATTCCACTCCACCACTGGCATCACTGCCGATGCTGACGTGGGATGAGGATGGCTGATGTCCTCTTCTCGTGAACATGACCTTGCCAGTCTCTGGAGGCTCCTGCTTCGGCGCGGGTGACCATACTGGGTTCCTCAACCGCCGAGCAGGCTCTACTGGTGCTGCGGGAACTTTGTATCGGAATGGATTCATGGATTCAGATTGAGACGGGATCTGGTCGCCCAACTGGCCAAATCCATTTGGGGTGCGTGTGGGATCATCATTGAGTGCCCGGTGTTGTGGTGTGATGGGCGACCAGTCCATCTCCTCGGCGTATTGGAGTTTTTGCTGTCGTTTGCTCGGTGTTTCCGCCAATGCCATGTTCTCCTTCCTGAGAGGACTGCTCCCTGGTCGCATGGCATTGAATGGTGACTGCGGTGATGGCGTCATGGCTGGGACACCTGCTTTTCGTGGAGTTGCATTCGCCGAGTCCAGCGCATCGTTGAAAAGTTCGGAGAATGTCTTGGAGTCTTCTTGTCTTCTCTGCCTGGGCGACGCGGTGTTCTTAGCCACCAGCGGTTTGTCGTTGTAAGTTGCAAAAAGGGGAGTCGTATCAACACGGATCGATCTTCCAGCTAGCGTGTAGATCTGTTGCCACGGTCAGAAACAAGTCGCCGTTCGTTAAGACGACCTAGACCTACCACAGTCATGACAGCAGCCATGGCCACATGAGCGCCGAGCCTCGCAGTGCCTGGTTGAGCCGCTTGTCCGCTCACGTCTATGCCGCGAAAAATGAACCGAAAGAATACGGCAAGACCTTGGAAAGAATACCATTGCGTGAATCCCAGAAGATGTCTCGAAAACCCGCGGTTCACTTGAACGAAGTGCGGATTCCACCATGCCGCCATGACGCCCGTCCATATGCTCCATTGCATCAGTGTATCCGCAGCGGGTAGGGGCTCAGTCGCCCGCTTCAGTGACGAGAGCACTTTTGCTGCCGTGCTTTGGTCGTCGGGATCACACATTCCGTTGTCGCTCACCTGGAGGGCCTGTGTGATCATGACAAAATGCCACATGATTTGCAATGCAAACCCAGCGCGCCACAACGCCTTCCCAAACATATCAATCCAATCTAGCTTGGTGCGCGACTTGGTTTTCCGGCCCCGAGTGAGCTTCATCATGCGTCGGAGATGGTCTGTCTTGGCTGTATATCCGGCCTGCCGTATTCTGGCTTCAACCTTCTCTGCGCAATCGCCGCATACTTGTGGATAACGCCTCTCCAAGTTGCGTCGGTATCGGTAGTAGTTGCGCTCGAGCTCGGGGTAGTCTGGGTCGGAGGGGTCATCCGGGAGGTACTGCGCCAGGGACTTGGTGAAGAGATGCTGGTTCTTGAGGCACGTCTGGCAGAAGATGTCATCTTGTTGTTGTGACACGGGACCCGATTGTGGTGCGGCATACTGGACGGTGGTCGCTTCTCTGTCTGTGGCAACGGGGGGGTCGGTGATTTCGCCATTCTGAATCTGTCAGTTGAGGGCTGGTTGTATCGTGAGCATATTGAAGGCTCTGTCGGGGCACGAGTTGGCAGCACACCTGATCCAAGTAATTGGTCGCGTCGCAATGCAAGCACAGAAAGTCGCGGATGGTGCCATCAAACTTCAGGCCCGACCTCTTGCCGCAGTAGAAGCAGGTCAGGTACTTGGAGCCTCTAAAGCGTGGCATCCTGCACGTCGTCGTGCCTCGAGGACGATGTTGTGATGAACACGGGCACTCGACAATGCGCAATGCAGAGAGGAGACTGAATTTCCGGTCAAGGCTGCAGCGCAAATGATCTACAAGTCCTGTCGACGCGATCAAATCAAACTCCCAAGATTTCCAAGTTCCCGATTCTGCCCAAGGCGGTGGAGGTCTGGTTAAGAGGCGGGTAAGGTGGGTCTGGCTGGGTCAGGGGGCGGTGTTAACATACATAGTCACCCCTAGACACTGCCACCAGACAGACTAGCACACATCGCGTAATATTAACAGTAGTTGACGTCCGAAATGTTAAATAAGCTTCGACCATTTAAGGCCGAAACGTGTAAGGGAACGATCGGCCAGCCATTGTTACCGTGCCGGCCAAATGCCGGGCAGAACAAGTCCGTCTAATCAAGATCTTCCTCCATAAACCTCCTCACCAGCAAATTGAACCTCGTGTCCCTCCTCCTCACTACATCTGGCGTCAGCCCCCTCAGATGCCTGCCCGCGCTGCCGCGGTCCCAAGCGTGATACGCAAGCTGCCCGTCAAAGAGAGCGCCGCCGTGCTTGTCAATCTCCTCCTTCCAGTGCTTCGCCCCCTCTCCATCCAGCTCCTCGTGCATCCACTCGACATGGTTCCACGTCCATGTTGGCCAAAAGAAGGCATCTGGCGGCAATGCACACACCTCCGCGGGCATCTCGTCGGCCATCTTTTTGGGGAGCAAGTCGCCCTCGTAGTTCCATTGCGTTGGAGAACTGCCGTGCTCGTATTCGTACAGCCAGTGGTGGAGTAGCGTGCTGTTCTTGCGTGCGGCAATGGCCGCATTGCCCAAGCCCCATCGGTTGCCGCCCTCGTGGCCCAAAACCACATCCTGTGAGCGTGGGGGATCCATGATGGTCGTGAATGGCTTGAGAGAAAACGTGTTGAGATGAAGAAAGATGCCGCCATTGTCCCGCAGGAGCTGAAGACTCATGACGTCTGCGAGATAAGAGGTCGACTTGCCCCTCACATCGCCGAGCTGATGCTCTATGAGGAGGATGTCATCGCGAAGTCTGCGGATCCAGGGATTCGACATGGGGTCCATGTGCATCTTGGACGATCCATCGCCGTTTTTGTGCACAAAGGCGTAGTGCAAGAAGATGAAGGAGGGTTGAATGCTGACGATGGCGCTGCGGATCGCTAAATACTCGAGGAAACCGAACTGAAGGCCCTTGCGTAGGGCAAGCGGCTCTTTGAAGATGTAAATGAAATGAATCAAGTTGGGAATCGGATCGGCCTGCGAGGATGAGGAGGATGAGAAGGATGAGGAGGGTGTAGATGTTGATGTAGATGCGGCTGCGTTGCTGCTGCCTCGATGCAAGCAGGTTAATTCGGCGCTGGTCGGCGTGAAGGACTGCTCGAGCTGGCGCTGCCCTGACCACGGCTGTATCTGGCGCACATAGTCGCAGTATTCGAAAATGGGAAATCGAAAAACGTAGGCTAGGAGAATCGTGAAGAGGAGGACGGTTCGCAGGGGCGTGATGCGAGTCGCTCGGCGCAGAAGAGCAGCGCCGTGGATCGGTGTGCTCCTGGCGGCTTCTTTGAGGAGCTTCATTTCATGGCCGTGATGCGAGCGTCGTGTATCTGGCTCGAAGTTCACATTGGCCGGAAAAGACGGTGGTCTTGGAGCGGGAGTAGAGTGTAGGCAGACACATGAGATGGGAGGCGGAGCGGAGAGGGAATCCGTGGGATTTGCTTTTTATTCAACATTTAGATTTCCCTCGCCCTTGGTCGTCATGGTGGTGGTTCGGAGGATATTCAGGGATGACAAGAAGGAATGCGTGTGCAAGGGGGCAAGGGGGTGCTGCTTGTGCTGCTTGTGCTGCTTGTGCTGCTTGTGCTGCTTGTGCTGCTTGTGCTGCTTGTGCTAGTGCTGCTAATGCGAATTAACTAACCGGAACTTTGTGTCCGTGTCTTACTAACACCACTAACACCACCAACACCACTAACACCACCAACACCACTAACACCACCAACACCACTAACACCACCAACACCACTAACACCACCAACACCACTAACACCACTAACACCCTACTGAAGAAGCTCTTTCCAACCAACTCCTTCCACTAGGCCTGATAGCTCCCCTACGCACCGCTTCCATTGTCGGATTTTTCAACCATTGATTTGCTTTCATCTTTGACCTTCGTCTCGACCTTTAATTCGTTGATTTAAAGGCCTTCAATTCAATTTGATCAAATCGTTCATCTTCGTCCTGCATTTAATTTACAAGTGACATAATAATTACTGACGATACCCAGCCAGATCAACAATTTACATACTAATGATCGCGACTGCAGTAATGGATAAATCCTGTAATCCCTAGGAACAAGCTTCAAGGTCACAAATACGGACACCCTATTTTACCATACATTTTGTATCGTAATAGCTGGCCAATAAACCGGAAAACGCCTAGCAGTCTCGGCAAAGCAAAAAAATCGTCGTAGGATTTGGGCAAATTCGCTCGACAATATCCTGTGTGTCCTATATTTAAAGTTAATACTCTTTATTGTGCATTTGGCAAAGTATTATCTTACCTGATTTATGATAGTGCACCTCCAAATTGTGTCAAGTCCTTTGGTATCATTGCCAAAGGCTGTCACTAAAGCAAATCACATGGTCGTAGTGCTACCATTTCTGTCTCCATCTCGAATTGTAGCGCATAAAAGGTTGTATAATCAGGTAATGCCTTGAACTTGTCGCCATTCTTTTGCATTTCGCTGAGAAGCTTCTCATGAAGCTCTTTCCCTTTGGCGATCATTGCCCATTGTATTGCGATCTTTGGTTGTCTCTGGCATTTTGACGAGCCGTGTCACGTGCCCAGGCAGTACATAGCCGTCCTAATTGGGGCGTAGACTAGCTCAATCAACCATCCTTTGACTCATTAACCTGATAAGCCGTCTGGCGAAAGGGGAGCCGGTCAATATTCCGGCACCTGGATGTGGGTTTTGCGCGGCAACGCAAGAAATTCGATTTAAAAGAGCTTGGCAAGACACGGACAAAACACGGTGTTGGTTACACCAAGGAACGATGCACTAGTGCAAGGGGGTCGAATTCGACGTTGAAGGTGTTGATATTGATGATAACTAAGGAGCTAAGAAAAGGGAAGAAGGAGGGGAACCTGGCTAGGTCAGAAGGTGGGAGAAAAGTGGGAGGGGGGGCAACAGTGGCGATGCAGTGCAGGGGCACTACGGCGGTGCGGGGCTGCAGCCAATCGAATCGCGTGCATCCGTTTGAGGGCCCCATATCTTTCCCGGCCTTTGGCCACGATTGAACCGAACAAGACCCGGAGGTCCGACACGGAATACGAGATAAAACATTTTCGACCTGCTCTCGTGCCCCACCGCACCTAGTACAAGGTGGGGTGGGGCACGAGTAATAATGGATTGGCAAGAATTATGTAATTAAGGGAAGGCACTGTCATCAACAAGCAACTAATACAATATCACCATCCACCCATTCATCCCGCAAAGTCACGAACGATGCCATCATGACAACACCCACCGTGGCCACACCACCACTCCTCCTCACCATCCGCTTCTCAGCCTCCCTCCCAGACCTAGACCTCGACATCCCCCAGCCCCAATCCACAACCGTCCTCTCGCTCAAACACCTCCTCCGCACGCGTCTCTCCACCCGCAACCGCCTGCGCCTCATCTACCGGGGCCGCATCCTCCCCGACTCATCAGCCCTCGGCTCCGTGCTCAAACCGCCCCTCCAGCCGCCGCCGCCCTCCTCCTCAGAGCCCGATGCCAAGGGCAAGGGCAAAGCCATCGACGGCCACGTCCCCGTCCGTATATACGTCAACTGCTCGATAGGCGATGAGTTGACGCCCGAGGAGCTGGCCGACGAGCAAGCATCTGCCTCCAGGCCGCCCCGGGACGTCGCGCCCGCCGAATGCTCCAAGCCAGCCGCGAGCACCCGGCCCCGACCAACAGGCTTTGATCGCCTTCTCCAGGCCGGCTTCACCTCCTCGGAGATATCCACCCTCCGAACGCAATTCGCTTCCATCCAGAATGAACGGTTCGCGCCCGACTCGATGCCCTCGCCTGATTCGCTGAGACGCCTCGAAGATGCGTGGATCGACACCAACGCCGGGGAACTGCCGTCGGCGGCAAGCCCGCTGGAGGATGAGCTGAGTAGCATGTCCACCGTGCTGGACGTGCTCATCCGCGGCACCATGATTGGCTTCTTCTTCCCCCTCGGCAGCATCACCTGGTTGTTGAGGCAGGGTCTTTGGAGCGAGAAGTGGCAGATCTTTGTGGGCTCTGGCGTTGTTCTGAGCGTCACGGTCGGCATCGTCATGAGTATTTCAAGCGAGCGATGAATGGAATTGAATTGAGCAGGTACTTCTGATACGAGGTCTCCCGTCTTCCTGCGCGGAGGCGCCATCTGTAGCTTCAGGCCGTATTCATCCGCCAGAAAGTCCCTACAGTCCAGTCCATACAATATGCATGGACGGCAGAAGACGACGGCAAATGTGACTTATTATCAATTAGGGCACAGCGTTGTTGGATAAATGCCATTGCGCCTGATAAAGCGGGTGTCAGATATTTCCAGCCCGACATGTCCTCAATGATTCTCTACAAATGCCCAAAATGCGCTTTCAATACATGCCCCCCCTTCCCCCCCCTCCGGCAAACTCCAAACACCGACCCACAGACAAGTTCCTGCGCAATAATACTACAGGTACAAGCTCTGTGCAGCCACAATGTCTCTCCAGATCTTCTGCAAGCTCTCTTCAAACTTCTTGGTCAGGTCCTCGTTGCCCATGACCTTGGCGGCCTGGGCCATCTGGCGCAATAGCTCTTCGAGACGACGGAACAGGCGAATGAGAGAGCCTTCAAATGTATTTGTCATTTTGCTAGATCAAACTTGTTAGTTTACCCATACATTTCAAGGAAAACGTGGGGGGGGGGAGAAAGGAAAGGTGTCTGTATCATCAGACAACGTACCAAATTTCGGAAAACGGCTTGCCCTGCGCCCACGCGTAGACCGTCTCCATCAGTTGCCACTTCAAGCTCGTGACATACTCGTCTTCGTTGACGTCCAATTTACACTCCTGGCTCACCTTGGCGACGATGCGAGCCTTGGCTTGAATTTCGCGGTACGGTCTCTGGAGATCCTCTTTGAGGGCCTGCGTCTCCACCTTTTCATCAAAGATGAAGCAACTCAGCACGGCGGCACATGTCTCGGGTGTAAGTTCGTTGAAGAATCGATCGAGCAAGAGTTCGGATAGCAGTAGCTCGTGGCCCTCGGTGGAGGAGATCTCGCAGGCTACGCGGGCCTTGAGCTGGACGACTTCGGCTTCGTTGATGAAACCTAGTCGTCGAAGCACTCGTTTTCTCGATTTGAGTTCATCCATCTGCGCGATGCTGTGTGCCTTGGCAATTGCCTTCTTCTTCTCCTTGATCTTGTCTCCGAGCCGGACCTTCTCACTGTATTCGTCCCACAATGAGGGAAGCATGGGTGACATATGCAGAGGGTTTGCCAGTAGTCTCGACTCTAAAACTTCAATCTTGCGCAGCAGCTTCTTGAAAGAGTCATCCGTGATGCACATATTCTCCAGCGGATCCAAGATGGGGACGCCATCGGAAAACCGTCTCCTGACCTCGGCTAACGCCTTGCGCGCCTGGTCCCGGTCGCTCTGTGCTTTCAAACCCTCCTTGGGCATGAAGATGCGAATCTGGCTGATGGCCTTCATGCAAGTGAGCAGACACGGCACGACAACGGTAACGCTGTCTCCGTCGCTGCCTGCAGGCTTTACGCCAGGGGGCATATCTCCAGCAGGTGGGCCAGGAGTGAATGCCGGGCTTGACGCAGAGATTGTGAGCAGGACGTCGATGAAGTAGGATTCTTGTGGTTCATGCTCCGGCTCGCCGAGTCTAGGGGCACGACGAGATTGGTGATTGACAATCACACCCCATCCGAAATCCAGACCTCCTGCGGCATTGTCTTGGGCCTCCTTGGGGTTGTAAATCTGCACCAAGCGGCCCGGCTGCAAAAATTCGAGACAGTGGCTCGGGTGCTGAATGACGCAGCGCATGTCCTTGGTGTAGGTGTTGAGTTGTTGTCGAATCTGGTAGTAGTCCTTGATTGTCGCCTCGTCGGGAATTGAGAGGCCGTCTCGTTCCTGCTGCAAGGCCATGAGCTCCTTCTCGAGTGAAGGCACACTCGCAGCATTCTGGAACTGATGAAAACATCTTTCCAGCATGTACTCGGGAGAGATGGCCTCGATGCGCAGCAGGTTCAGAATCATGTTGTAGCCCAAGTAGAAGGCAGAGTTAAGTTTGTCTTGGTGGCCAGTCACAATTTCCTTGGCAGTATCCGGCTCCAACTTATCGTCAATCATCATGATAACGATACCTCGGGCATCGAGACCACGACGTCCTGCACGACCAGCCATCTGAATATACTCAGAAGACGTAAGAGGGCGACGCTTGACGCCATCCCACTTGGTCACTTGCGTGAAGACAACAGTTTTGGCAGGCATGTTCAGACCGATGGAGAAGGTTTCCGTCGCGAACAAGACCTTGATTAGGGACTCTTGGAACAAAATCTCGATGGTCTCCTTCAGAATCGGCAGCAAGCCGGAATGATGGACGCCGATTCCTTTGACCAGCAAGGGCAAAAGATTCTTAATCTGGGGTAGATCTCTGTCTTGTTCCGAGAGAGACTCAATGGCACTCTGGAACACTTTGGTAACCATGGCCTTTTCCGAGTCATCATTGAAAGAGAGTGCCTGAACACTGATTGCCATGTTCTCGCATTCTCGCTTGCTGAAGTTGAAGACGATGACAGGATTGAAATTCTTCCTGATAGTCATGCGAATAATTTTATGCATATCGGAACCACCTTCATCTGCGCCTCCCTTGTTTGTTTTCTTATTTTTTCCCTTGCCCCTGAGCTTGGCGGTTATGTCGTTAGACTCGGCACCCTTCTTTTCTTCAACCTCCTTCATAACAATGTTGAAATTCTGCTCGTTGAAGTTACCCTTCTCATCCACCACAATGCGAGCACCACTTCCTCCCGATGGGAAGAAGTAGTTCTGCAGAGGAGTCGGTCGAAAATCGGTGTATACAACATGGCAAGCTTGGTGGTGGATCTTGGCGATCCATTCGGCAAACTGGAAGGCGTTGGGAATAGTGGCCGATAGAAAGACGTATCGAACCTTGTCTGGAAGCATAATGATTGTTTCCTCCCAGACCACACCTCTTGTCTTGTCTCTCATGTAGTGGATTTCGTCGAATATGACCCAAGCCACTTCTCGCATAATCTCAGAACCGCGGTACAACATGGATCGCAGAATTTCCGTCGTCATAACCAAGCAGCTCGCAGTAGGATTAATTGTGACATCACCAGTCATTAAGCCAACGTCGCCAAATATGGCTTCGAAGTCTCGATACTTCTGATTGCTAAGTGCCTTGATCGGACTCGTGTAAATGACCCTCTGGTTGCGTTTCAAGCACTGCGCAACTGCATACTCGGCCACGACCGTCTTGCCGGCCGACGTGTGCGCTGAAACCAGCACGCTCTCGTCCCTTTCAATAGACGCCACCGAAAGACTCTGAAAGGGATCCAATTTGAAATCCCACGTCCTCGCAGGCTCTTCTGGTGATTTATGTTCAGACAAGGGAACGTATTCGTAGTCCAGATCCGGTGGCAACGCAACCTGATGCTGAATATTATGCGAGAGAACTAGTGACGCATCTTGAGGCACCAGAGTAGCTGCTCCCGCAACTTCTCTCGACTGCGCGGTTTCGAACGTGTCGGTCATGACAGGACCAGCATCATCTTCCTTCTTCCGTCTCTTCTTGTCTTGCTGACTGGGGGTATCGGAATCCTCATCCTCGGACTCTTCGGCCTTTGACGTCTCCGTGACATTGTCCATATCCGCATCAGTCCCATCCTTTCTTGTTTCCGCGGGCGCTTTTCCGTTCATCGCTTCATCGGCCTTTCGCTTCTTGCTCTTGTCGCGGTTCCGACTACTTCGGTTTTCTCCCTCCGAATCGCTGGCACTTTGGGGCTCCGCCTTGCCCTCGAACACATCAAACATCTCATCCATGTTGGCGTCGATTGTGTTGTGTACCGTGGTTCAAAGGCAGTGCTGTACGTGGCTCTCGCCCAGAGCTACAACTGTACGTCGAGAGAAGACAAAAATAGACGCGATTTAAGGTGAATCGCAACGCTTCTGTATGGGAACCAAAGACGTCAATACTCAAGCGCACACATCAATGCTGGGAAGTTGCAATGCGTTCGTGTGCACACTCTCCTGACCAAGCAAAGATTGTGCGCGGTGGGCAAATCGGCGATCCGTAAGGCAAAATCTTGGCTGGTCGGCCGGCAGAAAGAAAAATAAAGGGTCGAGAAATGCAGGCGGTGAGTCACCGCCATGGCACGTCCGGGTCCCCATAGCAAGTTCTGTACCGAAGTGAACCCGCAAGGCAAAGCTCCGACCCCAGCAATTTGTTGGTAAGAGCATCATCACGTGATCAGGCGAGCCTTTTGCATCTGACCTCGAATCCAAACCATCATCGTAACCTCGGGTCCATCACGACGCTGACAAGTGCTCAAAGCTCCCCATTCGCGATAAAATCGTCCTCAAGGTTCGGCTCGCCCTCGAAAATCAATCTGCATCCCGCGCAAAGCTGATCGACCCTCAATTGGTAAAGATGTTCTCCCGCGCCGCCGCCCGTACCACCGCCACGTTGGTTTCCCGCCGAGGCTTCCATGCCACCCGGGCTCGCATGTCGTCTCCTTACCACTACCCCGAGGGACCCTACACCAACATCCCTTTCAACCCTCGCAGCAAGTGGTTCGGTCCCGGCTACTGGGCTTTCATGGCCACCGGCTTCCTTGCCCCCTTCGGCATTGCTGGTGCGTCATCTCGTCGAACCGTGGAGAAGATTGTATTTGGGTGGAGCGCTAACGTGAGAAAAAACAGTTTACCAAACCTACAAGGTACAGTAAGTTTGGGAACAGGTATCACGATTCTTTCTTTGGCTGCGGAGATATCAGAGAGGGGTAATTGAGCAACCAACATGGCAATCATGCTATAGACGCCAGCTCAGTCGAAACCACTGTATACAAAATAAATTTTCATTTGTCAATATGCCTCAAGTCTGACGCTTTGAGCCGACGGCGACCGTTGTGACACGTCACTATGTCTTCCGATTTGCCCAACATGAGCTTGATTGTTTGTTCTTAATTTACACACGTTCCACTCCATAGGGGTATTTACTCCGTATCATCTGGTATCTATATGTACAATGCGCTAGGCCCCCGGCTTGGTCAATGGCCCAACGAAAGCCAATTTATACATCACCGCCCTCCTGAGACGCGTCATCTCGCCATTGATAACTTCATGTCTTTATCCTGCAATATGTTTTCGAGTATGGCATGTATGAATTGCAAGCGTTCACCCTCGAGATCCCACCGCTCAGACATGGCATCAAAGGTCTCCAAAACGGCGTCATTCGACGAACATTTCTTGACTGCTCGCAATGCCCAGACGACAAGCCACGATTCGATCTTGAAGGCATTGCCGTTGGTATCCTTGGCTTGGTACAGCGCAGTCAAGACACCGCTCAGTCGCTGCCCGCTCCAGTCAGAGCCTGGGAAACCACCATGCTGGTGGAATCCTTTGAACAACGCAAGGAACACCGTAGGGTGTACAAAGACTTTGAGACGTTTCATCTCGTCCAGAAACTGGGCGACCTTGGCAAGATTGCCGACCTTGATGGCGTGATGCTGAATCAAGAGTTTGTATGTATGCAAGTCGGGAGCCAGCTGAATTCTTGTCTGCAGTGACTCTTTTAGCTCAGGGTGTTGCTTGCCAACTTTTGAAAACATGATCAACACCCTCGTGACGACCTTGTTCATCCTGTAGTCTCTCTGGGGCATATCGGATGCCAGTGCATGGGCATTCCTCATTTGCTGGTAGGTCTCCTCGGCGGCCTCCTCCTCCCCGCACCGCAAAAGTCCAGATATGACACAGTTCAAGACGACGGTGTCAATCATTTCTCCCGAATCGACCATTTCTCTGTAGGCAGCTCGGATGCCGCCAGAGTCGAGGCGCAGACCGAAGTAATGAATCAAGCTCACGTGGTGGAACCGGTTGAATTCGATGCCCCGATTTTCCATCTCCTTGTAGATCATGTCCGCGAGTGTAAAATTGCCAGACTTGGCCGCCGCGTCAAAGAGTATGTTGAAAGTGACGTCGTTTCCCAGAACGTGGGCTTCCTTCTCCATTTCCCTCCAGAGTCGCAGAGCAGACTCCATTTCTTGTGTAGTCGTCCGTGTGGCATATTTAGTCGCAAAGGCCAGCGCAAAGTTCCACTGCGTTCGGCGCAATGTGAGTCCCGCGTTCTTCACATCCGCAACCAAGGCGAAATAGCGCAGCATAGATCCAACGTCTCGTTTGGGCGGCGTCCCCATTACTTTTAACAATCGGCTCCGCCACTGCCACGTGAAGTACAGCATGCGCGGTTCGGGGAGTTGACAGTATAGTTTATAGATTGATTCGAGCGAAATCCGGTTGGGATGTCGTATTCGCTGCCCAATGGCAGAGCACAGCTTTGCTATTTGCTCTCGCAACTCTTCGCTGATCTTAAAGGTTTCTTCCCTCTTGGGGTATTCGACGTCAATCTTCTTGTCCGAGACTTGTACATTGGGCCCGTCTGGCTGAGCGTATCCCCTTCGGTAAGGATCTCGATGAAAGTCGAAGTGCTCTTGAACCGTTCCCTCTCCGCGCTGTCCAACAAGAGACATGAGCTGGTGCCTGTTCTGATCCCCCGAGAGCAGTCGCGAGTGCGGCAAACTCCCCGAGGAGGCCGAAGACGCCGCCTCGCTTGCGGTGCTGTAGCATTGACGTCTCGACCGTTGTTGCGCTGCCGGAGGTGGGCGAGGAATCTCCTTGGTCGGCATGAAGGTCGAAGATATCCACTTTGAGCTTCTCGGGCAAGAGCCGTGTCCGTTCATCCGTGGGCCAGGTCTAGATGTCTCTGTCGCGGCGGCTCTGCAGAAGCTTGTCCTGACTATATGGGCGGTTCTCAGACTTGCTGCCGGGCGGTTGAGAACCGCACCACAGACGGAGCCATCCACTTTGGATATTTTCATGGGCTCTTCTCATGATGGCATGCTCCTCGCAAGCTACAGTCAAGAGCGGCGGATGAAGCAAATGATGATGTTGACGTGACGGACGAATTAATGGTGAACTCTGAATTTTTGGCGTGGGCTAGCATGGCTAGCTCTAATAAAAATATCTGGGCCGTCTTTTGCTCCATTGTCAGTGGTCACTGGTCACACGCCCAGCAGTGACCCCTGGGCCTTGCCATCTATGCCGGCCACACGATTCGCCGGCTCCCAAAATTTCCACCTCGAGCCTCGAACCTCCGGAGGCATGCGACAAGTCGTGAGTCGATGCAATCGTCAATCGACATTTCGACAATTCGAGACCACTTTATACATACGCCCGCACAGCAGCACCTACACTTGACCAGATTTTCCACAGCACACCGACCTCACCTCCCCTCCGCCACAGGACGGAACATTCCATCATAGGTGGCCGACAAATACGACCCGCCCGAGTCTTTCAAGCCGTCTCCCAAGAGCTCAACCACCAGATGCTCTCCGGCCACCCCGTCGCCCAACCGCCATGGTACCAGGTGATGAACTCCGTCCCCCCCGCCGAATCGCTCGTCCGCACAGTCACCCCGCGACACTGAAAGCCCGACCCGAAAGCCAAGAAGCCAAAGAAGCTCTACCGCCCCCAGAGCATCAGCTACCCCGAAGACGCTCTGCGAACAAGCTTCTACAAAGACCATCCATGGGAGCTGGCCCGGCCGCGCGTCATTCTCGAGCTGGACGGAAAGGATTATCAGCATTACGACTGGAGCAAGGGACTCCAACTGCCGGGTGTCCCTGTGACGGGTGAATGGTAAGTGGCCACGCCTGGATTAACGCATCCCGCCGCTGTCGACAAAGGTGTGGCTGGCAAACGGGAAGCATGACTGACTTTGTGTCATGCAACAGCGTTGTGCAGCGTCAGTTATACCTTATGCAGACCGAAAAGATGAGCAAACGCAAGGCGTACGACACGGCGCGTCGAGAATTCTACAGACTGCGCCAGGAAGAAGAAATCGAAAAGAGGGTGGCTGTCGAGGAAGCAAAACACGTAGGGGCGTACTTCGGCAAGTCACGCCTTGACGTGGGCATGCAACTTGAGGACCGGGAATTCGAAAACTGGAAGATTTGGGCCGGCAAGGAAACGGCGAATAGAGAGGCGAGGTCGAATTCGGAAATCGAGACGTTTGGTGCAGAGGAGGAGGAGGAGGAGACGCCATTTGCGGCAGTGGCATGAAGCATATCTCAATGAAATCCCCAGCAAGATGGAGTGTATATACCATGTTACATTATGTGTGCTTGATCGTCTTACCATGATGTCGACCTACTCTAACCGCCGCGCGTTAAAAACCATCTCGCCTGCATTAACAAGCCTGTACTTAGCGGCTACTTCCTCATGCTGCACGTAAAAAGCATCCGCTATGCCAGTACAGTGCAATAATTTACCTGTTAAGCTAAGCGTTGTGATTCTCGCCCACGACTCAATGTACACGAACTTCATCTTGTCATCCGGCACAATACTAAGCAGCTTTAGCATATGCACCGCCAAAGCAACAAAGAAGCCCGTAGCGGGGCCATTAGAAAATATCACCCCAGGGTATCTTAAAGATTTTCCAATCTCTGTTTCTGGTGGAAATAGCAGAATAGGGAAGATATCAAGGATACTCAAAAGGCCTGTCCAGGGAGTAGACCACAGGGGCTGGTGAACATGACGGGCGCGCGTGACTGTGCATTTATCATATGTACCAGGTGCTGATGCTGAGGACGACTCCTTTAGCTCATCTTCATAGTCTCTAAGATGGTTCTCTGACATTTTGTCTCCGCTGGAGATCAAGTAGCGACGATGCGTGTTACCAAAGTCTCGCGTGCCGTCGTCCATCATCATGAGCATCTCTTTGGTATGTCCGCCTGAACCTAGTACGAAGAGGTAGTACTCTTTCGTGAGCTCAGAAGAGCTAGCATTCTTGAGAGTGGAATTGAGCATCAGACTTGGCCAGGTTGTTAAGCGTCTACTCTGCGTTAACTGAATATGTCGCGCCTGTTTCCTAACGTATTAGAACTAGATCCCTTTGGCATGCCTGGACATTAGATAATCCTACCGTAATATAGATGCTAATGCTGATGAGGCCAGCAGTGATGGTAAGCATGACGCTGGTCCATGACTGGACGAAATAGACAACCACGAGTACAAAGGTGCCGCTAAATGCTGCTACCACAAGTATGCCGGCCACTAGTGCACCAGAGGTGATCATTCTCGCCATGGCTAGAGTGAGGGCCATCAGCTAGGAGGTCTGATGACTATGAGAAAATTCCCAGCACGGGCATGTCGGTCAAGGGAACACGAAAACGATTTTGACGCTCTGAGGTGAACGGAGCCAGCTCTTTTGCGTGGTTGCGTAGCATTCGTTTCCGCTGTGAATCAAGATCAAGTCCACGTCGATGGAACATGTTTGTGCAAGTTCTGGTAGGACAAATCTCCGAGGCGGGTCGCCTGCCGCTCCCGGATGGGACCAAAACCAAAAGTGATTGGGTAATGATGATGGTTTATTATGTACTATCTACTGTAGCTAGGATCGCCCCACCCTTACTACCAGCCTGATTCACTCCCGATTACATAAGCCATTTTAACACCCAACAACACCGCGAGGAAAGTATCACCAATCACATTTCAAGTCAAGTCTTTATTTCTCACGTTGCTAGTCCATGACTATCGTGTCGGCAACACCACGCTTTCAATGTTGGACTGCAAAGATGACCAGCAGCCCACTTCACGTCAATCGTCGCCTCACGGCCCTCTCCATTACCTTTCCCACTTCGCTTCCAAGATTCCGCCTTACAGCCACCGCGCCCGCCTCCTCAAGCAGAGTCTCAACCCCATCCCCCGTTAGCGCTGAACACTCAGTGAATCGTTCGGCCCCGATCCGCCTCGCATGCCACTCGGCCTAGCAATCATCAGTAAAAGTCACCGCGGGCCATTCGGACAGAACTGACGAAACATACCTCCCTCGGATTAACGCAACAGCTCGGTACCCCCAGTGTTAATCCCGTTCCCATGGCTAATCTGTGGTCCTCGAAGGAGCACTCCATTCTTAAATCCTTTTTAAGCCCTAGCAGATAAATCAGTGGCTCTGAGTTAGCACAGAAATCTGTATCTATAGCATGCTGCCACTTTTGTTCCGCCGTTATTATCCAAGTTAGCAATCATAACTCGAAGCCTGTCACTTAGGATAGGAGATCACATACCCAGCTCAGGACCTTCAGCAGACCCATCTTCTCCTTAACATCGAAGCATAAGAATACCGCATCCCAGACTATGTACGAGAGTCGAGAAACTATGTTCAGATCTCCGGCGCCAGAGGTATCCTAGAGCTCAATCTGCGCGGGCAAGTGAGGTTTGTCGAGCGTGTACGTTTCAAAGGGTTTCTTCGGAATAGCTGCTGTCTGAAGCGCATCTTTAACAAGCGCCCGACGGGGAGTATTCGTAGGATTGGCTTACATCGGGGAAGTAGCCAAATGTAGTGCGGCTGATGGAGAAGGAATCCAAATCAGATCTTATACACGGGACCGAAGGGACACCTGGAATCACTTACTATAACAATGCCGTCTGTCCTGAGGCGTTATCTCCTACGAACAAGAACTTGAGTTTCATAGGTACCTGTATCGATAATGCAGGTGTCGGACTCCTCTCCCTTTTCCGACTGAATATATTCTTAAAGAGAGTTTGACCGCTCCGTTTGTTAAACATGACTGGCGTAGAGGAAGACTGGCTTTTAAGATAATAAGCTGTCGGAGCAAAGAGCGAGCGCGTCTCTTGAGAATAATTAGGTGGAGTAGCGATATCTAGACTAGTATTCCGTGATTTTCGAAACGAAGTAATTCTAGATTGGAGTAAAGCTAAGCGTGAAGGCTTCTTTGGCGTAGCTTGGTGGTCGTCCTCTCGGAATGTCTGGACCCAAGTTAGATGCCACCTTTTGCGTGGGGCGACAAGAGGGTAACAATACAAGTCTGGTTGAGCAGCGTGCTTGAAACCCATCATTTTCGAAGGGGTCTTCTCTCTCGAGTTGGCTGGGGACGGAGTGACGCCATGACTCTATACGCGAATGGGTGTTCATGCTCCTAGTAATGTCGGATGGAAATAACCGAGGTGTTTCGCATGGTCGGGAGTAAATTTGCTGGTATCCAGGTTCATAGAAGCAGATTGGATGAGGCGGAGGATATCTTCGGATGTTGGAAGCGCGCGTGGTGGACAAGCCGTCATATTGACACGCGACACGCCTCACCTTGACTTCACTTTTCGTCGAGCCCAGCCACGCTTCCACCCCGTGCAAAAAACAAAGGCCAATGCTATAGCTCGCGACCTCGAGTCACTCATCACCACAAGCTTGCCTCAGACATTACATAGACTAAGCCACTTCCCTCGCCAAATGCTTCAAATCCGCCCTCTGCAATCTCCCACTATCCAAGCCCAGCTCCCTCGGGAACCACTCGGCCAGCTTGCCGCCTGGTCTCCCAACAACCTCATCCAATGCCTCGTTCTCTCTCCCGGCAATCATGACGCCAACCGCAGTGCCACATAACCAAGCCCATACCATTCCCTCGCCAGAATACCCAGCGGCCACCCACTCTCCCGGCGCTGCCAAGTCACCGTCTCGATGTCCAACACCCGGGTTCCCTCTCTGCCGTTCCTGGACTCTCCCCACCAAGGGCATCAAATCGCCCGTGAAGCCCAGAATGCCCGTCCAAGCTTTCAACATGCCCCCTCCCATGCCCCAGTTCGGTTCAAACACGGTCTGCATACACCCTCGTATGTGCATCAGCGGAAGCGCGTCGACTCTGCCGTCATCCCAAACGCCAAATTGGTCAAGGCCCTGGTCCTTGCTCCTGACGAGGGCCCCCCCGATCATCAAGTCGCCTCTTCCACCCTGTCCCGGTCGCTGAGTGATGTACTCGAGCCCAGCAGACTCAGACATGACGGACCACGACCGGCCGCCGCCGTACTTGGGGAACTTGTCTCCCGGCTTCTGAGCAGACATGTGGGCCAGTGCCCCGGTCAAGCTGCGTTTGAAAGACGGCGGCAAGAGTTGCGTGGCAAAGCCGTTGGTGGCGTGGAGGACGTGTCTCGCCTGCACCGTCCCCCTGACAGACTTGACCTCAAAGGGGTGGGAAGCCGATGACGAAGGAGTCACGCTTTCGACAGCCGCATGGGTGGTGATGGACAGATTAGGAAACGACCTGATCAAGTCGTCCCATACGCTCGTCACGAGACGATACGGCCACAGCGCACCGGCCTTGTAAGAGATGACACCTTTGACATGGCCATTGACATCAAACTAGCAGAAAAAACCACATCAGCAACTGAACTTGTTTCAAAAAAACACGGAAGAGCGCCAGCGCCACGCAACAAAACATACCATCTTCCTCGCCTCAGCCCCCTCGCAAACCTTTGCCTCAAACTCACCACCCCCCATCAACCCCTTTAGCTCCTCCACCTCCCCAACCGCCTTCCTATACCGGCCCTCGTCGAGAAACAAGTCGACCGTCTCAACCTCCCTCACCTCGCCCAGCGGGAACTCATCACCCAGCTCCAGCAACACCCCCAGATGCCTCATCTGGAACCTCACCACCTCCAGCGCCCTCTCCCGCCCAATCCTCCTCTTCAACATGCCATACACCTCATACGGCGCCGTCTTGATGTGGCCGCCGTTGCGGCCCGTCGCACCGCCGCACACCTGCCTTGCCTCGAGCACGACGACCGTCGGCGCCGCCGCGGCCAAGTGCGCCGTCATCTCGAGAATGGCCCTGGCCGAGGCAGCCGCCGTGATTCCGCTGCCGACGATGACCACGTCCGCCGCGGCAGGCACGTCGTCCTGCTTGTCGACGAGGTCCGGGAACGGGGCATCGTCAAGCCAGTACGAACTTGTTGGCTCGGGCACGGGGAGGCCTGGCGCTGAAGCTATCCGTTCCTCGAGCGCCTTGTACTTGGTGCTAAGGGACGAGACGACTGCCGCGACATGGCGTGCGGTATTGAGCGTGTCGCGGATGGTGGATATGACGCTTCCCATGATGGACTTCCCTCTTCAACTCTGTAATGACGATGATGCAATGACATGGTTATCCTGACTTTCGCCCCCCCCACTGTACATCAGAATCCATGTCCAACTCCAACTGCAACCAACACGTGCTGCCATCACACAACATTTGATGCTGGGCGATTGCATCCAAATATTTGCTTCCGTCATGGCGACTGACACATATATATATACATGTTTATTCATAATTATCTCTAGCACACTCTAAATTCTTTTTGTTTCCGTGGACCCCATGTTCCCATCAATTTTCCGTCCCATTTCCGTGCGTTCCCGAAAGCAGACTAGGATATTTACAGAATGAACAAAACAAAACGCCAGAGACTTGTCCGGTAATAACACTGCGGAAAAAATCGCACAAGTATGCCGCACACCGTTTCGTCAGTCTTGTACCTCGTGCCTCTCTTATTTGTACCACATGACGACCAGTAAGAGCTCCAACTCCCAACCAAGCCAAAAAAAATCACCCCAGGCATTTGAGTCGAACCTCTCATGAACAACGCATCCAGGTGCCAAGACGTCTACAGATAGTCCAGCAAACGCGATGCAGGGTATGTGAAAAAAAGATTCATGAGGCAAGTTTTGAGGAAAAAGAATAGAGTGAAAATAAAAGAAGAACAAGAAGATGAAACACAAAAAAACAGTCAAGAAAAGGCTCAGCTATGGACAAGGGTAATAATCCACAGCTTGGTGAAAAAAAAAAAAAAGCCCGACGCATCCAATTCCAATGACACGACACATACACATCAATTCATCGTACAAAAGCATCGCTACTCAATGCCACGCCAGATGGCAAAGACGCAGCGTGCAGCTGATGCTCATGACTGGGGGGTCAAGTTGGGTATCCTCCACCTTTCAAAACACACCGAAGAGGAAAAAGGGAAAAAGAAAGAAAGAGACAAAATCAAGACAACACTCCATCATCACGGTTCGCGATGCTCAGAGACTGACAAACCCGCTTTCCAGATCATCTTCAAAGTCAGGCTGCAAATCACCCATGTGTCCAGACGTCCACTGGCGACTGGCGCGCGCGCCTCGAGGCCCGAGGTTCAGCTCTGACCTCACATCTTTCTGAATCTGCAAAAAGTATTCACGAAGACTTGTCAAGCCCTTCAAAAATCCAAGATCAGGTTCATCTGGATTATGTGGAGGACATGCCTTGTCGGAAATGTCATCCAGCGGAGTAAGACTATTTGCAAAGTCGGCCATCTTGAAGTCAATCTCGCGTGGGTTTTTTCGCCGCCGTCGTGTGGCCTCCTCAGTATCAGTCGCGGCATCGGTTGTCGAATCGTACATTGTCTCGTAGCCTGTCTTCTCCGTGTCATCACCATCGTAAAACATGAGGAGACTGGCGGCATAAAAGCGGTAGCCTCGAAGCTCGCGGATGATTTGCTCAAGTTGGGCAAGCTTCTTCAAGATGACTGGAATGTGCCGCAAGATGCTGTTCAGATCAACGCCGTTGTACAGAAACCTTTGGAGGGCTCTCTGGAACTCGATTCCAGCCTTGACTTTGCGGCCGAAATACTTGTCCTGGAATTTATATGACTGCGTCTTCACGTTCCAAACCTGCAACCCGCAGATACGCACGCCCAGCTCTGCGGAAGTAGTGGTTCTGCACTTTTCCTTTTGCGATTTTTGCTTCTTTGGAGTGGCATCTACCCCGTACTGACGGGTTCCCATTTTCAGATCCATCATGCAGGGTCTTTTCATGCCCGCAGTCAGGTCTTCCATCAGCAGGAAATACTCTACGCGATCTCCTTGCGTTTTGGCCTCCTTCGGGTTGATCGGCCGAGGAATCTTCCTAAACTCGGCTGTTGGGCCGGGCAAAGTCAATGGTGCCGCTGACGCGGCCGTAGACTGCGTCATGTCGGGTAGTCCCATACTTGCTTGATGTTGGTCAACAAGGACTTCTGCTTCCGCTTGCGCTTCCATGTGCTTGTTGGGCTGGATTGTCTCATTTTCTGGAGCGTAGCCCTTCGACATGGAATCATTTCCATTCTTGTACTCTGCGTCGTCTGCTTCCTCAAAGTATTTGAGGTTTCCTCGAGATTCCTGCACATCTTCTGGCCGCCGTCGAAGCCCACCTGCCGAGTATCTGCGCCTCCTCCGGCCGGTGTTGAGGTTCGCCTTGAGAATCTCTGGCTCGGGGGTGCTTGTTCCTGTGATGTCCTTGACAGACGGCGGCGCAGTGGCTTCGTCAGGCTCGTTGTCAAAGCTTAGCACGGCATGGACGCCAATGTCACTCCGTGCATGGCCGTGCTCCTGGATGTAAGGCGGCGGCGTCTCGGCTTGAACGGTGATTTCAGGCGTTCTGTCCTCTTGCTTGTCAGAGAGGGCAAGATTTGGATCCGAGTTTGTTGGCCGCAGGAGGCGTTGCAGAGTGGGTCGTGGCACAGCACGTTGATGCGGCCGCCGGTGCTTCTGGACCTCAACGGGCTCCTTCAAGAAGGCGTCATTGAAAACCTCGTTCCGAAGACGCTTATTGATTGTGGTGGCACCCCAACTATTCGGCCTTTCGTCAAGATGTGGCCGCGTTGTTTGTGTCTTGGCCGTACTCTGACACAACTTTGTGGCAGAGGTACTGCGGCGTCGGTGGAAATCGGGAGGGGGGGGTGTTGGCTGGAGAAGGTTTCGCGGAAGAATGTGCCTATTATCATCGAAGGTGACCGTTGGGATGCGCAATGCCGCATTCGCCAATGACTGACTGACGAGTCGGGTCGGGTTAGATTCCACCACTTCGCTCGCGGGAGTCTCTGTCGTCGTCCCATGTCCGACCCCATTGACCGCATGCTCCGGTTCGTCACCATGTCCGAGTGCCCTTTTCCGGTCGGCTGCAGAAGATTCATCCCTCTTCATGGTGCTCTTGCGGCGCGGCTGTTTTTGGAACGTCACGTTGAGCACACCAATGTACCTGTTTGATGCAAGACTCAGTATCCCGTCATGGCGAAAAGGCCCCGCCTTTTGAGGCTGGCTTGATTGAGGATGAAAAGGCAGGAGTGACCTCAAAGAGCCAGTGGCCTACAGAGGACAACAAGTACGAACTTACCGAGGAAGAAACGGGAGGAGGTCGCGGTGATAGCGTTCAATCGTCTCGTAGAACTCGTTCTCCCTGTTGTTGAGTTGTTTACAGACAGCCCTTCTTGAGAATCGCCACAGGGTAGTGTGACCTCCCACTTGATGCTTGTAAGGGATCAGTTCAATAGCCTCCAGCGGTTGGCGAGAGTGATGCTGGTGATGGTGCACATGATCTTCATGAGGTGTTGCAATAGTGCTTGGCTGCTGGCCTCGTGAGTGTTTGCTCACTTCAGGCTCATCAGCTACGACAGAAACATTGTCAGGAGCGTCTTGCAGATTGACTAGGTTGGACGAAGCAACAATTTCACGGGACTGAGGGTGAGATTGGTCAAGCGGTGGGAGAAAATCAACATCCTCGTCATGGATTTCAGTCCCGGGTTCAGATTCGGGCTCGGGCTCATCGGCCTTCACAAGCCATGGATGAGAACTACTATGTGAAAGTGATCTTGTTTGCTGGGCCTGGGATGGGCCGGCCGGGTCAATGGATGGGGTTCGGGCATCTGGCATCTCCTTGTGAGGTAGAAACACGGCAGAAGAAATTTTTTCCTCGCCTGATTCCTCGGTGTCTTCGGCATCGCCATCGACATGAGTGCCCGCGACAGCGTTTGCACCGTCTTGAAACACATTGCCGACATCGTCGCGGTCATCATCGTTGACGCCATGGATGCTGGTGACTTGGCCGCTAGTAACGTCACCAGTCAACTGGTCTCCGATGTGACCATCAGCAGACTCCGATTGCCCCTCCACACGGTCGGCTTCCGATACTGGAATCGGCCCCACCTCTGCAGGTGGCGGTATCGGCTCAGCGAAGGCCGCCTGACTGTCTTGTCCTAGTTTCGTGCGGAGTGCCACATGCGTTGTGTCACCATCATTTGCCGCATCAGTAGCGCTCATGTTGAAGTTGTCATTCGTAGGCGAAGTTGGGTCTCCATCGCGCGCTCCTTGAAGCGCGACCCGGTGGCTGTCGGACGGCGGGATTTGGGCAGCAGCGACGGATGCGTCGCGTATGCTGCATTCTTCAGACGTCGGAGACAGTGTGTCGCGAGGCGTTGTTTTGGTATCCCTGCGTCGAGGCTTTTCTTCTGGCGGAAGGCCCTCCTTGAAAAATCGGAGACTATAGCTTGCCTTGCGACTTCTTGCATTGGGCTCGACACCAGCCATGGCCTCGGCAACGGACTTCTCCACTAAACCGTCCTCTCCCTCGACATGGCCTGAGCCGATGGACCAGATTTTCCCCGTCTTTTCAGGGCTCAATGCCATCATCTGCGCCAGGCAGGGGCGTTGTGGCAGCGAGGATGCAGTTTCCTGCAGTGTGTCGCTGCCGGGGGGTTTGCTACTCATGAAAGATGCCGATTGACTGGGGATGTGCGGAGGGCTTGTCAAAAGGGCGGATTCTTCTGGGCTCGCGGAGAGTGACAGAGGTCTTGACTTGAAGAAGTCTGTAGTCGAGCGATCGAGTTCGAGAGACGTAGAGGCCCGGCCTCGGGCTCTATCGAGAAAATTGCGGTGCTCCACGAGCATTTCTCTGGCTTGCGCCAGATTGGATGGATTGCAGTGGCGTTGAACGGCGACGAGCTCTCGGTTCTGGAGTGCAGCAGATCCTATCGGTATCATAGCCGGTGCTTCCATGGCAGGTGTAGTCTGGGCCGGATCGAGATCTAAGGAGGCTTGGTGTTTTCCATTCTTCTTTACAAGCGTCGGCCGGCTTGCGGTGAAGGAAGACGAATTCAACGATTCCCGTTCTGAATCCAAATAATGGAGATGCCCGTTTGATTGAGTCTTGGGCGGCCTGGTATTGGTATTTCTGCTCCCGTTACTGCTGTACACGTCGTGGTGTGCAGGGTTGCAATTGACGTGGTTTTGGTTGTGACTGGTGTTGTGTTTCTGGGTCCGAATGCCACGGGCAGACGCCAGAGCTTTTGACAGGAGAGACGGGCCAGGTTGCCTATGATTGCTCTGGTTGGGGCCGTGGGATCTTGTACCATCTTTTGCAATATCTTGATCCAAATCCCCGGGGCGGGCAGGCGGTGCCAAGGGGGCAGGTTGATCCAGGACGGGGCGTGCGTTGAGGCTGACATTTTGACCAGACACCTCTGCGGCCAAGGGAGCTGCCCCCAGATCTGGAACAGCAGCAACGGACAAGGCAGCGTCTTGGCTTAGCAGTGCAGGGGGTGCGGCATTTTCGAACTGGGAACTCGGACTGGACATGAGGGAAACATTGGGTGCGGCAGGGCAGCAGCGTGGGAGAATCGATTCGCGGAAAATGCAGGATTCAGAGACGAGGGTGTGGTGGTGTGGTGTTGATGAGGGGACGAGGGTGGGAGGAAGAAAAATGAGAGAGGAAAGAGGGTCTTGTTTGCCAAGTTGATGAGTTGACTTTGAAAGTTGACACTGGCACCCGTCCATTTAGTGCCTGTCTGGTGGAGCCTTGAGCAAACAGGCAGGTGCGTCAGCGGCCGGCACGGGGGGGCCGTCACTGGGGCGTCACGGGGGCGTCACTGGAACCGGCTGCACTGCAGTGGATGCATCACTGAGGCGGGGGGCGGGAAGGGGGTGGTCTGGGAAACAAAAAACACAAACATCAAAGCTACTCAGACATGCGTCACTCTTGTGCCAAGACGTCAATCAACCAGTGCCATCCAGTGGTCAACAAGTCACGACTCACGAACCATGCGCACCATGGCCGGGCCGCGTCCAGAAACGAGTACGTACCCCAACTGTCATTACCGGGAGGTTGAGCATCAGATAACAGGTGACTGGACTCCGGGTACACATTGGATCGTTCGCAGCAGTGCAGGTGCCACTAGGGGGGGCGCGGGATGTGGAAAACAATTCGGCCAAGAAAACGCTGTATTATGTATTCGCTACGGAATAATAATAAAAATATCAACGCTGGCACGGCCACAAGGTCAATCCGCGGGGTTTGAGCAGTCGTTTGCGATGAATGGGTCGGCATGATAAAAATGAATAATAGAACAATGGGGCACATGCACATCATTTGGTTCTTTTTCCAATATTGGGCAGGAAAGGTGAAGGCACTGCGACCGTGATAGCTAACAACACCGGTATGCATTTCCTTGGCCTTGTGTGTTGCAGCTTGCATCTGCGCCGCCGTTCGCTGCTGGGGCGTGGATGGATCCAAGAGTTCCATCCCAACGACTTGAAATGACCCCAACTTGCAATGCCTCCTGAGTCCTCATCAGCCCCCCTTCCTCTGCATCTCTGCATTCTACCCGTCTCTCGGTGTCGGGCAAATGCTCTGCATCACCACTCTTCTTCGTGCCTCCACGTGGACTCCCGGGCACTTGAATGAGACACACCTTATGTAATTATGTGAACCAATGGTGGCGTCGAGCTTCCTCACCGGCCACGGCTGTCAGCCCTTTCCCGAGCTCTCGCCAGTTTCGCTTGCATGGTCGGTCGCGCCATATGTTGACGTAGTTGGGCCGCCACCTTCTGGTGTTTCCAAGTTCCAACAACTCGTCGTGTTTACGTATCCTGGCAAACGATGGCAAATGTCTTACCCATTGCTGGGCGCGGTAGAAGTTCTTGACAAGACTTGCTGAGGCGAGGCCTCAATGGCGAGGATACAGCGTGGCGTGTTATCGTGTTGACTAGATTGGAACCGTGTCGGTCGGAACTCGGTCGGAACTCGATAAGCTATGCGCGACGACCAGATGGCACTTCCATGGGTCGCGTGTCGGTGAGATATTGTACCGATCGTCCTTTTCGTCCGAGCCGACTTATCAGGATAGCCTGATCGCACCAGCTCCGGCCATCGGCGGCTCCAACTCTCTCCTATGAACTGCACATGTACATGTAGCATGTAGCTATCCATGTCTTGCAGGCAGCGATGGGCTCCGAGGTTGACCCGTTGTCGACGCTGCATCTGCATCTGCATCCCCCCCCTGGTCGTTTCAGGGTTTCAGGTTCCGTTGTTGCCAACTGCCAACAAAGCCGCCCAGGACAGGACAGCGCTTATATTACATAATCGCACTTGACTTCCTCGGCGTTTGGCAATCTGATCGTCGCTCCATGGTCTCATCGGTGAGAGCGGAGGTTCCGGCTTACACCGTCTCAATCTCTGAAACACGAGACACAGCGGGAATCATGTCGCTCCCATGTTTTGTGGGATGAAGCACGCACGCGTATCCATTTGGATGTCCGGAGACCTCGGCGATTCACTGGACCTACTCTTTCATCAGCCCCCTAAATTTAACAGAGTAGCCAGGCTCAGCAGAGGTACTCCCTTATACCCCGTATACAGTGGGGGGGCGAAAGTGTCACGAATGTATGTAAGGTCGGGGAGATGTAAACAGACCATGATCAACGGAGCCGCTGGCCCACAGTGGGCCAGGCGCTAAGAGAACACTTGCCATACGCCGCCACAGGTGGTATACCGGTCCACAGAATGAATGGATAAAGTTGCCTCTTGCTCGGTCACTGATAAACGGGAATATTTGACCAAGACGTCTCCTGAGCGCTCAAGCCCCCGAGAAATTTACAAATACGTCCAAATTCCCCGATATTCTCCTCCTTGTGAGCATCGAAATTCACGATTATTACATTCTTCTGAAATCCTCTACATCCAACGACAAGTGTTTATCGCAAACCCGACATAACGTCTTATCTTCGAGTGGGTATCGATGATCATCGCTAGCCAAAACCGCTTTAGCTGACACGGATGAAACTTACAGGCATCATGTGTCAGAAGCTCATTGAGACAATCGAGCATCTATGCAGACATAGAGTTGATTCTCCCGGGAGGATTAGGGAGCTTGATGGCTGCAACAATTGCGGCATCATCCAGAAAACAGAGCACCTCGGCAAGACAACCAAAAGGGATCCTTGCCCCAACTGTATCGCCAATGGTACTTATGTGAAGAGTAATGGGGCTTGGAAGAAGGCCTAATGGGTTTCTGGAATTTGCAATTTTGATAGGAAATAATCTCACAACTTCGTGAATATTATCTATATTTCCTTGCGCTTGATATCGAATTATCTTCTGGTGAAATTTGAATCATTGTGAATTGAGCTTGGAATGCAACAGTTTTTCTCTATCCCTATCCAGAATCAATCTCCGGTGATGGGAGGAAGTTTCCTGGTAAACTTAGTCACTTGTACGCAGGTAATTTGTTGGAAGAAGCCAGGGTATGGATCCACATTGGTTTGTTTAGTTTGCATTTTAGTATCTTGGTCACAATTAGTCCACTGATAATATGCCAGAAGATACATAGGGATAGAAATAGCAGAGTAGTTTAATACGTCTGATTGGCCCGTACTTCTTGTTTCCGACATAGTTTTCCAGCCTGAAACGCAAGGCAGAAAAAGGCAATGGCCAACTAACTAGTCAATCGAACCAATCATAATGGATTATGTCACTGTACTTCCTTCTTCAAATACGGATAGGCTGCTCCTATCCTTTCTCCTCAATTTACCGCTTCTCCATCTCATGTCAACCTTCAACCATGGATATTCAACGTCAGTTTCCTGGTGTCCACTGGATCTGGGGCGGAGGCATTTCTTTTGTTTACGAGGTCCACCCTCGCATCGTGGTCAAAGTCCCCAAATCTGGGGAATTCGAGAGGAAACAATTCCAAAAAGAGCTCGAGATTTATCAAGTATTCTCGCAAAATCCGCCTTGTCCCTCTATTGTGCAGTGTTTTCTCTTTTCCAGCAGTGGCATCTTCCTAGAGTACATGAGAGGTACGAAACTCTTATTGGCAGTTAAGAGGTTGTCTACTAATTTACCACCTAGACATGTCGCTTTCTTCTAGGATGCAAAAAAATCATACTCGGGACCAGCAAACTATGGTGGTTACTACAGTAGAAAAGTTGGAACCTCTATCCCTACGGAAAGAATGGATGAACGATCTCGCTCAAGCCGTCGCTTTCTTAGAATCCTTTAAACTCGCTCATGGTGATTTACGACCTGAAAATGTTCTACTTGATCGTAACCGACTAAAGTTATCCGATTTTGATTGTACGGCGAAAATTGGCACAAATTACGAAGCTTGCATGGCTCCGTATGGCCGAATACTTAATAATAATGAGTCAGACCAAGGAGAATGTGGAACTTTTGGCTTTCTTGGCCCTCGAACAGAGCAATTTGCCCTCGGTTCCTTATACTATTTAATAAACTACGGCTTTGAGGTTTATGGAGATCGCTGTCTTGCCGAGGATCCTTACGATCATGGTCCTAAGGTCGTGGACCTCCTACAGAACATGGAGTTTCCGAAATTAGATGGCAATCCCCTTCTTGATGATATCATCGACAAATGTTGGCATAACAAATATGTCACGGTCTCAGAATTAGCCGCGCAAACGAAAACACTTTTGCACGAAAGAACCGATGCGATGGAAAATAACGAAAAAGGAAAGAAGGAAAGTAGCGAAGTGGCCACCCTCGTCAAAACTCCCTTCAACGAACGATGGCGTATGGTCATGGGTCGCATAATCAATGGGATATGCTATGGCCTTGGAGTGTGGTGGAGGTCGTTATTACAGAGTGTCCACGGCGAAGCAAAAATCGCCGGGCGAGCCAGTGGCGACAGTCGTGATGTGGATCAAAATTGCATGGAAAAGGAATTTTTGTCGAAAAAGGAATTTTGTCAGGACCTGGAGAAACGTGGTCTTCTTCACGCGCTTTCTTCAGGCGAGCCTGAGCAAATTGGATTCTCTTTTGATTGGTATAGGCACAGTCTTTAAGGTTGAACTATTATACAAACTTCATAGAAACCTTTGCGAGTAATGACAGTAAGGCTATATATGATAGAGTACTCTTGCTCTTCTGCCAATGCGTGACTTGGACTGCGTTGAAGCAAATATTATATATATTGGTAATCAGCCTTTTCCTCCCGAACAAATTGACTATCCGTGCTTCTATCTTTCGATATCAAAGGGTTAGAACAAAATGGTGGTACACGCACGGTACAGAGAGAAAATGGGTGGCTCCCAACCACCGGATAATTGGCAAAAGAGATAATTCACCCGAACCTCCCCAGTGATGTCACGTAGTGTTTGGTGTAAACCTACTAGATATCCACTGGTATTTCGTGATTTCCCAAACTCAACTGTTAACTGTCAAAACACTGCACTAAGCAAGTTTGTTCGGCCAATCGAATATCGATCAAGGCTAACACCAACTTTGGCTTTTGCTTAATTATGATATCCTGCTAGCAAAACTTGGCCATACACCACCATTAGGATCTGAGAAGGAATTAAGCAATGATCCTTTCACGAGCTATGCAGCAGTGTTTCTGAGTCACGCTGAAATTCTTCGTTTTGGAGTCAGAACAGACTGGCTTTCTCTTATTGTCCCATCTTTCTATCGGTTGCTACGATTGCTTGAGAATTTTACTCTATTTGGAGAACGAACGGGAGACATCGTTCAGCTATTGGTATTTGTTTTTGAGGATAGTGAGTACATGGAGCCATTGGAGGTTATGCTGGGAGAGTATATGGTCTGGAATATAGGGATTTTAATGCGGAATACCGACTTCAAAAGTTTCCTGGAGCGAAACTTGTGGTTAGAACAGACTGTCTTTCGTTCAATGTGGAAATAAAGGCGAGTTTATAAATTGAATATGCTGCGATCTCTATACTGTCTTCCGTATGTGGAGATCAGATTGAAAACACTGATTAATGCGCGAACCAAAAGACATACCGACAGCATAGCCTCTCATTCGCGTCTCCTCTGTTTTCCAGGCCGAGAACTGGCCTTGTGGCGTAATTTGGTTGAATAGTGGACTTGAAGAGATGACATATTTCGGCCTGGAAAGTGAGTCGTAATCTCAGACCATGACATTGCCTCTTTTTCCTTCAGCCGCACCAGCAGCGCATTCTCGTCCGACGTGTACGGTCTTAGTTCCCCTGAATTTACCGCCGTGTGGGGTCGAGACAGCATCGGGCTAGGGTCAGGTACGAAAGTAAAGAAATATGCCGGTTTCAAACCAGCGTTAGTATCGACCGTGAGGATAGCACTCCCACGTACACCCTGGATAGCACCAGAGCAATGAGATGAAACGGGAACGGAAGAGTCCGAAGGGTCGGAAGGGTCGGAAAGTGGCCTGATTGAAGGTCTCCGTTTCTTCCTCTTTCGACACGGCTGTTCTGGGTCATAGAAGCTGGTGTTCCCATCTTGGTGGTTGCCAATTCCTCGACCTGAGCGGAGTCGCTTCTTGCATACTGCAGCAGCGGCCCTTGTGCTTGTCCTGGTGGCTCCTGCCTTCCAGAACGGTGATGGTGAGGGTACAACTACAGCTATTGACGGGTAGCGCACTGGGATATCGGAACTCAGTGTCAATGCCCACCGATGGGGTCGGTTTTTGTGGTTATCCAGACTTTCGCCCCCCCACTGTATATAGATCTTACCGAGTAATCCGTAATGTAACTTGTATGATAATCGGGGTTGACACACACCGAGAAGTGCCCTTCTTCTACCCCTCTATCCCTTTCAGCCTAAATCCCCATCCCCAAGCGAACTTCGGACCGTCATCCATGATCAATCCTATGGTATTTCATCCGTATCTTCGTCTGTATAAATAAACTCTGGCCAGCCCGGTTCTGTCAAATCCAGGGCCGTCACTGCTCGCTCATTCACGGCATTCCAGATAAGTTGATAGAAGCCATCACAAGCAAGGGCGAGATTGCAAAAATTCACCATCGCGCCCAGCCTTTCGCCAGACGCAAAAGGGCTCCCTCCCCCCGCCAAGAATGGCGTCCTCATCGTATGACGCAGCATCGCTGTTTGGAGTCAAAGATTTGGTCGCCGTCATTACCGGGGGCGGCTCCGGTCTGGGTGCCATCACTGCGCATGCCCTGGCCGCCAACGGAGCCAAAGCAGTATACATCCTTGGGCGACGGAAAGAGGCTCTCATCTCAACGCGAGAGAAGTCGACAAAACCGCACGTGGTGCACCCGGTTGTCTGCGACGTCACTTCCAAAGAAGGCTTGACTGCTGCTGTCGATCGCATCCGCTCGGAAATTGGTTACATCGACATTCTCTTCGCCAACAGTGGCATCAACATAGCAGGCACTGGATCGATTGACCCCAACGATGATGTCAAGACGATTCAGGACAGAATGTGGGAGCCAACGATGGAGGATTTCACGAGCAACCTGCACGTGAACGTGACCGGCGCATACTACACGGCTGTAGCTTTTCTCGATCTGCTGGACCAAGGCAACAAGCGAGCCGTGGTGCCTGAGAAATCTCAGATCGTGCTCACGTCCTCGGGAGCCAGTTTTTCTCGCATGCCATATTCAGGGTTTGCCTACAGTGCTAGCAAAGCGGCCGTCACCCACATGACGAAGCAGCTCTCCACCACCCTGGCACCTCACAAGATTCGAGTCAACGCCATTGCTCCGGGATTCTTCGCGAGTGAAATGACCCAGGACCAGCCGTTCATGAAGACGGCCGGGGACCCGCGGGAGGAGGGCGCGTTGGACTCCAAGATGGTGCCTCTGAGGAGGATTGGTACCGAGGAGGACTACGCTGGTGTTATTCTGTTCCTTGCCAGCAAGGCAGGGGCATACATAGACGGCACCATTGTTCTCGTTGACGGGGGGCGTATCGCACAGATCCCCAATAGCTATTAACATATGTACGAATTGAAGATTCATCGTTTCTCGCTACGACGGCAGGGGGAGGGTGTGACTCACTTATCTTGACCTCATCAAATTGACCCTGCAGGTAAATGTCTTTTTAATAAGATGTACAGTGGGGTCCCGGTAATTCCGAAGAATTTCCACCAGAGTCGCCGTTGCTGCTGCTTCGGAATTACCGGGACCCACTGTACAGTCCCCGTTGATGGCAGCAGCAAACACATGGGATGAAACCAAACTCAAACGATGCCCACGTTGCGGGAACGCCCAACATGATTGGACACTGACCACGTGGAAAATATGGACATCTAAATGCGCATATCGCGTTTTTTGAATACGCATATTGCGTTAGTCCCAAAACGGAAGGACAGTCCCCTTACCTAATTTTAGTGTGGCTCGCGTCTGTTGATTTTTGCTATCAATTGAGATGCCTATTTATACAATATTTAAAGGTATTAAATACTATTAAAGCTATTATAACTGCCCTAACTTGCGTTATTAGGCTTTATAATAATAAAAAGGAAGGCAAAGAATTTTACAAAAGAGGTTACAAGCATTACATATTACAGTAAAGTAAGCTACTTGCATTCGCTACTAAAAAGAGCTAGTATATTTAGCAGGGAATTAGGTGGAAAGGTACTTCTTCCGCTTTGGGACTAACGCGATATGCGCATTCAAAAAAACGCGATATGCGCATTTAGATGTCCGGAAAATATTTTCTTTTGTTTCCGGCCAGTCGCAGCGTCAGCCTTTTGATGGTCAATTCGACGTACGCGGGAACCATGAAAGCCAGGAGTTTGCTGCACGAGGATGCGGGCCTGCAAACCGCATACCACTTGGATGATGTTTGGTGACAAATTTTGTAGGTCCGGCCGCAGGGGGAGGCTGCTTGTGGTGTCACGCTGGGGGTCCGCGGCTTCTGGAAGGCTGTGATGCAATCATGCAACAAGGGATCTGTGCAACAGTACGGACGTAATGAGCATTGAAGTGAGTAGGTCATATCCCCTGTGCCCCCAACAAAACGGTTCTGAGTAGATGAAACAGGCAGTCATGATGGTGCTTGACAAGGCAACGAGCACAACTCGTCTTCCCGATTCGGGTACAGGGTAGCTGATTTGCAACTAACTTGAGAGATCCCGGCACTACGCGCATGTTACTCTGAATACATCCGCGAAAGACATTATGTGTCCAATCTACGAAATACGTATAGAGACTTTTCCTGCTTACAGCAAGTCACGCCCTTCTACTCTTGAAGCATAGCCTTCCGAATCATAAACAATATCAATGCTCAGCTGTGTAAGTAACAACCCCTACCTAGTTACAAATACGCATCTAACGACGCCCGAAGTCGCTTAGCTGTCGATAACAAGTGAATGCTAATCCCACAACGACGCCAGTTATGTATACGCCTCTCACTCCCGCAATTCTCATCGCCAGTTTATACGTCTGCTGTCGGAACCCCGCTCCCGTTTTTCCGCGCTTGCTCCAGCTCCGTATCAATGTTCCAAGGATCCCAGAAATCTCCCATTTCACGAACCATGTCTTCGATCATATCCATAGGCTCTTCAGAGCCCCGGTCGCAGATCGGGCCATCTATCCATTCATCCCCGCCGTTAGATCTTGGTTGTGGTACGTCAATCGTGTCGTCATCGTGAATTGCTGAGTCCGCTACTGACAAACTTTCAGCTGTGGCAGTTGGCCTAAGAATAGGTGATTTTTGTGGTGAACCAGTGGGAACATGTCTCGTTTTCCCGTTGCCTGCACGATTTGCGATAGCTTCAAAATGTTTCAAAAATTTGTCATCACAACATATTGGAAGGTCACTCATTGGTGTCTCTGGAGGCGGAGAGCTTTGTCGCTTGGGTGGATCGATGGTAGACGCCGCCACTTTAACATGATATTGGCCGCTAGAACCATCGAGTTCAGTAAGCGGTGCCGCCCAAGAAACTCGGAGGTTCGGGCGACGTTGGCTCCATCGGCCTTTCAAAACTGACGGAAATGAGCCTTGGCCACCTGGGGCCGCGGCTCTACAGGCTGAAGGCCGCGAGGAACTTTTCTGTGGTTGGTCTGGTGAAGGCGACATGAAGAATGCGAAAGGTTTGAAGCAAAACCGAGGTTCCGGCGTCCTTGGCCGACGTTGCGTTTCCCTTGGTTTGGTGGAGCCGTCACGTTCTGTATTTTCATCGCCCGAGCTGTGAGGATGATCGATTTCGGAACCCAGATCTGTTTGCGGTGCCCTCGGACTTTGATGCGATGGGGTGACGAGGGATGTAGAATCGCCATCCTGTACATGGCGATTCGAAGCAACTTTGACATGGCCCTCCATCAGTTTGAACGGGCTCTGACTATCACGTATACTAGCACAGCCTGCAACCTCCGTTTGTCTTGAAGAGCAGTCGCTGTTGCTAGCTTCATAACTGTCACGGCTTGCTGAGTCTAGACTCGGAATTTTTTCAGTCGAGGGCTTATTGGCTTTTTCAAGCTTGTGAGGCGTGGCTGACTCGACCCCAAAGGTGCCTTGGTTCGAATCCTGCACGTGAAAAGTACGTCCAAGGGCCGATGGCGGGCACACTGAAGTCAAATGCGACGGTCCTTTCCACGAGCTGGATGGCACAAATCGATTCCAAATGTCCCTGAAGCTGAATTCGGATGCCTCCTTTCGGGCAGAAGCTGGTGGCGAAGTTACCGACAGGGACATTGTGTGATTTTCTGGTGCTGATTCTGCATCCCGATCTGGGTTGGCGACAGGAATGGCAGAAGCTTTTGGCAGTTCATCGGGGAAATCTTGTTGCGCCGGTTCCTGCACGGCGAGTTCGTCTCCGTCCGTCCGAGCCGGGACATCTCCAAGAGCATCCGCTACTGGTATCACGGGGGTCCTTGAATCTCTGTCTGTCTTTTCTTTAGACATGACGCAGACGTCATCCTTCACACATTCATTTCGGCGGGTATCCAGTTCATCTGAGAGTTGAAATTTTCTCCCTATGTGACGTAAATGAGATGGCGTCAATTGAGCTGCCGCTGATGGGGGCACTTCGTTTGAATGGTGTTTGGCATCTATGGAAGACGGCAATCGGGGTGCATTGTGCAAGGAGACAGGAGACGAGAGAGTAGCAGCAGCACCTTCGCCAGGGCTAAGCTCGTCATCAGACTCTGCTATTATCTTGATCTTAGAGCTTCTTATATGACTTCTCGGGAATTGTTGTTTCGATGGTGAGCCAAGTGATCTAGCGTCGTCGAAGCTGAACGACGGCATGTCCGTCATGAGTTCATCGAGATCGTTTTCCTGAGATGTCTGATTTCCTCGATTTTGCTGTACATCAGACCTGGGTCTCTTGACCGACACCTTCTTCAGCCACTCAGACCCGCTGGCTCGTCGCTTCTTCACAGGGGGGGACAAATCACAGTTGTGCCCTCTCCAGAAGCTATCGTGATTATTGGATGACTGATCGGCCTTTTGCTGCCACCTCCTCACTGTTTGAAACTTTTCTGTCCCCAGAAACGGATGCTGTTGAGTGTACGGAGCCTGCTTAAGACTCTCTGGACTTGGAAGATGACACTCGTTGGCAGGGGGGGAAAAGAACGTTTCCTGGCTGCGTCGAATCGTGGTAGAGCTTTGGCTTCGTCGGGCAGCGCGTTTTTGGAGTCGGGATGCTTCGATGTTTTGCCTCATGATAGCCTTGTTGCGTTTGGACATCCATGGATTGACCCATCCCAAGGAACGATCGAATGGTCCCTCTAAAGAGGCCGACATAATTGATGGAACATGACCATTGAGGAACCGTTGCCCGGCTTCTTCGTATCGAAGCGGTCTATCAGCTGCATCATCGTAGCCTTCGTCTTCCGAGCCTTCGTAGAATACACCGTGTCCATCGCAACATGATTCAGAGTAAATGGTATCATTACCGCTCCATTTTCCATGGGTCTTTCCGGACATTGCATTCCCTACTGCCACGCGGTGAACCGAAGAAACGGAACTTCAGTCAACACATTAGCAAGGTAATATGGGGGAATGCGTTGATATCGAATCTCCAGTTGTATGAAATGTCAGTTGAGATCATTCGGCTTGCTGGGTTTTCGACGAGGTCTTTTGCCAAAATCTGATCAGGCTCAAATTGACACGAAACGCGTCTCGCCAAGGCACGTGATGTCACTTAAATTGGGTAATTCGTACGAGGCATAATTTCCATGCAACATCATCTTCACAGCCTACGACGTAGCCAAAGAAGCTAAAAATGTGGAATGCTACCTATTTTTAAAAGTAGACAATTTATCAAGTTTTTTTCAATATCGCCCCGAATCGAGATACTGCGTTTCTCTCTAATTTTGAGGTTCAGTCACGACTCACCACGTGACTGAAATTTTCCAGTAGCTCGTTGGCTAGGCGACAACCTTTCGCCAATCATGCAAACTGGTGTGTTTACCTGATGTCCTGCCATCACACACGCGCCATGCACACGGCGATACAATCTTTATTTTGAGGCTCAAATATTCCTAAACTATCCTCGCATATTTGAGAGCTCAACGCCGGTTCATAATTAGGAGACTGGATCTCCTTAATTACCAGTTCCACTTTCAAATAAGCCTACTCTCCTCTGGAACAGCGCATCATAAAACAACAACCCGTCTACAGGGTCCATACAACCCCGCCACGACCAACGATTGCCAAACGCGCCCGAGTTGATGGCGTCTTAACACAGTTTTTCCTACTCGCCATTCGATCTGAGCCTCACGAGTGCGGTCATGGCACCTGCTTGGCTCGATTCCCTCTCCGAGGACTGGGTGTCGCAACCTGGATCTGATGCTTCTGACGGGCAGCTACCTCCACTTCCTCCAGATGAAGTAGAAACTCCACAAATACGACAATTTCCCAGCCGTATTCCGCGGAAATCGGAGTGTCAATCGTCGGCTCCTCCGACGAGTAGCAACGGCCCCATCGTTTTGAGTGAGCGAAGCGCCAATGACATCAATATTTCAATGCGAAGACTACCTTCGAAGCTGTCGCAAGAGGTCAAACACGATACGTCGCGCTCTGTTTCAAACGGGACGAATGGCTCAGTTGTTCATAACAGCCTGGTCAGTCAACAATCTCCCAGCAAAGATGGTCAGACACCGGAATGGAAGAAGCGACTGGTCCATGGCGATGTGCCATATGGCGAGCAGCGAGACCTGTTTTCTTCTGCCGCGGTTAGACTTCAAGACATGTTTAGGCCTCCCCCAGAGGGCGAGGAAGATTTACGAATTGATGGTGGAATACCGCATCACACTGACATGACCCTACCATCGAGTCCTCCGACCTATCCGTTTCCAATCACTGAAGACGACTTGGAAGAATATGAGGGGCTTGATGAGGGGGGGGAATACCCTATCGATGTTACTCCTAGTCCCAGCCCTAGACGCTTGCAAAGGGAGATGAAATACAAGTTAAACGAAAGCTCACCGATTCCCGATGGTCGCAACACCAACTTGCCCGCAGGCGACCACAGCCCGGTCCACCAGCATCAGGACGAGATTTATCCAGACGAAAGCAGCTTGACGGCGCCACCTGGGAATGAAGGCAAGCCGAGAAAACCCAGCGGCCAGAGTGATACGCGTAATGAAGACTTTAGCCCCATCATGATTGGGAAGCACAGCAGCGAAAATGGGAACGTTGATTTTGCGCCGATTGAAGTGCCAGTAGATCAGCTTTGGCAAAAACTCGAGCGCCTGCGTATCAATCAGATGCTTCTCGACTCGCAGGCAGATCTGCAGGCGGGCTTCGATACCAGCCCCAGCAAACCTTCTGGTGATGCCGAAACGACCGAAGACTACATTCATCACGGAGGTTTCATTAACGTTCGTCGGGGTGGGAGGTCAGGCGATGGCTCGTTCTATAACAGGGGCCTCAGCTCAGAAATGGGTGTTGATACATCAGAAATGCTTCCGGAAGAGTCACTACAAGCCAGCACACCAAAAGAATTCCCTTCCGTAAGAACGCTTGGGACCAATCCCGATCCCACCTTTCAGGTTCTACGAAGTCCTTCTTTGCCTCGGGCACCATTTCCTAGTCCTGAAAAGAAACAGGCCGCGTCTAGGAATGACCAGCCGTCGGCAACCAGCCCCTTGAAACTTTTCGGCCCTTATGATACATTCACCAATCAGACCTTGCTGAGGAGAATCAGCCAATTCGAGGAGGTGTCCGCAAGCCCATCAGAGCGGTCAAAAATATCAAATGATGCTGACCAAACCGAATCTGGCACCAACGCCGCAGGTGCATCCATCTCTGGATCGAGAAATCTGAGCAAATTTGGAGAGAATGATTTGGACGGCTACGAATTTAGCAGCAACGTAACCGACAAAATTTATGAGGATTCCGACGCAGTCGGCAAAGAGAACGTTGCGCCCAAAGAAGTTTCGCCGCCATTATATCCATTGCGAGGATTCGGAGGTCGAGGGGATTCGCCAGAAGGTTGCTCAGGTTTAGTCATCGAGCGCAAGCGCAGCAAAGATGAGACTCCATCCAGCAAAAATGGGGAAGGTTTAATTGAAAGTTTAATTCTACCTAATGATGCACCGAACAACTCAGAAACGCCGAGAAGGGATCCCGGCTCTGAGGGTAAGCGACTAAGAACATCGCCCTCCAAAGACCCGACGCCGAAAAGACGAAGGACTCTCCACCATTCAGACATCGCCTTTGTCCACGAGAAAAAGATGCAAGGAGTTGATGCTGCCCATTTGCAGATGCAATCGCTCTTATCGGGCAAGAAACGCAAGGACGCGTTGCCCGGCAGCTTCGAAACAGCTAATTCTGAAGTTCTCGCCAAGAGGTCCATCCTGAAACCGCAAAGTCCAGGTTCCAGCCGAAGCTCATCCTCGTCGTACAATCAACTCAAAAAGTCTCCTCTTCGAGCACTGCAAAAGGGCGATGATGTCGCCTTTCGTGATGCAGCGACTGAAACGGATCGTAAGCCATCCATCCGTACACAGGACTTTGTTGACCAAGCCGCACAAATCATGGCAATGATCCGAAACCAAGTCAAACCTGGCTTGGCGAGCTTGGAGGAGTCGGAGGAGGAAATCGAAGGAGGCGAAAGACTTGCCTCGGATGCTGATTCTTACCAAGATTCCACCAATGAACCCTTTTCCCGGCCTCCGAGCCGGGAAGGCAATCCAACGCCGTGGGTTCAACAGCATCAGGATGACCCGGAACTAATAAGTCGATTGAAGAAATACCAAGAATTAAGCGACATGGGCGATGTCATTACCTCCTCAGTACGATCTATCAACTTGAACAAGGATTCCGCCTCGGCAGAAAAAGAATTGGAGCGACAGATGGAGCGAAGAAATCAAGAGCGGCCTGACGATCTTCCAATTCCCATCTTGGGCGACGTCATCAGCGATTTGCCCAACGTGCGAATCACTAGTAGTCGATCTGATGTAGAGCAGCAAAGTCTCTACCGAGATTATCCGTCAAACTCATCGAACCGCTCCACCAGCCAGACCTATCCATCTGCCTCGTCTAGGGGGTCAGAGTCCAGGCGTACGATCATGCCTGAGAGCATCTCCCATCTTATTCCGGACAGGGTGGGGAGCATGCGCCTTGATAAGGATAACAATGTCTGGATTAAACGCAAGGAGTCCAAAGAGCTGCTCGTGCACAATGTTCTCCCGTCCGAGGACAGCGAGGATGACCCTTTTGCTAGCATCCCAGATCTCTCGGTCGATATGACAAAGGAGATGCAAAATCTCAGGCTTGCCACGGCCGCACAAAATGCCGAAAAAGACGGCGACTCGGATCGAGAATTGCTCAGAAGCCCTCCTATACGAGCCGCAGGCAGAAACTATGTGACACTCTCGCCTGATCAGCGAACGGGCTTCCGCGCAAATGGTTACGTGACGCGAGAGCTTGGCAAATTAGACGATCACATGTGTCAAAAAGAAGGCGAGACGCACGTTGCAAGTGAACGCGAAGACAGAGTCAGCAATGCACATTCTTCAATAAAGCGTCGGAATCTTACCATCTCGTTTTCTTCTCCCATTGCGTCCGTGATCCGCGACCTGACCCCGGATGATTTAGACAGTATCGAAGATGGAGAATGCGCTCCTGATCGCATGTCGCCACAGGAGTCACCAAATCGATCTCCGTTGCAGAACGGCTTGAAGAGCAGGAACGCGTCGCAAGCTCTACGGGCCAATAACAATCAGGCACCCCTCAGGCAAGCATCGCTTCGTGGTCCGCCGTTTATCCCACGTCCTGTGTCGCGAATTGATGAACAAGACGAGGAGAGCACCGTGGAAATCGGCAATGAAGATCGACAGGTTAGCATCATTGGTGAACAAAGCATGATGAGCCACAAGACACCGGATGGCCGACGAACCAGCTTGAGCTTCGTCTTCAACCACACTCCCGGAAACGGCGCTCTTTCGTTAGTGGCGGACGATAGTGCACTCATCGGTCGAAATGTGGGCAAACTGTCCCTCAGCCCTCTGTCAGAGTTCACTTTCAACAATCCCGACCAGTCTTTCGGGTTCGAGGTCAGTTATGTCATGGGTCAGCGGCACATGGCGACAGGTGATGGCTCTAAAAAGGTCTTGTCTATGACGATACGAGAACTTGTAGACCGACTTGGTGAGGCTGAGCCACGAGAGTCCTTCTGGGAGGACATCACAGAGCTTGATCTTCACGACAAACGACTCGCCAGTTTGCACATGCTGGATGAATTCTGTGGCAAACTGGTCACACTTGACGCTTCAGCGAACAAGCTCAGTCACCTTGAAGGGGTACCCTCAACCGTTCGCGATCTCAAGGTTTCTCACAACTTACTGACAGAATTGTCGTCATGGGACCATTTAATGAATCTGCAGTACGTCGACATCTCAGACAATGAGGTCACCGGCTTATCTGCCTTGAAGAACCTGGTTCACCTTCGGAGCCTCAAGGCTGATAACAACCAGCTGACGAGCTTGGATGGACTTGACTCACACGATGGACTGCTGTCGATTCGAGCAAGGGGCAACAGAATTGAGGAGCTCGATTTCTCCGTATCGCGATTCGACAGGCTCGAAGAATTGGATCTAAGCGACAACCAGATATCCTCGGTCCGTAACCTCGATTACCTCCCGGTGTTGGCTCACCTGAAATTGTCCAAAAATCGAATGACTGAGCTCCCAGGTGTCAAATGTATGAGATCGCTGAGGCATCTGGACGTGAGTGACAATGAGCTAGCCGTGCTTGACGCCAGCAGCTTCCCCAACCTTCACTCAATGCACGCGGACAGGAACTGCATTCATCAAGTTTGTGGGTTTGAACGAACGCGCCGCCTGGACAGCCTTTCTCTTCGCGAGCAGCGCGGGAAGGCACCCTTGGATCTGGGATTCCTCGCCAGTGCATATGAAGTGCGTAAACTCTTCCTTTCCGGCAACTTGCTGCAGAAGTTCGACCCCCAGGTTGATTTCCTAAATATGCAACTTCTTGAGCTTGCAAATTGTGGGCTGCAAAGTTTGCCAGAAAAGATGGGCCAACTGATGCCCAACCTGCGAACCCTCAATGTCAATTTCAACGCGATCAGCAACTTGATGCCGCTGCAGTTCATTCCGCGACTGAAGAAACTGCTTGTTGCCGGGAACAGACTTGCAGATTCTACATTGGTAACACAGCTGCTCACCGAATTCCCTCATTTGACTCAGCTGGATGTTCGAGACAACCCTATAACGATCGGCTTTTACGCGCCTCTGCAGGCTCTAGTTCCCATCAATGGGCCGGGACCCACGAATCTGTTCGTTCTGCCCGATGCCTGTACTGGTAGGGATAAGACATTTGCAAGCAGATTAGACGAGGCTACGAGGCTCAGGAGAAGACTCCATCAACTGGTTCTTGTAGCTAGCTGCAGGCGTCTGAAAATGCTCGATGGCCTCCCTGTCTGTCGGAGGGACATTTTGGCAGTTGACGAGTTGCTCCAGACCTTGATTGATGGTGGGCTTATTCCATGCCTAGAACAGCAAGAGGCAGAGAAACCGCGCCCATCGATCAAATGCCCCGGGGACGACCAACAAGATGAAGACGATGAGGAGACAATGGCCGACGAGCAGGCCAGAGCACAGCTCGAAGACGAGGCTGAGAGTGCGCGGTACCGTAACCCACGACCTTGAAAGGTAGTCTGCGGAGCAGGAAGGACAAGTTTGCATAGTTTCTTTCTTTTTTTTTTCCCTCCCGAGCGAGAACGTTGAGGAGCGGAGCACATGGCAAGGTGAGAAGGGATACTAAAGAACACGGGTACTTATTGCAGCAGGTGCATTCTTAATGAGCGGACATGAATGGCGTTGGTGGATTGCATTGCTCGGGGTCGCGATTGTTTATTGCAATGATGTTTATGTATATGGACTTATGAGTGGGTGTGTACGAATAGAGAAGTGAAGACAATACTAGAGAGAATGGCTTCCACACTTGGGCTCCTATGCCGTTAGCCGTTGTTGAGATGAGAAAGTCGGTCGAGGCGTAGATGCCAAAAGGGAGGTTGAAATTTGGATCGGTCTAGGGTTGGTCACCAGATGATGCTCATTGCTGCGTGTTGCGTGCACTTATTTACGGACGTACATGTATGCAAACCAACTGCCTCTCAAGGAAGGCACGCCCGGAGGCGAAAGACTACTTTCGTACACGGCCAGTTTCAGCCATTTCCCACCCCATGATTGGCTGCGCAGTGGAAATTCTCCCATTGGCTCACACGCGCATTTCCTTTCCCTTTTCATTTCCCATTCTTGTCGTAGAATACATCATCTGGCGTATTACGGAGTGCGACCTCGTTCTCGCCCCCTCTCCTCTGCAACCACAGTTCTGCAACCACAGTGTATAGTCACCGGACCACGGATGTGGTGGGGGGTTTCAAAAAAAAAAAAAAAAAAGGTGGCTGGCGTGCAGAACCATCATGGCAATGAGTGTCGTGACTTCTCCGACACAAGGTCTGGTCTCACGCAAACGCAACCCATAACGTCACCAGCCATCAAGACCACACCACCCCCGTCCCTCGCCGATCCATCACCACAAAGTCACGTAATGAAAAGGGTGCAACCAACCGACCCCGAATCCATCCATCGAAAGAACCCCTGGCTGCTGACGGTCCCCGGTCCAAACGACTGCCGAACCATGAGCACGCAAAAAAAGCAACCAGGTTGTCCACCCATCCCCAGACTATCCCTCTGCTCCCGCGGCTGTATTGCCTATCCTGCCACGCCCACACGCATCTTAGACACCACTGACGGTTAGTGCTGCCGCCCGCTGAGGTTAGGGGACTGACTGACTGACTGACTGACTGCAACGACTGGGTCGGGAAATGGAGCATCTCCTCCGGGTTTCCCTCCGGGGCGCGGGACCAGCCAAGGCTTTGTTTCTGGTTCATGTCATGTCATGGCGCAGTGAGATGAGATGCCATGGAGGCTGGCTGCACGGGGCCAAACCAATCTGGAAGCAATGGAAGCGGGAGTCGCCTTGATTCCGAAATGCTTTCCCTCGAACGGTTCTGGTCCGTCAAATGCAAGGAGGGCTAGCTACGGGCTACATTGGTCACTTTCAGCCTCACCATTGATTGATTGATTGATTGCCGCTCTGGCGAATACAACGCTTGAGCACCCGGAAATGCGCAGCTGTCATGTCATTGAGAGGAAGGATGTGTGCTGCCATCGGATGCGTGCCATGGCAATAGCGCAGCTGTTTTATGAATATGACGAATCACATCTGCACCTCGTAGTCCATGACTACCCAGGTAGGCAGGTCCAGCGAACTACACGGAACATCATGACAAGCAGTCCGCACTCCGTTTCCTGGCGCCCTCTGCACGGCATGCGTCTGCCAAGGTAATCCGTACACGTACGTACGTTTTTAGCCGCGAGAAAGAAGTCGGGTTCGAGAGAAAAGGCTCTTGGGTTCATTTTCAACTCGGTGTGTGTGTGCGGAGAAGCAGCCACATACAACAGTACCGACTGGTCGGAACTTTGGTGTGTGATTTCAGGATTTCAACGAGCACTGACTGCATGCGTCATTTGATTTTGATTTGACCCATAGTCGTGGTCGTGGTCGTGGTCGTGGTCGTACTGGGCGAGAGTGCCTGGGAAACAAAATGGGTTTCCCACTCCTGTCAGCTTTTCAAGATGACGCTCAGCTCACCCCAGGGGTCCGGATCTGAATCCCTGTCCTTGGGCAAGGTTGCTTCATTTCGCCGCCCCGAGCGGGAAAGAATGAGGGAGCAGTAGTACCTGTATTAAACCTACATGTAGCAGTCATCTGAGATGACGGGTCGTGGTGGACGAACTGGACCAAGGCTGGCCACCAGCGGGGTCTGTGGATCGTCATCATCAGGATGCATGGATTTATTATCATGTACGAGAAATGAATGACAAGACGGACGGACAGGGTCATGCCGCTCATGCGTGTGCCCGTGATGGCTTCTCACGTTCCACGAGGTAAATTCCGAGGAGGAGCCGGGCCCGGACGACCTTGCAACCACGGGGTCTCGGTATGCCTGATATTAACCGCCAGATGTTGCTGCTGTCTTTGTCTCGATGGAAAGCGGGAGACCCGCTGCGGGCTAGAAATCTGGCGGGGGACCGACCGACCGACCCCTGCCTGGGGCGAGATCAAAATCAATGAACTTGAACAGGCAAGCAAGCGAATGCCAAACGAATGCATGTCGGCCTGATGACGGGGCGAGCCAACGGAGCGAGCCAACGGAGCTCACAGCCCCTCCAATCGCCTCCAATCCATCAGTCACCACCATCCCGGCTCTTCAATCCAACTTGCGCCTCACGACGAAGCCGGTACATTCGGATGGTGGATGCATCTTGTTTCAACAGCGGCATCACAGAGTACAGCACGTTGGCAACGGTTGAGGCCTGTGCGTCCTTTGCAGCACCGTGGCGTTGTCTTGTCTGGAAAATATGTAATGTAATGATGTATGCATGTATGTACGTCGTCGTCCAGCAGACGCTGATATCCCCTTCTCCCTTCTGGGCCAGAGCAGAGGACCGACTATTACGGATCGGCATACATGGAAGAAAGCGAACCCCTGACATCTTGTCGAGCCAAACGCCACGGAAACCACGCCAGGGCCAAAAAAAAAAAAAAAGAAAAAAAGAAGAAAGAAAGCCACGAAGCCACCCACTGCCTGCATTGCAAAGTCCAGCCAATAAAATCCATCTTGCGAACGATAAGCTTCTTGGCACGCTACGGCGGGCCCACTTGGTTCTGTCCAATCCCACTTGATGTCGATATCCAGCCTGCAATCCGACGGAGCCAGACGCCTTGACAAGCCCAGTCATGGCCTCATGTAAAATTAAATACGGACTACAGTAGTCCGTACGGATTAGTCCGTACATAGTCCGTAGTCCGCACTCCGTATCAATCACATCAATATGGTTGCATCCACCCCCCATCGTTCCTCTCTGCTCCCCCCCTTGTCGCTGGCCCAACCGGTAACCAGCCAGACCCAGCCCACCGACATCAAGGCCGAAATGGAATTGTGGCAGGTGCCTGATCCAAAGCTGACTTCGACTCTCAAATCGAGACGCGGAGGCTCCGCCGAGCCTGGTTGACCTTGAGAGGGCTGGAGCGCACAAGAAACAAAAGTGGCTTGCGGCCGTTGACGCTGGGCACACAGTGTGATCAGCAAGATATATGACGATGCAAGTCTTGGCGTCGCACCACCGGTTCATGAACGCCACCAAAAGGGCGCAGGCTGAAATGTAATTGTTGGCTGCGTGCTGGCCTGGACAAGGAATGTTAATGCTGAGCTGACAGGCGCACAGTGCGATCGGGTCACTTGCACTTTCTGCGGCGCCCCACCTCCCCTGCAACCTAGCCCAACACAGACAAGTCAAAAAAGCTCGATTTGTTGAACCAAGACCTGACCTGCTCGTGGCCCGGCACCGGCTCCACAGCCCAGAGTCCACCCCGCGGTACCTGCACTGTGCTGCGAGTTGCTGCGGCTCTGATGGGGTGGACTTTGCTCGGGTGGTGTGGGTGGTGTGGGTGGTATTGTCGCCGACGAGTTGTCACATTTTGTCTTTATCCTGGCCTTGTGTGTGCATTTAATATTTAGTCCGGACTCCGTATATTTCTGCGAGTCGTCAGTGACTCGGCGTGCTGTATTTTGCTGCACTTCTGCAGGTCGTCTTGCGTGTTGCCGAGAAGCCCGTCTGGATTTGCTGTCTGCCACTCCATGATGACTGTGCTGGACTTTGCTGGACCGGACTGTGCTGGACTGTGATGGACTGTGCTGCGAGGAACAAGGGTGGGTACGTGCCAGTTGCAAATGCGCCTGCACTTGCACAGGGCTCCGGCAGACTCAGCCACTGGCTGTCGACCTCTTACCACTGGAGCGGATCCCTAGACGCGAACCTGCAGCGGCACGCACCAAATCGTGCTCCATAGCGTGGGCCCGGGGGTCCTTTGCCTTCCGCCGTCGTTGCTGATCCTGGTCTTTCTTCCTTTCTTCCCATCCATCCACCAGTGACCAGTGACCAACTCGCTCGCCCCATCGCAGTCCAAGACAAAACCTCCGCTCGTCTCTGCATCCCGCTCATATTACGCTGCATCCTGCGCTTTTTTGTCCCTCTTTTCACGAATCGCATTCTCGACATCGTCCGACGTCTTCCAGGCCGTTGCGGCCGCCGCTTGTCAACACCTCATTGTCGCTGTCGCTGTCGCTGTCGCTGTCGCTGTCGCCATCCCTCGCAATTGCCATACGCACGCTCAACCACTGGGTCAATAACCCCTACTGCGTACGGCCATGCGACGATAGATCTTTGCTCGCGGCCGCCCTCGTCCAAGCCCCCCAGGCCAGCCTTGCGCTTGCGAGCAAAGGCATGTCGAATTCACGATGGGACTTTCTCACGAATCACCGCAGCAGCAGACTGTGGCCCTGCAGGAGCCTCTGCCTCTCCACGCTCCTATCCCGCAATCGGCCTCGATGCCTCTTCGTACCGCGAACACTACGCCGCTATCATCACCAGGTCTCTTCAGTCCGACCATGTCACGATCCAACCTCACACTCCCATATACTTCTCTTTCCGAATGCAACACACCAGCTCCGACTGGACACAGCCCATTTCTTCATCCTTTACAGACGCACAGAGTCAGAGAGTAAGTTGCACGTCGACGCCCCCCTGCCCTGTCACACTATCCACCTGCCATCGAAATGTTTCGCCGTTCATTGTGTGGGCAAAATAGGACAATTCTTCTTGCAATGCTTTCTATTCCTCTCCGCATCCCGTCATGTTCGGAGATTCTGTTGCTAACATTTCCTGTCAAGAACTCATAAAGCATTAATCGACTCGGACAACATAAACGGCCGCAAAACCATCAATCAATATGAGGTCATTGAAGAAATCGGCCGTGGTATGCACGGGAAGGTTAAACTCGCCCGAAACCTCGAAAATGGTGATAACGTGGCTATAAAAATCATTCCCCGCTTCTCCAAGAAGCGACGACTAGGCAAAGTCACGGCCCTCTCTCCACAAGACAAGACGAAGAAGGAAATCGCTATCCTAAAGAAAATCCGACACCCCAACGTCGTCGCACTCCTCGAAGTTATTGACGACCCCGAATTGAAGAAAATCTACATGGTCCTCGAACATGTTGAACTTGGCGAGATCGTCTGGCGAAAGAAGGGCCTCCCACATATCTGCCAGTATGAGCGCAGATTGGTCGAACGAGAGATGGGAGGCGGTGACGCATCCACGCCTGAGGAGGACCAGTACAATCAACTTCTTGAACGTAGGCAAGCGATCAAAGATATGAAGAGGGCCAAGATGGCGCAGAACTTTGCTGGACCATCTGACTACTGGAGTGTCGAACACGGTGCCGCCGACGAGGGGGGCAGCAGTGTCGGGCCCTGGTCTCGCGTCTCGTCACGCGATGATTTCGCCACGACCGACGGCCCGTCCTCGCATTCGGGCTCCCGATCGCATTCCATCGCCTCTACTGGATTGATGCCCTCCGAGATGGCCGAGGACATCTCATGGGTCGACGATATGGTGACACCTGGCCCACTTTATCATTCGAACCCCGGATCTACGGCAGCTCTCTACGGCACCATGTACGGCGCCTACGCTGCAGAAGGGTCACGGCGTGCTTTCCGCGAACGATCGCCCAGCATGGCCGATTCCATCATCTCCCACATGTCATCTGTCGACTACAACCCATTCGCACACGACCCATTCGCCGAAGACTACTCTTTTGTCCCTTGCTTCACCTTCGACCAAGCCCGGTCGACATTCCGGGACACCGTCTTGGGGCTCGAATACCTGCATTACCAAGGTGTAGTTCATCGCGACATCAAACCCGCCAACCTGCTGTGGACCAGAGACCATCGAGTCAAGATATCAGACTTTGGAGTATCCTACTTTGGACGGCCCATCCGCGATGGCGAGGCCGATGATGACGACACAGTGTCTGAATCTGAAGCCAGGGATTTTGATGATGACCTCGAATTAGCCAAGACGGTTGGCACGCCGGCATTCTTTGCCCCGGAGCTGTGCTATACGGACTTGGACAGTGGACTTCAGCCAAAGGTATCGGAGCAGATCGATGTTTGGTCGCTTGGTGTCACTCTGTATTGCCTCATCTTTGCTCGTATACCCTTTCTCGCCGAAGACGAGTTCCAGATGTTTCGAAAGATTGCCACGGAAGATGTTCACATACCCCGTCGCCGCTTGAAGCCTGTTGATCCTTCAACCTCACCTGCAGAGCACTCCCTCTATAAACGACAAAATGCCCATCCGTATCGCGACGACAACGATCTCGAGTATGAAGATGTCGACAACCTACTGTACGACTTGCTCAGACAAATGTTGACCAAGAATCCCGAGAAGCGAATCCGCCTTAGAGACATCAAACGCCACCCATGGGTTGTTCAAGGCATTTCCAACGTTGTCGGTTGGCTCGATGACACTGACCCAGCAAGACCGTCTCAAGGCAGAAAGATTCAAGTGGATGAGAAGGAAATGTCATATGCTGTCATTCCACTCACCTTCCTGGAACGTGCCCGGTCGGTCATGAAGAAAGCCGTGGGCAAGGTCATGCATCCTTTGGTCGAGCGAAGTGATGGCAAGTCAAGAAGGCGAGCCACTAGCAGTGTCGCAAGTTCAGCTGGCGACAGCATGTTCAAGCATGCGGCCGGTGCATCCTCGCAGCATCCTGGCCTCGAGCGACGCTCCAGTCTTCGTGGCGACGACTATTTTGGCAGCTCTGGAAGAGACAACGCCTCCGGTGGTAGTTCAAGCCAGCCACCGACGACAGCCACTTCTACCACAACGACGGTTCATGCCGACAGTTCCCCAACGTATGACCCCTTGGCGACAGTATTGCGGCCAGTTGAAGGAATTCGGGATTTATGGAGCTCACCCGGAAGCAGCCATGCCGAGGGCAACTCTGATTCCTCAGCCGCCACAGCCTGCTCACGTCGATTCCAACGTCACGTCAATCCCAAGGTGACACCTCAGTTTCTGCAGCTCGCTCCCGCCCTCCCTGAGACACATTCGACACCTGCCACTCCTCACGCTGAGCCGCGTGTCATCCCAACTCGGGATGAGCATGAAAGATGGACTCGTGCTTTTGGGTCCCAAAGCGAAGATGCTGTCAGGTCAACTTCATTTGACAGAGGGCTGTTTTTGAAACTCGACAAGCGTCAGCACGGTTCGTCATCTACTTCCCCAGTCGTTGCCGCTGGTGCTATGCGCGACCATCATCGCCACTCTAGGCCGGTGAGATCGGTGGACTGGGGAAGGGGAGGGCAACGATATAATACATCCTCGCCACTCTCCTCTTCACCACAAGCCACTTCTGCCGCGTACCAGCACGGACAGCCTCGTTCAGATTCGAACCTCCGCCAGCGAGCTCGATTTGCAGATTCTGCTCAGCCCCTTTCCCCAACCGCCGCCCCCCTGGCCAGGGACCCCGAATCCACGCCAGCCACAAATGTCAAAAGTATCACAGCAACAGCAGCAGCAGCAGCAGCCGCAGAGTCTGTGTCGGACTCTCAGATTCCATCACCTGCAAAGGCCGAGCCAGCAAACTGTCCCTGCCCACCCTCACCGGAAGGTGAGATCAGGGATTGGTCTGAGAATGCATCTCCGTTTCGAGGGAACGCCATGACTACGAACAAGTCGTCCAGTATGGAGTCTTTGGACGGCATAGGTACGCCTTTGACCAGCCCTAGTGAGACAAGGAGTCCTGTCCATACGGAATCTGCCAAGAGTACATCGGAGAAGCTGGTCGGTTTCCAGTCTGATCCTTCGCTGCCTGCACTACTCAGTGGAGCCAGCTCTGTGTCGGCCGACATGGAATCGGAACTCATGGGTCGACCTGGCCGTCTGGGAAGACAACCCTCACGTCCTGAAGAATCATCCGAGGCTGTCACACCCCCCGCATTGTTGACAGAGCCAGCCGTGAGCCCCATTTTCAACCACACACCCGCCATGGAGAGTGATTCCTTGCGGCTGCATCTTGAGCACGACAGAGCCCAGTCTGATGTGGACATGGACTCATCTACACCCCGCCTTGACGAAGATGATGAAAGCGACGATGGCATTTTTCTCATGGCCAAACCCAAGAAGAAGAAGTCCTCTCCAACCACCGCCGCGTCCCGCACCCGCCCTTTTGGGAACAAGAGACGGGACACTGGTGCAAGTACGGCGAGTAACGAAACAGCCAAAAAGGTCCTGTGACACCGGATGGCATGTGCTTGAGTCCCGTATGAGTTGGCCCTAGATCGACGCTTGGTCCCACCTCCTCAATTTTTCTTTTGTATTTATTCACCAGCGTTGTATGCGTACACGACATGACATGACTTCAAGTATGAACATGGGACACGTTTCAAGCAACCTGCTTAATGACCTCGGTGGAGCTTGACCTCGACAAGCACGAACTGATGACTCCTGCAAACAATGGGACGACAGGACGGGCAAGTCACGACTTGATCTTTGCTGGACGTTCTTTCCAATTACACGTTTGTCAGCAGGGACACTGCCGACCAAAGCCTTCGTTTTGCTTTTCCTCCTCCGCCCTCCGGAGCTAGCCTCGGAGTGATTGATACGTTTGGGGTGCGCGGCGTCGTGTGTTGTTTCAGTTTTCAACCCTTTTTTTTTTTTACCCCCTTCAGCTCTTCTGGCAGGATCCAACAAGCCTGCATGCCACGTTAGAATGATGTATGGCGGTATTTGTCCATGAGTGGACGCAGATTCTATTTATTTTTATTCGTCGTTGGGAATTTCAGGGTGGGCGGCTTGAATGTTAAATCACGGTTCTGGGAGATTCGGAAACTGCGAAGCCGCCTCATCATTCACCATGATGTGGTTCTCCACGATGTTTCTTGACTTTTTTTTTTTCTTCTTTTTCTTCTTCTTCTTCCTTGAAAATTGCATGGGTCCACAGCGGCATTGCATATATAGATGTACTTGGGAAAGCCAGCTGTGCAGTGACGGCGGTGATGGATGGACTCTCTACTCGAGTTCATCTCTGAAAAGGGACACGAGCGAGGACATCATGGGGACCGAGAGCTACAGTCTCTCCTCTTCGTCCAGGGAAATTCCTAATATTGCCATGTAGTAGTATACTGAAGTGACCAGTCACGTCAAAATCCTGAAACTGTTTTCGAAATGTTGCCTTGTGTTTCACTTCATCTAGACAATCAGTCAGTCGTGACCTTGGCAGCCCCTACTTGTGTCCATCGGAACGAGGCATGTCAACGAAATGTTTCGAGTCCACCCTTTTCATTCCATCTAATGGGAGCAAGACTACTTACTCGTCACCGCAATGCGTAGTGTGTAAAACATGGTGTATACATTACATGGCCATGAAGAGCTAGTCTCCCAATTCTCACCACTTTTATCAATGACGTCTTTACGCCTCGGAGAAAACGACCAGAAATGCCGAAACCGCACTCGCGCCCACAAACACACTGAAAATAGCAACACTCAATACCGTGTTGAACAAGGGCGGACTTCTCTTCATGGCCACCATCTCCGTGACGCTGTCCTCAAGCGTCTTGGCCATCTTGTCCCGGCCAAACAGGTCCTTCACGCGCTCCTCACCTGCGATACCCATCTTTGCGAGGTCCTCAAGAGACATGTCCAAGGCCTGCCGCATGACGTCTGACCAGGCATCAACGTCATCTGGGTCACGGAGCCATCCTGTCTGGGAATCGGCTATGGTTTCCACAGGCCCACCAGTATTGGCTGCAAGGACAGGGACATGGTAGAGCATGGCTTCGAGGGGGACGATGCCGAAATGTTCGTTTGTGGGAGTGTAGACCAGGAGGTGGGAGGAGCGGAGGAGCGCGGATTTGAGGGTGTTGGGGGCGGAAAGCAAAAAGAGGACTTGGGTGCCCGGGGGGACGGAGGACAAGGATGAGACGGCGGAGAGGGCAGTCGGCGTGATGGTGTGGTGCGTGAGGGAGAGGGACGTGGTGAGCGTCTGGAGGGAGGCGTGGTAGGAGGCGTTTTCGGAGACGCGGGGATCGTAGCCGCCTTGACATTGTGCGCGTTAGTGATGGGGAATGCCGGAATAAGGGAAGAAAGACATAAGACAGAGTTTGTTTGAGGGAGACATGTCAATGGATGGTGTTCCTGTTCCAACACATACCTGCGATGACGAGACGGACGCCCTTGCGCTGTGGCTCGGGAATCTTGGCAAACGCCTGGATTGCCAGTCCGACATCTTTCTTCCTCTCAAACCGGTTGATGCTGAGTATCAACTTGGTAGCATCACCTTTGATCTTTTCTTCGCCATCCATCTTGTCCGTCGTGACATGCGTGTCAACGCATGGATACACCACCTTGGTGACGACCTTGCTCGCCAGACCAGGCCACGTCTTGGCCACGATGTCCCGTGTGAATTTGGAGTTTACCGCCACGGCGTGAGCGAAGCCTATGCTCCACTCCTCCACCCAGTCAAAAGGGACACGATACAGCCGCTTCATAAACGACTGCCTCCCCTGGGCGAGGAGCAGGTCCGGGAAGTGGCAGTAGAACAGGATGGGCACGTCTGGCGCGAGGAATTGCATGAGAGGTAGTCCTGCGGAGAGCTGATCAACGATGAAGGCGCGAGGTCGGAGGGAGGGGAGTTCGTTGGTGAGAGATATCGTGAGTAGCAGGAAGATGTGGCGGAGGATGGCGCACAAGATGGTCAGCCTAGAGAAGATGGACATGGGAACCAGAGTGTTGCCGCGGACGCGGACGTCGAGAGTGCCTGGATAGATGATTTGTATTAGCATTTTCCTCACAAGACTGGCTCTATCGAAGAGTAACTCGTCTTTTTGCTCTTCTTTTTGCTCTTCTCCGGGAGTGGGGGTATAATGATGGTACCATCTCGACATTCGTCAAAGCAGTGCTTCGGATCGCAGTGGTTTGTGAAAATGACGACTCTGTGGCCACGGGATTGAAGGCCAACTGCGGCATCGACAACGAGACGCTCTGCGCCGCCAATGCCAAGGTCCGGGTGGAAGAAGACGATAGTTTCGGGCGTGGAATCGAGGGAGGGTGGCGGATCGGGGATGTCGGGGGCCATGACGATGGTGATGGGCGATAGGATGGGCGACGGGCGACGGGCGATGGTGGTTTTGGCGGTTCGAAAGAGGAGGAACGAGGAACACGAAGGATGCTCGTTGGCAGTTGCTGGCTACGGGAAGCTGGTGGGGAGCTGGTGGGGAGCTGGTGGGGTGAAGATTTGAGTAGTCCAGCGCTTAGCGGGTGTGTGGATAGCCTGGGCTGGCCTCTTGCCATCGGCAAGATTACCATGTGCTCGTCTGCAACATCGCCGTCTCCTCCAACTTGTGTGAACTCGTGGCTGAATATCTCCTGAGTGGCCATTATTGGACTTTGATGATGAAGGGCATAGACTTACGTCTGGCGAGGACGACCCTTCTTAGTCAATGGCGGATTTTATCTACATCCATTAATATTCCCGATAAATCTATTTCAAATGTGGGTAGGCAGCGTGCCGCACGTAATACATCTTTCCAAATTGCATTTCGGCTCATGTCCCGCTATTGTGGCGTCTTGAAGACAATGCGACAGACCAGAGATCCTCTATTTGACGACCTGCCCTCGCATCTTGCCACATTGCTGAAGGCTTCGAGCCTGGCGTTTCAAGAACAACTCCATCTTTATGTAAAGTAGCAGGTGTGCCCGGGTCGGGGAGCTTTTCCCAGAGAACTCGCTCTGCAATTAGCTCCGTATCATAAAGAGGCACAGCTTGGCGAAAATACTTGAGCCAATCTTCTTTTGGGAAGAAGTCATAGTTCCCCTTGGTGAACTCCCAGTACTCCGGGTACCATCCTGCAAAACCCCAGTCGATAATTGCGGCAACGCGTCCATTCCTCACAATAATGTTTCTTGGGACCAGATCCCCATGTGTGAAACATGTTCGATAGGACGTAGTATGCACCTTTTCAACTTCCTCACCAAAAACCATGGCAATATCTTCCACACGTAGGTGACCTCGTGTTAAAGAATGGAATTCGTCATGATTAAAAGGGCCAAAGAAACGAGCACCAATCCGACAGTCATAGGCGGGATTTTGAAGAGCAGAGGCGACGAGATGCTCTGCTGGAGGTTGGAGTTGGCGGAGAATAGAAACGTACTCCTTTATATCCGAAAAAATGGTCTTCTTCTGGTCTTGCGAGAGGCGACCTTCTGTCCTCCAAGCGGTATCCAGATCTTCGCCCGTGATATATTCCATCTCGATGTATATTTCCTGAGTCCGAGTAGTGTGGACTGCGTAGACTTTAGGTACGGGAATAGCTGTATTCTTGGTCATGTACCGCATGGCCTCGACCTCGGGAGGACCACATGGTCCTTTGATGACGCGGTGTTGACTGACTCTCACCACGCTCACTACGCCGGAAGTGAGGGGTTTGTAGAGTTGTCTGCCCAGCCAAAGCCGGAACTGCAGTGGAAACAAGGTTCCAATGGATTGACCCATCGATCCGAAATGAGTGTGGATGATTAGAGGCAGAGATGGAGGAAAAGAGAGGGTGGTGGGATGGAAGAGGGCGGCACACGTGGGCCCCACCCTCATGACTAATTCATGACCCCGTCCACATACAAACTAGAATTATCTTGAGGTAATAGGCCCATCGCTTTCGATACTGATGCGGAGTCTTGACGCTCTCACGAGGCTGAGTCCCGTACCAGACATCTCTCGCTGCACTACACCTCTGATGGAAGCCTGGGATTTTGGTGCCGGCGTTGATGCAGTTACTCTTTCCCACGATCCCTTGACACCCCGGCTTGTTTCTATGCGGTTCACCGACGCCTGGACTGCCGCTGTCTGCTCTGCTGCTGTGGGAGCTGCTATTGCCTGGTCGACCACTGTGCAGTCTGGGATTTCCTGAATTGCTTCGGCGGTCGGTTTAGCCGCTAATAGCCGAAACCAAAGCCAAGTCAAGTCAAGCCGTGCATACTCCACCGATACATGCTGATTTCCGCAAGGGATCAGTCACTCTGCGGTCAACTATACCTAACAACGCTCTAAATACGATACTTGGCGACCCGTGCCACGGTTCGGCTTCGCCTCAATTTACCTCCATAACAGATACTGGAGAAAACAGCTTGTAACACAAAGGCATCTCCTCGCTAATAAAGCTCTGCTTCAAGACTATAGAATATAGAACCCGTCAACTTGTATGTATTCGATATCTAAATACCGCCTTCTCGCTAACGAGGACCGGTTTCAGCATCATCTTCTCGCTCGCAATGTCCTCAAGCTCAAGCTCCTCGAGCTCCAACATGGAAATCGCGGTGGCTTTGTACCGTCGCGACCCCATATCAACCGACCCGCGCAGACGCGAAATATACAAACACGAGGCATATCACTGGGGAATTTTGATCATAACTTCAGGTCGCTGTTATGATGCTTATGACGCGACCGACAGAAACGCAATGAATCCAATCACGTTCAGACAGGAAAACCCACATGGGAACTGGTGGTTCCATGCCAGACAAGACGTCGACCCTTCACGCAGTGGGAAGTTTCTAGGGTACATCGTCATCGGGACTGTTCCATCCGCTCAAACGAGGGATGATGTCAAACTGTTCCTTGAGAAGGTTCCCTTGCCAAGAAAGAACTCGAACCCTCAAGAGAGCTGTGTGACATGGGTCGGGAACGCTATACGCAAGTTCCGCGACGCACATTGTGTAGCTGACTTCAGAGTCGGGACATTCTTGGACTGGGCACTCATGTACGCCGACCAAAGGCTGTGGTACCCTGAGGAGACCGAGCAAGTTGTTTATTATAGCAAGGAGACAGAAACAGCAGGAGGAGGAAAAGAAGAGAGGAAAAGGGAATAAGTAGACGGATGACTGAGCGAAGCACGGAAAGTGTCAGTTGTCAAGTATGATCGATTTAATTCTTCGGCCGAGGCCTTGACGACAGGCGGCGGTCCTCAATAATAGTGGATGGCAATCGACCTTGGGGGCAGGAAGCTCCAGACACCTTGGCGGAGGAGCTCTTTCGCGAGGAATTGCAGTCCACCCAAAAACACTGTCGCGTCGATTGCACATGTAGCACCACCTCTTTCGACGAGGTCCGTTACCATGTCCAGGTAGCCACTGCGGAGTATATGATTCTGCATCTCCAAGACCCCGGGCTAATATCCCGATCGGCCGGAAAGGCGGGTCCCTCCAAGAATCCAAGAACCCAAGCCGAGGCGCCGAGGCTGCCCCACTTCTTCAACCAAACCTCCCTTCCGGAACTATTCACAACGTCCCTTCAAAGCGCACAAGAGACCGATCGATAACAACTCATCGACCACCACCAGACCAATGTCCCAACCACTCTTCACCGTGCCCATACCCCCTTGCGGCGCCCACCCCGGCGGCACCATCACCTGCACCCAGCCCCAACCAACAACCTACCTCCTCACCTTCGTCTCCCCGCCAGACAACCGCCTCACCACGGCCTTTTGCCGCTCCCTCCTCCAGGCCCTCGACATCATCGAGTTCGGCGGCTACGCGCCCGGCGTCGTCGTCACAACAAGCGGCATCCCCAAGTTCTACTCCAACGGCCTGGACCTCGAGCACGCCATCAACACGGATGGGTTCTGGCAACTGCTCTACGATGTGTGGGCTCGGTTCTTAACGTAGGAATCCCTCCCTTCCCCCCCAAAATACGAGAAGAAGAAGAAGAAGAAGAAGAAGAAATGAACAAAAACAAATCAGATACCCCATGCCCACCGTCGCCCTCCTCAACGGCCACACCTTCGCCGGCGGCCTCATGCTCTCCCAAGCCCACGACTACCGCCTCGCCCCCTCCCCGAAAGGCTTCCTCTGCCTAAACGAGGTGCTCTTTGGGGCGCCCCTCAGGCCCCCCATGGCCGCCATTTTCCGCCACCGCCTCGCGCCCCAGACCTACAGGACCTTGGCTCTCGAGGGTCGTCGCTTCACGGGTCAGCAGGCCGTCGAGGTGGGCCTCGCCGATGCCACGGCCTCTTCGCTGCATGATTGCCTGGCCTTTATTGCCGAGAGACAGTTGGCCGAGAAGCCCGAGGCGGGCGTGTACGGCGTCATCAAGACGGAACTGCACAAGGATCTGCTGAGGGAGTTGCGCAAGGAAGGCGTGGACAGGGAGGAGGAGAGGTTCAACGAGGATCAACTGAGGGAGCGGGAGAGGAAGGAGTTTGGCAAGGTGTGGTTTGAGCAGTGGACCAAGGAGAACAAGGCGAAATTGTGAAAGGGGGGCCTGCGAGGGCAAGGAATGAATGGTGTGCCCCATCGTATGGACAAGGTCTCTAGGGTGGGTGAAGAAGATGTCATCTGCTCTGCTGGCAAATGAAGGACGTCAAGGCAATGAATGTGTGCAACGCATGAAGCTGGTGGAAAATAGGGATCCATCCCGTGTTCAACCTGAGAACAAGTTGAATAGATAGACCTTGGGGAAAATTGACTTGCGCACTGTACATTAGATTGCAAGACAAGTCAGTCGTACCGGACCATAAACAACGTGTGGTAAATCACATAGAAAATGGGTATCAAATCTAGCCAAGTCTAGTGTCCAACTGTACATCTCCTTCTCATTTGCTCCCGCTCACTCACTCACTCACTCGTAATCACTAGTCTACGCCTCCATCGGCCGCGGCTCAGCTGCTGTAAGCGCCTCCTCTCCTTCCTCTGCCGCAGTGTTGCTCATTCGTCCAGCCGCAGTGGCAGCGGTTGTTGCGTCTGCCCTTTGCTTTCGCGCTCTATCTCTTTCGGCAACCAGGTCCTTTTCTGCCTGCATGGCCTTGTTTCGCCGCTGCTCGATGTCCTCCCTTCGCACCTCCCGCCTCAGTGCTTCGCCGGCTTGGATTAAACCATCGATGCTGATGGCGTGCTCCGTCATGTGATGATTGATGTATGTGTACACCCCTGCTGGCGTGTCGCACTGCAGTAGATTCCCCTCATTCAGCTTCAAAAGCGCCAGCGCGATTTGAAAGAGGAATGTGCTCCCGTCGTTGGTGCACAAAACCACGTCCCACAATCGGAACAAAGCCTCTGCGCACAGACAGTCTGTAAATACGGACAGAAACCACTGGAACGTCAGGGCTTCGAGCTCAATGGAGAGGGAATCCAAGTGGACCGAGAGCTTCGGGAGTGCTGTTGACACAAACTGTCGCAAAACTTGCTGGTCGGCTCTCGACGCCAAGAGTGATCGATCGTAGTACCCGTGCGGTAGAATGCTTTCAATGATCGACGCCAAGATCCAGAACGCGTCCTCTACTGATGGCATGATGAGTAGGAGGTTTGCGGCAATCAAGTTCATGCCTTGGCAGTAGCCAACGTCCTTGTTTCGACGCGAGTATGCTAGAAGCAATTCACTCAACTTCTGCACCCCGGGACCCCTGCGAAAGAAGATGTTGTCTGTCAGGGTTCGATGAATGTCCATCTGAATCTGGCTCACCACGGCCGGGTCATCGTCGTCACCATTCTGCGCGACAAGATCCTCATAGTACCCTGGGACTCGTAGAGCATTTGCTCCGGAGCATTCCGACCAGACCTTGGCCCGGTATGCGACGGGTATTCCGCCAAGCACCAACGCCTTGAACTCGTTCCATTTGGCTCGACCAACCTTGCCCTTGTTGCCCAATCCCGATATGCCGATAACCTCGCCGTCGGCAACGCGCGCTTCCGGTGTTATCATGGCCGGCGTTTCGAATCGAGCCTCGGCCACCGCGGCAGCGGCGGCAGCGGCTGCCTGGCCCTCTCGTCGTCGCTCAGCTCGCACTTTTCGTAAAAAGTCATTCCATTTGACCGTCTTGTCGCGCTGCAACGAGTCATGGACCTCACTCAGTTGCTTCAGCAGAAGCTTCACCGCCTCGGCATCTTCCTTGACCACGGCGCTCACCGTCGGGTTCGACTCAAATGGCTGCGTCGTGTCGTTGTCGATTGCAGTTGTTGTACTCGCCGAAGGTGGAACAAGGCCAACATGTGTGGCAGTGACAATGGGGGGTTTGGCCGATGCGAGCTCCTCCTGGGGCTCAGGAGGTGTCAAACTGCCAGTTCCAGTTCCCTCGAGTACCTCCAACGCCGAAGCATTCATGCTGGGTGTGTGGCTGAGGAGTTCAGTGGGGAATGTAGCAATTTTCAGGTAGTCTTGCCAACGTTTGGGTTTCGCGTCGTCTTCGGAGCGTTCTTCATGGCTGTTTGGGCTGCCAGATCTTACGCTGCTCGAAACAAAACCTCTGGGGCTAGGTAGATGGTCCATGAGATTTGGAGAAACACGCGTGCGGCCATCGGTGAGCAATTCAGTGCGGCCGGCTTTGGTCGTCTGGTTGGCCACGTGGGTCGCTTCTCGTTGTCTCTTCTTACATCGTTGATCATAAATGAATCCGAATCGATCCGTGAGGAACTCCCCGCTGGCGTTGCTATTGTTGTATGTGTGTGACAGGGTCGGAGGTTGCGACTCTGGAGGCAGGATGGCGTCCATTTCAACAGGTCCGTAGCTTTCTTGTTGTGAATTCGCAAGGTTTGGTGGGCTGCTAGCCATGCTTGCCCAGTTGTCTTGAACCTGGCTCTTCGAAATCGTCATGGCCAGAGGTGTCTGCGAAGTGCGGCGCATGGCCATCAAAGCCTTGGGGTTCCCGGCCATGGACGCAGCGCGCGCGGATTGAGCCGTTCGAACACTTGCCGCAGAACCAGCCCGGGTTGAAACTGCACGAGCGGATGCGCTCGCGGCTCTCCCTCTTGGCTCAGCATCTCGCGGTGTCACAGTGCCTCCCGCGACGAGTTTCAAAGCAAGACTGGCCAAGGAAACAGAGGACTTGCGCTCGGAAATGGCTGCTGAGTGAAGGCTGGATGCTCGGCTCGAGGTAGATGCCTTGACTTCGTCGGGAGGGGTGAACAAATCTTCTTGTAACATGGGCCGTCGATCCAAACTTGACTGGGAACGAACTACGGTTGCCGATTTGATCTTATCGCCATTGACACCGTTCGAACTTCCTGATCGCTTGGTGGTTCCGCCTCCCCAGATGTAGTCCTTCCATCCTCGAAGCGTGCCCCTGCCGCCGGGCGCTACAAGCTGCCCGTCCTTGTTACTAGCACGAAGCGTTGACAACTTGCCCTCGGTTTCGCCGTAAGCATGCGTTGCCATGGTGTCGTGCATCGCATCGCTCATCAGATGACTCAATCCATCGTTGCCTTCACTGTGCTTTCTTCCATTGGAGCGTATTTCTGTTTCCACCAGCTTGAGCCTGTTTTCTAAGTCCATGTTTGATAGACCACATTCACGGATGATTTTCCTCAGGGCGCGCTCTCGCTCATCAGCCCGTCGTCGAAGTGTAGCAATCTGAACATCACGCTGGGCCATGTCCTCTGCAATTTGTCGCACAAGAGAGATTGCTCCATGCCGTGCGATGAGCCGTTCAATGTGCTCATCGTCGGCCTGATGCAGGGCTCCCGGTATTGATTGTCTCAGAGGCGCATCTTCGAATAGGGCATCTCGAGATGAACCCTTGCCCGTTAATGTGTCCACAAGGGAGAAGCTGTTGCTGCTCAGATTTCGGGAGCGACTGTTCTCGGATTCCTGCGTGGCCGTCTTGAGCCGTTCATCGTCGCAATGGCGACCATGAGGGTCGTGAAGGTCGTGGGGGTCGGGGCTGAAGCTTGGGAAGCTGGTCAGCGACCTATCGCTGGCGGCAATGCTACTAGCCGAACTGCTCGGAGGCTGGCTGAGAAGCCGCCGACTGCGACGCGCACGAACAGTAGTGCTCCGAGCACTTCTAGAACTGCGATGCGATCGAGTCGAGGCTGCGCTTTGTTGGGAGAATGAGCGTTCAAGAGGACATGTCGACGATGGTGCTTCCGACACCGAGTCCATCGCTCAGGCCCCGACTACCTGGGTGCCGAAGGTGTGAATGAATGGTGACGAGTGGATGACGCAGCGCTTCTACCACGGGTGTAAATTGCAATAATGATCAACAAGAGCGCATGTCGTTTTAGCAGAGAATATCTGCCGGCTTGGTGTTCGCAATCGTCACGGGACTGTCTGCTAGGTGGACGGACGATGGATGATGGTGCTTACATAAGTCACTATTTGTCATGTCGCTGACGCAGGTGGATCCCGCGTCCCTAACTTGGCAAAAGTCAATCTTATCTTGGGAAGGAACGACTCACCAGACATCTCGATCCCCCTCTACCCCGCCCGCGTCTGCAAAACCTGCTAGCTCATTCGACCCTCACCCAATCAATCTGACTCCCATTCCTTCCCAGTCACGATCCACAACGGGTCCCGACCCGCCCCTCATCGCCCCATTCCATTTCCCGGCAGGGCGGAAACTTGTCAGGCACGACAAACATAATAGTAGGCGTCATGTTTAAGCCCAAGATGTATTACAGCAGTCCTATTAGCGTAGTAGGCTATTAATCAAATTCCTAGATTACTATTCAACGCCCTCGACCGCCTCAGCGATGTGGTAGTCAGTCAGCCAGTCACCCCAGCAGTTCAATCTCTCTAGGGACATCTACGATCCTGGACAGCACTTCCTTTCACTAGGGAACATTAAGGTCAGAGACTTCAGGTGATGACCGCCCACATGTGCATAATATGCTGAATTGATCCGTGTATGCAAATAGAAGAAGCTCCATCTTCTCAACCATGCAACTCGCAAATCAGTCACCTCCCAAAGGTCCAATCAAAACCATCACTTCTTGTACTCGAGATAAAACGACTCAGTGCTAGCCACATCCCAGTCTTTCTCGTTCTTTGCATCCCCGTAGATCTTCAACGCCCTCGTCACAAACTTGTACTTACCCGCAGGCGCATAGCGGCCCGACTCTAGCTTGCCGGCCCACGACAACGCAAAGTCTCCCCTCGAATTCCAGAGGGCAGGCGATCCGTGTGGCTGACCTATAGTCTTGACGCCCATGAACTCGGTCGTCGGGGCCTCAGGGGAGGACGTTGTCATCGGGACAACATCCACGCGAATTCGGGCGGAACCGAGGGCCAGGTTGGCGTACACGGTGGGCAAGATGTCGTCATCATGGTCCGTCCCGACTGCGTGCACCACGAATTTTGAGTCCTTTGGGGATTTGGTGTTCGTTTCGTCATCGCTCGAGGTGACCCAGGATTGATCGGGCAAGAGGACGGTTGCCCTACGAAGAGATCCCGTGAGGCCTTGGTATGGCAGAGACAGGGCAGAGCCGTCGCTGCCGTTGAGGACGACGTACCCGGACCAGAGGGGCAGACGCCTAGCATCAAGACTGCAGGGGGCTCTAGGATGGACGTCGATGGAGGCGCTGTCACCGGGGCCCAGAGTGAGGCTGTCCTTGGAGAAAGTCAGGGTGGCTTGGGCGTCGACGATTTCGTTGGGAAAGGCCATGGGGTACACGGGATCCTTTTCGAGAGTGTACATTGTCATGGCAGCAACCTGGGAGAGATCTTGTATGTAACCGCCTTTTTACCTTTGTTGCTAATGGTAAAGTTGAGAATAGTGGCAAGGTGGTCTGTATCGTTGAATGAAAGAGCGGACGGGTGCAACAACGAGGTCGTGTACGCAGCATCGTAGGCTTGCACTAGGCCGCCGCCCTGCTGCGCAACAGGCGCGAGCTTGCTATAGAAAAATGAGCCGTTATTGAAGAGCTGCGGCTTGGCAGTAGAAGAAAGCAGGTCGGTGATGAGCTCTGGGTTAAGAGTGCCGCGGGCTTGGCCGACCAGGGCGACGACGGCGGCGACAAACGGGGCCGATGCGGATGTGCCCGACATGACGGCATATAGCTGCCCTTGGCGACGGGTCCACGTGGAGATAGTTCCACCTCCTGGCGCGCCAATCTGAGGCTTCACATTCATTTCGCTGGTTGGACCCCACGATGTGTAGTAGCTGACCGCTCCGCCGGTTTTCTTGTCGTTGCAGTAGGAGACATCGAACCTGGCCTTGGGACGGCCGGTGACGTCGAGGGTGATACTGGAGTGAGCCTTGAGTCTCTTGACCCAAGATTCGCCAACTTCGCGCGTCACCATGCCAACTCCCATGATGCCGGACTTACCGTCAAGCAGGCCTTGCATGGCCACGCGGTCGTCGTTTTGGTTAAAAAAGCACGTACTTGGCACCCTTCGCCGCGATGTTACGCGCCTTTTCGTTAAAAATACACGTCCCACGACGCACAAGAACAATGTATTTGCTCAGATCGGGCGTGTTGGCTGGGGGTGGATCGCAAGCGTCGTTGGCGATGGGTGGTATCGTGACTCGTGGCGTACAACGGCATCGAGACGCCGCGCCAGGCCGAAATATCCCACGGGAGTTCCCACGGGGCAAATTTGAAGTCGACCGTGGGACCCCCGTCGATGCTGTAGTTGGAGTGGTATGATATGACCGGGGTCATCACGGTCTCGTAAGAGGCCACCGCCACGGCCCCCTTGGCGCTGGCAGGAGAGCTCGTGTCAAACAGACCATGATCACCATCGTTGCCGACAGCAGCAATGCAAGGAACGCCCCTGTCGACGATTCTGGACACGACCTCAGCCTCTGCACCACTGGCCCAGCCACTGGGTGTGGCGCTGGTGGTGACGATGATGTTGGCGCCGTCCTCAAAGGCCTTGTTGAAGGCAAGAGATGACGAGGTCCGACGTAGTGGTGCCACTGCAGCCAAAGATTCGGTACGCGCCGAGCTTCACGCCGGGCGCGGCTCCGGTGAAGCCTAGAGGGTTTTTCCTGCGCGGCCAAAATGCCGGCGAGATGAGTTCCGTGACCGCCGCAATCTTTGGGATCCTTGCCGGGCACGGGCTCGTTGTCGCCCGTGAAGGCACTGCCAACCAAGTCGGCCCCGAAGGACACGAGGCAGTGAGGCTTTCCGAAGCATCCGTTCCCGAGGGCAGGGTGCGTGTAGTCAATGCCCGTGTCAACCATGGCAACCTTGAAGCCATCGCCGGTCAAGCCCTTGGCACGGAGCTTGTCCACCTGCGTCATGACGTGCGGCGAGAAAGTATCGGCGGCCTCGTTGCCTCGCGCCGCCATCTTGCGGCCTTCTGGCGTTCCAAGAACCCGAACATTGCCGTGACCGGGAGCTGCAATGCGCGTGACTGGCCACATCTGCTTCACAGACGACATTTCAGCAATCTTCTTGGCCTGCTCCTCCTCGTTATGCAGGTCGTTGAAATGCAAAGACAAGCCTTCGAAGAGCTCGTGGTCGAAGTTCATGCGCTTGGTTGCTCTCCCGCCGAGGGCCTTCATGAAGGACGCCCCATCCTGGTGTTCTCGATGTCCCCGGTCAGTAAAGTTATATAAATAAATAAATAAAAACACACACGCGCGCGCGCGAGATTTGCGCTTGCCAAGGAAAGACTCTCAACGTACGTGACCATCGTGGAGTTCGATCAGATAGTGTCCCGGAATATTATTATTCACTGCACCAAATACGGCACAAGCCGCAGCGAGGCAGGATGCAAGGATTGTTGAGCGCACCATGGCTTCGGAAAGTTTCTTACAACGCCGATAGGAAACGTGGGCCACGAGCGTGAGAACAGACCAAAACGAGTGTCAGTAGACCAAAACGAGCGTCAGAATAGACAAAGACGAGCAGGAGAGGATATGGTAGCACCAAGAGGCTTGCTCGGATTAGATATAGGAACCCAATATATTATATATCACCACCACCTCCTCCTCCTCCTCCTCCAGGCACGTTGCATATGCCTACTTGGTACGGATCCGTATTTCTCACGCAAATACGACGTCTTCATTCTAGGCCCGCTTGACTCCAAATTAGTCGTGTCCTAATCTTGGGTAAACGCATGCCTACCGGATCCCGCGGCCATCCAGTCCCGGCCCGTCCCATCTCCATTGTGTATGTACAGTGGAGTGGGCGAGGGGAAGCGAGCCAATCAGAGTGGCTGTGGATCCTGATCCGCCATCTGCCAGGAACACATCATGCTATCACGACTGCGAGAGTTCAAAATAGTACCAATATTACAAGATAATAAGTTTCTATACGAAGTAATCCGTACAGACGTAAACTCCTTAGAGGTCATCAGCCTTGTGGAGTCACGTCAACCACGTTCTGTGTCCAATTAGATAAAAGTGACCTAGTGGCACATTTGCATAGTAGGTCCAAAAATGCCAAATTTCAAACGGCTGCGCTGACTTGCAGCGGTCACTGACCTTGTGGCGGGTCCTGTCGGGGCCCCGCAGACCCACAAGGCTCATGACTTGTCGCAAGGCATAGGGGATAATTCGGGCACAAATCAGTGGCCAGTCGGCTGCGCCTCTTTTTCTCTCTTTTCGTGCAACAATGACCTCTCCATATTAAGGAGATAACTCCCATCCTTCCTTCCTTCCCATCTGGGGCTGTCGTTTTATTACAATGTGGCAGGCGATGAGATGCGAGTGAATTCTGTTCCGAGAACCTGGTTCATCCACGTTCCGAGCTGCTGAGCATCGGTACTTCCCAAGCCAGCCTGACCCAGATGCAAAATCCAGTCTTGAACATCTTGTAAAGAGGTTTGGGTCAATGGGTTCCCGCTGATATTTCGCGGCCCATCGATTTGAAATTTCTCAATCGCCCCATGTCTTGCCTCAAAGTGCAATTTGCGCTGCCCGCCATCAGCCAAGAAGGCAAGGATATGGGACCGTCAACTTACGTTGAAAGGTAACTGTGGTCTTGGTCGGGGGTCTTGCTCGAATGGACAAGTACAGAACGAAAATCGCGGGGTTTGGCCATAAATCCATTCCCTTGACTTCAACTCATCATGACCAGCCATGATTTCTGGATCATCAAGTGCGTCGTCGTTGATTTCTGCTTGCATGTCGAATGGCCCGTACATGCGGTCAAACTCCCGCACCACAGCGTCCTTGAACGTGTCGTTGTCGAGTTCAACATTTCTCACCGGACTTCTGACACTATCGACTCCGCGAGCTTTGACAAAAGGCTCAGCAGGCGACCTTAGCATTCCTGAGAGGTTCGACAGATTGGGGCTCCGAAGAAGGCATGTTCCGTGGTGCAGAGACCGCAAACGAGTCAGTTTGTAGGCAGACCCAGATATCTTGAAAGTGCTTGTTTCATGCTTGCCGACTGTGTCGACATCAAGGACAATATCGTGTCGCTCATTTACGCTGGTACGTGGCCGCCCGAGCGATGTCAGAGCTCGAACCACCATTTCCGCATGCTTGTCTCTATCAAACGCCCGTGGAGGGCAAATGACACTGAAATTGACATTGCCCAGATCGTGAAAAACAGTGCCGCCTCCTGAGCGTCGTCGAACGAGTTTGACAGCAGAATCCTTCCATCCAATCTCGCCAGGCCGGTTGGCGATCTGTGCGAGTACCGGAAGGTTGAGCTCTAACCAGGGGTTCTGATTCCTCCCGAACACGACACACGGTGAGTTGACGTAGAGAATGAGTACGGTGGATTCGGGCGGCGTGATCTGCAACAGGCGATGCTCAACAGAGAGATTCACCAGCGGGTCGTTGGATTTGGATATGTAGACTTGAGTCTTGTTGGAAGGGTGAGCTGCGGCGTCGACGGAGAAGCATCGAGCCCGGCCACGAGGCAATGCAAAAGCACGGCTCATGCATCTCAAAGGAGCTGCCCGGCAGCTAGCCATGATGCAGAAACGAGCGACTGACGAGAGACAGACAAGAGGATGTGTCAGGTGCAAACGGCGCAAAGGGGTGAGCGGACAGCCTCTGTCAGACAGGCATATTGGAATCCTTTTACTATCTGACCAATTGTTGACCAATTGTGGACCAATTGTGGCTGGTGAGTGGTGCGAAGCCCGGTTTACACGAGGTGTTTGGATGGGATCATGTCAATGGTCTGTCATCGGGCGTGTGAACAAAGACTGAAGCTCCGCCTGAGGCTGTCGCGGACAATGAAGCAGGTCCCACCCACCGGGCCAGGATAAACAATTCACCCACGCACCACGCACCACGCAGGACGTGCCCCTCCCCCGCCGTCCCAAAAAAAATCCACTCCACCCCATCTCGACTGACCGAAATCGGATTGGGACTTGACTCGTCCTCTCCAAATTTCAGATTGTAAAAAAAAAAACTAAAAAAACTCCCACCGTTGAACATCTCCCCGTCCATCCAATCACACCCTATTACTTCCTCGAGACCAGACAATCGCCCATCATGTCCACCTTTGGGCACTACTTCCGCGTCACCACGTGAGAAACCCCCCCCCCTCTTCTCTCCCTTCTCCTCTCCATAGCCCAAGCCCTCATTTTCATACTGACAACAACCCGCCTCTGCACCCCCCAGCGCAGGAGAATCCCACGGCAAATCCGTCTCCTGCATCATCGACAACTGCCCTCCAGGTCTTGCCCTCGTCGAAGATGACATCCAGCCGCAACTCAACCGCCGCCGGCCGGGCCAGTCGGCCATAACGACACCCCGCAACGAAAAAGACAAGGTCACCATCCACTCTGGCACCGAGTTCGGCAAGACCCTAGGCACGCCCATTTTGCTCACGGTCCCCAACGAAGACCAACGGCCCAAGGACTACGGCGACAAGACGATCGATCTCTATCCCCGCCCCAGCCACGCCGACTGGACATATCTCGAAAAGTACGGCACAAAGGCCAGCTCCGGCGGCGGCAGGAGCAGCGCCCGCGAGACAATCGCCCGCGTGGCCGCCGGCGCCGTCGCCGATAAGTGGCTCAAGGAGATGTACGGCGTCGAAATCGTCGCCTTCGTGACCTCGGTCGGCAACATCAAACTCTTCGGCGACGCTGACGCCATGAGCGCAGACCCCGCGTTCCTCAGCCTAGCCGATACCGTGACCCGCGAGCAAGTCGACCAGTTTCTCCCCGTCCGCTGCCCCGACGCCACGGGCAACAAGCGCATGGAAGAACGCATTGCAGAACTGCGCGACCGACACGACAGCACCGGCGGCACCGTGACCTGCGTTATCCGCAACGCCCCCTCTGGTCTCGGCGAGCCTGCGTTCGATAAGCTCGAAGCCCTCATCGGGCACGCCATGCTCTCCATCCCCGCCGTCAAGGGCTTCGAAATCGGCTCGGGTTTCCTCGGTGCCGAAATGAACGGCAGCAAGCACAACGACCCCTTCATTCCCGCCCCGGAATTGGATGCCGCGGCTGCCAAGCACGGGATTCCCCGATCTCGTCTCCACACCAAGACCAACAACTCGGGTGGTATTCAAGGCGGCATCTCCAACGGCATGCCCATCTTCTTCCGAGTCGCCTTCAAACCCGCCGCCACCATCAGCCAGGACCAGACCACCGCCACGTACGATGCAAGTGGCGAGGGCGTCCTGTCGGCAAAGGGTCGCCACGATCCCTGCGTGGTGCCGCGCGCGGTGCCAATCGTCGAGGCCATGGCTGCTCTAGCTATCGCTGACGCCGTCATGGCCCAGCACGTGAGACGAATGGGTATTCAAATCGCAAAAGCAAAGTAGACGGACGATGCGAGAAAAATGACTTTTGACTTGGGAAAAAAAAGACGCATGGTTTTCATTCACCGTCAAAGCATGTGGCGAGTTCGAACAATGCAATTGCGCAAGCACTCTGCGAGTTCTGGGCCACACTGAAATATAATCTACATGGACAGTTGTCTCCGTTTCATATACCGTTACATTTTCCAGCATCCAAAGATGAGAAATCATCTTGAACATGTCAATTTCCATCTAATCCTGACACCATGTCCAAATGAGAAACCCTGCGACGGGCCAAGAACCCAGCACGCATCGCGCCATCGTTATCAAATCAACGAAAAAGTAAAAAGCCCGACTCCAATTCTTACCAACAAGGAGAAAAACGTCATGTATTGCGCTCTCAAGTAGACGCCGCGCCAAGTTCCCATGAAAGAGGACAGCTGCGAGAAAATCCAAACGCTGTCCACTAGTATCCCGATAACGGCTCAGCCATCATGCAAAGAAAGCTCACTTCTACCCAGTATACAACATGTATTGCCCATAGATCTCCTTGGTTTGTCGCAGAATGAAACATCGCCTGTTATTAAGAGGGGGAAATTTCTCGTCTCACAGAAGGGGGGAAGGGGAGAAGTAATAAAAGAGGTCCTCAATGTAAAATGTCCCCCCTCATCGCCAGTCAACCCATGTTTCGTGCTCCCATCATGCCAGTATTTGTGGTCAAAAAAAAAAAAAAGATCCCCAAGGTGACTACAAATGATAATGAAATAAAAACCCTCGATTCCGGGAAGAGGTGGGAATGGAAACGCTGTGCGAAGCATATTCATGATGAAATGATGCAACATGGTCATCGAGTATTCGTCATGTACTTTTTAATAAAAGAAACGGAGGAGAGTGCATCGTTTGGCTCCCGTTGCTCAAGGGTGCCGACCACTTCGATCATGGTTTTCCATGATTCATGTCGTGGTTTTCATACAGACCGAGCACATCAGTGGGAATGTACTCCAGCCATCCAGTCATAAGATCCGGTTGCTGCAGGCCGAGTGCGCCAATGTCGATATCTTGGCTGTCAAATGTAATGGCATCCATGCTCCCATTTCCAAATGCCCAAGAAGATTGATACGGCATTCCTGGTGGATAGTAAACACTATGACTAGGTGTACCAGAACCACGGCCGTGGGTGGTGTTGCCGTCTGCCACATTGCTCGCTGGGCAGGCATTGTAGCCTTCATAGCCGCCCGAGTTTTGGCTTGTGGGGGTGAATCCAGAAGCAATGTACGCCTTTGATGCTTCCCCTCCATGATCCGAGTATCCTTCATTGACAGCGGCTGCATATGACAAGTTTGACGGTCGCCTGGCACGCACCCAAAGTGGCGACGTCGCAGCACCCTCCATGTTGGAGGAGGGTGGAGCGGCAGGAGGATACATACTTCCAGACTCGGAAGGCATGCTTTGCCTGATTGGGTCGTAGAGCATGTTGCCTGGTGGTGTGCTGGCGTGTCGTCGTTGATTTGTCTGCAGGTGCTGTTGATGTACGGCTTGATTCACAGCATGGCCATTTTGGCCATTCGAGTTTTGATACATGAGCGTCAAGTTCGAACTTGGAGAGTTGGCTGTGCCGGCAAGACTCCACGCAATGGGGGGTGCCCCCGCCTTTGGTGAATTGTGACCGAGGTGTCCGAAATCTCCCGCAATGCCCGGTTGAATGGGTGGCATTTTGGTGCTTTCGTATTCTTCCGACGTGTATGTCTCGCAATCCCAGATGCCCTTGGCTTTCTGGTCCAAGGCAGTAAGTATGTACTTGACACCTCCCCAATACGCATGCATCTGCTGCAACGAATTGTAGCACCGTTGATAGTTCTGATTAGCTGCAGAGGCGAGGATCGAGTGTCGGGAGGGCTTGGAGTTGGACACCTTTCTCTCCATGGGGGGCCGTCTGACGCTGGGAGCAATCGGAGGTGAGCCTTCTCTCGACGGGCCTTCGGAGGCATTGGCACTCGATTCCATCAAGAAAGCGCATGCAGCAATATAGATGGGCTGGCTAGTGAACGGGTTGCCGATGAAACTGATGGGATCAATAAGATCCGCGAATGACAAGATGTCGCAAATTGTTTTAGCGCTGCTCATGCTCAGCTCCCGGCTGTCAGGGAGTAGTTGGTGCTCGGTTTTCAATTCGCCAAAGGGCGTCAACAAGGTCGGTTGATGGAGAACAATGAACAGGGCATGGAACCAAAAATGAAGTAAAATGAATGTTGTTCCATGCCCAAGGCTCAGGTAGGCCTTGAAGTTGCTCACGTTGAACTGAAGTCGGCTATCCCAGCTCTTGTACATTTTGGTCAATTGATGCTCCATTTTGGCAAGTTTGCTCCACCTGTCTTCGGTAAGGTCTCGCGCATCGTGGACGTTGTTCAAGAGATCAGACACACGGCCATAGAGATGGATAATCTCCAAGAGCACTGGAAAGAGTACAGGCCATCCAGTAGTGGCATCGAATCTTGCCACTGGGAAAGGCAACTCGAAATCGTCATCGCGGAACGTCACTGGCCGGCCCGTGCCCGAGGAGATGACGCGGTCAAGAAAGAACACTGCCCAAAAGGTATCAATGCGCTCCTGTTCCACTTCCCTCTGCTCCTCGAGGCTTAATGCATCCGAGTCAACCATCTTTTTATCTTCGGGGCTTTCCGAGTCACCGGCGCCTCGGTTCCCATGTCTTGTGTACCACGGATCTTTTTCACCTTGATACTGGATACCGACTCTTTTTTGCAAACCCAAGTCAACGGCCATGCGAATGGCAAGGCCGAGATACATCCACAGGGCGCTATCTTGATTGGCTCCGAATCCTTCATATGCCATCAAAAGCAGTGCTTGGACCGCTCCAACAGAAGGACACGGGAAAGTCTCAACTGTTGCGTGCTTGGCGCGTTGGGCAAACGATTGGCCCCTCTCGGTCCTGGGCAGCTTGTCGTTGCCTCCAGTCAGTTGTTGCGCGTCGGAAAATCGAGCACCGATGGCGCAAATGGCATCAACGAGGATAGGTTCGACTCTCTTTTCCACGACCATTCGGAGGAATTTCGACCGGTTCAAGAAAGGGTAGTTGCAACCCAAGTGGGCGAAGAATGTCTTGACGAGGTTCAAAATCAAGGGATGGACAGGTACAGTGCTCGTGGGGTCATACACCGGCATGTCTTCTACGGCGACATCGCTGCCGGCAGCAATACTGCTTCCTCGCAAGCCACCGCTCTGATTTGACAGTGGTGATGCCGCCGATTGCGACCCTCCAGTAGACCGGCGCCGATCACGAACTGATACGACCATCTGCTTGAAGCCTGGCACGATGGCGGTTGCTCCGAAGTATCGAAAGTAAGGGACCCGGTGAGAATAGTTGCGTCGCAACGTCGGTGAGCTCGGGATGTCATCAGTGCCAGCGGAGGGATGTGGCGCATGTTGCACTGGTGAAGGTGTAAGACGGGCGGCTTCTGGGTCTGGCCGACTTTGCTCAGAACCGGGCGCATGTTTACGGGCGGAAGCAGGCTTGGTGAATGACGAAGCCAGCTCGTGTTGTATCTTGGCGCCATTGCTGCTGCTTCTGCTACTGGAGGCAGTCGATGCGGGCATGAGGTCCAGTTTCTTGGGGTTGGGTTTCTGGTCATGCTCGTCAGGTCGAACATCGTCTGGTGGAGTGTCCTCATCTTCGACAGCGACCTTGGAGTCGAACGATTCCCCCGCGGCATCTTTGCGGGAGTCTTCGGGAAATCCTTGGCATTGGTGTCCGTTCTTGGTGCAGGTAGAACAAACCGGTCGTTCGCCGGCACATCGGGTTTTTCGTCGCCGGCAAGTCAAGCAACTATATTGCAACGTTAGATGGATCATCATGGCAGCATGGCGGGTACCGAGCGCAAATGTCTTGTCATAGGCCTGCGAGGGTAACGATCTGGACATGGCGGCGACGGATATGTGAAAGACGTACGCAGCGTTGATTCTCCGTCGTTTGGACGGAGGCTGGCCCTGGTTGTTCACGAAACGAATCTGGCGAGGTTGCGGAGGACCCGAATCCGTCTTGCTGGGGAGCGAGGCCATGCTTCGCTAGATCATGGCGCTGAAGTCTGATGCAATTTTGCTGGTGAGTAGTGGTGGTGTCGCCGCGAAGAGCCGAGGCGGCCGGTCCGTTCCGTGGAATTCTTGGTTTTAGGCGTGGCAGGGGTGCTGTCTGTTGGTGATGCTTTGCCAAAATGCCTACGGAGTACTCCGCAGTAAAAGTGGCTCGGGGGCGTGGCGACGTGTAATTTTTCGCAACCGACAGCTCTGGCGACGCAGAGGGGGCTTCGACAACGTCGACAGACAGGACGCGCGGCTTGGAAGCGAGAGAGAGATGAAGGGGGGATTGATCGGAGACGTCAGCCGACATAGTGGTGGAGGAGGAGACACCAGGAGACGACGGGCGGTGGTGGTCGTGGTGGTCGTGGTGGTGGTCGTGGTGGTCGTTGCCCTCCCAAGACGATGTTTGTTGCGAGCAGGATTTGGTCGGCGTTGCTGGGACTGGGGTGCTGAGGTGCTGCTGGGAGGCAGTGGGAGGCAGTGGGAGCAGACGACAGATGACAAGATGGCTGGAGGAAGGTGGTGGTCTGTGGCTGCCTGCCAATGGCGTCGGCGGGTTGGATGGGGCGTTCTGCCGTTGGTTGGACAAGAAAGGCGGAGGGGTCGCGGAGGTACATAGCTTTACGTTTACACAATAGGTTTGCATGGCCTATTATTGCCTGCCTCCCTAGAACAGGTGTTCAAGGATGGAAAGAAGATGAAGGTCGAGGGCTCAATACTCCGTGTTCCGTGTTCTGTAGCCGCCTGCCTGGCCAAGGAAGCGACGGAAGGACCAGCCGGCGCCACTGCCAGCAGGCATCGGAAATGCACCAGCCAGACCCCAGCGTTGAGGACCAAGTTGACGCCTGGCACCTACTAATCTGGCAGCTTGCAGCTGGCAGGCAACGTTGAACACCAGACTCGGTTGATTAACAACAAGGTATTACTCCGTACGGATCCGTAGTGAGGGGAATTTTGTTTCCTCAGTCGTATTATCTCTGAGCAATTTCCGAGCTGTCTGGTGGTACCGACTCCCGAGCATGCCATCCGTGACCCCGTCTTCCGCGTTTCCATCCAGAGTATTCTTCAACACCACGGCCAATCGGACACGGCCAATGGAAACCGCCCGGCGCGTTACTCCATAACTCAACCTCTAATCCCATGGGAGCAAACTCCATGACTCTTGCCGGAAGAGTCGATGCGATGCGTCCACGGTGGGCGAGAAGACGGTGGCTCTTCTCCGTACGGAGCACGGAGTAACACGGACTACGGACTACTTGTCGCCCAATCTCCCCCAACGCTGGGGGTTGTCTGTCATGATCCTTCGCCTGCATATGCACAGGCACATACTCCGTACGACTGTACGTGATATTTATCCATAATATGCAGCTCAGAACAGGGTGCCCGGCAAGCAACGAGCCATGTCGGCGCGTTCAACATCCCCGTCACTCTTCCCGTCCTGCTTCGGCGGAAAGCAAAGAAGCATAAATCGTTGCAAGCAAATAAGCTGCCAGAAATGATTGCTTCCGGGTCGTCGTCTCGCACCCCGGACCTTGACACAAGGATTCATGACGGGACAACCTACTCCGTACGAAATCATTCAGCTTTAGTTGCTACTACTAATCCGTACATGGATCGAGCATCGTTGCTGCATGTTTTACGCACTCAAATTCTCGTCTTGAAATCTCAGCACATCCCATCACCGCAGTGTTTTCAACCAAACACAATAGTCACACCCATGTCCTCGCTTACCCTTCTCCATAAATCTTTCTTGCCCACTGCCATGATATTACCATGAGGCATTTGCGCATCCGACGCGTCCACCTCGTCGGCTCGGTTCCACACTTCCTGAACCACTTCCCATGCCCTGTCGATGTTCGCCATGCCTTGTCGACGGGTGATGCCTTGAAAGGTGTCGCGAGCTGACTGTCGGTCCATCGGATCTACCGCTTCGCATGAAGCAACGAATAGTGGCCACAGCAATGCGCCCATCGGCCCCTCGTGCAAGACCGTGTCCTTGCAGTGGACCAGGCTCACGGAAGCGTGATGCTGTACTACTGGATGGCTTCTCGGAGAGTTGTATATGGTGCGGTAGAGGTATACCAGAGCCGAGTGCCTATACGCCAGCGCATTGTTGAGGATGCTTTGAAACCCTCTCATCTTGCCCTTGGCACTCGATGACAGTTTTTCCAAGTCGCCGTGGATGCAACACTCTGGCGGCATCACGGGTTGCCACCCATCAAGCAAAGACTCGACAGCAGCGCATTCGGCGTCGAATTTGGCCTGCATGACTCTGGTCCCCGACACGTCACCGTGAGCAACCGATGCTTCCAGGTCATGCTTGAGTGTCAGCAGCCCGGACAACTTTTGAATGATGGGCCATAGGGAGGTGGCCAGACTAAGCAGGGCGTCGACTCCACCGACCCTGGAAACCTGTTGTTGTGAGCGGCCAAGAGACGATTTCTCAAGATTTTTGCAGATGGGATCATTGGACAATGGAGCTGTGCCTGATGACAGAGCCGCAATCACATCGTAGAAGCGAAAAGCCTGACGCAGTAAGTTGGTCGCACTGGAGTCTTCAATCGCGGGTTGGGGGAAAAGAAGAAGAAAAAAGTGACATACTTGTTCCAAGAAGGTACTAGTTCGATTCTTTCGGCCCGGACTATTTTGCATAATGGCCTTTGCGCCCTTCAAGTGACCCTCGACAAGATTGGAACGTCGCCTCTGCACGAGCTGCATGCCATGCCATTGGTTCATCAGCAGCTCGACCGGGAAGGAACCCGAGCAACCAAAAGTGCAACTCACCACTTCATAGTAAACAATCAGCATGATGGTTGCCAACAACTCGTTTTGATTCACACCGTGGCCCGTTTCAATGAGCGTTGCCAAGTTCCGAATAGCTTCATTATGAAACTGGATGCTGCTCTCGCTGTTTTCGCGTCGATTCATTCCTTTGCCGACCAAATGGGCGCTTGCCAGGGCGTAGATGGCACATTTGATTGCTTGGCTTTCGTAAGCGAGCGGCAGCACGAGCTGCTGAAATGGATTCCCTTCATCTTCTCTCAAAACGATCAGGTGCGACAGCGTGTTGCAAAAGTAGTCCATGAGGAACCGCTCGTTGAAGTCTCGGGAGAATTCCCCAAAAGAGGGAAAGCAAAATTCAAGAATCGGCGACGGCGACGGCGACGGCGACGACGTCGCTACGGTACCAATCAAGGCAAGGGATGGATCTGTAGATGGCTCCGATGGATATCTGATATTTGCAGGACCCAACTCCGGTGTGTCACACTGCACGCATGTGCCAATGGTGTGAGGTTTTGAGGGCGTGGGAGGAGCCGCGTTGCGGGCCGGAGCATCGGGATTAGACGATGGCATCTCTGGACATGAATCTGGCATCTCCTGGGTCTCGTCACTGGAGGGGGAATGGCGGTCTTCCATCATGTCAACCTTGCGTCGTCGGCGAGGTTTGATGGGTTCGTAGCGACAATCTTGACCACGTTCCTGACATCGGGTGCAAAAGGGCCTGACTTCGTCACACTTCTTCTTCTACGATGTCTCAGCTGAAAAATCAACACGGCGCCAGGGAAGGGAGGGTTATGATATATATATGTATATATATATATATATACCTTATCTTTGCTATGGAACAGATGAGCCGTAGTTTTGCAGACAAGGAGGGGAAAGGGGGGGATACTTGCCAAAAGTTGCAGCCTGAAGCGGCCAAGATGACATGGTCAGTGACGCATATTCACAAGAAAGTAACGGCTGTACACGGAGACTGACTCACCGGCTCTTGATCGCCTCTTGGGAGCTTTAGGCGGCGCGACCTTGGTGTACAGGAGCACCTTTCCTGTGGCCATGGTTGCCAAGGTTGGCGGTTGGCGAGAGGCTGGCGTTGATTGATTTGTTGCCTCGGGAAGATGCGCCGGTAGGCCCTTGTTGTTGGCAGGTTTCGAAGGAGTTACATGTGCATCTTGCCTCTACATAACCCCGACGATTAGTCAGCACCCACTTTCCCCCGCAATGCCCACCCGCTGATTGAATCTTGGGGTTTTTTTGATAACTCGCTGGTAACTCGCATGCGGCTCAGTCGGCAGGACGAGCAAAGGCCATGGCCTACCCTGTATCAAACATGCTGCTAGCAAGGGAGCTTCTGATATATTGGGGTACTATCGACGTCATCCGTTGACTCTTAGGGTTGGAATCCGAGAGTAAAACAGATCAGCTGGCTGAATCTGACATTTCGCCATGCGAGACTTGATGCTGTCGAACAAAAATTGCTTCGTGGAATATCAAAGTCTACCGAACTTGACGTCTAACACACAATAACATCAGAGCAACGTGCTCGTTTATAACTATTGGCATCATTAAAAAATTCATTGAAAACCATGCGTCGTTGCGTGAATTCCAAAGCGTACATCATTTGCTTCAAGCAAGCCGTCTGCTTGTCTTGGCCCCGTAACGCCTCTGGTGATGCAGTCGCTCCTCAGACATACAAAAGACTCCATTTGCCACACCCGTATGCATGCATATTACCTGAGTACTAATGCTCCAATTCGAACACCTCAACCCCAAGTGCGAGATGCGCGTTTGGGAACGGGAAGAATTATTAGCAGCAAAAGCTGGTACAGCTTGGTTGCGCTTTTCTATAGTGTTAGATGAAGCGCCAAGAAAAGAAAAAGAAAAGGAGCAGAACTCGTTGCGTCATGGTCAGATGGCAGAGATCTAGACTACCACTCCTACTTGAGTTCCCTCTGGCAGGCGTCGTCTCTTGACGCCGAGTGGAGGAGAATGTTGCTCTTCGCTTTCCGTTTCTTCCTCAAAGCTTGCGTTGAAAACTTCGGAGAGGGCATCGCGTTTTCGTTTGGTGTGCTCGTTCTCGTCGCCCACTTCCTCGGTCTCCCATGTTTTCATTTCAGACGAGTCGAACTGGCCAACGATTTCCTCGCCGAGTGCTTTCCCAAGTCGTTCCCGCAGGCCGAGTATAGGCCAGATGGGAACCCTCGAGTATTCAATCTTCATCCCGGCAGCCTCTTCTTCCTGGCCAAAGGGGGCCTTGGAGGGGTTGTAGAATCTGTCCAGAAAGCTGGCCGTTACATGACCGGTGTAGACGATGAACTCGGCTGTGTCATTGTCGTGCGTCAGGATCCGCAGGCTCACATTGTCAAACGGAGGACGCTGAGCTTTTCCTCTTGATGGCGACCATTGCGAATCCCGGCGTGATGATGGAACCGGGGCTCCGTAAAAGTGGCGCTGGGCCATGGCAAGAAAGATGGCAACAAAATGGGCATCATGATCAGAGTTGGCTGGGATGAGGGCCTTTGACCGCATCTGCTGAAGGCGAGAGACGGGGCCGTTCCAAGTCCTTCCAGGACCCGATGCAATGCGGAAAAGGTTTTTGCGCATCGAAGCCAGCTGGTTCTTGCCAATGTAGCACATCATGGGCAGGCGAGAGGGGTCATGTGGTGTAGGGGTGGATGTGGTTGGGGATGTGTTGTGGGAGTCCGCGGGCCGGGTTGATGTTGACTTGAAGGAGCCCTGCGATGATCGCGCGCTGTCCCCGGGATAATTCCATTGTACCTGGGTGCGCACGGCGTCCCGGTACACCCGGTCACCAAAGAAGATGTGCAGCTCAGGTAGAAGTTGCGATTGACTGAAAGCAGCAGGCCACAACGTTGACAAGGCCGTTTTAACAGCATTAGAGCTTAGAACGGGATGCAACGCGTCGGGAAGTAAGATTTCAGTGAGAGCATCACTCAAGGTCATGATTGCCCGGGATGGTCGCAAGTGACCCTTGGATGGCGGCGATCCGGGTGTGCTCTCGGGCAAGGGAGTATCGCATGGTGGCAGTTCGACAAAATGTGCGCCAAGTATTTTCGAATGCAGGTCCGTCCAGCATATCGGACGTACGAATAACGACGTGCCTGCGTGTTGGCGTAATAGACCGTTGAGGGAGTTTCGGGCAGACCGTCGCGGGCGCCTGCGACGGTTCGTGTCAGATGGAGCCGAAGACGTCTGTGACATGATGGCTTCTTTTGAACGCGTGGGATTGCGCGTCAGGTAGCACGACTGCTGTTGGTATGGCGCGATATTTGAAGTATTGATGTGGTGCTGTCCAGCTCAATGATACGTCAGAAACAAAAACCGAACCGAACCGATGCAGGAAAAGGACGAGAAGCAACAGAAAATGCCGTCGCGAAGAGATTCGGGAGTGCAGGATTACGGCAGACGAAGGAATAAAGACTGACTCTAGCATCAGCATTCATGTTTCATGAAGGGCGGGTCTCTTTAAGAGGAGGTGTTCTGTATGCAAAAGGCGCGCTGTCCGTGTACCAGTATGCGAACGATATTTGAATGTCTCGGTGGCGTTGATTTGGTTCCTCCTAGCGCCTGTAAAAGACGCTGGTGCCGATGGCAACTGGCTGAGAGCGCTGTGGCCCACTAAACCAACCACTGAGTCTGCACTAAAGCAAAAGCTTTCAATCGCAGATCGCAGGGGGAGGGCGGACTCCTAGCACCGCGCAGCCGGGGTGGTGTTGGCAGGGTTTTCGAAAGGGAAGCGCCGAAAATCTTGTTGTGGACAGGGGGGAAAATCTGTGCGAGGGAGGACGAGGGATTAATAAAGGGATGCGAAGAGAGTCGTTCCGTTCGAGACGGAGAGCGCGGAAGGAACGACGGGGGCATCGAATACTTTATGTGTGTGGCATTCCTGCGCCGGTAACTTTTTGTTGGCGAGTCACAAAGACGCACGCGTCCTGTCGTGGCGTGGGTTCTGGCAAGATCCACCCGAGCGGAGGCGCGACCTTTGTGCGAACTCACGTGATGTTTAGGCAGCCAGGGCTGGTGCGAGCCAATCAGACATGCGATTCTTTGAAGCACTAACCACACCAACCTGCTCGGAGCGACCCAGACACAGCCCGTCATGGTTGGGCCCATGAAAGCTTGGCAGTCAGCAGGACTGATCTGATTGCGCGCAGAGACGAACCAAATTAGGAATTGTCGCCGGAGTAGTCCGTACGGAATACGCGGATGCGAGAGTAATGACAGTCACACAATCAAACAAGCTGCGATTACATCCTTGAGTCTGCCATTCAGAATGGCCAGTTGACACAGTACTCCCCCACCAACCCAGTGATGGAAACCTGCTTTATTCGCTGTGATACTTGTACCGCAGGCAGGTTGAGATGAACATTAGGGCAGGAGCGCGCATCCCGCAGTCATGGCATTATCGATGAATCGGCGGCGACATATTGATGATTCACAACAGCAAAGGCCACCAGTGAAGCCAACTGCAGCAGGCTCAGCCACGATAATCACAAGCCACATCTCCAACCTCTGACGACGGGGTACTGCGCCCCACCCATTTGATGACAAAGCTTTCCTAGCAAAAGCCCCGCCAACCACACCAGGCATATATACACATATCATCGCCAAACCACCCGTCGCAGCATCGTCATCGAGCAGTCAGTCCTCGCGCCCGCCATCGCTGCTCAACATGCCGGTACGTCGTATCCCATATACATGAGAAACCCACCAGCACCACGATTTGACCCCCACAACTCTTTCTCTGAGCCCCTCCCCGAAATCTCCCAGCATCACCATCTAGCACCAAACATCCCCCCAGCTAACCAACCCCTTGCAGGCCTACAACTCCATCTTCAACAACGATCCCAACCCTCCCCGCCTCATCGGCAACTTCCCCATCCTCCCCCTGCGCACAAAGACCCGCGGTCCGGCCTACACCCTGCCCATCCCCCACCCTCCTCTCCCGGCCAGCGATTCTCCCGACCCCGACAGCGAGAGCTACGACGTCCTCGACGAGGTCATCTCGCTGTTCCGCGCCAACACCTTCTTCCGGAACTTTGAGATCCAAGGCCCCGCCGACCGCTTGCTCATCTACGGAATCTGGTTTCTGAGCGACTGCCTGCAGAAGATCAAGCCGCATGCCACGGCGAGGGATGCGCAAAAGGATGTAATGAACTTGGCGCTGGACTCGAACTTTGCTATTCCCGGGGATCCTGGATTTCCACTGAACCAGGTATGTTTCCTATGGGATGATGAGAGTGCTGATGATGCAAGAGAGGGTGTTTTTTTCCCCATTTCTACAGTCGTCGTCTTGGAGGGCGAGTACAAGGACGGGAGACGGATGGATGGATGCTACTCACCGGGATCAATGTGCTAATTTTGCTGGGAACGCAGATGTACGAGGCTCCGAGGGACAGACAAGACGCCGAACAGTTGCGGCAGTACATGGCTCAAGTTCGACAGGAGCTAGCTTCAAGACTGCTGGCGCGTGTGTATGCCGATGACGAGACGAAACCGAGCAAGTGGTGGTTGAGCTTTACCAAGAGAAAGTTCATGGGAAAGGCATTGTAAGGACAAGAGGGATCAACTATTGAATGTCGAGCATAGTAGTTCAATGGGAGAGCAGTTTTTCTATCTGGTTGCTTTTCCTGTGCTGCATTTTCACAAAGCGCATTACATGCATGCACTTCGCGGTACGACAAAATGTCATCGTGATAAACACATTCATGCCGGGGTTAATTATATCGCACAGCTCTTTAGCTGCGATCCTATCCAAATGTCACAGTTACGTACACCACAACGCCTTGATCTACAGCCCCCCTCCTTCCCCCCATTTAGGACAGCCAGAAAATAACCATTGCCAAGCAAAAAATGTAAAAAAGGTAAAAGGGGAAAAAGGGGGGGGAATGATGTCATCTCTTTCTCTGGAATTTGCCTCTCGCCGAGATCCGCCCTTCGGCCGGGATGGTCCTCCACCCTGTAAACAAGAATCCTTCTGCGCCTCCTCGGCCTGTCATGAACGGATGTGTCCTGCCCGGCAGGACTTGCCACCTCCTCGCCCTGCTGGTCTGCACAGCAGCTCCGAGCACCAAGGTGGGATTGAGGGGAAACTCCCTGGTCCCAGGCCATTGATCCAGCCCCGCCTGTGTCTTGCCCTCTGCTTCTGCAGGCGGGGAGGACACCCAGGCTGCGCGTCTAGCGATGCTGAAGCAATCGACCAATTGCTCCAGAGGCTCAACGGTAGGCGAGTAGATGGCAATGGGGAAGCCTCCTGCGCGCGTGGCATCGACAATCTCGCGGGTTCGTGCCCATCTCCGTCGTTTGCGGTGATAATTGCCCCGGCGGTTGGGTTTCCACGAGGCGAGTACTTCGGGAGCAACCTCGTCGGGCTTTTCGCTGTAGGCGGTGTCGTCCTCGGGACTGACTAGCTGAAGCCATGTGATGGGGAGGAGATGTGTGAAGAGCGGATGGTAAGGGTAGGGTGGGTTCGGGTCGCTGCCGTCGTAGTCAAAGTACTTCAGGACGGAGAGGTTCGGTTGTGAGTTGGCGTGGATGAGGGTCATAGTGTTGCTAATGGCATAGTGCTCGTCGAGATCACCTCTGCGCGGTCGCTTTTTGTGATTCCTCGAGACGTTTGATTGCGGCTGCTGCTGGTGCAGTTCTTTGGTGCCATTTGTGTCAGGGTGCTGCTGCTGCTGTTGTTGTTGTTGTTGTTGTTGTTGTTGTTGTTGTTGTTCGGCACACACCTCCTGAATCTTTGCACCGTCTTCTCCGCCCTCCTCTCCATCCTTCTCCCGATGTAATATGCCCATTCTTTCCGCCATCGCGGCGACCAACAACCCTCCCGTATCGTCCACCACCATCCACCTACCGCCGTGAGGCTCAATCACCCCTTCTATGGGCGAACCTCCGAAATGCACATCGGCCCAGCACCCCAACAAGCCCATCATTTCCGGGCGCATCTCCAACACCTTGCCTGCATCCCTATCATCCAGTAGCCATTGGTCCAAAAGCACCACATCCAGCGGTAGTACTGTGAAGCGCCTCAAGAATTTCCTCTCCTTTAAAAGCTTGTATTTCGCCAGCGAGTACGACGTCTTCTGATCGATGGCCGTATGAGACAAGATCAATTTTGCAATAAGTTCCTTGCCCGCCGAAGCGCCCTTCTCCTTGAGCTCTTCGATTTCCTGCGTCGTGAGGGTCTGCCTCGCGGAGTCGTCAATGATCTCTCGGTTTGACCGCGCAATGACTTTTCCCGTCTCGTCTACCAGCGCGAGCTCCTCGCCGTCTTCTGCAACAACGGCAGTCTCTCCATTTGCTGAGGACTCTTCATTGATGTTGGTCTCGGCGAGGATATCCTCGTTGAGCTCTCTTCCAGAAACGACTCGCAACCGGGAGAACGATTCGCCTTGGCGCTTCTCTTGAACTTCGTACGTGAGGTGGAGTGGACGCTCAATGAGTAGGTTGCTTGGGAACGAGCCGTATTTTCCTAACGATATTGTCCTGCGGGCGGGCAAGGACATGGTGAACATTGTCAGCATGTTCAGATCGTTGTACTTTGGCGCAAATGGTAAGAAGGGGGGTAACGAACGTGTTCGGGGTAATTTGCAGAACACGTAGATTTTCATTTGGCAGACGCAATGCCACCCAGCCATTGGGCTGCACCACGCTTTTGGACATGGTGGTTGCGCGTTGCAAATCCGTGAATTGAAGAGGCAGCTCAACAACAGTGGTTTTTTTCGCAACGGCAAATGAAGCGAGCAAGAATAAAAAAAATAACCCGCAGCTTCTCACCCCGCCCCACATCAGGCGGCCCCACTGCCTCAACGAGTCCTCACCGAGGGCAAAGTCAGACGGTGCGTTGTTTGTAGGAATACAAGCGGAGAGAAGACTCTCAGCCACTATGTTTCTCTGTGAGAATCTCTGTGAGAAAATTGACGAGTCTTATCTGAACTCATATTCATTTATTGAACTTTGTGGCAATTCGCATCGACTCGTCATTTTGAGCTTCGGGAACAGCCAGCCCGTGCCTTCCTCCCACCCCTCCTCCCTGTCTGTATGTACACATGTACACATGTATACATGTATACGTCACTCCATCCGAGTCCCTTCGCTTGTCGTCGAGCCTGGGGTCCCAACCCCGGCCAACTTGGCCGAAGCATTGCATCGCGGGAAGCGCCAAATATCATGGAAGTTGCAAGGTTGCTTGAATGGGCTTTGGGGGAAGTCGCCTCGGGGGTGGGCGCCTGCATCATCGCCCCATGACGTATGACGGATGACGGATGACGGATGACGGATGACGGATGACGGATGACGGATGACGGATGATGGACGATGGACGATGAACTTGGGATCTTGCTGGCCGTGGATGGTTGCTCCGATCGACAGCTTCTTTATCGTCCAATGCAACCACCAATGCAACAACATTTATAAAGCGCTCAGCGAGTAATCCGAATCCGTACTCGGTACATCATAGAGACTCTGAAGTCGACTTTAAAGGACCGACGATCAATCCCCTTGGCCTGGTTTTGTTCGCACGTTCCCATCGTCTCGCCGCCATGCCCTTCAAGGAGTTTGTCAAGAGGCGGTCGCTCAAGGCTGACGACACTCGCCGCACCCGAGCTGCCGAACTGACGCTGCGTCAATCCATTTACCCCATTTTCTTGGTCACCATCTTGTTCTTCCTCTGGGGTTTTAGTTACGGTCTCCTTGACACCCTCAACAAGCATTTCCAAAACACCCTTGGCATCAACGCAGCCCGTTCTGCCGGTCTTCAGGCTGCCTATTTTGGGTAGGTTCGTAGTCTTACGATGCCCATGCCCATGCTCAGCAAGATGAGCGCGTGTTTGACTCTCCCATTCCTCTCGTCGACTGCGGCGGGTTCAAACTTGACTGACCATGACACTTTTTGTAGCGCGTATCCGCTTGCTTCCATCGGTCACGCTGCGTGGATCCTTCGACACTTCGGTTACCGAGCCGTGTTCATCTGGGGGCTGTTTCTGTATGCTCTCGGGGCTCTTCTCGCCATTCCGGCACTCAAAGCTGAGTCGTTTGGGGGATTCTGCGCATGTATCTTCATCATTGGCAACGGCCTCGGTTCCCTGGAGACGGCAGCAAACCCTTATATCACCGGTAAGCTTGAGTTTCGACATTGCGTCCACGTATCGTTTTCGTCGTGAAAGGGTAATCCCCATTGACCAACCTGTGAATCTAGTCTGCGGACCCCCCAGATACTCCGAGATCCGAATCAACTTCTCCCAAGCCTTCAACGGAATTGGCACCGTGATTGCCCCGGTCTTGGGCTCATACGTCTTCTTCAACTTTGGCGACGATCGTGCCATGGCCAATGTCCAATGGGTTTACCTTTCGATTGCCGTTTTTGTACTGCTTCTTGCGGCGGTCTTCTTTTTCTCGGATATTCCCGAAATCACGGATGCTGGTATGTTCCTCCAGCGAAGCACGCTCCCCTGCTACTGCTGTCGCTTCTGCTGCTGCTGCTGCTGGGGATCGAGGTAACGAGCTGACAGAGACATGGCAGATATGGCAGATATGGAATTCCAGGCACAGGAAACGCACGTTGGTGGCTCCGCCGACAAGCCGTTTTGGAAGCAGTGGAAGCTGTTCCACGCCGCTTTTGCCCAGTTCTGCTACACTGGCGCGCAAGTTGCCATTGCCAGCTTTTTCATCAACTATACCGTGAACACTCGTCCCGGCACTTCCGACCCGGACGCCTCCAAGTTCTTTGCCGGTGCGCAAGCGGCGTTTGCACTCGGCCGGTTTGCTGGCGTAGGCATCATGAAGTACGTCCGTCCACGATGGGTGTTTCTCATCTTCATCAGCGGCGTCGTCATCTTCCTCATCCCGTCCATCACGGAGCGCGGCAACACTGGCATGTCGATGCTCTACGTCGTCTTGTTCTTCGAGTCCATCTGCTTCCCCACCATTGTGGCCCTGGGAATGCGCGGATTGGGCAGACACACCAAGCGCGGCAGCGGTTTCATCGTTGGTGGTGTCGTTGGCGGTGCATGTGTCCCGCCTGCTACTGGTGCGGCCGCCGACTACTTCAGGAAAAGGGGCCACAGATTCAATTACGCGCTTGCCATGTTCGTCCCCTTGATTTTCATGGGCTTGGCCTGGGTCTATGCTGCGTGTGTAAACTTTGTTCCCGAGTACAAGCACGTTGTGGACTCACTGGGCAAGGCGAACATTGGTATCTCGAATGCAAACAACGACATGGTGAACGAGGGGTCATCAACATCCAAAAAGTCGGAGAAGCCCCGTGAGGATCATGGTGCCGGGCGTCGTGCTGGACACAAGGACGCGAGATGCACATCCGCCGTGGCCACGGCTTCCAGGGACTCATGATGAGCTTCAAATTTACATATAGTCTTTAGGAGCATTTGTCAATTCATCCAACAGCGAGTTGCTTTTTTTTTCACACGTCATACTCGTGTTCCTATCCAGTCAAGTCCCAGTGCAAGCTTTCGAAAGTAACTCTACCTGTTCCCATCCCTGCATGATGATGCATTCAAAACCCTGTTACTCTTGCCTCGTCCACCATATATATATCTACTAGGGAGTCTAACTTTCACTGCACATGATCGTGGTCCATGCTTAGACGCGGCTCCAGCAAACACATGCGCCAGTCGATCCACCCCGAAACCCTATTGGACGTCCTTGGCCGAACGAAGCTTTGCAATATGCCAAACTATATGTTGAGCCAAAGTCAACGGATGGCCTGCCTACGATGGCAAAACAAGCCGTCGCGGAATATACTTTAAAAAAGACGCACCGTGAACTCTACGACGGCAGCACGATGGGCAGAGTTTGTACTATTTTCCACCAAAGAACCTTGTATCAACGCACATTTATATAAATACTCTCCAAGTGCCATGTCTTTTTGTCCATTCTCCTGTCCTCGACCATTTTCCATCATGCCATTGTAGGACCATCGACCTGCCTGCATCCGAGGTTTTTCTCCCACATACATTGTTCCTCACTTATCGGACATTTACATCAAGGCTACTTACTAAGAAAAGAGCACTTATCCGACATTTACATCAAGGCTACTTACTAAAAAAAGAGCCACAACCACCATTGTCCAAACGACGTATATCTTGACCCAATTTGTCACTACAACCAGGGGTTTCCCCCTCCTCTTCTTCTTCTTTACAAAACGTCTATCTAAAGAGCCACAACCACCATTGTTCAAACGACGTATCTCTTGACACAATTTGTCACTACAACTAGGGGGCTTTTTACCTCTTCTTCTTCTTTACAAAACATCTATCTAAAGAGCCACAACCACCATTGTCCAAACGACGTATCTCTTGACACAATTTGTCACTACAACCAGGGTTTCCCCCCCCTCCTCCTCCTCTTCTTTATAAAACGTCCATCTGGCGAAAGAAGGGAGTAGTCATTCGGAACATTGGCAGCTTTGAACAACTCTGCGAAAATCGCCAACCAGAATGTCCGACAAAACCCCGTCCCCGTCCCCGTCCCAGACAATCTCGCACGGCAGCGCCACCACCCTTGTCGCAACCCCAGACACAGACACGGACCGGCGGGCGCGCGTCCGCCTCGCGCTGCTGGCCGAGAACGCGGTGGTCCTCAGCCCTGCCATGAGCGAGCAGGTCGCTGACGACGTGGCTCCTCTCGAGGCAGCTATGGCGCTCGCGCGGTTCTCGCGGGAGGCGCACCGGTGCGGCATGGATGAAACCAGGATGACTTCTTCACCACCTTTCGCTCCAGCTCCAGCTTCAGCTTCACCGGAGACCAGGACCGGGACCGGGACCGGTATCGGCAAGAGGGGCCGCGGGGGGGCCGGCAAGGCGAGGCCGAAACCTCCCTCCGCTGCTGCTGCGAAGAAGGAGAAGGAGAGCGTTGCGGTCGCGGACCAGAACCAGAACCAGAAAGCCGCGTCGTTTACCATGGTTCTTCGCGGGAATGCTCGCAAGAATGCGAGGGCGGAGAAGTGTGTTTGCTGAGCACTTTTGCGCGCTCCCGCGACTTCATGTGAGATGTTTACTGGGGCGAACCCGGATGTTGGGCCGGTGGCGGTGGGTGGTGTACAACAGCGATTGGATCTTGTATTTTTTGTCCTTGCTTCTGCTTTCAGGGGCGTCAAGGTACACGATGAGAGTGTGAAGCTGGAGTCCGTGGCATGGAAAGATGGGCATCGGCATTGGCATCGGCATATGGAGCGTTGTTTTTTCAAACATCTCGTTGGCATTCATGGAGGGCCACGATAGATGATACGGAGGCACGAGAAATACGAGAGAAGTACGACAACTTGATTCGCCGTGTATACCCAGAATCCGTGACTGATAATCCACCGGGTCCCGAGTTTAGGCGAAATTCCTCCTCCGCCCACCTCTCGTGCTCCTTTCCACGTGGCCCCTCAACACCTTCCTCGTCTCTACCAAACTCCTCTTCTGCTTGCTCTTGGCCTTGCCCAGCGTCATGAGGAAGTTCTTCTTCCGCTGCTTCTCCCGATTGCTCGTGCTCTTGCCCTCGGCCTCCTTCTTGCTCCTCTTGATTGCCTGTGTGGACTTGTGCTCTTCTCTCTCGGGCTTGCCCTCCTTTGCCAGCGCCACCTTTTCTTCCTTTGTCAACTTGCGCAGCTTGGCGGGTGCCTCGATATTCTCGGCCGTCAGCCCGTCATCCGCGTGTCTGATTTCGGGGGCATTGGGCCCCTTGCGTCGAGTGCCCCCGGCGGCCGATTCAATGGCGGCTGTGGCGCGGAGTTCCCCGAGTTTTTGGAGGTCGGCGGGCGTGAGGATGGTGGTTGTGGCGAGGAGTTGCATGCGTTCGAGTTGGTTGGCTGCCGATTCGGTGTCTTCCTCGGCGTCGGCGTCCGACTCTGAGTCAGAAGCGTCATCGGGGCCCTTCTTTTTCTTCTGCTTTTTCTTCTGCTTTTGCTTCTTGGAAGCTGGTGCTTCATCGTCGGAGTGGTCCACGTTGATCCATTCGCCGGAATCGCTGCTATCTTCGGACCCGACTTCCCATCCGTCCGAGTCGGAGCCGTCGTCTTGTGCATCCATTTCCTCGTCACTCCCGGGAGTTTCTGCGAGGCCCTTGGCCAGTCGTTTTCTCTTCTCTTCCTCATCCTTCCATTTGGCCAGGAGATCAAGGCCTTCGATGCCACCGGCTACTTCTTCACCGAATTTCTGTTGGTGCTGTAGCCCGTTCTTGAGACCAATTGTGGCGTTCTTGCCCCGATCCTTTCTTTGGAGTAATTCAGCGCCGACTTCTCGATAGAGCGATAGCAGGCCCTTGGCCGCCATCATGACGCCCTTGTCCTTGCTCTTGCGATACTGCACGAGGTCTTGCAGCAATGTGTCTGTCATGGCCAGCGGCTGTCTGGAACAAATCTCGCGAATTGCGTTCATTCCGGCGGCACAAACTTCTGCTGCCGCCGCCTCGGAAACAAATTCATTTGCAATTTTCTGAATGAGGGGTTCAATGGCATCAGGCGGCACCAGGTTGTGCGTTCCCTGCGCCAGACAGGCGAGAATCGTGGTGACGGATTGTTGCCTAGGCGTCAGGTATTTGATGAACCAAGAGTACAGCGCCACGATCGTAAGCTTGTGCAAACCTACCAGTCGCGTGATCAACTGCAACACCAGAATTTTGGACTCCAATGATAGTTTAGTCTTTGCGTTTTGCAGGTGCTTGGAGTAAAGTTGTTCGACAAATCCTTGAGGGTCGTGCAATAGATGAAGAGCCGAAAAGTTGAGCGGGTGAGGCTTGGCTTTTTTGCGCTCGTCTCGCCGAACCTTGTGGACTGCCCTCTCGTACGACTTCTTCTGTTTCTTGGTCTTTTTGTTAATGCCGATCTGATGCCGAATCTTGCCCAAGTCAATTTCTTCGTCGCTACTATCGTCCTCGAGCTCTTCTCGTTCCTTGTCGCCGCCCAAAAAGAAACGTGTCGCACCAATCACGACCTTCTCGTTATCGGACAAACAAGCCTCTTTCATTACATCCACGGGTTTTGCATCTGTCCAAAGTTGCCGTTTCCAGAGCTCGCGGGTCAGTTTGATGGCCCAAATCGCTCGAGGCGATCCTCGATCCGCAGTGACCAGGTTGTACAGCACAGTCTGGACTGTCCGGTTCAGAGGGTGGTTGATCGACTTGGAGTTCGAGTTTCGCATATCGCTCAAGATCTTTTGGAAGATCAGCTCGCGCAAGGTTTTGCTTGGCGACGATACCAAGATGGGAAACAAGGTCGTAAGCAGACTCGCCGAGTCGATGACATCTTTGCGACGCAGCAGCACGAGACTGCCTACGATCTTGTCTCGCAGATCAGGGTTTAGAACGGCGTGATGGTCATTGAGAATCAGTTTCAGGTCATCAGGGTACGTCTTCGTCTCTTCGGGGTAGCAGTCGGCCACGTGCGCAATCAAATCAATCATGTTGTGGAAGGATTCGATCGTGTCGGCCGTTCCAGCGGTCGGGGATGTGAGGAAAATTTCGCGCTGGGATTCATATTGCTCCCACTGTTTGAGAAAATCATCCTTGTATGATCTGCAGACCGTGTCAGCCGGCGGGTAAGTACGAAACGTTTCTCGAAGGACAAAGATTGCTCACCTTGGATCTCTCCGAATCTTGTACTGCAGGCTCGCACTGGAATTGGCATTAGTCTTACGAGAGCGTGTATGGTAAAGAATAAAGTGAGGCATTGGACAAGACATACAAGTCTGCATCGAGTTTTTCTAGCGCAGCGACCTTTCTTTTCACCATTGCGACTGTCCTGTCTCACAATGGATGTGGTGGGAGCTGTTTGTGTATGCTTGCGAGGGGGATGCAACTTTTCAGAAATTTTGGATCCGCAATGGTAACTTGATAAGATAAGATAAGACACGTCGGAGCCCGCTTTGGCTGTCAGGCTTGGCATTGGCAGACTTGGTTGATTGATCGGTGTGGGGCTAATCATGACCTCCAACATTAAACCACAAGAACAAGTGGTCACAACTTCACAAATCTTCTAGTAGAGGAGGTCTCTCAAGATAATAAATCTCTTCATATTGAATCTCTATCCTTGCCCCCCCTTTTTTTTACATCGATTTCTGGGAAATCACCAAACATGCCCATCTATAGTTCTAGACTCCAAGCTGCAAATCCCAAGAAAGAAACGGCAAAAACGGTCAACCCAGACAACTCACGGTAATCCAATATACTTTCGAATTCGTAAACACCAACATACCTTACATACCCCATTCATCAATGACAGTCGGTCTCTGTAATGCCATGGCCTTGCCACTCAGCCACGCACGGCACACCTCGAATTGTGCGTAGCCAGTCGTGTGCTCATCACTCTCACAATTCACCATCTTCACATCTGCAATGCCCAGCTGTACCGAGCAGTGCTGACCAAAAGTCTGCCTGCGCTGCGCCCCTCTAAAATAGCCGCCAGCATGAACACGTCGGCCAGAAGAGAGCCTATAGGAGCGAACCCCGCTTTCGGTTGTCGCGCGCCTGCACAGCCGCCCATCAACACCAAAAGTGACAGCGTCACACGAAGTCGCCAACCACAGGACCAACACATTCTTCCCTGCGCACCAAAAAAAAGGAAAGGAAACTCCACCTCAAGCCAGTGCACCACCTGGCAACGGGATTCGCATGATGAATGTCATGATGAATGTCATGATAGTGCGCGGGGTTCCCGGTCCCCGTCCCTTGTTTTCTCCATCCATCGGTTTCCCCGGGAATTGCGATGCCTCCCAGATTTGACTTTTGACACTGACCCGCACTGACACGCAGAATTCATCATGTCCGGCACGGGACACGGTCAAAGCGCTTAAACGCCAGTGTCTCACGTCCACGCGATGATCCCTCAACGTCGGTCGTCGGATGAACCATCGTCATCGTCCGATTCGCCACGTCTTGGAAATTTTTTTTCCCCGCGCACGCGACCCGAGAAAAACAGGGATTCCATTGTGGCATCTAGCCTTGACGCCCCATGGAGCATTAGGCCCACCGTTCATCCAACGCCTTCGTTTCCCGCATTCCTCGTGCCAAGCCATTCTGCCGTGTCTTCCATCTGATTGGAGCTGTCAGAGCCCGACTGCTGAGCCACAATTCACTCGCAATCTTTCGTCGCTTTCTAGCGCTTCTTTTTGCGCGACTAGGCTGCGGGGCCGGAGTACTCCGTTGCATGTATCCTCTGACTTTCCAGGAGGCTGAGGTCGTTGGGGTTTGTTCTTTGGACCACGCGGTGAGATCACCCCCCCCCCCGGCAGAATGGTGCGTATAGTCATGGACTCATGGGCGTCGTCGTTGCCGGATGGTTAGCTCCACGAGTCAGAGGAAGAGGATATTGTTGTCTACTCTACACTAATCCGTAGTTGTGTCTTTCCGGCCGGGTATGACATCTGAGGACAAACATTTTCAATGGTGACTTGAAACTCGCCTTGCTCACAACGGCACGGCTTCTTTTTAAAATAATATGATTGATTAATACTACCGGCAAAGACATAATGTCAACGTGTGCATGAACCCATTCCTGTTCCTGGCTCTGCGCAGGCAGACGTGTATCATGAACTGTCTCCGTTCTAATATGTATTTAAAAACGTAAATCGTGTCCGTTTCAAATGACTGAAGTTGAAAGAAAAAAAAGTCGTCCGCTCATCATCTCGCTGTTCTTTACAGGAAGAGAACGGCGATACCGGCGGCGGCGGCGGCAAGCTCGAGGCTGCAAGAGATCTGACCGGCGGCAGCGGTGACTATGGGAGGAAAGCCACTTGTAGAGGTGGCGATGGGAGGATAGCCTCCAGTAGAGTTGCTGCCGATAGGAATAACGCTGGTCGGGACAGTAGTCTCACCAGGAGGAGGTACAACGGTTGACTGTCCGGGGGGAGGAACACCTGGAGTCTCGCCGGGAGGAGGTACAACGTGTCCGGGGGGAGGAACACCTGGAGTCTCGCCGGGAGGAGGTACAACGTGTCCGGGTGGAGGAACACCTGGAGTCTCGCCAGGAGGAGGTACAACAGTTGACTGTTCGGGGGGAGGGGGGACCACGGTTGACTGTCCGGGAGGAGGAGGCATGATGGTTCCAACGGGGACGGTCATGGTGCCGGTAGGATAGACGGTAGTGGTGACGCGGCCAATAGGGCAGTTCGGCACGGAGGGAGGGCAAGAGGTAATGGTGTAGGTCCGCGTGACATAGTAGGTGGATGTAGCATCAGGGGGAGGGGGCACAGTACTGGTGGGAACAGTCCGAGTCTCGGTGATAGGGCAGATAGTTGTAGAGATGGGAATGGTCTCAGTGATGACCGTGGTGTGGTCACCGCCAGGACACTTGGTCACCTCTGGAGGGCATAAAGTGATAGTGTGAATCTTGGTGGTGCAGATGGTGGAAGTGGTCCACAAGGTCGTGGTCTGAGTAGCTGGCTGGGTGAAATTGGTCCACCTGGCCGTGGTCTGAGTAGTCTGCTGGGTGGTGACAGGAGTAGTCTCGCTGGTGGCAGGAGTAGTAGTCTCGCAAATAGTAGTGGTAGTCTCGCTAGTGGCAGGAGTGGTAGTCTCGCTGGTGGCAGGAGTGGTAGTCTCGCTGGTGGCAGGAGTAGTAGTAGTCTCGCAAATAGTAGTGGTAGTCTCGCTGGTGGCAGGAGTGACAGTAGTCTCGCTGGTGGCAGCAGTAGTAGTTGTCTCGCTGGTGGCAGCAGTAGTAGTCTCGCTGGTGGCAGGAGTAGTAGTCGTCTCGCTGGTGGCAGGAGTAGTCTCGCTGGTAGTAGTAGTAGTCTCGCTGGTGGCAGCAGTAGTAGTTGTCTCGCTGGTGGCAGCAGTAGTAGTTGTCTCGCTGGTGGCAGCAGTAGTAGTTGTCTCGCTGGTGGCAGCAGTAGTGGTCTCGCTTCCAGTGCAAGATGTAGTGGTAGAATTATAAGGAGCTGTAGTGGTAGAAGTATAAGGCGCTGTAGTAGTAGTCTCGCTGGTGGCAGTTGTCTCGCTGGTGGCAGCAGTAGTGGTCTCGCTTCCAGTGCAAGGCGTAGTGGTTGAAATATAAGGAGGAGCTGTAGTGGTAGAAGTATAAGGCTCTGTAGTAGTAGTAGTCTCGCTGGTGGCAGTAGTAGGAGGAACCTCGCTTCCAGTGCAAGACGTAGTAGTAGGACTATAAGGAGGAGCCGTAGTGGTAGAAGTATAAGGAGCTGTAGTAGTAGTCTCGCTGGTGGCAGTAGTAGGAGCTGTCGTGGTAGGGGCATAGGTTGAGGTGGTTGAAGGACCAGTGGTGTGAGTAGCCGTGTAAGTGATGCATGAGCAGGCAGAGCTGGCCGCTTCCACGTTGCAATTCTGGAACTGGGCGGGAATAGCGGCAGCGTCCGTGTTATGACCACGGAGCCAAGAGAAGCAGAAAGACTCGGCCTCCTGCTTCAGACCATCCTTGACCAGGGCACGGTAGCAGTTGTCGGAGTCGCAATCGGGATACTTCCAAGCCGCGGAGTAGGCGGCGAAAGCCCCGAGGACTATGGCACTCTTCATCTTGATTTGTGATGATGAGCTGGCTGTTGTTAACGAAAGTCGTTCGTATATATAAAACGAAAGTCTTTGTAACGAAGGGCCACTCAAGTGTATTATAAACAACGGTAGATGTGAGGAGAGCAGGATCCATGGCAAAGGCATCCAGTCCCTTTTATTATCAGCGACTTCGGGCCTGGGTTCTCGCTGGCATGGCGCATGCCCGGCCGGTAGCCATGAAGGAACGAGTCTGCAATACGAGATGCTGTAAATAAATGACCCCTGCCTGCATCCCCGTCATAGCCAACTCCACCGTTGTCGTTTAAACGGGTCGTTGGGGAGAAACGCTTGTCCCCCGCCCCCCGCCCCCCACTACACGCACCGCACGCACCATACGCACCACGCGCATGGGGGAGTGGGTGCTCGAGTGTGATCGAGTGGGGCTCATCCATCCACCTTGTTGACCAACACGGACGACCAATGAACTCACTCTTCTGCCACCCATGTCGACCAATGATCAGTGCGTATAAAAAAAGCACCCGCCAACTGCCATCAGCTGCCACCAGCTGCCACCAACTGCCACCCCCGGTCTAGTGGCTTTTCACTGTGACTCTGTGCATTGGTTTGTGTTCCCACCCATACGTATGTATGTACAGATGTGTGTGTATGTAGGTATGTATGCATGTATGTATGTACGGAATAGGCCGGCCATCACGCCTTGTTGCCCGGGCGCCCTTCTTTCGTGTTGGCAGGAAGCAATGGGTTTTGTCACGGCCGCGTCTTCGCCTGATGGGTTTGCAAGTCCTTTTGAGATGCCATGGGCCCTTCTCGTCTCCCAAGTATCCAGAATGAGCGTCGTGCCGCCACTGCAACCCGCCTGCTCCGCTGGTCCCCATTTGACTCTGAGTGAAAGCGCCCGAACCGACGAGCGCCAAGCCCGAGACAAGCAGTGGCTCTTCAGGAACGGGCGCTTTGGGACCCTCCTCTGGCGGCTTGTTCCTGGCGGAGCCCGGCCAGTGCGCTGCGGCCATTCGTCGGTCGGGTCAATGAGGTCCCAAAAGCCTCCTCCGGTGTCGAATTGGACGGGGCTGGGGCGGGAGAACTCGAATGGCCCATCCGTCGCGCGGACCTGTCTCCAGTCTTTAGTTCTGAAGGCTTCCACAGATCTGACTCTGAACTTTGTAAGCATTGGTCATCGACAAATCGTGAAAGCAATTCCGCAAGAGCACGGTGGAAGCTTGGTCTTTCATCCGGCCGGCACAACTCCATTCTTCTTTGGCATCAAAGCTGTCAGTTTGACACACAGCTGGACGTTGGCTGTTGACTGGTCAGGCCCTACATACAACATAGTTTTGAGCCACTCTTATCATGTGCTTACATAGAGTACGGAGTGCGTCCGCACGGAGTCCGGACATACTCCGTAGGAAACATGCTTTCGGGCCGTGCTAAGAATGTTGCAATGCCGACTGGTTTGTTTTCAGGCTCTTGTTCACTCTGCTGATGTGGTGGCTGCCTTGGTGGCTGCCTCCGTGGCTGCCTCCGTGGCCCTGCCACTTCTCGTGTTCCCATGCGTGTGCCAACAATCTGTCAGGGAAATTCCTCAACAATATACGGTGTAATCCGTAGTCAGACGCCGTTTGTAGTTGATGGGAGTCAGTCTGTGTCTACAGATTAGCCAGATTCATAGCCCCTATCAACCCCGATAGATATGATCCGACACTTCGTTGTTACGTAGCCAAGTCCGCCGGATCCTCCGGGAGCCCAGCCTAGCATCCTATACATCAGGGTTTTGATTCTGGTTTTTATGCATGTATACCGGGCGCGGAGTGCGGAGCATTATGTTGCGGGAACGCAAGAACAATCCTAGCCGACTTTCGGATTACCACCCGATAACAGATCTTCTTGATTAGGGTGCATTTCCAATGATGGATGGTGATCGGCATGCAGCACGCATATCCTCTGTTGTGACAACGTACGGAGCATTGCATTTGCCTAACCCAATATGATCCACAAAGACAGGTAGGTTCCCTGTTTTGAATCTTCTAGCCAAGATGTAGTCTTCTCAAGTCGGAGGTTGGGAAACCTGTAAGACCACATCAGCGTGACGGTGAGCCTCCGACATCAATGGCTGGATGAGACATATTATGTTGTGTCTGGATGGAAGCCTAGGCATCGTTGTCGGCCTGCATCAATACACACGGCGTTACACCTTGAGCGGGCCTTAATGCATTAACTAATTCTGTCCCGCATCACATCACCTGTAAAGCATGGCAAGGCCAAGTCAGCTCCGTCACATAATGCATGGAAGAGGAAAGGCGCAAAAGCAATAAAGAAAAAAAGGGCGCAAAGGCGAAAACAAAGAGCGGAGTCTGCTGCCGCCGAGCAAGGTGCAAGTACGGAGGTCACGGATGCAGTGCAGTCAATTCAATATTCTTACGGATTAGTCAATAGCAGTCAGCCGTGCCTTCCCACTTGGTGTGAGGAGAATACGAGGATTGATGCCTTGTGCAAGGAAACTAGCTCGCCCAGGCATCCACTGACTCCCCTCTCCTGCATACACACATATACTCACGATGTTCTTCCATGCTGTACGTACGATTGACGGGTTCATGTTCCACGACTGCGTCACCGTGGTACTCGAAATCGGTTCATCAATTTTTTCGGTATTAGATCCACCGAACGTACACAGAACTCTACATTCTCCGTACGGATTACCATCCACCACGTTTGATGTAGCTTGGTCAGCAATCCAACTTTTCACGTCGACGACAAGCCCACCTGCTTCTGCTATTACGAGATGACGGCACTGAAACATTTTAGGCAGTGGGGTCCTGGCTTGGCCGCCATGACCTGATGTGCGGGCATGATTCGTTAAATGAGGGAATGAACCCGGCATGGGAAAAGATCGTATCGTCCGAACTATTTTTGCTCGTTGAACGAGGTACATACTCCGTATTCCATTTTTCTATGCAAGATGCACAGACCCTACTTACTGTTCTAGCATCGGCTAATAAGCATCGGCTAATCCTGCAATTTAACCGTGTCCGCAGCATGACCACCCCGCGCCTGATTATGACCTAAAATAAAAACACAATTCGACTGACGCTTCTTCAATTTTGAAGCACGTAACGGAATCTTGCCTTGCCAGCTTCCATGTCGACAATGGCCTGGTTAGCATCCTTCATAGGACGCTTCTCCACCCATGGCTTAATTTTCTGGTCGACTGCCAACTGGAACATCTCCCGAATCTCTTTGGGACTTCCAATCGCGGATCCTGCAATACTGCGACGACCAGGAATAATGTTGAAGATCTGCAATGGAAGGGGTCCCTCTGGCGCACCGACTTGTACAAGGGTGCCGTCTAGGCTGAGGGTGTTGATGTAATCGCTCAATGGCATCTGTTCAGTTTGATTAGCCGCCACCATGTAGCCAACATTCGGGATTATTTGTATGTTTGTGGGGAGCTACTCATACTTTATCTGAAGAAACAGTGCCAATGATGAGATCAAATCGACGGGCATTGTGCTTGCCCCAGTCCTTGTCATCGTCGGTGGCAATGTAATCATCGCATCCTAGACTCAAGGCTTCTTGACGCTTGCTGGCCTTTCTTGAAATACCAACCACCTCGTCGGCGCCGAGTGCCTTTGCAAAGAGGACTGCAAAGTGGCCGAGACCGCCGACACCGGCGATAGCTACCTTCTTCCTGGGCCGGCTCCAAAGTGCTTCAGCGGCGAATAAACCGTAACGCCACCGCAAAGCATAGGGGCGGCATACTCGGGTGCAAGGCCATCAGGAATCTTTATCACAAAGTGTGATGGGCAACGATGGTATAGAGAATAGCCACCGTATCCCTTTCCACCATTGCGATGTGTTGAAGCATAGGTGTTGACGGTCTTTGTGCAGTAGTTCTCGGAATCGTTGCTGCATTCATTGCACGAACCATCACGGCCCAGACAAGAATCGGACTGAGCGCCAACGCCAACAAGGTCACCGACCTTGATGCCGCCCTCGGCCTTGGAACCAACGCGAACAGCCACACCTACAATTTCGTGGCCGACGACACATGGATAGGGAGTTTGGCCCTGTCCGAGCAGTGAGTATTATAGACTTGGTCGCATAACCCATCTGTAGTGATGTGCGAGTGAATTCGCGAATGGTCTATGGACTTACCCATCCGGAACGAAGCGTGTGCAGATCGGAGCCGCAAATGCCAGAGTTGGTGACTTTGATATCAACGTCGGTCTCTTCCCAGGCCTTGGGCTCATACTCTTGCCAAACCATTTTGCCCTTGGCGGACTCGGCGTCCAGGCCCATCCATCCTTCGAATTTGTAGTCGGTCGACATGATGAGAGTTGTGCTTACTACTGACTGAGATGAAAGAAATGCGTTTTCGTTGGAATGAGAGGTTTTGCGACGACGTTGAATTATGAAAGAAAGTCACAACTGGAGCTGGGAAACATTGCCTACTTATATGCTTCAGGTCAATACCGCCACTGACAGCATTGACTTTGGCAAAACACCCGACTTGAGCCAAACGTCATAGTTCAGCGGATAGCTTCTCGGAGATTGCGACCACCATGGCGGGTAACTTCCCAGCCGTATCGCGCGCGTTTACGCACGTTGTGACTTTCTCGTGGTCGGCCAAAGTGAAGAATCTCCAAGAAATGTGAAATTTGCTCTGCATCTAATCATCTGCAATGAATCGCCCTGGCAATTCTCTTCTCAATTCTCACTTATCGTTGAAGGTGTTTGCTGATACAGCTCGATCATAGACCGTGATTCGGGTGGAGCACGTTTTCGTCTCCCGGAGATAACCATACAATCACAGGGCCAAAGTCCGCCAAAAGCAGCGAAAGACTCCAGTAATATTATTACATCGGATCTTTTGGCGCCTCCAGCTCTCGATTGACTTCCATGGCGTCATGGCTCAGCTAGACCGAGCAGACTAGTTCTAGCGGTGTTGCATCGGTCTTGGCATCATTACTCCGTACGGAAAATCTGACGGCATGCTGGCCCGGGATGTATGCTCTGCACCAGGGTCGATAATCACAAGCTAGAAGGCCGATGGGTCAAACGGGCATCAGGGACTGGCATGAGTTTCTGTGTAGAGGGGTATATCTTGGGGGTTGATACCGCCATCCTCTGTGTTTGAACAACTAGAGCGAATAGAAGAAAGTCGACGTCTCGCGTTCCGAGGTCATTGACAAAGACTGCGTGCGTGTGCATGTCAAGAGCATGAATCCGACAAAAAAAAAAACTGCGCTCAGTGCTGTCCATCACATCAACTCAGTCCATCCCGAGAAACAAACCTTGTTCCCACAAATATAATGAGCTCTAGGGTAGGTAGGTACGCAGACCACTCAGCCCAAATGCGTTGTGCAGATTTCGTGATGCAAATATCCTTCCTTGGATGCTCTCGAATGTCGCGACGCATTGACGGCGCGATCAAGATGAAACGATATGAGGGTGTAGGCGAAAAGTCACGAGTTGGACGGTTGAAAGGGGCGATGGAACAGGAGCTCGCTTGATCTGCCATTGAATCATGGAACTGATGCTTCTCCATAGCAGTTTATAGTTGGAAATCCATTCCTTGGCCATCTGGGGTTTTCCGCAGCCGGGCCTAAATCACAACGTCCTGTCTGCCACCTGCGAAATGGCTGGCAGCATGTGCCTGAGTGTGGTGAGTGTGGCCGATGTGGTCTGTGCAGACGTCCCCTCGCCAATGGGAGCACCCGAATCTTTCCGAGTTAATATGCTGTTCTTTCCATCCCCTGTGGTCGCTTCCCCCGTGCTAGCCCGTGGAGCCGCAAATCCTCCCCCAAAAAAAACCCTCAAAACCACCTGCTTGAGTTTTTCCCTTTCCGCGACTCTCTTCCCCTTCCCAATCCACCACACGTCGAATCCCGGCTTCTGATTCTCCCCCACTCCACTCTGTACCACGTCTTCAAAAAATTTTTTTTTTGAAGAATCGTCAGTCTTCTCTTCGTCACAATGGCTAGCGACGCGAAATCAACTGGCTCGACCAAGGTCGACGCCATTGTCCAGAATGTCAAGGCTGCTGAGCCTCAAAAGCTCTCTGGCCTTGCCCTGTACTCTCGTTTTGCCCTGGCCGGTGCCGTCTGCTGCTCCGTCACCCACGGTGGTCTCACTCCCGTTGATGTGTACGTTGTTTAACTTTCCCGGATACTCTGTGATGGCTCGTCAACTCCCTTGTCCCGAGAGTGTGCGCAAGCTCCTCGAGACCGGCCTGCAGTGCAGTCAAACCACGTGCCCAATTCAAGCAGCTCGCTGATATGAAGTTTTCAAAACAGTGTCAAAACCCGCATCCAGCTCGACCCCAAGACCTACAACCGAGGTTTGCTTGGCGGCTTTCGCCAGGTCGTCCAGACGGAGGGTGCTGGCGCTCTCCTGACTGGAGCCGGCCCTACCTTTGCTGGCTACTTCCTCCAGGGTGCTCTGAAGTTCGGTGGTTACGAGTTCTTCAAGCAGCAGTGGATCAACCTTCTCGGATACGAGTCTGCTTCCCAGAACCGCACTGCTGTCTACCTCGCCTCTTCCGCCACGGCCGAATTTTTCGCTGATATCGCTCTTTGCCCCCTTGAGGCGACCCGCATCCGTCTCGTCTCTGAGCCTACCTACGCCAACGGTCTCATTGGTGGTTTCTCCAAGATGCTCAAGAACGAGGGTATCGGTGCTTTCTACGCCGGTTTCGGTCCCATCCTGTTCAAGCAGTACGTTCCCTGCCCCAGGCGCATCTTGACGTCGCATATACTGACCCGTTACAAGGATCCCCTACACCATGGCCAAGTTCGTCGTCTTCGAGAAGGTTGCCGAGGTTGTCTACCGCACTTACCCCAAGGAGTCTCTCTCTGATGGCATGCAGACCGTTGCCAATCTTGGCTCTGGCCTGATTGCTGGTTTCGCTGCCGCCATTGTTTCCCAACCCGCCGACACCATGCTTTCCAAGATCAACAAAACCAAGGGTGCTCCTGGTGAGGGTATCACCTCTCGTCTCATCAAGATCGCCAAGGAGCTTGGCATTCGTGGTTCTTACACTGGTATTGGTGCTCGTCTCTTCATGGTAGGTACTCTGACTGCTGGCCAGTTCGCTATCTATGGTAAGTCAACAACATCCATCATCAATCCAACCGTTGCCACAAAGCTAACCACGGCGACAGGCGACTTGAAGAAGGCCCTTGGCGCCACTGGCGGCGTTGAGATTGCCAAATAAACGACTTTTTACTTTGTTGCGATGCCCAGAAAGCGATAGAAGGGGACCAAGCTGAAAAGAATGGGGAGGTGCTGAAGAGAAGGGAGTGCAACGCCCGCTGTACGTGGCTGCAGTGGGGAATAGAGCCCAAGCGCTGGGCCTACCCTGGAACGAAGGAGGGAAGGTTTGTCATTCTGTTTCCACAAATCATGAGAAGCGGACTATCTCGTTCCTGGTTTTCGGACTCGTCTTGAATAGACGGAAGGGGACTATAAGATTTAATCATTTTGAGACAGTTGGGATGGATGTTGTCTCCTCGGTTGCTCGGAAGAGTATGTATGGGGTGGCAGATGGGTACCGTTATGCATCAAAGGCTTGTGTATAATAGTCGATTTTCGCGTTTAATAGACGGGAGTTCTTGGCTCTGTCCTTGTACCAGAGCTAGAGCAAGTGTTCACGATGATGTGCACTGTTGGGCAGGTCCGGCCATCAAGCTCAAGTCGCAATCACAGGCAGCACGCGCCAGGTTGGCTCCACCGCCTGCATCTGTCGGGCGAGTGCAGGCAGGCAAGGCAGGAGCGGATGACCAGACATATGACCGGACATATGACCAGACATATGACCAGACACATTTGATCCATGGCCATGTCCGAGTAACTCCTGTTGGAGCATCTTGCATTCACATTCGTCAAACTCTCCACTCGTTAGACTTACGCGTTTGCCTTTTTTTTTCTCATCCGTCGCTCCCTGAACCCTTACTTCGACTTTCGCCTTGAGCTGAACACGTACTTACACCCATTTTCCCACGAGCATCGTCATCCCCTGAGGTTTGGGACATCTTTCCCGTAACCAAAACACACACTGCGCCCGCGGGAGGATTTCTCCGAGTATAACGCACCATCTCCGAAATCCGTCTCTGCCCATGCTTGTGAGTTTCATAGTTCGAGCTTGTCATTTTCTCCTATCCAGGATCTTCAAGCGCCCACCAAGATTGGAAGTGGCACAGCCACGATTTGAGATGTCAAGGCCCATCAAATTCAATGTTCCTGAAGAGTGTCGGAACTTAGTGCTCTTTAGACTTTTGCCTCCCGAGATTCGTCAACGAATATGGGCTACTTATTTGTCAACACCTGGGGTACATTCGTGAAGCTGCAGACCAGCGACGGTAGCTGGAGCTGGACGGAGAGCCATACAACAAGGTCAAATGCAGCGTCAACTGCAGCCATCGGCCGGAAACGACGGGTTCCAGACGAGATTTCTCGGGTGATCATGTCCGATGCTAAGCCAAGGGAAAGATACGATACCTGCTTCATACCAGTCGGGCCTTGCCCGAAAGCAGATGTCTCGCACTACAAGACGCTTCGGAGACAGCTGGCAACATTGTCACGAACCTGCGCCGAGTCGCGCGCTGTGGTCAAGCGATTATGCAATAGACCAGACACATTGAGAGCGAGTGACGGGCAAATAATCTCTTTGGGCAGGTCTTCTGATGTGGTGTATCTGGAATACCTCCCGGCACACCTGTACCAAGGCAACGGAAATCTAGAAACGATACCGGGATGCCCAGGGCTGAAGCACGTAAAGAGACTAGCGGTGCGATTCTCTCACACATGGATCCCTGCCAAGAAATCATGCGCCTGTGACACCTGCAAAAGCTCCCAAGCTCGCGCTCACCCTGGCTTCTGCCCAGCCCATTTGTATCAATTTATGGTCCGGCATCTCCCGAACCTTGAGGAGTTCTTCTTCGTGGACTACTTCATTGTACACAAGAGCAAGTCTGAGCTCGCCGGGGAAGAGGCCTCCGAGGCTCAGTCCAGTTGATCGTAAGCTTCACAGGGACGCATTCGTTTTGTTGAATGGCGGAAATTAATACGTACCAGTCATAGGGCTCGATTCCAAGCTGGCAATAGATTATATCACGAAGCCAACCCAGACGATTGGATTATGACCAAGAAGGTTGGGAAGATTACGAAGTGGCTCCGTAAGAGTTTTGTTCGCTACGCCAAGGAAAGCACCCTCAGCCTGCAAAAGAACCCAGAGGAGGTTCGATTTGCTGTATTAGCCTGCGAATGGGATATTGTACCACCTATACAGCGATACGGACCTGCCTCTCACTCAAATTATGTGCAGCTTAGAGGACCGAGGAGAGAATTTCGTAAACCATCTAGACTCTCGTTGTTCGATGCCGAGGTGGCCACGAAGTCGAGCGAAGAGTGGACCTCGGACGAGGGCACCAAGCAGGAGTTTACTTTCAAACCCCCATTTGCCCCCAACGAGATGGCAAGCAGCAAAACGGGGCCAGATCAGGCCCGGGACACGGGACGTGCATCAACTACAGTTTACAGGCAGGTTGAACGAGGGAGTTTGTACCTGTTGAAGCTGTTTATTGGAAAGGACTGAAGTAAGGAGTGAAGTCTACCGGGGTCTTCGTCGCAACCTACACCAATAAGTACTAGCATGATTAGCGGTCCGTTTGAAATATTCTTGAGATTCAAGAAGAAGCGGAGCATGCGCGAAACGTGCCAGGTGAATAACAATAGCTCTGGGAGCATCTTTATTCGTATAACGTGTTTCTTGCGGGAGTGAGGTTCCGGCCACAATACTAACATTTATGACAATAAATCTAATGCGCGAACTATTACCATGAGGGAAAAACCTCGATAAAAAGGAGAAGCCCTTCGGCTAAATAATAGTACCCACTTTAATTGTATCATCCATTCTTCCACCACTCCAATAGCTCCATACATGGCAGCAAGGTAATGTGATTTTGAGCGCTGTCGTGATCCGCGCAGTGCATCATCTTGTGAGAGGTCATTCATTTAGGGATGCAGCATGGAAATAAGCAAGACATCTCGGCTGCCAAACACGTAGTTCATTTGATGGAGTAAAAAATGAATTTCATCATTGCACGTTGTTGACAAGAAATAATCAAGAGAAAAGTACTGAGTTGCGACATGATTTCGAGGAACCGGAGAGGCGCAAAAACGGTGTTGGTTGCCAAATCTCGGAAACCAACGTCGCAGGGACGGACCCGCAGCTTGCGCAAGTTGCTCAGGGGCCAATCGAGGCACACGGTGCTGCGCCTCCTTTTTCTCGTGGAACAAAACGAGGGGTTTGGATGGCGAGTCCATGCTTGTAGACCACCGGTGCTTCACGAGGCTGTCTGTCTTGCGGAGCGAGAACTCATCAATCGTCTGGTTCAGCGGCGATGAAATGCACCTGGTTGTTGAAAAGAAAAAAAATGAGTTGTCTAGATAGGAAATGAAGTGATTCTTCGACTGAAATGTGGCTCTAATCCCGTCTCTTGCTGCGCTGATCTTGCGGTGGAGGGTGGTTATGAAAAAAAGAAAGTACTGTTCTGGCGATGAAATGAAGTGGTTCTTCAACTGCGAAATATGACTCCAATCCCGTCTCTTCCTGCGCTCTGATCTTGGTTGGGGGAGAGGTACGTGCTGTTGTGCATGTGCGATGCCCCGACGTTCTATTGTAGGGGCCCTCAATAGGTGTCCGGGCCGGGGTTCAGACAACTACCGGAATGAGCAATTTGCCCAAGATGTTTGAGTCCCAGCGAGTTAAATGATGATGATACAGTTTGATACAAGAAGAGAAGAAGAAGAAGAAGAGAATGAAGATGACTGCTTCCCCACCTCTGTGACCATGGCGTTGGTTTACACGTCCATTTGGTGGTCCCGGGCGTGGCCTGCACTGCTGATGGTAGTGGTGACCGTCTTCATGATGGCAATCTTGCCTGAATAGCCATTCAACGGCATGTCTGCCACATATTCACCCTTTTGGATTTCCACATCGTGGCCAAGCGTAGTTGCACTCTGGGTGCCGGTGCTGCTCCGGTTGCCGCCACGCTCGGATGGCTCGCTGACTTGGGCGTAGGCCTTGCCCTGGTTTCTGCCCGGCTGATGAGCGTACAGCCCGCGCGTGTTGGTTACTGTCTTCTTGACAATCTTGGCAATCAGGGCCGCCATGGTGAGCTCAATGTGGAGCTTGATGATGTACACGACCGGTGCGAATTGAACGTAGCTATTTGAACGTGTGAGCGAGGGGGCATGCATGCATGGGTTTGCGCGTCGGTGCCACTCCTGGAGTGAGTTGATGCAAGGACTCACAGGTATGGGTTGTCCATGCTCAACATGCCAAGCAGCGCTGCGTCCAGGCCCGTGGAGAGGACTACAAGAGCAATGTTGAAGTTGAACAGCTGCCAGTACTTGCTCAAACCATGGGAAATCAGCCTGTAGCGGACGAAATACAAGAAGATCCAGTTCAACCCCAGGTCCACGACCAGGAAAAAGGCCTTCTCCGTCTTTTCGAAAATGACGTTGAGGTGCTTCTGCTCGGGGGTGGAACCATGCTTGTACGCGCTGGTCCATATCACGCAGACGGCAAAGTTGACGGCTCCGGTGATTGCCAGGAGCACCAGCTTCATCCACAGTGCCTTGCGCTTGTTGACCATGATCAGGGCGACTCGGTTGGCGATGATTTGGGAGAGTAACTGGGTCTGCGTGGCCCAGAGTACCACTGCGACAAGAAGGGTAAGTTTACGATCGTCGGCCCTGAGGCGGGGGATGATGACATACCCGTGCCAATGTAGAACGAGAGACTGCCGGGGATGATTTGCGTCAGGTACAGATAGGTCACCACAGCAAAGATGAAGTTCACCAGGGCCTCGATCCATATCATGTAGAGGTACAGGTTGTGGTACGTCCGCGATTGAGCAACAATTTTTCGAGTCTGCCGGATGATTTTCATCATGGTGAGGGGGAACACGCCGAGGAAGACCCCGAAGTAGATGGCTGCTAGATCGAACATCATGATGGGCAATCGGTAGGAAAATCAGGGTTTAGAACGAGGAGGGGGTTTGAGAAACCAACAGGATTCGACTTCTTTGCCAAGAGGGGGAGAAACGAAGCAGAACCAACCCCATGATGCTCGATGCGATGGCGGCGCAGACGGGAGTTGAAGAGCGCATGCCGAATCTTTGTATGAAATGGACGAAAATTTGACAGCGCTTCACCAACAGGCCTGATTAGTCTTTGTTCCTTTGCTCCGTGGTGATCTGCATTTCTCCAAGGGTAGGGCCACCGACCGGGCTGGTCCAGATGCGCCGTAGTTGGCCAGCGGCACAGTCCATGTTGGTTGTCCCCCTCTCGAAGCCCCTGCGCGGCCATTGTTCTGCATTCTCTCAAAAGACCCCCCGTCGTCGAAACGAGATTGAGCGAGCCGCCATGCCGGCGACTGGATTGGGTGCCGCCATTGTGGGCCCAGCAGCTCGTGGAGTTTCTCACAGAATGCGCCTTTCGGATCCCCTGCCGCCAACGTTGACCGTGTCGTGGAGTTGGTCCTGGAAATTGCTGTGGCTTGTTAGGGTGTGCATAGCGTGTGTCAAGTTGACTCGCGTTGGTTGCCGCTCCAGACCAACAACCCATCATCCTTCGATTTTTACGTGTCGATGCAAAGACCGACCTTCACGTGAGTTGCGAACGGACCCCACACCGCTGCCCGGAGGCGTTTGCCCAAAACCCACTGCGGTCAAACTTGTTCTGAGAGGGAACTGCCCACCATCGTGACAAGTCGGGTTGGTCTCGTTCGCGTCGTTGTAATCTTCTCATATATATGATGCCCGGCACAGGCATTGTCATTGTGCTACTCGGGATGCTAGCCCACGAGCCCACGTCCTCGGATCATCAGGGCTGCCCGCTCGCAGGCAGATGGACGCAATCATTTCTATAGATCTGCTGCCTACGTAGCAAGCAACCACGTCAAGATGCAGGAGGCCCGCGAATGCCATCCTCCTCACTGACCAACGGCATGTGCGTGTACCACTCTTGCCAGACTTCCTTGGCTCACAGCCAGCGTCCAAGACTGGGCCATCATCACGTCCCGCCTCTCCGTGTGTTGTGTGCCATGTGGTACACCTCTGTGAGAAATGCCAGACTTATCCAAACATTGATGCATCCGTACAGCCATCGCTAACAATGGGCGGCGCAGATGCCTACTGTGCACTGTGTGGAGGGCCATTCAATCCGCAATCGTGGCAACTTGAAGAGAATGATGCCCACGATTCTTCCATGTTCGAGCCCGGGGGCAACATCATGTCCTGGCTCGGCGACGCAAGGGTGGTATGCGAAAATCCAGAGAGCCAGAGCCGAAACAAGTAGGTGAACAGGGACGGACGGTGTGTATCGAGCCATGGTGTGACTGACGCGAATCCAGGGTGTACATATCAGGACTGGCTTCGTTTGACGACAATGGCTTCTTCGATGTTCGAGCTGGCGCTGACCCCAACTTTCCCAAGGAACAAGCCGATTATATCAATACGTAAGCATATGAAATATCGATGCTCGGCTGGGCTCAACCGTCTGCGCAAGCACGCACTCATCCTTGAGTCCATCATCACAGTTACAGTTGGACATCCAGCGACCCGTTCGCGATACCGTTCCATTCAGCCTGCCACAACCTCCTATGCGAAGCAGTGCGTCCGCGTGAATTAGACAAGAAAACATTGTATGAGACTCTCAAGAGTCTGGCTCACACCCAAGGATTTCAAAGTGTGTTGAATATCGACTATGGGGTCGCATCCCGGTTTCAGCAACAGTATTGGGAGTGTTCGCGAGGCTACGAGTATCTCTTGTTCTCGCCCTGGCACATACCACGCCTCCAAGAGTACTACGAGAACTTGCCAAAGCTTACAGGTCACTCGAAAGCAATCCATCGTGCCAGAAATACAGACTCACACGATTTGTTTGGTCTCTTGGCCCCAGAAACAAGGCTTCTGATAATAGATTTCCTTGAAATAACGGACGTCTTGCGGCTACGCACGGCATCAAGCTCTGTGCGTGGTGTGGAACTGAGTAATTCTTTCTGGAGGCTCCGAGTCCAGAGAGATTTACCCTGGCTGTACGACATGCCCACATCGAGTAGCCAGGTGCTCATTGACGCCGTCGACTGGAAACAACTGTACAAGGACATGCACCTTGCCAGCAACCCTCTGCGACACGAAGCGAGATTTTCCGGGCTGGTCAACCGTCGGCGTATCTGGGAGCAGACACTGACGCAAATTGCAGGACCGTATAGACTCCTGCACAAGGCGAAAAGCATGGCAGCCCCAGATCCTGTCACCTTCGACGGCGCGACAGCCACCATATACGCGCGGCTGATTCTGCCAGAACCAACACAGGTCAAGGTCCTCAGGAGAGCTCTAATCGAAGATTTCGCTGAACTGGTTGGGGCAAACCCCGCACTATTGATAGACTGGTCGAATGAAGGTGACCTTCTGGATGTCCAAGTTGCGAACAACCAAATCGTACCCACGAGTGAGACATTCGATCAAGTAAAAATCTCCAATGATAACTGGATCGCTGGTTTTGTCATGACTTCCGAGAAAGACCTGATTGAAGACGATGCGGAGAAACTTGTACGAAGAATAATCGGGCTAGAAATTCTATTCTGCCATCACGAGTCCGTCAAGCTGGGAAAGCAAAACGGAGACAAACGTTTGGTTCACGTGTCGGAGAGTAATTTCGCTGTTGGGTTTCAGGTCGAAGCGTCCGCGACAGATGGACGCCTTTCTAAACTTTGCATCCTTCAGCAGCCTTGTGGCAAAGTGTGTGACGCCCCCAGGATCATGAGCAGCGCGAGGCTCAACCCCGGCGCTGGCAACCTGCTGTGGCGAAACAACTTGCCGCCACCAACACTCTGCGTATCCCCATGCAGCTCCGGGCACTGGAAGTTTGAAATGCAGCCCGACCTGTGTCCGATGGAGGCCCTCTTGTTCGGCACCACAGATGCAGAGTTGGCCGACATGACAGCCATTTCCGCTGATGTACAATTTGGAGGCTTCCGCATTGTGTATGGGCGTCGACCTACCAGGTCCATCGGTCCTCGACTTCAGGCTCTAAAGACATTGGCCATTGACGGCCGAAACGGGGAACGTGTTGTGAGCATCACCCAGACCACGGGCCATCATCCTGGCTTCATACGATTTGTCACCAATAAAAATCGTCAGCTGGTTGTCGGGCACCAGGAAGAGCGACAAGTTACCTGGCCGTCCAACGGTGCTCTCGCCGGAATCTATTGCCTGTGGTCGATGAGACTAGACCAAAAGTCTATTCTCAGTGCCATTGGCTACCTTTACAGTGACAGTCAGGTACATGCTAGGGCCAATTCCCCTCCCACTGGGCAAACGGATGCCAACGGCTTCTTCTGGGAACCCAGCGCCCCCCAGGGTCATCATCTATCGGCGTTCGGCACCGTCTGGGGTCAGTGTGACGAAGGTCGATCTGGAGTGAACCCGGCGAGACGGAGGCCTGGTCCACTGAGTATCATCTCCTTCCTGGATTGCAGTCGCCCCGTCGCCAAGATCAGCAGCACGACGTGTCATGCCACCCGGAAACCACAGCTCACGCTCTGTGGAATCACCTTCCGATATGCTGACAACGGCGAGGAGGTTTCTTTGGGGTCAAATATCTTCCCACCAACGTCGGGCAACACAGGGGGGACCGGAGGTCATCTTTGGTGTTGGTGCGAATACGCACAGAAGGATGGGAGGCTGGAGCAAGAGATGGCAGATACACCGCATTATACACAGGCTGTACAGGAGCCCTCGTGCTTGCAGCTGAGGAGCCTACGGATTTGGCTTGCCAAAGAGGGCGACCTGTTGGCGCTACAGTTCTGCGGGAGCGGAGGTCCAATGCCCATCATGACGGGGTCGCATAAAGAGCTTGGTCAGCCATCGGGAGAGATTTTATTTGCTGGGAGGGGGAGAGGAGGAGACGCAACGGGACTAAAGTTCTTCTTCAACGCAGACAACAGATTTGTGTCTAGGGAGGATTCCGTTGTAGTCGCCGTGCAGGCTATGAGAGCAGCGCAGTAGATGTGTCGCAGCTGAGATGCATCCGGCATTGTGCGGTGAGCAGTTCTGTAGAGCTCCCTCCTTGTATAAACATGTATAAATATATGTAAATAACTTCTAATGAAGAATGCATGCTCATTACCTTGATTACTATATTCATTCGTGCTAGTCCGTCCCCGCTGCTTTGCTCAAAGTGAGGCTCAGGTCGCGAGGGTCTCCCTTCCATACATAAGGCGGCGGCTGCTGCTGCTGCTGCTGCTGCTGGTCAAATCGCGGCGGTTCCTTGTGCGGCAACTCACTCTGCGCGGCGAAGCTCCGAAACTCATTGGCAAGCACCTCCATGTTTCTAGTCTTGGCCCCATCCTGGTCCATGTCGAGATCGATGGGGTACAGGCTGCTATATGTCTCGTTCCGGTCGAGCTCTTCCACCGTCGTGCGGGCACTCTCAATCAAGCCAGATGACCATCCTGGCCGGTCAAACACGCTGATGCGCTCCCCGAAGCTCATAAAGGCTTTTGCGATGCCACTGATCCCGCGGCACCACGGGCTGACGGCGAGATAGCCGTGCGTGGAGAGCAGGAAATAAAACTGGGCGTCCGACGCGGTGCTGTCACGAAACACCTCGTTCACGAGATAGAGGTAGCCGGGCGTGACCAGCATGGTCAGGTTCGTCGCCTCGAGCGTTTTTCGAAACTGGTACACCAGGTGCTTGAGTTGCCTGACCGAGGCGTTGTAGGCCGCCGCGGGCGTGTTGTCGTGCGATGAAAAGTTTCGCAAATTGCCGTTACCACCACTGCGTGTCAGAAACGGCCGCCAGACGTCCATAATGGCCGTCTGATACCAGATGCTGAACAACAACAACCCCGCCCACTTCGTCAGTATTCGTCAGTAACAATGGATGAATTTTGGGCAAGGGGGGGGCAAATGACGTTGTCAAACCTACTGCAGCATTAGCACATGGTGAGCGCATGACTCGCTCCTCCTACAGCTTTCTGGGAGATGTCTGGACCATTCCAGCAATTTCATGTACACGCTTTCGGCTTCGTCCAACGTGGAATGCAAAAAGGCCGTGTATGCGTCATGGAAATACCCGTGGACGATGCGCCAGAACTTGGCTACCCAGGTAAAAGTATTCCCCATGTAGTGGGCCATATTTGAGCCTTGCTCGTCTCCCGGGATGGGCAGAGAAGGCGCGTTGCCTATCTGATGCTGCCTCCGGAAATACAGACAATGTAAACTATGCACAGCAAGTTAGTTGGTATAAAATTGTATATCCCGGCTCATGACTAGGTGGTCAACGCTCACGTTTGCCATGCGAACGTGCCCCAAGCAACGTAGGATGCCGCAGAGGCCATGTCCTGGTCCTCAAAATAGATGGCCACTGTCTCTTCATATTGACGATCAAAGAGGCCAAGTTGGCGGCCAATCTCGGCGCTTGCATCCAGATACATCAATCCAACTCGATCGGTCCCGTGTTGGTTACACGTCATGGCCAAGAGTATTGCTGCTGACACAGTACAAAGGTCCGCATGCTCCTGACTCGCCTGCCAGCGGAGTTTGGCTTCGTCAAGAAAAATGGGAGAAAGCCGTTTCGCCTCCGGATCGAACTGGGCGTAGGTGGACTAGATGATGCTGTGAGCGGAGGAAGCATGGCCGACGGGGTCGAGGCGAGGAACGTGAAGGCGAGGCGGTTTTACATACGCAGGACCAGGCAAGGAGGGAGCTGACGAGCAGCTCGGAGCAAAAGCGTCCTCGGCCATTGATCAGATCTCTCAGGAACAAGTCGGGATCGAACAGAGCCAAGAGAGGATGTTCATTGCCAAGATAGAACGATATGGTCTTGGCCGCGAACGAGTTTGAGATGGACACAGTTGTCCACTGACGAATGCTGAGGCTCTGCAAGCGGGAGTCCACGTAGTGAATGGGCTCGGCTGGCGGTCTCGACACCCTGGTTGACTCGGTGCCCGGATCCTGGGGATCAAACCTTGTCGGCCGCGCGCCGGAAGCCCGCAGCCGTTTGCGCATCGTGAGCATCGCGGGTGAAGGCTTGTTCACATCGATGAGGCGAAAATCAAGATCCGCCACGCCCAAGGGCTCCAGGCCTACAAAGGTGTTCGGATAGCGGAAGTTCAGGTCCAGCTGAAGTGGCGGATGAGCAGGCACCAAGCCCGCATGCAGCTCACTCAGGTGTGTCGTCTGCGATTCGGTGCCTCGGAGATGTTTCAACAGTGCCACGACGGTGTCGGGAGATGCCGTCCTCAACAACTCCAGCACTCGGCCGTGGTCTTGTGCCAAGCTCCGCAACTCGGTCATCTCGACGCGTCGTGTCGTTCGGTAGATACATTGCTGGCGGCGGTCGACACAGACGGAGCACTTTGGTTTGGCGCCATCGCACTACGGATGAGAGATTCAGATGAAAATGCGCCCAACGGTTTGCAGGTGCCCCGAGGTAAGGGGGCGCACAACGAACCTTTACTTTTCTGCGTCGACAGCTATCACATGCAACTATTGTGAGGGTAACCTTGGAGGACGTGGACGAGGAGGTGGCGGGAGGGGAGGAGCCAGGGCCAGAGCCGGAGCCAGAGCCAGAGCCAGAGCCAGAGCCGGAGCCTGAGGGCGATGACTTTGTCGTCTCCATCTTGATCGCGTCTTGGAATCGGGGTGGAGGACATGTGTCGTGGCCTCTGGCGGCCGGCGGCCAGCTGGTCGGATCACGATGACACTGCATACGTACGTACGTACACGTCGCGGCTTGCGAGGGTTCGGGGCAGGAGCATATCGGCGGAAACGGACGGCCGAAGATGTTGGCGCGGTGGGGGATCAACCAGACCCAATCAGCTTGGCGTAGAAAACGGGCAAAACCACCATCTGAAAGACGCCAACGGACCCAGCCTCACCACCCCCCATTCTCATCCACCCAAACGCCACATGTTCTTGTTCTGATCCACAACCATGTACCATGCGGCCATTGCGCATTCTCACGCCCAGTTACTGGCGCGTCCTCAAACAACGGCGAAGGGGGGCGGCGTTGATGCCACGTACGATTACGGATAGGCGCGATTCAGGGAATTGTCGTTGTAGTTTTTCCCGTTTCTCCGTGGGGGTCAATGCTGTACGCCCGCCCACAAGTAGCCTCCGGGAATCGTTGTTCCAATCTGGCGATGCCGATTTGTCAGATGGCTTATGCATCCCAGTACGGCGGATTACTCGTCCTGTGGACTCTTCTCCTCAGCCAATGAAACAACATCCTGACGGACGCAGTGCGGGGCTTCTGACGCCTCCTTGGAACGGACCATCGAGATGGAAGAAAAATGACAGCAACGTGGCGACAGAATCAACAACGTTGGCGGCGTTTCCCATCGAGCAGAGACGACATCTCAAACTGGTCTCTCTGTCAACTACACGCTCGACATTTGCGATTAACGGGTGAGCTAGCCAACTTTGTTCCTCCACGCAACAACAACAACAACAACAACAACAAGCAGACCACCCAAGCGCCCTCGACCGGGAGCTCTTCCTGCAAGAATGAGCATAATGCGGCCGCAAGTGGCGATGCCATGACCGATTGTGAGAGTCCGACCAGTGTCTTTTCCAAAGCTACCAACATCATCAGAGTCTCGACAGAGGTTGAATGCTCCGTCTTCCTGGATGCTACAATGGGGGGTTATCGGTCGCCTTCGCAGACCAATGCCTGATTCGACGACCAAAAATCCACAAGTAGTAGCGATGAAAGCTCGTATCACGCCACCACCAAGGAGCCTTGGCAGTTCTGCGCTGTACTCGGGGTTTTCGCCTCGGAAACATCTGACGTCGACGGAGATGAGTCGAAGAAACTTGCCACAGCTCTACCACGGAAAATTCTCATCGAAACTGCCAAAGAGATATCTGGAAGGGGAAGAGTTTCAACTTTGGCGCAGATGGCGTGCTTCAAGTCTCGGATTCCTCTGAAGACGATGGGAACTCATCCTCGCCCGACTGTGTTTGAGGTGGATTTGGGACTCGTTGAAAACGGCGAGAAAACAGCTCATGTCAGCACACGGGGCAAATTTCCGAAGAAGCCGTGGGGCTCCCCATCGCGAAGGAAGTATACTCTCGAAAGCCCTCCCTTGAGTTCGAGGCTTGGCGTTCACGCCGGCTTGAGGTGCGAGGAAAGATTGATGGCATGCTGGCGGGTTTCATCTATACCAACATTCCAACACGGAGCTTCACTGTCGAAAGTGAACTCAGCTACTTGAGGGCCTTTGACATTCTCACCATGGCTGCGGTCCTACGGGCCAACGACATGCAAGCTGACAAAGCCAAGTCTGATATCTTGGGATGTTGTCATGGATGACACGAGACAATATGGCGAAAAGAAGCTTTCGCGCAACACTCAATTAGATCGTCTCCTCGAGGAGGTGACAGAAAGTGTCTTTGCTGGCTACACTTTTCAACTTCTGTCCGTCGCACAAACAGCCACGGACAGAGCCGAATCGACTACTCGTGACCTAATAGCCAGCCAACAATTGCTTCCCTCTGCAAACCATCGTCAAACATGTCCACACTCCACATGCAAATGGGGGTTCCGTTCAGCGTGGCAAGTAGAGAATGTCGTCAATTTCACCGCTCGAGATACTGGGAAAGGCACCAACCCCGAATTTCTTTAGCGCGGGCTCTCTCGGCCTTTCAGCCAGGAAGACTCTTCAACACTGGGTACGGGTCTTGGCAAATCGTGTCGCAGCTACGTGGAGAAGTCCCGATCCACAGCCGAATCGGCGCGGGCACAACAGTATCAGTCATTCTTCCGCTGGAACATGTTGCGCAGTCACCGGAAAAGGCCCTTTTGGGTTCACGTGATGATCAAGTGTCTTAGGACCAAGTGCGCGACCTGAAAGGGCTGCGCGTTGGGATGTCGCTGTCTTACTACGGCGACGACGATCGAATGTCCGACTGGCAGAAATGTGTACCAGAATTCTGGTACGACGCACTACCAAGTGTATCTGAGGATATTCAGGCTCTTGCAAACAGTCCCAACGTACTATCGTGTCCCAACGCACTGTTAGGCTACCGCCAGTCGAAACTGTTTGAATTGGCAGGTTGTGCTGCCGCTTTGAATTCATCGGTCAGCCGTAAGCTGCAAGCCTCTCTCATTATTGCCTCTTGCTGTCCTGTATTTCGCGAACTTGTCTGATTCTCTTATACTGGGCCAAGAAAACTGGCTAGGGCGTTGCTACTTGCAAATACACGATGGATGAGCGTCTCTGAATCCCCAACAGAGCTCGTTCACCATGACGAACACTTGCAGACGAGAGCCGTCCTACCCGGGCGATGGCAGATCGAGTTTACCTCGACGTGATCCTCTACAAGGGGCTGCAGAACGGCGCGACTCAAACGGTCTTTGGATCACTGATCTTTTTCAACAACCTCATTTGAAGGGCTTTCTTGCAACAAGCGCATGAATCTTTGCTGCAACGAGATGAGTATCAAAAGCATGGTGGTTGATAAGGCTGTCGTTAAGGAGCAGTTGGAAGAATTCTCCTTCATTCGCCCCTACATGACGACGGTGCTTTTCAACAAATACCGTCAGAGTTCACTAGCAATGAACCACAATCTTGACTCCACCCGTGGAGTGACATCTGATCATGTTTCGTTCCAACTTTATTCCTTGTTGGAGTAAACAGACACAACCGTTAGCCGGAGGTACCAGTTCCGGCTGGGAAGGAAAACGTTTGTGCCCAATCTGAAGTGCTTTCAGAGACAACAGGGGTGGGTTCCTTGTTGTTCTCAGTGTTCACTGTCTACTCTGTACGGACTACGGAGTAGACCTCGCACCTCAGCTGTGTGACACAAAAACACGGAGACGAAAGGCCGCGATGACCTATCACGTCCAACCAAGTATGACACTCACATGACGGGAACAACGGAACCCAGACCCGGTGCAGAAAGAGACCTCATCACCCCGACAAGGGTGCAACGCCTCGCAGTCCCAGTCCCCTGTCCCAGTCCCACAAGGCTGCGATTTCGAAATCCTGTTCTCCGTATTATGGCGTGTTTCAATCGTTCTTTTGGGCGCAGCTGCCCGAAAAGGGGGGCGGGTGTCGATGCCGCGACGTCCGGTTCACGTCGACTGACGCACAACGGACTATTTATTTGGTCTCTGCGTCGGATCATTCCACCCGGCATGCGGCCCCTGCTGAATGATGTGAGGCTCGATGCAAGTTCCACGCGAGCTCGCATCGACGTGCTTCCACACTTTATTTCCCATCAGGCCACACGAATGCTTTGAAATGTTTCTGAATAATCGCACAATATATCGAGGTGGGATTTCTGGGCTTGGTATAGACAAGATGATGAGCATTGTTCTCTTCTTTTCTCATGATTCACATACATGCATCTCTTCGTCGTCAAACGAAGTGGCATTCACGTCCAACGTTTGACGCTCATCTTGATACACATAACCAACAAAATGTCTCGAGACTCGACCTCATCTGCTATGGCTCAGCTTGAATCGACGGTTGGCGACGGCGCCAGGTGCTCTTGCATCTCTATGCATGACGACGCATCATCTGGATATCACTCAAGGTACGCATTACGAGGGATTCTCCGGGATAGTAGAGACCGAATGAGAGGGGCTGACTGGGCACTTACGGCGCTACATCATGAAGTGGCGAGAAGGAGAATCTACGGAACATACCCCCGTCGGCCCAGACGATGCTCAATCAATACATATATGAGACTCGACCGGAACGTCTGCCTGTCAATGAGAGACTGCAGCAGCATCGGTGTGAGTGGCGCAAGGCTTCGGGAAGACGGGGCTGAAGTAACATGAATCCATTTCTCAACATTTGTTCTTTCGCAATGTCAGTACGTGCGCCAAATGGAGTGTTCAAGAGCGGGGGATCTTGGCCAGCCCTCCCCTCCCTCCCCCAAAAGCTAGCGGGCAGCAGGAGCTTAGAGCGGCGCTGCTGTTGTTGTCTTCTTGAAAAAAGTCCTGTATGAGCGCCCCGACTTGATTGACAGAGGCCGATTTCTACAGAAAATAACAAAAGTTGCAATGTGCTCCGCGTCTGGCCGCCCTGGCGGGTGGTATTGGGACAAAACATGCGCTCTTATGCCATTGTCACGGAGCGGAATCATCTCACTGACTGCGAGAGTTGTCCTAGGCACGTCCGCTGCCGCCTTCCACATCCCCAACCTGGTCTGGCAGAGCCAGTGCATCGTGAACACTGATCGTGTGATTCCTAATCACTCTGTTTTTTTTTTCGGTGTCAACCGTTGCCTCCCAGGTACCTGAGCGGGAGGAAAAGCAAGAAAGACCAATATCCATCCACCTCTAGCGCCAAGCGCCCAGCGTTGTTGAATATGCTTGGTAGTTCATCAAATGCGCAAGTTGGGTTGTCCGTCGCATCTGGACGCTCGCGGAAGACCTTTCAAATCACCTGAAATATAGCTCCCGTCATGTTTGAGACACAAATGATTCGTGCTTGCTAGAATGGCAAAATGGTTTCAAGGTTTGCATACCGGGCTGTGATAGTCCTTGCTCCAGATGACTGCTCGAAAGACCCGAGAACAATCCGATGTGCTCGAGTAAAGTTCGCCTCGTCAATGAAATCATCCAGACAACTCGCCCGACTGCACCGACGACGTTGGGTCGTCAATGAGATGGGGTCCATCTTCAGTGGCAAGAGTGCGGAGATGGGTCCAGGCGGGGGCCGTCCCCTCTTTGGGGCTCCAGCTGCCTGGCCAATCATCGTCCTTCTGGTAGGCCCATGGTCCAGTAGCAGTGACATCACATGATTTCACCCCCATCGGACTCGTGAAAGCGATACCATGACTACAGCCCATTCACGAGTCGCCTTATCCCCGATGTCCCCAACGACTTTCTCGGTCGCCGTCCGGGCCTAGCAACGACAAGTGATCCGCCGTGCCGTACCAGAATCACGAAATGACAAAGAACCAAAAAACTAGTCGCCTAGGGGCACTCAGTCGCCTGCAGGAAAGGAAGCTGCAAGATCGCACGCAGGCTCTCTTTGGGGATTCGCCCCCACCCCGACGATATCCTGCCCCATACCCCGAAGGCGAGATTATCTATCACTGCAACGATCGCTATGTCGTGCGACACGGCGATACCATCACGAAATACACAACGTTTCCTGATGGCATGGGCGCGAACGACGATCCCAACGAGGCGCTAGCGCTGCACTTTATTGATACGCATACCACAATTCCGGTACCTGAAGTCATCAGTAGCGATTGGGACCGCATCACCATGAAATATATCGAGGGTCAGACACTGCAGCAGGCGTGGCCGGTGCTTACGCCCGACCAGCGCTCCAACATCCTGGCCCAGCTCAGCGACTACATCGCACAGGTGCGTGCCCTTCGCGGCATCTACCTTGGCCGCCTTGACGGCCAGGGCGTTGTGGTTCCAAGCATCATTACGCGCTCGGGCGGACCGTTCAGCACCCTGACTGAATTCCATGACTGGCTTGTTAAGCCGCCGAAACGGCTGCAGTCGCAGTCAATGTATTGGCACCAGATCACGACCCAGCTCGGCGCCGACTATCCTATTGTCTTTACGCATGGAGATATTGCCTCACGAAATATAATAATATCTGAAGGTCGCATTGTTGCTCTTCTAGACTGGGAATATGCGGGGTGGTACCCAGAGTATTGGGAATATGTTTTCACGTTACGGGGAATGGACAATATTGACTGGGAGACACTAGGCCAACAACTCCCGTCTCTCTTTGCTCAACGCTACGATCTCGAATATATCCTTGTGCAATTCATCCTTGGGCTTTCCTGATAATGACAATCAACCCAACATTGATCAACCAACCGCTCCGTCCAACAAATTGTCCATAAGTTCCCCTGCGACGGACTCGTACCACTCTTGTGTCTGTAACCCACAGTTCGCAATCTCCTGCAGACCCTGAAGCAAAAAATTCTGGCAATTCCAGCCGCTGTCGTGTTCTCGGCCCTGCACCGGAGTGGCGGCAACAATGTTCACCGGCATCATCTCTTCGCCCTTACATACCCGGACAGCCCCCGCGTTAACATGGCTGAGGTAGTTGATGCTCATAGACCAATCCACCCGGCTGTGGATTTGGTCAAGTGCCCAGGGGCTTGCGTCAGTGTCACGTTGTGCGTGGACAGTCTCGTGGAAGTTTGGGTTTTCAGGCGATGTAAAGTAAATGAGAACATGGCGTTTATAATACATGTCAGGCCGTCCTCGAAACACAAACAGCGTCAGATATATTGTCGAATAGTTGTCGCCTGTGTCGTGGGGGTTTCCCGTCTTGTTGCTGTCCTTCCGACTTGATTTCCCGCTAGAGCCTTGTCTTCTCTTGTGGCTAGATTTGCTGGAGAACATGACGGATGACAGCCGCGTCAAATGAATGCAGGAACGACTTTTAAAGAATGAGTTGTCGTGCTGGGGAGAAAGAAGGCGCAAACATCATGGGCTTATATAGCTTTTTTTGCCGCCCGGACGCATAGCTGGAGCTGAAAAAGGGAACGACCTCTCTGGTTCAAGTTGTTATTCGGGGATCAAGTTAGAAACAAAAAAGCAGGAACCAATTGGAAGAGAAAATGCCGCCTCGCGCCACCCATGGCACTCACGGCCGTGACCAAAACCAGCAGCTATTAATGAACATGAGGTCCTTGCCACGCCCTCGCTTCAGCTTGGCTTTATTCCCACTTGATTTTAGCCGCTGAAGGCGCAGTTGGACGGTGAATCTCCAAGTCAGCCCTCCGCCAAACATCCCGAGGCCCCTCGCACTCCCTGGCAACAAAGATGGTTGGAATTACAGGCCTTGTCTTGCCTCCCCTGCATTGGTGGCCACCAGTACGGACGCAGTACATTGTACTCATCTATTCAGCGAATAATGTTGACCGTCTTGTCCTTTCCGTCTCCTCCCTTTCTAGGAATGCAATTTCTCCACCACCTCCATTGCAGCAAGCGCACAGCCCGCCTCGTTCCGAACATCTGCCTCTAATTTGTCCGTGTCCCTTATACGCGCGAATCTCTGCTTCCACAGATTCCAGCGCTCCGGGCAATAACCATCTGTTCCTTTCGTCTTCCTGTGTAACTTGACCGCTTCCTTCTTGTCGAGTCTCCAGAGTGGACCGGCCGTGGCACCAACGACCTCCTCGTCTCGTCCATACAGACGATTGCCCGCGAAGATGATCCATGCCGCGGCGCTCTTCACCTTGTAGGAGATGTCTTCTACCGCGGCCGGATCCTCGTTGATCTCATCTGGAGCACCTCTGACTGGCGTCATGGAGCCTTCGAGCGCTTCGACCAGGGTCCACAGCGCCCACGAGGACCATGCGTCCACCTTGATGAGTCCCAGACCTGCCACTCTCGCGGCGTGAGTTTGCAGGTTCACGAACCGCTGTCTCCTTTCCTCCTCATTTGGTGCTCTGGGGTCTGCGCGCAAAGGAGCCCTGGTCAGCAACGGTGGACGCGTGCGAGTTGGCGAGAAGGGGGAGCGTTACCATTGTCGATGGCCTCGCGATAGGTGGCGCCAAAGAAGGGCAAGTCCTGCCACAGCTCCACGGTGCTCCCGGCACCCCAAGAGTCGCCGAGTCTCACGGATTTGGTTGGGAGATGGTGCAGCGCTTGAAGCGTGCTTGCCAGTCTCTCGGCCTCGGGGCTGTTGTATGGGACCTGGCGCGACAAGTCATGGATCAAGTCCCAGAACCACCACAGGAATCCATCTGCGCCATGGGCTTCTACGTAGTTGTCACGGAACAGGGCGTCAAGTGCCGCGGCGGCTTCGCCAGGTGTCTTTGCACCGTCGACGGGCAGAGCCGAATTGAGTATCTCGATGACCCGCGGCGCGAAGTCGGGCGCACCTGGGTCTTCCAAGCGAAGTTGAACGGGCGGCATGGCAATTGCGAGAATGAATGGTGAGGAGCAATCCGACTGGGCCTCATTAGAGCAGAGGGTAGATGTTAATAGTCATGATTGTGCGACGCACTTTGGGGAAGTCAACACATGACATGTACGTTGTTGTCATCACGTGTTGTCAGCAGCGGTGGCACACGGACGCTCATCGTTGCCAACCACGGACGGCAACACCACGGACGGCAACACCACGGACGGCAACACCACGGACGGCAACACCGCGGACGGCAACACCACGGCCGTTGCCCGAATGCGGGTGACACAGTAAGCCAAGGGACCGAAGTCTCCGAGCGAGGCACCAATCGCGATCAAAAAGGCCCGTCGGGTGCTCATCCGCGTTACAAGTGTGTCGTGCTGCACCACCCACAGCCCATCACTCACCTCCGGGACGATGCTTTTGTTCAAGACATGAGATGCTCGTCTTACTCAGAATCGTCACAATCTGGCCTTCGATCGGCCTTGCATGTGGATTCGGCTGACTGTCCAACATGCCTCGATCAACTAGTTTCGTCCGACGGGAGCAATCACAGCCAAGTCAGATGTCATGATCAGCGCCCTCGAGGCCCCCGGGCTGCCGTTGCGAGAAGTCATGCCTCTTCCCAAACGGAGGCCCCAAACGGAGGCTGGGGAGCCTCATCCTCAAAGGATGGACAGATATAAAAGAGTGTAGCCTCGAACACATCTGTTCACTTGAATAGTTCCTTACCTCGCAATCCTGTCCCTTGTTCAATCTCACACACTGGTACACACGTACTTTCCAACAGTCTCATATTTCCACGACACAAAATGGTTGCCTTCAGTCACGTCCTCACCGTGCTCGCGGCCACTGTTGCCCTGGCGAGTCCCGCGCCCGTGAGCCACGCAGCAGGCTTCTCGCTTGAAGCTCGTGCCGGTCAGGTAAAAGATGCACCGTCCACGTCGCAACCACCCTTTTGAGTCTTCCCGCCATCGGACTAACCCCCTGACCTAGATGTATATCTGCAGAGCAGGCATGAACAACGACGGCGTAGAGTATGGCGTAGTGAGCTACGACAGGGCAGTTGGCTACTTCCGCGACGCCAAAACCAACACCGGCGCAAGTGGATATCCCAAGCCATTCGACAACAGGGGCAATGTCATGAAGTTCGCCTCAGGCTGCAAGACGGACGTCTGGGAGCTTCCCTTGTTGGCCAGCGGCAAGCCGTACGACTACAAGAAGAAAAAGGGCGACGACAACAAGCCCGGTCCTATCCGGGTGTACTACACCAAGAATCTGAAGTTCTGCGCCATTGGTGCCAAGGAGAGACCTGATGGTACGGGAAACCCTCACAACTGCCAACTGAAAAAGTAAGGGCGAGTCTCAAGAGGATAAATACGGAGTGCGCGTCGTGAGGTTTAGATTTCTGCAGACCTACATGTGTCCAGGCAGCTTACTACACATGGTAGGAATGAGTCAAGTCAAAGGTAACACCGTGCTGTACAGGGAGACCGGCGGTTGAGCCTGCCTGCGTGAAGATGAAATATAACACAGTGCCTCTCGACTAGACGCAATTTCCTGAGAGCCGTGATCGCGGGACAACTCCTTGTTGCAGTGACATGGTGCACCGATGCCAGTTCTTCTCAAGATGAAAGTCGTAGATGTTGTGCTGGCGACTGTCCACCGTGCACCACGACACCTCTGACGGGAAACGACGAGAATTTGAAACATGCGTTTGCTGATCAGAAGATTGCTGCTTGGACGATTGGGGGGGGCCGGGATCCGGAGATTGTATCTTGGAGTCCGTATCAGAATGACCGCACGGAAGATGGAAGCTTTACTTGGATCTCAACACGGTATGAGAGTTTCTTGGCGAATACTGGTGCTATGTTGCGAATCATTGTGGCTTCGACTTGAAAATAGGACGGCATCGTCCAGGTACATGTCTGGTTCTTGCGGCAGCTATATTCCATGATTAGGAAGACGGAAATCCCAAGTCAGAGGAACGAGTACGACTTGTTTGTGGGAGAATCATGGAGAAACAAGAGGTTCTCGTGCGGTATGAAAACGGTACTCTCGCGACGGATTGTCTTGCTTTGAATTTAGATGATTGTTAGGAGATGGATAAATTTGATTGACCTTGACTGATTTTAAGTAGACGCTAACGTCATTCCATGGCACACGTCCCAAAAGATACACCGGCACGGGCAGAGGCACAAAGTAAATGCGTAGTCAACTGTTGGATAGCAACCGGTCTTTGTGCACCAACTGTTACAGAGGATCACTTACACTCGACACGAACACGCTGCCACGAATCGGATATCGGGAATTCAGTGTATAACGATACTGCTAATGGTGACTACGGCAGTCGCAGCTCCCAGCTTCCACCCGGCAAAACAAGGACCACCCCCCCGCTAATTGCGAAAGATTCAACATGTCCGATGTTGCTACTCGAGATACGGTACCAGCGGACCCGGCCTCGAACAGATTCTCATTCGTATCCCACTAGTTGCCGCACTCGGTAGCCACGCCATGCCGGGTGGTCCGCTTGCCAAACTATTCCCCGTCCAGGCCAAACACACCTTCGACGCCGTCCACAACCTCAGATGCCGTGTCCTGGAATTGGTCCACAATAGTGTCACTCTTCTCGGAGCCCTTGTCATCGCGAGCAATGGCCCTCTTTTCATCCTAGAATAGGGGTTAGTCATAGTTCACGCAACTTTGCCTCGTCGGAAACATGTCCAGCACGTACCAGGCCAACCACACTTTCAACGCCATCCAGAACATCAGATGCCGAGTCCTGGAATTGGTCCACAATAGTGTCACTCTTCTCGGAGTCCTTGTTATCGCGAGCAATGGCCCTCTTTTCATCCTAGAATAGGGGTGAGTAAGAGTTTACGCAACTTTGACTCGTCGTGTTCAGCACGTACCAGGCCAACCACACTTTCGGCCCCGTCCAGAACGTCACCTGCCGTATCCTGAAATTGGTCCACAATGGCACCACTCTTCTCAGAGTCCTTGCTATCGCGAGCAATGGCCCTCATATTACCCTAGAAAAGGGGTGAGTTGGTAAGTAACTTTGCTGTGTCAGAAACATGTTCAGCACGTACAGAAGTCGGAGCGGCCATGGCAATGGCACCGCACAGCAAGAGTAAACCACTGAACTTCATTGCGGAGGATGGAGAGATTCGACGTTTGGTGTTGGGAGACTTTCAAGTTTTTGTTCAAAAAGAGTAAGAGAGATTGGTTGATAGCGGAAGATGGCGAAGTGACTGATGGAAGGAATCAGAGCTGAACATGGAGGAGATTCTCTGGGTTTAAATATAAATCCATGATGGCGTTGATGGGTTGAGAAATACGCTGCTGTCAGTTCATAGAGTCGTTCTACATGTTTCCGCGATCCAGTCCGTGGATAGAGCACCGAGTTCAGACATGGAGACAACATGAGAACTACGTGATATGGACTCCCCGTGCTTGATGCATACTGCATACCGGCAGGATCCTGCGGCTGTCCAATCGCGCATGTCGCTCCCTGAGGAACAATAGCATCAGAACGGTTGGCACACGGATACAACCTTTGGCCTTGGAATGCCATGTTGACCAAAATTCCTTACCGCCTGGCATGTCGAGACTTGTACGTCCCACTCTGGCGGCTCGGGACGACCCATCCGGTGTCTGACCCAGCCAAGTGTCTGACACCCAGCCGTGTCCAACACCCCCTTTGGATGTATATCGGCCAGGACAAGGCAAATGGTCGGCTTGCTCGATCGTGGTTTCCCAAAGAGACGTCATGTTGTCATGTTGTCATCATCAAGAACGCAGTGTCGTCCGTACCAGTGGCCGTCATCCTGGTCCGTTGACGAGCCGACGACTTGCGCGGCTGGCAAGAAACCGTCAATAGCATACTTTGCCCGAGTCGGCCCAAGCCTGGACCCATCATGTGTTGGACCAAGGTATCGAAGCAACGCCGTCTCTGGCCAAGGTGCCGAATATGCTGAAAAGGACCGTCGGGCCCCAACACCATGGACTTGTCTGCGCTGCAGTGCATAGCCGACTCCTACTAATAAGCAGCTAGGCTAAATGGCCAAAAACGGAGTGCGCACCCTCAACAGTAGCTGCGATAAACGAACATATATTGCTTAACACCTCGGTTGCACCTGAAGGAGGTTTGGCAAAACGCTGCTACATTGGAAAATGGAAAAACCCCGCAAAATTACTTTGGGCTGCTTACTCATGAAATAATCAACTCATACACTTGTAAGGTTATAAAGTTATAAAAGAATAAATTTAACTACAACAGGAGAGCAGGAATAATAAGGATACTAGTATGCTTTTTCTTGGAATAAATAAGTCTATGCTCTATGCTCCTATTTTACTAAAAATTAGTAAATTAGTAATAAGAAAAGTGAGTAGTAAGAAAAACTGCCTTTCCTAGTAGATTCCTCGTAAAAAATTAATTAGTAAAAAAGGTAATTAATAAGAAAACAATTGATTTCTAAACTATATTTTATAAGAAAAAAGCTAAAGAATTATTAAAAAAATCACTTTTCATAGTAAATTTCTAGTAAGAAAACTAATTATTCTTAGTAAATTACTACTAAAGAAGCGATTAATAAGAAAAGCTACTTTTCCTAAGAAATTAATAGTAAGAAAAGTATTACTAGGCTATAAAACCTGTTAAGCATTATATGCTTGCTTATTGCAGCTACTATAAGGGCTACGCATCCCGTTTTAAGTGTATTAAACCTAGCTGTTTATTAAAACCTAAGAGCTATTCAAGAATCTAATAAGAGTTTAAATTGAGAGGAAAATAAGAAAATAAGAGAAAGTTTTAAGGAACTCAGAAAAAGTAAGACAAAAAGGGAAAAGAAAGACTAGATATAAGGCTAGATATTTAGAAAATATATTAAAAAAAGAGATCTTTAATATTTAGGTATTTTTACCTTAGAATTTAGAGGGCTGTTATTTGTTATTAGTTTCCTTTTATATAACTATAGCTATATAAAGGTAATATTACTATAGGGATACCTATTTAAAATGGAAATTTATTAAGGCTTATTTTCCCTAATATAGTCAAGTAAGTAGTTTTTTATAAGTTTTTTTTATATATTTATAACTTATAAAACCTTTAATAAAGTTTAAGTATAAAAAGTAAATTTTAGTAAGAAAATCCTAGTATAAAAAGTACTAGTATAAAAAGTCTTAGTATAAAAAGTAATTTTTACTAGTAAATAACTAGTATAAAGAGTAATAAATAATACTAATTCTTAAATAATTTGTAACTTATAAAAACCCTAAAAAAGATTACTAGTATAAAAAGTAATTAATAAAAATAAATAATATTAATTATTAAATAATTTATAACTTATAAAAACCTTAAAAAAAGTTACTAGTATAAAGAGTAACTTTTACTAAGAAAATCCAAGTATAAAAAGTACTAGTATAAAAAGTAAATTTTATAAGTAAATAACTAGTATAAAACTTAGTTAATAAAAATAAATAATATTAATTATTAAATAATTTATAACTTATAAAAACCTTAAAAAAAGTTACTAGTATAAAAAGGAAATTTTACTAAGAAAATCCTAGTATAAAAAGTACTAGTATAAAAAGTAACTTTTACTAGTAAATTATTAGTATAAAAAGTAATAAAATATACTAATTTTAAAATAAAATATAATATATAAAAACTTAAAAAAAAACTACTAGTATAAAAAGTAAGTTTTACTAAGAAAATTTTAGTATAAAAAGTATAAGTATAAAAAGTAAGTTTTACTAAGAAAATCCTAGTATAAAAAGTACTAGTATAAAACATAGTTAATAAAAATAAATAATATTAATTATTAAATAATTTATAACTTATAAAAACCTTAAAAAAAGTTACTAGTATAAAAAGTAAATTTTACTAGTAAATATATAGTATAAAAAGTAATAAATACTATTAATTCTTAAATAATTTATAACTTATATAAACCTTAAAAATATTAGTAATATAAAAAGTAAGTTTTACTAAGAAAATCCTAGTATAAAAAGTACTAGTATAAAAAGTAACTTTTACTAGTAAATATATAGTATAAAAAGTAATAAATACTATTAATTCTTAAATAATTTATAACTTATATAAATCTTAAAAAAAGTTACTAGTATAAAAAGTCTTAGTATAAAAAGTAATTTTTACTAGTAAATAACTAGTATAAAAAGTATAAAATACTATTAATTCTTAAATAATTTATAACTTATATAAACCTTAAAAAAAGTTACTAGTATAAAAAGGACTTTTTACTAGGAAATTACTAGTATAAAAAGTACTAGTATAAAAAGTAACTTTTACTAGTAAATAACTAGTATAAAACTTAGTTAATAAAAATAAATAATATTAATTATTAAATAATTTATAACTTATAAAAACCTTAAAAAAAGTTACTAGTATAAAAAGTAAATTTTACTAGTAAAATATTAGTATAAAAAGTACTAGTATAAAAAGTAAGTATTACTAGTAAATTTATAGTATAAAAAGTAATAAATAATATTAATTCTTAAATAATTTATTACTTATAAAAACCTTAAAAAGATTTACTAGTATAAAAAGTAATAAAATATATTAATTTTTAAATAATATATTACTTATAAAAACCTTAAAAAAGTTACTAGTATAAAAAGTAAGTTTTACTAAAAAAATCCTAGTATAAAAAGTAATTTTTACTAAGAAAATACTAGTATAAAAAGTAATTAACAAGAATAAATAATATTAATTCTTAACTTATTTTTAACTTATAAATACCTTAAAAAAAAGTAATAGTATAAAAAGTAATTTTTACTAAGAAATTACTAATATAAAAAGTCTTAGTATAAAAAGTAACTTTTACTAGTAAATAACTAGTATAAAAAGTAATTAATAAAAATAAATAATATTAATTCTTAAATAATTTATAACTTATAAAAACCTTAAAAAAAAGTTACTAGTATAAAAAGTACTAGTATAAAAAGTAAATTTATAATATAAAAAGTAATAAATAATATTAATATTTAAATAATTTATTACTTATAAAAACCTAAAAAAAAGTACTAGTATAAAAAGTAAATTTTACTAAGAAATTACTAATATAAAAAGTACTAGTATAAAAAGTAAACTTTACTAGTAAATTACTAGTATAAAAAGTACTAGTATAAAAATTTACTTTTACTAGTAAATTAGTAATATAAAAAGTAATAAATAATATTAATTCTTAAATAATCTATAACTTATAAAAACCTAAAAAAAAAGTACTAGTATAAAAAGTAACTTTTACTAAAAATTTCTAGTATAAAGAGTACTAGTATAAAAAGTAACTTTTGCTAAGAAATTACTAATATAAAAAGTACTAGTATAAAAAGTAACTTTTACTAGGAAATTACTAGTATAAAAAGTCTTAGTATAAGAAGTAAGTATTACTAGTAAATTTACTAAATTCTTTAAACCTTTAAATCTTATTTAGTTTAATTATAGCTAAAGGCTAGGATAAATATAAGGCCCTTAAATAAATATATAAAGTATTATTAGCTATAACCTTACTTTATTATAATACTCTTATACTATAATACTATTATTACCTTACTTTTTACTTACTTTTTAACCTAGCTAAATTTCTTTTTTTTCTTTCTTAGCTTCTTAGTTATTATTACTTTTAATATTAAATTTAACCCTTTTATACTTATATATTATTTTCTAAATATATTTAATAATAGTTTTAAAACTAATTTATTTTTTACTTTTCTTATTAGAAGTTTACTTAGAAAAATAACTTTTTTTATAACTTATTTCTTTTAGCTTCTTTCTTATTAAATACAATATAATTATTAATTTATTTTTTACTTTTCTTACTAAAAATTTACTAAAAAAAGTTACTTTTCTTATTAATTACTTTGCTTACTAGAAATTTACTAGGAAAAGTTACTTTTCTTACTAGGAATTTACTAGGAAAAGTTACTTTTCTTACTAGTTATTTTTCTTATTAGGAATTTACTAGGAAAAGTTACTTTTCTTATTAGTTACTTGTGAGGCCTTACTCATAACACCCGTGCGCTAGCATACCACTAGGCAGGCACACTACGCCCTAGGGCTAGGTCTATGTAACACTAGCAAGCCACTAGCTATAAGCTAGTAACTTATATATATAATACACTTAGACCTAGTAAGCTTTAGTTAATATATAAATACTCTTATATCTCTTACCTAGCTATCCCTTATTTTTATAATTTTAAAGCTTCTCTTACTAGTTATTTAAGAGTAATATAAAGGAGAGAATAACCTAATTTACTAGAATAATACTATATACTACTTAGGATTAGCTAAATAATAATAATACTATAGCTAAGAATATACTATATTCTATAACCTTATTTAATATTATACCCTTTACTATAATAGTAAAAAAGATAGTAATTAAAAAGTAAATTACCTAGCTTAAGTAACTTAAGGAACTATAAAAGTAAGAATAATAGCTTACTAACTTAATATAACTTTATAAAGAAAAAAGACTAGTAAAAAGGGGCTAAAAAGCTAGTATATTCTTAAGCCTTAGTAGCTAAGAAGTTAAGGTTTAAAATATTATAAAACTCTAATACCTTATAAACCTATAGAAGTATAAAATATAGCTTAATAACCTTAACTATACCTTTAAGGGGGTAAAGAAGAAGTATTACTAAAATAATAAAAAAATTTTTTTATACTTAACTATATATATATAAACTATTAGGCTAGATAGGACTAATATATTAAGGAATAACTAGCTAATAGTTAGGATTACCCTAAGGATAACTAGGATAAGTTCTAGGACTAAACCCTTATATTACTTAAGGACTTTATAAGCTATAATATATAAATAGCTATATAACTAGAAAATATAAAGTAAAAGAAAGGCTAAAGTCTTATTAAGTTTAGTATTTACTTAGATTTATTAAAGAAATACTTAGAATAAGCTTTAGAAAAGACCTATACTCTTATATTCTTTATAAAATTACCCCTTAACCTATAAGACTATATTAACCTTTATATAAATATTACTAGGTTAACTTAAGAAAAGATTATATAGCTTACCTAATAATTCTAGGAGGTAATATTAAAGAATAAGTAAAAGCTAAGTAAGTTAGAAAAGAAAGGCTTATATAAAGCTCTTTAATATTAAAGATATAACTCTTTATAAGGCTATTAGTTAAATAAGGACTAAAAAGATAAGAATAAGGATAAAGGAAATACCCTAGTTACTTACCTAAATAATAATAAGCTATAAGGAAAAAAGTAATGCTTTAATTATAGTAGTATAAAGTATTTTATTTATAATTATAATAAGCTAAGGAAAGACTAGTAAGAAAGTTAGGGAAATTCCTAAAGGTAAAAGTAAATACCCTTACCTTTACCTTAAATATAAGGGTACTAGTAAGATATTAATTCTATATACTAGTTATTATTTATAAGTATAAAGACATTAAAATAGTAGTAAATCTTAATAGTTATACTAAGATTAATATTATTAGTGCCTAATTTATATAAACCTATAAGCTTAATTAGGCTAAGGCTATAGTACTTATCCTAAAGGTAGTTAAGGCCCTTATAGTCCCCTAATATAGTGTTTATAAGGTACCTATTATAATTAAAAACTTATAAGGTAAAGAGAAAGACCTTAAGTTACTATATATAGCTATTAATAAGGACTTAAAAGCAAAGGGAAGCCCTATATTAATTAGGATATATATACTTATAGAAAAATATATATATCTTTGCTTATACTTATAAGAATAGTAATTTAAAAAAAGAAAGGTAGCCTTTTTACTACTAACTCCTTATAAGTTTATAAAGGTAATATATAATAAAATAATTATATATACTATTATAAGAGTTATAGAAAATAAGTTTATTTCTCTTAAAGATAAAGAGAAGGTAAAAGTATATAAAACTATTAAAGATATCCTAAAGAAATTACATAAGTTTAAAGATATATTTACACTAGATAAGGTAAGGAGCCTCCTATTAAAGAAGTTAATAAATTATATAATTAACCTTATACTAGAAGCTATACCTTTATATAGACTAATTTACTCTCTCTCCTAAAGTAAACTTAAGGAGCTTTAGGAATATATTAATAATAACCTAAGGAAAGGCTAAATAAAACCCTTAAAGAGCCTAGTAGGCATGCCTATCTTATTTATACTAAAGAAGGATAAAATACTATAACTATATATAAATTACTAAGGACTTAATAAGATAATATAAAAGAATTACTATACTCTCCCCTTAATTTTAAAGATTCTTAATTAATACTAAGGGGCTTATTTCTTCTTAAAGATTAATATTAAGGATATATACTATAAAATTTATATTAAAGAGAGTAATAAGTAAAAGATAGCTTTTTATATATATTATAAGCACTATAAGTACCTTATAATACCTTTTAGGCTAACTAATACCCTAGCTACCTTTTAAAGCTATATCTATAAGACACTCTATAGGCTAGTTAATACTATTTATATAGTATATCTAAATAATATTCTAATTTTCTTTAAAACATAGGAAAAGCATACTATATATATTAAGTAAGTTCTAGAATATATAAGGTTAGTAAAATTATATATAAAACCTTCTAAGTGCTCTTTCTATAAGGAATTAGTAAAATTCCTAGGGTTTATTCTCTTTATTAATAAAATATTAATAAATACTTACTAAGTTAATATAATTAGAAAATAAAAAAAGCCTATAAGTTTTAAAGATATATAGTTATTTCTTAGATTTTATAACTTTTACTAATAGTTTATTTATAAATACTCTAGGATTATAATACCCCTTTATATACTAATAAAAGATAGTTAAAATAGTATTTAAATTAGGAGGTTTATATTTAAAGAAAAGGAGTAGCTAGCATTTAACTAGCTAAAAGATACCTTTTAGTAAGTGCCTTTACTTTAATATTATAACCTAAGTTAAGTAGTATATATTAAGATAAATACCTTAATTTTTATAATAATAGGAATCCTATCTTAGTAGGATAATAAGGGCTATTAGTATTTAGTAGCCTTTTAGTTAAGGAAGTTTATAAACACTAAATATAACTATAGTATAGCTAACTAAGAGTTATTTACTATAGTAAAGTTATTTAAACACTAGTAATATTATATTAAAGGTATAGAGATACTTATAAAGGTCTTATTAAACTACTATAACCTATAGACCTTTATAAGGTAGTAAAAGCTAAATAAAAGGTAAGTATAATAATATATATTTCTCTGCCCTTTCTATTTTATAATTAAGTATAGACTAAGGAAAAGTAATCTTATAAATATACTATTAAGAAGGTCTAATTATAAGGGTAAACCTATATTAAATAAGGTACTCTTACTAAAGCTTTAAAGGAAAATAGTAGTTACTTATATAGTAAAAGAAAAAGTACTAATATATTAAAGAAGTTATAGTATAACACTAGTCTTAGAACTTACTAAGGCAAGAGTAGCCTAGGTAAAAGGCTAGTTAGCTACTATAAATCTAGTAATAGGTTAGCTAAATAAGGGTAATTTTAAGAAGAAAGTAGTATATATCTAAGATATTAGTATAGTATAAGTAATTTAAGGGGCTATTATATTACTAAATCCTTACTAATTTATAGTAAATAAACTATTAGTATAACTACTATAAAAGGTATAAGACTAAGATTTAGATTTATAAAAACATAGAGGTAAGGTTAACTCCTAAGTAAAAGAGAGGGAAAAAGCTAGTCTATAGTTATATAGTATAAGGGGTTTCCTAATATATAAAGCCTAGGTAGTTATTTTATAGGAGCCTATCTTATAATAAAAGCTTTTATAGCTATACTATAATAATCTATTAGTAAGTTACTTTAGGACTAAATATACTCTAAAGCTATTAAAATATTACTATTAGTAGCTAGTAATAAGTAAAACTATTTTAGACTATATATCTAGCTATAAGATATGCTAGTATGTAGTAGCTAGGAGGTATTACCTATATAAAACCCTTAAATTACTACTAATACTAAAGTAACTATAAGTAAAGATTTTAATAGACTTTATTATAGGATTACTACTAGTATAGCTAGGTAAGTAAGAAACTAATATAATCCTAGTAATTATAAACTAATTTACTAAGTACTTTATTTTCCTTCCCTATAAAAACTATAATTAATATAGCTAAATTAGTAAAGTTATTTTATAAGGAAATTAAGCTTTAATTTAAGGCACTAGAGGGTATTATATCTAATAAAGAATTAGTGTTTATAAGCTAATTCTAGTTAGATATATATTACTTATTATATATAAAGTAAAGGCTTTTAATAGTGTTTTACCCTTAAACTAATAGCTAAATTAAAAAAATAAACTAAGTACTTAAGTATTACTTATAGTATTTTATTAAAGAGAACTAATAACTTTAGCTAAAGCTACTCCTAATAGTATAATTTATATATAATAATACTATTAATAAAATAATAAGTTACTCCCTAAACTACACTTTTATAGGTTATTTACCTAAGATTTACCTAGCTTTTAAGGGTAAGAGTAAGGAAAGGAAAGTCCTAGAAGCTTATATATATATTTAGAAGTTATATAAGGTTAGGGAGAAACTAGTATATAACTAGGTAAAAGCTACTAAAGTATAAATAAAGTACTATAACTAATAATACTAACTACTAACCTTAAAAAAAGAAGACTTTATATTACTATTAGTAAAGAATATTAGACTTAAGGATATAAAATAAAAGCTAACTCCTAGATTTATTAGGCTATTTTAAGTACTTAATATAGTAAGTAAATAAGTATATTAACTAGTATTACTAGATAAGTATAGTTAATTATATAATATATTTTATATTAGCTTATTAAAGCTATAGAATTACTAGGAAAATACTATAAATAAATAAATACTAATACTAAACCTTAAAAATAAAGATAATAAGTTTAAAGTTAAAGAAGTTAAAAACTATAGGAAAACTTATAAAGGTAATAAATACCTAGTAAAATAAAAGGATTAGCTAAGTAAATATAATTAATAAATAGTAGTAAAAGATATAGAAAGCGCTTAATATATAATTTAGGCTTTTTATTAAAGTAAAATAAGTAGGAAGTATAGTAAGATATAAGTAAGTTATAAGTAATAAGGAATAAGGTAATTATAAAAAAGGCCTAGCCTTATTAGCTATTATTATACTTTAATTAAAAAACTATTAGATTATTTACTAAATAATAAAAGAAAAAGTTCTTATAAAAAAAGGAGTTTTAAGGGAAACCCTTTTATAGTTATCTCTTTATATATTAAAATAATACTATTATAAATAAAGTACTTAGCGCCCTTATTTTTATCCTTCTAGACTACTTACTATATTACCTAGAAAAAGTAGTACTTTACTACCCCCTAAGGTATAAATCCTAGATTATAATACTATAAATATAACGTTATTTTTACTTTCTAAGTATTATAATATATAAGATAGTTTAGCTATAAAAAAGTTAGTAAATAAGTAATAAAGAAAAAGTAATAACTTACTATCCTAGGGATAAGACTAGGAAATATAGTAACTAAGAGTTACTAGTATAAAATAATATACTAGTTATATAAGGCTAATATAACTTACCTAAGAAGTAAGTAAAAACCTAGGGAATATATAAGGAAATAATATACCTAATAAACCTTAGTAATCTTAGTTAAACTAAATAAAATATAATATACTATATTAGTATAGTTAAACCCTAAAATAAGGTTTAAATAATTCTTACTAAAATAATAATAAGTTACTTTTAAAAATATATAGTCTTTAGGGTTTTTTAAAATCTAATTACTTAGGGTATTTATTAACTTCTAAACCTAGTTAAGGATAGCTAAAAGGTTAAGAAAATCCCTTTTTATAGTAAGTATTACCTAAAGAAATATAGGTAATTAAGTACTAAAAACCTAGAGAGAATAATATACTTACTATTTTATAAGTATTACTATATTTTATATACTAAATATAATACTTTAAATATTTTCTCTTTATAGTAATACTTATAAAGCTAGGGAATTAATAGTTAATTTAAGAGACTTTAAGCTTAGGTAAGGGATTTTTCTTAAATTCTATATAACTAGTATATAAATAATATATATAGGAATACTTCTTTAAATAAATATTAGGAATAATAATAATACTTTTCTCCTTAGAATTTATAATAATATAATAAGTAATAAAGGTAAAGTAATAGTAACTAATAATATAATAGTATTTAAGGAAAGTTTACTATAGTTATAAAAGGGAAAAGGGTATAATATAATAAAGAGTTATAAGTAAATTTATACTTAAGTGCTAGCTATTATTTATTATTATTTTAATATAGCTATTACTTAGTAAATAGCTATATACTAGCTAGTAAAAGCTATTTAAAAGCCTAGCTAAAAATAAAGGAGTAATTATAAGGCCTTACTTATAATACTTATATACTAGCATACTACTAGGTAAGTATACTACACCCTAGGGCTAAGTTTATATAATACTAGTAAGCTACTAGCTATAAGCTAGTAACTTACACGCATAACATACTTAGACCTAGTAAGCTTTAGTTAATATATAAGTGCCCCTATACCTCTTGCCTAGCTATCCCTTGTTCTCACATTACTTTTCTTATTAGAAATTTACTAGAAAAAGTTACTTTTATTACTAGAAATTTACTAGGAAAAGTTACTTTTCTTATTAGGAATTTACTAGGAAAAATTACTTTTCTTACTAGGAAACTAGAATTTACTAAGAAAAGTTACTTTTCTTACTTAAAAGTTACTTTTCTTACTATAATTTTACTAGAAAAAGTTACTTTTCTTACTAGTTAATTTTTTTTAGCTTATATTCTATAAAATAAAATTTAGAAATTAATTTATTTTTTACTTTTCTTATTAGGAATTTACTAAGAAAAGTTACTTTTCTTACTAGTTACTTTTCTTACTAGGAAATTACTAGGAAAAGTTATGTTTCTTACTAGTTACTTTTCTTATTAGTTATTTTTAAAAAAAAACATAAAGATAAGTATAAATAAGTAAATTACTATAGAAAAAGTTAGACTTTTTAGTTATTTAGTATTTTAAGCTTTTTAAAATATTAATAAAATAAAATTCCTTTCTCTTTTATGTTTTTTTTACATTATAATTGATTTTTAATTTTAAGGGGTTATTAGTTATAGCCAATGCATCTAATATGTAAGGAACAAAAGAAATCACTAGTAATACTTTGTTAGGGAAAAACAACCACCCTAAAACAACGCAAAAGAGGGACTTGACGATGACAATGATGCTAATGAAAATGACGATATTGATGATATTAGCGACTAAACCTAGATATCGGGATCTAGGTCTGCGATATTTGCGATCCATCGCGAGGATCCAAGCTAGGAAAAGCAGCCTAGCTAGGCAGCTAGATAATCTCGAATAATCTTATAATAATCTTAGGTAAACACAGGTAAAAACACGATTTGAACAATCCTAGCCAAAGGCATCGAAGGGAGTTGATTTTCTATAAAAAGGGAGGGAATCTGGGGCTTTTATCTAGCTAAGGGGTCAGGGGCTAGGCCACATGAGAGGTCTCGAGGGGTCATAATCCTTTCTGCTCCCGATTAAGCAAGCAGCGTATCTATTTATGGTCGCCCACATGCGGAATCTTAATGGTGTTGTTTCGGCACGCGGGACCTTCCTTTACTGTCCTGGCTTGTTCAGTTTGTGAGGAATATGGGCTCAGCGTGTTGCTTCATATGGGCTTGGTAAGCAACGAGCCCGCGAACGCAGTAGCAAGTACTTGCCTGCGTAACTGATACTCGTTGGATCGGGTGGTCCGTTGACACGGAATTTCCACTTGTGCAAGCATCTCCTGGTGTTAACATGTCAATGGTGGACCGAAACCATGTCATCATGGGATATTCTCAGTAGAGCCCTGAAAACGAGGATTCAACTATGCCGATGGAAGGCAAGAGATTAAATCCTGGGTGTACACGCACAGATGATGAGAGGTCACAAGCCACATCATGTGAAGCTTCGGAAAAAATGAGACGTTTGGCAACAATACGGATTTCATTCATTCAGATGCCAAGCTCCCGGCTCGCCAGCGCAGCACCCTTGATCCTGTTCGCAATCTTTCGAAATGCAACGTCTCTTGCAAAATCGGCATCTCCCCCGTGCCTAGGCTTGGCGTCGATTGAGAAGGGAGAGAAGCCGCAATCGTCCGTCGCGCCAAGCTGGTCCTTGGGGATGTATCTGCTGGCATTGACCAGTTGCTCGCAAATCTCTTCCGGGGTCTCGACTCTTGGATCCAGGGGGTTGGTGACGCCGATGAAGGCGACTTGCTTGACACCATGCGCGTCGCCGCGGATGCGCTTGCCAATCTCCCTGTAGACCTCTTCCTTGTCTGCCTCGCTCGAGAGCTGGATGAGGAAGTATCCGGCATTGATGTTGAACATTGTCCCGAGAAGTGCGACGTAGGGGACGTCGGCAGAGTGCGTGCTGTCGCAGTCGCCGCCCGGACAGGTGTGAAGACCAATGTTCTTCCTCTCTTCCGCCGTGAAACGCTCCAGGACGCTGTTGATCAGGGAGATGAATGTCCGGAGGAGCTCGCTCCCGGCCTCGGCACTCCCCGGGTCGCCGCCGCCCCTGGACGCCAGTCGGCCCTCGGTGAAGTCGATGCTCACCCGCGCAGCTCCTGCGGCGAAGCAGCCTCGGATGTCCTTTTCGCACTCGTCCACGAGATCCTTGGCGAACACCGTCCTGGGGTAGCCATCAATCTCGCTGTCCGGAGGATAAGTCAGGAACAAGAGGGATGGCGCGATGACAGCCTGCTTCAGCTTTGCGCTTGTCCCGAGGGTGTACGGAAGAGACGACTTGAAGTTCTCATGCGCGTATGTTTTGTATCGGAAGGGGCCCCTCACGAGACCGGGCAGCTGGCGCTTGTGCCCATCTTCGAAGGTGATGATGCAATGGCCATCTCCTCTCATCGTATCCAGGAGCCCTGTTCCGCCAAGAGTGCTGGTACAATCAGTTATCCATCCCCATCCCGTCTCGCCCCAACGTGTAATAGTGTAGCCTTCAGGATTAGAGACTGGGGAAAAAAAACAACAACAAAGACCTTACTCTGTCAACGGATATGTCGCGAAGCTGCTGTTCCTCTGTTCTCCGTCGGTGATGTACATCTCCCCCGTCGCGGCCATGCGCTCGACGCTGTCCCTGGCAGCCTTGTCCTGCTCTCGCAAGAGGGTCTCACGGTCTACACGGCCCTCATCGTACGCGACGAGAGTATCCTGGAGCACTGGAGTGGCGGATTAGATGGACTTCTGGCCATGCGGTGCGGGCAGCGCTGCGACTTGCCTTTTGGCCTGGGAAGAGACCCTGTGTGCAGTTAAAGTTTCCGAATATCGGTCAGAGAAGCCATGATTCTCGAGCAGGGTCCATACCAACGACTTCTGTGGCCCGGATCGGCATTTATCCAGCTTCCTCTACTTCATCAACGGGCGAATAACGACGATATCGCGAGGAAAAGCCTGAAAGAGCAGCAGGGAGATGGGCTTCCGTTTGGTGTAGATACCAGAGACTGGATAACCCCTCATTCGTGGCCAAGCACGAGTGAAAATCAAAATGTTCCGTTTTTCTGCATGTCGTTCATTGGCTGACAACTTCGCTTGGGCCATAATTTGACCCGAGCAACCCGGATGATTAATCGAGCGGTTGCGTGATAAGCGATTGGCAGATGTCAACTTGAAGCCATGACCATCCAGACAGTGGATATCAATGTGTCAGCCTTGGAGGGCGAGAACGATGCGTTTCAGTGTGCTCTCACGCAATTGCCATCCCAAACGGCATACGATGAGTTGTATCGTATTTGGATCTATTCAATTGAAGATATCTAGAATCTTTGACAAACGCTTAATGTCGCCCTTCATACCACCCCCCCCCCCTTTTCATTGATCCAGGTGAACAACATTCCTGCCAATGCATCAATGACCTTCCCGGACAACCCCGTGCAGGCGACACACCAGTGCGTCCGGGAGAGACTGGATATTTGCCAGGGCGATCCTCGAATACTATGTAATATGGGGCGGACCGTTTTTCATTTTTCGGAAAAAGACGTGGGCAAGATTTTGTTGAGTGGGGAATGGATGATGCACGGGTTACGTGACTATGCATCCTTCATACTTTTGAAATTTGTCTCTCGTCCCTTCCTTCGGCACTCTTCAATGTTCATGCAGCCGCAATGGTCGGCAATGGGAACAACGGCTCAAGTGGTGGACCGACCATCTACCGTCATGACGTACATGACAGGACCACTACCAGTTGCCGCTGCCTCCATTTCTCCCGAGGGCTTCCGTAACTACCAGTGGTAATTGGAGGATTTGATTCTTCCGCGGATGCTTGAGAACCCGTTATGAAGACAAAAGGCGGCCTGGACCTGAAAGGGTTTTCAGTCGTGGGAATAGGAATAGACCCATTGTCGTCCGTCCATCAACATTATCCCCTAGCTAGTCGCCCAATCTGCGTCATCTACATCTAGTCCGTAGCATCTCCAGTCATTGCGTCCTGCCCGCAGTCCTCGACTTCCTAGAGACCCTTCTCAAACGCACACGTGCTCATCATTTGTCCTAGCCCACAGCGTGCCACCTCACTCGATCTGGTGTTTTAGATTGCATGAACCTTGGAGGCGGTATCATGACGGCGTTTGTGATGTTTCATTGGCGCCCACCCAACCACACCTTTGGGTGGCTTACTTACATGCAAGAGGAGAGAGAAGAGAGAAGAAAAAACCCAGTTGCCGAGACGTCGCGGAGCAAATAAAAGCCCGACCAGCCTTGCGGGCCGCCAGGAGGGGAAGATCCCAAGCTTGGCCTGGCCGTCCATGCATGTCTTGGAATTGTCTCTTGAAGCTCCGAGCTTGGTGGTGCAGATTCTTGTAGATCCTTGCTAATAATCCCAGCTGCATGCCCAAGCCGTCGGGCCATGCCCATCCTCCCAAATCGCCTTGTTGTTGAATCATCCAATCGAATAGTGTCATGCATGGGCCCTGACCCATAGAAGTTCCCGTCGCCGAATTAGCGGTGAAGGAGATTTGAGAAAAGAAAAAGAAAAGAAGAGTAACAAGCAGCTAGGCCAAGCGGAACGGAGTGCCCGCCCCTCAAACAGTGGCTACGAGAAGGAAGGGGAATCACGTCAATCTGTACTAGGAGCAAAACTCGAACGGATTTGAGTTAAATTGCGGTCGCGAACGATAACTTGTAAGCATGTATGCTTATTTACCGCAGCTACCAGGGGTGAGCACTCCGTTTTTTGGCCGTTTGGCCTAATAGCTGCTTGTCATAACTCTTCTGCATTCGCAAAGCTTGCGTTGACGCAGCCACAAAGTTTATTACTAACTTTGCTCTAACCTCACAGCCCCTTATATTTATAACCTCAAAGATTGTTCTCGCATCAGGTTCTATCTATCACTACAGTCCCTATTATTTTTACACGTTAGTGATTATACTAGCCAGGTAGCACTAGTAATCCTCTTAGCCATGACTAATGAGCACTCAAAAAGTACAAGAATGAATTCATAAATCAATCGTGGCTGCGACTAATGAGCACATACATGCTTAGCGTTTTACTTGGGTAAACAAATACCGACAAAAAGCAAGGGCTGCGCAACTAGAAGTGCGCGTCGGTGCATCGCGACGGACGCATTGACTTCACTTGCGTGTTTTGCATTATTAACAACGTTCAGATGCAGACGTTTCCGGACTGATGATTTGGCTAACAATTTAATTAACTTTCTAACTGACGATTTGACGATTTGACGATTTGACAGATTGACTTGTTTAATTAATATCTTCAGATATTTAAGCTTTTCTATTCCCTCCGGGGGCCCTACCGGGGGCCGCCTGCGGCGAGCCTCCTCCTCCTTACCCCCCCCCCATGTAAGAGCCGTTGGGCGGTTAAGAGAGGCAGAAAAAAATTTCTCGACCAGTCGCCGAAGAGTATTTCGCATCTAACTAATCAGAAGAGACGTCTCCATAGGACGACCTTATTTTAATAAAGGGAAGCTTCGCTCTAACCCTTTTGCCTTCGCCTTGCTATGACGCAAAACGCAGGCAAAGCTCCGCTTTCCCTGACAAGATCACGAGGCTCCCGGGGAATGTAATTGCGTCGTCGGCCGTATAAGATGGTGACCGCACGGCAACGATGCCCTGCCACTTCGCATCTGGACCAATCAGGTGGAGGAATTGGCAAAGTGGTAGGACCTGCCGCAACGGGAAAGGCCGAATGAAGGGTGTCATCTCTTCCTAGCTCGGACGGGAAGACGCCGTTTTATCCGGCAAAAAATATTCTGGCTTTCTTCGGCGTTTCATGACTCGCGCATGCGTCTGTCGTTCGTTGCGCCGTCTTGCACCATCGGAGGAGGAGGATGTCAGGGCGACGAGCCCAGATTCATCATGAACTTGTTTCAGGTCCATGTCTCTCGGGGCTCCATCGATTGTACCGAGTACATCTCGCCAGACTTCTGACCGACGGCCGTCGTTGTGCTTGTCCCGGAAAGTGGTGTTTGCCGGGCCATCAGCCATCAGATCAGGTATATCGGCCATGAATCGATGGCGCGGGCCATCGACGGGCTGCTCAGACCAAATGCGCATACCTCTTTTCTTTGAAAGACGGTCCGAAAGTATAGGTTTTGGTGTAAAATCGCCCATTCTTCGAAGTCACTGGGACACACTGTGTGCGCATTTAGAAGTCCGGAGGAAACAATATCGGGCCGCGTCTGGGGGCGGTGTTGAACCCTCGACCTCTTTGACCCTCGACCCTTGATCCTTGATCCCACCCCCCTCCCGTTCCTTCGACACATGGACTATGCTTTTAAGACCGCAAGCTAAGCTTGAGTTCACCAGGACGGGACAGATTGACGAGCCGCGATCGACGACATCGACAGAGAACGGGCCTGCGGCACGGAGCAAAGTAGTTGGCTAGATGCGCTTCGCCATCATGTATCTTGGTCATGTTCTTCAAAAATATAAAATGGTGTAGCACGCCGGCCGAAGTTGCTTTTGAAATCCATCCATCTCCCACTAGCCCATTTCCCCCGTTGCTCACGTATGTAATAAAACCTTTGTCCGTCCCATTCTTCTTTCTCTTTTTTTTTTTAAACAAGAATAAAAACCAACGATGCCGAATCCATTCTGTCTCACTTGGCCTCGCCGGGGCGCGGAGGCATCCCCCCCCGGCTGGGGTGGCTGCTCTGTCCAAGGCCTCAACATTGAGGTCGTCGGGGCGGTGCCGGACAAGGACGCTTTCCCCGGCGGCGACGGCAGGCCAATTAGAATCCCTCCGTACTTCTGGGGCAAGGGTCCCATGGCCCGGCTGGCGGGGCGACTTGGCTGGAAGGGGAAGCTGTGGAAATGTGGAGGCTTCCCCGTGCACGCGGGCTACTCGGAGGCGAGGGCCTTGGTCGGCAATGGAGCCGTGGCGGATCTGACAAGGCTGACCCGCGAGGCGGAGGACTTGGTCGAGGAGATGTTTGCCAGCATCGGCGGCGGCATCGGCGGCGGCATCGGCGGCGGCGGCGCGGCCCCGGGTGGTGCAGCTGCGGCTGTCGCCGGAGCTCGCGCTGTGGAAAAGCACGCAGCACGCAATCGGCAACGTGCTGCCCCCCAAGGGCGCGGGGCTGAGCCAGGTCTCGCCGCGGGTGCTCGCCGTGCTCGGGGCCGGCGACTGGCCCGAGGCCATGACGACCACCAACGCCCTGTTCGGCTGCGGCATCGCGAGCCTGCTCATAGGCGCCGCCGACGTGCGCACCCTGTTCTCCAACTACGTGACCGACATGGCCTTTTACTACGAGCACGGGTACAACCACGTCTTCCCCTCGGTCCACCGGCTGCTGCACGACGGGCTCGCCGACGCCCACGCGCGGCGCACCCTCGGCGGCCGGGAGCGGCGCGAGGCCGTCGCCGCCGGCACGCGGTACATCCAGGCCAAGATCGAGCTCGAGGCGGCGCACAGGACGCGCCTGAAGGACGCCGCCGCGCAGATGGACCGCCGCGTCGCCCAGGTCATCTCGCTGTCCGAGAGCAGCCTGCTCGGCATGGCGGCCGAGGCCACGGCCCGGGGCTTCGACGCCGCCGCCGTCATGAGCGACCTCGTCTTCAGCTCGCCCGGCACCGACGTCGTCGACGTGGGCTGCGACCTGGTCAACTCCGAGGTCATGAACTCGTTCCTCAACGTGGCCGACATCGCCGCCTCGGGCGTCGTGAGCGAGCCGGCGCTGCGGGCCATCTACGACGCCTACGCCGCCACGGGCGCGCGCATGCTCACCCAGAGGTGGCACGAGCCCGTGGCCCGGATGTGCGCCGCGCTGTACACCTGGCACATCCAGAACGACCGGCACATGTTCCTCCGCCGCGCCATCCTGGGATGGCCCAAGGCCCGCAAGTCGCCGGCGCGGCCCCAGCGCGAGGCCGACTTCGACGAGGTCTTCGACGCCGACTTCCGCACCACCGGCTTCAGCAGGCCCCTCGACCCCGAGTACGCCTGCGACGGCGGCGACACCTGCAACCACGTCCGCCGCTTCCTCGGCCGCTGCTCTCGGGGCGCGGACCTGCTCGGCGCCCTCTGGTCGTCCCTCGTCACCGGCCCGCTCGAGTACGTCCGCCGGGGCGAGGTGGATGACCAGCGCGAGCAGCACCTCGCCGAATCCTCGCGCCTGCAAATGGCCCAGCTCTTCTCCAAGGGCCTCGTCGTCGAGATGGTCTGGCTGATCGCCCATGCGAACCACCACGCCTGGCAGGTGAATTATCTGTTCGAGGCCGCCATGTTTGGCAGCATCCTGGACGGGGGCGCATTGATAGGCAAGCTCGACCGGGCAGAGGGCGAGGAAGCGCAAGACAAAGAGGAGGAGAAGGACATGACTTACTACAATGTCCGCAACGAACTGGGTCGTTAAGATGGATGCAGCAGGAAACAGGAAAGGGAGGGAGGGAAACAGGACAATGAACCCATCAATGAACGCTGTAATGAGATGCGGTTTTTTTTTTTTTCCTTTCTTCTTTCATACAGCCACAAGGGTTGGGAAAATCGTAGCAAGAGTTGTGGCCTACAGGGTACGTGCTTATGTGGAAATGATCATTTCAATCGTATACAGTTTCATCTTCACCAATAGGAGAGACAACATGAATCATGGTTTCTGACCGACATAATCAGAACTAATCTGAAAGGATAACAAAAAAGAAAAAGCTACCAAGTTGAGTCGCGATTACGGAACGAGAGCTGGGTATCTATTTGATCGCGGCCAATGAATTCGGCACACAGCTGCGAACCCCTTCCACAACCATCGCTGGCAAAGATCAGCCCACATGATGCATTTCTTGATCTCGGTTCAAAAAATGGATCAAGCTGCCCTGCCCTGCAACTTTTTTTTTTCGAGTCCCCCGACGCCATCTCCATGTGCTCCAACAACCGCTTCTCATGACATCTTGCTCATTGGGAAATGTACAAACAAGTCATTTCACCTCGCCGTCGGATCTTGGAGCTTGGGAACACAACAACCTTTCTTCCCAGCTGGAACAGTCATGTCATGCAGGAAAGAGGAGGGCTCGTCTGGGCTATGCTAGACACGCAACCCTAAATACGTAATGAGTGCTCTTAAGGTAAGGGTACATGAGGAATCGAGTGAGCGAGAGTCATCCACCGTTGAGCCTGACGTCGTGCGACTTTGACAAAATGACAAGAACTGACGAGACTGTTTACTTATTAGCTGGACTGGCTTTTTCCCATCCATGCGCGTGCCTACCATGATGATGAGACGCATTTTAGAAAAGGTCTGTGAATAGCGAATAAATAGCCCGCTGAACGTCTCCGGCCGCATTCGCCGCTACGCCAGCAGAGTTGGGCGGCAGCTATCGCGACAGTCGCCATGTTCTGAGGCAGGTGGCAGGCTTTGTTTCAGTGATGGAAAACAACCGGGACCAGAGCAATCCGGACAGAAAGACTCTGTCGATAGTCAGGTAGCTTTGGGTTGATAATGCCACGATTGTCCTTGGACAACCATCTTGATAATTCCTGTTTTGGTGTTCCAACAGGACGGGTTTGATAGCATACCTAGTGGTCGCTGTCTAAGCTAGATGCGATGAGCAGCTGACTAGCCCCGAGTCCCTGACTACACATCAGAAATGCACAAAGAACCTGGCGGCTGCAATGCCGCGTCTCGCGCCCAAAAATATTGAAAATCACGAATCGAGCTAGGCGCGACGGCCCCGACATATCCTGTGTCGATCGTTCCCATGTGACACTATGGTCGTAACCTCAACGTTGGCTACAGCTATGTACATCTCTTCGAGGCACGAATATGCCGGACAAAAACATTGCCCGGCGCTTGATGGCCGTCCACTGATCATCTTGTCAATCCGTGTGATAGACATGTCTCCTGACTAGGCAGGTCTCGCAATGATCAAAGGTGTGCCTCCATTCGTTTTTCCTTGACGCATGCAGACAGCTTATTTTCCCCTGGCGAGCAGTCGGTACAAGGCATGGTCGGAATGCATGCCCATACCTACCTACACCTAGCTTGCATGACACGGCAGACACGGCAGACACGGCAGAAAGCTGTCTTGGACGGGCAGCCATGATTGGCAGCCCATTGATTGCTCTAGCTGGAATGGAGGTTGAACGGCAACAGCGGGAACCACGGCTCTTCATATGACTCTCATTTCGAGCTCTGGCTGAATCCCCTGTTGGTGCGGAGCTCGATTCGGTGTCACGAAAAGGGGTCTAGGTTCGTCGGAAGCGGGCACAGACAGAGCCAGGCGAAATTGCCCATCATTGCCCATCATTGCTCATCCTTGCCCATCCGAGTGCGTGCGGATTAGACTTCGTCCATTGCACCAGCCAAGCTAGCCCAGCGGCCCATCGCAGCCATGTTTGACACTAACTGGATCCCCGAGGCTTCCAGCGAAAGTCGACGGGACAAACAAGACCCAGCAATGTCTGTCTCCAAGGGCGATGGGCCCCACGAGACAATTCAGAGATGGATAAGCGCGGAGACATGACGAAAGGATTTCAGGGTCTGCGATTTCTCGTCGTGGAGCTGTTGGCGAATAGGAACGCTTGGTTTTAGATGCAAGATCTCACTCTCGTGCCTTCCATTTGCAGACACCGCCTGCCAATTCTGGATTTGCCAGGTAGTTCTTTCCTTCTTTTGTGCTTTTGTGTGTGCGCCTCATACGGCATGCCTGGTCTTCGAAGCTACGTGGCTGCGTGGCTGCGTAGCTGCGTGGCCTTGTTCTGGTCTCCCCACACCAACCAGCATCCTTTTTTCTTTAGCGTAAACCTTGTCCCTTGTCACCCCGGTCCTGCGTCTCGCACACACCAGCTTCCCTTTTTTTTCTCTTCCACAACATCCATAACAACCACGCCAACACGCGACTTGCCCGCTCTTGCTGACCAAGCTTTGCGCGCCGCGAATCCCTTCTTCTCTTTGAATACCTTTCCGTTGGCCCGGGGTGCTTGGCAAGATGGCTAACATGGTCCAGCTTGTTGCTTCCAAGATGAAGTCTTGTCCTTGGTAGGGCCGCTTGCTCACAGGCACGCACGCGACGGACGTATCGGCATATGTTCATTTCCACTCTGTATCTCGTATTCCACGTACGCAGGCACTCGTCACCTGCACGCAACACACGCTTCCTACCAATAAGGCTTCCCTTCATCCTCGGCTACAATCATCATTCACACACGGACTTCGATTCTGGGCTTTGTGAATGCATGGGAGAGGAGCAATATCACGATTCGCGAAGTTACATCAACGCCCTTTTACCAACGCAAACCATGGCAACCAAGAGAAATTCTCGGGCATACGTAGCCGAAATAGACCACGACGACGACGACATTCACCAGCGACGAATGTCTTCTGCCTACATTTCAAGAAGAAGTTCCTGGAACTCTCTGAAAGACGATTCAATCCAAGCAATCGAGGACATGGAGGTTGACCAGGGGAGTGGCACAGTATCATGGGACCCGCAGGCTGTATCCTCCCGCTCTCAAAGTATGACATCCAACAGCAAAGAGGCACCTCTGATCAGCATGTCGGGCAACAGGACCTCTGACAAGTCATGTAAGTGCATCAGGACCAGTCTTCGTTGTGCAAAGGGTGGGGAGGGGGGTTAACGCTTAGCGACCACCAGCCGCCTCGTTGTCGTCATCGTCATCCATCTCCGACCCATCAGACTATCCCAGTCCTGCTGCCAACGGACGTCCCATCAACTTTGGGTTGGTCGTCCCGGGTGTATACAGAAGCAGTTATCCCAAACCCGAGGATTACCAATTCTTGAGTGGTTTAAAGCTCAAGACAGTAGTGTCTGTAAAATCTAAAACTCATTGGCGCTTGCATGTAAGCTGACATGAGAGTAGAACCCTGGTGAAAAAAGACGAGCTTGACCACGATCTGCATTCCTTCATCAAAGCAAACGGGATCAACCAAGTCATTTTCAATATGAAAGGCACCAAGAAGGAAGCCGTTCCTATCAGCACCATGAGATCAATCCTTGAACTGGTGCTTGACCGGAATAACTACCCCCTGCTCGTGCACTGCAATCACGGCAAGCATCGAACAGGATGCGTCGTTGCCGTCGTCCGCAAGTTGTCAGGTTGGCAAATCAACCTTGTCGTTGCCGAGTACAAAACGTACGCAGAGCCCAAAATTCGAGATTGCGACGTCGATTACATCAAGAACTTTCAGTGCGCACCACTTCAGAGCCTGTATAAGCTGCACAGCGAAGCAGCACAGTTCAGTCCTGTGCAAGTCCGCACGTTTTTCCGGGCGCTGTTATTCTCGACGTTTGTCATGGTGCTATGGCTGATATCAGGCTCACAAATGCCGTTGGTCGATGGCACAGCTCTGCAATAACCCGCCTTGTCATGCCATCGAACTTGATGAGTCGAAAATGCATGGACACGAGCAGTTTTCGCATCATCTGTCTCCCAGCATGACGATAGAAAGAACATGCACATGCACTAGCACATGACGAACAACTTGCTATTGGCACAGGCTCAAATAGCATCGCGCGAGAGCTTGTATGATGAATCACGGACATGAGGGTTTGTCAGTTGTTGTGAGTCACCGCGGCCAGAGGCTCAGGTTGACCACATGACCATTCTCTTTTATCAGCGGGGATTATCCCCCTCAAGAAAATCGGTCTCCTTTCCTTTTTTTATCTCTCTTTTTCACATTAATGCTTGGTGTGAAACCAACGGAACCCTGGAAGCAATCGGAGTTGGCCCGCCAGGGAAGGATGGCATCACCACGGCCACAGGAAACAGATTCATAGACCAAGAGAAAATCAAGCGCTGAGACAAATCTTGAGCCGGCGTTGGGAGATTGGGGGGAGAAAGAGAGCAGCACACAGTGAGATTGAGTCGGTGCGTCGTTGGAAAGAATCCGCTCAGACGATATTGCGAGACCTTTCAGGGACAGGTGATCGTCATGGGCTACCTTTAGTAATTTTTTTTGTACTACATTCGAGGTCCGAGGCGTTGAATGGGTCCGTAAAGCCTTTTTCTCAAAACACAACCGTTCTGTGCCATGTTTACAAATAGGCTGGTAGCATCCAACAACGATGCCGCCAAGGCTTGAGACATGCTGATGAGGCGCGGTTCCCTCGTGCCATGGCCGGTCATGTACGAAAAACATTCAAAGTCAGTTCGGGCACTTCTGAGCCTTGCAGACAAATTCATTCATGGAATCCCCCAGATGGAACAGGGACCTACCTGACCGCAGGACCGTCAACGGTCTGAAAGGGAGCCGCGGTGGAGGTGGACAATGGCAGCGTATGACGAGAGAGCACATGACTTGTTTCGTGTTGAAAAAGGTGACGTGGCGTCGTTGGGCATGGCGGTATTCATGCATATTCATCATTGTTAATTACTAGGTTGCGTGGGCCCTCCCTTCAAAGGAAGTTTTCTTCTTCTTTCTCCCCCAGCCCGATCCTGACAAAGGCTCCGTCGCCGTCATGCTTGGCCGATGAAAAAGCTTCACTCGTCCTTGGGCCCCCATCTGTTGCGCCTCGCGCGCTCCTCGGCATCCCTCTGGAAGTCGCCCCCGAAATACACCCACCCGCCCGCGAGGGCGTTGGCGGCGCCCAGGCCCACGGCGGAGCCGCGCACGAGGCCCCTCGCGGAGAACTTGGCCCGCAGGCCTTGTCGCCTCCGGAGGGCCAGCAGGGCGTAGAGGCCGGACCACGCGGCCGTCAGGCCGGCGGAGCCAGTCTGGTAGCCCGAGAGGTTGAGGTAGGACGAGAAGAGGAGGGGCGGCACGAACAGGGCGAGGGGGAGGGGCCTCGCGGGCCGGGCGTGGAGGGCCGCGACGAGAGTCGCCATGAGGGCGGGGGGCAGCGAGGATGCTGCGATGGGAGAGTCAGTCGGGCGGGTTCGTCCTCTCTCTGGCTTGGCACAAAGGATGGAGGAAGTGAAGGTGAGAAATCACCCCGTTGACCAATCGGGGATACGAGCACAAAGGCCGGGGGAAAAGAAACGGCAGACTTACATCCCCAGTCCTGCAGATGCGCCGCGACGGTGCTGCGCTGCGCAGGCGCCGCATCCCCTGGTGGTGACGGCGATGCCATGATTGGCGAGGCTCGGATTAAAGCGACGCGAGGGCTGGTAATGAAGGAAGAAAGACGGGTGGGTTTTTTTGTTGGGCGACGCGCGATACGATTGATTGCCGGCTGAAGACGCAGGGCTTTGTTGTCTTGGGTACGAAGTCGGTCTGGCAAGTTAGGTTGGCGGGACGAAGGGGCATGACTAAGCACGGGAGACGGGAAGCTTGGGAAAAATGAAAGCCGCAGGGCAACTGGCCCCCCCCCAGTTTCCATCTATTCCTTCTATTCTATAGGGACGATGCTGAGCCAAGGATAATACAAATGCTATGGGAAAATTGTCGGGGGAAACGAAAAGAATCCACGCCCATGTCCCGTGTGATAAGTGGTCGGATTCATGAGCAATTGGTCGTGAGTTGAGGTGTCGTAAGTCTTCGTGACTCGTGATTCTATATGCGCAAAAGTGGCGAGTGTGGGAAAAGGGGGGGATAGTGACGATATTCGCCGCTTGAAGCCTCGACGGGATCGGCGAGATGCGGAGGTTTAAAGGTGTGCCCGTGGCGTGGGCCAATGGTTGGGATATGACCCGAGTTCAGGTCGCATCTAGTCTTCACTGATGGTGGCGATCCCAAGGTCTCTGGCTGTTTTGGTAGGCTTCGTACGCTGCCTGTTGGGAGTATTCGTCGCAGGCGTCACCCCCTGCTCCGTAGAGATGGTCCGAGGCTGCCATGTAAGAGGAAGAAGGCAAAGACTCAGCAGCTGTGTATGTAGCTGCTTGCAATTCCATTGATGTCATTGCAGCGTATCCGGGTGTCTGCGATGCCGTGGTTGCTGCGAGCATGTCCACGCCGCGCGCAGCTCGTGTCTCTAGAGAGTAGCTTTCGTCGTAGTTGCCGTACGCATCATGGTTAGTAGACCGGGCATGCGCGCTAGACTTGCGAGAAGAATGTCCAGTCCGTCCGTCTTTGCGTTTGGCCGAGGAAGACGTCTTGGACTGGTAGAGCCGCTTCTGGAACTGCACACAGAGGGCTGGTCGGAACTTTGACCCTTTTTGGAATGGCGGGCAGGATAGTCGCAGCCAACTCCGCGGCGCACGCATCTATCGCATCCATCTTTATTGCCGTTGCATTTCAGCTGTTACGCGGGAGCATCTGTCAGCATCATGTGGACTCATGGTTCTTGAGGAAACGAAGACCAGGGTAGGGTATGCAGTTCTTTCGTGATGGATTCCTTGTCCAGCTGCTGATCTGGTTCATACAAGCTCAACTCACTTTTTTCTCATGACATCTCTTACAAGCCATGTGCAGGCTTTGGTTGTATACCTCGGGGTCATTGGTGGCCTTCAAGACTTGAACATCCCCCGTGTCAGAGGTGAATCTCATGGTTGAGAACGACATGGCTTGTAACTTCGGGGCGATGGGACGACTAGGGAAGTACTCGGATTTCCAGCAACCAAGCTATCCAGACATGGCCGGTTCTTTATGCGGAGCGAGCCAGGCGAGCATCGCACAGGCACCCGCGGCAGCCATGGGAGCTGCCACGGGATTCACGTTGCCCTTTGTGATTCCGTCTCATCTCATTGCCTTTGACGTGTTGGTTCAATAACAACTCAACCGTCATTCATCAACCGCACGTAGATCGGCCTGGAAGACGAGGCCAAGGCAAGGCAACTAGGCAGACTAGGCTGAAGCGTCCCCTCAAGACCCAACATGTTTCTGCCATGTACAGGAGATGCGGCGTCGAGACGACCAACAGGTGATGACGGCCGGCGAGATCAGGCAGACGAGGCAAGTGGAGGCGGAATGGGCCGTGAAATGGAGCCATGGAGCCTGGCGAGTTGGCCATCTCGTACGAGATTCGGCTGTGCACTTTTGCACCGGCGGTCGAAATCGTACATGATGATCAACCCAGGCCCTGTGCGGAGTACGTGACGACCGTTGGAAGACTGATGGAGCGTAGTTATTAATTAACAAGTAAGTTTGTGGCCGGAATCGGCCGGGTGCCAGCGAGCGACAAAGGCAGCTGGAGCCTGGCAGGCAGGTAGGCAGGCGGGCACGTGCACTTTGAAAAAAAGAACGGTCCCACTTGTCTATTGACTTGCACCACTTATTACATACACGAGCGATGACACAATTGCAACAGCGCAAATCCAGAAATACGTGTGTAGAAACCAGCACAGCAACATGGCGTACCTGCCGAGCGTAGAAGAAGGGTAATTTCCATTTCCGAAGATGAATAATGCAATCTATCCAATGAAACCTCTGTGTAGACCAAAAGGACGAACAACCAACAAGCGCGCGACCGGGTCCTCAGCCCCGTCTCTACCGAACCTAAACCCTTTCCACCGACATGCATTACAACCCGTCATCACCACCACGACCCTGGCAAGCCACGCATTCACGCAGCATTTCCAGACTGTGACCAGCATATTCTTGTCCCCGAGCGTGGTTTGAGCCGCACCATATCGACCGACGACACTGGGTTTGTGTGCGCACGCGCTGGCAATCTTATGGGGCATTGATGCGCCTCACGGGGAGTCTGGGCCCATCGGAGACTCTATCACGTACCCGCAACTCGAGGGCATCCTTCTCGATGTCGGTGACTTTTATCGCGTCATGTAGTTCTTCCTCAACCTCGGTTCTCCAGACGACCGTGACCATGAATTTGCCGGGATTCGCCGTGATGTGTTTGATAATGGTAGGTATGGAAGCATTCTTGGGAATACTGGCCTTCCACGCTGTGTCCTCTGGCCATGCCGGAAGTCTATTATCTGTCCTGTCGCGGATAGTGATTTCGAATCGACTGGAATCCGGCGCCGGCTTGGGTGCGGGAATCACGGCCCCAGACCGCGACCATCCGCTTCGATGAACGGGCGCAGTTTCGTGGTTTGGCTCGCAATAGATGTCTTCGACACGGTCGTACTCTGCCCAGTGTCGGCCACAGCCGTCCTGGGGAAACCATGCAGGCCTGCCTCCTCCCTGCACGAGGGTTGTGCATGCCGGCCCGTAACGTCCATGCTCTCTGCTGAGGTATCTGTCGTAGTCTCTACCATGTGCACAGCCACAGGTTCGTGTGCGAGTTCGCTCAAAGCCAAAGCCCCAGCCGTCGGTTTCTCTCCTGAAATGTGACATGTTGGTTGTGACGACGAGCGACGACTGCTTGGTTGGTGGAGGGGTCTGTTATCGCTAGATTCGAGTATGAGAATGGCTCTTCTTCGCAAAAGCTTGTGCCGAGTAGCTGCTTGCCAGGCCTCAATGCTGGATCAGATGGCGCTACGTTAAATAAGTATGGTGGCTAAGCTTGCGAGAATGCAGAGATTCACTATACTTCTTTGAGGGTGAGCTGTTCACGGCTCTTCTTGCTTTCGCTTCCTCTCTTCTTGCAAGCTCGATGGGGGTTTCTTTTGGGCTTCTTTTGCAACTGTTCCCTTGCTAGCTCGGGACCTCTTTGCGTCGTCTGGGGTTATCCTACCACACACTATACCCATGAAGACGGTTTGTTTCAGTGGCTGAGCAATTTCCCGTGCACTTATCTCGTCTTTGTGGCAAACGGGACACCTTTGCGCTCTCCTGTGATGGTCTGCGTCTGCAACTCATCCGTAACCAAGTGGGAGTTGTTTCCATTCTCTTTTTTCCTATCAATCGTTGTCCTGGTTCCTCAATGATGTAGATCGCGCACTTTCTTTGTGTCGGGGTAAAGAGCAGGCCTGCTTGCCAACCCCTGGAAACCAGTCTTCAATCAATAGCTCTTTTGTGTCTGGCAGGTGTCTTCGTCGTTGCCTAGCGTTTGTCCTTTTGAACAAAGAGCACTCTTCGTCGTGGCCCACTGGCCCTGCGTCTGCGAAGAACCATCTCGACGCTTGCATTTCTTCTCTTAGCGGACAAAAGAAAAGAGATAAGCGTGTCAAGAAAGGCCACTAGCTTGTGCTTTCGCGTGTACTATGCAGCAGTGCTGGGTATGATGATGCGAGTCTGTGAACAGCAGCCGGTGATTTGAGCCCTGTCTGTGAATCGACTTGCACGCCGCGTATGATGTGGAGGCGTGCGGTGGATAATCCGCCAACAAGGTCCGGAGCGCCACGTCCACACACGCCACTCATCAGCCAGCCAAACCAGCCCAGCCAGCCTTGGCTTGCGACCACGTTTGCGTTTTTGCCTTTACCGTCTGCAAACCCTCATCATTCCTTGTCCTCGCCCACCATCTTATCTTCACCACCCTCTTGTCTGTCGCCGACTTTGGTTTTCTCTTCTTTGGTCGCGTGTCAGCAAACGCCCTTGATTTCACAATGGCCGGTCTCAGCCCCCAAATGTGAGTATTCCCGCGCCCTCTATTTTCTGCATCTTTGCGTCGTCCCCAAGACAACCAGGCGGCGACCAACTGGGCTCCCCTCTTGACTGGGCTTCAATAAAATCTTCCATGTGGTCGCGCGGCACCGTCCTGGCGTCTATGCGTCCAAAAAAAAAAAACATGGAACTCTGCCTGCCAGCTAGGGCGGCCTTGGTTTCACCTGGATAGCTCAGGGACAAATTACATGTATTGCCAATTGGCATGGACAAGTCAAGACTAACCTCGCATCGCCTCCTGTAGCACCAACCTCGTCATCATGTTGGGCATGATGCAGGTGTCGAAGCGCATTCCCTTTGATGACCCCAATGTTCTCATGACTGTTCGCGCTGTCTACTTGGGCAGCAATGTCCTCATTGCTCTGCTGTACTTGTACATCCAGGCTCAGATCAACAAGAAGAAAGGTGAGCCATTATCGTCCACAATGCCCAGCTCTACATGGGCATCAATCCACAAGAACACGAGGGGGGGAATGCAAAGGAACAAACAACTTGGCCTGAACTAACATCTGCGTCTTGATAGACTTGACCACCCTCAAGTACGTCGAACCTCCGCCAATGGGCTCCACCGAAGAGGGCAAGCTCGTCACGACGACCATTCAGTCCTACGACAAGGACCAGCTCAAGGCTCTATTCCGTGGTCAGATGATGGGTATCGCCATCATGGCCTTTATGCATCTCTACATGAAGTACACCAACCCTCTACTCATCCAGTCCATCCTGCCCGTCAAGTCCGCCCTCGAGAGCAACCTGACCAAGATCCACGTCTACGGTCAGCCTGCCATTGGTGATCTCAAGCGTCCATTCAAGGCTTCCGGCGGTTTCATGAGCGCCCTGCAGCAGGGCCAGTCTCAGAGCGACAAGAAGGCCGTCGAGGCGGCTGAAAAATCCGGCCGCGGCGGCGCCAAGGAGGAGTAGTAGCAGTTTGCATTGATGTATGCGATACATATACAAGGCTTGGAGCACACGCGGGATATCGTATTACTGTGCATGCGCCGTTTGTGCTCTGAGAAGGGGCACAAAAAAAAGTTAAACGGAAGGGCCGTCTTTACTGGATGGCCAGAAAAACCTCGCAGTGAGACAAAAGAAATTGTATCATCATTTATAATTGGCTTGCTTCTTGTGCCGTTGGTATGTTTCTTACAAGGTGATGATGATGCTGCTGGCGCCGGCAGCGTACTGATGAGGGGATTGTGTCACTCATTGTGGTCGCGTCCTGTTTGGGGTCCATGTCAGAAGGTAATGGTGAACGGTATATCTCCATCTCGACACATCGCGGCAGTCACTTCAAACAAAATGTGCAGAGGGTCGACCCATCAGACGGAAGCAGCCGTCTCGTCAAACCGGTTTCAATATGACCATAGCCACTGAGTACATGTAGAATGGTTCGCCCGTCTAAACATTAGACATCTCGTCCACACGCTACAACATATTGACTTGCCTCAGGTCCATCTTGCGATACATTCTCGTGGAGACTCCTAATTTTGTAACTCCCATCTGTTGTGCTCCGCGTGAACAGCGCCATATACGAGGCGCAAGGTGTCGGTCCGATCAATTAACACCTTTTGCCGCGAGGAACAACAAGTTATCGCTGCGCACGCACAAGCGAGATGCGCCAGTCAGCATGCAGCAGTTGAGGCAAGAATAAAATCCAGGGGCATCTACCATCCAACGACGTGAGCAATGTACATGTCCGTCCGCCGCGCCAATACAATGTACTCGAGACATCATTACCGCGACAGCTCTCTACGTGGGCAACTCCGCACGCAACTGATTGTCGTGATCCCCCAGCTCCTGAGGAGCAGACTGAGGTAACCCCGTGTACACCACCTGCTTCGACTCGCCCTGGATGTTGTCCAGCTCCGACGCAGCGGAGAGTTGGTTCTTCTTCTGCCGTCTCCGTCGCAGCAAGAAGAGAGCCACGACGCCTCCAATGGCAATGACGGCGACGGGAACGCCCACTCCTGCACCGATTTTGGCGGCCTGTCCGTCGTTGCTTGGCGGCTCTGCAGTTGATGCCGTCGGGGGCGACGTGCTAGTGATTGATGTGGCCGTGGGTGTTGTGGGTGTTGTGGTCATGGTTCCGTACCCAGGTGATATTCGTTCCGGTCCCCATGATGATATTTCCGTGGCTGCGCTCTTGGCCACATTGCCGCTGGCATCGAGGAACACGCCCTTGCCGTCTGAGCAGCAGTGATCGCGGTTCTTGTCGCAGCAGAATGAGCCGTCGGCACATGTCGCTACTTGAGGGAGATGATTGATTTCGTCTGACACGTCTTGTAGTTAGCCAGGAGTACCCCCGTTGCTTGGGGGGGGGGGAATTGGACAGCTTTTGTGCCAGCGATTTTTTTTCCCCACGTGCTATTCTATCATTGCCTCATTGAAACATTGGAGATGTCGAAACTTCCATACCATGACGTACCATATTGGCAAATCTGCGCGCACTGTCCTGTGCTCCATGGTTTGACGGCACATGGTCCCCTCACGAAGGTGTCCTTTCCGTAGTCGGGGGGGTGACACAGTCGATTTGACAAGCACGTGGCATCCAAACCACAGCAGGCGTCTGACCCGGGGCAACGAGTGTTGTTCGGTTGCGGGCTTCCGTCGAAGGCATAGCAGGTGATGATTTTGGACATGTCGTTGGCGCGGACAGCAGTGACAGCTGCAGCTAGCAGCGCGAAGGCTGTTGATCTGACACTCAACATGGCGCAGGCAAAGACGAACCTTCCTCCTGCTCCTTACAATTGGGGAAGTTGATGCAGAATGGAAGGACGAAGGTCAGGTAGGATAGTTGCGTTTCGGCACGATACTGACACAAACAAAGGCGTGGGAGGGGGGATAGATGGTATTGCCGTGTGATCGTCCTCGTCAGGTTTTGGGTGAGATTGGGTGAGATTGTTAACAGCCTCGAGGCATATCGCTCGGCCTGTCCCGCCTATCATTGGCACCGTGAGCTTGAGCGGCGGGCAAGGGTGTATCCCGTGTTTGTCTGCATCTGACCACACTTGCATGATTGCATCGCGGGCGGAGGCGAGGGTTTCCCGCTGGGAACAACAACGCCATGTCCCACGCAACGACGAGTTGGTCTATTTCATCGCGGACCTTATTGGCGTGTCGGACTGTGATACCCCAACGGCAATGGGGAGTCTGCCACCGGCCATAACACGAGTCGGGTCTTGACATGACTGACCGTCGGGAACAACATGCAAGGCGATGAACTCGCGCCAAATGCTGAGCGATATTGGCCGTCTTTGGCCAAGTACGGACGGACGTAGTACACGTTATCGATAGAGTGGCGCGAGTGACATCAGCCATTTCGCCCCTCCGCTACCGTGGATAAATCATGCACTTCCAAACCACTCTCCCACGCCACACAGTCCAGACTGCGCAATTCCAACGGTTACATTCAAACGTTCAATTACAATCGCTTGTGACTTTCGTCCAAAGTGCCGTGCGCTTTTGTTGGCCTGATGGACCGGCCCAGGACACCTCCGCCAAACTCTGCCATCACGACAGTCGCATCGTCACCGACTCCAGAGGTGACTAGGCGAATTGTGAGAGGGTTTCCGATTCTCGGTGAGAAAAATGCACTTTGAAACATTATGGGGCTAACTGCGCGCACAGGAAGAAAACAGGCTCCGGGCGAAAGCTATCAGAGACCAACGTGAAGCTGAACAGCGAGTTTCTGAATCCGTTTCCACTGTCCTCAAATCCGCCGCCGGCTTTGTCGCCACAGACGATGTACACATCACGAAACCGATCAATGGGAAACGCTCCCACAGTTCAGCCATCGCCCCCGAATCCTCTTTCATCCAGGCCGGAACCAACCGTGATGGCCGTAACAAAGGTGATGATGAGGCCCTGCGCCCTGCGCGCAAGTTCACTAAATTTGTCGACTTCAATATGAGCTCCATGACAGACACGAAAGGCGGTTTCTTGTCCACTGAGGATGATCCTCACAACTATGCTATGGGAGTCAAGAAGTCCGGCCAGCCCGAAGATGACCAGCGGCCCAAAGACATGACCGTTCAGGAGTGGGAGCGGATGCAACTCATCCGAAGGCTCCAGCGGCAAATGGCCGGCCCTTTCGAGCCAGGCTTGAGCGTCCTGGAAGACGAGAGCAAGAGGAAGAAGTGTCGAGATTGCAATAGCTTGGAGATTGATTTTGTATGGAACGAAGTCTTTCACATATCTGTCTGCAACAAGTGCAAGGAAAAGTATCCTGAAAAATACTCGCTCTTGACAAAGACGGAGTGCAAGCAAGACTATCTGCTTACGGATCGTACGTATCCGCCTTTGTCACGATGCAGTGCTCATGAACAGAAAGATTGTGCTAACATGTCGCACAGCCGAACTTCGAGATCCAGAATTACTACCCCATCTCTCCAAGCCAAATCCCCACAAGTCACATTGGCACGACATGATGCTGTTTTTGCGTTTTCAAGTCGAAGAATATGCCTTGAAGACGAAATGGGGATCAGCGGAGGCTCTCGATGCAGAGTACGAAAAAAGAGAGGCGCAGACAAAGGCTCGGAAAGAGGCAAAGTTCAAAGAGAAGCTCATGGACCTCAAGCGTAAGACGAGGACGGATGCATTTCGTCGACAGGCCGGCACGCTGAGCAAGTCGGGGGCCAGCAAATTTGGAGATTCGATACGTGAAACCAGGCATGTTCATCAATGGGGGCGCACTGTGGAGAACGAGGAAGGCATGACGATCAAGACGTGTGTAGATTGTGGGATGGAAGTAGAAGAGCTGGAATTGTAGGCAGGTGGGGGGTACGTGCGTTGGGGATGATTGGATTGATACCCTCGGCGTTTGGGCGGCACTTGTATTTGTTTTCGAGGAGTTGGATTTTACGTATCAACATGCAGAAGCAAACCAACTTGTTGGCAAAGCTTGCGCCAACGTGCACACAAATAGCAAAGTAGAGGGCCCCACAAGCACCATCGACTTTGCGAGAAGTCGAAATATCAAATCTGAACCGTTCATGGTCTGTGCGCCCCGTTTCCGAGTCCGTGTTCTGCAACTTGCCAGTCAGCAAGGTAAAGCAAGACTCCGGATACTGTGCATCACAACATGTTTGTATTGACTCCGTACTCGGAGAGTATTTCCTGTTGGAGAGAACACGGGGTGTGTCGAATTCAGCGATTGCTTCCACGTAAATATTCTGCGAACTAACAAGCCAGCACGATCTTGCCCTTATTCAGGGGCGCGTAACGAATGTTGATGCCTTGCGGCCTCACGTCAAGGTGCCATCCCCTGATTGGCCCGCCAGCCCATCTAGCACGGGACAGCATAAGCTTTCGAGAGGTCGGCCGACACGCTGGTTTCTCAAAGCAGACACTATTCCACTGATTCGCACACCTGCGACCGCCATCGCCAGCATCGCCAGCACCACCCTCCAAAGTAGCGGCCAGCCTGACTCTTCTTCCCTCGTCCGGCGTAGGCTCTCGATGAGCCCGCCCTTTCAAAGAGGCGCGCCATGATGGGCCCCAACGTTGGCAACGGCGTGGGCGGCATGGAGATGGGCATGGGGATGCATCCCAATGGACCAAATCAGCCCCAGGCGACCGAGTACACCCTCCAAGGTGTGATGCGATTCTTGCAGACGGAGTGGCATCGGCACGAGCGAGACAGAAACTCATGGGAGATTGAGAAGCAGGAGATGCGAGGGAGGATAGCTCACCTCGAGGGCCAAGCACGGAGAGCCGATGCCACGCAAAAGGCTCTCAAGAAATACGTCACAATCCTGGAGCGGAAAGTAAAAGACCAGTCTGAACAGATCAAAGGTACGGCTGCGAGGGAAGAGAACGCGTCCGCCAAGAATGACCGTTCTGCCAAAATCCAGGAAAAACTTCGCTGTGAGTTGAACCACACGCCAAACCGATGTGCTATTGACGAAAGGGGGGGTTTTTTTTAACCAGTTCTTTCTTGTTTCTCTAGCTTCGTCGGATAAATACACGGTTCCTGGTTCCGGGGGCATTCATGTTGAGAAACCAGACGATGACACGCACCGAAACGAGCTCAAGACCTTCCTGGACCAATGTCAATCTGAATTCATGTATCTAATGATTACGCCAGCCAACCCCCAGCCGCCTCGCGACTCACCTCAGCTACCGATGATGGAGGACTTGCGCGAGGTGGAAGCATACGGCATGCCTCCACAACATATTGAACGACAATATCCAATGCAACAACGTCAGGCAACGAATCATGTTCAAGACTTTAATGTCATGAACGCAATACAGCAGTCTCAGCAAAATGCGACGGCGTCCGAAATACAACAGGTGGCCCAATCCAACTTCGCCGCCAAACAAGCCGACCTCCAGCCCCAGCCCATGCTTCGCTCCGCCTGCGAGAATCAGCAGGGTATGTACGGAGCGCCCAACGACTGGAGAGCACCATTCGTCACGACACGTTCTGTCGATGAGAATATATCAGGCCCAAATCTTGCTGCAGAGGCATTGGGCGGCATTCAAGATGCTCGAGAGACGCGAGAGAAGCCCACTGCAAGACCCGATGCTGATGGATGGGATTTTCCGGAGGGCACATTTCCTGAACCAGGTGCCTCTCAACAGGGCCCTCATTCTGCCACCACCCGTCCCGATACTGATGTGTTTCCCAATGCCGATTATATATCCAAGTCGCCAAGTCGAGTACCGAGTGGTGGCGGCCATAGAAGGAAAGGATCCATGTCTCGAAGACGTAGTGGTGAGCACGACTTGGCACTGAATGCGCAAAGGTCGGATAGCGGCAATTTCAAGCTGAGGTTCGGTTTGCGTGGTCATCTGGATACTGTGCGCATCGTCATCTTCTCTGGCGGCGGCAGCCCTGGAGAGCCCGAGATTTGCACAGCTGGTGACGACGGCATGATCAAGCGATTTCATATACCCAGACTCGATGGTCACTCGGGCCCCCTCGGAGCTGCGTCCGACCTCGATGTTATTGCAAACTTTACGCACCGAGGCCACTCTGGATCAGTACTCAGCTTGACATCATGGTCACCGGCACCCAACTTCTCGACTGGTGGCCGCGCACAGGGAGACGGCTGGATCTTTTCAGGCGGGCAAGATGCGACGGTTCGCGTGTGGGAACGAGGGCGGGTCGATCCCAAAGCGACACTGGAGGGCCATACAGATGCGGTCTGGGCGCTGTGCGTCCTACCGACCACATTGGGTTCAGTCTTTGGAACATCAAGTCCTTATGGCAGCTTAGATCGCATCCTAGTCGTGTCCGGCGCTGCTGACGGATCAGTTCGCGTGTGGTCAGTCAGCGCGCCGCCTCAGCTAAGCTCACCACAACCAGGATCGAACCGTAGCATGACTGGTCGTGGTGGTCGTGTGCGTGGCAACTCGATGAGCTCGGGCAGCGCCTTCTCCAACTCGCCTCAGGCCAGCATCGCTTCAAATTCTCCCTTCCACCACACGCTGGTGCACGTCATCTCGCGCGCAGATGGCTCCAAGGCCAGTCCCACTTGCATCATATCGTTGGGCGCGTCTGGGGAAACATTCGTCGTTTCGTACTCGGATGCCGCTGTCATTGTCTACGACACCAAGACCGGCGAACAAGTCGGATTCATGGACAGCATGGAGACGTACGACGGTTCGATCAAAACAGGCGTCAATGCAATTGTTGCAACCACAACAGGTTTGGATCAAGGCAGCCAGCAGCACCATGGCAACAGTATAGGCGGCGAGGATGAAAACGCCTCGGGCGGTCCGACAGGTGGGCGGTCTTTGGCCAGTTCCGGTGTTGAGGGGACCATTATTTCCGGTCACGAGGACCGCTACGTCAAGTTTTTCGATGCCAACAGCGGTTAGTTGGCGGCAGGCCACGAAATCTCTACACATGTACGGAAAGAATCGCTAATCGCACTGCAGGTCAATGTACATACAATATGCTAGCACACCCTGACGCCATTTCCAGCCTGTCTCTCAGCCCTGACGGCCGGGAGCTCGTCAGTGCCGGCCACGATGCATCCTTGCGATTCTGGAGTCTGGAAAAGAGATCCTGCACACAGGAGATCACGAGTCACCGAGTGATGCGAGGAGAGGGCATTTGTTCATGTGTATGGAGTCAGGATGGCCGATGGGTTGTAAGCGGTGGCGGTGACGGGGTCGTCAAGGTCTTTGCACGGTAATGCGACGGCGTGCGTGGCATGATGAAATCGGGGTTCCTTTTTATTACTTTATTCCATTTCGGGCTTATGTATGAATTCGGCATGTTGCCTGTGCGGCGTAGGGCACGGCTGTGTTATAGCATATTGGAGGAGTACTCCGTATATTAGTAGTCGATACCCGGCATGTTTTGGTTTTCCGTCTCATGCAACGCTTGCAGTGTGTGTTTCCCTGGTGTTACGTGCGACTGTCTGCCACTCGCAGACACGTGATCCGATTCAGATCTGTCATTCGACTGTTTAGTCATGGCGGGAAATGCACGAACAAAGAATTACCGTACTTCTTCACCCTCACTTGCGGAAAGCGAGCGCCAACAAACAATAATATATTGCAATAGAGCGCCTCTCTATCACGAGCGTACTACGATGGTTGCCAACAATCATTGAGTCTTCCGTAGTATAGTGGTCAGTATGCAAGCTTGTCACGCTTGAGACCCGGGTTCAATTCCCGGCGGGAGAGATCCGCTTTTTTGGGCCGCGCACTTTTTGGCATGGACCTCGTGGATTTTCTCTCATCATGCCCGGGTTGTGTGTGAACGGAATAGTTCGTAGTTGAGATGGATAGACTCCTTGCTGATTTGATCATGTTTGCAACGTTTTCCCCTGATCGGCTTCGCCTCCTGCACCGCTTGGTGTTTCTTTCTCCTTTAAAAGTCGTTACGTCGAGGCAGGTACCTGGGGAGTTGGGGGGATGTTTCTGTTTCCTCTTGCATGAAAAAGCCCTCGATGAAGTTGACCTGCTGCGCGCATGCCATGTATCGAGACATTGTTGGATGAATGCAAACATCATCACCACATATATTACTTGAGTTGATTGAAAAACCACCTGTCATTACAATGTTCGTTTGGTGTTGGAGAGGCATGCTGGGCATCGCTAGGACGAGGAGATGAATGAGTGGGTGAAGGAGGGGCAGGCGTCAAAATTTGTGTGTATGATGATGGTTTATGAGCCCGGGGGATGAAACGAGGGTGTATTTTGATTTGTGCACATGTGCGTGCTCATGTGCTCAAGGTGTATTTATTGGTTTGTTCCAAGCCTTGATTTCCGGCTGGCCCCCTCATGATGATTGTATTCTATGCAAGATGCTTCTAGTTTTGGGGCATACCAACGCCGCAATCAATCAAGCCGTTGTAGCTCGGCGTCTTCCCCTTTTCACGTGCCATTGAGCCACTTCCTCCATTGCAACACGCGCGGCGCTGACAATGCTTCGCTCCAACCCCCGAGCCGCCCTGTCCCCGATCCAATATCGACAAGGGGCGCCATGCTGGGCCGGCCGTGAGCGCACTGGAAAGGAAAGGCGCATCGCGACAGGCGGTGGGTAAGTTGCTCGCAGTCGTCCAGTGAGAGCTCATCGTTGAACATGATGGCACCTGGAAGCGTTAGATTTTGAGGGCGGGTAGGAGGACCAGCTGCACTTACTGCGACATGACCTCGAGTGGAGGAGCTCCAGTATGCCTTGAGGACAGCTGTGGAAACATGACACCCACGACCTTCCGGGTTCATACGTTGGACGAGGCGGCGCAGCTCTGTCTTCGAGCTTCCATATCTCCTTGCGTACCAGCTCAATGACCAAATTTGGATCGCTTTGGCATCGTCCCGACACGCTCGGCGGTAATCTCGAAACGAGAACCTCTTTCCCTTCAACATGTTTTGTTGTATTGGACTCCAGAAAGATACCCCACGTCTGAAGATGAGCGTGGCAATGGCGAAGAAGATGGTTCTCTCTGGCTGATATCTCAAACACAATGGGCCTCTGCAGCGGTTCTGTCACCGCTTGAAGAAGGCCTTGACTACTTGGCAGGAAGTACAGCGACATGAGTTCCTCCAAGCGGCATCTCTCGTCTGCTGCGTGCTGGTCGAGCATGACCAATGCTGATGACGATTCGGATGGTTCATCATTCCGCATTCGCAGCGGCAGTTGTAGGAGGATGAATTTCTTGTCGACCTGGCCTATGACCTTCGCCTTCTCCAACGCACATCTCGACAGTCGGCCACTCAAATCCATAGATATTGCTTCAAATTGGATCTCGTTCTCCTGCAAGAAGAATCTGCTTCTCTGTCCGTCACCTCTCACCTCGACGGGTCTTTCTGTGTGGACGGGGTTCTGAGGTAACGCTGGTATTTGCTTCTCGATCGTCTCGAAGACGGGGTTTTCCCAGGAACCTAGAATGTCTTGGAGCCACTCGTGAGGTTGCGACTTTGGCTGGAGTTCCACAGGCTGGCATGTTTGTACATGATCTTTCGTCCTCGGGATTGATTTGGGAGTTAAAGTGCCACTCTGCTCAGAAGCTATCATGGCTCGTTGTTGCTCAATTGCTCCGGAAGGCTCATCATCGGTTTCAGCCTGTGTTACAGATTGGGCTTCTTCATCCACATCGTCAAACGGCTTCCGCAGCAATTTTCCATCCTCACCCACGAGTCGACGACGCATTTGCATGCGGTATCCCCCAGGTACAGTAGGCTGGACCACCTGGTACTCAGTGGAGGACTTGAGGAGAGGCAGAGACCTCCCAACCTTGGTGCGATGCCACGATTCAAATGGTGGGCTATGTGCACTGCAGCCTGTGAAAACATCCTCGCCGGCGAGGCGTGCTCTGGACGGCAATCTAGTTGGCGCCATCTTGGGTTCATGAAGCGTATCAGGTTGGCCTTTGTAATGTGAGCGTGATGGCTTGACGTCCGGTTTCTGTACGTATTTTGGTTGCATCCAGTGCTTTTTGAGAAATCCATAACAGATGACTCTGAGCAGGTCAACAATAGCTTGTAGGCTGTGTTGAGAGCTCCCCAACAACACATCATCCACGGCCAGCGTCTCGTCCGCACCGAGAAGATGCAACTCTAGAAAGAACATTGGCCATTTTTCGACGCCCTTTGTCAGTTTCCCCCGCATCTTGTCCGAGGCGTTCCCGTCCACAACACCGAAACTTGAAGATTTGAAAATCTTGTTGACCTCTTCGTACAGTACGTTAGTGCCAAAGCTGTTTTGGACAGGTCGAATACCAAGGCACATGATCTGCGAGCGACGAGTTGCCACTGGGGTTGTGGAAATGGCACCTTTGATTCTCAGGCGACGACTAGATGCCGACACGGGCACCCATGACCCTCCACCCTCGCTCTCAGCCAATCCTGCTTGGACGAACAGTCTCGACGCACGACTCGCCATCTCTGAGCCCCTTGCCTTCATCCTGGCTTCTCGCTGCGTGTTTGCTTCTCTGAGAAAGACGGACAACTCGCATGGCCAAGAAAGAAGCAAGGCAGCTATCGCCTTCGTAGCAGCATCCCACTCCCTGTCAATCTTGGCACGATCAGAAAACAGGAGTCCACGCTGCTTGACCCTGACGGGCATGGAGCCAAACAAGTTGCGTACCGATACGCGAGTTCCGTGCTTGAAGGACGCTATGCGCTGGTCTGGCTGTGCTGGAATACTCCTTGAAAGCACATTGCCATTATGGATAGTGAGAGCGGAATGGGTATCATGCCGATGATGGCGGGACGAGATAGTCAGAAGCGAGAACGTTGCTACAGAGGCGATGAAGTTTCCATGACTGCCATGGATCCTGGGATTAGGTGGTGATTTGGACGTATCTACACGCGCGAGTTAGCTTCGTGCTTTTCAGTAACTGCCGTCATCACGTCGTAGCACGAACGATGCAATTTTCCTAGCCCGCCGCCCTCTTCAAATTCATGGGGTTGGATGCCAAATCCATCGTCCTCAATGATACAGTTCCCCAGAGCAAAATCGAGGTTGATGTTGATTTTGGAGGAATTTGCGTCAAGAGAGTTCATCAACAGCCCGCAGACGACATCGTTCAGCGAGGTGACGGAAGACGAGGACTTGATTTTGTTAATGGCATCTTCAGGGAGCAGCCGGATCGACATGATATGCACGTCCCCATGCTGCAGCAGTCCAGGTTGGGCTTAAACGTCGACAGCAATTTTGCCGATGAGGTTGAGCCTGAGCAGATCGGCTGTGACGTTGATGGGGAGATGAGAAGTTGATGGAACTCGAGAGCTATTATGGTGGGACCGTTTGCCCGCTCGTTGCCCACTCGTTTCCCGATGACTTGACCTTTTCACTCACGGCATCGAGATGCTATTTGATGGGGTTTTGCAGTCCGTCCTCGTGCCCGATGGTCTACTTGCATCAGGCAAAGTGCTATGGCTGTACTGCCATTGCTTGGATCAAAGAGCTGTCTTCGCGGATGAGGCCATCCATGCACGCGCGCACACACCTTTCGTCTCTTGCAACCAACCAGAAGCAACAGCTTCCCCAGGACGTCCTTTTTACGTCAGAAATCAAAAGATGAAGCCTCGCGGCCTAAGCTCGTGGCCACCGTGTGGGAACCGTGTGGGAACCGTGTGGGAACTTTGTGAAGCTTGCAGGGCTTCTTCTCGACTCTCTGGTGCGACTTGGGCTGCATCACGTGATGCCACTTCCAATACAAGATCGACCACAGCAGTGGCGCACGTTGACGCCCATTGACGCCCAGTGGAGGTCGGTGGGGGTCGGGGGAGGTCGGTGGAGGTCAGTGGAGGCCAGTGCTCCGAGCATCTCCTGTAGCCGCCCCTGGGCTTCAATGTTCCCCTCCAGCACATGCCATGCGTGCCAACGCGCTGTGTGTCTGCCCGTTCCCGATGCCGTACATACAGTGGGTGTACATGGTACAGTGCAGATCACCCATGTCACTTTCAGTCATCACTTCGTCACCTTCCTTCACCTTTCCTCTGACGGGCAAAATCCAGCAAGCTCTCTCTTCTCAACGCCCTGTCGTGCACGCGGTGCATTTGATCTCTCCCTTGTTTCGCATTGCAACTGCGGACAATTGACAGACGAATCAGACAAGGCCTGGGCCCTGCGCCGATACGAAGTACCGAGAAGCAGGGGTCTCCCTCCCCCCATTCCCATATCTGCATATATCAACAAGACAAAGCGACGCTGCCTTCAACTCGGGGACCATCGACTGTCCCGCGAGAAAATACTGTCTAAACCGTATACGCCGCTATCAAGTAGCCGTCTCGCTGCGAGATGGCAGCGGCTGACATGATCAATGAGCCCCACGGTAAGACGTCCTTTGCCCCCCCCCAGCCGACTCGTCACCACAGTCAGTCGAAAAGCAAGCCTAGTCTAATGCATCGTATCTCCAGACCGACAGGCGCATCGACGACGACCCTTTTCAGCGTGGGTAAAGAAACTAACAAACTTCAAGTCCTCCTCGGACGGCGATCGCCCCAAGCGGGACACGAGGGTGAGGCGCGGACACAAGTTGAACAACCCGTATCCTCAGTCGGGTCATGTCAGCGAGAGCCACGGCAATGGTGTGGTGAATGGAAGCACCAGCAATCGCAGTTACACCAACGGGGTGAGCTCGTGTTCTTTTACGACTGCCCGAACAGGGAGCATCACCTCGCTTGGACGGACTGCACACAGCTCCGTGGACGGTATTGCTCCCACAACGGTGGGGGCGAGGAGCACAGCAGGCACGATATGTACGGAAAGTGAACCACCACAATCTTTGGCTCCAAGCCATGGAGGAGCGAGCTCTCTTGCGGGAACGAGTCGCACTATTGGCGGTGGGATGGAATGTCGAAGAGGGGGTGGCAGCACTTTCTCCAGCCCGGCACCGTCAGTTCGATCTCTAACGACAACCTTGACGACGATACAATCCGTGGCTCCGACCGGTCAAACACCCTACATTCCGGCACCACAGAGCAGCAACACCAACACACAATCGATTCAGTTCAGTCAGCCTTTCCCTACAGCGCCCCCCGCGTCCGCCATACCCCCGCATTTGGCGCCGAGTAGCAATCCAACAACGTACACAACGGCCACGGCAAACAATCTTCTGACCGACAATGCCTCCATATTGACCTTGGCCTCCTCCAGCAAGCGCCGCCGCCGCCGCTCGATGGACACTGATGCATCAGTCCGCGCGTTGGCGCCTTCTTCTCTGTGGGGTGGAAGTCGCGAGAGTCTCCCTCTCAGTGTTCTCAGCGCCAACATCGAGCAGGGGGGCATGCCAGCGACGCCAGGCCTGCCTGGTAGCAGCTCACGCCTGGTGCCTGAACGGAACAGCATATACTCTGCTACTGGGGTGGCACCGGCCATCACCAGCGAAAGAAACAGCATCCTGGCCAAGCAAGGTGATGGCGCCAGTGTCCGAAGCGGCCGGCTGGGCCACGGAAGACCGGACAGTATCAGCGGTAGCATTGTCGGTGTGACGAGCCCGTTGGCTACTTCGCGTGAGGCACCAGAGGGGAAGATGGCCAAGGAGGACAGGTGAGATGCTATGGCCTAGGCAGCGTGAATGATGCAAGGCGGAGAATGAAGCTTGTCATGAGTGAATGAATTGCAGCGGCGTTGTGGCATAAGGAATTCTCCTGGTTTCAGGAGGTTGGCTGGTAAATTTTGGGGTTCGTTTTTGCTACGTTGGCTTGACGAGGTGCAAATTGGGTGGACTAATGGGCTGGACAGGCGTGGCATACAAGAGATACCCAGCTGTGCAGGAGCTGTCATGGAATACTAGACTGCGGAAACAAATCACAAACACGTCCCAAGAAGATTGAGCTATGAAGAGGCAGCGTAATTCTGAAATTTGTATTGCCAGCCCCGAGGTCAACGTTGCCCCACCCCCACGCCGCGACCACGACCACAGGCGAGAACTCTCCATTCCAGCGCCGACGCCCTGCCTCGTCCCAACGTCGTCATCGGACCACCTCGCAACATTGAACGTTGGAGCAACATGCTCCCATCCCTCATTCACTCATCCACGGCTACATGTAATACAGGGTGCCTTCTCTGCTCAGACAGACCCAAAACAGTCGCAGCACCCACAGCTGACTGATGCGTCAACATGGCGATTTCGGTATGTCCCATGAGCCATATGCTTCTGCAAGTCAATACTCGCTCGGCCAACGTCTCGGTAAGCTAACACATCCCAGTGGAAGTCATTCGACTTCTTCGAAGTCTCCCAGGTCTCCCTTCCCGATGCCGATACCCGCCATCTGTTCGAAGGCAATGAGATATCCAGCATTTGCGCAGGCTCCGACAGCCTCTTTATCGGCGGCAACGACGGAACCGTCAGCATCATCGGCAAAAGCTGGAAAGTCGTCAGCAAGTTCCAAGCCCACGAAGCTGGTCGAGTCACTCACATGCGCCAAGTCGAGGGAACAAGCTTACTCGTCACCGTTGCCGAAGACTTGAGCAGCGAGCCGATCCTCAAGGCATGGGCCCTAGATAGGCTCGTCAAGAAAACGAACATGCCCACGTGCCTCTGCACTCTGACCATCAACAACGGTAGACGACAGTTCCCCATTTCTGCATTTGCGGCGTCAGACGACCTGTCGCAGGTTGCGGTGGGATTCGGCAACGGCTCTGTTACCCTGATTCGCGGCGACCTCATTCACGACTTGGGTACCAAGCAGAGGATAGTGTACGAGTCAGAAGAGCCGGTGACTGGGGTGCAGCTTGCGACGGATGAGAAGCTCACCACGCTGTTCATTTCTTCAACGACGCGGATTCTCAGGCTGGGTCTGTCAAGGAAGGGTCAAGGGCTGCCTCCCAAGACCGTGGAAGACAGTGGGTGTGCCTGGGGTTGCATGGCCCTCGACAAAGAGACGGGCGAGGTTGTGGTGGCGAGAGACGATGCGATTTATACCTACTCGCTGGATGGGCGAGGACCGCCAAAGGCATACGAGGCTCCCAAGACACTGATTGCCGTGTACGATAATTATGTGGCGCTCAAGTGCCTGCCGTCAGGGGCGAATGGCAGAGATCCGGAGGCCATGAGGCGGCGGTTCGGGGGTAGCGGAAACGATGATCTGTTCAACGCGACAACATTTCTCTTGCTCGAGCCAGACCTGAGGATCATTGCACACTCGGAGACGATGATGTCACCGGTGAGATTTGTGTTCGACGTCTGGGGCGATCTGTTCACCATGTCCGAGGAGGGCAAGGTACGTGCTACCTGCCTCACATGACAAGCTATTCGTCGAACTTACTCGGTGTTTTAGCTGTACAGATATCACGAAAAGCCTTTGCAGCAGAGACTGGAAATGCTGTACCAGCGCAACATGTTTCATCTTGCCATCGAGCTAGCGCAAAGCTCCGGATTGAATGGTCAGCAGCAGACCGTCATTTACCGCAAGTTTGGCGACCACCTGTACCAAAAAGCGGACTACGACGGGGCCATGGTGCAATACATTCGCGCCATTGATACGACGGAACCGTCCCAAGTCATTCGCAAGGCATGCATTCCATTGCTACCCCTCCTTTTCCTTTTCTCGGGCTCCTCCCCGACTTTTGCTAGTTTCTCGATACACAACGGATTCACAATCTGATCCAGTACCTGGAGCAACTACACGAGCATCGAAAGGCCACGGCTGACCACACGACCCTTCTCCTCAACTGCTATGCCAAGTTGAAGGACATTGAAAAACTAGAAAAGTTCATCAAGTCACCGGGAGATCTAAAATTTGACCTGGATACAGCCATTGCCATGTGCCGGCAAGGAGGTTATTACGAACAAGCGGCTTATCTCGCCAAACGGCACGGCGAAACAGAATTGGTTGTCGACATTCTCATCGAGGACTCTAAACGTCATGGCGAGGCACTCGACTATATCTGGCGCCAAGACCCCGAGGTGGTGCGTCTGCCACTGTCAAGAAACCTGTCTGTCATCCAAGTACTTACTGTCAACTAGGCCTACCCCTGCATGAAAAAGTACGCCCGCGTACTCATAGAACACTGTCCAGAAGAGGCCACGAAACTTTTTATACTATACTACACGGGAAAGTTTCGACCGAGGAAGACGGCGGTGCCGGTGATCGGGGAGACACCTTCAACAACCGGCGGCTTCACGTCTGGTGCCGCGAGTGCTGTACAAAACTTGTCCAACTACCTGCCATTTCCATACCTGAACACATCGTCTGGCGCCGCGGCGGACACTCCCAGCAACATGAAGCAGCCAGCGCAAAATGGACTGCCACTGAGTGAGGAAGACCACCCGCCTCCGAGATACACGGTGCCTGCACCGCGAACGGCATTCTCGTCCTTCATCGACCACCCAGATGAGTTCATAACGTTTCTCGAAGCATGTCTCGAAGAAGAAGAATTGAAAGTCGGCGACAGATCGGATCTCTACACGACCTTGTTTGAAATGTATCTGTACAAGGCAGGCGAGAGGAAGGGACATCATCGTGAGGAATGGGAGGCCAAGGCGAAGGAACTGATCGAGGGCGAACATGTGCCCATGGAGAGCTCCAACGTGCTTCTGCTATCCGACCTCTCCAACTTCCGCGACGGCACCGTACTGGTCAAGGAGCAGGCCGGCCTCCTCTTTGACATTTTCCGATCCTACACGTCGGCCAAGGACACGAGGGGCGCCATCAAGGCTCTGCGAAAGTACGGCCCCGACGAGCCTCGGCTGTACCCAGCAGCGCTAGCATACCTCACGTCCGACCCACGAGTCCTCGAGGAAGCCGGGGCCGACGAACTAGCCAATGTGCTCTCCAAGATCGACAAGGACGGCCTCATGGCGCCTCTGCAAGTGGTGCAAACGCTGGTGGGCCAAGCATCCGGCGGAGGCGTCGCAACAATGGGCATGATCAAGCCCTACCTTCACGACACGATACTTCGCGAACGCAAAGAGATGGAAGACAATCGGCGCCAAATCGAAACTCTGCGAAGTGACACGGAGAAGCGCAGAGCCGAAATCGCCGACCTCGGATCCAAGCCAGCCGTATTCCAAGCAACGCGGTGCTCAGACTGCGGACAGGGCCTCGACCTGCCGGCGGTGCATTTCCTGTGCAAGCACAGCTTTCACCAGAGGTGTCTGCGGGGCGGAGGCGAGGACGACGACGATGTGGAATGTCCACAGTGCGCCGGGGGCAATGACTTGATACGGAAGATGAGAGAAGAGCAGCGGAAGGCGGCGATGAAGCACGACTTGTTCAAGGCGGAGCTGGAGGGGAGCGAGGATCGGTTCGGGACGGTGGCCAAGTGGTTCGGGAGGGGGGTGATGGATGGGGCGCACAATGAGGAGGTGTGAGGAGGTTTCGCGTGGTTGTTGAGTATAAATATATAAATACTATTATGTGGGCGTATAGAATGGTGGCGATTCGTCTCGTTGTACTGCCTTGTTCGCAAATTCCATTTGATCGTTTTCCTTGTGTGCACATCAGTCACGGGGGCCACACGGGCAAAAAGTGGTCATCCACGGTTGTCGGCCCCGGCCAAGCCTGAAACCAGCCACGACTACAACGGCGGCCGGGTTCTATCTCCATCGCCATCTCCATCACCACATCAGCCCCAGACCAACGCGATGCCCGTGCCAACAATCCCCTCGGTCCCCATCACCCACTCCCAGATTCTCCACTTCTTCACCCGCTCCCTCACGGCCTTCCACTCCTCCCACGATGCCTTCCGCGTGCTCTGCACAGCGCCCCATCACCCGCTGGCGCCACGACCTCCCCCCCCCGCCGGCGTCGACACCCTCGTCGTGCTGGACTCGAGCTTCAACCCGCCGACGCCGAGATTGACGTGGCGGTGACGACGGGGGCCTTGTTCCACGAGAAGGCGAGGAGCATCGCTGGCTCGGGCGCGTACGGGGACGGGAACGGGGACGGGGACGGCGACGGGGACGGCGTGCGGCAGGTGTATCTTTGCGGGTTCGACACGGTGATTCGCATCTTTGATCCGAGATATTATCGCGGCGGGCCTGCTGCGGAGGAGGAGGAGGGTGTTACGGCCATGCAGAAGGCGCTGCGGCCGTTCTTTGCGAGGGCGAAGCTGCGTGTTATGATGAGGCCTGACGACGAATGGGGGTCGGCCGAGGAGCAGCGGGCGTGGGTGGATGGCTTGGGGGATGGCGGGCTGGAAGAGGTCGGGGGGGATGCGGACTGGGCGGGGAGGATAGAGCTGGTGGAGGGCGTGGGGGGCGTGGTGAGCAGTTCGAGGGTGAGGGAGGTGGTGAGACGGGGTGGTGGTGGTGATGAGTTGGATGGGATGGTGGGTGAGGAGGTGAGGAGGTGGATTGAGGAGGAGGGGCTGTATAGATAGATGATGAGGCGGGACGGGGGGTTGGAGTTGGCCGTGATGATGAGTGGTGTTGCGGCGTCTTCCCTTGTGGAAGTCATGACGCATCCAAGGGCTTTTCTATTCATCTAGTAATCGTAGTAGAGGCGGCATGAATGACACCAATTCATCTACTTACAACGGACAACGGGGGTGGGTGGATGGACATCCGTAACGGTCGGATATTTCAAAACGTCCTTGATGCTGATTGGTGGCATACATCCCGGTCTGCTGCCACGTGACTCGCGGCAGATGCGACGGACTGTTTCTGGAAACTCGTGGAATGTCACAGTCCAGTCCAGGCAGGATAAAACCGAGGATTGAACAAGCCCCCCCTTTTTTAAGAATCAAATAAGCCCCCCTGATGTCGACAAGTCATCCATTCTCTGAGAAACCTCGACAGTGCACAACTGCACAACTGCACAGGCTCTCAGCCGACAAAATCAGTCCGCTCTCTCCATCGTACACTTCCAAGTTTCATGCCCCCCTCCGTTAATGACGGTAGGGATCTTGATGATCAGTCGGATGCCATCGTGCGTAGACTTGACGTCCAAGTAGATCTCGGACGGGCTAGGAGTGGCCGTTGATTGACTTGTTTCACCGTTTGCCTCGCCCCCCGACTTGTCTGCATCGTCCTTTCTCGAGCCGCAAAACTTGCAGCTTTCGCGGCCGCCGGGGGGTCTCGGTGCATCGCCCGCAACATTGTTCTTCATCCTGCCCACAGCTGCGCCGTTGTGGTCGTATATGGTGCCGTCGTGATCAACCTTGAGCCTCTTCCTGTTGTTCTCTGCATCTTCCTCCTCCGCGGCATCGAACCACGTCTCCGACACATGGCCAGCTACATCGCCGGCTGTGTCGAGGACCTTGCCGTCTTCACACACCGGCCGCCCAATCATCGACGGCAAGTCGCCCTCGACGCGGCCTAGCACTGTGCCGTCCCGGTCCAGAATGTTGCCGAACTCATCGACGCATTTGCCTTGGAGAGCAGCGACCACCTCCCGGTCCAGCGTATTTCCCGGTGACGCCAAGTTTGAACATGATTTGGGGGGTGAAAATGGCATGTTCTTTTTTTTTTTTTTTTCAAAGGATCAGATGGGGAAGGGGGAGGAATTTGTGAGACCTGGCGTGTTTTGTTCGTTGATGGCTACTTTCCTGGATTTGCTTCTGTCTGATAGTCTGACCGGGGAGCGGTTTCCTTCCCCCCCTTACCGAGTATTTTTCGTGTAATCATGCCATTAGTGATGCTTGCCCCGCCCCCAGATGCACGGATCGTGTTCCGTCTGGGCGGAGTCTGTCTGGACAAAAATCCCTATTACAAGTTTGCAACCCACTTTGGTCGAGCCGTCACGTCGTCATCGGCCCCCGGGGACTCACGTGGATCTTGCACAGAAGAGATGAAGACGGCTCGTAATAAAATCAAAAAACCAAAATTGAGATGCAAATGGCTAACCTGTGGGGGGCGAGTCTTGTTGAGGCATCGGTTTGCAACCTCGGTACGGAACAAGCAGCATCTTGGCTATAAGTGGCTATAGACTAGTGGCCATAAGTGTACCAGTCTTCAAAGCCGCTCGTGATGTAATCGAACATGGCTTGACGTCTTTTGTCTTGTTTCGAAAAATATGGCAGTTCAGGTATCGCCATTTTTCACATACGAGCTTTCCATGCCTAAAATAGGTTTGCGACACAGCCGGATAGACTGTACGTGGCGTCGACGTTGCTTCCTGCTCCCGTCTTTCTCGTCTTTCTCGTCACCTGAAGGCAGGGCATCTCCATCCCAGCATATGGCCCACCGCTCCACAGAGTCCACACCGTCGACCGCTTCTCTCGATGCCACGAAGCCGTCAGGAGATCCGCCGATTGTCAGAAACCGCTCGTCAGCGCTCCAACCCCACGGGCCGATGGTGTGGCCCGTCGCGTCCTTCCTGGCTCCGTGTTCCAAGGCATTCGTCTCTGCATTGATGTAGATCCAGTTGAGCATGGGCGGGTCATCCTTGATGCTACTCACCAGCCCCAAATGCTGTTCCTCACCGGGGTACTTGAAATGGAATCCGCAAAACTTGTGCCCATCGACATTCTGGTCGGGGGATTGTAGGAATAGCTGTTGCGGAGGAAGAAATAAGTCAGTCTTGCTCAGACGTGTGTCAGCCGGGGGCTAGCCAAGCCAGACGGGTAGCGATGGCTATGTGGTAGGTACCTTTCCGTCTTTCAGGAAGCAGACTGCTTCTTCGTCCCTCCCGTCATTGTCTCCTTGGATCTTGGCCGTTAGATTGAACTTTTCCTGTTCCTTGGAAGATGCGTTCTGTCGTTTCTGCGCGCTGACGGCTTGACCGACGCCAGTGATGGTTGGTATAGCCGCGATGGATAGCAGGCCGATGACCATGTTTTTCACACTCTTCCGTACGAAACTTGATTCTTTGGGCCTGAGTGTACATTCAAAAAAAAAAAAAAGATGCCAAAAGGGGTGGGGGGGGCCTTTGCTGCAAGCATGACGTCTGTTTTAAAGCTTTCTGACCAATATTTCTCACTAAGCCATCGCGATGGAACGCATCTTGTGTATCAACGGCGTTCCATTCTCCTGATATCCTGCCCTGACCTCTTCCCCCGCATGTACTCACAGTCAGTACCCAGCTATTTGTCGTCCCGATGCATATACGCCCACTCGAACCACATTGTGGAGAACCTTGTATTGGGAACGGGAAAACGGACTGGGTAAAGAAAGCTAACTTGCGTCATTCTTTGCCCAGCTCAGCCTCCCCGCTGAGCCTAAGTTCCGTTCCATTCCAAGTCTTGCTCAATGTCAAGCAGGTTTGAGGAAGCTGCCGAAACAAGATAGTCCCGACACGCTGGAGGGGAGAAATGACATCACATTTGGCGTCATGATGCCCGCGTTTTAATTCAAAAGAAGGTGCGTGAACGGCTGTCATGTCCAACAATGCAACCAACTCCCACCCAGCTCCTCCATCCTCCACACATGAAATCCACTTTACCCAGCCATCAGCATCACATCGTTCCTTTAGAAACACCTACTTCATCGTCAAAAACTTGAACCATGTCGACGAATGTAAGAACAGAGCCCCATTGCCGCACTCTGTTTGGGCCCTCCCCCTGTACTAAATCATATCTCGGGAAACAGACAGCCGAGAAAGAGGCGCAACAGCACGACGACAACCAAGATCAAAATGAAAACAACGACAGCGGTCAGTCCTTGTTGCCCCCAACCCAGCCCCTGCGTACCAGGTCGCAAGGCTGAATAACAATCTCAGGCAACGAGTCTCGCTTAGACAACGCCGAAGATGACGACGGCGGCCCAGACACCAGAAATGAAAGCCCTTCAGAAGAAGAAGAAGAGGACAGAGCACCGCCTCCTCCACAGCCAAAGCCTACCAAGACTGGGCGGCCGGCCCAGAAAAAGCGCAAGCGGCCTTTCAATGACGCCTGGGGAGGAGAGGAGGATGGACAGAATCAACTCGCGAGGCGGCAAAAACAGGCCCAGCCTGCTCCTCCTGCACCTCAACCAGCAGCAGCACCAGCACAAAACCAAGTGGCTGCCCAAAAGGACGAGAAGAAGAATCCACTTAAGCTGAGACTTGACTTGAATCTGGACGTGGAAATTGAGCTGCGTGCCAAGATTCACGGTGACATCACGCTCGCGCTACTGTAAGTTGGATCCTTGATACCTTGGGGGGAGGGGGTCCTATATAAGAGAGCTAACGTCGCTAATTAGGGATATGGGCTAGCGATATGTAGCACAATTCTATTTGAAAGAGTTCAATGTAGTGTCGGATTACAACGATATGGCTTGAGCGAGTTGTTGGTTGAATAATCATTTTCATGTGTATCGTGTGCTCTTTGGGTATCACAGGTCAGTGAATATTGATCAGTCAGGTCTTTAGTCATGCCTTTCGTCGCTGATCAAGTGATTCATTAAAGGATTCATCAATTGACACTGTCTTCTAATATCGATCTCTTCTGACATTAACCCCTCTGATCATGGCCCCTCTGATCATGGCCCCTCTGACCATAACCGAAACATACATTGGACGACTATCTGTCTTCGCGCTCATCATCCAACACAAGACACCGAGAAAGAAATCTATGCATCATGTGTCCCCAATGTGATGCAGATGCTGTGTTACCATACGCCGGCTAGAAATCCAAAGGGTTGCGTGGCGCCATCAGTCTTAGGGTTAGCAAGCTGGGGTTAGGTGGTTGGCAGCTGGTGGACAGCTGACATCGGCCGTTGGCTGTTCGAAGTGCCTGGCCAATCAACCAAGCCAGAGCACGCCCCTAACCAGACTCCACCGACTCGCAGCGCACGGGGCGATTGGCTGAATTGCCACCCTGGAAATGCCAAATGCCCCAAGTGCGGATCTGCGCATGGCAGATCAATGATATTACAGGTGCCCGCACAGCCGACCCAAGCCGACTTCTTCCTCAGCCTCCAACCTCGGGTCAACGCACTTCTCTTTCTTCCTGTGCCATTTTCCGTCGTCTTGTTGCTTCAATTATTATTTTGCCAATTCGCCGTCACCATTTGTCTCGGACCGGACGGACGCTTTTAGCACGGACTAACGATCGTCTCAGACGGTGCTCTTCATCAATCCCTGCCGTTCCCGCCGTTCCCACCCTCGACGCTGACGTCGTGGTCTGGGTTGCCGCTCGATTGCCCGCCCCGCATCACAGATTCACCCGGCTTGCCTCGACGATCCAAGTCAGTCACAGTCACATGCGGTCCTCGAGTCCAGCCCGTTGTTGATTTTGGAGTGCTAGGCCGCTTGAACATCGTCTGCGTCACTCTACGTTCCCTCATATTTCTTATCCTTGTACTTATTCATCACGGTCGGACCGGACCGCACGCTTCAACTACATCTAGGCAGATTGAATCACTTCTGGCAGCAAATGCCTAGGTCACAAGTCGACTGACACTTGCGTGACGAGCTTCTCGCCGAGCAGATCAATCCCGATTCCGATCATCAGTCGCGTTCCCATATATCGTGAAGTCTCATTTGGCCATCATGTTGACATACGGCACCTCATCTCGTGCTGCGGGCTTGACGTTAGCTTCGCGCCGAGCGGCCCGAGCTGGTCAGGTCTTGACTCCATCTACCGCGGCACTCCTTCGCTCAAGACATCGTCAATGCAGAACGTTCTGGCTCGGCTCCTGGGCGAGGGACTGTGACGGCGATGCGCGGCATCACGCTCGCCGCCGACGTCGCGCACACAGGCACCAATGTATGGAATTGGTAAATCGCAAGCTTTCATGGGAGAACAAGCCCAGGCATGATGCTGTGCGAGCTGCCGTGAAGACGGCATTTGCCCACATCGCCCATGGCCCCACTGGCACCACGGCTTCCAAGTACGTCGACATCAAAGAAATCAAATCCTGGTCAGATGAGCTCTCGGGTGGACTACGTCCAGGTAGAAATACCGAGGATGTCGAGCACGAAGCCATCGATGATTTGTTCAATACCAACAAAAAGAAAAAATGCCATCAATCCGCGCACTGGTCTCCGCTCAGCAACATCCGCAAATACTTGCGGGGCAACGAGTCCGAGCAAGTCACTGCCAGCGATGTCTTGCACGCAACTACATCAGCTGAAGACACGAAAGCTACAAAGTCAACTGCATCAGCAGGGCAATTTGCTCCGAAAGAATCCGAGCTCGAGAAATATCATGCAGAAAAGTTGGACAACCCAAACGCTCCGCGAAAACTCACTCCTGAAGAAGCATCAAAAAAGTATGACGACCTGGATAAGTACAAACCCGTGGCATGGAACGAGCCTGACGGACTCCTCACGCTCACGCCAGAGGAAAAGTCGAAACGATACAAAGATTTGGGCAAGTACGCCTCTCCCGATATTTCACACGATGTGGCTGCCGTTGAGTCATCTCAGCCTGCCCATAATGATCTCCAGAAGTACAAGCCTTTAGAGTGGAACGAATCGGACGGCTTGCGCGAGCAAACGCCCGAAGAGCTGTCAAAAAATCATGGCGACTTGCACAAATATGGCCCTGTGACATGGAATGAACCCGATGGACTGCGCCCATCAACTCCGGAGGAACTGTCCAAAAACTACGACGATCTCGATAAATACGGCCCTGTGAAGTGGAACGAGCCCGATGGTCTTCAAAAGCTCACCCCGGAAGAACTGTCAAAGCAATACGACGACTTGGATGCTTATGGCAAGCCATACGTGGCCCCAGATTCGGTCCTCAAGGCTCACGCTGCGGCACAGCAAGATCCCACCCCACGAGCGGAACCCATCGCTGCCAAGGTGGACGCCATCGTGGCTGACCCAGCCAAGGCCTGTAACGACCTGGACAAGTATGGACCTGTCAAGTGGAATGAACCTGATGGTCTTCGGAAGCTCACACCAGAAGAGCTCTCCAAGAACTACGAAGATTTACACCTATATGCGCAGTACCCCAATTCTGGTCCCGCTCACCCGCGAATCCACCCCGAGGAGGCCTCAAAGCAATACAGTGACTTGCGAAAATACGATGTGTTCCCAAATGCCGGGCCTGCAGAGGAGCGTGTTCATCCTGAACTTGCTTCCAAGTACAAGGATCTTCACAGATACCCCTCTGCTGGATATGAAGAACCGAGCAAGACCAGACATGTTCATCCTGAAGAACTCACGAAGAATTACCAAGACCTCCACAAGTACCAACCCCAGTCGTTTGACTTTCCCGACAAAAGGTACCCGATGCATCCCGAAGAAGCGTCCAAGGTCTACAGCGACCTGGGCTCGTACAAGTCAGTACTGCATAACGAGCCCGATGGCACGTCGATGGAGAAGGTCGATCCTGTGGCAAGCAGTCTCGGAGCTTTTGACGGCTTCAAGAACGACAAGGAGCCACAGACGGCAGCAGAGATTCGCAGTGACGTGCTGCGAAGAGCACATCGAAACAGCAAACGCACCATGGTGCAGAAGGCCGAGGGCGCGGAGACCTCGAGCAATCAGCCAGCGTTGACGGGCAACTACACCAATGATTTTCCTGAAGAGTTTGCGACATCGTGGGATGTGTCAAACTCGTGGTTGAAACCCACACTGCTTCCCAAGCATCACACAGAGACTGGGCAATCTAGTAAACCGTCCAGCGCTCCTGGTTGCGAAAAGGGAGAAGCTGATATCTCATCTATGGATGAGAGCTTTCCAAGCGAGGTGTCAAATGAAACCTCGATGTTGCAATCAGCCCTGGACCAAAACTCTGGTAAAAAACCATTGCTCTCTGCAATGAATCGACTAGAGAGAATGAAATTGGCAGAGGACCCCTACTCTAAAAGTCCCCAAGGTCTCGAGCTCAGCTACATGGATGAATGCGCCGGCGATGTGACGTGGCCGACGTTTGTCCGACATCATAAAGGGAGACGGGGCGAGGAGGCACCCGGTGCCGGCTCTGGCGCGGAACCAAGACCAGAGCAGCAACCTGTCCTGTACAAGATGCTTGCGTACGATGCCAGCACGCAATCGATTAGCGTTGCCGAGACATGTTCTGGAGTCCACGACACATCGACGCCCGCCACCCCAGCAGAGGTGTTGCTTCGCGTCTCAAATCCTTCCAAGTTCTTCCCCTATTTCAGCGCACTGCAGGCGGAGGGATACGAGATTGCGTCGGGTAGCGGCGATGTCCTCGTGTTCCGCAAGGTGCGACCTGGCACTGCGTCCAAGGACGCGTCTGGATCAACCACCAACCCAATTGATGTGACGGGTCGCTCCGGAGCAAGCAACTTTGCCAGCCCGACGGGGCACGTCAACTATGAATCACGCCAGTATCGACCAGTCCATGCTGGGCAGAGTCAAGAGGTGAAGGTGGGAAAGAAGAAGAGAAGTCTCGGCCGCAAAGTGGTTATCGGTACTGCCTGGTTTGCCGGAACAGCCTATGCCGTGAGCGTGGCGGGGGAGTACCTGTCCACGGGTGGCAAGGCGCTGTGAGGAGAGACCAGAGGTGAGCATCAGGATTATCAGGATGGTGGTTTAGCTACGTATAGAGCGGATGATTAGTTTGTATACCCTCCAACGCACTCGACTGCTCGCAGTCACCGCCCCCTCTTCCCCCCCCTTTTTTTTTACTCGTTCATTTACTCATTGTTTCAATCACTGGCGCCATGGGAGTCAGGTTTCATGCCATTGTCATCGTGGGATGTGGTAGGAGTAGGACTAGCAATATCAACAAGCGAATTATTTCTTCTTTGTTCATCCTGCCACTCAGTCATGCATATGGGTTCCCCAAGTCACGTAGTCTTCTCGGTGAAGCCCGCGCGCGTGTTGACGCCGCCCACGCCGCTCATCTGCATGGTGGCGGCCATGTCTCTTGTCTGGAGAGGTGTCTGATCTTATCTGTGTTAGCTCTGTCCTAGCGGGTGTGAATGGGGATGGAGATGGAGATGGGAATGGTTGAATTTTCGGGCATTTTCTGGAATGGAGGATGATGAGTTGCCGCTGGTGGGAGAGGGAGAGGGAGTGGGGAAGTCGGAGATGGATGGGAAGTTTGAGGCGAGTTTTCTATTGCCCGGGCCGCTGGCGTGCCGTGTCATGAACCTTGGGTTTAGGAAAACATTCTTCTTTACCTTGATATACCGCGTTACTAGTATGGAGGGAAGTAGGAGATAGTTTATCTTTACTATATATATGTGTAGTCAAGGTCGTCGAGGTGGTGTGAGATGATAAGCGGTGTGACCTGAATTCATCCATAGATGAGATATCAGCTTCCCCCTTTTCGCTACCAGGAGCGCTCGACGGTTTACTAGATTCAAGGACACTGTGTATGGCGCGATTCTCTGCTCTTACGATGGCATCTCAGCGTCCTTCGATGCAACTCCCCGGTGTAATTGTCCAATCAGTATGCGGAAAAGCCGCAAATAACATCCTCCTTGTCGAAAAGGTGACGTACTTTCATGAGAAAGGATGTCAGGAAAGTGTGGAAACGCAATCTAGTACACATTGAAATGTATATAAAACCTGTTCTTCTCCTGCGTTTTAGTTTTTCACCAGCTTTCTTCGTAACCCATTGAAGAATAAGTCTACCAAGGAACACTTCTCTAAATTTATCGAAATGCAGTTCTCTACCCTTGTCGCTTTCGTCGTCAGCATGGTTGCTGCTGCTACACCCGTAGCTGCTGGGAGATGCTGTTCTGCCTCCTGTGGAACGTGCCTGTCTGGAGCTCGCAGCTCTGCAAGTTGCTCACATGACTCGATTGCACGACTCGATCATTGTCTAACCCCTCTGGTAGGCCGACTCTGAGTGCAGTAGTGCAGTTGCCCCGTATCACCGATGCTGCTAGTGAGGATGGAGAGCTATGCAGGCGTAGGGGGGCCTTCAGGTCCGATCTGGTCTTCCCGTCCTGGGCTGTCTGTTTAGATAAGCTATTAGGAAATATAAAAAACAAAGGCAATACATTTCCTCTGCACGCTGACATGTATTTCACTTTCATTCAATCATTTACTGCAAAGTCGACGCTGATAAAACGCGGCATGCCTGCAAATTCACGCGCGTGGAAAAGTAGAAACTCAACATCGAAACGGGCCCCGTCAACACGATGGACGGACAGCCATTCATGGCAAGTAAACTCAACTGCTACTACTTCCGGACTCGCCATCGACATCCTTCCACGAATCAAAGTCAAGACAATTCCCTCGGAAAATGCTGTACGTATCCCCCACACTTCTCAGATCAAGATTTCCGCACAGCCTCCCGACCCCATCGATACACCTGAAACTCGCAACACGAGGAGCAAAAGTAAAAAAAGAAAAAAAAACGACTCCGTCTAGAAACACAACAAACAGGGACGCCGAGCTATGCAACAGGGGTGGATAAGATGAGTCCTTCTCTCCGAGACATCTTCTCGAGACTGCATGGGAATGACACGGGCATCGCGAAATGCCTGGTGGTCGCCTCGATTATATACGCGAACAATAGCGGCATCGCCAACGATGCGGGTAATGATGATGATGGATCATGGGGCAACATGATTGATGGGTTGGTGCGTGTCTGTTGTAAAGATGAAGCCATGTACGACGTACACATTACGGTGTTTTGGGACGCTTCCAGTAGTATTGCTATTCAAGAGAGAGCAAACCCAATGTGTGTGAGCGATACGACGAGCATGACATGTACGGATACGGCAGGATGAAAGAGGACGGGTTTACCAACCTTGTGCTGCTTGCGGCAGTTGCGCAGACTGGGCTTGCGCATGGCATCCACGACGCTCCGTCGCTGAAGGTCGTCGTCCCGGTCGGGCTGATAATAATATTCGCTCTCGAGGGCTTTTCCCGCAGCGTCCTTGCCTTGGCGGGGAATTATGCCGATGCAAGGTGCTGCTTCGATGGTGGCGCGCAGCACATCCTTTGCCAGTCCAGTCCTGTGCTCGCTGGGCAGGTTCTGCATGATGGTGGACAAGGGCGTGGATGCGAGACGCGAAAATGCCAGCTGGTTTACGACATGGTTGGTCACGGCTGGGTCGACCTCGTTGGACGGCGTCGGCGTGTCCTCCCTGGAGATGGGGGTGGTCGATGCTGCGAGAGGAGGACATGATGGCGTGTCCTCGCGGGATTCTCCGATGATTGCGGCAGGGAGGGCAGAGGGCTTGGGCTCGACAGCGCGCTTCTTGATGGGGGATGACGGGATGGAAGGGGTGTCGGCTGCGCTCAACGTCTCGTTGGAAGAGGCATGGTGCGGGCGGCGATGGGAGTGCAGAGTCTTGGGCACTTTCGGCGACCTGGTCGATACTGAAGCGAGTCTGCCGGTGATGTTGGCGCCGAAGGGGCCGAAGGAGTGGACGACGGGGTCGTTCTCCTCGTCTGCATCATTCTCGTCCTCACCATCGCTCTGCTCGCTTGAGAGACTGGCCGTGGCGTTGGTCACCATGCTGACACCGACGTCGACGTCGACAGCGTCACCCTCTGGCTCTGGGAGCTCGGGCTCGTCCTCGAAGATCTGGATGCCGTCATCCCGGCCGCCAGCCATGCCGGGAAGAATGGCCTGCAGACGCTGTGAGCTGGCGAGATTCCCAACGGGCGTCGGACTCTCGGGCGACGTGATGCGCGTGTTTCTTCGCAGAGGAGACGACAGCAGCAGCGAATTGCGTCTCAGCTGCGAGCGCGGAGGCGAATCGTCCCAGCTGCAATCAGACAGGTTGGCCAAGCTCTCGGCCGTCACGGCACCACGTTTCGGCCACTGAATCATGACGCGGGCATCCAAGACATCGACGAGGAGATCGGTGCCCTCGGTTTCACTGGTGAAGCTGTCGCCCTTGAACAGCTCCCACGTGCGTCCCTGGCAATGCAGCTTGAGCCCGTTCCATCCGTTGCACACGATTTCAATCTTGTTGGTCTCCAGAGGACTCGGGGCTGGGATGTAGCGCGCCTTGACGTGCACACGCGACACCAATCGATTCGCCGAGAGCTGGAACTGCGACGAGTTGGACGACCTGCCCATGGCCACCAGCTCTCCATTCTCGGGGAGCTCAACGGCCGGCACAGCAGAGAGAGGAGCACGCTCCGAGGTGGTGCGGGCGAGGCCAGGCCTTGGAGGCGGCGAGCTGGACAGGATGCCCGTGGCCGACGTCGGCACGGGCGTGGGATACTTGAGATACGCGTGTCCGGTGTTTTGGCGTTTCAACGGACGGGGAAGCCCCGGTGATGACGACAGAGGCTCAAAGGCAGGCAGCAGCGACGGTGCAGGTCGTTTTGTGCCAGCAGCCGAGCTGGGAGTGGAAGTCGAGCGTGCCAGAGTCGAGCAAGGCAGAGGCGGTTCGTGGGCCGTCGCGCCAGCCGCCGCATGGGGTGGCGACGAATTCATGATTATGAAAAAAAACTGGTTTGGGAATTAAGATAAAGACCAAAAGACCATTCTCTTCTCTTCTTTTTTCTTTTTCCGTTGTCGTCAAACTCCCGTTTTCGCGGATAGAGCAGCAAGCAGCGCGTAAAGAGGTAGAGTAGAGGTGGTCCACTTGGATGGTAGAGGATGGTCGATGTTGCAGTTTGTTCGCGGGACGCAAAAGCAGGTCGGAGGTGTCGATTAGAATGGGCTTCGACTTTGGGCCGCCGGGGGTGTAGCGAGATATGGTGTGCGGACAAGATGGACGAGGAGAGAGGAAGGGAAAGGCGTCGTGTGGTGAAGCGGCAAGGCATTTTAAACAAGTCGACGTCGGAGCAGTGAAGTGGGCTCTGACACGAACGCGATGGGCCACGCATCGCGTTGGCGTTGGCGTCTGGTGCGTTTTGCGCACGCACTTTCAGGCGCTGCAGACGGCGAGTTTCCGGCGGGTGCTGCCCTGCAACTGCGCCAGACCACGGTCCACACCACAGCGTGAGCGTGAATCACACACAGGCTGCACCTGCACTGCACAGCTGACTGGGGCTCGACCTGTGACTGTGACAATCCGTGTTCTACAAATCTTGGTCTAAAGTCTGAAAGAACAAGGCATTGAGCTTCTCCGCGCTTTCATTTCAGACCACAAAAGAACCTCCCGCTACCAATGCATACATATTCCTGTCTTCCCTTGCCCCGCGCAAGAAAATGCACTTTTCCGCGCCGTCACCCTTCCTCGGCTCGTCTAGCCCCCCTCCCAGCCCATCCAGCCTCCTCTCTCCCAACAAGAAACCAAGAAACCAGAAAACCCAAAAAACACGTCTCCACCGCCGTCGCGTCTGCATTCACCTCTCCAATCGAACATGGTCCAAGTCGTTTGTCGTTCCGTCCCCGAACCGCCCATTCATTCAATTTCCAATCAATGAAGAAAGAACTCCTAGACCGGAAATGGACATCAAGCGAGTTCCACGTTCAATCTAGTGCGGGCATTATGGCCCACAGCCCTATTTTGTCTGCCCTTGCCGCTTCTCGTCTCCCTCTGCATAGTTGGCTTGTCTCGATGGCTGCAAAGGAAATACTCCTTTTCTGCAACCCCTTTGAAGAACTATCGACTACTCTACTGCTTGGTTTCCCTCTGCCGGGCAATCTTATCATCGCCCCAGCCTGACATAGTGTAGTCACATGATACATGAATAATCCATTCGCAAGCGTGTGCGTGAAGCAACAAGATCTGCCATCTCAAAGTGCGCCCCGGGGTGATTACGACAGAACAGTGCCTTCGCCCGCAATGCGGGCTATGAATCTTCAAGTTTGTTGACCAAGATGTCGCTGCTTGTGAGTCCAGATATTAAATTCATGCCTTTCAATGTCTGACCAGTCCGGCCTCCATAAAACTAGTCGTCGATACTATACGTAGCCTGCGATGCGTTGGGATCGAGGAGGTTGGTGTTTGCCAATTCGAGTGGAACCGGTGTTGTGCAAACGCCGGGCGTCTGGTGGCAAACAATACGCATATAAAGTGGAAGTGGGAGAGGGAAAGTCTATCCGGGAGGTCATGTAAGTCTGCAATTCTTTGAAGAAAAATTGACCGGGCTGATGAATTTATATGCATGGAGGGATTCAAGTCAAGGTCTTTAAAATAGTGCAACACAGACACAGACACGGGCAGCGTAGCGGATGCATCCTGGATATTGCGGTCCCTAACTCAATTTCCATGGGAAGTTTTCCAGATACACCCGATTAAAGACAACTTCTGCCCGCCACGATTCGATTCTATTCTGGTCAACGACGGGCCTATGGCCGGTTTCTCCATCTGTTGGAACACGGAGGGCCCATCTCTCCACGTGCATAAAGTAGGCCAGGATCTGCTCCTCCCCGACGCCTCGAAGGCCTTCGCCAACGATGAGTCAACCCGAGAGGCGGGGAAGAATACGACCTGTTCTCAACCTACCTGAGCCTACATCGGATTATCCTCGGTCTTTTTGCAATGAGTTCTTCTTTTTGTCCCCGGCATCAACTTGTGGATGTAACGGGAAAGGGATCGTGGGAGGCAGGGGGTGTGATCACCGGCATGGTTCTACATTGTGCGGACGGTACTAGAGCAAGCGTGACTGCACCGACTGCCGAGCAGCACAAATGTTTTGCAGTACAATGGCGTGGCCACTTGCGTGGTGGTTTTCACGCAGACAGTGTAGGCCATGCTATATCTGCCCTGATGCAGTTCTCGCGTTGGTTCACGAGATGGGTGGTGAAGATGGGTAGTTATTCTTACCTCACCGGCCGAAATTCAATGTGGAGTAACGGTGCCGGACCGGACCGGAGAAACGGAGCCACCGGGCCTTGCTTCTTCCGAACGGCTGGCCAGCAAGGCTCCGTTTGCAAAAAACGGGTCTGGGAAAGGAAAAAACCTGCCCCCCGCCACCGCCTAAAAAATAGGTTTCCCTCGGTGATTCTGCCATCCAGCCCACCTGGTGCTTCTCTTCAAGACTACGGAGTAGGTTGCTGGAATCCCCCCCCAAAAGCAACCATGGTGCCGTCAAAAGAACTCGGTGCCGCTGGCTCAAGTGCCTTGACTTCAATTGATCCCGATCAGGTGCGTTCTCCATCTTGCAAACAAAGGGCTTCTGAGCACAGGTCCCCCTCTCCAAATGCTTTTCCTGCTAACCACAACTTTCTGCCTACACGCAGACTTTGAAAGCCTCCAAAGCCCTTCTGGCACATATCAAGAAAGCAGCCAAGCAGAGCGCCATCGACGCCTCCAAGCGCAATCTTCTTGAGGACGAGGACGGCGGAGACCACGAGGACACCCCCGTGTGGCTGACCCTCACCACGAAGCGACACATCGCCGACAAGACTCGCTTGAAGCCAGGCAAGATTTCCATCCCCCACTCGCTCAACACGGATGAGACCAGCACCATCTGCGCCATCACTGCCAACCCCCAGCGAGCCTACAAGAACATCATCGGCTCCGACGACTTCCCCGCCGAGCTGAGCAAGCGCATCACCCGCGTCATCGACTTCGGAAAGCTCAAGTCAAAGTACAGCCAGTACGACGCTCAGCGCAAGCTCTTCTCTGAGCACGACATCTTCGTCGCCGACGAGAGAATAATCAACCGCCTGCCCAAGGTCCTCGGCAAGACCTTCTTCAAGAACACAGCCAAGAGGCCCATTCCCGTGTTCCTGCAGGCCAAGCGTGCCAAAGTTGACGGCAAGCGTCCCAGACGGGACAAGACCAACACAGAGGATGCCAATGCCGGAACTGCCGCCGACATCGCCAGGGAGATAGAAAAGGCTCTGAGCTCCGCCCTCGTCAGCCTATCGCCCAGCACCAACACGGCCGTTCGCATCGGATACGCCAACTGGACGGCCGAGCAGATTGCCGACAATGTCGACGCCGTCGTCACCGGCCTCGTGGGCAAGTGGGTGCCGCAGAAGTGGCGCAACGTCCGCAGCATCTACATCAAGGGTCCCAACACGGCCGCCCTGCCCATCTGGCAGACCGACGAGCTGTGGATGGACGAGAAGGATGTTGTTGCTGATGCCGCGGAGGACAAGTCCAAGGCGGAAAAGGCCAACGTCGGCAAGAAGCGCAAGTCGCTCGACGGTGCCGCCGCGTCCGAGTCCCCTGCTCCCAAGAAAAAGGCGAAGAAGCAGGTGGCGGCTGTTGACAATGGCAACGACGACAAGCTGGACAAGCAGATTGCTGAGCGAAAGGCCAAGTTGAAGAAGCAAAAGGCTGCTGCTAAGAAAGCCATGGATGACTGAGCAAACAAATCGGGAAGCAAGACTGTGATGATATCGGGAGTGACGAGGGATTCCCAGATCGACCGGGGTATGAGAGGTTCTGCTGCTGCATATGATGTTTTGTGACACCGGCGTTGAGGGCGTTGACAACGAAGAAATCAAGAAAAAAAAAAGAAATGGATTGTACATATTTCGCATGCCAGATAGATGTGTCAATGGTTCCATGAAGATTTGCATTGACTATTTGTGCCATTTTTCTCCGACCTAAAAGAACGCTATTGATCCGTGATTCACATGTCAACCCTTGTCGTAAAATACCTGCCCATGCCGAGACGGAGAGAAAGCCCCCCTCCCCTAACAGATGTCATCAAAGCCTGCGTGGCAGCGTATAGAAATATAATTACAGCTCCTCCGACTCAAAATCTTCGGAGCCTTTGGAGAGCGTCTTCGGCCTGAACCGTCCCAGAAACTCGGTCAGGGTATCATTCAGAACCTGAACAGGAATCTGCATGTGCTCTCCCTCGACACTTCTGAACTTCAACGCACCCTTCTCGTCCAGCGCCTTCAAACCCAGCCAGTCCTCGTTGTAAATGTCACGGTCCTTGAGCGGCGTCACGTTGCCGTCGCCACTGACCTCGCCGAACCACGACGACTCCTTGGGGATCGACACGGTGTCATTCTCAAACATGTACATGACGAAGTTTTCCAGACTAGCCAAGTTCCTCCTGTACGCCTCGTTCTTGAGGTGCCTCTCGTTGTTGATGTCGGCGAGATAATTCGAGTGGTCGAGGTACGACGCGTACTCGCCGGCCTCGGTGGAGCGGTAATACTGCGCGGGCACGACGCGGCTCTGCACGAGCGAGCTCCACACGTTGAAGCGCAGGAGGGCCATGACCCCCTTGCAGACCAGGTCCGAGGGGCCGCAGTCGCGGAAGCGGGTGATGCCGTTGTGCTGGCTGCCAAAGGTGATGAGGTTCCTGACGGGGGGCCTGTTGCAGCGCTCGACGTAGCCGCGGAGGAACTGGCCGCCCTGGGAGAAGCCGAGGGCGTCGATGGCCGGCGCCGTGGAGAGGACGGGGTTGCTGGCGAGCTGGTCGCACACGGCCTGGACCTGCTCGGAGACGTTGCCGAGGAAGGTGGCGGCGCGGTCGTCGCCGGCGCCGTCGCTGTTGGGGTTGACCATGTGGACGAATATCCCGGGCGCGATGGCGTCGGCGAGCTGGGCGACCTGCGCGAGGCCGTCGCCCGAGGCGGAGTCGCCTAGGCCGTGCCAGATGACGAGGGGGAGCGGGTTGTCGCTGTCGCTGTCGCTGTCGCTGTCTTGGGACCGGGTGCGTGGTTTGGAGGCGAGCGCGGTGCCGATGACGGCCGAGGTGATGAGCGAGGCGCGCATGGTCTTCGAGGATGTCGAGGGAGCGTCGGGGCAGTTGGTGTTTATGGGTTGATGGATGGGATGGGAGTTCATGGGTGAATGACGACGACCCCCGTTTTAGCGCCACCCACTGCTGGCTTTATCGATAAATGCCGTGCTCCGTACATGGTGCTGCTGAATGAACAACAAAGCTTCTTTGAATGCAGCCAGTCTCGTCTCGTTGCATCTCCATGGGAAAACTAAACTCCATCATCTTCAGAATGGATCCTCCCGCTCCTTCGACTTGTCGCTGCCGCTCATCCTGGATACCCTCCCGACCGCACCACCGCACGCGTGCTCGTTAGGAAACTTGTGCCGAACAGCCCTTCAATTTGCCTTGGGAGCCGCTGCTGCGACACGCTCGGATCAGTGTCCACTGTGCAATTGATTTGCTGCAAGCAAGTTCTTGCTTTATCCATTCAACGAGAATCTCCACGCATCTGGTTTCTGAACCTCGCACTTCCATTCTGTCTGCCATGACGTCTGCTTCTCGCGAGCAGGTCTTGCTTGTGATTCTGAAATCGTTGCAACCACGTTTCTACCTTGCGGCTGATCAACCCCTGTTCAACAAATATGAATGCTCTCGTTGTCGCCCTCAGTACCAGCCGTTTAAGCTTCCCCTTGTTGGACCTACGGGCGATGCTCCCAAGGCTGCGACGGACGCTGTGATCGGGAGATGCACACTGGGTTCGCGACGTTCAGCGCCACTAATTTCCAAAAGGTATGGTCGTGCACTTTCCTCGTGCTTCCCTTTGCCTGCCCATGATGATGTGCAATCAAAAAAATATGTTTCAAGACGGGAATGAGTTCTTCGGTGATTCTACTGCTTCATCTGAGGGAAAATGATGCTTTTTTTTCATGTTGTACTTGACAAGGCTAGGAACCTTGGCTGACCAGTGTACGACGGCAGAACTGTTTCGCTTCCACACGTCGAATCTGGAGATGAAGGTCGATGGAGTCACGAAAACATGCAACATCTTCTGCTGGGCATCATGCTTTAGCACCCGGTCGAGTGCCCAGGTTAGATGGAGATGAAGGTCGTAGGGGGATGGGGTATCATCGTGCTGATGGTCTACTATTGTACCTTTAGCAGCTGTTGCGGCGGACTGTCAGATGAGGACATCATCTCGCGTGGCTTCAGTAGCTCCCGTGCCCTCGTAATCCTGGCACTGACGCCCCCCGCCTTGCTCCAAATGAGACACCGAGACGACTCAGCCTTGGCTTTTCCGTTTCTTGACCACAGCTTATTGTTCAAATTGTTTGTCTGGCTTAGATGACCTGTCCTGGTGCCCCCCCCCATGTGAGGATAAGTCGGGCGTGCAGTTCATAACGGCAACACTAATACAGTACTTTGGCTACTCCGTCACCAATCTTGGCCCACTCACCACCCGCTTTGCTCCTGCGCCATCGTGTCTTGTGCAACTGCCGAACGCCCAAAGTCCAATCGAGACTCCGTTGGCAGAAGCCCGGGGCCTCTTATGGCTTTCCCAGCTGCGGCGCCCCCAAGTATGACGGCTGTCTCCCGGACGGAAAGTCCTGTGCCCGGCCGCAGAATGGCAACCTCGTTTACCATTCTCCCGGCCTCCAAGTGTCAGTCTGGACGGAGAAGAGCAGGCGGCGGCGGCGGGCAGGCAAACAGCGAGACCTTGAACGAGGACATTGTCCAACGGCTCCCCATCATGCGGCGCTCGTCCTTGCGCCAAGGGTCTCGGACCTGCAGCAGCACGCCGACAACAGACTTGTCGGATTATGCAAGCAGCAACACTGGACGCTCGTCTAGTCGAAATACTACCACGACATCGATTGATTCCTCAGCAAAGATTGATGCATTCCCGCGACCTGGCTACGGTATCCTTGACGGCAGAAGCTCAGCCGGAGATGACTATCAAATTTCTCCCGCTGCCATTGCTGCAGTGGATGGGATCCTAATAAGCCTGGCGCCGCAAAATGTCGCAACGGCAAGTATCGACATCCTGGCGTCATGGAAATGCAGGATCTTGAGCGCCTCACATCCGACTACTCAGACGTCGACTCCTTTACCGAGCCGCGTCCGCAAACACCCAGCGACGACCAAGGCCCGCCGTTCCATGATGGTGGTTACGGTGATCTAAGTGCCAACCTGCCCGGCCTAGTCACCGATACATCTCCCAAACCCTGCGTGATTTGCAATGTCCTAGCCAGTCTACAAGGAACATCAGAGCCAAGCAGACCATGTGAGCACAATGGGGTGATGAGCCAAAAGCAACGCCTACGAGCACTAGGGTATGACTATGATTCGGATGAGAGTGACACACCTGCCGCCAAAACAACTCCTGCCAAACAGGGCAGGACCAAGAAGCTCACAAGCGGTATTGGGGGCGGCCTTCGTCGTTTAAAACTCGTCGATGACCGCATCGAGGAGACCAGCGAGGAAGAGTGTTTGGGGACCAGTGACTCTCAGTTTCAGCACGGAGTGCGCCGGAAGCCCAGATTCATCGGTCTTCCAAAATCACCCCTCCATTCCATCGTGGTGCATGAGGACGGCAACATTGCGGACATGGAATGAGATGGCGCCGCATCCATGACGAAACTTGACGACGGGAAACATGGGACGTTCCTTCAACTTTTTTTTTTTCCCTATTTCTTATATAAAATGCCACTTGGACCGCTCGTTGTTCAACTGTGGAAGAAGTGAATGGGCGAGGGTAATGTGAGGAGTCAGGTGAACAAGGCGAAGACGGACTCCTTTCCGTCTCTACGCTTGCAGAATCGATGAATCAATCATTGGATGGGATCAGCGATTCTGGGCATATACCCACGATCAAGTGTCTATGTACATGAGCCGTGACGAACCCGGCCGCTATGTATTAATCTAAAGACGAAGCTTACAACTGATGCTGAAACTGCCCATCTCCCACAAACTCTGCTTCTCTTGGATCAAATGGGCATCGAAAACCATGGTGCTGTACAACGACGGCATGTAGTAAATACCATGATGTGCTGCGCGTCCCCCACCACACGAAACCCGTAATGGCCCAAAACTCGAGTGTTGTTTTTTTCCCCATGTAAAACCAAGCTTCCTTGCCCTTACTATTATATCTATAATTAGTCTAGAAGTATTCCTTAGTATTAGCCTTGGCAGGGAATTACTACTAATTAATCCTCACAGGCCAAGTTCGTCCAGCTTCACCCCCCCCCCTTCCATCGTATAACAAGCTCTCCTACCCGAACAGCGAAATATTAAACACCAGAGCAGCAGCAGCGCCACGGCTCTTCGACTTACGCATATATCCCCCACGGCCCGATTCCAAGTCGACGCGATCGGTCCCCATCCGCCCAGAAGGAACGGTATCCCGGCCTCGCAAGGGAAACCAGCTGGTGCGCGTTGCGTCTCTGGGGATTTGTCGCGTGTTGCACGAAAAAGGTTCTTAAGCCTGCTGGGACAAAGGTAGCACGAGGGATTTCTTGCCAGGAAGTTGGTTTTGGTTCTGGGGGGTTTTAATGCACGCCCCCGACGCCGACCGCTCCTTGGGTTCGTGACACGCTTTGCTTTGCTTTGCTTTGCTTTGCTGTGGGCGGAAATTGAGCGTCGCACTAATACGGGTGGTCTCATCAGGGGGGGGGTCATTGTCATGCAGGTATCCTTTTGTTGGGGCGTGGCGAGCGTTACTTGATCTCATGGTGAAATTTTAGTATTGGAAGCGCAGATTTCTAAATACTACTTGTTCCCTTCTCCATCTCGTGGTATATCCTGGCCCAGAACCGTAAAGAAAAAGAGATGATGCAGGGGAAATACAAAGACCCGAACCGACCCAAGACGTAGTTTGTAAAATTGTGAAATCAAGACCCTTTCGGTTGTCATTACGCGCATAGAATAGCATAGTGCATGCGTGTGTGTAGGTTTTAAGGGGCTGCCCGCTTGTCCGCTTGCATAGAAAGAGAAAGCAGCTCGTCTACAAAGGCAGCCTCGTGTTGCTTCCCTTGGCTGCCCTCAGTGCTGTCACCAGAGGCAGTGGCACTGTAGAAGTGCTCGATCTTGCCTTGGGTGTCAGCCCGGGGGCGAAGAGTGACCATCTCCGAGCCTTTTCCTGCGGGTGCATCAATGTCTGCTTGGGTCTGGGAAAAGGGACGTGTTAGTGTTTTTTCTTCTTCTTATCGAGACGTTGAGCGACAGACGGGGGTATGGAGCTTACTTCTTGAACATTGATGGATACTTCCTGGGACACCATGATTCCACCAAAGACGTGGAACGGCGAGTTCGGGCTGGACTTTTGCGTGGTGGTCTCGAGCTCCTTCATGGAAACGTGGCTCGTTGTCGAGGACTTGCGTGTGTCGTCAAAGCTGGCATCGTCGCCGTTGTACAGCGAGCTAGGCTCGGAGGCGACCTTGGACAGCTGCTCCTGGCTGCTCTTGGGACACGACAATATGGAGGATGTTGTTGCGTGGCGTCTGTGGCCGGGGAGCTTTTCTCTGACCGCGTCTACGGCCTTGGACAAGTAATTGATTGGGTCTCGAGGGGGAGGGACGCTCATTCGCCGGGCTGACACGTCGTGCAGAGCTGCCGAGATGTCACGATGGACCATGTGCGAGAACTCAATGTGGTGGGAAGAGCCCTCGTACGTGAGCTGGCGCATCTTGAAGAAGTTGAGGGGGGTGAACTCGCACTGGGGCGCGAGGGGACTGGCGTGGATGGGCAGAATGAGCTGGAAGGCAATGAGAGTGCAGTTGGAGAGCGTCTTGCTCTCCTTTTTGGATGCGCAGGGGAGTTGAACTTCTTTGTGCAGCAAGGTGGCGTCATCAAAAGCCTCGTCGCCGAGGAAGTCTCGAAGCGCGGAGATGGCCTCTCTCAGAGTTGTCGCGAATGCCTTCTCTTGAGTGGAATTAAAGTGCAGCTGCTTCTCGATCTTGATGAGGATGGCGGCGAGCGTCAGTCCGTGCAGGGTCCTCAGGAAGGCAAGATGAGCAGGCTCGAGGGTGTTGATGGGCAGAGACACCGAGGGAAGCAGGTTCTTGGCCGTTTTCTGCGCGAGAACGTCAAAGCCAGTCCGGTCGAGGCGGGCGCGCACGGCGAACATGCCGACATGGACGCCGGGCGTCAGCAGGGTAGTCTTGTCCTTTTGGTTCGACATGTTGCGCAGGCGGGATTCCAGATCGGGAGTCTTGATGTGCATGCTGGATCGGATGGAGCTAACGACCTGATGGACTTCGGCGAATCGATAGCCGGCCGCCTCGAGTCGTTCGACATCTCGCTTGGAGTCGACCTTGCGGACGAGGAACATGAGGCAGCCACGGCCGTACTCCTGAAGAATGTTTGGCTGGAAGCCCTTCTCGGCAAGGCTGTGCAGGCTGAATTTATCACCGTGCTTGGACAATGTCTCGCCCGTGACGAAGATTTCGTCCCAGAGGGTACCGACGTTCTTGAGAGTCTCCTTGGTCTTGGTGGCGAGGGCATCGGCGGTGACGCAGAAGAGTTCGCGGAGAATGGTGTCGTAGTCGTCGACTAGAACGCCATCGTCGCCAACTAGCCTGACGCCGGTGCGGCCGGAGTTGCGCTCTTGAGCGAGGATGGAGATGTGGTTGGCCATCTTGACCATGACTTTGGAGATGGTGCTCCAGTTGCGGGAAGCGCGGAACATCCAGTGGAAGAGGGGGTGGTTGGTGTTGAAGATATCGTCGTTGGACTAGAGAAGGTTGGGTTGTCCATGTAAGCAATTTTGAAAACAGCAAGAAGCGATGGGATGGGATGGAGGGGGAAACACACTGGGAGCAATGAAGTACTAACCTTGGGCAAATATGTATCCGTAACAACTTCGCTGGGAAGATAGCCATCCTGGCTGACCATGATGCGGCCCTTGTCGTCAAAAACACCGGCCGCGAGCACAACTTGCTGCGATTTACTCGCGTAGTCGCGACGGACCCAACTCGAGTAGATGGCCAGACCGGTCATGACAACACCAGCAGCAATAGCCAAGCAGATAACCACAATCATGGCATCCTGTCGGGACACACCCCTGCCAGGTGAGCCCCTCAACAGTCGATAACTCGTTCCGACAGCCGCACACCAATGCATGCCAGATACGGCACCGGCAAGAACCATGGCACATCCCATTCTCTTCCACCAAGCGTTGCTCCAGGTGTTCTCGAAGACGAAGAACAAGGCCAAGGCAGTCGTACTGGCGAGCACAGCAATGATGATGGATCCGATGAGGTAGGAGAGCTGGTACGAGCTGTCGTAGTTGCTAATGGACGCATCGGCGAGGTAGTGCATGCCGCAGATGGCACCGCCGGACATGATTCCTGCGAGGACGACGCGCCACCATCGAATCCGCCCGTTGCCGGTGACTCCCAGAAAGGCGAGGATCAGGACGAGGATTGGGACCAAGAGGGACATGACCGTCAGGGCGGTGGAGTAGGCGATTTGAAAAGCTTCTTCGCCGTGGAGCATGTAAATAGCTCTGTTACCGATGAAGTGCTATTTCGAAGAGAACTAGATTTAGTAAAGTGCGTGGGAGTAACAATGTCGAGATCAGCCCGACAAACAGCCTGTGCATCTCTGCGACTTACCATGGACCAAATGGCGATGCCTCCCATAGCAATAGCAGCGCCGACAAGTAATAATCTGAAGAAACACTCGTGGTCAGCAAAAAATCCAGTGCAGTGAAGTAATCAAGTCAAGTCGGCAACTTACAAGTTGTGGAGTCCCCTATGTGACGTTCTCCTCCTAATCAACTCCAAGGTCGTCCCTGTGCCGACCAGACTAATAGCATAACTCAAGCACACGAACCCTCCATTGAAGGAATACGGCACTACCTTGCCCGTATACTCCTCGAGCCACTGCTGCGTCGAATCTGAAGCCATTTCGACGCCTGTTCTTTCGACGCCTGTTCCTTTACCTTTCTTTACTTGATACTGGGCAACAAAGTGTGTGGTGGATTTGTCTGCCCGCAGACAAAACAAGAACTTGTCTGAGATATGGACAAGGCAGAGAAGAAGAAGAGGTCAGATGACATTCATGACACAACCCGGACCGGCCTTCTAGAGGAGATCGTCGTTCTGTAGAAGGAATTGAACAGCGGGATGGTACAGTGATCTGCAAAGAAAAGGACAACAGCGAGACAGGGGGGGTGAGAAAAGAAGCCCAAAACAACCCAGAAGCTCGGTCCTGTGGCCGTATATTTATTCTATCGCCCATCGGATAAGTACAGCAAAGGATGGGGGACACAAAGGATGGACCGCAGCCTCGGGACCAACAAGGGCGCATGCAAGGCGCTTGGAGGAGGACAAGGCCACGGCTAGCGTAGATCCGCGCCGTTGACGAAGCGTGCTAGTCACCTTTCTTTCCTTTTCTTCTTTTCTTCTTCTGTCCGGCTTGGTTTGCTTGTTCCAACCGATTGTTTCTGGACTAGAGTTTGCTTCTACTGTATGCTGGGGCTGCGCTAGACCGCCGCAGAGTCGATTCCATGTGGGCACAAAGGATACATAGAAAACCATCTCCATTCTGGAATGTCCTTGGTACGGTTCTGTGAATTGCGAATGGCTGCCACGTTCCCCATCGAGACTTGATAGGAAATGATGATTGATACCCCACCATTCGCGTCTCGACGCACGGGTCTCATCGAAAGGCAAAAGACGCTCCGCGAGAGATGGCCTGGGCGTGGGTATGACCAAATGAATATGACTGTTGTGGTTGGACAAGGCGAGGCGTGGTTGGAGGATCAGAGCCCTCCGAGGCTAGATGGAAATATCCACTCACACGCCTCCCCGACTTGGAGTGCCCGGGGGAGGGACAACGGTCTCCCTTGTTAAAGTTCCTCGTTCAGCTCGTGCTGGGTGGTGGACCTGAAAGTTGTCTAAGTTGTCTTGGGCCTCTTGCTGACCCAACCCGGCGTCTGCTAGCTCGCTTCTTGCTGTTCGAGTTGAAGCCTTAAGTACAATTTAGCAGTACCCGATGACGGCCGATCCGACGACGGGTTCCTGGCACCGGCAGCCTGGTCGTCGTCGCTATCATGGCTATCATTACCGTGCTGAACGTGGAAATGCCCTGCCCCTGTCGAAAAGGTAGTCAGAGTCAGGGCCATTACGTGCCAGGCAGGCAGGCTGCTGGATGGGTTGACCCTGCCTGGCCTGCCCTATCCACCTCTCTTCTCTGCCGGCATTATTCTGTGAACCTCCCCAGCAGGAAGTCCCTGTGTCCTCGGAGTTGTGTAATAACGTGGTCGTCGGCGGTCCAAGCCAGTCGAAGATGCGAACCAGCCACCAATTGGGAGGGCAAAGAAAGATCTGGTTCGAGGCGCCACATTTGCTGCCCGCTATTGACACAAACGTCCGCAAGGGATCGGAAAAAGAAGAAGAGAAAGGCATTCGAGGCCCGGTGGCAAACGGTGACAACGGGATGCCAGTGAATTCTCAACGGGCCCAAACGCAAATTGGAGACACACTCACTCGCACACACCAAAAATAATCCAAAAAAAAAAAGAAATGGCTAGGCCAACGTCTGGGCACCAAAGCTAAGCCGCTGTTGGTTGGTCTGACTTCGCAGCGTGGGGCTGGAGGTGGGGCTGGGGCCGCTCATGAATACATAGCTCGAGGTGCCAAAAGGAAGGAGCAGAACCATCATCTCGAACCATGGAGTTATGGTGTCGGGTCGTCCGGCAAATTTACCAATAAACAATAACCCGCGGATAGACGTCGAAACAAAGCAAATGGCGACGAAGACTACACACGGTATCACAGAGCAAACCACAAATGTGTTCAATAAATGCCACCCCTCGGCGATTAGTTGCCGCCCGCCATGGGCCTGCAGAACATGGACAAGAGCAATATGAGACGACAAGTGTATCTCGGCGACGTGGCTGGACAGCAGGGGAGAGAGGTGAAGATTTAGGGGGGATTACTAATGGATGGATGAAGCAACGTCACTGCTCATCAGTGTCGCGTCTGTGTGGGTGATGGGCTCGAACTCACGTGTACACGTGGGCGGAAGAATCGATTTCGAGGCACTGCGTCTTTGCCAGATGGACGTTGAAGAAATGACAGACAAGGATGACGAGAGTTGACGATGATGGAAAGGCGATTGGCAGGCAGCGGGCAGATGAGAGGGCACATGGACATCTTTCATCGGACCGTGCGGTTACTTCCAGCAGAGACCTAATTTCCTAACAGTTGAGGCGGCAACGGCGACGGCGACGGCGACGGCGACGTGTTTCAGAATGCTGAGAGCCGCAACTTTGACTTTGACGGGTTTGTAATACGGTTTGGCTACTACCAAATGCGGTGGAGGAGGTTCTACGGGGAAGGGGCAAGGGATCTCTCAAGGTCAGCTGACATGACATCATCTTCTCCGCTCTTCTGGTAAGGACATCTCATCTTCCCGCCACTTTCCGACGACGGCCATGTGCGTCACAATAGACCGGCCTCGTGTACCATTTGGCATTTTGGTTCCTGTAATCCGTACATGGGCCCCGAATGAACCGGATCAGCATCCAAGACACGGCGAGGCAGGCATATTCCCCTGTTTAACATGAGATGCGACTCATCATAACATTCATTGGCCTGCCCGCGCCATTTTGGTGCACCAACGATGGGCAAATGCTGTCGACTTGTCGCGGACGCGCACCACGTTGACAACGACGTTCTCAATTCGCTTCCTTTGTCAGGTGTGAGTCAGTTTTTGCCAAAATAGAAGAGAAACAGCAACCCGAAATTGCCCAATCCTTTTTTAAATCAAGACCGCAGACCTCTCTGCAAACGACGCCGAACAAAAGAACAAGTAAGCAAGGGGGCGCGAGACAACCAAAAGGAAAGAACGGGAAGAAGAAGAAGCAAAACTCGACTATTGAAATTTTTGGCCGTACGTTTTCAGTGATGACTCAATTTTTCATTTTTTTGATTCAATATTTCTTCGCGTCCCGAAATCCAAAATCCAAAATCTCTGTTCAAGTGGTGTTTCTGGACTGCACAATCACAACAGGATTCTTCAAGAACCGAGCACCGTCCTCTTGGCTCCGATTAATCTCTAATGATACTTGCTCGCCTTATCCGGGGACGCCCTGGCTTCGGCTTCCACAGCCCGGTCAGCTCAGCCCGGCCAGCTCAGCCCGGCCTAGTCCGATTCGCACACATCGCACACATCGCTCACGCCGGGTTCCTCAATTCATAGTTCACAGACGCGCACGGGGCACGCTTGGGCTGACTTCGTTCGCTTGTTTGCTGTTCTATGAGTTGTTTCTGTTTGTTCCATTCTTCTCTCTTCTTTACCCACGGTCCGTGCTTTGGTGCCCGTTGACGGCGAACCCAAGAACATCAACTTTGTGCATATGCATGTGCATGTACTCATCTACATGTACGTACATATGTACACGAACATGCGGTCTTGGCACGGACCAGAACTAGAACATGTCTTGGTCCCGCTCGGTTGCGACTGATCAAACCTGATATCCAAAAACAGGCTAACAAGGGACATGGGCACACCCATTTACGGACAGGCGGTTGCTTCATTCGGCCTCGCAACGTTGACTACCGTTGACTACCGTTGACTACCGTTGACTGGGGTGCCTTTGCCACAAAGCAATTATCACGGCCCATGCACATGGCAGTTTCTCCAGCTGCTCCACGCAAGGAGAGGCGGCTATTCGATGGTGCCAGACATAGCTCCAGTCACTAGTCACCACCCAAGCCACCCTTTCCCCTTTCGCGTCTGTGTAGGCCGCCGCCGCACCGGCGAAGCATCACGCACGGGGGCGTGATTTCACGACCAGACGCCAGACAAAGAGTCAATGTATCAATGTATGATGTGAATTCCACATAGTATATATCCCGTCGCACCGTATGACCCTCAACACTCACCCATCAGCAGCCGAGAGATTTTACCCCAAATCTCCAACTTGCTGGCACACACCTCCTTTCATCAGCTTCATGATATTTCCTAGATAATTCTCTTTTTTCACCGTCCCTTATTCTGATCAATTTACGACTGGCCTCCATACCAGCTCTCTGAGCTCTCTGCCAGTATAAGCTCTATTCCTCATACCCTTGGGGACTTTCGCCCCCTCCCTCAAATCATCCCATCTCGAAACGGTCCATTCTCCTCGATTCGATCTTGTATCACGGTATCACCAACGTGTACCACACAATACCAATTGAGCGACTGGGGCTTCTCACTCATTGTTCTACACGGAAACAAGACGACTTCTTCAGAAGGACAAACACAAATAGTCGCGAGGGAAAAAAAAAGAGGAAGCCCCCCGCTTCCATTCCATAACGTCTCCAGATAGCTGGACAGGGCCACCTTCACAACCCCGATATCTTCCGGGTTCAGGAACGGGCCATTTTCCATTCATCATTTTGACGGGTTTGGGAAATTGACATTAACCTGGCAGGCTTGGCTGAGCCAAGAAACTTTGTGATTCGAAACAAAGTCTCCCTTTCCCCTTCCTAAATCATCAAGTTATACCTCCTCCAAATACCCGCAGTCATGAAGATTCTATTCTTCTGCACCGCGCATAATTCACTCTCGCAGCGGCTCTACCTTGTCCTGTCTCGGCTGCATTCCGTCACGGTAGAATATGCCCTGTCTGCGAAGAATATGATTGAGGCGGCCGATATGGTCCAACCAGACTTGATCATCTGCCCGTTTCTCACATCCCTGGTGCCACAACAAGTATATGATGCCTATCTCACACTGATTGTCCATCCGGGGCCTCCAGGGGATGCCGGTCCCAGTGCTCTCGATTGGCTGTTGATGGGTGACGATGGGACAGAACCCGACAGCCAGAGCCTACTTGCTGACGAGGACCGCTTCAACCCGGTCGGGAGGAGCCATTGGGGTGTCACTGTCCTGCAGGCCACGGAGGAGTTTGACGCCGGCCCTGTCTGGGCTTTTGACCAGTTCGCCGTCGACATTAACGATGCCAGCGTGACAAAGTCGAGTCTGTACCGGGGCCCCGTCACGCAGGCTGCCATTGCGGCATCCCTGGCTGCCATTGAGCGCATCGAGGCCGCTTCGACGCTGGTGTCTGCCGTTCTGGGAGCACCCGTGTCTCCCCCCGCGACTCCCACGGGAGACCGCAAACAGCGCAAGGGCGCGCGTATCATTCCGGGGCTTGCAGCCCTCGCCGAGTTTGCAGAGCTGTCGGTGACCACGTCTGAGCCCTTCCTCGGCGGCACCACGCGTCACCGACCTCTGCTGAAGGCGGCGCAGAGGGACTTCGATGTCAAGAAGCACGCTGCTTCGACCATCTCGCGGAGGATCCGTAGCGCCGACTCCCAGCCAGGCTGTCTCAGCGACCTGTTCGGGCCCAAGCTCTACTTGTACGGCGGCATGATTGAGAATCCCACTCTGCTCTCATGCACAAGTCCTCCCGTGCCGCCAGGCAGTGTGGTGGCCGTACGAGACGAGGCCGTGTGCATCGCCACCTGCGACAACAAGGGCGTCTGGATCACCCACATCCGCCAGGTGAAGAGCAAGACGGACCCTGCGCTCTGGCCAAAGGTTCCTGCAGCCCCGGGTCTCAAGCAGCTCGGGCTCGCGGTCAACGGCAGAGCGTTGTGGTGTCATTCTCTGCTCCCGCAAGCCATGTCCGACGAGTGGTCGAAATCCTACCACAGCACGTTCCGGGAGATCTGGGTCGATTTCGCGTCAGCCGGCCAGGAACGCATTGCCTATCTATACTTTGACTTCTACAACGGCGCCATGAGCACGACGCAATGTAGAAGAATGGTGCAGTGCCTGGACTACATCACGGCCAGGGCCACCGACCCGGGCGAGTGCCAGCCCCTGACGACCGTGGTGCTCATGGGCGGGGATTCCTACTTCAGCAACGGTATCCATCTGAATGTCATTGAAGCGGCCGCCGACCCTGCCCTGGAGTCGTGGCACAACATCAACGCCATCAACGATGTCGTGCAGAAGATGCTCCTCGACCTGCCGTCCCGCGGCATCACCACCGTGGCTGCCATCCGTGGCAACGCCGCGGCCGGCGGCGTCGCCCTTGCCACGGCATGCGACGTTGTCGTCGCTGGACCAGACGTTGTCCTGAACCCGGCATACAGAGCGCTGGGATTACACGGATCAGAGTTCCATAGCATCAGCTATCCCGGCCGCTGCGGTGCCCACGGAGCCCGCACGGCGCTCCGATCCATGACGCCACTCAGCGCCAACGACGCTCGCGACATGGGCCTCGTCGACCATGTGCTACCCAAATCTTCAGATTCCCTGGACGCCGCCGTGCGGTGCTACGTCGAGGGCATGATACGCGCACCGCCGTCAGAGCAGCAATCTTCGCCTGTGCCCCCCTCCACCGTCGGCGCTTGGAAACAAAACGTCGACACATCCTCCGCTGGTCTCGCCCTCGCCCGTGCCAGTGAACTGGCCCAGATGTCCATGGACTTCTGGAGCGCCCGCTCAGAGAGATATCACAGCCGGCGGAGGGACTTTGTGAGAAAGTCAAAGCCGTCGTCCACGCCTCTGCGATTCGCCTCGCACAGGAGGCAGAAGGGCATGGTGGACGAGGAGGAGCAAGACGAGTTCGACTCGATAGAGTGGTTCGTCGACAGCTCGAGGAAGACTCTGAAGCGGGATCTCTCTGATAGAATGGTCCGGCTGATTCGCGACTTCACCAAGGGCGATGCGAGAGATGGCAGTGGGAACGGGGGCGGGAACAAGGTCAAGGTGGTCAGCCCGGTGCAGAGAGATGTCGTGCCCGTGACGCCTTCGACGCCTTTATTTTCTTGCTATTATGGCTCTTGAGCAGAGGATGGTTTTGAGTGCGATATGATGTGATACCATGCTTGTTTTTTGCTGGCCCCAGACAGGATAGCCCTTCTTTCTTATGTTTAAATAGTCACTGTTATGCGGTCCGATAATACTTGAATCATTTGAATCAGATTCCGGATGCTTGTGATTATGCACCGGCGCACTGTAGAGGCGTGCATGTCGAGAGGAACTGTGACCGATCTGACACAAATATGTATTGAGAATGTACGAGTCTAGACGTCACATGGAGAGGCTCCGTATTCATGCCTCAATAGATTTCTATCGTGCCGTCTAGGGTACGTCATGTTTCGTGGCTTGGCAGGTGTGGATATCTGGATATTTGATGGCCGCCAAACCCCGCGCAAGAGGCTGGCTTTCAACATCCTGAGAACCGACTTGCGATCCCCAAGCCTATCTCTCCCTAGTCGTCAGGACGTAAAAGCGACGCGCCCCCTGGCATCGTTTCCAAATCCTTCTCCTCCTCGAATTGGCCTCTGCGTTTGTTACCCCGTGTCCTTTGGCGAGCGGACACTCTCCTCCCCGCTCCTACGTACATGCATCCGACCGCCTCTTGCTCAACACCCATCCCGACCATCTTTACAATTCGCGATCCATCCCTCTCTACGTAGCTGTGCGCGATTGACGGGTGCGGCCCACCGAGCCCGCCCTGAAGGGAATTCCGTCATCCAGCTCAGGCTCAATGAGTCGCACACTGCCGATTCGGCAGGCTGAGGAGCTGTGAGTGTGTGCATTGAAATGGGGAAGAGGCAACGGCAACGTGGGGGAAACTGGGACGATGGAGGGCATTGAAACTAATGCGGTGTTGTGTTGACAGGCACAAGTCTATAATAGCCTATCTTTCAGCCAACAACTTGCCCAACTCGGCTGCTGCTCTGCGCCAGGAAGTCGGTCTCGGGGAAGACGTGTACGACACCGCCACGGCAAAGAAGTACGAGACGCTGCTCGAGAAGAAATGGACGAGTATTGTGCGGCTACAAAAGAAGGTAGGTCGGCTGTTGTAATTGACACAACTTTCCACGTCCTGTTGCTTGCCCGTTTTTTTTTACCTTCTTCTGTTCTTGTCTCGAGCGGTCCAGCCAGCTGACCGTGTTTTCGATCCATCCATCAAGATAATGGACCTTGAGTCCCGAAACGCCTCGCTACAATCCGAGCTCGATAATGCCACGCCGAGCTCCTTGTCGAAGCGAAATCAAGACCCGACCTCTTGGCTGCCGAGGAAACCATCGAGACATACGCTGGAATCGCACCGGGACATGATCAACTGCATTGCGTTCCACCCGCGATTCTCCTCCATCGCTTCAGGCTCGGACGACTGCACCATCAAGGTGTGGGACTGGGAGCTAGGCGAACTGGAACAGACGATAAAGGGCCACACTCGAGCGGTAAAAGGTCTCGACTTCGGCGGCCCTAGGGGCGCCACGCTGCTGGCGTCATGTAGCTCGGATCTTACCATCAAACTGTGGGATCCTTCAGACCAGTACAAGAACATTCGAACATTATCGGGCCACGACCACAGTGTGAGTGCAGTGCGCTTCATCTCTTCCGGCGCAGGAGGCTCGCAATCGGCTGCGTCAGCAAACCTGCTGGTGAGTGCGAGCGCGGACAAGACGCTACGAATATGGGACACGGCGACGGGGTACTGCTTGAAAGCCTTGAGGGGCCACGTGGATTGGGTGCGAGATGTATGCCCGTCGTTGGATGGCCAATTTGTCTTGTCCGCCGGCAGTGATCACACAGCACGACTATGGGATATATCCGTCGTCAACCCAGAGAACAAGCTGACCTTGATCGGACACGAGAACGCCGTGGGATGCTGCACGTTCGCACCGCCATCCGCATATGCACACCTGGCCACAGGGTCTCGCGACAAGACCATCCGGCTTTGGGACGGACGAGGAATCTGTTTCAAGACCCTTGTAGGACACGATAACTGGGTATCGTCCCTCGTGTTTCACCCCGGCGGCAAGTACCTTTTGTCCTGCGCGGACGACAAGACGATACGATGCTGGGACCTAGCCCAGCAAGGAAAATGCGTCAAGGTTCTAGACGAGGCTCACACACACTTTGTGACGTGCTTGAGATGGGCCCCCGGCATTCAAAAGGACGGCGGTGCGGTCAACGGAAACGGGAACGGGAACGGCCCGCAAGAGCAAGGAACAGACACTGACGGGGCTTCTTTGAAGAAGAGCAATGGAGCCGTCGAGCCCGACACACAGATCCGGTGCGTCATTGCAACGGGTAGTGTTGACATGACGCTGAGAATATGGGCGAACTAGATGGAGGAGGTCGGTGAAGATGATGGCGGCGTCTCCGTCTCACACAAAGGACAGAGATGCTCCCGCTCCAGTTGTGCATGCATGTCCCGACGGTTCGATAAGAAAGTCAAGACAACCTTGGACGCACTAGCATTCTTCTCACGAGCTACGCATGGAAACGAGAGATGACAAAAGCAGCGTAAAGAGTATGAAAAAGAAGACAAGAAGACGATAGAAAGAAAGAAATAAAGCCTGCCATGCACAGCGCCTGCTTACCAACTTCTACGTCGGCGTGCAGGCACAAGTCGTGATAATAACCCCTGGTGCTCCTATCATTATCATTATTATCATTACCATAAAGCTATTGTCGTTATTATATTACGGACGTACGGAGTACTCTGTACGGGCTATAGTGGACACGGCTGCTACGGCTGCTCAGCCCAGCCCCCCTCCAGCCCAGCCCGACTCCGCACCTCGGGAACCTGGCACTGGGCCACTGCCACTGGGCCACTGCTGACCAGCAAACGCATCGACCAAGATGACACCAGCTGGCCTCTCTTACCTCACCGTTCGCAACCGACCGCCAACCAGCCTTCCGCCTTCCGCCTCCGCCTCCGCCTTTGTCTGCCTGCCCACGGCCGATTTTGCTTTCTTCCTCTCACAACCTCATCCATCGCTGCGTCTGCATCTAGAAAGGGATTTCATTTTTTCCACCACCCATACACTAGCCGCTCAACAGTCACTCGACAGTCAACACACTACAATGGCTCCTCCACCTAATTCTAGTCAGCCTCTGCAGGAAAGGGTTTTGCAGTTGGTCAAAACGTTGCAATGTACGTCGCTCAATCTTGCTGTGCCTCGCTGCCCCGAGTGAAGCTGCAGAAAGCTTTCCTGATTTGAAATTTGATAGTGTGCTGACCTCAATCTCTCGCAGTTGCTTGGTTTGTTGGGTAAGTTTGCTGCTGCTCCCCCACACCGAATCCCTCCCACACACGGATCTGTGTTTCGCTCGAGTCGATCTATCGATGGGCAAGTCAGGAAAGAGGCAAAGTTTCTTGACATGCTCTCCTCCCGCGAAAGAGGAAAAAAAAAAAAAATTTAACGTCTCGCTTCCAACAGGCATATGACGCTCATCCTCACCACAATTCGATACACCTTCTCTTGGCTGCGCATGAACTACTATGGCGGCATGGCCAAGTTCTCTTACCGCACCTCCTTCCTTGCCGCAGCCGTTACATATGGCATCGTTGTCTACAAGACCCAGCGAGCTCGAGCCAAGACCGGCAACAAGATGCCAGGTGGTGTTGTTGGCCTGGCTTCTGATGAGAATGTTCAATATTTGGGTAAGTGATACGTTTCAGCAAGACAGTGGCCTTATTTCCCTGCTACGAACGAAACAGCGAGATTTCGTCGTCTCTCACACATTTGCTAACGGTGATTTCTGCTCAGTCATGGCCCTCGTCTGGCTTTTCTCCCCCTAGTACCCTCTGGCGTTGCTCCCCTACTGCGTCTACTCAATCTTCCATGTGGCGACGTATACTCGTGCCAACGTCATCCCTGTCGTTCAGCCTCCTCCTCCTACTGTTGATGGTGCTTCACCCAAGCGCGCCAGCAACCCCTTGGCCGATAGAATTGGCGCCTTCGTCAAGGAATACTACGATGCCTCCATGTCCATCGTGGCTGGTCTGGAGATCCTCCTCTGGGTCCGCATTCTGCTCTCGGCTATCCTGTTCCAGCGCCGCTCTTGGATCCTGCTGACCCTATACACGGCTTTCCTTCGTGCCCGATTCTCCCAGAGCAGCCACGTACAGGCCGCCGTGTCACAACTGGGTGCCCGAGTTGATTCGCTCGTCGGTGCACAGGGCACCCCTCCCGTTGCCCGCCAAGTATGGGACACCGTCAAGAACGTCGGTCGTCAGTTCCACGATGTTACCGACGTGAGCAAGTATACTGGTGGACCCGCCCCCGCTAAGAAGACGTCGTAAAGAAGCGATGAAGTATGCCTTGGGGGGGTCAACAAGTCTAGACACGCAATAATGCGATGCGTCGGCTACGTAATAACAGCAACAGCCCATTCGCCCTTCCCGAGGCCCTGGGAAATGCGAATATTCATTGACTTTTGAAAGCGAGCAAGTTTTTATCAGCCCACAAAGCGGCCTGGACAGGGCCTCTGCCCAATTTAAATGACGCGAATCTTGGTTGTGCGAAATCGAGAGTGAACAAAAGGGGGATGACTGGAGGCAGGTGATGTCACTGGCACATGGTAGCTTTGCTAGTTGTGGTGATGAGGGTGTGATGATGGCAGGTTGAATGAAGCGGGAAGCCTCTTTTTCTTTTATTGTTACGAAGTATCGACAGCTGTGCGAATGACGAGGGGATGTTTACTTTCCAGTGTGACCAGAAGATGAATTGGAGCGCAATGGGAGCATTCAATGGATTCTGGGTGTATTCAGTGTTGGCCGTGGAACTTTTTCCACAATAGCCTTGTTTTTTTTTTTTTAAGTGTCCATGTCGATGTATACACGGTTTACGTCTTGCAACGCCCTTTGGCACGTGTGATCAGGGACTCGCTTGCCGGAGTGTGCCTGCGTCATGTGATTAATGAAGCCGGGTAGCCAATGCCTTTGCGTGACGGCCAACGACTGGCGACAGAATGTTGCTGTCAATTGAAGAAGCTTGTGGTGGGGTGGACAAGTGATGACGTCGCTGTCGATGTTGAAGCAAGGCCACAGGAATTCCGCTGCCTTGGTTCCAGATGTTTGATGGGTATGGCGTTGACTTCTGATTCGTCGCCTTGCTGCATACTTTTTTCCGGGAGGTTCCTTGTTTTTTTCATTAATCAATCCGATGGACAAGCAATGGGTTCTTGAGCAGCTCGTAATTGATTGGCTCGTCGTGATGACGAGGTTGAAACTTGGAGAGGGAGTGGCCACCCGTCCCCGATGACGATGCTTTTGCTTGCTCATGTACTACTCCGTACCCGGACCCCTTTTTCTCCCACGCATGCTCACCGCCACCGCCGGCAGTCCACGACAAGAAGCTCGTTGGTGGGATATCGAGAGCAATTGTTGCCCGGGGCGCATAGTAGTCTCGCTTTTCCTTTACGCGCCTACGCGGGAATGGCCTCGTTGTTGCGGCAGATTGTCGCTGGGCCGAGAGCAAGACATCCTGAGGCGGGGCTTGATCTGTGCTACGTGACGGATTTTATAATAGCTACGTGCGTTGGGCCCCCCCTTGACCGTCTCCCTCTTTGACTTTTTAATTATTGCTCACTTTCTATTTACAGGTATGAAGTTCGAGTGTTATTTCATTTTGTTTGAAAAAAAAAAAAAAAACCTGATGCTTTTTCATACAGATCGGGTCCGTCACAGACATACCCGCAACTAGCATACCGCAATCCGCTGGACCAACTCGTGGCCTTCCTGGACTCCAAGCACGGGCGTGACTGGGCGATATGGGAGTTTCGCGCCGAGGGCACGGGGTACCCCGATGAAGCTGTCTACGGCAGGGTGCGGCACTACCCCTGGCCGGACCACCATCCTCCGCCGTTCAGGCTCGTGCCCGTCATCATGGCCAGCATGCGGAACTGGTTGCACGGCGGGCATGTGCTGGACTCGGACTCGACGGCTTCACGCGCCAAGTCTGCCGCGAGCGCGGGAGGGACCACCACCAGCAGCAGGAACGGGAACCGCGTCGTCGTGGTGCACTGCAAGGCGGGCAAGGGCCGCTCCGGCACAATGGCCACGAGCTATCTCATCTCGGAGGAGGGCTGGACGGCAGAAGAGGCCCTCGAGAGGTTCACGTCGCGGCGCATGCGGCCCAGGTTCGGGGCCGGCGTCTCGATCCCCTCGCAGCTCAGATGGGTCAGCTACGTGGACAGGTGGACCCGGCACGGGAAGAGGTACCTCGACAGACGGGTTGAGGTTGTCGAGATACACGTCTGGGGCCTGCGGAACGGGGTCAAGGTCGACGTGGCGGGGTTCGTGGACGACGGCAAGACGATCCGGGCTCTGCACACCTTTTCCAGGACCGAGAGGCTCGTCGTCGACGCGGGTGCGCCGCGGGAGCCGGGCATAGGGGAGATGCTGTGGGATCTGGCGGGCGCAACAACAACAACAACAACAACAACAACAACAACAACAACGAACCCCAAGGACCATCATCGTGCGCTCATCCGGAAGGGAACGGGGCTGGTCCGAAAGGTCTCGGCCAACATGGGGGATGGCATCGAAAAGGCAAAGTCCAAGACGAGCAGCAACGCCACCACGACGCAGGGGCCAAAGGCGTCCGAGGAACCCGAACCAGGCGGCCTGGCCGTGATTCTCAAGCCATCGCAGCCCATCCGCGTGCCCACGAGCGACGTCAACGTTTCCGTGCAACGCCGCAACGGTGCGCCCAAGGGCCTCGGTCTGGCAATGGTGTCGGCCGTGGCGCACGTCTGGTTCAACACCTTCTTCGAGGGCCAGGGCCCCGAGCAAGGCGGACGGCCCAGCGGCGGCGGGATATTCAGCATCGAGTGGGAGGCCATGGATGGGATCAAGGGGTCGAGCAGGAAGGGGTCGAGGGCCCTGGACAGGATGAGCGTGGTGTGGAGGGCCGTGGACGACGGGGAGAGCAAAGGGGAGGAGATTCTGGAACCGGCCGAGGGTGAGCCCGTCCCGCAGGTTGCGGCGGCGGCAGCGGCGGACTGGAAGGGGCGTGGAGATGATGATGATGCCGAGGGCATGGAGTGGGCGAGGTCGAGTGGACCTGGTGGTGAGGACTTGGTAGGCAATGGCCAGAAATAAAGTACATCTTCTCAATTGTTTCGGCTTCCACTTCCATGGCGTCTGGCGTGTACTGCGTCGCAGCTCCCTATTCCTACAAACATGGGCGAGCACATATCAATGGTGCCGGCCTCTTCCCCTATGCCGGTCGCCACGGTACCCTCCTCCGTACGGCCCGCCTCCTCGCCGGTGGTGATCCCCTCGGTCTCTGTAACTACTCCCTCTGTAGCCCCCTCTTCCCCTGCCGCCGCCGTCCATGTCTCTGTCCGGCGGTGGCACGGGCTCCTCCACCTCAATCTCATACTCGTCGAATTCTTCCTTGAAGAACTGGCTGACCGTGTCCTGCTCTTCACTCGCGGCCTGGGGATCAAACACGAAGCGCATGGTGCCGTCCTGACCCCGCGCCGTCCGCCGTATCGACGCATCAGCCGGCCAGGGGTTCGAGGAAGTCGTGGGGTCCGTGGCCGAGGCCGTGGCCGAGGAGAGGGGGTGCGCATCCTCGACCTCACACCTGTGGCAGTGGTGCAAGTATCTCGGCCTCGCCGTGCTGTCCAGATCCGTGTTCAGATGGATCTTGACGTCGATGAACCGGCTGAGACCGAACTCTGCGCCAACCCTGGTCGACTTGTGGTGCTGCACGTACAGATCCAGCAGATCGAGCATGGTCTCCATGACGGAGTCGCGGCAGTACTGCCTCCGCGAGGCGGCGAAGTCGCGAACCCGCTCGACGTGCTCCCCGCGCATGCGGGCCGTGAGCTCCACGACGGCCATGACCATGGACAGCGTGGTCCGCTTGATGGGCACAAACGTCTTGTACATGTCGACGCACATGGCGTAGGCCGTGGCGAAGAAGTCGCGCGCGCCGGGCGACGACGACGACGACGACGTGCCCGGCAGCACGCGACGGACCACCTTGACGAGCAGCTTCTGCGGGTACCGCGTGCGGAAGTCGAAGCCGACCGTCTCGAGGATCAGGCGCTCCAGGCCGATGATGATTTTGCCCGACGACTCGAACACCTTGTCGTCGGGGGCCACCGTCTTCTCGGGGTTCTTGACCATGTACGCCGCGACGAGTATGTCCCGCGACTTCTTGATCGTGTCCTCGACTTTGCAGGCCACGAAGAGGGACGCGAGGGCGGCATCTTGGTAGTTGTACTCGGCGTCGCGGAAGTTGAGCCGGAACTTGTGGAAGTAGGTGCACGCTGTGTCGAATGTTCGTACTGGCCTGGTAATGTGAAAGGTGCGAATGAGGCAGGGGAGGTTAGAAGTAACTCTTTCTCTCTCTCTCTCTCTCTTTCTCTCTCTCTCTCTCTCTCTCTTTCTCTCTCTCTCTCTCTCTCTCTCTCTCTCTGTGCCTCGTCGCCATGCGGGGGGGGGGAAACAGTTCGAACATACAGTTGTAGATGCTCCCTCACGTTGTCGATCAGCTGCACACCTTGTAGGCGGTAGGTGTCCTCTCGTGCGGGATCACACCCGGTGTCTTTGAGCATGCGCCGGATATTGATTTCGGAGCTGTACTGGTTCGAGCTGGATATGAATCCAGGGTGAGGCCCGATCCGAGCTGCTGGCGCCGCGGCATCGCCGTTTGCAGTGGTCGGCGCCGTGTTTTCCGGGCGCGCCATGCGAGTCGAGGGCGGCGATGGGGGGGAGGACGACGAGCGCGGAGAGGGAGTTTGCGGGCGGGGCGGGGGTTTTCGCGCTCAGCTCCCTTCTTCTTCCATGGACGCTGGATTTTCTCGTGATCCTTGTTGTCGATTCGTTGTGTGTGGGTGGCTTGTTGATGAGAGTGCGTGGACGGGTTGAATGGGGAGAAACGTCAACGTGACGAAAACGAAAACCCATTGACCCCACTTGTGTCTACTGTGCAAGGCACATATGAAAGGGATAATGAAACAGATAAACCACGCATATGTCAGTGGCCTAGTCAGCTGCGCTTTTATTTTTTTGTGTAATAACAAACAAGGTTAATCTTTTTTAACAGTAGAATTTTCACACTTTCTGTCCAAATGGCAAGACGCAGCCGGTATCAATAGACCTCATCTAAAAAGTACGTGTCTCTCTATCTATAATTGGCACAGACATCTTGATACACATTCCTTTCCAAGCCAACGGCATCGGTGGGGACCAGTTTGCGGTACGTGGCGTCAGAGTAGGTCCAGCGAGGATCATTCAACTGCGTCTTCCACGTCCAGTACACCCAGCCACTCATCCCAGGCGCCTCGTAGAGCTGCTGTTGGGCCGTGAAGAACTTCTTGAAGAAGTCTGCGTCGTCGGGGCTCACGTCCGATGTCATGCTCCATTCGCCGGTAATGGCGAACGTCTGCCCGTTCACGACGCGGTTGTCCCTGCAGGCCTGCTTCATGAGCGTGTCCCGGTTGCCCCTGTCCTGGACGGCAAAGCCAATGTAGTTGTGATCATCGAACGCAGTCAGCTTGTCGTTGGCCACGGCAGACGTGTCGCGCGGGTTGCCCGAGTCCCATTTCTGGGACATGAATTGCACGTGGAGCTTCTTGCCGTCAGCCACGCCGAGCGACGCTTCGGCATCTCGGACCGCGTTCAGAGCGCCCGGGTAGTACTTCTGGATCAGCCCGGGGACCTCGCCGGGGGCAGGGTATCGTCCGCCCTGGTCGTGCCCGGAGACGGGCTCGTTGAGAACCTCAATCATGCCGACGGTGGCGTAGGCAGGGTTTGTGTGGATGCGCTTCGTCATCCACGACAACCACTTCTGGGCGCGGCCAAAGTTGTAGTCGTTGAAGAAGCCGGCCGGCTTGTTGTTCTGGCCGGTAAAGACGTCTTCTTGCTGACCGCCGGGGGCCCCGTGCAGATCGATGATGACATACATGCCGAGGTCAGCGGCCTTTTGGACAACGGCGTCCAGGTAGGGGAGCATCTTGTTGCCGTCGGCAAAGGGCTCGGTGGCCTTGTCGACAATGTCTACGTAGGACCAGTACCCCATGGGAATGCGAAGCGTGTTCAGGCCAACGTCGTGGGCTGACTGGACGCTGCCGGCATTGATCCAAGTCCTCCAGTGAGTCTCGAACTTTTGGTTACCTGCGTCTCGTTTACTTCCACCGTAAATGTTTTGCATGCAGTCGAATTCGGAGGGCGCCCCGTTGCAACCCATGACGTTGTTCCACTCGTCACTCATCATCCACGGCTCACAGATGAGCCAGCCTGAGAATTTCAACCCGCGTTAGTAGTTGTTGCCGGAGACGAGAAGGCGTCGGGGTATTTTTACAAAACGAGACATACCGCCGAAATTAACGCCCCTGATCTTGTTGATGCCCTTGGGCAGAGACGGCGCGAAGCGCTTGCCAAGCTGTTCGAAGCGAGCCGTCTGGTTGAAAGCAGCCAAGTCGCGCTCCTGGGGAAGCCAGGCCGAGACAGCACCGGCCAGGAGCGCCGGGATAAGGATAGAATGATGCATCTTGTCTTCTTGTCTGCTGAGCGCTCTCGAGGAGAGGTAGAGGAGAGGATGAGGCGCGACGAGGGTGTTGTTCACCTGTTCACAGTTGGCGCTTACCGAACGGCCTTTTTATAGAATCTGGGCCCCGTCAGCCTGGCGTCAGCCTGGCGTCAGCCGGGCGTCAGACGGGGAATCACAATCGTCATGACACTCTAGGACAAGGTTTGCAGATAGGTAAGCCAATGTGTAGACTAAGCCCTGATCTGGGTATTTTTCGCGAATGGTAGGCGGTCACTAGATGCGCATACCGCGTTAGTCCTAATTCGGAGTAACGGTCCACATACCTAACTTTTGTGTGGCTTATGTTTAATTATATTCAATATTTTGAGAGTATTGCTATTCGTATTAGCTAGGTAGGGTATTATATTACTTACCATAGCTATAGCGTGTAATTTCACTATAGCTTTAAGCAATAAATACTAATATACCCCCATGTCAGAACCTGGAAGGTGTGCTTGGTAAGCCATTAGACTAAACAGGCCGCGGGACCACCCACTCCTCGATACCTTTCTGTACCTCTGGAGATTAGCAGCACTTGTATTATAGTGAAGTTATCACGTAAATACAAGTACCCCTTTTTAATGCCCCTTGTCTTGATTGGTTCGCTAGCCTTTTCGTGACCTTCGTGACCTGGCTGCTGCCAATGTGGCGTATTCAAAAATAATCAGCCCTAGCCCCAAAGAAGCTACAAGGCGCCACCAAACTCACAACAACTCCAAGCAGCATAGTATGCAACCTCTTTCCTCTACAACATGCTGCCCAAATAGGAATAATGAATATTACTCCAGTCATAGACCCATCCAACCCCATCTTTTCCCGGATCGACGACGACTGTACAAGATCCCGAGCACGACCCTTTTCGGTGGCTAGCCTGTTTAGTCGCCGATCTGCAATTACTTATGTCACGACTGAGGAAACGATCGGTATCAGTCCAGCACAAAATGTACGCCGTTTTCAATACCATGTGCCAATGGTCGCGATGCCGCGATGCCGCGATGCCGCGATGCATAGAAGTCGAACCCATACATTCGAGGGCAGCTGCTGTCATAGAAATCGCCTCCCAAGTCGCCCCCCGCCCCCACGCGGAGAGATCACTGCTCAACCAGAGGGGTTTCCATTGAAGCCCAATAAGTTGAGAGTACCTTCAGGGACGTTGCTGATGGCTCCTGGAGTAGCAAGAGACTGGACACGCTCGCAGAGGGCCTGGGCGCCAGGGAAGCCTTCGAGACTAGCGAGATACGCTGCGAGACCAACAATGTGGGGAGTAGCCATCGAGGTACCCGAAATGATTTTCTGGGAGCAAGCAGTGTCAATACATGGAACATGTTGGATCGGTGGTCGGCAAGGACGAAGCTTCAACTCACGATGCTGCCACCGAGCCAGGTGGAAAGAATGTCGGTGCCGGGGGCCAGGATATCGACGACGCTTCCGTAGTTGGAGAATGAAGAGAGATTGTCGGACCTATCCGTTGATCCGACGGTGCAAACACTCGGCTCAGAGGCAGGCGAGTAGCCAGAGGCATCCTGGCGATTATTTCCAGCGGCGACGGCGAGGAAGACGCCAGACTGAATCATCTGAGCGGCCGCATCGTTCAGCGACTGCGAGTATATGCCACCGAGACTCATGTTGGCGAGAACACCCTTGGCGCAGCTTCGTTGCCTGGCATCCTGGACGGCAAAGTCCATGCCTGCGATGACGTCGGAGTTGGTTCCAGATCCCTGGTCGCTGAGTACCTTGATGCCGAGCAGCTGAGTCTTCTTGGCGATGCCGTAGCTGCGGCTACCGATGGTGCCAGCGACATGAGTGCCGTGACCGTTGCCGTCGGCATCCTCGCCGTCGACAAAGGATCTGACGAGCTGAGCGCGACCCTCGAACTCCTGCGACTCTGGATTAGTTGCGATGACGGCCTTGCCAGCGAGAACCTGGGCACATCGGGATCGACTTGGACGAAACGACATACAGGGTGGGAGTCGTCAACTCCAGTGTCAATAACGTAGGAGCATGTGCCCTCGCCGGCACTCTCATGATAAACGTAGCCACCAATGCCACCCTGGCGGTGAGAAACACGGCTCAATCCCCAAGGAGCATCGCGCTGCTCAACAAAAGTGTTCGTCTTGAAGATGGCATCCTTCTCGATGTAGTCAACCTGTTTTGGGGAGCGCAGAGTTAGTATTTGCCATGGCCACGTCCATTGTCCACTACTTGGCCAAGTCTCACATCAGGGTGGTGACGAAGCTGCTCAATGACGCTCTCGTTCAAGGTACCAGAAAATCCGTGGAAGATGTTGGAGTACACTTTGTCGGCGTCAGCGCTGCATGTCTTCAAAGTGTGATCGGCCGAGGCAATAGAAAATGCCTTTTTATATTTGACAATGTACTTGTTCTCGATCACGTCCCCGCGTGGAGCGAGGATCGGGGCTGGCTCCGATCGCCTTGCTCTGGGAGCTGCAAGAGCTAGCGGGAGCAGCTGGAGGAAGAGAAAACCAGGACGCATCGTGGCTGGCTCCCGTCAGGATACTGGTATTTACTACTGATACTTGAAGCTTGGGAACCAGAGGGTGTTTGTGGTTCTCAGAGAAGAGCTGTATACCCCTTTTTATATCTACAAGTTTGGATCAAGAGACATCATCACCATGCTTACTGCGCTTTTGCCATGACCTACCTTCCAACCATGCGAGGAATGCTAACTTGGTGTGACGGTTATTTGCGGAAACGACCCTGTTTGGTGTGGCGGATGGGTCGAACCCTCGCAAGACGAAGACATCTTCCGGCACCTTGCAGTTCGTTTTTGTCGAATCATGCAGGTTTCTGTCTGAAAGATGACATTTGTTATCCTGGTCCAGCATAAGCAGTGTCCTGCCATGTCGGTAACACCAACCGGGAATCAAAAAACAATACTCCGCGGGCGGATGATAGGGCACCAAGGCTGGCAGCTCCCGGGCAGATTCGCCCAAAGAGGAAGGTTTCGACAAGGTGTTCTGTCATGATCGGTGTCATCCGGACGTCACGTTACGCACAAGATGAGATGCCGATGCCAATGTGAGACTTTGATCATGGGCGTCGCACGAGGGCCGCAGCCGCCAACGATTTGGCATGTGGCTCGCAGATCACGGTCAGCGGTAGCCGCACCATTGATTCGTTTTCGTAGCCCCGTTATTGACATGTCGCCGGGAAAGGATTAGGAAACGTGGTGTGCCACCATGCCTGCAGTTGCTTACTTGATGCGTGGTCGACGAAGACGCGACTCCCCGATTCCCAACAGCAACCCGTTACCCAACTGATCGGGAGGCTGTGCTGTGGTCACCGCCGGCTTTTGAGTCGGTGAGAAGGACTAATTCACGGCCATCTGAAGAACAAGGCCACGGAGCCACCAGGTGATGGCATTCAATTGTACACATCCGTGCACATGGCCGTCCTAGACTCGGAACATGGCCGACAGTAAGCCGTGACGACTCCACGACTCACGACCGCAGCCTTTTTGGGTGCCGCCATCTATCAATTCCCGGAAACCTCACACAAACTGCGGCAGGAGCATGCTCAAACTTTATTTCGCGGACCCCGAGCTTCTATGCATGGTGCGGGAGAAGCTGTGACGATTCGTTTTCATACTCTCCCAATCAAGAACGAGCGTACTGCCGAGAGAACCCCCCATCATCAGATATATATATATACCGGAGATGGCACTGGCAGACGCACGAAGACATCTCCCCAATTCGCACGTGCATGAAACATAATGTCACCCAAATTATGCGCGATAGCTGGCACCACTTGATAATGCGTCCCGGCCCCGGGCGCCCCTGTACCGAGAAAAAGTCCCGTGCCGCCATGAGAGTTGCTGAACTCGCCAGGCATGGTTCTTTCTTTCCGCTTCAGAGTCGACAAGTCTGCTAATTGCGCCGTGGAACACGCAAGATAACCCTAACCCTGAGATTTAAGAATTGGAAACCGGAAATCCCCAATTCGTAGACCGGCTGCTAGGACGAAGGATAAATTCTTTTCAGCGTGGAATTGCTGAAAATCTTGGTCGAGAATGTCAGGTATCAAGAGTTTCAAAACGCAGACATGACATGACCCTAATTGAACGTCCAATGGCGCTATACTTTGTTCGTCTCTGGTTTCACAAACAAAGCAAGGCCTTGGAACAGATTGACAAACAAAGCATAGCACGTATTACGATGACATACGCGATACAGGATGCAGCAGCAAGGGAAAAGTGATGCCCAAGAATTCAAGGCTGCGATGTCCAACACACGTCATCACATGGCATGGATCGATTGCTTAGGAATAAATCTGCGGACCATCAGGCTTATGCGCATGCTCACCGGATGCAATGAATGCTTCTAGGCAGGTCGATCGCATATGGCGGATTGCAGCGGATAGAACAATGACTTGTGGTAGGTGCTTTCACGACGCATCAATACCCAACTCTACAATTGCTCTCTGTGAATGAAGGCACGCGAGACACAAGATCTTGTCTTTTGCCACAACCATCTTTCGGCGAATAATGTCATTGTCTTCCTAAACCTAGCGTAGAGTTCGTGGCCTGGGGAAGAAAAAGAAGAAAGTCGTCACAGATTTTCATCGACGATGTGGGAAGCTGCGTGGTCAAACGAAGAGGGGATGACAAGAGTGGTCATGACCCCCTCTTTCGTTTGTTGATGCAGATTCTGTCGAGGTGCGGCACGTGACTTGGTGAAAGATCTTTTCAGAAGGGATGTTGAAGGTAGAAAAAGGGATTGAATTAAAGCTGATTTCTATTATACAAGTAGAAGGTTAAAAGCTCCTCTTTTTTAGAGAGAGCAGTCGTAGTAAAACTCGTATGCTTCTTGTACTAAGATGGTACATTCTTGCGAGGTGCATTTCAGCTTCCCTGATACAGTCATAAGCGCATATCACTCGCGATCGGTCATATTACCCGCTGCCGGGTAACAGATTCACGCATCGCGCTTGTTATCGCGTTTCATCGCAGGATCCGCACAGAGTCCACTGCGCCTGCCAAACTATCTCCTTGGACACGGTCCACCTTGTGGAGTCACGTCAACTAGGGTCTGTACCCAATCGTGCAACAGGGGTGCGACACAAACTGCCACGCCAGGCAGTGATCCGTGCTTTCTGCGTACACTATATTAGCGGAGGCCGCAACATCTGCATGTTTTGTAGATCCCATCACCGTCTCCCTCTCTTTTCTTGTCTTGGTCCCCTCCCCCATGCACCCGCACGCAACATGGCCACCTGCGGAACCTGTTGGCGCACATTTCCCGCTGGCTGGCGGTCGCGTCAGCAACACATGGACGCCACCGGCCACCGCCCTCCCGACTTTGAATGCGAGACGTGCGACCGGTATTTTGGGAGTCGGCACGCGGTTAACCAGCACATGAATGATGTGTACCATTGGGCCGAATCCTCGGAATCCGATGGGCCAGAGCACCAGTGTGACGACTGCGGCGACGCCTTTTACGACGAGGACGATCTTCGCGAGCACGAGGTCGAGGAGCACTTCTACTGCGACCCCTGTGATCGCTACTTCCAAACCCGGAACAACATCAATCAGGTGAAACATGCCTCTCCTCTCTCGCTACTGTCGACAATATTGACTGACTGACATCCGATGATAGCATCTGCGTGGCAAAGTTCACCGCAGCACGTCCGTTCGGTGCCCCTTCTGTAAAAACGATTTTGGAACGGCCACGGGCCTAGTTCATCATCTAGAACGTGGCGCCTGCCCCAAGGCACCTCTGAGCCGTGAGAAGCTCTATGAGGCCATCCGGAGCCGGGATCCCAATGGCATCATAACCAAGAAGCTGCTCGGCTGGTCGGGTGACACCCGCCACGAGGCAACCGAAAAGGCATGGAGTTCCATTGCTGAAGCCTACGTATGCTATCTTTGCGGGCGCCTCTTCGACAGGCTCACATCCCTCAACCAGCACCTCAGCTCCCCCACTCACCAGCAGACACTCTATCACTGCCCCAACCGCCGCTGCGGAAGAGAGTTTACGACTCTCGCGGCTGTCATCAATCATCTGGAGAGCGAGAGTTGCGAATACATGCGTTTCGAGGCTGTACAGAACAAGGTCCAGGGCATTCTCAATCCAGGTCGCATGATAGAGGCATGACACGCAAGAAATAATAATGTTAATAATAATAATAATGTCGCGATTGCTAGTGGATGGAATTGGCTGGATTAATAGGCAGGACACATGGGTCTATTCAGCAACGTGGTCTCGGCCGAGCTTTTACTTGGCGCCGCCAAGTTTCGAGTTTGAGCTATAATCAACAATTTGCACGGACGATTCAGAACCTCTTGTGAGTGAATGACGTGCGTCTGTCTCTGTCTGACTCAATACTTGAAGAGGGCCAGCCCGGCCGCCTCGTTCCTCCAGACGTAGTAGGAGCGCAGCAGCGCGCAGCCGGCGCACACGAACAGCAAGAGGCCGGCGTTGACCCAGTGCCCCGTGGGGAATCCCGCCCGCGCCTCGTCCGCCCTGTAGATCCAGACGCCGACGATCTGGCCGGGGGCCCCCATCGAGACATTCAGGGCAATGGCCAGGCCTATGGCCGCCGTGCTCCGCAGGTTGGACGACAGCCAGCCGAGGAGGGGCGGGATGCACGCAAACGAGCCCGAGGCCGCCACCATCAGACAGCCGTAGCGTTGCTGCGCGAAATCAGTCAAGTTTGTGCGGTCCGGGGGGGGAAAGGGGGGGAGAAAACCTACTCCCAGACCGGCAGTGATGGACGGAGTGAAGAGAGACAAGCTGGAGAACGGGGCCGAGATGCCAAAGTAGATCTGGGGCAAATGATCAAATCAGAACGACATGACAACGCACCCGGGGGGTTGGGGGGGGGTTGGGGGTCGCCTTGTACGCAATAATGAGCCCAGAGACGCCACTCGAGAAGCGTCGACTTTGCCTCCCGCCACGTGAGAGACGTGCTGTTGCCGTGGGAGCCTTGCTCGGACAGGCGGCGCGCCGCGAGATGTTTCTCCTCGCCGGAAAGCCAAGAGGCGGTTTCTGGATAGTCGGGCAGCAGGAGCCAGATGAAAGGGGCCGAGATGACGGATGGGAGACCCTCGAGGAGGAAAAGCCATCGCCAGGCCGACACGCCCCGCGTCTGGTCCATGTGTCCCACGCCGTACGCGATGGCTCCGCCAAAGGCACCGGCGAGAGTGGCCGACGCGAGGATGGCGGCCACCCGGACGGATCGCTCCTCGGTCCGGTACCAGAACGTGAGATGGTAGACGAGGCCGGGGAAGAGGCCCGTGGGGAAGACGTTAGCTCGAAACGGCCGTGGGCCATGTTGCCGATCGAATCGATGAACTCGTTCGTGGTGGCAAGCGAAAAAAGAAAAAAAAAAAAACTCACCGGCTTCAAAGACGCCCAGCAGGAACCGCACCACCGTGACGGAAGCATAACTGTTGGTGCCGGCCAGGCCCATGGTGAGAGAGCCCCAGGCCAGCATCAGGAACGCGATCCATCGGCTGGGCCTCACCGTCTTGAGGAAATAATTCGAGGGCACTTCGAAGAGGGCGTAGGCGATGAGGAATACCATCAGCGCGACCGTGTACTGGTAGTTGGTCATGCTGGTCTCCGAGAGAAGGTCATGGTGAGTCGCCGCGTTCAGCACCTTGGCATTTCCAATGTTGGAACGGTCCAGGTAGCAGAGGAGGTAGATGCCGGCGGCCAGGGGGATGATTCTGCCATCTTGTTTGCGGACCAGTGCCGCGTTCAACTCTGGGTCAATGTCAATCGGGCCGCGTTGCGCGAGCTGTTCGTGGTACGGATCCTGGGCGCGCTGTTGGGGATTGGTGACACGAGTCGCGGGTGACTCGATCCACGGTATCTCTTTGCTGGCCTCAATGTCCTCGTCCGGACGAGCCGAGGTGGTTTCGCCGAGGCTTTGCTTGCGCGGCATTGTTGAGGGGAGACGGGAGACGGGAGACGGGAGACGGGAGACGGGCGCTGGAATGACAACCGCAAGGGGAAAAGACGTTGGTGGGTTTCCGTGCCGAGGTTTCGGAGAAGACAGTGAGTTTGTCGGTCCGACCCCCCTTTTATTGGGCCCCGTGGGATCCGATCAACGTTGATGTCGGCAGCCACAAACACCACCTGCCCCGCCACCCGGCAGCGGGCAATTGATCCGTGGCTAAAAATCCGTAAGCAAGTCCCAGTCCGACTCCCGGCCGACGTCCGTACGAAACACTGCTCCGGCCAAGTTCGATTCGACGGCCCGACAAGTTGCTTGAGCTACACTCGACAATCTCGGACCGTATAAATTTTGTTTGCATCTCGCATTCGGTACTTTTATCGCATCACTGTAGTCCATCACTGCAGTCCATCACCCCGCCGCTTGCTTCTCTCTCTGGGCAAAATCCCCAGCTCCCAAGCAGGCAACATGATGCCCATCTTTCCCCGGTCCTATCGAAACAAGCAAGACATCTTCTTCCCCCCCTTCGCCTCGACTTGCCGCTCAGCCCATCCAGCATCTCCAGCCCCCAGCCCAGCCTCGCCGTCACGTCGTCCATCCTCGCCGCGTCAGCCCTGTCAAAGAGCCCAAAGTGGTCCGCATCCACCTCAATGACCGCCTTGATGAACTCGGCATACCTGCCCTCCCAGCCCAGCAGCCTCTCGCCCCGGAACAAGTCCACCAGGTACGGGGCGGCAACATCCTGGTCCTCGGCCACCGGTCTCACGGCCCTGGTGCACCGTATGAGCACAGCCGGCGGGGGCGACCCCGGCGCGAGGCCAGATGATTCTCCCGCATTCGCATTCGCATTCGCATTCGCATTCGCAGTCGCAGACCCGGTTCCTTGCTTCTCGGTCGAGATGGTGCTCCAGGTCTCGGGCCCCCCCGCGGAAGGTACGTACAGCACCTCCGAGGGCCCGAGTTTGAAGTCCCGTCCGCCGACGGCGAAGTCGGCTTCTCGCGCGAACTCGCCACCGGTCCACCGCGGAAGATGCCAGTTCTGCAGCATGGCGTCGCAGTTTTCGAACGACTTCTTGACCAAGTCCGGTATGTTGGTGAGCCGTGCCTTGGGGACGGGCTGCGTGATGCTGCTCCGGGCAATGTGGTAGGGGGAGTCGATGATGAGCATGCCGGCCACGGAGACGGGATGTGCGTCTGGGTCGAGGGCAATCATGTGCGCCATGGTGAGAGAGAGGAATCCGCCGAGGGACCAGCCTTGGTTTTTTTTTTTTTCGAGAATGTGAGTTGTTACAAGTTCTCAATCTCATCATCTCCTTCCCCAAGAAAAAAACTCACCTCCCAGAATGATGGGCCCCGAAAGGCCCTCGTCCGCGAGATACCCGAGGTACGTCCTCGCCATCTCATCCATGCCCTCCCAAGGCACCCCGTCAAAATACCTGGGGTTGTGGACCGCCACACATCGCGCGCCAAGCTCCGAGGATGAAGTAGCTAAAGGTCGTGCCGCCGCCGTCATGGATCAGGACGAGGGGGGGCGGGTTCGCAGCCTTTCCGGCGGGCACGTACTGGACTTGGGTTGGGTTGGGGCCGCCGGGATACATGGTTTGTGAAGACGTTTTTGTTTTGTTTTGTTTAGCTGGAAGTGGACAATGGGGAAGGGAGTGGATTAGATTTTAACGAATTGTGAGCCCTGCAGTGAAACACGCCGAGAAAACAAACTTCTACATATTACGGAGTTACTTTTCCGCGGCCCTATGAAAGAAGAAGAAGAAAAAAATGTCACGATCCCCACCCCCAACCAAGAGTGCTAGCGCCGGCCCCAAACCAATGAATGCACCAAGTTGACTTATTGTACCCATGTCACTTGTACCCATGTCCAGCTGTTCTTTCCCCATCCGACGTCACCCCGCATCTTTTTCCAATCCACAAAGAACGCGAGCTTATTAGAAACAACTCAATTTCGCAAAAATGAGAAATGAAAAAAACATATCCCCGCCCGATTGCACAAGACAAGATGCATCTCAGATGCACGCTTCCACCACACGGAGCAGCTGCTTCTTGGGCACCCTGCCAGAAAACTGCTGGAGCAATATCGCGGCCAGCGCCACGTTGGAACCGTCCGCTGATCACCCCGTGCCTCGTTCACCCACGAGAGCCTCGTTCAGAGCCAAGAGTTCGGCAACTAGCCGGCCCGTCCCGTTAGCATTCTTTTTTCTTTCTTTTTTCTCTCCCTTCCGTCTCTGCCTGCATTATTGTCAGCCTTGGTGGACGTCGTAGACGTTTCGGCATACCTCTTGCTGGACAGTCTTCTTCATCGACTCCAGTGACTCGGCCACGCTGGAGAGGCATCTTTGCCGAGAAAGAGAGATGCCAGCTGGCCCTGCTTCCACGAGGCTTCCGAGCTCAGCATGGCGGTGGCCGTTTCGAGAATATCTTGGCGCCCGCCGCGGCTCGGATGCTGCTCCGTGGACAGCGGCGAGGCGTTCCCGAAGCTCGCCTCGTAGTGCGCCGTCGCCACTTCCTCGAATGTGTTGAACCCGGCGTCATCGCGAGCGTGTCGCATCACGCTCTCCACTCCTGCCTCGGTCCTCGAGCCCCTTGCCTCTGGGGGACGGGCTCGCCCCAGAGGTGGCGGGAGAAGGCAAGAGTCCGGCATGGGCTCGAGAGCGGGAACAACACGAGGTCTGGCTGGCAGGTCTGGCATTTGAGGAAAGCTCATTTGCATGATTGGCGACGGAGAGGATCGGGCCAGCCCGAAGGCGTCAGTCGTCCAGCCGTTTCTCGAGCCGTCGAATGACGGGTCCAGGTGGTCGTGCATGTGTGCTGCTGGTGTGAAGGCGCTCATACAGCCCACGTGGTCCTGGTTCATCGCGTCCATCCCTGCATGGCCAGGTCAGTAACGGCCAGCGCCCCCTAAAATTCCACACTTACTTGGCCGTGGAGTTGTTGGTACGAACCTTGCGGCAACGAGGGCCCGGGCGAGCCGTTGTACAGGGGTTGTCCGGGGTAGGAGGAGCATCCTGCTCGATCGTGCTCAGCCTGTGAACGAGCTGGGATTGGAAGCGCAAGCAGTCGAGGACGAAGAAATCTTGGCATGTCTTGTCGGACTGCTGCCGCTCAAAGTCTGGTCGACCTGGCGGGAGAGCAGCCCGTCTGAGCCTGCGGCGAGGGATGGGAATTCGGGGCTGCCGAGATATTGCGTGTTGTGCGCGTAAAACGCTGGTTCTGAATCTTCCATGACATGCTCCTGCACGCGCTGCCGGGTGGTAGGATGATCGCCATGGTGGACCGTCGTTGCTCGTTCGTCATGGCCACGTTCTGATTCAGGGTTCCGGTTCCGGTCCCGGTCCCGGTACTGGCCGCGGCGCTATCCGGCGCATGACCGGTGCTGTGAGCGGCATACTCGATTCTTTGCCGCTCGTGGTTATCCAGCCTGGCTTGAAGCTCCCAAGTCGTGCCTTCATGCGGTGACCTATCGGAAAGCCCTCTTCTGTCAGCGTGGGCTACTTGTTGGGGGCGGGAGGGGGTGAAGCAACAGAAATAGCCCGTCGCCCAGCTGCCAGCTGTTGCACAACTCACGATATGTTCTCTGAGCCACTCTGTTCTGGATTCTCTCTCTTCTCCTTGGGACACTTGACCCTTGTCCAGTCATCCTCTATGCTGAGCTCCGTGGGGTTGGGGAGCGATGAGGACGCGGCCGAGCTCCTGGAGTTGCGTCTGCGGTTTCTGCTGCGACTCGAAGGCTGGGGCGACAGGCCCGATGCCGGGGGCGGAAATGCAACGGTGGATGGGGGCGACGACTCTCCCGTTGTCGTCACCGATGTTGGTAATGTTGGTGAGGGGAAAGGGTACTGTTGTGAAGGTGACGGGGTCGCTTGGTATCGTGTCCGAGCTGGCCGCAAAGTTCCAGCACGGTCCTGGCCCTGACCCTGACGGTATAGTCATGGTCATGCTTGCTTGCTAGAGAGGCCTGGTGATGAGTTGAGCTATGTAGATGGATAGTCTCGGGTAATGGGAAACCGCCCATGGAAGGAGAGTCTAGCTGAAAATCAAAACAAAGTTCCAAGGTTAACCAAGTGTGTGTTGGTGATGCGAGCCATATATAATGTCCAAGCATCAACCCCAAAGACGATGGCTCCATCCACACCCGGTCGTCAAAGTACAAGATGCACGTAGTACGTGTGTTATCGTCCCATGCACTACCGACAACTTAGCATCGGGAGGTGCCATTGCAGGACCCAGATCGTTGTCGTCCCGAGTCCCCGTGCCTGTCCGTCCCATGGAGACGGGCGGCGCGTCAACCCCGAAAGGCACTGGTCACATACACACGCATGCAATGCAGCCCATCATGGAACATTGCAATGCGTAGTGACGGCCGCTTCCCATCCATCCCCTCGGGCACGGCTACAGGCGGGCGGGAAACGGCTCGGGTCCAGCCTCGCTGTTTTCCTTCAAACTTCTGCGTGTCTAACAACGGGATCAGGCCTGGACAGGACAGCCCGCCCGCCCGCTCGCCCGCCGTCTGCGACATGCATGCGCCTCTGTGTACACGTCTGTTCATGTCTGTACGTGTCTTGCACGGCGTGTGACGACGAAGAGCAGATCGGATTGTATGTTGTATGTTAGCGTCCTTTGTTCCTGGCCTCGCCCCACCCGGCCCCACCCACTCACCCCGTGCAAAAGTAGTTGGCCGGCTCCATCTCCCCATCTCCATCTCCATCTCCCCATCTCCGCCCGCTGAAGAAGAGCTCAGCCCTGTGCTAACATCATCTCGGCGCGGGCCCACCGTGCACCTGCCGTTTTGCCAGATCTGGAAAGAGATCGAATTGAGCTCTTTGTCTGGCCCCCTGCCCTTGTGCTGTGTAACTGTGTTCCCCGGGTTCCTTGTCGTCACACCCACGCGCCCAGCCAGCAGCCAGCCAGCCAGCCCATGTCAGCATGACTCGGAACTCCCGTGATTCCGAGCAAGTTGACTCGGTCTCGCGCACCAGTCTCTTGTGTGTTGAGAATTCCTGGGCACGCCGGGGGCGGTGTCGTCGTTTTGAAAAAAAGGTACATACATGGTGAACGAGCTCGCGGCCCGGCGACGGAACCCCGGCACGCAAGCCAAGCCCGCCCCATCTTCTCGGCAGAGACCCGCGAGAAAAAGGACCCGTCGGGGCATCGTTCAGTTTCGTTGGCCGACGAAACGGCCCCAACTTGCAAATTGCCCCCAGAGGTTTGTTTATACATGCTGAAATTTTTCCCGACAAAACCCAGATGAACAGGTGGGTGGCACAGCATCTTCCTTCCGCCTCTGCGGGAGCGGGTTTGTCTGCCCAGTTTATCAGTCACCTCTGCGTGCCTGGCCTGCGCAGCATGGTGAGGCTGAAGCTGACAACTTGGCCATGATGGGTCATTGGTGGATGAAATCCCGATTCGAGCCCCGTAACACCCCGTAAACACGCACGACTTGGCCTTTTTTTTTTTTTTTTTCCTTTTCCCGGCCTTCGTTAGCGCCAGCACGTTGGCGCTGATTCTCCCAGTAAGTAACATGGCCCTCGTCGCGCCGGCAAGGGGCCTTTGCACATCGGCGGCCCCCCTTATCAGATTGCTGGGCCGGTGTCTATCCATCTGTAAAAGTTGGGTCGGAACTTACCCTCTTGTGAAAGTTGCGAATCAAGAGTCAGCCCAGCGTAGGTCGCCCTGCCGCAACCCATCCATCATGACCGAGAGGTGAGAGGTGAGTGAAACCGTGGTATAAGAAGCGCACTGGCCTGCTTTTCCAGTGCTGGTTCTAGCATGGATTGGAGAAAAGTTTGGTTCAGATCGAAATCACGGGGGATAAAGGCATGCGACAGATTGGAATCCTCGCTGCATTCTACCTAATACATCTTTGGTCATTCCGACACCATGTACCGCGTTTGTCCAAAACTTCATTAGGCCCTCTCTCATGTATTTGAGAATGTTCCAAGGGGCCGCAAATTTCCTTCTTCTAAAACATTCAATCCCTCGTGCCATTAGTCGGCGTCGTGACATGAGACATCGCATGCCCTTCATCTTGAGAACCGTGACTTTCGAGTGGCTCCTCGTCTTCGCCATCTGTACCATCGGCTTCTTCCGAGTCCGGGCCGGGCAACTCTAACCAATCGTCATCATCCAAGATTTGCTCCACTTCTTGATCAAGGTCGAAGAATTCCGGTAGAATTTCTTCCGCTATGACTTTCGTCCACGGGGATAGCGGGTAGGCCATGTTAATGAACTCGTCTGCACGGTACTTGAGGGCTTCATAAACTTCAAGGACCGCTTTCTTTCCTGGCTTTGAGGAGCAGTATTTTCTGGACTCGGTAGTTACGTCCCAGATGCTTGGGCCAGTCTCGAAGGAACACCGCAAGAGCTCGTGCTTATTAATAGCTATGTCGTCCAACGTATCTGGATAACCCTTGAAAAAGCCTAGAGCCTGTGTGAGTGACGATTTCCAAGTCATATGAATTGGGTATACTTACTCAACGGAAATAATGTGCTAACAAATGGTATTGCTTCTCGATCAGCCTCTTCCAATTCGACAACTTCACATTGAGCACATTTCATTTCCATCAGACGCTGCCAAACAGCATCCCGCTGAATAATATCACGAAAAACCTGAGTGGAGAGCTCTGGCAATGGGTTTCCATCGAAAACCAGCTCAAATGAACCCTTGGGCATACCTGAGCGAGCCAGTTCCAGTGCTTCTTTTACCCAGACGGTGAATTGGTCCGAGAGCTGCGAGGTACTTCGTCTTGCCCTATTTACACAGCCTTCTCCGTCAAGCTCGCCATCTGCGGCCATAATCCAGTCGGTTTCGGGTGTCCAGCAAAAGGTCTGACCACCTACGGGTGTTCGGAACACAGTTCTCCATAAATTGACTCGACGTTTGACACGAAGATAACGGTTCTCCTGGCAGAATGGGATTAAGCCAAGCGCGTGGCACTCAGGGAATGCCACGCTAATAGAGTCCTCATGAACGCATATGCGTTTTATTTGCATCCGTACATGTTTTGGACAATGATAAGATAGATATCGTATAGCCTTGGATGCAGCAGAAAATTTGTATTTGCCCTGCGTGAAATGGCGCTCGCCAAGTGCGCTAATATGGGGCTTTGTCCAGTAGCGGTAGCCAGCTTGCATACAGGGGTTGGGCCCAAATCTAAGAAGATCACTTCGTGTGGGGTTATAGCACCAAGGGGGAAATTCTTCAGAAAATGCGTACGCATTCTCGGGGTCCCGTAGTATGTAGGTCAAATAATTCTTTGGGATTAGTCCCTTTTTTGTCGCAAGTTGAAAAGTGCGCCAGGCAGCTCTAGAAAAGACTGAAGGCGCGATGCCAAAGTGGTTTGCAACGTCGAGGTCGATCTTGCCAACACGTTTCGGGTAGTAGTTATATACGGCCTGGAAGACACGTTCGAGTTGGGGAAACTCTTTGACAACTTCTTCAACTATGTCTTGTGTGTAGTACGATACTCCGAAATCGCCGTCAGCGTCGTTGTCAGTGTCGTTGTCAGTGTCGTTGTCAGCGTCGTTGTCGTCATTGGCAGCATCACCGTTACCCTCAGCATCGGGTGTAACATCAGCCGCCCCGTTTCTTTTTATTCTTCTGATGAATAAAACCATGTAAACGAGCATCGAGGTCTGGATGTGGTGAAAACAGGCAGCTCGAATGCGGTGCTTATCGGAGTATTCCGTATAAAAGTTCACTGTATTGCGACGGAGCGCGAGGCCTCTCATCTCGTGAGCGATTTGTTTGCATGTGAGCTGAAGGGCATAATCATGCTTCGTATTGGTCGCGGGAGTTAATTTATTAGACTGCGGATTAAGCACATAGCCTCCGTCGATGGCAACATATTCGTTGTAGATGGCGAAGCGGATTTCGGGCGGCATGCCCAGGAGATGCAGATTGGCGGTCATGTTGCTCATGCTGCTCATGTTGCTCATGTTGCTCATGTTGCTCATGTTGCTCTTGAAAGATGGGATCCAAGGGTAGGGAGAGGGAAAGGGAACGAGAGAGAGACAAGGCAGGCATTCCGACGAGCCTCCTGAATCATGATGTTAAAAAGACACTTGGGTCTGATAACTTTTGGCAGCGGGGGCTTTCGAACTCAGGTGGGGCATGGGCGACCGCAGAATTTGCAATCGAATCCAATCAAAAATATCTGCCTGCACGCACCCTTCTACATACGGATTTACAACAGTAACTGACGTCCAAGAACAGGCTGGGATAACCGAACGCGCATCCGTTAATTAAATGTGCATCCGCCGCTTTCCCATACACTCGCCCGATCAATCTAATTAATTGATTCAAGTTATCCAGTCGATCAGATTAATTATGCCTAACCAACACAACAAAGCCCTTAATCTAGGTTAGCGAGATTAATCCGTCCAATCAGATCAATTGATTCAAGTCATCTGACTGGCCCGATATCATCAATATCATCTGGCCGATCAAATCAATTAATTCCGACCGATTCCAACCTCTTGATCAATTAATCCGAGGCATACGACATTAGATTCATCAGACCAGTCAGACCAATTCATCATAACCGCGACAAGCGACCTCTTGATTAAGTGGTTGGACCTGTGATTAATACTGCCATTCCTTTTTCCCCTTTGCTTCGTTACCCCACAAGCTCGTACGAGAGGCCCGTACGAACGGATGTGTGGTCTTTTAATCCCTGTTTAAAGGCCTTTTACGGATTAACCCGTACGCACTTTGACTAATTATTATTAGAAAAAAAGCGGAACTGGATAATAGTTAGCCCGGGCGGATACCGAAGCTTTCCCCGCGCCTAGGATGCTGATGAATTCGGGCAGCCATAAGAAACTTGTTACGTTATCAAATGAGCTGCGGTTCCACGCTTTAGGTTGCGAAAGCGGTTTTCGATTTCGTAACGGAGACCAGCCAAGCGGCACACTGTAACGGCGCTGCAGCCGCTCCTACCAAAGCCAGGCTGGTGGCTGGACATGTCTGCTCACCGTCTGGTTGTTTATCGGTGAGCCAAAAGGTCCCTTACTAATTATCATTACGAGTGTGTACGGAGTACAGAGTACGCATTGTGTATGATTTCTTTGTCCTGATAACAAACGAACAAACGATCCAGTGAGAAGGCTCGAAACAACACATCCTAGTTCTCGGATTAGGCAATATTGGGGCCGCGACTAGCGAGGAATGCAACCCTAGCATCGGCGCCGAGGTCCTGGAGACTGAAGAGTATCAAGGAGGGAGAGGGCTGAGAGATGCAGCTGTTAAGGTGGAGAATGGATTATATAATATATAAGCATAGTTATATAGGGCATTAGTAGAGAGCCCACTTAGTTAATACAAGCATTATTACACCTATTATCTTTTAGTGTTATGAACTAGCCTTATGGCTACTGTATATAAGCGTTTAGAATAAGAATATTATTCTTATAAAAGAAAAAAGAAATTACACTAGTAGTTATATAGTATTTAAATATATAATCCCTTATATATAGTTTATATATAGTCTATGTAAAGCCTTAACCTAGCTATATAAAGTATATATACTTTCTAAAGCTAGACTTAACTTAAGCTTATAGCTTAAGTCTATAATATACCCCTTTACTTACCCTTTCTTTTTTTCTTTTACTAAAAAGTAAGTATATATTAAATATAAACCCTTATTATATAGCCCCCTTTAAAAAATATAATAAAGTAATATAAGTAGCCTAGTAAGGCTAGTAAGTTACTTAGTAAGGTTATATCTTTATTATATAAATCTAAAAAAAATTTAGTATAAGACTACCTTACTTTAATCTAGTTTTACCTTTAAAAATACTAGCTACTTATTTTATAGCCTTTTATTACTAGCTATCTCCTTACCTTATTTAGTCTATTATCTTTACTTTAATTTTATATTTTATTTATTACTTACTAAACTTAAACTTTACTTTAAATAACCTTTTTATTATTAATTACTTAACCTTTTATTATATAATATACTACCTTTACTTACCCTTAGCTATTATTTATAAATATAAAAAACCTATACTTTAATTAAAGCTTAACTAATTTATTCTAAAATATAAATATTTTATTCCCTTTTCTTTTATTTTACTTCCTTTTACCTTTATATTATTATAATACCTTTTTTTTATATTTTTCTTACCTTTATTTATTAATTATTTTATAACCTTAAAGCCCTTTTTTTATATCTAGTTTACTTTTTATTATAAGTAATATTATTTTTCTTACTAACTAACTTACCTTTAAAGTACCTTTTTTTTTTCTTTACTTTCTCTTACTTTATTTAAAAAGACTTACCTTAGTAAGTATATTTTAGAAAAAGACTTTAAAAATAAAGCCCTTTTTAATAATAAGAAGTATAATTTCCTTTATAGTTTTTATATAAATAATCTCTAGAATAAAGGTAAATATATTTATACCCTAAGGCTAAACTAGGCCTATACCTTATACTATACTAGTTATTATATATATATCTAGAAGAAGTACTTATATAATACTAACCTAAAACTTTATTATATTTTTAAATATCTTAAGACTTTTTTAGCTATAGGTAAAGCTATTAAGACTTTAGCTATACTATAGTTTACTAATAATAAGAGATAATATACTACTTTTATAAAAATTTTTATTTATTATTATAAGTATTTTAATAGTATATTAGCTATAGCTTAAATTAACTTAGCTAAGGCCTAATCCCTAGCTTCCTCCCTTATAGGTATAGCCTATACCTAAGGTACCTTTAAAGTATAGTAGCTTATACTTACCTAAATAATACTTACTTACTATAGCTACTAAATTTTTTTATAATATAAAGACTATAAATAATAACCTAACCTAGTTTATCTTTACCTAGGAGGCTAGTAATACCTAAGTTTAATAAATAGCTAAAATTATTATAAAGCTAGCTTATACTATTACTAAGGTATACTAACCCTATAAGAAGTCTAATAATATCCCCTCCTTATCTTAATTACTTTTTACTATAGTAAAAATCTAGTGCCTAAGTATATATATACTAGAGAGAACTTAGAGAACTTAGTTTACTATAGCTAAATTAAAATATACCCTTTTAAGGCTATTATTTATCTATATATTACCTTATTATAATTTAAATTAATTAAGTACCTTTATATATATTATACTTTCTAATAGTTCCTAAGTTAGCTATATATAACCTTTTTATTTAACTAAAATATTATAGTATAAACCCTAGCTTAGCGTATTTTTAGCTATAAGAATATTCTTTACCTAATACTCTATAAGATTATTATTAGTATTTATTATAATAAGTTTTAGTAGTAAATATTTATTTACTAGTTTCTAACTTAGTAATAGGTTAACTACTATATACTAGATTAGGTTAATATAAAAAATAGGATATAGTCCCCTTAGAATATCTAATTTAACTATTAAAGGTATAGGTACTTTAAGTACTTTATATTTAGCTATTACTTAATTTAACTTCTTATAGGGATAGTTTATCTTAATATTATAAAAACTAAGCTATATATAATCCCTAACCTAGAATTACTTTACTAGCCTATAGCTACTATTTATATTCTCCTACTATTATTACTAGATAAAGGCTATTATAGCTTATATTAAATCTATACTATTCTTTAAATATTATAGAAAGGCTTAAGCCCTTCCTTTTACTAATATAGTAAATAGCTTTATAAGGGATAAATCCTAAATTATAGCTATATTAAACCTATAAAGTACTATATTTATGCTTATTCTAGTTACTAATAAATCCCTATTATTTAATACTAATTAGTAGGCTAGTAAGTAATCTAGCTATTTAAACTAAGAAAAAGATAGCATTATATGTAGTATAGCCTATACTTCTTAGTTAGCCCTTTTTATACTACTATTTATCTAAGGGTAATATATAGTAAAAAGTAATTATTATATACTAACCTTACTATAAAGCTTAGTCTAAAAATTACTAAGCTAATCTAACCTATAGTCTATAATAATTTATATAAGAAACTTATAAAACTACTACTAGTAATGCTTAAATTATTTTACATATGCCTTAGCTTCTATTAATATTATTACCTCTAACTAGATATACTTTAAAAGTTAATTAGTAATAACTATAAGGAACTATAGCTAATCCTATATTTTAGTAAGAAGGTTAGTTATAAAGTTAATAGATAGTTATGACTAGTATTTATTAGGTAGTGAAATTAGCTTTAGCAAGCCTTATTATAGTTACTAGCTCTTCCGCCCTCTATAATAGTAGTAGTTCCGTATAAATCAAGCCACATCCTGCGATATGCTATCCTAATAGAAGTCCCTTTAAAGCGCCTTGAAGGTTGTATTCCGGCCTGGGTGCCCCAATAAGGGTGAGTCATGGACACGCGCCTTGTCGTAGTTGCCGGCTCTTCCGCCCTCCGTAACAGTGGCAGTTCTGTACAAATCAAGCCATATCCTACGACATGCTATCCTAATAGAAGTCCCTTTAAAGCGCCTTAAAGGTTATATTCTAGCCTAGGTGCCCTAATAAGGGTAAGTTATAGACATACTATATTAATATTATAGTTAATAGCTCTTACTTAAGGACTTATATTTACCCTTAAAACTAGAGTAACCCTTTTATACTAATCTAATAGTCTATAATTTATTCTCTAGTATTAGTAGTATTTAGGAACTTCCTAGCCCTTATAACTACTATATTAACTTATAACTTATAAGCTTTATCCTAGGTTAAAGACTAATTCTATAAAGACTAAAGGTACTTATTTATAAATATAAACTTACTAGTAAGTAAATTTCTTAATATAATTAGGCTACTATTAGGGAGACTTTTATTTACTACTATAATAGGCTTAAGGTATATATATAGTTACCTCTTTTTAAAGAAGAACTTTATAGGACTAGTTACTAACTAAATAATAAATACCTTTACTTTTTTTATTCCTAGTTTATTTTAATAATATTATAATAATATATCTAGTTATTTTGCTTATATACCTAGTTTATAATATAAATAGAAATTAAATAGTAATAGAGTTTTTACTTACTATACCTAATACTTTAATATCTCCCTTAGTGTTATAAAGTACTTAAGATTCTTATAGTTTATTAGTATTATAAATAGTTTACTTATACTATATAGTTTTACTAACTATACCTTAAGATAGGAGATAATTATAAGTAGTTTCTTATTATAAATTATATAATTTTACTAGGCTACTTATAATTAAGCTAAATAGTATACTACTAAATATAAAATACTATTACTACTAAACTAAGAGAGATAATTACCTAAAGCTATTTCTAAGTAGTTTACTTTTACTAAAGTATTTTTTTTAGGATCTTACTAAGCTAGGATTAGGTATAATATAAAAGCTAACTTTAATACTTTAAATACTTTATTATACTTCTTTATCTAGTAAAATAAGGCTCTCTTTCTTATTAAGTTAATAAAAGGGCTTACTATATTTAAGAAATCTAGTATAAAATTATAATAAAAGTTAGTAAAACCTAGAAAACTATAAACTCCCTAAACCCTAGTTAGTGCCTCCTAATCCTAAATTACTATAATTTTTTCTTTATCTAGGTAAATAGCCTTTCTTACCTAGATAATAAACCCTAAGTACTTAATCTCTTTAGTAGTAAAAATATACTTCTTAATATCTAGGTTTAGACTAGCCTATTATAGTCTAAATAGTATACTATAGACTTTTTATATATAATCCCTTCTTAAACTACCTAAGTAAATAAGTATATTATTAAGATATATAGTAATATAATTACTTAGTATTTTACTTAATATACTATTAATATACCTCTAGAAAGTTATAAATATACTTACTAACCTAAAGAAGTATATAAGCTATTTAAATAAGCTAAATCTTATTTAAAATATAGTCTAGTGCTTCTTACCTTTAGTAATATATATATAATAAAATACTAATTATATATCTAGCTTTATAAATTACTTTACTTTTAATAGTAAATATAATATTTCCTTTACTAGTAGTAATAGGTAATAGTCTTATTTTATAATCTTATTAAGTATATAATAGTCTATATAAAACCTCTAACTATTACTAGGTTTCTTTATAAGTAATACTAAGGCTATTACTAATAAAAAGCTTACCTAAATCTAACCCTTATTTATTAAGTCTATTACTTACTTCTAGATTTTAAGTAAATACTCTTAGGGTATATTATATAAAGGTGCTTATAGTAAGTTAGGTTTATTACTATTTATATTATACTTAAGTTAAATATAGTAGTCTAACTTCCCTTAGTATAAGGGTAAGGTACTTACCTTACTTTCTAAAAATAAGTCTTTAAAATCCTATAATACCTCTAGTAAAAAAGTAAGAAATTCCCTCTCTATAGGTTTTAGGGTTATATTAATTTATAAGATAAATAAGATTTCCTATAGGCTTATAATATAAAGTTAGATATTCTCCTTTTATCTCTATATATATTATACTATACCTATAAAGATTAAGCCTAGAATTAATACTATAGGATAGTTAACCTTTCTATTTACTATAGCCTATATATATAACCTATTTACTAATCCTATATAAACTTACTACTATACTATATCTAGGCTAATTTTATTTTATTTTATCTACAGTATACTTAAAATAAGTTACCTTATTAGTCCTAGGATTATATATACTATAATTAGTATTTCCTATCTATTTAAATCTAGTTAAAAATAAACTATATATAATATATATAATTATTTTTCCTAACTCTTCTTTCCCCCTTATTTTATATTAATAGCTATATAAACTAATCTCTTAGTTATAAGAGAGAGGTATTCTAATTAAAGCTTTTAAACTAGGTATTTACTTATAGTAGTATAGTAGTTATAGCCTATATTAACCTAAGTATTTATAAAGATAGTCTTATTAATTAATATAAAAACTAAGAAAAGGGATAAATCTATATTATTCTAAATCTTATTATAGTTCTTATTAGTAATAACTATATACTATAAAGCCCTCTTATATTTCTTTTCTATATTCCTTATTAAATAACTTAATAATAAGATTACTTTTTTCCTAACTAGTCTATAGAGTTATTATCTAAGTTACTAGTAAGTATTCCCTTTATATTATAAGTATTAATAAAAAACTTCTTTTATAGGTAAATAGTAAGGTATAATAAGTATACTATAGTAAAATATTTAAAGAAGCTATATTATAAGTATTATCTATTATTATAGTATAAATTAAGTATATTCTAGAAGACTTACTTAGCTTACTTACTATCCTTTTTATTACCTAATATTTATTATCCTATAGACTTTCTAAAGCCTTACTAAGTTCTTATTATACCTATAAAGTAAATATCTATTATTAGCATATCCTTATCCTATACCTTAGCCCTATTTAGGTTAGGTACTAGATTACCTTATCTCTATATATAATATTTTTTCTCTAGTTAATATAATTTAATATCTAGTATAATGCTTTAATAGTAGGCTATTACTATTATATAATTAGCCTAGGGTATATCTTAACTAACACTATAATCCTTTATTTACTTATTAAGTATTATATATAGCTTAGATAACTCTACTAAGTTTACTTACTTAAGCCCCCTAGCTAAAGCTAATTTTTATTTAAAGTAAATATAAAAGTTATTAAACCTCTTATTTTATTATTATATTAGCTAGTTAAGTTTTATAATAGTTATTTCCTATTAGTAAGGGTTATTAAATATTTCCCCTAGGTAATTAAGAAGTATTTTTAGGTAATAGTCTTATAAGTAACCCTTCTTAAAAAAAGGTATAACTTATACCTAAACCTTAGGTAATAGGTTTTAGTAAATAAAGCATTATTAATCTTATTTACTACTAATAAAATCCTTATCTATAAGTAGCTTATAAAATATTAGACTTTTTTAGGCTATAAATAAGACCTTATTACTATTAAAGAGGGGGCCTATAAGTAAGGGCTTTTACTTAACCTAGATTAGTATAAGTATTATATTTTATATATTAGCTAAGTACTAGATTTACTTTACCTACTATTTTACCTATTATTATAGGAGTGCTAACTTATTAGTATTTATTATATCTAGTAGTAATAGTATATTTACTAGCTATATTATTTCTATAGTAAAAAATAATATATATTATAAACTAGCCTTATAGCTACTATATATAAGTATTTAGAATAAGAATATTATTCTTATAGAAGAAAAAAGAAATTATATTAGTAGTTATATAGTATTTAGATATATAGTCCCTTATGTGTAGTCTATGTATAGTCTATGTAAAGCCCTAACCTAGCTGCACAAAGTACGCATACTTTCCGGAGCTAGACTTAACCTAAGCTTATAGCTCAAGTCCATAACATTTAGTTAGGTTTTATAGTAATAAGACTAGGATATTTTGTTTAGACTTTAAAATTAAATAATTATTAAATAAGCAACAATCTATAGCCTCTAAGGAGATAACTAAATAATTAATTAAATAATATAATTAAAATAGAAGATTAGGATAGAGTACTATGGACCTGTTAGAATGGCTGTGGTTATTAAATAATAAGGATTAAATAATAAAGCTATGGTTACTATTAAGGGAAGAGAAGAAACTCTAGCTATAGTTAGAAATCTGTCTATTAGATAATATAAGAATACCTAGAGCTATAGTAATAGGCTAGATAGAATATAAAACTACAGGATTATAATAATACTTATAATATTTAGTAAATAACCTAGACTAAGGGTATTACTATAAATAATACCTAGACGCTAAAGATAGTCTAGATAATTAATAAACTTAGGGAAACCTAACTAATTAGAGTTAAGGATTAAACTAGAAATAGGTATATAGAATACCTATGGCACTATCCTAGCACTTAAGATTATAAGGAGATAGTATAAATAATATAATAAGAAATAAGCTAGAACTAGGAGTAAATACTAGCAGACTAGATCCGCAAACTTGTAGGTTAGAATACCTATAGTGACTACACCCAGAGCATTGTTGTATTGTATTGTATTGTATTTTTTGGCCCTTCGATGTATTGTATTGTATTGTTTTGCCCTATGTATTGTATTGTGTATTATATTGTATTAAAAATACAATACAATATAATACAATACATACAATACAATGTATTGTTAGGGAAAAATAAAAGTGGGGTATTATATAAATTTATTATATAGTAGATTTTTTAAGTAATCTAATTAAAGTATCCTTATTCTTATATATAATTTAGTAATTTATTTAAAAATCTATAAAGTTTTAGCTTATTTAGAAAAGTAAGCTTATTAGAGATATTATATATCTTAATAAAGTATTTCTTAATCTAGTTTATAGAATACTTTTTTTTCTATATATTAAAGGTCTTTATATCCTAATATCTTTTTTCTAGGATTTACTATTACTTTTATTACATAAAAAATACAATACAATACAATACAATGTATTATATAATAGTTAGGGTAGTATATATATCTTTAATATAGTAGATTTTTTAAGTAATCTAATTATAGTATTCTTATTTTTAAATATAATTTAGTAATTTTTTTTAAAAATCTATAAAGTTTTAGCTTATTTAGAAAAGTAAGCTTATTATAGATATTATATATCTTAATAAAGTATTTCTTAATCTAGTTTATAAAATGAATTTTTTTATATATATTAAAGGTTTTTTTATGTTAATATCTTTTTTCTAGGATTTACTATTACTTTTATTACATAAAAATACAATACAATACAATGTATTATATAATAGTTAGGGTAGTATATATATCTTAAATATAGTAAATTTTTAAAGTAATTTAACTATAGTATCCTTTTTTTTATATAATTTAGTAATTTATTTAAAAATGTATAAAGTTTTAGCTTATTTAGAAAAGTAAGCTTATTATATATTTAGGGTAGCTAAATATTATATATTTAAGTTTAAGCTTATACTTTGATTTTTTCTCTATATTTTAAGGGTCTTTTTACTATTCTATTATTTTTTAAAGATTTACTATCATTTTCTATACTTTTTTTTAGCTTTTATTATAATAATTACCCTAAATAAATTATTTAATATTCTAAATTAATAAGATATTAAATCTAAAGAAAAATATATAAGTATAAAGAAACTTCTTAAAAATTTAAATAATATATCTTTTTTTTAATAAAAACTTTCCTAGGTTAAAAAGATTTTTTTTTTTTTATAATAATTTTTTTAAACTTTATAGGTTTTTTAAATAAAAGAATAAGTAAAAATCCTATAAAAAACTTTTTAAATACTTATCTTAATTAGAAATACTTATTTTAATTTAATAATTAGATTTTTTAATAGTTTATATAAGTATAATAAAAAGCTTTATAAAAGCCTAAGCTATATATATATTTTATATATATTTTATATAATTTTATATAATAAAATTAGTTCTTTTTAAATAAAAGAAAATAGTATTTTAAATATAAAAAAAATAATTTACTATATATTTATATATAAGATATTATTCTCTTTTAATAAAGAATATAAATAAAAAGTGGGTCCAAAAGTGGGTCCAAAAGTAAGGTGTTATGTTATGTAAGCAATTCATAGCAAATCAAATAGATTAGTCATTAAAGTAGGGCAAAATTTTTTGCGTGATTTTTTAGTATACTATTACCCCACTTCTCTTTTCTTTTCTTTTCTTTTCTTTTCTTTTTCCCTTATAAAAATCATAAAAAATTATAGAAAATCCAAATCACATAGGAAAAGCTTACTTATTATTCTTCTTATTAAAGTTTCTTTAAAATCTCTTTTTAGCTATAAAAAACCCCCCAAAAAACACAGAAAATCATACAAGATAAACAACAAAAAAACACAATAAAAGGAAAAAAGAAAAAATTAAATTCAGCAAAATTCAGCAAAAACCAGCAAAAAACACCTCTTATTTAATATAGATTCCTCTTTTTATCCTTCTAATAAATCTTCTCAGCCTATTAGGCCTAGCTAGCCTAGTAATCTTCCAGGTTTATATAAAAAAGACCTAGAAAATCAGGCTAGTTACGAATTCTCTTTAAAATCATATATATTTACCCATAATTTATTTAATTTTCAGTTATCTAAAATTAATTTAAATAAAGAAAGGGTAATTATATGTTTTTATTCACAGCCTAATTATACTTTTACCTTTAAAAGTAAGGCTAAGAGATTCCAAGCTTCTAATAGAATATCCTATTATAAGCTAAAGCATAAGGATATTACTACTTCTAAATTAGAAGAAAAACAACCTACTAAGATAATAAGTAAGTTATTTATATTATCTTATAATTATCTTATTACTAATATTATAATAGTGCCTGAAATCCAGCCACAATCCCTAGGCTAATTATCTTTAACATCCTTTTTTCCTACTAAAAGAGCTTAAAATTCTACAATTTCCTTAGAGGAATTTTCATTAGAAAAGGCAATTAATCTAGTTATAAGATTTATACTAGAAAATAATATTGCTTTTGCTATTGTTAATAGTAATTCCTTTAAAGAATTACTAAATTATTATTCTAGGTAAGTAATGTATTCTTTTTTATATAATTTTTTTTATATATATAAGCTAACTTAAACTTAGGAATAATAATTTAGCTTCTTTACTAAATTATAGAAGTATTACACATAGAATTCATACTATGTATAATATTTCTAAGCAGCAAATCATCCAGAAGATCCAATATAATCTTCAAAATCAAGGATCTATATCTATTTAGTTAGATATCTAGACTTTAATTAATTCTAAGTCCTATTTAGGTGTTATAGCTAGTTAGCTAGACCTAAACTTTCAACTTAAATATAAGCTTTTAGGTAAGTAAATCCTATTATTCTATTATAACTATAAGGTAAGTTATAATTATTATACTAATTATCTTATATTATAGGATTTGAATATCTATCAAATTCTCACACTAGAGCTTATATTCATGAATCCTTTAATAAAATAATTTAAGAATATCAGCTTAAGCTAAAGATAATCTTAAAGTATATTAGCTATTATCTTTAGTCTTTTAATATATTATATAACCTTTTACTAATAGAATAATACTAGTTTTACTAGAGATAATAGGTCTAATAATAATACTTTTATGTCTTCTTATATTAATAAGAACTATAAAAGTATTATTATAGAAGAACTCTATAATATTTGATATATAGTATATGTTTTAAATATTATTATAAAGGATATTATAATAAGCTTTATTAAATTAACTTCTTCTAAAGAGGATTTAGAAGCTTTTAAGAATAGTGAATTTTTATATTATTCTACGGAAGATATCTCTTCTATTAAGGAGAGATAAGATTATAAGGAATTTAAATCCTTAGCAAATAGTAAGTAATTTATTATAGTTATTATTAGTATTATTACTAATATTTCTATAGGAATCCTTAGTAAAATTAAAAGGGTTGCTATTATTATTAAGAATAACTAAGGATTATATAAGACTTAGTTAAAATCTTTATGTAAGGCAAAAAATAAAGGCTATATTACTAAGAATTACAATATTACAAGAATTCCTTTAGGTAAGTTATCTTTATTATATATTATTTTATATATAATACTAATTATATCTTTAGCTAATAAAACTAGGTAGAATTTAACCTATAAGATGATTAATACTTCTTTAGAACTTAAAGAAGCTATTATTTTTCTTAATAAGGAGTCTAATATTATAGCTCTTAAGGATGCTATTCTAATAACGCAAGAATAGGCGGATTTAGCTACCCTAAGTAGCATATTAAAGGTCTTTTATAAACCTACTATTATACTTTAAAGCTAGAAGTATAATACTTTAGGTTTAGTCCTACTTTTTATTATTAGGATATATAAATATCTTAATAATATAAAAGAGGACCAAAAGGCTTATATTCGCCAGGTATTTATATTACTTTCTTATATTAAATTATATCCTTTATATACTAACTTATAATAGGAAACTTATAGCCCTTAAGGCAAGGCCTTTATAGCATCTATAGATATTAGCTTAAATAAGCTAGCTAATTATTTTCCTAAAGATATAGGAAATAATTACTTCTTATATCATCCTTATCTATATGCTATGTTATTAGACCCTTGGCTTAACCTTCTTACTATAAAGGAAAAGCTAAATTTAGAAGATTAAACCTTAGAAAGGTTAATTAAAAACCTTAAAAAGGACTATAATTTGTAAGTATAATAACCCTTTCTTATGTATAGTTTTAATATACTAATATATAATATTATTAGGATTTTACCTCTTTATAAAGAGAACTAAGCTAATAGTAATATTAGCAAGCAAGATCAACACGCAAATACCTAATTTATAGTTAATCTTGCAGGGCCTAGTCAACCTAGGACCTTTAAAAATCCTAGGCCTAAGCCTAAAACTAACCTTTATAAAGGTTTATTTCCTAATGAGAGGGAAAATCTATTCAAAAGAATAGAAAAAATGAGATTTCTACTTATACTAAGCTAGATATTCAAGAGGATAAGGTAAGTAAATCCCTTTCTTATATTAATAATCTTATTAATATATTAATATTATTATAGGAGGATATCTTTAAATAGTAGGAAGATAATACTAAATCTTTCCCTATTTTAAGTATTATTACTAGGAAATACCTAGCTATTCCTACTACCTCTAGTGCTATAGAAAGCACTTTTAATACTAGAGGTAATATTCTTATAAAGAGACAAACTTCTTTAAAGAATTCTACTTTAAAGGAATTAATCTTATTAAAGAATTAGGAAAAGGAGGGAAATATTACTACTAAGCAATATTCAGAGCTCTATGATTATTATAGCTCTGATTCTAAAGAGTCTATATCTTCTTCAAAGGAAGATTCTAACTTAGGTAAATCTAATGATTTACCTAATATTAAATCTTCCTCTGAAGATAATATTTATTCTAATTTAGACCTTTAAGTAAGTTATTATAAGGGTTTTTTCCTAGTTTAGTCTAGTTTTCCCTTAATAAATTTTTTAATATTTATAAATATTTTCCTATATTTTATAGTATTTTTACTATTATTTTTACTATTATTACTACTATTATTTTTACTATTTTTACTATTATTATTACTACTATAGTACTATTACTACTATTATTATTATTTTCAAAAAACATAAAAAAGAAAAGTATTTTATTTTATTAATATTTTTAAAAACCTTAAAATACTAAGTAATTAAAAAGTATAGCTTTTTTTATAGTAATTTTCTTATACTTACTTATATTTATATATAAGTTATTTATTTACTATTTAATTTTAATTAAACTTTAACACTAATAATATTTTAAGTTATATAAGTAATTACTATAATTATTACTATAATTATTATTATTTTTAAAAATTTAAAAAAGAAAAGTATTTTATTTTATTAATATATTTAAAAACCTTAAAATACTAAGTATAACTTTTTTTATAGTAATTTCCTTACACTTACTTATATTTATATATAAGTTATTTATTTACTATTTAATTTTAATTAAACTTTAATACTAATAATATTTTAAGTTATATAAGTAATATAAGTAATATATATATAAGCTATTATAAGCTATTATAAGCCATTATAAGCTAGTATAGGGTATTATAAACTATTATAAGCTATTATAAACTATTATAAGCTATTATAAGCTATTATAAGCTATTATATAAACTATATATACCTTATAATAAAGGAACTTAACTTAAAACTAAAAAAAAGAAAAAAAAATACAAAACAATACAAATAATACATGTATTGTATTATATTATAAAATTTTAGATGTATTGTATTGTGTAATGTATTGTATTGTATTGCAATGCTCTGAATACACCTAAGCTAAAAAATCTAGGATAGGAATTGCTACTTATAACCTTAGTAAAATAGAAGTCCTAGGAGCTTAGATAATATATGGGATATTATAAGATAAATAACACTAGATATAACCTAAGAACTTAAGGGATTTAGGCCTTTTAAATTTTAACCTAAGAGTTAAAAACCTAGTATAGAAATCCGTATTTTTATACTTAGTAAAAACGGAATTATTATTACTTATAAGCTTGCAAACTAGTAATATTAACCTATAGCAATCCTAGGATAGGAAAGTAAGCGCTAGATAGCTTTAGATATAGGGGTTAAACCTTATACCTTTTAGACCTCTCTAAGATACACCTTTAGGTTAAAAACCTAGGTTTAGGCGTATAATTAGATAGGTAATGCGCACAGACCTTATAACTTGCTTTTCCTTACTTTTAACTTTACTTAGTTACTTATAGTACTCTCTAATTAGTAAGCACTGTGTGAGATATTTAGATATACTATACTAGAGTAGTAAATTTTTGTAAGAGGTTTTTGCCTAAGGTAAGAATAGGCTTAATAGATTAGGAATAGTATTAGTAAGGGAAGGACTAAATTAATTAGGAAAGAAAGGTAAAATAGGATAGGTTTTCTGTGAGAACAAAGGGATAGCTAGGCAAGAGGTATAGGGGCACTTGTATATTAACTAAAGCTTGCTAGGTCTAAGTGTGTTATACGTGCAAGTTACTAGCTTATAGCTAGTAGCTTACTAGTGTTACATAAACCTAGCCCTAGGGCGTAGTATGCCTGCCTAGTAATACGCTAGTGTATGGGTATTATAAGTAAGGCCTTATAATTACCCCTTTATTTTTAGCTAGGCTCCTAAATAGCTCTTACTAGCTAGTGTGTAGCTATTTACTAAGTAATAGCTATATTAAAATAATAATAAATAATAGCTAGCACTTAAGTATAAATTTACTTATAACTCCTTATTATATTATACCCTTTTCCCTTATATAATTATAGTAATCTTTTCTTAGATATTATTATATTATTAGTTTTTATTACTTTACCTTTATTACTTACTATATTATTACTATAGATTCTAATAAGGAAAGCATTATTATTATTCCTAATATTTATTTAAAGAAGTATTCTTATATATATTATTTATATACTAGTTATATAAAGTTTAAAAAGAATCCCCTAGCTAAGCCTAAAGTCCCCTAGATTAACTATTAATTCCCTAGCTTTATAAGTATTATTACTAAGGGGAAATATTTAAAGTATTATATCTAGTATATAAAATATAGTAATACTTATAAAATAGTAAGTATATTATTCTTTCTAGGTTTTTAGTACCTAATTACCTATATTTCTTAGGTAATACTTACTATAAGAGGGGATTTCCTTAATCTTCTAGCTATTCTTAACTAGGTATAGGAGTTAATAAATACCTTAAGTAATTAAGTTCCTAATAACCCTAAAGACTATATATTTTTAGAGGTAACTTACTATTATTTTAGTAAGAATTATTTAAACCTTATTTTAAGGTTTAACTATACTAATACTATATACTATATTTCCTTTAGTTTAACTAGGGTTACTAAGGTCTATTAGGTTTATTTCCTTATATATTTACTAGGTCTTTACTTACTCCTTAGGTAAGCTATATTAGCCTTATATAACTAGTATATTATCTTACGCTAGTAACTCTTAGTTACTATATTTCCTAGCCTTATTCTAAGTATAGTAAGTTAGTGCTTTTTCTTTATTACTTATTTACTAATTTTTTATAGCTAAACTATCTTATATATTATAATACCTAGAAGGTAAAAATAACTTTATATTTATAGTATTATAATCTAGGATTTATGCCCTAAGGGGTAGTAAAGCACTGCTTTTTCTAGGTAATATAGTAGGTAGTCTAGGAGAATAAGAGTAAGACTACTAAATACCTTTTTTATAATAGTATTATTTTAATATATAAGAGGGTAACTATAGAAGGGTTTCCCTTAAAACTCCTCTCCTTATAAGGATCTTTTCTTTTATTATTTAGTAAATAGTCTAATAGGTTTTTAATTAGAGTGTAATAGTGGCTAATAAGGCTAGGCCTTTTTTATAATTACTATTACGTGGCAAAATAAGCTCAGCCACTAGCAACATGGATAAGAACGGATTCGGCTCTTTAGATAGGAGAATTAACTTACTTCTTATAACATAACCTACACCTAACAGTAGCTTTCACAAGTAAACTTAGTATGACTTATAACCTATTAAATCCGCTAGCCCCTCTAACGGATTTAACCTAATAACATGCAAAGCTAGTATATAATAAGTAGTAGTAATTAGAGATTCTTTTATTATGTACCTCTAGTAACCTAAATATAACACCTATATATCTAAAACTAACTATTTATAGTATTAATATAAAGAACTAGATATTTTCCTAGTTACTAAGAGCAAATTACGCCTTATTTATTAGTTCTAGACTTTTAATAATATAAATCCGGATTTTAAATATTAAAAGTAAAAGCTTATTAAAATTAGTAACTAAAAAGACTTATATAAACTTATATAATACAAATTTAATAATAAAATTATAAGAAGGTAAGAATAGCTAATATCTTAGGAGCTACCTATCCACTAGAATCTAATAGACTTATAAGCTATATGCCTTATTTAGAATTAAGTTAGGAATTATATTTCTAAGGCTAAATCTAAAGGATTCCTTAATAATTCTATTAGATTAAAAGGAAGTAAAGCCTTAGGGTAATAACCTAAAAGCATTACTAGTCTTATAAATAGTAATACTACTACTAGAACTAGGAAAAGCATAGAGATAGGTAAAATTAATAAAGAAAAGGGGATTATAAACTACCTTAAAAATAATACTACTACTTAATATATAAAACCCCTAATTCTTTAACTAAGTTAAATCTAGAGAATTTATAACTAGAATCCTTAGGAAATATATTAGAACTAGGGGAATTATATACTAGGGCAAATAAATATAATACTATAAGGTTCTTTTAAGGAATATTAGAATAGTAATAGGCTATATAATAAGCTATATTAAACTAAGTAGTAAATAAAATAGACTATTTAGTAATAAGATTAATAACTAAAATCAGAGGTTTATAAAGTACTATTACCTTAGTAAGTTTAACACTATTAGCATAAAATCCTATATAGGGGATAGTATATTCACTAAGTAACTAGGGTTAATATAATAGTTATTTAAATACTTAGACTAGACTAGTAATATAACTAATAATACTATAATACTAGCAAGGTTTCATATAGTAGTAGTTAAATCCATACTATCTATAGTAGTAAATACTATACTATCTAGACTAGGGATAGCATACTAATCCTAGCTACTAAGGAAGGATAGATCTAGCGTTAGATTAGGATTAGTATAATTAGTAAATAAAATTAGTAAAACAAAATATAAATTTAACATAGAAAATTATAAATATTAAACACTTTAAGCCTTGTAATAAACTAGAAGAAGCTAATACTAATCTTATTATATATAATAGGAAATAAACTATCTTTTATAATATTAAATTATAGGTCTAGGTAGTTAAAGACCACTTATATTACACTAACCCTAGCTAATAAGATATTATTTAGAAAAAGATCTAGACGCTATTTTAAGGAGATATAATAGTATAGTATAGATAATATCTTAATATAAGCAAATAAGTCACTATTTTTAGCAATATCTTAATAGTATTTGCTATAGTATATAAGGAATTTAGTATTTAAGTATAAGATATAATAGTATAGCTAAAGAAAGTAGAGTATACTAAGGAGAATATTATTAATAAAGTATCTTTCTATAAATTTATATTAAAGATCTTCTAATATATAAGAGCTAATAGCAAAATAACTAACTATTAGCTCCTATTATGTTTATACCTTAAGCTTTATCTAGGATTACACTAGATATACCTAATGCTAACTTATAAGGATATAAGATTAGTATATATTACTATAGTAAATAATAAAAGATATAATTTATATAATTATTTACATAGTAAAGGCTAGGGTAAAGGTAAAAAAGGTAAAGGAAAGCTTAAGGTCTATTTTAATATAAATATATCTAATAGTAATTTAGAGAATAACAAAAATAAAATATAAGCTAATTAGAATAGACTAATAAATACATAATTCCTGCCTAGGAATTAATATTACTAATAGGATAATAGGAATAGATAAGGATTCTTAGGATTTTTTTAACCTAGGCTATACTAGTAGAATTAACTTACTAAAGGATAAAACTAGAGGCCTTAGTAAAATAAAACTTAAGAGAATTAAGGGGAGTAATCTAGGTTTAGCTAAAACTACTAAGAAAAAGTCTAAGACTAATAGGAAGAATAATATTCTTAAAACTAAGGACTATTAGATATAAGAGGCTAATTTTAGTAACCTAGGTATTATTAATACTAGAAAAAACCACCTAGTAAAGAAAAGGAGTATACCTATATTATAGTATATAATAATAATTCTAATATATAATAGTATAAAACCTATCTCTAGGAATATAGTTATTATATAGCTAAGGAAGGAGAGGTCTCTAAGGAGAATAATAATAAAACTAGAATATAGGAGTCTAAATTTATTAAAACTTATTTTATAGAAAATAGTAGTAAAGAGATAAATATAGTAATTACTAAGATAGAAATAACTAAACTAAAATAACTTACCCCTAGTTAAGTAATTAAGGCTATTATAAGACCTTAAGAGGTTAAATATAATAAAAAGAGAGTAAATACTTACTTAAAAATCCCTCTTAAATTTAATAATAAGGGTAAGAGTTATTAAATTTACCTTAACACTAGAACATTATTAATATTAGTAGATAAGGCATAGTTATAATAGAATAGGTTAAATATAAAATAGAGAATATAGGAACTAAAGCTAGTATTTAAAGTCTAGTCTTCCTTTTTTATTACTAAAATAGCTATATTTAAATTTTTATATTCTAGGAGTGCATATAAAATAGAAATTACTAGATATTTTATAGTTATAGTAAATATAATACTAAATTTAGGTCCTAAATTACTACTTAGAATAAACTTTCTCTATAAGTATAAAGTAAAAATTAATTTTATATATCCTAGAGTTATTTTTAGGTTAGTCTATAGTATAATAGTTAAAGTAAAAATCTTCTAACTAATAAGTAAAGTTCTATACTAGTAGGTAATTATAGCTTATATAGTAATAATTTTACTAAAGATATAGTTAACTATAGTAGTTAGTTAGAAGGAGGTATAGGAAAACTAAGAGATAAGTATATACTATATATAGTTATACTTAAAGTTTTTTCCTAATATATTAATTACTAGATTTAGCTAGAAATAAATAGTTACTTATAATTTAATAGATAAAACTATTACTATTAATAAATACTAGAAGGTTATATAACTAATAGTAGTAAGTAAGGTTAATACTAATTACTTAGTTAATAATCCTTTTATATATTATACTTATTTTAGTAAGGATATTATAAAGACTATAAAAGAGAAGAATAAAAGAGAGAATAAGTTAAATAAAGAAAGTAATAAGTTTAATTTAAAAAAGGTTAATATAGGAGTGCTATTATATAAAATCTCTTACCTAGAGGAAATCCTATATATTATTAATTAATTTAGGGTATAAGTTACTAATATTAACTAGAATATAGTAAGTAAGTTTATTAAATTAATAGATAAATATAACGTTTATTAAGACAAAGGTATTATTCCTATACCTAAGAACTAGAAAATAAGAATTAACTTTATTAAAGAATAGTAATATTAAATAAGGCTAATTAGGCCTTACTAATTAGGGGGTTAAGATATAAGTAAACTTAATAAAGTGTATAATAAATTATATATAAAAGGTAAGATATTATATTTAGATAAACTAGCGGCTATAGTATACCTAGCGTTTATAGTATAGCGTAAAACTAGCTAGGAAAAGAAAGAAAAGGTAGTAATTAATATAAGGCTACTTAATAACATAGTAATGCCAGATATATACCCTTTACTAGACTAAAGTAATATTATAAATAACATATATAGTAAGAAGGTTTTCTTACTTTTTAATAAAATAGGATTTTTCTATTAGTTACTAATTAGGAGGGACTATTAAGCCCGCATAGTAGTTATATTAAATTAGGGCCTTAAGGCATTAAATATAGCACTAATAGAATTTAAAAATTCCCTTACTTTTACCTAAAGATTTATAGACTAACTTTTCTAGAAGTATAAGTATTTTATTCAGGTTTATATTAATAATATTATTATATTCTTAGATAATATTAAGGATTATTTAGATTATCTTAGTATTATACTTAAAATTCTTAAAGAAAATAGGATAATAATTATAGCAAAGAAATTATTTATTAGCTATCCTACTATCTAGTTACTAGGTTTTGTTATTAATAGTAATAGAATTACTAATACTAATAATAAACTTAAAGCATTTTAAAAAATAATTTTTCTAAGTAATTTATTAAGTCTTAAGACTTTTATTAAAATAGCTAGATTTCTTTGTAATAGAATCCTATAGTTTAATATATAAATCTAACCATTATAGGAGTAAAAAACTATATTATTAAGAGAGTTTTAGAAAAAGGATAAAAAAATCACTAGCATTTTAAAACTAGTATAAAAACAAAAGATATAATAGAAGATATTTTTACTAATAATAAATAAGAAAAAGGCTTTTAAAGATATTAAAGCATTCCTAAGTAAGAAATAAATGTTATAGCACTATAACCTAAAGAAACCGCTTTTTCTTAAAATTAATATATATAAGAAAGGATTTAGCTTATATGCCTTCTAATTATAAGAGAAATAAAATAGTTAAAGTATCCCTAGGAAAGACATTAAGAATAACAAAATATAGCTAATTTTATTTCTCTCTAGGGTAATATTATGTGTTAAGAAATAGTATAGTTTAATAAAAGTAAAAATAGCTATAATTACATAGAGTATTAGGAAACTCTAAAAAATAGTTTAATCTAATAGTATAGTAGTTAATATATTAACTAACTATTCCCTAGCTAAGGGTATTATTAAATATACCTTATTATTAATAATAAATCTAGATAAGGCTAATTTAAAACTAGTAAAAGTTATAAATTATTTATTATAATTTAATCTAAAGGTAACGTATATGCTAGGAACATTAAATATTATTCTAGATATACTCTCTAGGCTACTAGTAAAGGTAACTTATAAAGAGATAGCATAGAAAAGCTAATATAATAAATTAAAGGTAAGTATATATTTTATAAGTAAGGAATATATTATAATAGTAATTATAGATAATAAGCTTAAGGCTAGAATTATCTTAGAATACTAGTTAGACTAGAAATTCAGTTAAATTATTATAGCTATAAAAGCCTATTAGGAAAGGTAAGTAGTAAGAGATACTAGAGTTAAACTAAAAATTCCTTTATATAAATAGGATTTATATAAAGATAGTTTATTATACTATTATAGTAAGGATAGATTTTCCTAGCTTTATATTCTAATAACTAAGGTTAAATCTATCTCATAACTAGTATATAATAACTAACACTACTTTAGAATTACTAGAATAGTAGTAAAGTTATAATTAGTCTATTTTCCACGTATAAGCTAGTAAATTCATAATTATATTACTTACTACGTAGTGTATTAGGAAAACGCTATTAATTAATTAAAACCACTAGAGAAGTAATAACTATTATAGTTAAAGCTAATACCTTTTTATATAATTTTACTTAATTTTACAATAAATATACTAGAAGTATTAGCTATAAATACTATATAGTAAATAAAGGGGTATACTATATATAATTTACTATACCTAGTAAATTATTTATTTAGTAAGAGAACTTTTCTAATACTAGGGTATACTATATATCTAGTAGAAATTTAAGTAAAGTTACTTCTTTACGCCTTATATATTATAGACTAGGGATTACTAAGATAAATTATTAGTAATAAAGACCTAAAGTTTATATCTAATATATAGAAGAAGATATTTAGGTATATAAGAGTTAAACTCCTTATAGGCATAGCATATTACCCTTAGATAAATAGAACTATAGAAAGGAAAAATTAGATAGTAATAATTATAATATAATATTATATAGTAATAAACCTAGATATAATGTAAATATTACTATTACTAGCATTATAGTATTAGCTAAATAATACTATAACTATAGGTATAGGATAGGCTTCTAATAAGCTATTATATAGTTTTTATTTACTAAGTATTATTAATTTACTCTCTTTAAATAATATAACTAATACTAGATCTAACGTAAATAACATCGTAGTACTATAAAAAGTTATACTAGTATAAGGCCTAATTAGTAATTATAATAGTAGTAGCGCTTACTAAAATCTAATATAATAATTACTATAAACTAGTTAATATTAATAAAGGAGATATAGTATATCTATAACTACATAAGGGATATAAATTACCTAGTAAACTAAAGAAGAAATAGTCCTTATAGAGGGTAAGGCTATATAAGGTATTAGAAAAAGTAAATCCTTTAGTATATTAATTAGATTTCCCTCTAAATTTATATGTATATCTATTAGTATTAGTAGTGTAAATTTAGAAGCTAGTGTAAGGAAAAGACTTATTTAAAAAAGAGAAGGTAGCTTCTTTACTAATTATATTTAATAATTTATAGGAAGCAAACTATTAGGAAATTAAGAGGATTTATAGCTATTAGATTAAGATTTTTAAGCAGACTAAAATGTTAAGAATTAAATTTCTTATTAGATAAAAGGGTTATACTACTAAAGATAACTAGTAGATTATAGAAGATAAAATAAGGATTAATATAGCTAAGATAGTAAAGGATTATCTTAAGAAAAACCTAATTAATTAGGTAAAGAAATATGTAAAGAAAGGCCTTAATCCCCTAACTAAATAATAATATTAAAAGGAAAGGCATAATAATAAGGGGGTAAATTTAATAAGTTAGTATAAAATTAGCATACCCTCCTATATATATTAGTTATTACACTAGCTAAGGGTAATTCTTTATACTTATATCTTATAATATCCTATAATACCTTTATATACCTAGCGTAGCTAAATCTAGTGTATATATATATAAATTTATTTAACCCTTATACTTTCTATTACCTTATAATATCCCTTAATACTTATATAGTTATATTTATTTAACTCTTATATTTCCTATACCTTATATTAACCCCTAATCCCTATGTAAACTCAGTATAGTTAGTTTTAGTACTTATATAATTATATTTATTTAACCCTTATATTTTCTATACCTTATAATAACCCCTAATACCTATATAAACCTAGCGTAATTAGATTTAATATATATATATATAATCTCCTATAGCCTTCCTTTACTATATAGCTAATTTAGCTAATTTTAGTAATATAAGAAAAATAAAGTTTTACTAGCTATTAAAGGTAAAGAAGTAGTACTTAAAGAAGATAAAAAAGTATAATAGTTATAAGTAGTATTATATAAGATATAGAAATACACCCCCTAAGCTTAAATATAAAGCTTATATAGCTAAGTATAATCTATATTACTACCTAAGCACTAGACTAAACTTTATTTTATTTAATAATAAGCTAGATATATATAACTAAATAATTTATAAATAAATATAAGTAGTATATCTATATATTTAGTACCTAGCCTTAAGATATTAAAATTAACTAGTTAGAGAAATTATATATATAGATTTAGTATAATACTTAGTTAATAATAATAAAGAAAAGGCTATATATAGATAATAAGTAAATAACCTTTTATATAAATTAGGCATAGTAGTTATTTTTAAGGGACTAAAGCTACTACACTATATATTAAAGTTAGTACTAGGTTTTTACTAATTATAAGAATTTATAAATCTACTAAAGTAAATTATAAATTTACATTAATAATAGTATTTAGTAACCTTAAGGATAGTATAAGATAAATTAAATAAGCTATTATAAGTAACTATAAGGGGCGCTAAAAATATTAAAGCTATTATTACTACTATTAAGAAGGTAGCTAGAATAAAGCTAGTATTATAAAACATAAATAAAAAAGATAATAGTAGTAAAGATTACCTAGATATAGTGCTAGAATTAAAGGTAAAAAGATAGGAATATAATTAGGTAATATAATAATTAATATAAGATAATTATAACTAGGTTTAGAGATAAGCCTAGTAGGCTTTAGGTAAAGTAGCTTAAAAGAATAATAAACCTAGTTATATAGTAAAAGAAAAGAATAGTAGTAAAGAGAAAGTTAAACACTAGGATAGTAATAAAAGTAGTAATAATATGTAGAGAATTAATCTTACTTAATTAGGTAATAAGAATACTAAATTTAAAGCTAACCCTAATAATAATAAAGAATCTAAACCTAAAACTAGCCTTAGTAGTAATAGAGAATCTAACTTTATAAGGTATAAAGATAAGAAAAAAGACCCTAAAACTAAATTTAAAGATAAAATTAATAATATACTTACTAAATATCTTATTAGGCTATTATAAGTATATAAGTAAATTAGAAAACTTAATTTTTAATTACTATTTACTAGATTTAGAAAACTAGAATTAAGATTAAAGAGTTACTTACTAATACTAAAGATTAGATTAGTAGTATATAAAAGGGTAATAAAGGAATTTAATATAAACTATAAAGGAAGAAGTATTAAATTAATTAATTTTAGTAGTTTTAGGTATATTATAGTAGGCTATAAGGCAAATATATAGGATATTTACTATATAATATAGGTATATACTTATAAATTTACCTTAAATAATACTACTATAGTAGCTAATAGATTAGAAGTAAATTTAAGGGATACTTACTTTATATTATAGTAAAACATAGTAATTTAGATCTTTACTATTTTTAATAAATAATAGGCCGCTTTAAGCGTATAGTAATAAGTAGCATAATAAGCTAGGAAACTAGCGTATTAATTAATAGCAAATCTAATAAAGTGTAAAGTAACTAGATAAGTAAAAAATTAGGTAAAAATAGTAGTAGTAGCTTATTATAATAGTGTAATAGTTAAATATAGTTACTAATACACTACCTATAATAGTATAGTATTACTACTACCACAAGCTAACTTACTAGATTTAAGATTTATAAATAAATACAGAGGTATAAATAATATAATTATAGGAGGGCTTACTAGTATTAGAAGGATAGATTTGCTTTATATTATAATAAGGAATACACTAGTAATAATTAAATTAGCTAAACTCTAATAGAATAAAGAAAGGAATAAGAAGCATAAAATAAGTTAATTTAATAATTTAATTAATTAAATTAATAAGATAGAAATCAAATTTAATAAGGTAAAAAGCCTTATAAAAGAGGCAAATAAATACGCTAATAAATATAAGACTAAGGTAATAGAGCTAATAGAAGTAATAGAGGATAAGGTAAAGTTAGTAAAGAAAAAATTCCTATAAGTATTAAAGATATTTAAGGATTAAAAGGAATAAATTTAGAACTTAAAATCAGGTAAAGTGCTAAAGGAATTTAATAACTAGATTAATAATTTAAAGTGTAATATAATTAATAAAAAAGAACATAAGGAGAAGATAGTAAAATTAGTAGCTATAGTAATAGAATTATATAATAGAATTAATCTCTAAGCAATATCTATTAATAAGCTTTTACTTAAGTAAAAGAAGCTTAAGGAAAACATAAAAACAGCAAAATTAGCTACTATAGAAGTAACTTTAGCGTTATTAAGTCTAGTAGAATCTAGTCTATAAACACTAAAGAAAAGTAGTATAAAACCATAGGCTAAAATAGTTATACTAGAAATAGTAAATAAACAGACTAAATTAGCTAATATATAATCATAAAAGGACACTCTAGTGCTAGAAACACTATATAAAAAGTTACAAACACTAGGAATAGCTAATAAGAAAATTAGATTAATAAAAAAGTAAGTATAAGATAACACTCTAATACTAAAAATACTAAGTAAAAGGCTAAAACTAGTAGAAAAGTTAGGACTAAAGCTAAGAGTAACTTAAGTGGTTTTATATCTAGTAATACTATATATATAAGTTAATAAGCTAGTAGATAAAGAAGTAACTATAGGAGATAAATTTACTAGGCTACTAGATTAATTTAGTAAAGATTAAGGTAAAAAGGGTTTATTTTTATAAATTTTACTAAAATGACTAGATTAATATAGTAAATATAAATATAAAAAAGAAGTGTTTTTATTTTAATAATATAAGGAAATTAAACATAATTATAAAAGGTAAAACAAACATTAAGGCAAAGGAATTTAGTAAGTAAAGAAAGGAAAGAATAATTTAGTAATATAAAACTAAAATATATAGTAAAAAGGAATAAGTAGTTATAGAATTAGGAATTTATTATTTAACATAATAATTCTAATTAATACTATTAAAGGAGTATAGTAATTACATATTTTATAATAAATTTATTAAATTAATTTTCTTTTATTTTTACTTTAGTAGCTAGAAGGATATTATTTTACTTTATTATAAATACTAAATTAGGATATAGTTTAGCTAGTTATAACTAGGATAGTTGCCTTTTAAGGCACGCCTAGCACTTATTATATAGCAAAATAAGCTTAGCTACTAGTAATATAAATAAGAACGGATTTAGCTCTTTAGATAGGAGAATTAACTTACTTCTTATAACATAACCTACACCTAATAGTAGCTTTTATAAGTGAACTTAGTATGACTTACAACCCGTTAAATCCGCTAGCCCCTCTGACGGATTCGACCTAACAACGTGCAGAGCTAGCACGTAACAATTATCTTATCCCTTATTACTTATAACTTGCTTATGTCTTGCCACGCTTTCTCCTTATTTTAATTTAATAGAAGGCCTAAATTATGCATTAAGTGCCTTCTATATCTTCTACTACTACCTATTAATTATATTTACTTAGCTAACCCTTCTATTTCACTAGGTATTTATTACCTTTATAAGTCTTCTTATAATTCTTAACTTCTTTAACTTTAAATTTATTATCTTTATCTTTAAGGTCTAGTATTAGTATTTCTTTATCTATAGTGTTTTCCTAGTAATTTTATAGCTCTAATAGGCTAATATAGAATATATTATATAGTTAACTATACTTATTAGGTAATGCTAGTTAGTATACTTATTTACTTACTATATTAAGTACATAAAATAGCCTAATAAATCTAGGGATTAGCTTTTATTTTATATCCTTAAGTCTAATATTCTTTACTAATAGTAGTATAAAGTTTTCTTTTTTTAGGGTTAGTAACTAGTGTTATTAGTTATAGTACTTTACCTATACTTTAGTAGCTTTTACCTAGTTATATACTAGTTTCTCCCTAACCTTATATAGCTTTTAAATATATATATAAGCTTCTAAAACCTTCCCTTTCTTACTCTTACCCTTAAAAGCTAGGTAAAACTTAGGTAAATAGCCTATAAGAGTATAGTTTAGGAAGTAACCTATTATTTTATTAATAGTATTATTATATATAAATTAAGCTATTAGGAGTAATTTTAGCTATAGCTACTAGTTTTCTTTAATAAAATACTAAAGGTAATACTCTAGTACTTAGTTTATTCTTTTTATTTACTTATTAGTTTAGGGGTAAAATACTATTAAGAGCCTTTGCTTTATATATAATAAGTAATATATATCTAACTAGAATTAGCTTATAAATACTAAGCCTTTATTAGATATAATGCTCTTTAGTGCCCTAAATTAAAGCTTAATTTCCTTATAGAATAACTTTACTAATTTAGCTATATTAATTATAGTATTTATAAGGAGGAAAATAAAGTACTTAGTAAATTAGTCTATAATTACTAGGATTATATTAGTTTCCTACTTACCTAGCTATACTAGTAGTAATTCTATAATAAAGTCTATTAAGATCTTTACTTATAGTTACTTTAGTATTAGTAGTAATTTAAGGGTTTTATATAGGTAATACCTCCTAGCTACTATACACTAGTATACTTTATAGCTAGATATATAGTCTAAAATAGTTTTACTTATTACTAGCTACTAATAATAATATTTTAATAGCTTAAAAGTGTATTTAGTCCTAAAGTAACCTACTAGTAAATTATTATAGTATAGCTATAAAAGCTTTTATTATAAGATAAGCTCTTATAGAATAACTACCTAGGCTTTATATATTAGAAGGCCCCTTATACTATATAACTATAGACTAGCTTTTCCCCTCCCTTTTACTTAGGAGTTAACCTTACCTTTATATTTTTATAAATCTAGATCTTAGTCCTATACCTTTTATAATAGTTATACTAATAGTTTATTTACTATAGATTAGTAAGAATTTAGTAATATAATAGCCCCCTAAATTACTTATACTATACTAATATCTTAGATATATACTACTTTCTCCTTAAAATTACCCTTATTTAGCTAACTTATTACTAGATTTATAGTAGTTAACTAGCCTTTTACCTAGGCTACTATTAGCTTAGTAAGCTCTAAGACTAGTGCTATACTATAACTTCTTTAATATATTAGTACTTTTTCTTTTACTATATAGGTGGCTTTTTTTACTATATAAGTAGTTATTATTTTTCTTTAAAGCTTTAGTAAGAGTGCTTTATTTAATATAGGTTTACCCTTATAATTAGACTTTCTTAAAAGTATATTTATAGGGTTACTTTTCCCTAGTCTATACTTAATTATAAAATAAAATAAGTAAAGGAATATATATTATTATACCTATCTTTTATTTAGCTTTTACTACCTTATAAAGGTCTATAAGTTATAGTAGTCTAATAGAATCTCTATAGGTATCTTTATACCTTTAATATAGTATTATTAGTATTTAAATAACTTTACTATAGTAAGTAACTCTTAGTTAGCTATACTATAGTTATATTTAGTATTTATAAACTTCCTTAACTAAAAGGCTACTAAATACTAATAGCCCTTATTATCTTACTAAGATAGGATTCCTACTATTATAAAAATTAAGGTATTTATCTTAATATATACTACTTAACTTAAGTTATAATATTAGAGTAAAGGCACTTACTAAAAGGGATTTTTTAGCTAGTTAAATACTAGCTACTTCTTTTCTCTAAATATAAACTTCCTAGTCTAAATACTATTTTAACTACCCTTTATTAATATATAAAGAGGTGCTATAATCCTAGAGTATTTATAAATAAACTATTAGTAAAAGTTATAAAATCTAAGAAATAACTATATATTCTTAAAACTTATAAGCTTTTTCTATTCTCTAATTATATTAACTTAGTAAGTATTTATTAATATCCTATTAATAAAGAGAATAAACCCTAGGAATTTTACTAATTTCTTATAGAAAGAGCACTTAGAAGGTTTTATATATAACTTTACTAATCTTATATATTCTAGAACTTACTTAATATATATAGTATACTCCTTCTTTATCTTAGAGAAAATTAAGATATTATCTAGATATACTATATAAATAGTATTAACTAGCCTATAAAGTGCCTTATAAATATAGCTTTAAAAGGTAACTAGGGTATTAGTTAACTTAAAAGGTATTATAAGGTATTTATAGTGCTTATAATATATATAAAAAGCTATCTTTTACTTATTACCCTCTTTAATATAAATTCTATAGTATATATCCTTAATATTAATCTTTAAGAAGAAATAAGCCCCTTAGTATTAGTTAAGAATCTTTAAAATTAAGGGGAGAGTATAGTAATTCTTCTATATTACCTTATTAAGTTCTTAATAGTTTATATATAGTTAGAGTGTCTTATTCTTCTTTAGTATAAATAGGATAGGTATACCTATAGGGCTTTTTAAGAGTCTTATCTAGCCTTTTCTTAGGTTATTATTAATATATTTCTAAAGCTCTTTAAGTTTACTTTAGGAAAAAGAGTAAATTAGTTTATATAGAGGTATTACTTCTAGTATAAGATTAATTATATAGTTAGTTAATTTCTTTAATAGGGGACTCCTTACCTTATCTAATATAAATATATCTTTAAACTTATATAGCTTCTTAGGGATATTTTTAATAGTTTTATATACTTTTACCTTCTCTTTATCTTTAAGAGGGATAAACTTATCTTCTATTATGCCTATAATAGTATATATAATTATCTTATTATATATTACCTTTATAAACTTATAGGGAGTTAGTAGTAAAAAAGCTACCTTTCTCTTCTTAAACTACTATTCTTATAAGTATAAGTAAAGGTATATATATTCTTCTATAAGTATATATATTCTAATTAATATAAGGCTTCTCTCTGCTCTTAGGTCCTTATTAATAGCTATATATAGTAGTTTAAGGTCCTTTTTTTTACCCCTTAAGTCTTAGATTATAATAAGTATCTTATAAATACTATATTAGGGAACTATAAGAGCTCTTACTACCTTTAGGATAAGTATTATAGCCTTAGCCTAATTAAGCTTATAAGTCTATATAAACTAAGTACTAATAATATTAATCTTAGCGTAACTATTAAAATCTACTACTATTTTAATATCTTTTTACTTATAAATAGTAACTAGTATATAGAATTAATATCTTACTAGTACCCTAGTATCTAAGGCAAAGGTGAGAGTATTTACTTCTACCTCTAGGAGTTTCCCTAATCTTCTTACTAGTCTTTTCTTAGCTTATTATAATTATAAATAAAGTGCTCTATACTACTATAATTAAAGTAATACTTTTTTCTTATAGTTTATTATTATTTAGGTAAGTAGCTAGGGTTTTTTTTTATCCTTATTCTTATTCTTTTAGTCCTTATTTAGCTAATAGCCTTATAAAGAGTTATATCTTTAATATTAAGGGGCCTTATATAAGCCCTTCTCTTTTAAATTACTTAGCTTTTACTTATTTCTAAATATTACTTCCTAGAATTACTAGGTAAGTTATATAACCTCTTCTTAAGTTATCCTAGTAATATCTATATATAAGTTAATATAGTCTTATAAGTTAGGAACTAATTTTATAAAGAATATAAGGGTTTAGTCCTAGAACTTATCCTAGTTATTCTTAGGGTAATCCTAGCTATTAGCTAGTTATTCTTTAATATATTAGTCCTATCTTACCTAATATTTTATATATATATAGTTAAGTATAAAAAGAATCTTTTAGTTATCTTAATAATACTTCTTCTTTACCCCCTTAAAGGTATAGTTAAGGTTATTAAGCTATATTTTATACTTTTATAGGTTTATAAGGTATTAGAGTTCTATAATATTTTAAACCTTAACTTCTTAGCTACTAAGACTTAAGGATATACTAGCCTTTTAGCCCTTTTTTATTAGTACTTCTTCTTTATAAAGTTATAGTAAGTTAGTAAGTTTTTATTTTTACTTCTATAGTTTCTTAAGTTACTTAAGCTAAGTAATTTACCTTTTAATTACTACCTTTTCTTCCCTTATAGTAAAGGGTATAGTATTAGATAAGGTTATAAAATATAGTATATCTTTAGCTATAGTATTACTATTATTTAGTAAATCCTAAGTAATATATAGTATTATTCTAGTAAATTAGGTTATTTTTCCCTTTATATTACTCTTAGGTAGCTAGTAGAAGAAGCTTTAGAATTATAAGAATAAAGGGATAGCTAGGTAAGAGATATAGGGATACTTATATATTAACTAAAGCTTACTAGGTCTAAGTGTATTATACATATAAGTTACTAGCTTATAGCTAGTAGCTTGCTAGTATTACGTAGACCTAGCCCTAGGGCGTGGTGTGCCCGCCTAGTAGTGCGCTAGCGCACGGGTGTTGTGAGTGAGGCCTCACATTTTCTTAGGTTTAATACTTAAGTTTATTCTTAGTTCTTTACTCTATTATCTATCTAGCTAGTAAGTAAATTTAAGTTTAATTCTAGTAAAACGCTATCTTTTTCTAGTAAGGAGATTTACGTGAAGTATTCTACGTGTTTACTTAGCCTATCTTAACCTAGACTAAGACAAATTCTTTAACTACTAGTCTAGCTATAAGTTATATTTTAAATCCTATTATAATTCCTTATTTCCCCTTTAAATCCTAGTAGTAATTTCTTTCTTTAAACTTATATTAGACTTATCTTAACCGTAAATAAGTTAAGGACTTAGTATAAGTTTTCTATTCCCCTTTATGTAAAACTTTCTAAACCCTTAAACTAAAGAGAAGCTAAAGCTAAACTTAGATATAGAACTAGATAGAAACTTATCTAAATTTGTCCCTAGCCTAGAATATTCCTTAATTCTAGACTAATAAGAGGAAACTATACTTCTAGGATTTTATTTACTATTAATTAAACTAAAGAACCTAATAAACTAATATATCCCTAGTAAATTAAGATAATTAGTTATAATAAATAACCTATTCTTTACTATAGCCTTACTAATATCTTTAACTAGTATTACCTTCTTAGGACTCCTAAAAAATAGGCTAGTAAAGAAGTATATAAAACATTATAAAATAATAGTAGTAATATCTAATATTCTATTTAACTATATAGATATCTTTACTTAATATATCTTTATTTAAGGCCTTAAAGGTAAAGCTAAAATATAGTACTAGGATCTTAACTTTAAAGATTATACTTAGACTAAAATAGCTAAGAAGTTTTTAAAGAAGTTTAAAAAGCTAAATCCCTTATTTAAAATAGTATTATAAAAAGAGGTAATTAGTTTTACCTATAAAAAAGGCAAGATACTAAAATCTTATATTTACTATACTAAGTAAATTATATTAAAGGTAAAGTCTAAAATATAGTAAATATTATTTACTAACTTTATCTCTAACTTAGTAAATAGAGATATAGATATATAATTATAAGAGTAAGTATTAGACTATTTATTTTCTTTAGAGAAATAGATATTAGGTATAGTATTTAAGGATTTAACTATAATAGATCTAAAGGTTCTTTTATATAATTACTATTTATTTACTTCTAAGAAGATTACTTAGCTAAGTAAAGAAGCTATTATATTATTAAATCTATTATAGATATAAATAGAGAAATAAGTAAAATATAATAAAGAGAAAGATAAATAAATATTAAAATTAGTTTAATAACTTAAAGTATTTAGGGCCTAAATAGCTAATAATATAAATTAATTAGCTAGATAATATAATTAATAAAAATATAGTTTAAATAATATATCCTAATTACTAGGAAAATAAGCTAATATAACTAGTGTAACTAGTTCTTACACAAAGGGAGACCTAGATTATTATTAGTGCTTTAAGTGCGGAGAATAAGGATATTTAGGTTTTAACTACCCCTTAAGAGATAAATATTTAATAGAGGATAAGAAGTAATAACATATATATTAGTTCTAAAACTTATAATAAATAAGAAAGGATTAATACTAAGAGTTAAAGGGATAAATAAAGTCTAACTATATTAGGGATTTAGGAGGAGATTAAATTCTACTACCTAGATATATAACTATTCCTAAGATATAGTTATTTATAATATTTACTTTAAGCTACTAATCCCTAAGTTTTATTATAAAGAAGAATAAGATAAGCTATATAGCTACTATAAAGATTCTAAAGGATAAGTTAAAGATTTCTAAACTAGCTTAAGTCTAAGGATAAAATAAAAGAATTATAAAGCCTATAGTAAAACTAGGAATTATTATAAATAAATAGTTCTAAAATTAAATTCAGGAACTTCTAGACTTTAATAATACCTAAGACTTATCTAGTAATTAGGGTAAGTTAGAAATAACTTAATAATAATTATAACCTATCTAAGAACTATCTAAAATAGAGTTTTAGAGGTTATTACCCGCTCTAAGGCTATATTTAGAGAAACCTATAGCTTTAAACTAGGGACTAGTAATTTCTACCTTACCTTATAAAGTAATAATAAAAGATATAGGGTTAAAGGTCTAACTAAAGCAAAAGCTTAATTTAGAAAATATTTAGGCTACTAATAAATATAATATTCTAGCTTTTAACTTAGGTAAATACCTAGGGGAAACCATAGTTTTAATTATAGTATTATAACTTTTATAGTTAGCTCTAATTATTAAACACTAGATAGGATATCTAATATAATATTAATAGAAACTAAAGGGAGATAAGGTAAAATTAATTATTTCTTATTTAATAGAACTATACTAGGAAGCACTAAATCTAATATTCTCTAAATCCTTAGGATTTATAAACATTATAGTTACTTAGAATAATATTATAAAGTCTAAAGGTAAAGTTCTAATATCTCTAGGATATATTATAATATATATTAAAGGTATCTAATATAACTTAGCCTTAGTTAATAGAGGATTAAGTATTAAACTAGTAAGTAAAACTTACTTAGTAAAATATAGTCTCCTTACTATATAGCTAAAGGAAAAGAAATTTATTTAAATAGTAAATAATACTAAATAACTAATCTATTTATATGCTTACTTAAGAGTTATTACTAGGGGAATTCTAGCTTTAGTAAAATACTATATTATGCTTACTTAATAGGACTAGGAACTTTTATTAGGAAAAGTTTAGCTTTACTATTTAAATATAATTAAATATTATAGTAAAGAGAAACTTACTATTACTAGAACTAAGGGATAGACTTAAACTTTTTTATTATATCTATATCTAGACTTATTTTAGAATAAAGAAAGGAAAAATACCTAGTTACCTTAGAGAATAAACCTAAATAAAGTTATAGAGTTTATTAAGGATAATTAGGAAATCTTAGAGAAAGTTAAGGATATTCTAAAAGGACTAACTCTATAAATAGAGAATAAAGTTTTAAAAAACTAAGAGTTATAGATAAGAATACTAATAATTATCTATAAGATAAGGTTATTATTACTAAAATATTAGATAAAATTAAGATAAGAAACTTTAGGTAAATATAGTTAGAAAATACTTAAAGAATAAGCCTTTATTAAAGAGTGTAATAGGAGGATAGATAAACTAAAGGAAAAATAATTTTAGAAGATAGTAAAGATAAATATAAACCTATTTATAACCTAAATAACTAAGTAATAAGGGATAATATTAAAGTTAGGACTAATAAACCTGAGATAATATTAACTACCTTAGTAGTCTAAAGACCTTAGGGAATTATTAATACTTATAGATTAATTACTAAGATAGGATTATAAATAGAAATTAAATATTATAACTCTTACTTTATTAGCTTTATTCCCCTAAAACCTATATTAACTAATTAGTAGATTATTTAGAGTTAGATTAACTATTAATAGGAATCCTAGTATTTAGGATTAATAAAGAAATAAAACTAGAAACTAACCCTAGATATAATATAAGAAGATTAGGATTCTAATAAAGAACTAGAAGAAGAGTAAGATAAGAATAGAATAGAGAATCTAAATCTATTAAAGATCTTAGTATATTTATTAGAGATAAGAAACTAGGGAGAACTAGAAATAAATACTCTAGGATATATAGATAAGCTAATTTATATAGGAAATCTAAAAATTAAGGGTACTCCCTTAAAAAGTTAAAATCCCTATATAAATAAGCAAATTAGTAACTTATTATTAAAAACTAACTATAGGACTTACTATATTATAGACTTAGAGTTTAAATAGTTATAATATTTAGACTTAGATATATATAGATATAATATTACCTCTATTTATATAGTAAATTAGAAATCTAAGGGGTCCCCCTAGGAAAATAAGATTCCTTACTAAAATAATTAATTTAATAACTCTAATTAGAAAACCTAGGATAGGAGGCACTATTCTATGTACTTAGGGAAATTAGGTAAAGTTATGCTATAAAGCCTAGTGGGCATAGGGGCTAGTGTGGATATGCTTAGATAAGCTAAAGCTCTAATTTATATAGGAAATTAGGATCTTAAGGGGTACCCCTTAAGATTCTAGAATTTATATATAAATTATCTATTAACTAACTTAGACTCTAAAACTATTATTTTATAGTTTAAATAGTTATATATTACACTTAGGCACTATATAAGTAATAAATCTTAATAAATAATAATTATAAGGCTTTACTATATATTTAAAGACTACTTCATTTTAAAGCTTAAGGATATTTACACTACTAATTTTTTAAAGCACTATATTCTATTAGTTATAGGTATATAACCTAGTAAAAGGAAGTAATATTAATACTCTAGAGTTTATTACTAGTTTTTAAAGTAAGTATTTTTAGCTATAAAGAAGGTAGGTATTATTATATAAGGGAATTTAGGATAGGTTACTCCTATAATATTTACTCTAAAGCTAGGGAAAAGAGAATTCTAGGTAGTATATAATTATTATAATATTAATAGTAAGATAATAAAATTAGGATATCTATGTTATAATATAGAAGCTGATTTAGACTTAGTTTATTATGGATATTTAAAAATTATTTTATAAACTAATGCCTTAAATAGGTTTTAGGCTATTAGGATTTACCCCCCTAATAGATATAAGATAGCTTTTTCTAGTCTAAATAGGATATATTTTTATAATAATATAGCTTAAGGACTAATAAGATCCCCCTTAACCTATATAAGGTTTAGAGATCTTACCTTTAGATATCTTTTCTTCTAGGATAGGATAGAAAGTAAGTTTATATTAGGATATATAAAAGATATTAAAACTTCTTTCTTAATATATATTAATAACTATAATATAAGCTCTAAGACCTAGGAAGACTACTTTAACTTTCTATAGAAGTAATATTTCCCTTATATTACTTAGGCTTTAATTAGACTAAGTAGATATAAAACTACTTTATTTATAATAGAGGTAGATTATATAGGATACTTATTAGAGAATAGGATAATTAGGCTAGCCTAGAAATATTATAAAAGATTTACTAATCTAGTAAGATATTTTGCTAATTAACTACCTAAATTATAGAATAAGATCTTAGTCCTTATTTACCTTACGCCTTTCCTTTAAAAGTTTATTCCTAGTAAGTTAGATTTAGTAGTTACTATTAAAAAGGTGTTTTTCTAGGAATTTTTTAAGACTATAAAGATAGGGAAATAATTAGTTTAAAAGGAAGAGGTTTTAAAAGAGAAACTAATATAAATAAATAAAGCTTAATAAGCTTTTATAAAGATTTATAATAGTATTTAGAAGAATACTATATTTAGAGCCTACCTAGGGGTGTAATTTTATTTAGTAATAAATACCTCTAATACTAGAATAAGTAGTATTTTATTTTAAATAGAGAACACTAAGGCTAGGGTAAGTATAATAAATTCTAACTTTAATAAAGTTAAAATTATTATATAGCTTTCCTATAAACTTAGGGATACTAAGAAATAATACTTTATACTAGAAAAGGAGATACTAGTAATAGTTATAGGACTAAAAGAAATAAAGTAGCTTATAGATAAATTACTATTTGCTTTAAAGGTATATACTAACTATAAAGGAATTATTAACTTAATAGCTAATTTATTAGAAGTCTATAGTAAAGTAGCAAGATAGGTAAATATCCTATAGGAATTAAATATTAAATATATATATAGACCTAATATAACTAAAATTATGTCTATTATAAATAGGATATCTTAACTTCCTAATAAGCTCTAATTAGAACTATTTAAGGTAAAGAGAAGGATAGGAGTAAATATAATACCTATAATAAAAGATTATCCTATTCTTATCTTAATAAATATAAAGATAGTTCTTCCTAAGGGGGGGAAATTAGACTAGGAGATTTTAGAAAGAATCTTACTAGAATTATAAGATTAGTTTAACTCTAAGTAGTATAGAGAGATTCTAATAGTAATAGTTTATAGCTACTAAACTATACTAGCTAAATAAAGAAAACTAATATAATATTAATCCCTTAAATACTAAATCCTTAATTAAATATTATATTATATAGAATAAGATAAATTACTTTCTAAGTGTGTTCTAACTAAAGATATTCTAATAAAACTATAATAAGCCTATAATATAAAAGGATATTTTAGTGCTACTATTATAATATAAAAACTGTAAGGGAAATACTTCTAGCTAGATAGAATAAAAGATATTAAGTCTTATTACTAATCCTATCTTATTTACTAATAGATAAGAACTTAATTATCTTAAGCAAAACTAAAGACTATAATAATCCTAAAGCTATAGGGAATAGTTATAATAAATTATTTAGGACTAATTATACCTAGAGTAAAGAATAAAGATATATATATTTTAATTATAGTTAACTATATATCTAGATTTATATTAGGATAATCCTATAAAGAAGCTATAGGAGACTTAGTAGTTAAAACTTAGAGTAAATATTAGAGTTCTATCTTTAGGTAGCTAAAAGGAATTTATTATAATAATAAATCCTATTTTAAGAACTTAAACTTTACCTTAATAGCTAAAAAGTATAGTATAAAGATTTTATTTAGGCTAGTTTTATATCCTTCTTCTATAGGCCTAGTAAAACATAATATAAGATTAGTAAAATAATAATTAATAAAATAAGTAGTAGAATAAAATAGAACTTCTTTAGAATTCTAGGATTAAAGTATTCTAAATATTATAGTTATCTTAAATAATTAGTATATATCTAGCGTAGGAATAACTCTAGTAACTTCTATATTAGGGTTTAAATTATTTTCTAAACACTAGGGGATAGATAATAAAGTATTACTAGATAAAAAGTAAAATAAAGATCTAATCTTAATTAGAGAGATAAATCTATAAAATGTAAATACTAGGGAGAAATAAAGGGAATTAGTTTAGACCTAGAAAATTAATAAATATAAAGACCTAACTAAACCTTTAAGAAGTTTTAAGGTAGGAAATATAGTATAGGAGAAAATAAATAAAGAATATAAGCTAAAAGGTAAATTTTATAAGTCCTAGGGAAAGCTTTTAAAGGTAGTAAAGAAGTTATTATTAGTTATATATTAAGTTAAACTACTTAGAGAAGGGGCTTAATAAAAAATCTATATTAATAACCTAAAGATTTATATTCTATATCTTAAGAGACTTTAACTACTAAGGTTAAATATATAGGATAATATAAAATAGAATTCTAAGATAGAAAAGAATAAGAATATAGAGATTAGTAAGTAAAGGGTATAATATTTATTACTTAGTATTAGGGTTAATACTATCTTTCCCCCCCCCCCTAGCTTATTAAGGTAGAGAATAGATTATGTAATAGATAAGCATAGTTATATAGGGCATTAGTAGAGAGCCTACTTAGTTAATACAAGCATTATTACACCCATTATCTTTTGGTTAGGTTTCACAGCTCATGTACGGATTAATAATAGCGTGTCTTCATGTGTCGAGAATTTTTAAGCCCACTTAAATAAGGGTTTCTGCTGGATATCGCAGCCTCACATCTTAGGCACCACTCCTCCTTTGTTGCTACAGCCTCCCGTTATCGCGTTTGTTATCGTGATCCGTGCTATGCTTACCTAAACACCTCGCTTTCTTTATTAAATGATGCTTTTATTAATTAGGTTCTTTGTTCTTTGCCAATAGACTTGGGAGCTTATAAAGAGCTCCCTCTCCCCTCCTATAGATTTCCTAGATAGTCAATCATGTCTCTTTCTTCCATTCTTTGCATTATTCCACAATTTCTCCCCATCATTGAGTCCGGAAATACATACCCGACTGGTAGGGAGTGTGAAAGCTCCCAAAGCACGTAATGGGTGTTGTACCCAGCCGCAACGAGGAAGACAATGCGTTAGCCCCGTCATCAAAACAAGATGTGAGATGGCACATCGCAGCGCCGATAAAAACGCGCGATAAGGAGATCAGCTTTGCGTTGCGTGCAGGGCGTGCGTCAGCCATGGCGCGGTTTGCGATGAATGGGATGGCGAAGCCCCCAATTGGCAAGCCGGCTTAAAGTCGTTTGCCGGTGCCTCCGTTGAGGGTCGGGGAAAGATGGCATCAGTGACCTTATTACTGGGGTTGAGTTTTTCGTCCTTCGCCCCCACTGGTGTCTGTTCTCAGTTCCGGTGTTCCAGTTCAAAGGGTCCCCCCAGTCTGGGGAAGTGAGGGAAGTGGGGGAAGTGAGGGAAGTGAGTGAAGTGGGGGAAGTGAGGGAAGTGAGTGAAGTGAGGGAAGCGAGGGTCCGAGGGAGGGAAGCGAGCGGAGCGTGTCACAAGCTGGGCTTATTAAAGTAGTTGGCAGGCGCGACGGGGCGAGATTTTGCGTTGCTGCCTCCTAGTCTTGGAATTCCTGCATCTTCATTGGCAGACACACTGTACACGCGCGCGAGAAGATGGATGCCATCCTGGAGCCAGGAGGGCGCTAAAACATCAGGCAGTCCAATAAAATGCTCGCTTTTTGTCTCTGCTCCTCACCTGCAACCTCCCACTTCTCTGCCTCCTCCACGCTTCATCTGCATACATGCGGATATTGATTGCATGTTGCCATATCCTCCGTTCCTCCCCTCCGGTAGCCCTCCGGTGTTCCGCATAGATACGGAACGGCAGCAAGGAGGCTTGAGCCAGCCTAAGCTCACTCACTCCTCCAGGTTCCTCACTTGTCTCCCCTTCCAATTATCCTTGTCTCGAGTTGGTGGTGTAGGAAGCAAACTCAATCTTCCATTCTTATTCTTAGGAACATTTGGCCATCTAGACGGATAAAACGTCGTCGTCAACTGTGTGCCAAAGGACATAAACACACAGCTCTCGGATTCAATGACGCCGATAACCCACGGTTATCTCATCTTGGCCTCCGTCGTAACCTGACTTCCTGACACCTAACTTCAGATTTCAGAAATCACCCCAGTCAGTCCCTCGGCATTAGTAGCGGCATTGCCAACTGCCCACAGCCGTCATCACCGCCCGCGCCCCATCCCAATCATTGTGTCAGGTTTTGTCGTTGCGTTCGGTTTGGCCAAGTTATTTTTTCACGAGCAGAAATACGCATTAGGGAAAGGAAGAAAACAACAGGACTGCGCATCTGGCTCCCCATTTTCACTTTGCCAGACATTATTCTGAACCTTGGAGCAAAGCTTTCGTCATCTTGCAACTGGCACGGTACCTCGGAAAGCTGCTCACCAGTGGGCCCTGATTGAAAACATACGAAACCATAACATACGAACAGTTTTCCATCGTCTCGTCATATAAATTTAAAAAATCTCAACATGGCTCAGAATCCCTCAGTACAGCGGACAGCCCCAATCGCCATCGCTCCGAAACCTCCTAGGCGAGAGCCGACACCGCAGCACCAAGAAACTCTGAGCAGGTTTGGAACCGGCCCCAGTAGTGTCCAAACAGGTGCTTCGATTGAGACTCCCTCGCTTGCCGGCTCAACATCATCATGCCAGTCGTGTCAATTTTCAGGAACAAAGTGCGTACTCAACGACGATGAAGACAGCTGCGCCGCTTGTCAGGCTGGTGGCTCCGATTGCTCCTTTCTTTCAAGTTCACTTGCAAGTCCACATTCTAGAAAGCGAAAAATGAACGGAATACCGCATCGCGAGGCCAGCTTGAGCAAACGAAGGTGAGGCCAAGAAGTGTTCCCACGCGATCAACTCCTCCTGCTATGCCCAGGGATGCTAGTGTTCATGACAATCATTTAGCGTGCAAGAGCTTTCCATCTGCTACATTTTCTTTCGAACTTGGGGACTGACAATCCTTTTGTGTTTAGCTCCCCCAACATGTCCAATCGTAAACTTGGCACTTCCAGTTTATCTAGCACTGCCGCGAGCTCTTCTCTCGAAGAGGATTTGGCCAATGTTGGTGGTCCGACTTTGCTCAAGCGGACTCTCGGCATGCAGAATGACCGGTTTAGTCAATACATTGGTCTCACGACTGATTTTGAACCATCATTGATCAACTTGTCAACCTTTGACCCACAGGATGAGAGCTTACTGGCAAGAGGTACGCTTCGAAAAGTCAGCGACAATGACACTTTCTTGATGCTGCCAGATAGCAGCACACCTGGGTATGATCAGATCATTGAGGACGCAGACGCCATCGAGGCGGTTGTCTCACCACATGGTCGCAACTTGATCGACTTGTACTTTCGAATCGTTCATCCGGCCTTTCCAATTATTCAGAAACACGTCTTCTTGGAAAAATACGAGCGGTCTCACCGCGAATCCTCACCTCCAATCCTAGCAGCAGTCTACATCCTAGCCATCAACTGGTGGGACCACTGCCCGGATCTGGCACGTTTGCCTCGTCCCAATGTTCGGGAACTTGAAAGATTGATCCGCAGCACCCTAGCCGATGCATCGTATAGGCCAAAACTCTCTACCGTCCAAGCCGGTCTACTCCTTTCTCAGCGACCGGAAGGAGACCAGTGGGCACCAACAGCTCAGCTTGTGGCCATTGGTCAGGAACTCGGCTTGCATTTGGACTGTTCGAACTGGAAGATCCCCCTGTGGGAGAAGGGGCTGAGGCGGCGGCTCGCGTGGGCGTTGTACATACAAGACAAATGGGGCGCTTTGGTTCACGGTCGTCCTTCTCATATATTCATGTCTGATTGGGGTGTTCGAGCACTGACTGCCAACGACTTCCCCGACGTGGAGTGGGATGAAGGGGATGCGGATGGGAAGCAAGACATTGAGAAAGGTCGTGTCTTGTTCACGCGGTTCGTGCAGTTGTCGCAAATTCTTGCCGAAATCTTGGAGACATTTTATACGCTCAACTCGACACAAAGGATTGCCGATGCCGGGCTTCAGAGTACTCAGCTCGTGTTGTCTCTTGCCAAGCCGGTTCAGCTCAAGCTCAAAGAGTGGTACAGCGGTCTGCCAGCCAGTATTCGTCTGGAGTCGTACTCGATGACGAGTTATTCCCCTGCATCACCGCCATCCACAAACAGGTTGTCCAGCATCGGTTACCTACACCTGGGTTACTTTGCCACAGAGATTACGTTGCACCGCAGAATCATTCGATCCTTGGCATCGAATCCGAACACTGTGGATCCGTACGTTCAGCATATTTGCCGAAGCGCAGCCAAGGCTCGGCTGATCTCTGCGATGGACTTGGTCAACCGGCTTACCCCCAATCACTTGCGGTCTTTTTGGTTCTTCGCGTCGAAGACGAACTTTGCTTTGATTGGCACTTTCGGCTCCCTTTTATGGGCATCGTCTCCAGGTTGTGAGGAAGCTGATTGGTATCGTCGCCGGCTGGAAGAGTATCGATGGACGCTCTCGGTGAGTTCCAAACCGGGTGAGAGTAGAGGACTTACTCAGTTCGCCATGACAATGCTGGATATATCGACAGGGCTGCTTAAAAAGCTTCCTGAAAAGCCTCCCATGAGCCGGAGTGGGAGTATGGCAGACATGTCAGCCCCACCCTCGTTCCCTGGATCATTTTCCGGGGGTGGCAGTCTCTTGGGCCAGTTCAGCAACATACACAGCGCCGATGTGAGCAGTGCTCAGAGTCCTCTCAGTGAGGATTCTAGCAGCGATGACGAAATGGAGGACAATTATACCACGCCCATATAAAGTTCGGGCCTGTGTAGGGTAGGCAAGTTCTGTCAGCATTCGTATGTTGTTACCTGTCTGTTGTTTGGTTGCTGCTTCATGGGATAGAATAGCGTTTCTTTCAAAGTTCCTTGTTTTGGTCCAGGATACATTATGTTTTCTGCGAAATTTCAGGAGGATATTTGGAGTTGAAGGCCGGATTAGACATAGCGAAACAAAGGATTAAAAAAAAAGATGAGCCGAGACCTGAGAGATATGTATCAGACTGCAAATCGAGTATGAGCAAATGGGTGTCTGCTATGATGCAATGTTGTCACCATCAAAATGGAAGCCCATTGGGTGGCACACCCAAGGAATCTGACGTACATAGAAGACGGAGGATTACAGTGGGACTGTACGGAGCAGGAGGCAGCCTTTGCCGCTTCCAGGCTTCCAAGGGGGAGGGGCAGCTGCATTGGGGAAGGCAGGCGGGTCAAAGCGACAAGACCCATCCTCGAAGCTCCCCGCTCGCTCCTCTGGCAGGCAATACCAAGGCATGGCTTCTCAACGATGAAACCCGACGCCGTAGTTGAAACATTGAGCCTTGTTCTCAGACGACGACGTATTATGTCGGCCTAACCACCTGATGGGAAGCTTTGGTCGCGATCATCTCCTCACTGCTCTCTCTCCTCCCAGCGACACCTGCGAACAAGCACAATGGCCGACAAGCCGTCCTCCGCCGAGGCCGCGACGCGTCCCTCAGCAACCTCAGATGATGCCAACGCCTTGACGCCAGAAAGATTCGAGAAGGAACTGAAGCATCTCGCTGAAAAAGCCAAAAGCAACACATTCAGCAACCGTCTCTTGGAACAATCGGGGCTTTACGCCAGGATCCTCGTGCTGCTAAGCTTTCTCGGCATCTACTCGCACGTCTCCCAGCTCAACCTGTCGCCCGTATACGGCTCCATCCCAGCATCAATATGGCACGCAAAGCTCCTGATGGGAGGCTGCTTCCTCGGCTGGGCCGGGAACATGTTCCTTGGCGAATTCCTACCCGTCCCATCGGCCAAGGCTCTCCCCATCGTGGCCGTCTGCATTCCTGGCGTCCAGCACTTCCTGGGTACCTGCAGTCAAGTTCTTGGACCGCAATGGGGTCCCGTCGTGACCGAGGCGCTCACCCTGCTGCCCCTTTCTGTCTTGACGGCTGCATCGGTGGCTGATTGCTGGGAACGGGTGCGGCTGAGCAGGCTGCCGAGGTTTGTGGCTGACTCGGGTCCCGGAATAGCATCGTGGGCACTCTTCAAGTGTTCGGAGAGCAAGTTTGGGTCTCTTCTTCCTCTCATTGTAGGGAGATTCATGTTCTTCACGAGGCTTGGGTTTGAGATTCTGCTGGGCTTCGGATACATGGCCCTTTCGCCGTCAAAATACCTGGTGTACACGGCGTTCCCATTCCTTCACACCTTTCTCCTGAACACGCACGTGCAGTCTCCTGCTGCCACCAGGACCCTCATGAGCAACTTGATGACAGATGGCTGGCTCTTCATTGAGAGACGGGAGTCCGTCACGGGGTATATATCTGTTGTGCAAAGCGTGCAGCAGGGATTCAGGGTCATGCGCTGCGATCACAGTCTTTTGGGAGGAGAGTGGATCAACCATCGAGGAGGGCCTGTTTCGGAACCCATCTACGGCGTTTTTGCCATGCTAGAGGCTGTGAGGTTGGTTGAGACGGTATCTGCAGTCGCGGATAGGGATGCCAAGGCTCTAGTAATGTGAGTACTGCTGTGTTTTCCTGAACGGGGGAAAACAACCCCAATAATCAATTGTTGACGCTCTTGTTTTACAGCGGGCTTGGGGTTGGAACAACTCCCTCGGCACTTGTGGCTCACGGCATCAACACCACCGTCGTGGAATACGATCCGGTCGTGTACGAATTTGCCGCCAAGTACTTTGACCTCAAGGAGAACAACCCGCCTGTGCTGCAAGATGCCATCGGTTACACAGCCGAGTTGGCCAAGATTGCTCCTGCAACGTATGACTACATTGTCCACGATGTGTTCACCGGAGGTGCTGAGCCGGTTGAACTCTTTACCCTTGAATTCTTCCAGGGTCTGCATACTCTCCTCACGCCCGAGGGCACCGTTGCCATTGTACGTGAAGATTCTCTTCTTCTCAAAAGTCCCCGGTGATAACGGCTGACGGAAAATGCAGAATTATGCAGGCGATCTCAATCTCCCTGCTCCCAAGATCATCTACCGCACCATCAAACAAGTCTTCCCAACTTGTCGCATCTTCCGGGAAATGCCACCAGATGTTGAGAGCATCAAGACCAAGGGCATGGACTTCACCAACATGGTCATCTTTTGCAGGAAATCGCCAACTGCAGCACTCACATTTCGTCCACCAACAGTGGAAGATTGTTTGCAGAGTGCCGCTAGACAGGAGTTCCTGATTCTAAGTCACGAGGTGCCTGAAGGTGACATGCTGGACGAGGGAGCTGACATCATGAGGAGCAATGAGACGGACAAGGTAGCGAAATGGCATGTACAGAGCGCCATGGGCCATTGGGGACTGATGAGAACCTCGATTCCGGCGTTTATTTGGGAGAGGTGGTGAGCCATCCGAACCTACCTGTGTGAAAAGGTGTTGTAATGTATCAGAAGACCAGAACTTTGTTGGCGGATGTACTCCGCATGCGTAGAAACTTGACCTCCCCTGTTGATTATTCAGGAAACGTGTCGGCGACTTGCTTTTTCTTTATTAATTTGGTCTCTTCCCATGCTGCTGCCGGCTGGTGATTTCGGAAAGTTCTTGTTCCTCGACAAGTCTCGACGCCCATGTCTCAAAGCACCTTGCACATCAAGAGGAGAGTCCCCACAAAAGGAAGAGGAAATACATACAATAGAAATTTTTCTTCTGGTCCACGATGATGGCTTTTCAGTCATCTTTTGTTGTCTGGAAGGAGTCCCGGGGATCACGGGGGTTTTCCTTTCGTGGCATTGCCAACAACACTGTTCCTCCTCGCGGATTGCCATATGGAGTACTCCGTACATCCCGTGGCCTTTGCTAATGTGACATTACAGCTAGCAATCTCGACAAACGTCACTCATCTCGCTTGTCGAGTGCCCCGTCTGGCGCGCACATGGGTTGGGCTCTGTTTCCGAGATATTCTTCACAAGTTGACGATCTGGTTGCTTGGTAGCTTGAAGCAGAAATACACAACGGAGTACGGCGGTGGATCGAGGCGCGACGTAGCATTGGCACACGCCTCGTCCGCCTGCGATGTACGTACCTGCGCATGTAATTGGAAATAAATGATGATTAAACTTGGGCCAGGGTCAGGGCATGAGGTCATTTTTCTCGCGAGGCCTGGTAAAGTTTGGGTCTATAAAGAGGCTGCTGCTGCTGATGGGGATGGCTCGCACAAATCGACCGGCAGATGGGACGGTAGAAAACCACTTTGCACATTGAATCAAATCGAGAAGCAGAATAAAAAAAAAGACATCAATCCTGCGCCGGTGTCTCTCGTGAGCCCCTCGGACAAAAATGAAGGCCTCCCTCGTGTCCATTGTTGCCGTCCTCGCCGTGGCAGCGACAGCAGCAAGATCCAGATCCAGTCCCAACTGGGGTGGCGCGATCCAGCGATCCTCCCGGATCAGCTACGTCTCCGGCATCTTGACGGTGCCGTCCACGGATAAGGCGGATTCGCTGGGCGCCTCCTTCTGGGTGGGCATCGACGGCTCAAAGTGCAAGAATGCCATTCTCCAAACAGGCATTGACTTTGACGGAGGGGTCATGCGCCCTTGGTACGAGTGGTTCCCCGACGACACGAAGCTGTACCAGCAGCCTATTTCTGCAAAGGCGGGCGACAGGATCCGCATGACGGTCGAGGCACGCGGTCCAACGGCGGGGAGGTCGAGCTTGGAGAATTTGAGCACGGGGGAGAAGGCGTCTGCCGAGCTGAGGAACCAGGTTGCGCTGTGCTTGGAGGACGCCGAATGGATCGTGGAGAATATCACACAGGGCTTGGCGGATTTCGGGACCGCGAGATTCGACGAGGTTGAGTGGAGGGGGGCGAGGTCCAAGGGCAATGCAAAAGGGGCGACGGTATATGATTTGGGGCACGAGGCGAGGTGCATGGCTGGGGAGAAGGTCGTGGAGTGCCACTATGTCAGGAGGTGAGGTGTCACGGAGAGAGAGGATGCGTATTGAAATTGGCGACTTGTCTTTCTTTTCCATCGGTTTTCTTATTTGCCATAACTTATACTTCTTACTGGCTTGGTGTCTGCACCGGATGGCCTAGAAATAAAATTAGTCTCGATGTAACCTTGGGGATGGACAAGTAACTTACCGATTCCTAGCGATTACTGTTCGAGCTATGACAATCTTGGTGATTGCCATATCTGTGAACGGACTTTCGGTCGAGGCGTGAATGGACCACGACCACGTCCACGACCACGACCACGAACACGTCCGAGTCAATCAATCGCTTGCAATGGTAAATGATTTGCTGCCTCCTGTTTCTGCGGATGCATGGTGCACGGGGTTCCTCAGGCTCAGCTGCAAGTGGAAACATGGACTTGACTTTGACAGTGATGGAGGGAGGCAGGAGCGACCGGGCCAGTGGAGACAGGAGAGCCACACGGAGCCAACCTCGAGTCCCCGTGTTTGAGGTTTTCATCTCCAAAACGCATCATTCTCCGTCCGTCCCCACTCCGGCATCACCATCATGGGCGACAGGCAAGGCGTAAAGGCAAAGCCAACATGTTTCGGCGCCGTGGATGCCGTCCCCTTGCGGGTGCTTGGCCATGGCGATACCATTTCTGGGCTTTGCCTGTTTCTCGTGAATGCTTTGTTGCTTCTCCCGTCTTCTCCTTCGTTCGTTCCTCTTTCATCCTAACCTCACCACAAGAGGTGCGTTGCTGCTTCTCCGGGCTACCGTCATACAACACATTCTGCCCAACCAGGAGGGTAGCACGATCGACCGCAGTCAAACCCTCTAGAGTCATGTGCTCCGCGTTGCGACCGACGATTTTGATTCTTCTTCTCTTGTAGTAGCAATCCATCTTCTTTGCCTCTGGCGCTCATCGATTGGACTATCCGACTCTATCAGGTCTTGCAAGACAAGACGTCCGCCGGCCGGCCGGGCAAATAAACCGATGCCATGGCCGATCCGGCCAAGGACCAGGCTCTTGTTGCGACATTCTCCTTGTCAGTTCTAGAGGTTTCCCGTACCCAAAAGAAGAACCATGCCCAACCTTGTTGGCATGGCCAAGATCGAGATTGGTGATGGCTGACTTGACTGTGGACAATTTGCAGTGGCTTGGTTGTGTGCGCAGCTTTAGGAACCTTGTTATCTCATCTAAGGGGCGGAGCCTCGTCACTCATTCGAGGCGGACTGAGGCTGGTCCTCGCCGGCTTTCTACTTCTTGTGACCTTTTGGGCCGTTGTCGGATTTGCTGGGACTTTCATCGCTGAGAGCTCCCCTTCAGCATGTCAAATCGCCGTGGCCTTCGCTTCCGCCTTTGATCAACTTGCCAGAGTTGCCCTTGAAGAGTATCTGTTTTGGGCCATCAAACACGATGTACGAGCTACTTTGGGCGTTTTGATTCCTCAGATCGTCATTTTTCTTCGCTTTATTCTCGGTAGCATACTTGTCGGTGTCCAACGCCCGCAGTTCGCGCCAGTCTGTGTAGCCACAAACTTGCTTTGGCCGATCGGCGTAGCAGTTGCAATCGCGGATGCTTTCATTGTAGTCATGCTTTTGACGAGGGCTTCCTCTGTAGGAGTCTTTCGCGATGCCAAGGTGAATGATCCCGTTGGTTCCCGTGCCAGGGGACTGACTTTTACTACAATCGCCTTGGGTCTCTGGATCCCAGTAAGTTACGTCACCATTTTCGATTTCCTGTAAAAACGTATTCACATCTTGATTTCTCTGACAAGTGAAACTAGCTGAGCGTTCCCATGACTTTGGGCATCAGTTCCCTCGGCATGGCGTGTCGAACTGCGCTTCCCTCAGCTGGAGCGTTACTGATAATAGGTACTGTGCCATTACTTACCATCAAGGGCAGGCAGGATAACACTAACTCTGTTGCAGTGTGCATCGCCTTCTTCTACAAATTTTTAATATGGCCACGGCAAGAGATTAACCAAAAGATTGACCCATATGCGAAGAAGTTTCCCAGCTTGCCAGGCACAGTTTACCCCCCTTCACCAGAAATTGAGAGTGAAGAGGGTTCCACAATCGATTCTGCGTATCATCCTCCCGGATCCTCTCGAGTCGTACAAAGCGCCACAGGATCAGCAAATAACACAAATGAAAGAAACGTATTGTCTCGAGATGGCACCGGCACTTTGCCAATTATCAGTCGGCCGAAGCCCGGGCAAGCAACTGCTGGAGTTGGGGGTGTGTTGATCAAAGGCCAGCTCTTTCCTCCCATCAAGGCCGGTTCAGTACCGGGGAAACAGCGAGATCATCGAAGGCAACCGAGCAAGAAGACCAATGTCAAGGGCAACAAACTTGCCATCTCATACCCAATGATCCAAGAGGAAAATCTTAACGACTCAAGTCCCTTGACACGCATCGCAACAGTTGACCTAGCCACAGCCGCAGTGCAGGATAAGCAACGCCGAAACAACGCTTCCCAACACAATTACAGCGTCTCCTCTGATTCAACATTACCCCAATCGAATTCAGCCACGTACTCTGCGCAAAAAATGGAGCCAATTGGGCGGAAGGAGGTTGCCAGAGCTGACCCGGCTAGGCAAAGTTCCAGACACATGTTGGGACCTGTTGAGGAACTTTCATCCCAGGGTGCATCTTCATCAGTCCTGGGCGCTCCTACGGCTGACGACTCTGGCATTCGTCAACGATCACCAAGGCATATTTCTCAACATGTTCGAGCAGACCCGCTACCAGCCTCGGTATCAGCCAACGTCGCTGTCAAGACGGACAGCGTGAGCCCATATCAGGGTGATTATCTGACCACTTTTGCACCTAAAATACCACCTAGGTCGCCGATGCGGCCTTCTCCAGCAGTACAGGCCACCGATCTGACGCAAAGTGGATCGTACAGGTCACCCTCTGCACCACAGTCGCCTAGTCCTGCTGCTGCAATGGCTACAGACATTGGAGCCGCTGTCACGATTCCAGCTCCTCCATCATCCGACCAAGAGAGACCACATTCATTCCTAAATGAGGGTGTTCTGAACAGAAGCAAATCCGATTTCTCGCCGAAAAAAACTACAGATGTTCTTGTTCCTCCAATTCCGCCATTATCGCCCAGAGACAAGAACGTCCCGCCCTTATACGCGGCAGGAGACAAATCGGAGACTCCCTTTCGAAATACGGGAGCGGCTTCAGGCTTCCCTCGGAGCAGGTCCGTAAGAAATGATATTCGCCCATCGAGGCATAGACCAAAGACACCTCCACTTGAAGTGCAGACGGAACAAGCGAAAACTCCTGCACAGCTGAGGAAAACTGCAGGGCTTCCGAACAATCCCCGTACACATGTCAAACTAGCCCCCGAGGGCACCAAGCAGACTCAAAACATCATGTTTGGGAGCAGCCCCGACGACGAGGACACCAATGCCTCGGCTTCTGAGCAGCGCCGACCTGGCTGGAACGAATCTGCAAATCGAGAGTCGGTGGTGAATCGACCGAGACCAATTCCTCGCAAATCATCCATCATCTCCAACTCCAGTACGAAGCGATTGCCCAAGTCACCCTGGGGTGATACCACTAATACTCCAAGCAAAATTTCAAAAAGAGAATCAACAATTCTCCAGGCTTCCGCAGGAAGCCCAAGTCAACTGCCGCCGCTGCCGCCGGTACCAAAGAGTACTGGTCTCTCACAATTTATCACCACAGATGAGGCGGCTCCTCCGACACAGTCAGATAGCTCCACCGCCAAGGACAAGACTTCTGATGCGCCCGAGGGTCTGGTTCAACGCAGCGGGTTGTCCCGTTCACCCGTCTCACCACAATCACAACAGGAACCAGATGGCACCGGCAGCCAATCAGTGTCACGGGACGATGCCAGAACAAAACTGCCAATGCCGAAAGTAAGAATGCCACTTTATGCTAGGCGCAACGAAGGATCGGCGGCCAGATCCCTTTCCATTGCTACAACCATGAGCCCTCTCGATGAGTCAATCTTGTCTGCATACCTCCAATCGCCAGCTCTGACACTGCCTTCATCGTCGCGGGAAGTCTTGAGAAGACGATCATCACCTGTACTACCTGTGAATGATTCACAAGAATCAGCTACCCCTGCTTCGGTCCGGGCGGACAGGTCCCTCGCCGACTCTCAACCACCGGTTTCGGCGAAGCGAGTGGGTGAGCTTAACAAGACAACAGAGGGGTTTGCAGTCCAGGGGCTCGGTGTTCCGCCCATGCCAGGCCATCTATCTACAAGAAGTAGCTATGCCGAGAGTGCGTTACTCCATGGGGAGGATGATGGTAAGGAGACAGTGACAGTCATGCTGGACCAATCTGCCGAATACCCAATCGGCGCGGCGAGTACACCTCCATCTGACAGGGCTTATGGCGGTATCGAAGGTAGGTGTGGCTCATGGCACCGTCGTATTGGTGACAATTGCCCTACATTTTCGGACCGGAGTATTGGGCAATCGCGACGCATGGCTAAACCGTCGCCTCTGGAACTCCAGAAGGTTACGAGACGTTCCAAAGGCCCAGCTCCTCAGATGTCACCTTTGGAAACTCCCCAGCGTGCACTTGACGTGATCCAAGAGCAGCTGAGTAAATTTGATGAGTCAAACGCTACTAACGGCTATAACGAACTTGAGGAGCAGCGCATGACGCTATTGGCAGATATAGAGACAGAGATGGGCATGCAGGAAAACAAATGGCAGGAGATGCGAGTAGATCTTTCCCGGGCTTCATTTTCTACCCTCGCATCGAGCATTCCTTCACCTATGCCCAGCACAGCAAAGTCTCCCCAGATAGTGCGCGCCTTGCCATCAAGCGACGTCAGTGCCAACAATGGTGCCACAACGTCCGACCATCTGAGCGGACAACAGAAAGACAATGGCCGGCCACGCTCGTCGATGCTTTACACCGCTAATCAGATTCAAATCAGTCGCCTGAATGGAGTGCCCGCAAGGCTGCAAGCAAGTGGTACAAACGATTTGCACTTGCTGGAACCTGAAGGCTCAGAAACGATCTCCGTCGCCAAACAGAACAGTTGTCTAGCCGAAACACCAATGCTTTCTCTCGATACTGTACCAAGCACGAGGACTGAAGCTGGACATGTCGAGCTGCAAACCACTGAAGCTGAGGAAGAACAACTTCGTGATCAAAATTTGTGGCACCCCAGTGCCCCAGAGGAAGATTCTCGAGCCACGAGCTCGCAAGAATCCCTCTGGAACTCTGCCTCTGAATCCGCTATACAGCCGATCCACTCTCAGGATTCTGATTCTCGACCAGCATCTCGCACATCTTCGAGAGCAAGCTCTGCAGAGCTTGCTCTCATCACAGACGAAACATTGTTGGATCCAGCTCGACGGTCGCCAACGTCACAAACAACGTCACATTCGAGATCCCCTGGATTGTGGAAAGAGAGGCCTCTGTCCCCCCAATCCTCTGAGTCTCCACCGTTAACTCGCAGAACTCCTGCTCGACCTGTTACAATAAAACCTCCAAGGAGGAGCGGAAGAATCTCATCGCTGCCAGATATCTTGGAAGACCCTGTGCCTCTGGAGAATAAGCGAGGCACTTTGGGCATCTACCAGTTCCCTTGGGGTGAAAAGTCAGATGTAGCTACGCTGCCCCCTGTTCCTCTATTGCCAAACCAAGTGCTCATGGGCATGCCCTCGAATATGCCTCTGGGTGCTTCCCCTTACTTTCCCACTTTGGAAATGCAGATGCAAATATTACAGTCTCAGCCACAGCAACAGCAACACCAGTCCTCATTCTTCGATTACCAAGATGATGACGAGGCAACAGAACACGCCTTGGGGGGCTCTGATAATGACAGCTACGAAGACGACGACGAAGACGACGACGACGATGACTCATTCGATGAAACAACTCTTTGGGAGATTGCTAGTCTTCTTCAGTCAGACAAAGTACCTTCCAGAGAGAGCTTGTTGCCAAGTCGAGTAACAAGACAGCCAAGTTCAATTCCGACACAACGTAGCAAGCTCACAGAGGAGTCATCCGCGCCACCCGCGCCATCCAGAGGTAGGCTGCAAACTGGAGAAGAGCAGGGGGAGGGGGAGCATAGCTCAATGAAAGAGGGGAGGCTTCCCGGGCCTTCTTTCCGGGGAGGTGATTCTTCGCCGACACTTGGTCCCACGGAGGCGGCTCTTTGGGTAAACCATATTCACGTTACACCAACTGAAAGCAATGGTATTTCCCAAGATGACGAGTCTTGGGCAGCCTACGTTGAGCAGAAATTTCCAGAAGTTCGCGCATCTACGAAGAGGCATTCACCAATGGAAATTACAAGCACTACAATGTGGGCGTTGCCAGCCAGCAGGGTTAGCAGTCCTCCTAACTGCCGCCTATGGTCTTCTGACTCGAACGCCCAGGTGTCATTGGGTGACCATGTGCATTATACGGATGACGAGAGAAAGATTTCTGTTGGTAGAAATGAGAGTGGCTCACAGAGAGGAGGATTGTGGTCAGTAACGCACGCCCATTCAGTCGAAACTGTTTGTCTACCACAGCCCGACCAGGACACTTGGTCCAGATACAACAATCTAGGACAGGGCACATCACGCCCCAGACGACGTACGGGTGATGACTTGACGATCGAGAGCCAACATCTCTGGTCAAATGAGAGAGTCCAAGATGGTTTTGAGCCCCAAAAGTAGGAAAGTGGAGAGGCAACAAAGCTCGTTTCCTCGTATAGGGAGAAGAGTGAAGATGATGAGGCCGCATCAGCTACTGGTACTGGAGTGACCAACATGGGCTTGGCTCAACCAGCTGTGCGCAACACCTGCTTAATGAAACCAGACACCAACAGCCCGGAGGAAGCAGAACCAAAGGTCATCCTATTGACCGAAACACCGTCCACATTCGACCCCGACCCCCTTTCAGTAACCCCTGAATTTCGGATCAACCTTGACGGTCCAGGGCTCTGGGTTCTCCGGGCAGCCACGACCAGTTGCGACGGAGAAACGGTTGGCCTCTTCCAGGTCCAAGATGATAATCAGAAGCCCTTGAAAGACGCTCGCGGAACGCTCCAACCGCCCGCCGCACTGCAGACTCGTCCCACGCCGCGCTGTGTGCATCGGTCACTTCCCACGCTCGAATCACGAAGTCTATGGGTGGTTCCCACCGAGCAGCCATTTTCCCACGACTGGGTGACGCTCTCCTCCATTCGACCCAGTACTCCGCCCGACCAAGATGCATCCTCCGAATCAGGCAGCGAATCGCCTTTCTCAGAAGCCGAAACGACCTACTCCAACGCCACCGGCGAATCCACCGTCGGCAGCTTGCTCACCGGTGCAGCCGGCCGGAGAGCACTCCTGGAAACACGTCCTGCAACTCGGCTCCGAAATGAAATGGCCCGTTCTGTACCCGACTGGGCTGCAGCTCTTCATTCCACCCCGTCTGCTCCTCCCACTGCCGTCTCGGAACCAGAGCCAGAGCCAGCAATTCCCCGGGATCAATTTCTCCAGCAGCAGCAACAGCAGCAGCAAGAGTCCATTGACACCACGCGACCCCAAACACAAGGAGGAGGCTTCGACCCAGCGAGGCATCACCCCGTTTTCAACGTCTGCATCCTCGACACTTCGGTAGGAGACTGCCATCCTGCTGCACAAGGCTACATAAATACACTGGTGAATGGGAACCCGGACCTAATCCAGCGATGATTTTACCAAAGAAATATAAAACGAGAAGAGAAACAAAAAGATGTCCTTGCAAGAGAGGAGGGGAAGAGCAATACGCTAGCCAGGATATCGGTGTTATTATCGGGGGGGGGGGGGGTTGTTTTTATCAATTCTTCTGTGTCATTCGAGATACCCATACTTTAGAACAGGCGTTTTAGAAGGAACGCATTTTTCACTCTAATTCACATACTGTAATATAGCAGACACAAATAAAGTATCAGCAATGGCAATGTCATTGGTCCAAAGAAGATATCAAACGTCGCCCTACTTGGGATGCAACCGCATCGATGGATGCATGTGAATCACAACGGTGCTAAATCAATCACCACGGTTTTTCTTTTTTCTTTTTTTTTTTCACAAGATGCCACGGCCCAATCACATGAGTAGATGAGCCAAAGAAGGGGGTAATTGTGCGTCAATCAGGCCATGTGGCTCTATCCATACAATTCATCAGCTGTATACTATGAACAAATAATACGTACGTCGACAAATGCGCCAATGCTACTGACACAAAACAAAACAATGTCATGCTTCTTCATCTTCTCTCCCTTGCTCTCTGCCATGATCAAAACAAGCAAATACCAAACGTGGGAACGGGGCCGAATCAAGGGCAGCCAGCAGCATACAGCCCTCGTCGCCATCGTCGCTCCTCGTGCCTTGCGTCCGGAATGCGCAAAGCGATAGGTGGCGCGAACCTCCTTCCTTCGGCCTTGCGCCGCGTCTTCTGCCCCTCCGGTGCGAACAGTCGACCCGTCTTCCCTGGTGGGCGGCACTTGGATCAAGGCTTCCTTTCCTTTGCCCAACATGTCCGTGTCCCGCTCTGATACCAGAAGCCAGCTCTCTCGGCTGGTCTTGTTTTTTTTTTTTTTTTTTTTTTTGGCCTGTTCGTAAATGTCGTCATCTCGCCATTTTCTCACTTCCCCATCGATCCTTTCGGATGTCCACGCAGGTGTAGTAGCGGTGGCGAGGCGTGTGGACTTCATTACGGATAAGAATCATGACAACAAATGAAACATTGCCACGGCCATCTTCTTCATTAGCAGGCTCTCAGATTGACAGCAACGCTTGTCAAAAAGACTCATATTGAGCAAACAAGATTGGCCATGGAAGGGACCCTGTTGCCGCAGAGTCGCTTCGTCAGATGGGGCTTTCCTTGTAGAACGACAATAGTGTGCATCCAATACAATACATTAATCATGCGTAAACCAGAAAAGCTATGATGACAACTGTCGCTATGCAAATTAACGTAGATTCATACGAGACTCCCGTTTCTTCTTCTTCTTCTTCTTCTTCTTTTGCTTTCTCCCCCCTTCTCAAGGCGTTGGCCGGTTAGAAAGGATGAGCATTGATATGGTGATAGGGGGTTGTGTCATTTTCGGGAGCAATGCAGTGTGCTGGTAGAGTCGCTATATGACCGTCATTAAGGGGACACGGCGGCTCATGTTCGAAGGGGGTGAATTGTCGGGGGAAGGGCGCTGCTCAACGAGGGTACTGCTACTGCCACCACGCGTCTTGGCTGGACGTCGGGGTGGGCTCGAGCCCGGGTCGTCAAAGACACGCGTAAAGGCAGGGCTCGAGTCCAGGCGTCTTTCATGTCGTGGAGTACGAATGGGGCTTTGCGTCAGCTGGTCGGCCTTTCGAATCATGTCGGACAGGACATCGCGGAGTTCGCCAGCCCTTTTGACTAGTGCCTTTAAGCTGTTGGTATCGAATTGCATCCGATTCGTAGCATTGTAGCTCTTCCGCGTCTCTTGCGCACCGCTAAGCTCGGTAACGGGCATGACAGACCGACTTTGCATAGTCTCCACCACAGACCGTACAACCAAATTCACGTCTTGGGTCTTGGTCGGCTGGTTTTCTGGCGTCCGTGGTCGGCTTGGGCGATTCGATCGGGGGCGCTCGTCGGTCAGTGGCCAATTTGCTCCGAATATATCGTCGTCTGGGGAGAAGACAGATCTTCGCCGCGGCGATTGACGTTCACGAACGACGGCGGTCTTGGACATGGCCGGGGCATTACAGTCCATCACTGCGTCCAGCATTTCGAAAGGCACGTCGACATGTGTCTCCTCTGCCGGAGAGCCATTGACCTCGAATGCATCCATGTACACGGACGATCCAGATCCATCATCCTCATGGACAACACGGTCCTCGTCCGGAGAAGCTAGAGCAATGATACCCTCGGCCTCTTTCCACACTGCCTTCTGGTCACCGTTCAACATGTTCAGCTCTCCGCCATGACGGCATAGACACTTGAGGTCGTTGACGAGAAGTGAAAGCTCCCGGATTTGGCCGGAATGTGCCTTGACACTAGGTTGAGATGCGCGAATTGATTCGGGAACAGCAAAAGGATCTTGGTTCTCCTTGCCGTCGGGTCCATTGTTGTCGCCACCAAACTCGAAATCTTCGTCCCAGTCCTCGCTTACGGTTTTGGTGCCGAGGCCCCATGTGCCATATTTGGATCCCATAGGCTTGGAGTCGTCGGTACCCTCGTGTACAACGGGTACACTCTGGCTCCTCACATGCATCGGCATCGGGCCCTTGCGTACAACAGACCGGCCCCCCCTAGAGTCGCCCAGTTGCTTGCCGTAGGCTGTCTGGGGCCGAAGAGCGCCGCCCGTTGGGTTCTGCTTGTCGTGGGCGGGCGGTTCGCTCCAGTCAAAGAGGTTGCCAAGAGCTCGTTCCGTATGCGAAGGGCCGGGTTTTGGAGGAGGAGGATGCGCCACAGACTTGGCTCCTATGCTGGCCAAGGCAAGGCAAACGTTGGGATTGATGTTGGCGCTGCTTGCGTGGAGGGCGTGGCCCTTTGAGGGCGGCGACGAAGCATTGAATGGCGCGTCATGCTCATCCCGGGTCCAATCCTCGTCAAAGTCATCATCTAGACAGAATCGTCCAACATGGTGTGTGAGTTGGTGGGCGTCGGGGGGGGGTGATGATGGCTCCAAAGCGAACCACCGAGGGTCTTCCTTTCGCTCGCGCCTAGGTTGTTGGTCGAGGGCTGGCCGCTGAGCAGCGCGAACAGGAGTCGCACTGGTCTCGTCCTCTTCCATGATCCTGCAGTCTTCGTTCCATGTGCGGTCCAGTATTTCCTGGATGGACAGTCGTTTCGACTTCTTGTTCCCTCCGGTGCTGGGAGGTGACTCGTCATACACAGACTCCAGTGGTGTTTCCACGGCCCTGACCCGACCAGAGCCTGCGGTGCGCACAGAATCAAAGAGCGTGTCGCTCTTGAAGTCGGTGTCGTCCTCGTCGCCGGAATTGAAATCGCGTGCATCGCCGTCCGAGGAGCCCCCCCTCCGCTGCGACATGGCAGCACTGGCAGAACTGGTTGAGCTTCCTGAAGGCTGACTCGGCCGCATGGGAAAAGAAGCCCCGCCGGAGGCAGGACTCACCACCACCACCTGCAGTCGCCTCGACGAGTCGCCAAGTGCATTGGCATTGGCATGGGCATGGGCATGTGCATGTGCATGTGCATGGGCACCTGCGAGATGGGAGAGCGGGGGCAGTGGGGAGGATGCGTTTCTTTTAGGCGCGGGGCGTGGTGAAGTCGCAGCTGAGTCCAGCGCTGCTGACCCGTGGAGGACAAGGGCGACTGGGGGCTTGGTCGTGCTGCCGACGCGGCCCGCAGCTGAGTGCGCGCCTCTGACTGGCGCTGACACGTGCCGCCGCCTGCTGTCGCTGTTGCCTTCGCTGTTGCCTTCGCCTTCGCCCTGGGCGGCGCCCCGCTTGCTTCGGCGCAGGCTGCCCGGGTTTCGGGACGCCCAGTTCGGAGCGTGAGAAAAGCTGGACGAGAACGACCTTCTGGGCTGTGCTGACAGGGCCACTTCCGAGGCCATTTCGGATTGCGGCGGGGAGTCCATGCGCTCCCTTTGGCGTTTGGCCGTCCCACCAGCGTCCTCCTCTTCAATGTGAGATGAGACTAGCGAGGCGCCGACTGTAGATGGATTCGACACCATTCTCGGCTTGACCAGATGGGCTCCTGCGCTGTGAGACGAGCCTTTTTCTGGATGTATACGCTTTGAGTTTGAGCCCTTGCCGCGGGAAGCTGCATCACCGTTACTGCCCACTCGGCCCGGAGAGCTAGGATTTGTCTCGATTTCGCCACTTCTCGAGTGAAAAAATGATGCCCAGCCCAGTTTTCCTGTGGCACGACGAGTGCGAACAGACGGGTCCGGGTCCTCGATCGGGGACGCACCGAGAAAAGAAAAATGATGGAAAGAATCACGAGAGCCAGGTGAAGCTTCACGGTCCGCCAGAAAGGTGTAATGTATGGGAACAAGGGAGAATTAAGCCGGGGCGGACGTTGTTGATTTTTGGTTGGAGATGAATTGGACAGCCGGTCGGTTCACCGCCAGACTTGGGCAGGGCCCCTCGGCTGGGGCGGCTGCAGCAAAAGCAGGTGCGGGGCCATCACTTTCGCTTGTTTACGCATCGTGGTCTGTGCATTACTCAAAGTGGAAAGGCGGCATGGCATCTCAGGCACCAGGCACCTATGTATGAATACTGGCTGTGACGCGCCCAGCGCCGGGAGATGATGAGCTCGGCCCACCAGCAATGGAGCGATTCGTTTCACGGCGGGTGACAATGACAGTTGGTAAACTGTTCGTCTGGGCAAAAGCAATCCATCATGTTCGTATCTAATGAGCCTTGACCACACCGGCTGCATCTGCCTGAGCCGAAATCTTCTTCTTATATGCCTGCACATCACCATTGAACTTCTCTACCGTACCCTTATCACACACCCATAACGACTTGCATACCATCTGCAACATGGTAACGTCGTGGGATACCATGAGAACGCCGCCCTGGAATGCCCTCAGAGCGTCTGCAAGGGCATCCATAGCTTCGATGTCAAGATGATTGGAAGGTTCGTCGAGCACGAGAATGTGAGGGTTCGTGAGAGCCAAGCAGGCAAATGCCACTCTGGACTTTTGACCACCAGATAGTAGTTCCATCTTTTGAAGACCAGTCGTGCCAGTGATGCCGAATGCTCCAAGCTGTCTTCTGTATTCTTCGTCTGTTCTGCCAGGGTACGTCTTGGCCATGAAGCTGACGGCGCTATCGGTCAAGTCCAAAGCATCGACGTGGTGCTGTGCGAAGAAGCCGATACGGAGTCGTGGATGGGCTGTGACGAGGCCAGTCGTCACCTCCAACTTTCCGACGAGAAGCTTGAGGATTGTGGTCTTGCCAGCACCGTTGGGGCCAACGATGCCGATACGGGAATCCAGCTGGACGTCCAAGTCCACGTCACGTAGTAAGGGCTTGCCTTGTGTGTAGCCGAATGTGACTTCGGACATTTGGATAATGGGCGGTGAGAGTTTCTCCACCTCTGGGAATGTGAACTTGACGCTGTACTCGGATTCCGGGGGAGTGAGCACTGGCATCTTTTCCAGCTTCTTAATACGAGACTGCGCCTCGGATGACTTGGCCGCATTGTATCGGAACTTGTCGATGAAGGCCTGCAGATGGGCTCGCTGGGCCATTTGGTTCTCATATTCCTTCTTGGCAATCTTCTTTCTCTCCTCGCGAGTAGCGTAAAAGGAGTCAAAGTTTGCGCTTCGGTAGTAGTCAAGCCGCTCGGAATGTTGGTGAATGATATCCGTGGCTACCTCGTTCAGGAATGCTCTGTCGTGAGAAACGACGAGTATAGTACTGGGATAGCCTTGCAAGTATTGAGAAAGGAAGGTGATGGAGGGGACGTCCAACATGTTGGACGGTTCGTCGAGCAAAAGTAGATCAGGTTCGCAGAACAGAGCACGAGCAAGCGCCAAACGCATTCTCCAACCACCAGAGAATGTCTTGGTAGCAAACTGTTGTCTTTCGGCTGAGAATCCAAGACCAGCAAGAATGCTTGCCGCTCTTGACTCCGCCTTGTCGGATTCCATCTCGGCCAACTTTGCTTGAATGTCTCCCAATTTGCCATCCTTGGCTTCCTTTTCAAGATCGAGCTTGGCGGCATCGGCGGATGTGTCGGCGAGAGGAGCGCGGCGAGCTTCCAAGTCTGCCAGGGCAACATTGAGTTCCTATTGTTTTCTTGGTCAGTATATTTCATCATGTGTCTGGTCCAAATAGCATCACTCACGTCTTGTTCTCTGAGGAGAACCTTGCGCCAAACATCCGCGTCAAGCACAGCCTGAATAGCGGGCGTATCGTCTCCAGTAATCTGTATGAGCCATCAGTACAGCTTCAATCATTTTAAAGGCAACCCCGTTTGAAAGTTTGGAGGTTTGGAAGTATGGTCCTACCTCTTGTTCCACGTGCAAGATGGATATGTGGGTGGGAATAGCGACTTCTCTCCTTGACAATGCTCGCAACAATGTAGATTTACCAACACCGTTGTTGCCAACCAAACCATACCGATGACCGTATGCCAGTGTGAGCGTAGTATCAGTGAGAATTCTGTTTCCACCAATCGACACATCAATATTATCCAACTTGACATCCTTGGTTTTGTTTGCTCCAGTATTGCCAATTTGTAGAGGGTTGACAGCCATGTAGAACTCCTCGTATGACTGTGCATCCTCCTGTTGATCGAGAAGTCGGGAAGCCTCGTATTCGACCGTCTTGAAAGTCTTTTTCTGTTGCTTGGCGGCAATCTTGCGCTCCGCCTTCTCCAGCTTCTTTCGATCGACCCTTGATTCGACTTTTCTGGCATTGGCAGACTCGAGATCGACACCGCCAGTAGCAACAGCCAACGTCGAGGACATGTTGCGCTGTGTGCTGACCTGAATAGTCTGGTCCAGTCGTTTCACTAGAGACGGTCCGGCTCTCTGGCCGCCGTTGGCTTCGGCGTATTTGTTGACCCATTTCTCCACGAGTTGCTTGACCTTCTCCTCAACGGTGGGATTGAATTCTCCAGAGGCTGAAAGCAGGAGCTCGGTGATGGCTTCTGCGGCCTCGCTCATTGGCGATAGGCCGCTCGAGTCTTCTTCGTCCGTCCAGGCGGTCGAGGCGTGCGTCAGATAGCCGACCGAGTAGTCGGAGACCACATGGTCGATATTTGGCAGTACAGCTCTGATATCGGCCTCCATTTTTGTGGGGGCGGGCCGTGGTGGGCGAAGAGGAAGCGTTGTATCTCTTAAGTCCCGGTGACAGGCTATTTTTGCCTAGTCTTATTATATCTCGCTTGGTATTACACTCGTGCTCTGTGGTGCGCCGGCAGTCAAAAATTGGTGTCGATGTTCATGGTCCGACTCAGATCGCACCTTGACTCTGGTGGGGTTGGATAACGGCCCGTTTCGGTCCGGCAGCACGCAAGCCCAGACTGTAGGCTTTTTGAAGGTGGCAATTCCAGCTACTTCGCTGTGTTCTATATATTCGAATGCTGGACACTCCATCCGGTATTATATATATTCCGCGATTTCGAACAACATTAAGCGTGAAGCTTTCTATCGTGGATTGTGGCGTTCATCCAAACGATTGCTATACTCTGCGCCTTTGAGATGAATGACCCTGACATGTACAGCAGATTAAGTGCATATCCAGGCTGGACCAGGCTTGACATCTAATAGCAGAATAATGCAAAAGCCCAAGTAGAGTGCACAAACAAACTCAATGGAGGTTTTGGCACCTTTGTTATAAGAATAGTTAGCTAGCCAGAGTCAGAGCTGTTGAATTCCAAGCTCAGTCAATGTCATTCACATGTGCTGCTGCTCCAGCTAACCTATACCTCGAAACCCAAAACCTGGCATCCATGAACAACGAAGCGCATGGCGGGGCATGCGAGAAAAGAGCTATCAGCAATGCAGTCTAAGCAAACGCACATTCAAAGAGAGGGTCATCAACTGTCCTTTCTGCCTAGGGTCCGCAAATCAAGAGCCTCAGTCATCCTGACTTCGTCGCATTCTACCACCAAACGCAACCTGTGCACGCACACATTCGTCACGCCCCCAAGGCAGAGAGTCACATCGCCTGCCACCGATCTGGAGGCCGAATCGGATCTAGGAATCAACGAGATGAACCAAATGCAACGCTTCGTCTCAGAAGCAAGCGCGCTGACTGGCCGTAACACACGCGCCCTGACCCATTGGTCCACTGAGGGGAGAGAGAGACAACGCCTCGAAACATCGAACCATTTATGGAAAGAACCGAGGGCGAAGAACCAATTACATACTACAAACCTTAATGACCTGGACGCGTTAGTTTCGCGATATGTGGTGCGTCTCCATAAAGACCCGTTTTTCAGTCGCCCGGCTCAGGTGGTGAGGTGGTGGCGGACTTTTGCTACGCTGACATTTGCCCGCTTGCTCTTCCCCTCACCTCAATTGCTTCCTCTGCGTTCATTCCCATTGACTACCCCTGCTATTACCGAAGCATCGAGTTGTCTTCTCGGCGAGCATCAATGCACCAAGTGAGCGGCTGATCGACCGTGTTGCATTCAGCCCCCATTCGTCAGCGCAGGGCTGCGCGAGAGACCGCGGTTAATAATATGGGCATCATCACCAATGGGGCTTCAAAGCTGGAGCGCCCTCTGTCCGTATGTATGGACTCGGAATCCTGCGCGAAGCTCTTTTGAGATCATGGTGATATAAGCCAACAAGGTGCGTTGTTGTTGTTGAGGTGGTCGTGTACTCCGTATGTCGTCGGCCTTCGGAGTTGCCTCGCAAGCAGGTGGCCCTTGCCCAAACCTTTCGTGGCATCGTATTTCGGCCAGTCTTCTCTCCACGTTATTTGCCTTGCAGGCAGTGTTAAAACCGCATGAGGTATGAAACGCTCGAAAGTCGCATCTCAATGAGAATGCTGCACACTGCACAGAAAGCAAGAAACTGCCCGATAGCTTGGCCATTGGCGGCTCTGAGGACCACCAGGGATATGTCTGGGCGGCATCGTGGGCTAACCTTTTGGAGATTTTTGCCCTTTGCCCTGCCCTGCTGCGTCAAAAATCACGCCATTTAGAATGGTGCCAGCATTGCCAGCATCGGCTATTTGAGAAGGCGAAAACGCAATTCTCCCCTCAGATTGGTCGACCCTGTTTGCGTGAGAGAAAAAAACGCCAGGAATAACCGAGGCCGTTGGAAACCCACGACCCCCCCCCCTCCATGGTCTTCCCTGGTCGGGTTGCCCCGCACCGCAAGCTGTCGTCAAATCGCAACGTTAACGAGCCTGGTCGAGTGTCATTCGTACGTCAATATGAGCATTCCGGGCGTTATTAGCGAGCGCATTGTTTTGATATTTTACTTACGGGTCCTCTGGCTGAGCATGGCAAAAATCATGGAGCTCGGTACAACAGTCTGCTTACAACATTCTATTCTATTTTTGAGCTTTGATCCGGGTGCAGCGCCGCCTCTTTGCGTCAACGAGGCAAGAGGCTAGCATAGCCATTCCCACGGGACGTCGTCTCAGAATTCGAGCAACGGGCGCAGGATTTCTGTAAACACATGGCATGAAGAAGATGGTCCAGCTCAACCAACATCCATGCTGACACGATCACGAAAAAAAGGAACCAAGAATGTCTTGGATGACGGCATGGAGATGGAGGGTGAATGTTACGGTATACTGGACGGGTCGTGGTCCCATCAGCAGTAGGAGAGAAGAGAGGAAGAAGAAAAAGAAAGCAACTCCATCAACAGCAACCTGTAGCCTCGAGAGCTAACATGGACCCTTACGCCGACATTATTAGTCTTCCGTATGTGCACAGCCATTTTCGGACATGGGTCGCCGTGCCACCCATCGTGTGGCTCCCAGCAGTTCACTGCATTGTGCCACAAGATCGGGAATGCTGCCCGGAGTTGGTCGACGACGAGAAAAAGTAGTTGTCGCCTCCTTTTCTGAGGAATACCAGTTCTCGCAAGTGAGCGACAAGGGGAATGAGATATGTAAAACATGCGCGCGCCCTGCATCCAGATATCTAATAATAGCGACGCAGGGCGAACAGGGCGATAGTAGAGTCAAGGTCGTTTGTTGGCTGTACTAGATTCATTCAGAGAGCCCCTTGCGGCTGAGACTGGCAGCATGGCTTCTGTATGGTGCCACGCGTTGTCGAGCCTCATTGAAGGATGCATGTGCCGCAGAGCTTGGCCGCGAGAAGCTGACCAGCACCGCGCTTCTTCCAACAGGTCAATTGACATGCGAAATTGGACAGAGGCGAATGGCATTTACTAACTCAAGTTAGTTAGTGCAAGGGACGAACGACGAAAGACGAACGACGAACTCTCGGACTTGAATCCATACAACGGCTCGAGTGGTGAAAGGAACCATACCAGACTGGTCTTATTATTGGTCGGTCGGTCACTGCTTGTCGACGAAACTGGGCAATCCTGGCCTACGCTGTATAAAATCATGGAACAATGCGTATTCTTTTCATGCATTTTCATGCAGCGGCGTGGATATCAAAATGAAGATGCCGCCAATCAATGCTCAAGCATCATCATATGTATATGTTGTAAATTTTTTTTTTTGGATTCAGTAGAGCATGCATAATGCTCAGCACGCGCGCGATTCATTCACGATGGCATTTGCGAGTTCATGACAGAGGCAGTGCCCAGCCAGGGACAGGGATGTCGAGCAAAGGCGCGGCTTTGAACTGATCTTGGGGCGCCAGAAGAGGGCGAAATATTTGCTCGTATCGGCTGGGCGTACAGAGTACAGAGTACTCCGTACGGATTATGTACTCTCACATACAACAAGGGAAGAGCGCAAGGGTTCATGGAGACGGGATGAAGCATGCGACCGGCTAGCTGCAGCCCAATTGATGCAATGCTTCTCAGAATAGTGAGCGGGAAGGGTCAAATATGACCGTCATGTCGGTAGAGAGCAGCCCGGGAGTGAGAAAAGGAAGCAAAAAAAAAAAAAGCAAGGGAAAAGTCAACATGTGAGAAGATGATGAGTTGACGAGGTCGAAGCATGAAAGCCCCTAGTAGCATGGAATCATGGAATCACACGACAAGGGCATACTAGCGCGTGTGATAGTAATACCGGACGGACCGTAGTACAGACATAGTTAGGCTGACGAGGGGACAAGCTCGAACGGAAGGAAGCCCTTGGCAATACAAGACCAATTAAGAGTGGACTTGCTGCTTAGTACAACCCATTGTAGACCGTATTCACGGGATGAGACACTGGGAATTGCGTATGACATGGAGGAATGAGGTTGCGTCTTGATTCTCCGTCCAGTCGGCTGCGCGCAATTTTTCTTGTTTTGTTTTTGTTTTGATTTGGTTTTGGTTTGCCCTGGGCCAACGACTGGGGTATCGGATCAATGAATGATGATGATGATGCACGAGGCTGCTTGGCGACATGTCCTCCGTACCAGACTGCTCCGTACGGAATAATCCGTCCATTGTCAATGGTGCGTTGTTGGTCCTTCTGTCATGATTCTGTCATGACAATAAGGATAAGGACGTTCGCTGAGCAGTCGCCTAAGCCAGGTTTGGCCTGGCGAGTTTTGTTCTGGTGGGGTGCGGGGACCGGACGGACACTGACTGGATTCCACGGATTAGCTGATCAGAAGTTTGACCAACGTGTAATTAGCGTGCGACATTGGCAGGCCCAGCCGGGGTACGGGCCACGCTCCAGTGGTACAGGCCGGCCTGCTGGTTGTCGGTTGTCTTGTCATGTCATGTCATGTCGTGTCGTGCGTGCCGTGCGTGTCGTGTCGTGTCGTGTCGTGTCGTGTCGTGTCGTGTCGTGTCGTGTCGTGTCGTGTCGTGTTGTGACAAAAAAGGGCTGCCTAAACTAGTGCTAGGCCAGTGTTTTATGTATGCTGTGGTGGCATGCTTTGGCATGCTTTGGCATGCATCAATGGTAAACATAACACCTACTTCCCACCACCAGGTCCACCACCGGGCGCGTCGCCAACCTCGAAGCGCTGCATGGGGGCGCAATCTTGCGATTCCCAGGACCCATCTCTCACTGGGACCGGTGCTGATGAGGCGCTGTTAACATTGTTGTGCAAGAATTACTCCGCAAGTGGGCAGTCCAATTTATCTGCGCTCCTGCCTCACGCGCCATTACGGAGTCAGGGCCATCGATCGAGTCTCGTCCACAAAAATAGTCCAGGAAACTGACTGACTGACTGACTGACTGACTGACTGACTGATCTGACTGACCTGACTGACCTGACTGTCGTTTGTCGACGGGCCGCCATCGTCACTTACATATCATTTTGGTGTCTTGTGTGTTTTTCCATTTTCCACTGCTACTCAAAGGACCGACTATCAACAGGCCTGCCCATTCCTCACGGCCCGCCGCCCATCGCCAATATCATCGTCAATTGGCGTCTCTTTTCTCCTCGCCTCTACTCTCAGCTTGGAGCCTTTTTTTTCCTTCCTCGTCCCTTGTTGTCTTTGACCAGCGAGATACGGATTGGGTTTTGACATTGCTCCCTCGTCCTTCTGTCCCACGTCAATCTCACGCAGACGCAGGCGCAGACGCAGGCGCAGACGCAACCCGGAGTTTCGTACCCCGTTCGCCGTTACTGCCTGCATTCCAGGAAATCCTCATCACGCTGCTGGGGCTGGCCAGAGGCTCGAACCCTCCCTCTCTTGAGCTTTGGGAGAGAGAGCCTTGGACTGACTGACGATGCCGGTGCGGTTCGACTTGATCATCCTCCTCGCCCTCGACAAATAGAATGCCTGTCCCTCGGCTCAGCTGTCGCAAGTAGAAGCCTGCGGAACCACGATGCAGACGGTTCCTAGTGTGAGTTTTTTTCTTCTTCTTTCCCTTTTCCCTTTTCGTCTTCTTTCTCTTGCCGCTTGCGTCTGCTGTTTGTTGTCTCCTCCCACCTCAACATGAAGAAGAGCACCCACACATTGAAATCCTCTCCCTGCCATTACCATACTCTCATATAATAAATACCCACACCGCACACGCACACACATGCAAACTTTGGACCATCACGCACACGAAAGACCTTGTAACACAACGTCTTGTTGTGCCACCTTGATTCAAAAACCCAAAACTCAAAAAATCCACCATTCCAGTCCGTGCCTGCGGTCCAAACTTTATCTTTTCTTGACCTTTCTGCCTTTGGGTTGTCGACCTCTAACGCCTTTTGGCTTTGATAATTTAGCTTGTTGGGACTGGCACTGCGATTGCAGCTGCAGCCACTGGCTTGGTTTTTGGCCAATCCATCGACCAAAAACACGAACCCGACCACGACGCCCCGACTACCGCTCGCCGAGGAGCACGAGGCCACAAGAGGACAACATCTGTCGATCGAGCTCTGCCCACCAAGTCCGCTTCGTCCTCGAGAATATCAGCTCTGCCCTCACGCCGGCCCGCCACCAGCTCTGTAGGCTCACGCTCAATCGGTCATGAACCTCAAACAGTAGCCGACTCAGCAGATCAAACAAGTCGCCCACCACTTTCTCGCCGTCAACGACCCCGGGATTTGCTAGGTTCTTCGTCGTCTACTCCTAGTAGACGCCCGCCGCCCGTTGGGGACCAAGGGATTCCTGCGCCCAACGTCGCCATCGTGCAAGGGGCCAAGGAACCTTCGACTTCGTCAAACTCGTGGTTCAAGCGCTTGTCGATTCGCCCGCTGTCTCAACACGGAAGCCCCAGATCCAGCATTTTGGCAGAGTCGACTTCAATCTCAATCTCACATGGCTCAAGAGCTCCCCTACTGTCACGATCTGGATCTGGATCAAAACCACTGCCTCCCAACAAACTAGTGAAGCGGTCTTCTCCCGAGAAGAACAAGCATTTGGAAGAGGCGATAAGCCGTAAACCGAAAGGCCGCCTGCCGAGTCTTCGCCGACCGGCGACAAGTCACCAGCGATCAGCTGCCTTGCAACAATTCAGAGCAGACATTGACGTTGCAGGCTCCAGTCCGCACCCGAGGTACTCGTTTGACGAACCGATCCGGCCGGAGGAACTTCCTAGCTTCAGAAGACTTGCCGTCGTCAACAAGTAACCGACAAAATGCGTGAGATTGTGAGTTCAACCTCTCTGTTTGTCTTGGGGACCCCCTCCTCGACGCGTTCCGGTGTCGAGCCCCTGATTTCGTACCCCGCCGAGCCCGGCCACGACGTGCACGCCCAACGGACAGTCGTGATGAGAGGCGGACCGAGACAACATCATTGAATGCGGTATTCGAGAACTGTAGCTGACCTTTTTCTTTCCCTCTAGGTTCATCTTCAAACCGGTCAGTGCGTAAGTGACAAATCTGCCGACCTCGAACGACAGGCACAAATAACATGAAAAACTCACATTGATTTGGGCAGGGTAACCAAATTGGTGCTGCTTTCTGGCAGACCATCTCTGGCGAGCACGGCCTCGACAGCAATGGTGTGTACAATGGTACCTCCGAGCTCCAGCTCGAGCGTATGAGTGTCTACTTCAACGAGGCAAGTCTCCATTGAGCTACATACCGCCCTGGAGATGGGACGGAAAAAGAAGGAAAGAAAAAGTGTTATCATGCTAATCTATGTGACAGGCTTCTGGCAACAAGTATGTTCCTCGCGCTGTCCTCGTCGATCTCGAGCCTGGTACCATGGATGCAGTCCGTGCCGGTCCCTTCGGTCAGCTTTTCCGTCCTGACAACTTCGTCTTCGGTCAGTCTGGTGCTGGCAACAACTGGGCCAAGGGTCACTACACTGAGGGTGCTGAGCTGGTTGACCAGGTCCTCGATGTTGTGCGTCGCGAGGCCGAAGGCTGTGACTGCCTCCAGGGTTTCCAGATCACCCACTCGCTTGGTGGTGGTACCGGCGCCGGTATGGGTACATTGTTGATCTCCAAGATCCGTGAGGAGTTCCCCGACCGGATGATGGCTACTTTTTCCGTCGTTCCCTCTCCCAAGGTCTCTGACACCGTTGTCGAGCCCTACAACGCCACTCTCTCCGTCCACCAGCTTGTCGAGAACTCGGATGAAACGTTCTGTATCGATAATGAGGCCTTGTACGATATCTGCATGCGTACTCTTAAGCTGTCCAACCCCTCGTACGGCGATTTGAACTACCTGGTCTCCGCTGTCATGTCTGGCGTCACCACCTGCCTGCGTTTCCCTGGTCAGCTGAACTCTGACCTGCGCAAGCTGGCCGTCAACATGGTTCCTTTCCCCCGTCTGCACTTCTTCATGGTCGGCTTCGCCCCCCTGACCAGCCGTGGCGCCCACTCTTTCCGCGCTGTTAGCGTCCCTGAGCTTACCCAGCAAATGTTCGACCCCAAGAACATGATGGCTGCTTCTGATTTCAGAAATGGTCGCTACCTGACCTGCTCTGCCATTTTGTGAGTGAAATTGACAACCTCAACTTGAGAGTCGTGTCGCAGTAACTAACTGGGAACAAACAGCCGTGGCAAGGTCGCTATGAAGGAGGTCGAGGACCAGATGCGTAACGTGCAGAACAAGAACTCTTCCTACTTCGTCGAGTGGATCCCCAACAACATCCAGACTGCTCTCTGCGCCATCCCTCCCCGTGGCCTGAAGATGTCTTCTACCTTTATCGGTAACTCCACCTCCATCCAGGAGCTCTTCAAGCGGGTTGGCGAGCAGTTCACAGCCATGTTCCGTCGCAAGGCTTTCTTGCATTGGTACACTGGCGAGGGTATGGACGAGATGGAGTTCACTGAGGCTGAGTCTAACATGAACGATCTTGTTTCCGAATACCAGCAGTACCAGGATGCTGGTATTGATGAGGAAGAAGAGGAGTACGAGGAGGAGGCACCTGTTGACGAGCCTCTGGAGTAAGATGCCTGTTGGGTTATTTGAACCCCGCCATTGTATCTCGTTCAATTAAGCGTGGCGTGAGCAGGTAAAATTTACTTCGGTACTGTAATAACTACATTCCACCCCCCCTAAGGAGGGGTTAAAAAAAAAGATGGCTTTTATCACTGAGTGACTGTGCTACATTGGGAAGATTGTACGTCATGAGTCAAAACACAAAGCAAGTTCTTGTTCTCATTTTTATTCTGAATTACAAAATCTATGACGCCAAGGATACCTGTTGTATGTCCGCTTCTTGTTTTTTTTTGTATTTCCAGGAAATGACTCAAATGAGTGACGTGATTATGGGGATACGTACAACACGTGATAACATGACTAAGCGTCCGAAAAAGTCCATGGGTTGTCAATCAGGGCTGACCTTCAATCACGGTACAACGAAACACGTCCCATCCATTGCGACAGCAAGGACAGGACTCAATGGCCTCAAAAACCATGCCGAGCCGGTGCAAGGTGCTGGGACATGCCTTGCGCTCGTCTTCGGGGTTAGCCCTGCCAGGGTTGCTCGTGCCAGCGTGGCCAACGTTTGCGCAAAGACAATTCTCGACGACGACAAAGCGACCCTCGAAACTTGGTCGAACGCCGATTACCATCCCCCCCGGCGTCGAATTGTCGATGGGCGACTTGAAGAAAGCCAAGTCCAAGACGTCATACAAACCTACCGTGAAGAGAAGGATCACGGTCAAAGGACCGTTGGGTGAGTTTCATTGGCTCGAGGTCGCAGTGGTGGTTCTGCGCTGCCACCGGAATGCAGGCCAACTTGTACACGGCAGGACGTAGCTGACCAAAGATGATATTTTTTTTTTCACAGGGCAACTGGGACTTGATGTTCCTGAGTTCGTCAGCCTGCGGCAGGACTTGGAGAACAAGACGGTGTCGTTGCGCGTCGAGGATGCAAATGTCAAGCAGCAGAATGAGATGTGGGGTATGCATAAACACACAACTTTCTGCGCCACTTTCCCATGGTTCAACCTTCAACCCTAGAAATACAGGTTGGGGGGGGGGTGGGGAAAGGTATTGGGTTGAGTTCATACTGACTTTGGTTCCGGGCAGGAACATCGTGGTCGTACCTGACCAACCACGTGAGGGGGGTGTCGGAAGGCCACACGGCCATCCTCCGCCTCGTGGGCGTGGGATACCGAGCGAGCGTCGAGCGCCGGGGCGCCAAGGAGCAGTACCCCGGGCAGAAATTCCTGTGCCTGAAGCTGGGGTTTACGCACCCTGTGGAGGAGGGCATCCCCCCGGGCGTGACGGTGACGACGCCGTCCCCCACGAGGATTCTGCTCGAGGGCACGGATCGGGAGGCCATCATGTCGTTTGCGGGGAGGGTGAGGATGTGGCGTCCGCCGGAGCCGTACAAGGGCAAGGGAGTGTTTATCAATGACCAGACCATCAGGTTGAAGCAGAAGAAGATCAAGTAGTCTTGACGCTAGCAAGATTGACAAATTTTTTTTTTCTTTGTACAATTTGTTGTTGTCCAACTTGCCCACGAAGCAACCCCCTTTTTTTTTTCCCTTCTCTGCTCTGCCCATCCCCGTTTACAGATATTTTTATTGACCAATCTTCAATACTTCCTGCACAACCTTCAAAACGCGGTCGTGAACACCCAAGGGCGCCGCCACGACGCCCTTGTTGTTGGCCAAGGTCCTGCCGACGCTGAAATCCAGCCTCTTGCCGTAAATGTCCGTGACCTGACCGCCCGACTCCCGCACGATCAGATCCCCGGCGGCGTGATCCCAGATCTTCTCCTGGTAGGTGGCCTTGACGGGCAGACGCAGGTAAATGTCGCCGGCGCCGCGCGCGATGGAGCCGTACTTGGCCTGGCTGTCCATGCGGACGCTGGGCTGCGTGATGCCCAGCTTCCGCGCGATGACGGCCTGGTCGTCGTGAGCAGAGTGTCCGGCCTCGACCGACTCGCAAAAGGTAGCGCCGGCGAGGTCCGTCATGGCCCGCATGCCAATGTGGCTGCTCTCGGGGGACAGGCGGCCGGTGGCGAGGGGACGGCTGTCGGCGCCCTTGTGCTCCACGGCCGAGAAGAGCACGCCCCTGGCCCCGGGGGCATCGGTCTGGCCGGTCTGGTTGGACCCGATGTCGGCGGTGAGGCGGGCCGCGTCGTCGACGGGCAGGTTGGGACAGGCCAGGACGCCGACGCGCACCTCGCCGTCCACCAAGAGGCCCAGGCAGACGGCGTACTGGCCGCCGCGGAGGAAGCCCTTTGTGCCGTCGATGGGGTCAATGGTCCAGATGCGGCCCGTGGCGCCGCCGGGGCTGCCGCCGAGGTCGATCAGGTCGAGCATGAGGCCCGCGTCCCCGATGGGCCCGCCGAGCGTCTCCTCGGCCGACTCGTCGTCGAGGTGCGTGTCCCTGACGAGGTCCCAGACGGTGTCGCGCAGGCCCGCGTCCTCCCTCAGCCGCGCGGCCTCCTCCTCAGCGACGACGGCGTCCCCGGGGAAGTTGTGCCGGAGAGCGGCAATGATGAGCGCCTGGGCGCCGAAGTCGCCCACGGTGACGGGGGACTTGTCGTCCTTGTCCACCGTTCCCTTGTTGACCTTGTCGTGGAAGACGCGCTTGGTGAGCATGGCGGCGCGCTGGACGGCAAGCTGGGCGACCTCCAGCTCGCGCGCGTACGATGGGCTTGCGACCATCCTGGAGGGAGTCCCGGAGAGAGGGGGGGGAGGAGGAGGAGGAGGAGGAGGAGGAGGGCAGTGCCGAGAACTGGTTTGATAGCTGGCGGAGCCGGAGAAGGGCGGCGGCGGCGGGAGCGGCGGTCGTCGTGAGGTGGCGAGGAGCGAGGAGAGCCAGCGTGGGGGGGAGGATGAATGAGGGTGAGAAAATGGACCTTTTATGGATTGTCGGGACGGATGGGATGAGATGCGAGGAGATGTCGAGGTGTGGTTGACAAGCTTACATAGCTTGCCTCTCTCTCTGCCCCTCCATCCGACATCCGACATCCGACCCCATTGCCAGTGCCAAAGCTCCAAGGGGCCTGCCTTCCTTTTCTTCTTCTTTCCGCCCCAACCCAACCAACAACCTCTTACACCCCCCAAAAAAAAAACCCCCCCAACAACGCCAACTTCTACAACGCGCGCACAAAAACCTCACAAGACTCGCAGAACCAATGGCCCAGCCAGCCCGCCTCCGCTCCATCTACCGCGCCATCCTCCGCGAGCTCCCCCCCCGACCCATCCTCGCCGCCCCCCGATCCCCCCTCCGCAAGCACCTGCGCGCCTCCTTCTCCGACTCATCGTCGTCGGTCGCGCAGGCCGAGCAGCTCGCGGCGTATCTGCGCTCGCAAAGGCTCTACGTCACCCTCATCGAGCGGTACAACCCCGGCATGGACATGGACGAGGGGGAAAGGGTGCGGCTGTCCGCCAGGAGGGTGGGCCTGGATATGCCCGCCTTGTTCGGGGAGGACCGCGCGGGGAACTGAACTGAACTGAACCGAATTGAATTGGCATGCATGGGGGGAAAATGGAAATGAATCGTCTGTTCAATGACGGTCCTCTGATGACTCCGCGAGAAAGAATGATGAAATAATGAAGCAAGGGTGGCGCAGATCCAGGGACAGACAAGACAGATGGACACCCTGCATCAACAACGCCGTGTATACGGATTACATGCAACAGCCAAGGGGCATCAGCATTGCCACCGTGGGCAACTGTACAAAAATCAAGCAATGGATAGATACCCAGTTTACACGTTATAATCATGTGCTCGTCGCGCTTTTCTCTTTGCAGCGGCTCGTGCAACGGAAAACCATGGCGATGCCATTATGTCATTAATTCAATATCCTCAAATCGCCCGTCGTGATTTCCTCTAGATATGAGGGGGTATCGATATGCATGTAACAAGGGGGGAAATAATTCACAACAACAAGAATCATGTAAAAAGAAGAAAAAGAAGCCCACCACCCTGCGCAGCTGCCGGCTACGCACCAGAAAATACTGCCCCTTCCTCCAGTGTCTCATCCCATCCTCCAGTGCTCAGTAGCCATTCCCTAGTGCAGCTTTTGACATTTTGAATGCCTTCCCCGAGTGCGCTGTTCCACTGATCTTGAACCTCGCGCACTTTCTCCTTGAGGTCTTCCGTCAGTCGTCGATCCTCACCTTGTCGCATGAGTTGCGCTCTCTGGCTGCGCTCCTCCAGGGGAATCCAAGTGCCGTCATCCTCAGCTACTTGCGTTTCCAGCACTCTTGCCTTGGCGTGGACCACTGCTTCTTTGACTTCGTGTAGGAGACACAGTAGGTTGGTGTGCGATTCGATGAATTGGTATGTGCTCTTTTCCGTGTGCATCAGGATGCTGTAGAGGTACTGGAGGGGATGATCATGGTACGCCGGATTTTCGTCAAACTCTGAAGCTGGAATTTGAATGCCGAATCCATTGAGATCCGAGGGAATGCTGTCCAACAAGCGGCGCAACGGCGGCGCAATATCCCAAAAAGCCGACAGTTGCAGCGCCACACCGCGCTCGACTGCCTTTTCAAGTACACATCTGAAATCTCGCGCTCGATCCAGCACTTCGTTGGCAAACGCACATTCGCGCCTTGCCGCATCCTCTGCGAAGAACGCCTCGGCCGACTTGAGCTTCTCGTGATTACCCGAGAGTCGATACGGCGTCATGACTACCTCGCCGTATCGTGTATTCCGGTCCGACAGAATATCGTAGATAGCTCGATGCAATGACTCGCGTGTTTCGAATATCCACTTGAGAAGAGTGAGCTTCTCAAGCAGCTCTGGCCGATCATCTCCTTCTTCTTGGGGCATGTCAGCATCAATCTGTCCATTGTCAAACAGATGTTTTGCGAGATCATCAAACAGATTGGCAGCCGTCGTGATGCGGCCCGTCAAGAGATCGTTCAACGGTAGGATGACTCCATTCTGAAATTTCTCGTATTCTTCCTTCTCCAGCTCCTTCTTCCTATCTTTTTCTTGGTCCTGCGAGTCCGATTCGATGGCGGCAGCATCAGCATACCCGATGTTGTCTGAGCTTATCTCTTTCTGCAGATTAGTCATGAGTGCTTGTCTACGCTCGGATGCAGCTTTGGAGAATTCCTCCCGACGCTTGGACGTCTCCATTGCGAACCTCTCCTTGACCTTGTTCACCTCGGAAAAATCGTTCAATGACCGCACCAAGGCCCTGATTGCCGCGAGCTGAGGGTGATTATTGTTGACGGCTGGATGGTGACGAGGATATGGCGGTGGCAAAGTGACGAGTCGCGAGACGTCCAGACCGTCCGGCTTACCGTTGTAAGTCGAGGGGGACGAGCTTGAGCCACCAGGAGTGCCGCCCGACAGTCCCAATCGCTGTGGTGCGCCAGCAGATGAGTCCCCCTGATCATGCCATCCGGTCTTTTCCGGAGGGTACTCGGAGGACGACCCGTAGTCACTTGTACCCCCGGCCCCGGCCCCGGCCCCGGCCCCGGCACCGGTTCCCTGCTCTTCTTCGAGCCATTGGTCCTTTGGCACTCCCATATACTTTGATTCTCGTTTCGATCTTTCAAACAGGCGGGGTTCTCCCTGAGAATCAGCCTCCCACCATCGACTTGGTGGGCGTCCTCTTGAACTTCCGTTCTCGTAATTGTCGCTGACGCTCATGCTGAGTATGGGCGAGAGTGAGGGCATGTAGTTGTTTGCCCAATTGGTGTTGCCCGGCGGTGGAGGGGCTCCGCTCGGTGATGCGGGAAGGTTGGCAGACGCTGGCGCTGAGGAAGAATGGCCATCCCCGTGCATGGCTAAACCTGCAGACCCCCCTCGCAGTGAATGACTTGGGCCAGTAGATGCAGGTGTCCATTCCTCTTGAGATGACCCCGATTCCCTCCTTGATGTCGAGGCTACCATGGGACGGAAGAGGTCGCGAGTCAGATCAAATATTTCTGAGCCCATGGCTCCTATGGCCAATGAATATCTTTCTCTTCTTATTCTGGATTCGTTGACGATGAGATCGGCAAACATGCGAACGCGGTCAGCATCCGAAGCAGCTAGAGACTCCTTGATTGCAAACGCTCGGTATCTGTCGATGGTGGCGGCAGCGAATTGATCCCCCGTCTGAGCTACAACCGCTTGTTTCGTGACAGGGGTCGACGCCATCACTGTTGGACGGGATGAGTCTCTCGCCCGAGATCCAGATGCTGATCGAGTCTGCGGGGGAGGGGTAGGCAACGACTTGGGCGCCGCTAACGGTGCAGTGGCAGGTGTTTGTGATATCTTGCTTTGGTAAGGGGAGAAGGGTGGTGAGGCTGCTGGTGTTGCTGCCTCAAGCTGGGCGGATCCGGGGGGGCCACGAGGGGTTGAGTTTCGGGAATCATTCGTGAATGAATCACCGGTTGGTGGCGGCTCCATGTCTCGTCTACTCGCGCTCCGTGGAGTCGACTTGTTGGCGGTCAGTCTGCGCATGAGCCCACTGGAGCTCGAGGGAACGACGATATCCGATATATCGTGAGGTTGAGTCATGGCATCGATAGAACCATGAGATACGTGTCGACTTTTGCTTTCCACTCGTCGTTGAATGATTGTCTTGTCATGTCGCACTGCCCTAGCTCTGTTGAGCCCCCCAGTACTGTTGGATGATCCCAGCGGTTCAGGAACATCGGTGGCATTGGCCGCGGTTGTGGTATCAATGACCAGGCCGGGTGAGCGGCCACGGTTCGCTTGGCTCGGTCGGCCGGACTCTGCATCTGTGTCAACCCAGTCGGCCGGTGTAGGAGGAACGGGTCCCAAGGAAGCAACACCGCTAGGTGGTGGTCGGCGGGTTGGAGGTGAGATGATGGGGACGCTTGCTCGGTCGATGCTTTGCACACTTTGTGACCTCGAATTCGATGGTGGAGGACCTGGTGGCGGCGGCGGAAGTGGCATCCCGGGCTCCCACCTTGTTTGTGACGTTGAACGTGAGCGCTGAGAGGCAGGCGTATCAATGGCACCTGTTGAGGCTGCTCGCCGGGCTGCTGGCGGTCCGACATGAGGAAATCCACTGGGAACAGGCGCCATCATACGTTCAGGTTCTTGGCGAAGCATCAATGGGCCTATGCTTCTCCTCGTGTGCATGGCAGCCGCTTGGGCGTCGGGTGAGCCTGTTGGTGGCTGTTCGTGCTCCTTTCTTCGACTCAGAGACGGCAATCCAAAGCGACGTTCTCGCGGGTTCCCCGGCCCCCTCGCACCTGGTGGTGGTGGAAAAGAGGGATTTCCTGGAGGTTCTGGAGAAGGTCTATGAAGCGGCGCCATTGCCATTCTTGAGGGGGGCGGAGGTGTTGAGCCTAAAGCAACTGTATGCTCAAAGGCAGCGCTCATCGGTCGCTGCTGCCGGCTTCGAGGAGGACTATACGGCGGAGGGGGAAGCGGCGAAGCTTGAAATGTACCCATAGTCAGTCGCTAGTAGAAATACAGGCTCCTTGACGGCAACAAGGAAACGAAGAGACGAGAAGAAGGGTCAACTAGACGGCGAAAAGAAAGAGATGTTCCTTCTCATACCTTGTCCCGCCTCCACCACGAACTGGCGCGACCTTTCAGTCATCTGCGCAGGCGACGGCACCCATTCCTGGGGATTGTACGGTTGTATCGCACTGGCTGGCGTGTGTGCAGATTGAAAATGAGACGAAGCCATGGACACGGCAGATATGGGCGAGCTGGCTCGGCCGCCGTAAGGAGCCAGCGAACTTGTCGTGAGCGGATCGAGGCCCTGACGAAGTCGCGCCGGATCACGGGGCGAAGCCATGTTGGATCGACGGCCACGGGCGCCTCGAGCAAGGCAGATCTCTGGGGCAGCCTATATTACAGGTTATAGTCCGTACAGCCCACCCAGATGGTCGACCGTGTGTCTGCTGAAAATAGACCAGATGGCCTCGGCACCGGGGAAGCTTTGCCGAGGGAATAGCGACAAAACCCAGCGGCTAAAGACTCGGACGCCCGCAGGTGAAGATGCCGAGTCGAACAGCTTGAATGGTCGTCCGTGAAGCGTGAACTGCTTTCTCAGTCGACTGGAGGCTGCTGCAAGACACGAGCTTGTGACTATTTACAGTAAAAGGTCATACACCTCGTAAGGGCGTTCCGCGTTCCGCGTTCTGGTGGGGATGGGAGGCTTCGGCTTCTTCGACGTGTTGAAGGCAGCATGGCCAGGGGTGCCAGGAGAGGCAGAGGGCAGAAGGCTGGACACGATGCTAAAAATAAAAAAAAGGGATATGACAAGACAACGCTGGCCCAGCTTCAGGTGCCTTCAGATGGGCGGGAACCTGTGATTCGCGTTTCATCCCACTCTTGAGCTGTGGCATGGCTGTCAACAGATCTCAACAAGCTCTCCATACGGTGTATGTATGTACAGCGACAGGTGCATGTATGTACGTACAGAGGCGCTAGGCGTCGGTCCCGTTGGTCCATCCATCAGATCCACTGGCATACCGAGTCGTTGATTGGCCACATGCAGGTCAAGAGGGTCAAGAGGCGGCTTCTTCGGGCGCCTCGTCGTTTTCTGGTGTCCGTTCGAATATTACCATCACCGCTTTTCCGATACCAGAAGAGCTGTTCACCCCTTTTACTTTCATTGACGTGAATTTGAGGACTGTCGTTTGAAGAACAACAGCGAGACCAATACATACTTGAGTAGTATCATCGGAATCGCTCATCCCCTACAGGTCTGCCAGGGCCCAGGATTGCCGTGTTGCATATGTATGTAGTTATGTGGATGAAGAAAAAGAAAACCTTTCGCCCTTTCAGGACACGCAGCAAATATTTGACCCAATCTCGTCTAAAACCAATCCACCCCCCCATCCCAAACTATTGATTCCATGTGACACCTATTATGTAAAGCTCGCTTTCACCATGCGACTTGTCGAGGTTCCTTGTGGATATCGACTGCATGAAGATATTAGATAAGTTCTCCTCGGATGGAGTCCTGTCTAAACACTAAACATGCGCATCCAGGGAAAATCACAGTGCATACACAAGCAGGCTATGTAAGCGCCACCATTCGAGGAAGGGAAAGGGCGTACATATACAAAGGGGATCGACTGTTAGGACAGCTAATTGATGCTTTCAACCGGACCCCATCCTTTGGGTTCAGCTTGCTGAGTATTTTGCTACCATGGCTAAGAGCGCATAGACGACTCTCTTGTATTGAGCAATCGTCTGAATGGAGACGACGTGCTGGCTTGCTATGATACTTCTTTGGATTGAACATGAGTGAATGTTCGATGGAAATCGTGCCCCACCGGCATGCACCATGGCAAGTACGTACAGATCAGCAAGCACGTCTGCCTAATTCAGCTAACGAGATCAACATGACGCTCGTGGGCTTCCGAACCCATCTTCTGCCTGTACAAGTTGACCATATTCAGAAAGCAACATCATCTCCCGCGACATCTGTTGCAGGAAGGATTGAACGACTGATTGAGCAACAAACCAGAAAGAAGCAACAAGCCGAAGCAGACCCGCTTTTCTTGGTTAGTGGGGCACAAGGCTCCCATAAAATTCTAGAGCATTCTGAGCTTTGTGGTATTTGACTTCTTCCCCCTCATGCTGCACCAGCAAAATCATCTTGCTGCGTTATCACAACCTGGACTCAATATCTCGTCTGCATTGTCTCAGCTCCTACAACGTAAGTTCACAACCATCAACTCAATACACGAACCACTTCCTCCGCAGTCTTTCATGATGAGACACCAGCTGGCACCAGTCATAGAGTGACTTGTACTCCCTTCATTGATGACCGTTATTGCTGTGGTCTATGACCATTTCTGAATGTCTGACTGTGGAAGCAACACTTTACCTACTCCCTGCGACTGATATGTCAAAGCACACTGGCCCATCGTTGTGCGCTTGCTAACAAGGCGATTGCGCTCTAGTGTCAACTTTCATCAGCTCCCGATTCGTCGCGATGGTTCTGCACAACCCCAACAACTGGCATTGGGTGAACAAGGATGCCTCCCAATGGGCCAGGCAATGGTTCGAGGATAACCTGAAGAAAGTTGAGGCCAAGGATGGCGATGTAGAAGTCAAGATCAGCAAGGTCCAGAGTATGGACGGTGATGTCGATGTCAGCCAAAGGAAGGGCAAGGTCATCACCATTTTCGACGTGAAACTCGTCTTGGAATACACCGGTAAGGAAGGCGTGAAATCGTAGCATGTACCAAAGTTTACCTTTGGCTTACTCTTGTCGTAGGATCTGCTCCAGATGCGGATGAAGTATCCGGCACCGTTACCGTCCCGGAGATTGCACATGATACTGAGGAGGACGAATACGTGGTACGTCTCTATTCGCCCTCGCTGTAATGTTCCAGAGCGTTGCCCTTTCTTTCCATCGTGCAGAGAACTTATCCTGTTGCTAGTTTGATGTGGATATCTTCTCCGAATCCAAGGAGAAGCAGCCGGTCAAGAACCTTGTTCGCTCCAAGCTTGTCCCCCAGCTGCGAATGGAGTTCCGAAAGCTTGCACCTGCTCTCATTGAAGAACATGGCAAAGACATCCAGCACGCTGCTGGCTCCAACCCATCGAGTGGTTTCTCGACCCCCAAGCTGCACCCTCAGGGCTCTACCCCAAAGCAGACAGAAGCCAAGTCTACGCTGACCAGTACATCCAGTATTGTTAACACGGTGACGGTGACGGACAATGAAGAATTCCGAACCACCGCGGACGAGTTGTATCAAACATTTGTGGACCCTCAACGCTTGGCGGCATTCACTCGGTCACCCCCCAAGGTATTCGAGGGAGCCAAGAGCGGAGGCAAATTTGAGCTTTTTGGTGGAAATGTCTCGGGCGAATACCTCGAGCTCGAGCCCGGAAAGAAGGTTGTGCAAAGCTGGCGCCTGAGCCAGTGGCCAGCCGGCCACTTCTCCAAGCTCCAAATCGAATTTGACCAGAATGATGTTGATCACGTCACAGTCATGCGCGTCACCTGGGAGGGCGTGCCCGCTGGCCAAGAAGAAGTCACCAAGAGGAACTGGCTAGAATACTACGTCAAGTGCATCAAGCAAACTTTTGGGTGAGCAACCCTTCTTGCAGAAGATTTCCGCGGCTCGTCATCATATGCTAACATGTAGTCTTCAAAAGGTTCGGCACTATTTTGTGAAATGAAGATGCAAAGCGAGTAAAAAGATGAAAAATAGAAACACAATTATATACAATTATACACACATGTACATCATCGATACGCTCTAGAAAGGGGGTGACGGCATATGGGGTTCAGGCGTCTCTGCCACGGTGGCGGTTGTGACTATCGGAAGCTAGCTGCACCAAATCTATAATCGGCCACGAAAATATCTCCCAGGTTGTCCCACAGGCCCAAATCGTAGAGATTTTCAACATCTTTCAGCTTCCATACCCGCTCCCACTCCCCTTCACCCGCCAGCTGCATGCTAGCGGGCGGAGGCTTGCCGTCGTCTGTGGCCGCGAGTGCCATCTCCGGCTGGACTGGCCATCTAGGGCAGAGAGGTTCGCGGGCGAGATCCCTGGCTCGTTTCGAAGATAGCTTGCGACGGAAAGCGAAGCCGTCGCCCATGTCATCCTCGTAGACGGACCACTTGAACGACTCATTCGTAGTGGTGCCACAGTATACGAGGTACAATGTGTAAATCAAGAGACCCCAAACCAAAGGCGAGGTCATCCCTGCGAGGAGAGCCGTGGCACCCAGACCGATGTTGGTCTGAACACCCCAGCCCCACATGACGACGTACGTGCCCAAACCGTGTCTTCGAGGATGCCACGGCGACCACTCGATGAAATGTTCCTTGATGGACAACGATAGCAGCGAAGCGCCCAGGAGACCCCCGTATGTGCACAAAACCGCCGTGGATGCGAGGAGCAGAATGAACCAATGCTGGTTTCCATACCCCACGCAGGAGTTGATGAAGACGCAGTGATGATCTGACTTGGCTATACATCGCTTGCACACGCTGCAGTGCTTGGAGCGAGGTGGTTTGAGGAATCCACACGTCTTGCAATCAGCCCCCGGATGGAACAGCGCATGGTCATACGGGTACAAAGACATGTGGTAGGCGTGATTGTTCGGAGTAATGTAGCCGGGGTCAGCGGCGCAAGAAAGATACAAGAAGACGTAGGGCACGAGTACGGCGAGCACGACGGTTGACTTGGTGAACAGGGTCAGGCGGTGCCAGATGGCAGGGAGATACAAGTACTCGCCGCCGGCCATGAGGATGATGAAGAAGATCTGGAATAGTTGGCATCGTACACGTTGGGGAAGTCGCCACTCGTATATTGATTTGGGACAGACTTACGACGATGAAAGGATGACGGTCATGCATTAAGAAATGCCCGAATCTGGAAAGGGACGATGAAATCCTCCCAGAGGTGAGCCTGTTGTCGATTGACAGCAGGACATTCGGGATATGAATCCATAGTACACGGTGTAGAAACCCGATAGGCGTCCGTCTTGTAAGAGGTTGCGCGCAATCAGCGCGGGATTCTACTGGACTTGGGGGGTTCGAGAGTGAATTACACACCTGAGGGCTGGCAATCTTCCGAAAAAGGTGACAAAGACGGCGAAGCTCACGGAGAGAACCACGGCGATCGGCCACCTGAGCGAGATCATGGAGATCATGGCAAAACACTGTCGGCCAGACGAGGGGGGCTTTTCAACTCGGCTCCGACTTCGCGAGCAGGGGATCACGGGCCAAAGTGACCGTGCCTCGCGCCTGCCTGCTTTTTGCTTGTCGCTGATGAGTGACCTTCTTGTCCAACAGGGCCATCAGCCCATCAGCCCACCGGTGCCACTGGCTCCGCTTATTGATAAGCCAGACGCTGGGTCCGTGGCAAAACCACAACACGTGATTGCGCGACTTCCATCACGCGTCCAGATAACCACACACTTCCCGGTTGCCGTTTGTTGCCCACGAGAACAAAGCCAGGCAGGTGAGTCTCTTGGGGTTCAGCGAGACGATTTCGTCAAAAACTTCGGCATGGATGGCCGTTGAAAGACCAAATGTGCCTCCCACTAAACCACTTGGGTGATAACAGCAACCTTGTCCAACATGGCGGGCGGCGTCACATACGACGGCGTCCAGAGCGCGAACGGAGGGACCCGAGGTATCATTTTTAAGGACATGGTTTTCTGGGTCTCCCATAAAGTACCCGCGAGGAATTCCATACTTGAACTGATCAAGGCAAGTCCCTGGTGCACTTAATCTCAGATGTTCCTCAGTCTCGATGTTAACCTGATTACAGAACAACGGGGGCGTAGTTGTGCCTCTAGAAAAGGATGCGCAAATGCTGATTGCAGATCACGCAAGGAAAGACTCGCCCCTGGATTCCATTTCGTGGAAGTACATCACGGAATCGGTCTGCAACGGCATCGTGCAACTGACGGATCGTTATCGCATCGCGCCATCTTCCAACGCGGCCATCAGCGCTCCCAAAAAACTGACGAGATCGGCGTTTACACATGCTGAAGATGCTGCTCTTGCCAATTGGGTTTTGTCTCAAACTACAGGTCAAAGCAAACATTGTAGTGGAAACACGATGTATCAGAAGTTTGCTGAAACTGTAAGCAATACACTACCTTGAGAAAGATCGTTGCATATGATGAGCCGTCGTACTGATCTGTATTAGCACACCTCTCATACCTGGCAGTCTTGGAGAAGTAGATTCACCCAGATTCTGGCTCACCGCCCGATACACGAACTGGAGAAACTTGCCATGTCAGCTGCTGACCTAGCTGTCCAACCTTCCTCCGCGTCAACGACACCTCAAGCTTCTCCAGCCATCGCACAGCCTCGAAGCTCCCGACGCATGGCGCCCGTCTCCGCTGGTATAGCGAAAGAAGCCCCGATTGTATCTGCCACGCGAAAAGAGCGACAGTCCAGGTCGCCCCCTTCTTCTCCAGTCCAAAGCGAAGAAATGGGAATAGAGACTCAGGTTAATGCGAGGGATCGCTTTCACAACGACCTGTTGATTTTTGTGGAAGTGAGCGAAGCCAAGTTGAACCTCGAGCCGGACGTTGGAGGGAGAAGTCTTGACTTGTGGGATCTCAGCCAAGCCGTTGCCTCGCAAAATGTGCCGCCCGGCGAAGTGGACTGGATGAAAGTTGCCAAAGACCTGGATTACGATTGGGTGCAAGACAAAAAAGTGCTTGTTGAGTTGCAAAGTTGCTTTCAAGATAACCTGGCAGACTTCTTTGATACAATATCCAGCTTCAATTCCGATGACGACGAGGAACAAGAGGTCGAGTCTCAGACCGACGAGCGCTCGCCACCGAGCGTCATCTCATCGTCTCCTCCCGTTGGATATTCAAAGCGAAAAGGGTCTTTCGATCATCAGCCTTCATCCATGGTTGAGAATTCGGCGAAGCGAATGCGGCCGAATCCCACCGCGGAGATTCCATCTACGCCGGAAGAGAGGCTAAGAATTTCGGCTACGCAGAGCAATTCCGACGCAACTCCTTCGCAACAAGTGCATTCCGAGGCGCCTACTGTTAGCCCAATACCCCTCAGATTAGAGCATTGCCGCACAATTGGTGGACAAGAGGAATTTGACACCTCGAAGCTTGTGGAGGAAGCTGCTGCTAAATCGATGACGACCAGCAGAGCCGTAAAGCGGTCTCTACCAGCCTCATTTCATCCGAGCAGTCGGCGCGTTTCTGTACAGGAGGCAGAAACGAGAGCTCCGCAGCCACCGAGACCGATCCGAGCGGAGCCGGATGAAGAAGGCCAAAGTCAAAGCCTACGAGAATGGATTGAACATTACGAGGGCTTGGGTTATTCGCGACCCATCGTGATGGAGTCGCTTACGCGCGCTTCGATGCGGCCAGGCTGGCCGGCCTGCCATTTAATGGAGCTGCTCAAAGAGAAAGGAGAGGTTCCTTCGAATATCGAAGGTTTATGGACCGACCGAGACGACAAAAGCCTGCGCTATGTTGATTCCATTTACGCAAAGTGGGAGAAAGCCGAAACACGGGAGCGGAACAAGGCAAAGAGGGAACTTGACGGACTTGTAAACAAACACACCATGGAAGAGGTTGACCTGCGCCGGCGATTTTTTGCTTCGCAAGCGAGAAAAAGGTAAACTGTATGGGGCAATTTTCTCTTGCTCCCCCCTCCTTTTCTGTATAAGATACCACTTGTGATGACGCGATGTCTGTTCTTGTTACGACGACGGGGTATATGATCAACGTGGGACTGTGGTTGACGATGGCTTATTATAATATGATGATGATGATGATGATGATGATTGGTGTTCTTGACACGTTCTTGTTTAATACTTTTTATTGTATGCAGCAAAGATAGGCACAGCAATTGCAAGCAAAGTGTAAGTATACCAGTTCCCACATGCACATACTCGCAGTGCACGGCGGTGGTGATATTCTGTCATGTCATGGCACGAATACATATGACTCGACCAAGGGCTGTTTCAGTTGTCCAGGAGCCAAGGCCCGGTGAGGCCGGCCTCTCCGGGTGCCACAGGCTGGTGCCATCGCTGGGCAGCATTATTTACCAACCTCCCAGTACATCTGTATACATAGCGGCAGCGTTTACGGATTACCTTGGTCGTCATTGTCTTTTATTTTGCCTGAATTGTTGGACGTCGTGTATTTGTATTTGTCGTCACGTTGGTCGAGGGAAAAGAGCCATCCGACCTCGGGTTGCATGGAACTCGGTTTTAGTGTGTCACTCCGAACTCGCCCATCTTAAATCGTCATGGATATGGGCCCGACGTACTTGTACAGAGGGATGCGCGTTGAGACATTGTTCGAGACAAAGTCGTTTTTCTACCTTTTGCACTCGAGTTCCGATTTAAGAATATTCTCAAAAGCAAACTACCCGTATCCCATTGCGTGATTCATCCCCTTCATGGCGCAAGCGCTTGTTCGCCTTTAGACCCGAAATATCCCATTTGCCCCCCAAATATGGCTCGGTTCATCGCCTAGATAAAATGCAAACATTTGACGCCAACTTTGCCCACCATTTTCCGCTTTGCATGAACGAAGTTCCGTTTGCCCAGTTATAATTAGCGTCTTGACGTAAACGCTTTCCCGATAAATCATTTCTTAAATTTCAACGTCGCTGCCTGTAGTAGACCCAGTATTGGAATAAGTCGTCATATTGTTGTCGTCATATTGTTGTCGTCAGTCATGATATGGTCTAAATACCAGATGTTCGAAGGAAAAAAACCCAGGGAGAATAGATTCACTGCCTCATGGCTCTTGTATGTGCTCGCAAATGATACTAGGAATCCGGCAAACTCTCCTGAAAAGTGGTTAGTCCAAGATCATCTCTCGTAATTCTTCTTTCTTACCAGCTCCAAGTAAAAGTAAATTCCTGACTAAGGAAGGCTGTAGCCCATACGATCCAAGTGTTAAACTTGCAACAGGGCAGATTATGTAGGGCCACCAAATTGCCGTGCTGAGCTTGACTAGAGGTTTCTGCAGAGCACCAATAGACATTGTAGCAAATTCAAGCGAAGACAAAAGGGTCAAAGTCTGGTTATGCGCCGATTCAAGTATTTTGTTTTGAAGGGTCTGTTTATCCAAGACAACATCGGCAAACTCTTGTAGGTTTTCCATTGTCTATGGAACCGTTAGCAACGCTCACAGACGGAGCTTCGACCAAGAAACAAACCCTACCTTCTGCATCGCTTCTTGCTGACGCACAACCGACGAGACCCGATCTTCCGACTTGCCCTTGTGCGTATTAGCAGATTCAGTCGATGATACCAGGCAAACTTACTAATTGTGCTTGCAAGGACCTTGTTGTTACAGATATGGCTTTCAATATCTCTGCTATCTCAGCCACGTCGTGCGTAGCCACCTCAGTAGCAGTCCTTATCGCTATTTCAAAACCCTGAGACGCCTGGTCTTCTCTCAGCTTCAATCTTGATAGAACAGCTTCCATGAACTGCTCCAGGGACTTTGCACCTTCCATGCCACTATGTACAGCTGCCTGAGTCTATTCGCAAATGTCAATAATTCTCCAGTGCAGTGGAATACATGGGGGAGGCGTAGGTACCTGAGCACTATCTGAAAGAGCACTGCCAATGATTTTGTTCAGCCGCAAAGTCATTGATTCGAATTTCTCCACGTGTGCCGCCATAGCTTCTGCATTCTCATGGGACTTTCGAAAAACGCGTTCGAGGTTTTTGACATGTTCTTGGGTCTCGTTCTCAGCTTGACCGGTAAGTCTTTTTAAGACGATGGCGAGTTTCTGATGCAAGAGGATGTGCTGATCTTTGCATGCGTAAGTAGATGAAGATTGTGAGCTTTCGAGTCCAACTTACCTTTTTCATTCTCTGCTCGAGCTGCTTCACAAAATCTCAGCGCCTTATGCCTATAGCTTACCCAAGTGTTCCAGGCCGAGTCCGATCTCGCCAAGCCCTCGAGGCATTTGTCAATTTCAACTGTCGCCACATGGAGCTGCGGCCTCGAAGGTGCAGGGAGGCTCGCAAGCACAGTCTCACGAAACTTGTGACACGGAGTTGGGATATCAAAATTCGCCCTTTCCAGATCGCAAATTGCTAAGCTAGCAGCAAAGAAGTCCACAAAGTCTCTGGCAGCTCTTCCTGTATCAGTCAACACTGTGGCTTCATTCTGTCCATCGAGGAGCTGGCAGTTGCCGACCAACAGCCGAGCCGCAATTCTGTGGCAAAGTGGCTCTGACTCAAGCTCCTGGAGCTCAATGAGCGCAGTAGCATAAGCGTCCGAGGTTGCGTGGCTGTTTATGAGAGACGCTGGAGAGACGAAGAACTGCTCCTCTAGAGACTTGCCTGTTGTGGTGATGATTTGTCAATACCGAAGCTGCCAGCGGTTGGATATGCTAGAATTGCCTTACGCTGTCTTGTATTTCGCCACCCCAAACACTCTATGGGAGAGATCAACAGGAGAACCAGGGCGGTGAGCATGATGATGCGACTTCCCATGATAAAACGCTTGAATATCGACATAGCTGCTGCTGCTTGCTTTCATGGTCCTGTCCAAGCTCGATCATTCATTGCTGGGTTTGCCGCGTGATGCTAGCATTCCGATGATGTGTGGGTTGCTGCGGAAAGCAAATTTCCTAATGCTTAACTAAGAATGCGTTTCGGCGAGAGAACTCGGAGAGGGAAGGTGCGACACTGGTCAGTTGGTCGGTGCCAGCTGCCAGCTGCCAAACGGCCGCTCCAGACATTGTTGGCTATTTTCGAGCGCACGCAAGACAAGACGCACAAGAATGAACCTGAAGTTTCAATAGTAAAGAGGCCTCCTGACAGAACGGTAAGTCTCATTTCACCAGATATGGAGCAAAGAAGTAGAGCCATCCTGCTATCTGCAGGGTTATTCGATTATTATTCGATTATTCGGTACAAGAAAAAAAAAATCCCTCTCCGACTAGGGGGGGAAGGGGAAAGGCGCAGAAGACTGCAGAACAAATGCGGCATGTTATAATAGTGGACAAAGCTGTTTGGGAACAAAAAGAAAAACGCACCCACTGACGCAAATCAATGAGAAGAAACGAGCCGCGGCTCTGTACGTATCCCAATTCAGGCTTTATTATTCCTGCTCTGAGATTGGCCATGAATGTATGGGAGAACTGATATGGCTCACGCATTGCGCGCCTTGGGGTTATAAAAGTTGGCCTTTATCAGGTCTGGCAGCTTCATTGTCAAGAGCGAGATCGCGATGACCTGTATCAGGTGGAACGCCAACCAGCGCCTACTTCTTCTGGCTGTAAACAGTGAATCTTCATGGCTTCCATTTTCGCGTCCCTCGTCAGGAGAAGAGGGTTTCGACCTGCGTTTGCGGTCCTTGATCCCGACTATTATTAAACAGCGGACGTGGAGAGAATAACAAAATAACACTCTACACTACGGCCGCGCCCTTTGAAACTGATCCAGGTAAGAGGCCATCGTGGAAAGATGGTGAGTATATATATATGCTCATTTGATCGTACCTACATTAGGGGTGCGCACTCCGTTTTTGGCTGTTTGGCCTAGCTGCGTGACACAAAGGACTTTGGGAAGGGAGACATTTTGGATGATTTACATTGATAGGCCTCATTTTTGAGCCAGATGGAATTGAGCCAGATATTTAACATGTCGCAGACTCACATTGCAGCCTCACACCTGAGGCATCGCTCTCTTCATCCCTGTTCGTTTGTTGATGCAGATTCACTTGTTATCGCGGTTCATCATCGGTCGGCTTCGTTTGAAGACCTTGATTCACTTGTTTGATAGACCTTCTGTTGTATTGTAGGTCTTTGTTCATAGATTTGAAGCTTATATAGCTTCCTTTTTCCCTCTGATGGATTCCCTATCTAGATAGTAAATCTTCATCTGCTCTTCTTTCCATTCTTTGCATCATTCTACAAAAGATCGGGAGAGTGAGACCGAACTGCCCGCCCGCCCGCTTCCCGCCCGCTTCCCGCCCGCCTTCCTGCCAATAAAAACATAACCTCGCGTGCGACAAGTTGTATGACATCCAAACAACGAGACGAGGCCTCTTCCAGTCGCCCAATCACACCCGGCGCCTTTCAGGGCTACAACCAAGCATCTCTGCCGACAGCACAAGAATGTGCACTCAGGTAGACCGGAGATGGGCGTGCGGGCACATCAGCTATCTTCAGATCAAAAGGTGTGACCGGCTTTTCAAGGACTGCAAAGGAACCGCTGCAAAACACGAGGTGGTTGATGACCCTGCTGAGGTCTGTAGTGACTGTCAGCGCCGGCAAACGCTACCGAGGCCTCAGGTTGCCAAATGAGGCATTCGCTCACGCATCCATTCCTCTTAAGCGACGCGAAATTACTAGAGGTTGGACCCCCACAGCGTTTCTAACGAATAAAGGGCCAATGTAAAAGGAGAATCGGACGAGTCAAGGACAAAGAGGATAGAAGAGAACAAAGCGGTACACTAGGCTAGCGCACCCCGTTCATTATTCGAGGCTCAAAGTCAATTCACCTGAACATGACGCTACTTCTTTTGTATAAATGGAAGCATTCTGGAAATAGAAGACATGTGGGAGAATAAAGCGGCAGAGGCCGTTGGCCTATGAGAGCCGGAAGAAATGTCGGAACTACAACTACGGACTAGTCTGGAAACCCAATTCTTTGGGTTAGGGATTGTGTGCCACATTTACTCCATATGGCTGGGCAGACCTTCCTTGCCGCGGGCCTTCCCGGGAATTATATACATAACACGGACTAAGCGCTTCACCTCGAGACAAGACGACCATTTTCACTTGAGCACTGTGCGCAGGTTGCGATACGAATGCGCGCATTGGCAGCGCAGTCGGAGTAGTACAGAGAAGTCATATGACATGTTGTTGGTCTGAGAGTAATTTTCATCACGTCACTAATCCGTACATGTACGGATTACAACAGTAATACGGGATGAGATTGAAATGGGTCTGTCAGGCGCATCTCCCTGCACAAGGGCTGACAGCACATTGGCGCCAATCAGATGCTCGCCAGACGCCGGATAGGGACCCACCATGGCGGCCGTTTTGACGCAGCAGCCTGCCCAGATCATACGATGTTCCGCATTCAGCGCATGCATGGGCTGGGGTTCGTGGTGGTGCGCGGTGGTGCGCGGTGTGGTTGGTGCCTGGCGTGGTGCCTGGTGTGGTGCCTGGTGTGGTGCCTGGTGTGGTGCCTGGTGTGGTGCCTGGTGTGGTGCCTGGTGTGGTGCCTGGTGTGGTGCCTGGTGTGGTGCCTGGTGTGGTGCCTGGTGGTCCTCCAGCGGGCGGGCGGACCGCAAAAATGAATCGCGGAGGGGGGTCGCTAAAGGTCAGGCCATTCTCGCCAACAAGTGCAACAGGTTGATTTTTATTTCTTCCATTTTTCTTTGCGCCATGCTTCCCGAGCTTGCTGTTTCTAGTAGTATCATGTTATTCTTGTGCTCCTGCACCCGCACCCGCACCACCCGCACCCGCACCCGCACCCACATCCGCACCCGCGATATGCCATGGTTGCCATGGATGCCATGGTCTGGTCGGGCAAAGTGTGCTGCGTGGCATCCGAGACCCAGTGACCATCCTCCAGAGCTCCAGAGTATGTAACTGGCCCTACATAATAACACTGATGATAAGCTGAGGGGGAGGGGAGGGGAAGGAGGCATAGTCTGGTTGGTTCTACGGAGATTTTCGATGGCCGGCACATGTTAATACTGATTACTCTGTTCTGAAAGCTTCAGCCGTTACATATGCTGGCTTAGTCTTGGCTGACTTCCGACTCGTCCATCGTTCTCATCTCCATCTTTTTCTCGATCTTTTTCCCCTCCAATTCCTTCCAAACATACTCCGTACTCCGCAAGCTGCGCGGGACGGGCTTGTCCGGACGTCGGCTGCTGCTGCTGCTGCTGCCGCCAATTGGCAAACCCTTGTTGAACCAGTGCCGAAAGCCTGGGTTGCCGATTTCTCTCGAATGCAATCTGACCTGTCATGACCAGATTGCATGCTCTTCTTGTCATCTCTTTCCATCTCTTCCTCCTCCTCTTCTCTTCTCTCTACGCCTTTCCCGGTTGTGAGTAATAAAGCTTCCGAGTTCGCATGGTTGCTCCTGCCAATTGAATCGATTGGGCTTGCGCTTTGTTTCAAAACCAGAAGGTCACACCCAACCGAACCACAACTTGAGTCTGGACTTACATACATTGGCAAGTGCGCAACGCCTCGAGCATCGAGCATCGCGCATCGACCATCGAGCTCGAGCAACAAACAATAATCTCGTTTGTTCGGCCACTTCTTCTGTGCCAAATGAAGAGCTTGGCATATTCTACCACTTCAACTCAGACACGCCTTCTTGCGAACCCACGGATTGCAAAACCGGAGCATCTGATCAATACATTCCGCGAGACGCGGGCCCATCCATACTTCTAGGCGGTTGCCCTTCATCACAAAAGCCCGTTTAGCGACCACATCTCCTTCCCGCCCTCGCCCTCACGTCTCTCGCATGGCAACCATGTCCGAAAATGTCATCAGAGAGCATTCGGCAAGCAGCACGGATCAAGACATGTCGCCGTCCCGACAAACATGTCGACTCGCACAGGACACACTGAACTGGTCGGCAAGATCTGCTGGTCTGGGTACGTTTGACTTCACATCTGCTCCCTCCGATGTGTCAATACCATCCTTCGGTCCGGCGATTGCTGCGCTTGCAGATCTTTCATTTACACAGCCATCCGCTAGTTCTATGCCTGACGGCCAGCCGGACGTCTTTCAAGCCAGGGACTTTCACGATAAGAAGAGAATAAAGGTAGAACCAGACACGCCTGCTTTGGACTCCATAGATTATTGGATCTCTTTCGATGACGATCTCGATAAAATGGGAAGTTTCGAGATTGACTACTCCAAGCGATCTGATTTGCTCAGTCAAGACAGGTACGCATTCATTGGTGTCAGACCCGACCACTCGATTGCCAGACACGAAGCTAACTGAACTCCAGCAGAATCGAAATCACTTCTGAATCTACCCCTGGGCTCGGTAGTGGATTGTACGCTACTGCAACTGCGCCATTTAGAGAAGAGGATTTCTTCGACGACAGCGCCTTTGAGCAAGCCATGTCAGACGATGAGGAGGAGGTGTTCGAATCAAGAACAGATATGAATACTAAGCCGACCGACCCGGCAAGCCAATCGGCAAACCAATCGGCATCTCAGCCCTCCATCAATAACACCACTGGTGCATGTCAGAAGCACGAGGGGTTGGATACATTCCAACCCGACTTGCGAATCGCGTCTGCTGTTCGGGACGTGCCTAGACAAATGAGACGCGGCGTTTACGCTCCGGCTCCGTCTACGGAATACGACGAGCAGCGAAGATTTTTAGAGGAAGCCTTGAGCTCGGACAAGATACCCGGCGCTTTAATCCCACCCAATGGATTTGGCATAGGGTTTGGTGCAGGAATGGGGGGGTGCAGGCCACCGCAGCAATTTGAGAAGAAGTCCCCAAGTCCACGCAGCAAACTGTCGGAAGGTCAGACCCAGTCAATGAGCGCCAAGAATGGCGATGTATCCGATGAGCCCGATCTCGAGCCCAGAAAACAAACGAAGAGAATAACATCGACCGCGAGACCAACGGCTGCAAAGAAATCAACTTTGTCGACTGCAGCTCCCAAAGTCAAGTCGGCCGATCGGATAGCTCATAACGATGTCGAGCGAAAATACCGGACAAACTTGAAGGACAAGATTGCCGAGTTACGTGCCGCCGTGCCAGCTTTGCAAACATCCGGGGCAGATGGTGACTCTGAGGGCGGATCGGCTGCTGGACAGCAAAGTCGCAATAAAATCAGCAAGGTGGGAAGAATATCTTTCACGTCACGGCTGTGAAGGGTCGATGCGCTTGTCTCGTGGAAAGATGCTAACCAAGTTTGTCTGTCACTAGGGCACGGTGTTAACGAAGGCAACCGAATACATTCACCAGCTTGAAGCTCGAAACAAAGCCATCGTACAAGAACATCAGCAGCTCTCACGAAGGATACAAGCATTCGAAACCCTACTCAATACCACCGGCAGCCAAGCTGATCTGATGATGCCAAATCACAGCATGACACTTTTCGACCCTCGAGGATTTTGTTAAATGGCTTGAGGATATATATGTTGGGGTCGGGAAGAGGGTTAGGAGAACAGCATTGGGCGATAGGCTATGTTTATACTCGGTGGCGCCCTGGGCTATGCTTTCAAAGACTAGAACAGTGATGTTTGTCAATTCTCTCTAACGATTTTTTTTTGCCATTTTTGGAGCGGGCATCGGCACGGTGGCGTTTTTGTTTCGTGTGTTTTCTGACTATCATGTCTCCCTCTCGGTACTATGTAAATAGAATCATTCCCCTGGCACATACAAACCTGGTGGAGGGTCACAGCGCACTCTGATTGCATTTCAGAGCAAAATGGATGGTATCGGACACTGTTTCTCCCAAAGCAGAGTTGTAGAGTAATCCCGTGGTTCGCAAATGACTTTCCCCCATTGGGAATCCTCCCATGGAAGAAATTTTGTTATTTTTCGCGACGCACTGGGCCGCATGCGGCCCCACCGTGAATTAATTTAGCTTGCCGGGGAACCACCCTAGACGGGCATGATGGCTCTCTGTGTTTGTCGTGTTCAAAGGTAACGACAGAGAAGTGGATGATGGATGCCACACGTGCGTCCTTCGTCACCGCAGTGCCTCGATGTCATCCACCTCTTTGACGGCTTCCGTCGTCAGAATAAAGGGCGAGTCCTCATCGACGCAAATGCTATCTTCTATCCGAATGCCCATGCCGTGGAAATGCTTGGGCCATCGATCATCATATGGCACGTACACGCCCGGTTCGATGGTGACACAGTGTCCACGCCTGAGCGTTTCTCTCCGAGTATAGCCGGGACAATCGTGGACATCGAGGCCGATGTAGTGGCCGACGTGATGCGGAAACAATTGGTCAATGGTGCCCATGGAGACATTGAAGCCAATGCTCTTGAGCTGGTCGATAAGGCCGCGTGCTGTGATGCCGTGAATCTCCTCGAGCGACATTTGGGCACTCTCGCGACAGAGGGACACACTAGTGCGTTGGACTTTGAGGACAGCTTCGTACAAGTCTCGCTGGGCGGCGGTGAACTTGCCGGACACGGGCCACGTCCGCGATATGTCAGTGATGTAGGTGCCATACTCGCCGCCGGCGTCCACAAGGATGAACTCGTCGTTGCTGAACGTGCTGTTGTTGACCGTGTAGTGAATGCAGTTGGCGCGGTCTCCGCCAGCGATGACGGGGATGTAGGCCGGGCCGTCACACCCATTGGTGGCAAACTGATAGTCCAAGAAGGCGTGGAGGTCCTTTTCCTTGGTCCAGCCGCGTCGCATGGCCTCGGTGATGGCGCGACCCGAGATCTGTCCCGCCTTGCGCATGTTGGCCACCTCTGCTGCACTCTTGACCACCCGCAACTTATTCATGACGGGATACAGAGGCGTTCTTGCAGGGCGGGTTGATTCTTTGCTGGAGAAGAACCGCCACAACCAGTTCTTGCCCGAGTCAGCGGCAGGCTGCACGTCTGCATACACTAGCTTGGCGGACTGGAGAATGCCCGGAAGGAGGCTGTCCGCGCCATCTATTGAATAGGCTTCATCTGCGTTGAAGACGTCCCGGGCTGCGTCGATGCCGTTTCGGTACCCGTTCCATTGCTCGTCCTTTGGATCCTTGCGCTTGACGAACATGCGGAAGTTGTAGTCGTCCATATGCGGGCCAGTCTTCTCGATTACGGCAACAGCCTGATCCTCGTTCCAGCCTGTTAGCCAGAAGAAATTCGACTCCTGCCTGTAAGGATGGAAGACTGCGCCAGACTTGTATTGAACGGAGGCAGCATGGAGAACCGCTACGCCCCCATCCGACATGGAATGGGCAAGGGCTGCTCTGCGATCGGCGTACTCTTGAGCTGTGATGCCAGGCGTGACTAAATGTGCGGCCAAGAAGAAAATTAGTTGGAAGAGTAACCCGGAAAACGAAACAAGTTTGTGTGGCTGATGGCCGAGTTCTCGCTGAGGTTTGCCAAGGAAATTTTACATGACAATGAAAGATTGCCATCGAATCAACAAAAAGAGATGTGAGAGTGTGCTCTTACGTTCACCGGCTTTGAGCATGTGAGGATGCGTTTCGTACACGGGCTGCCCAAACCGAATGTCGGCGGCAGACACAACCGGGCCACTGGAGTAGAATCTACTAGCCACCGTGTGCTTCGAGGCAGGGCATGCCGTTCTCGTTCTCGACGATGAGATGTTTCTTGCGTGGTTCCTTGATGGCCACGGAGCCTTGATGGGTCGGGCGCTGCAAGGGAGCGACGAGCTCCGGAATGTAGGTCGTGGAAACTTCATTTCAAAATAAAGCGCAGGATGATTTTGCGAGGAATTGGGTTTCGCGAGGAATTGAAGAGGAAGCTCCCGGATGGGGAAGACGGCCCCAATGGCGTAGAAACACCCACCAGCCAGATGAGATGAGATGATGACAAAAACGACAAAAACAAAAACCAACAATCAGCCTGCTCAGCCTGCTCAGCCGCCTGCTGCCCTGGAGGGCTTCTCGCTCATCAGTGGCTTAATCATTTTGCAGTTCACCCGCCGCCCGTTGCTGGTGCGGCGGCTTGGCCCGTGCGTGTTTTTGGTGGCCTCGCCAAACAGGGCCTAGCGCTGTTATGCCAAGCGCGAAGGCTCCATCAACAACTGGACTGGTGGTGTGACTGGCAACGACCAGCAGAGCTCGACAAGCACGACTTGTTTCTTCTCAACCCACACAACCACGTTCCTTCGAGGTTGAGTAGCAACGACAAGTCCAAGCTGTTCAAAGAGGCTCTTGTCCCCTCTCGCGAGGCCTCATCCTTGCGTCTTCAATGTCACCTTAGCATCCTTTACTTCTCATCCGAAAGCCCGCAATTCTTGACGTGTATCGCCCTCTACACGTCGCGTGCTCGCCACGGACCAGGCCGAGCGCTCACCTTTGCTTGCAAAGACGTGCCCCAGCCCCAGCCCCCTCCAACACCAACAACAAGCTCTAGCCGCAGCTTCATAACAAACAACGACAAGTGTCCCATATTCTGGGGTCACGCTCTGTCACGCTCTGGGTCTTGTACTTCCGGAGCATGCTTGTTGGACTGTTGCATGGCCGCCGTATCTCTGTCTCCCTCACCAGTTCCCATCGCGGCCATGTCCACGCGGCGGGTGCCTCTCGCGAGTAACCCCAATGTCGTCAACTCACCGTTACGGGGGCATGCTACCCTCAATGCCCATGCAAAGCAGAAACGATCATATGCCAATGTGCAACGCGAAGAAGCCTACGGTCAGCCTCCACCCGCAAAGAAACAGGCGCTCGACAATGGCTCTCAACGGGCTGTCCGGTCCCCGACCAAGACATCTCGTACCCAAGTGTTGGTACAACGCTCAGCTGCTGCGCGCTCGACGACCCTAAAAGATCGTGCCACGAGATCCGCACAAGATGCTACAAGAACGGTGCAAGACAAAGACACGGAGAAAGAGGCGTGGAAAAAGCATTACCGGGTTAAGTTCCCTAAAATGGTCTTCTACTTTGAGAGTATACCGGATGATATCAGAGCAAAGTTGACGAAGCGAGTTACATATCTCGGTGCTGTGAGTAACTTGTTGCTCCCTATTGGAAGTCTTTCAAACTCGCATGACCAGACTAACGCGTTGCTTCCTCCCCTTATCTTTGATAGCGCCAAGAACCCTTCTTTTCTATTGATGTAACCCACGTCGTCACAACACGGTCGATCCCAGTCGAAAGATCCGAGACCGAGCAGCAACAGCATGTGGAGCCTGACCAGCAAGAGCCTGAAGAGCAGCCCCAGACTATAAATCCATCATTGTTGGACCGAAACACGGTGGCAGCTCGAAGAAGGCTTCTCTTCGACTTCCGACAGACCCAAGTGCCGTCAAATCAGAGCGATGATTCGACCAGACGATCGAGGGCAACTCGTCATAACGATGTCCTGCACAAAGCTCGGGAAATGGGCAAGAAAATCTGGTCGTTGGACAAATTTCAGAACATGCTTTCTGTTTTGTTGGAATCAGAGACCCAGTCTGGCAGTCACTCAACCAGAACGACGAGTGTTCGTAGCCAGTACGGGATCGCCAAGGGTGCACATGAGCCAAACTTGCTCCAATTGCTGCACAACGAACGCATCAATGGCCCATCTGATCGCGACCCCACTGCTGTTAACCGAGAGCTGGTTTACTTCAAAGGACCATACATATACGTGTGGGACATGGACGACAAGCACAAGCCCATCATGGTACGAGAGTATCCTAAAGTAATCAACAAGCAGGATGGTGAATGGCCTCAATTTCGAAGCGTCGGCAATGGTCGGTGCCCATTTGTGGAAGAGGTTGAGATTCCTGAAAAGGAACAGCGCTGCACGCGTGAGCGAGAGCAAGCCCGGGTCGTCAAGAAGGAGGATGCGATTCCCACGCTCAAGCCCCCGGAGATTCCTCTGCCCAAACCTGTCACTGGAAAGCGAAGCCTGACAGAAATGGAGGACGGGCGCAACCGTGCTCGATCGACTGCTTCTGCTGATGTTTTCAATCCTGCCAAAGCCGCCATCTCCAAGCAGACGGAACCGAAACTGCAAAACGCCTTCACGAGTCGTGCTGAAGCTGCGAGATTATTTGCTGGCGAGCCCGTAGCTTCGGGCATGCAGCCATCAAATTTCACCTCCGCAATCCGTTCCCAGATGGTTTCTTCCACATCTGGTATCAATGGCAGCAAAGCTGGAACCAGCAAAGAGGTACATGGCCTGCAGAGGAAGGTACTTCAAAAGGCTCGTCCAGCTTCACATGATGTGAGCTCTCGTCGGCTTGCCGAAGTCTCGATGGACGTCGCATCTAGTCGATCGACGAATATGGGCCGTCCTACGTCCAGGGCTGTCCAGCCTCACGACGATGATTCCCAAAGAACAGACGGAAAGGATAAAAAGACACACTCACAAACACTCAAGAGCAAGCGAGATTTGAAGCCGGGCTATTGTGAGAATTGCCAGGATAAGTTTAAAGATTTTGATGAGGTTTGTACTCTTTTTTTTTCTTCTCTTTCTCTCTCTCTCCATCTCGAGTTGTCTCACGTTGACACCATTTCAAGCACATTCTCTGTCGAAAGCATCGCAAATTTGCAGAGAACAGCGACAACTGGACCGAGCTGGACTTGCTGCTTGAGCAGCTCAAACGCGTACCGAAATATGCAGGCGTCGACTCCGATGAAGATGGAGGTTGGTAGAAACGACACCCGCAGAATATGTCTCATCAACGCCACACATGACCCCTTCTCGACCACCGATACCGTTGCGCACCAAAAGTACCATGAACGAATTGAAATCAGGTACTCAGATGAGCATATTCGTCCACCAACTACCTTGCTTGACCTTTGACATCTGGCGTCTCTGCTTGCCCTGGCGTGGGCTGCATGCGACTCACGCTCTATTTTTATTTCCCATTTTTCCGCATACCAATCAGATCCCCGCTGCAGCAAATAATCCAAACGATACCACATTTCATTTCTCCAACGGTTAAATGTTGACCAAAAGGGGACCCATTAAAGGCAGCCGGTTTTCCGATGGAGCGATTTATCCAATCATTCTATTCACTTCATTCTTCTTATGCTCTGCATCATGAACTGCATGCAAGTCGGCGCAAGCGGCATGGCTAGTCATTTTTATCATTTCTTCTTTTCATTCCTTTCGGTCGATTGGAACGTCCTACCATGACGAGGCGTTTTTATTTATTTATTTTTCTTCCCACCTGGTATTTTTTACAGCGAAGCAACCAAGTCAAGGATTGGAACAATGTAATTCAAGGAAGGCAACAAATGCTTGGGAATGGTCTGCATGGTGGAAAGGTCGAGGAGCATGCTTGGCTGGTGCTGCGCATTACATATAAACGCTCATGTCTGTGGAAAGCCACCGTGGTTGTACATATACTTGTTACTCATGTATATGTATTTTGCATGTTACAATGACAGCAAAATTATAAAGAGCAATGGTATACAAATGTGTCCTGTGACGGGCGATTGCTTGCCCCCGTCCTCGGTACTCTGTACGCCATTCCATAATATTGGGGATGTGTAGGGAGTAGTAAGACATACAGTGTCCAGTCTGCTGAAAATCGCACTGTCCCAGGTTGAGCCACACTCCCACAGCGGCTGATGATACGGTCTCCCGTTTCATACGCCGAGCCAAGAATACCGACCACGACAACATTCCATGTGAATCCGCTCCGAATACCCCGTTACTCCATTTGAGCTGCAATGAATCTCGACCGCGCCCAAGCTCCATCTCCTTCCCTGCCTATACCTGAACAAAGGCGCGATTCTCCCTCATCCGGAATTACGTCTCCGCTCCCCGAGGGAGAAGATGGCCTCGGTTCGGGCTCGCCAGAGCTTCCACTGACAATGAGCGCCTCCGTGATGCTTGCCGACTTGCCCCGAGACGCCACGACTGCCCTGGAGAGTGTCGGCGGGTTCGCGCAGGAAAAGGTAGTCGTGAGATTCAAGCCAGTGGGTGCGGCTCCAGGTCTTGCTCAGGAGCTGTGCAAAATTACCGCCACACGAAAATTCGAGGAAGTCGTAAGATACTTGAGGAAGAAGCTGAGATGCAAAGACACGGACAGTGTCTTTTTGTATGTCAACAGTGCGTTTGCGCCGAGCTTGGACGAGGTTGTGGGAAACTTGCATCAGGTACGTTGGTTTGAGTGAGACACGGTTGTTGTCACGGGTAAGACGAGGAACAGGGTTGACGAGCGAAGCTGATTTCTTCTTGAATGTTGTACAGTGCTTCAAAAATGCCCAGGATCAACTCATCGTTGCATACTCCATGACCCCGGCTTTCGGCTAACTCTTTCGACGTCCCATCTTTGAACTCTTTTTCCAAATCACCCCAACCTCCGGAACATGCCAACCGACCGCCAACCGCCTATGCATGCTGATCTTGATATCCATCCAATGCGAATGCGAATGCGAATGCGCCATGGCTTATGAAACCTTGTCACGATTTAGAATGATGGGACAAGCTCGTGTGGCTGTGTGGACAAAACAGACACTCTTCTCTCATCACAGATTCTTGACCGCCTTCTCGAATGCTGCAAACTCCTCTTCCGGCATGGGATAGGTATGTTCCTTGGCTGGGTAGTCTCGGCTCTTCACCTCGGCTCGATACGTCTCAATCGCCTTGAGAGTCTCGCTCCAAACATGGCCGTACTTTTTGACGAACTTGGGCAGGTGCCTGCCCGGCGGGAAATTGCCAGTCATGTCGACCTGCACCAGAACTTGCCCTGAGCAACCTGCACCCGCACCGATACCGATGGTAGGTATGGCCAGTTTCTGCGTGACGAGCGCAGCAACTTCAGCGGGGACGGCTTCGAGAACAACGGCGAAACAGCCAGCTTTCTGGACGGCCAAGGCATCCTCGAGGACTGACATGGCGCTTTTAGAGGTCTTGCCCTGAACACGGAAGCCGCCCAGAGCGTTCTGCCGTTGCGGGGTGAGACCAACGTGGCCCAGCACCGGGATGCCCGCAGCAGTGATGTTTTGAATAGTTGGTGCCATTTCTTTGCCCCCTTCCAGCTTGATGCTCTGAACACGGCCTTCCTTGATGAAGCGAATGGCTGTGGAGAGCGCTTGCTCAGGAGATATCTCATAGGATCCCATGGGCAAGTCGCCGACCTGAGTTGAGATATGGGGCGTCAGCCATTACCCCCCCCAAGTACAAGTACATTCCATTCGTGCGGCACGAGACATGTTAGAATTGGTTAGACGAACAAGAAAAAAAAAAAACGAACTCACAGTAAAGGCACCCTTGGTGGCTCGGGCCACAGACCGACAGTGCAGCAGCATCTCCTCAACAAGAACCTCGCTGGTATCTTCCATGCCCAGGGCGACCATGGCCAAGCTATCACCGACCAGGATGACATCCATACCAGCATGATCGGCAACGTGGGCGCTAGGGAAGTCATGCGCCGTCATCATAGTGATGGGTTCACCTCTTCCGTAGAGGCTTCTCAGTGTTCCCAGAGTGACCTTGTTCCGTCGGTTGGCGGGTGCAGCTCCCATGGGAGAATGAGAGCTGTGCCTGACATGACTGGAAGCAATGCCACCGCATGTCGAGCGTGCAGAAGCCGTGGCGGAGGGTGATTGCAGCAGCAACGAGTTTCGGGCAATGGCTGAGACCGCAACAGTAAGGCGTCGTGGTCGCGATGCTCTTGAGAGTTGAGCACACGACCGTCTGAGACACGTGACAGATGACATGGTGTTGGGGGTGAGACAGGTCGTGCATGTACTCCGTGTGACCTTAAATTTGTGCGTGTTGTGGAGGGGGGGACTCAGAAAGGTACGTGCCCGTGTACAAACCGAGGTACTTTTCGTGCAATGAAGCACAGTGTGGATGATGTATGTAGCAGGAAAGAGGATAAAAAAAAACCCCCATTTATTTAATTGAGTCCAAGATGCTGTTCAAGTGGAGATTAAGAAGGAAGGGAAAAAGGGTGTGGTCGCTACGACTCGCAACGAAGGGTTTTATCAAGACTTGGCCATGATGGTTTTTACGTTGTACAACTGAGTATCTTTGGTGGGGGCGCCGACCAGTGACCGTTTCGTCGGGTGCAGTCGCCGGGGACGAGGACGGAATAACGGAAGTCGGTGGTGCCGAGGCTTTCAGTGACGCCGAATTTGGCTTGACGCCAGGTCATTCATTCCGCTCTTCGCTCTTCACCGCGTGCTCCTTTCAATTCGGCACATTGTCGCTGTTGAAATTTACTGCTGTGGAATGATGCAGGCGATGTCAAAGGGTGAGAAGAAGTGAATAAGATGATTTACTATCCAGGAAACCGGAATCTAAAAAGGAAGCTTGTTATAAGCTTCAAATCTAGTAATAAGTAAATCTGGGTCTTAAATAAAGCCTATAATAAACGTACATAATAACAAGCATAATGCGTGAATTTACATAACGAACGAAAAGGAGATGACGAGGGTGATGCCTCAAATTTGAGGCTGCCATGTGAGGCTGCGATAACCTCAACAACTGCCATACCATTTTCAGTGCCCGCCAGTCTACGATACTGGAGGAAACGATTTGTCCTCGGGGGAAAAGGGCCCGAGGAAGAAGTGCGAAATACGGCACGGGGAATTTTCTTATGGAAGATGATGTTGCTAGCTTGATGTCCAGCTCGGTGGCCGATCTCCAGGCTTCTGCCCCCAATCCGATTCATTCTTACCCACCGTCAGCTCCAGAGTCCAGCCCTCTGTAAAGAACTCGTGCCCGATCCAAGACTTTGTCCACGGTTTGCCATTGACAGTTGCCTTTTGAATGTGCAAGTTCTTGTACCCTGCGTCAAAATTGACATTGCAGACCGTGGCCTTCTTTCCTGTCACGGGATGCTTGATGCTGATTTCCTCAAAGAAGGGCGGGTTGATGAGATAGACATTCTGTCCTGCCACAGGAAACAAGCCCACCACGGAGAAGAATAAAAATGCCCCCATGGCACCAGAATCATCGTTACCAGCGAGACCGCCGTACGAGTTGTTGAACGATGAAGGAATGTATTGATGGATACGCTCTGCAGAGAGACCAGGTCGGCCAGCATAGTGGTACAGGTAGGCAGTAAGGAAGACGGGCTCATTGGAGATGTCTGCCAGACCACTCTCATGGAAGAAATCAAGACGCGAAATAAAGGCAACGTCTCCACCAAGCAACGTGATCAAGGAAGAGGTGGCATGTGGGACGTAGCTATCACCACAGGTGTCAGGTTCGGGTTGCTCGCTGCAATGGCGAAGAACTATGACTTACAAGAGATATTGCCAAATACTCGCCTCGAACGTTTCACTTGAATTCGCGGTCAGCGAGCAAAAGCTTGCGAGAGGCGAGCAAGCGATTGGGTCCTGAAACCCCCAAGTGCCGTTCATATACTTTGGCTGGAAAAACCCCTGAAACCCTGTATCCTTTCCCCTGATGATGGAAGTTTGATCTTTCTTCCACAAGTTCTGCCAGTTCATGCTACGCCGCATATACTTTTTTTGCATGTCGTTTTCCCCTAGGCCTCCCGCAAGGGTAGCCAAGCAAAAGTCATCGTAGGCATACTCGAGCGTCCGTGACACACTGCGTGAGTTAGTGCCAAAGCCGAGAGGATCATAGTCCAAGTAGGGAATGTAGTTGTATTTGCGCCAGCTCTGCAGACCGCCGCGTCCGTGATGGGACCACTCCAGAGGCTCTTTTTCTGCGTCAGTAGTAATGGCCTCGAGAGCGAGCTCCCAATCGATGGTGGAACTGAGATTCTTGACGTAGGCATCGACGAGCACCACATCAGCGTTGGATCCTCCCTGGGTCCATCCTTGGCACATGGACATGTGGCAGTCGGGTAGCCAGCCTTCGTGCTTGTACATGTCTAACAAGGACTGAACCATTTGCGTCTGAGCTTCGGGGTCAAGAACTGTCAAGAGCGGGTGTTGAGCGCGAAAGCTATCCCAGATGCTGCGGAATAAGAACGGAATAAGAACGAACGAATTAGGGACGGCGGTCAAAAGCAAAGTAAGCATGCTTGCAGCTTTTTTTTTTTTTTTTGAAACCAAACATACCAGTAAAACGAATCAAAGTACGGAGATCCAGTATCCCAGTGGGGATTCTCACCCGTGTAATTCTGCGGTGAAATCATGTTGCGATAGGCGCCGCTCCAGAAGCTGACGAGGAGATCCTTGTCCGCTCCGCCAGGCTTGACCGAGATGGGACCAAGCTTATCTCGCCATTCTTTTTGGGCAGCGTTGACCAGGCTATCGAAGTTCTTCAATGGGTCCGGGATCTCCTTCTCGGCATTACGACATGCTTGTTCATAATTTTTGAAGCTGAGACCAACTCGCGTCGTGATCGTGTCGTCGGAACCAGGCTTGAATCTGACGAAACCTCCACTTTCAACGTAGAAGAGACTGAAACCGCGTGTGACGTAGATGTGCTTTGGCTCAGTCCCTGCGCGGTTGTTCACCCACACACCCGTTTCATGGACGTCGGCTCCAAAGAAGTCGACGCAGAAATGAAGCTGGTACGAGCCAGCACCGAAGCTGGGCAGGAAAGTACCATTCCCGACCATCCTGCCGGACTTCTCATCAACGATAACACTAGCGTTCTGTCGACTCTGCCAGAGATCCGTCAAATCCAACAAGATCAGTGGATGATTGCCTTTGGAGTCGGGAAACTTGAACTTGTACAGTGCCGCATGCTCTGACACAGTCATGTTGGCTTGGATGCCAGATTCGAGCTGAATGCCAAACTGTCCTGGCTCCGCGAAGACCGAGTCCATCTTGTAATGCGTTTTGCGGTCTCCAATGCGGAACATGCAGTTGTTCAGGTCGTCATCGTGGCAGACCTGTGGAAACAATGGGAAGTTGCCCAGACTCGGTTTCCCACCCGTACCGCTATCGTGGATGCTCGAAAACCCAGTCACGTTGCTGCCGTCCATGCCAAAGCCGCCCGTATTTTGGCCATCGACATCCGCCACGGCCTTTGCCAGGCCATAGGGCAGCGTGGCTCCGGCAAAGACATTGCCGCCATTCGTGGTACCGATCAGGGGGTTGATGAGGGACAATACATCGGGAGCAATCGATGCCGCAGACAGTGACGGGACGAAAGACAGCACGTGCAGAAGATTGGTGGCTGACGGACGGCGCATGGTGGTGAGGGGAAGTTCAAGTATGTTCAAGTATCAATCCAGAGATGGCTGGGCGCAAGTGGTGTTGCCGACGCAGATGACTTGAAGCTGCCCGCACGCTGAAGCCCAAAGGTTGTCTTGATCGAAACGAAGCTGCCGTGTCGACTCCAAATTAATGATGGGCACATCGTACACATCCCCCTTATCCCCCTTGTAACGAACAAAGGTCAGATATGGATTAATTACCGTGCTCCGTACGGATCCGTACACATTGTGCGGGGTATGTACGGAGTATCCCGTCCACCGTCCAAGTGCGCGGGGAAGGAGCGTCCAGGGTTGCATCGACAGGATGGATCCTGGCGAAGAAACGCAGAGTCAGGTGTTGCGACCTCAGGCCGCCCACGCAAAGACTGGAAGAACTCTCGGTCGAGGATGGCGGGTCATTGGTTACCGTCATCAACAACAACGACGCAACGAACAGCAAACAAAAAATCAGGCAATTTGGCGCGTGCTTGCTTATCTACGGCGTGACGTTTCTGTTGATTGTATCCATTTTTATTTTCATCACATCTTTATTCATGGAACTCACTCCTCGCCGCTCCTTTGCCATTTGCCAAGCGCTGGCTCCAGCAACTTGGGCAGACACTCGGCTGCATCCTCCCCAAATGCGAAGTCGCCTGGTTGCATCTTGCACAACTCGGCCTCGTCTTCGGCTTCGGGATTGACCGTCACGATTCGAGCGCCGTGCAATCTGGCTCTCGATATGTACCCTGCCGCAGGGTACACCTGCGCGGATGTGCCCACAACTAGCATCAAATCCTGCAAGGAAGTCAGCCACATGCTCGTAGCGTAGAGCAAACAATTACGCCCGTTTGGTATAGGCCGTTGGTCTAGACCGTTGGCAAAACATACAATCTTGTCCGCAGTAACCCAGTCGTTGATACGGTTGATCATATCGGCATCGAGTTCCTCGCCAAACCACACCACCCCCGGTCGCTGCAGTCCGGTCTTACACTGCGGACATCTCGGCAACTCCTCTTCTGCGACGTGCTTGATCCGGTGATATGGGTCAAGGAGGGGCAACGATTTGCCCTTGGGAGGATCCTCGGATGCCGCAGCGAGGGCTGGACAGAAGGGATCATTCATATTGCCCTTTTCGATCCAGCCGCAACCTTCTGTGGTGCATTTTATATCAAAGAGCGAGCCGTGTAGAGTGAAAAGCTGCGATGAGGGATGATCTGCTCGTTGAGATAGGTCTGCGAGGCAGAGGCGCGAGATGCACGACGCCCAATCATTAGCTTGACTTGGGACGACAACGACAACCAAGAAAAAAGGGACAAAACAAAAAAGGAGGAGAAAGAAGGGGAAAAGAGGGGAAAGGGAATAGAAAAGGAATAGAAAAGAAAGGCTCGCATGGTGTACTAGTAAGCAATTGGTCGCTAACTCACCGTCCACATTTTGGGTCAAACAAAGAAAGTCGGAGTTGGCCTTGGCCAGCGCAGCGAGGGCCCGATGACCTGCGTTGGGTGTGGCTCGTAGAGCCAAGTGTCTTCGGTAACCATAGAATAGCCAAACAAGACCGGGATCGGTCATGAAAGCTCGCATAGTGGCGAGCTTGGTGGCATCGTGACTTCTCCAGTAGCCTCCGACGCCGCGGAAGGTGGGCAACCCGGACGATGCGGACAGTCCGGCCCCACAGAGAGCGAGAATGCGGCGACTGGAACGAAGGACCTCGTGGAAGGCCTCTACATCGTTATGGGGCGGCATTGAAAACCTTCCAAGATGCAGTTATGGCTGGCTGCGCAAGACTCGGGAACAACAGAAACAGTGACGAAGACCACAGCAAGCGGAGCTAAGTGGCGGTACCGGCTCGTGTTCGGCGGCCCGTGGCCGTAGTCGTCGCCGTAGCCTTATTAGGCACCGAGACGGGGGCGGACGGGGGCGAGACGGGGGTGAGAAGATCGAGGCCAACGGCGAGGCCGCGGTATTATCTGTTATCCTGAAGCGGAGGGCCAAGGGCCGAATGCGTAAGGTGAGCACCGAGGAGGCCAAGCCGTGGAATGAGGGGCGAAAGTGAGGAAGGAGGGAGTTCTTATGGGTAACTTATAAAGCAGGCCGGCCATGCGGATGCGCGAGCTGAGCTGAGGTGAGCAACAAAATAAATCGATCCGTAACATCGATCCTTTTTATGTACGCATGCCCCTCGTCTGGGGCCGCAACGAGGCCGGGCCGGGGCGCAAGTGCCAGACAGACTTAGCTTCTTATCTCACTGTCCATGTCAATATCTGAGCCTTTTCCGTATGTACGGAATACTTCGTACTTCATTACGGATCCGTAGCGTAGCCATGCAAACCGGTTTCCTCCCCCCCCCCCCTTTACGGGACGGGCATGCCAACCAGCAAGTGGGCGATGCGCCTCGTGTTTGGTGGAGTGAAAGAGGGGAGGAAGGACCAGGGGGCCTTGCCTGGGCCGGCTTAGGGGGTTCAAGACCCCTGAATTGTGCCGGTGCAGGCATACTACATACATAAGGGTGTGATCCACGAAAACTCTGCGAAGTTCGCAGAGTGCACAATACAATACAAAGGACGCGCTAACCATTTTAGGCAGCAAATTTACGTAGAAAAGTATAGAATCAAGTACTTTATGATATATTACACTAGCAAGGGGCTCGCAAATGCCTATGCAAGATGTAAGCTTATGTACACTGTACAAAGTAGCCGCCCCGTAGTGATCCACATACAAGTATCACTGTGGGTCGTCTCTCCGAACTTCGCAGTCTTCGTGGATCACACCCTTGTACAATACGAACGATCACATGCCAGGACAAGGAACATGATCAAGCTCCAACGCAGACCCCAACAAGCAAGGATTTGTCGGTGCATTTCGCCGAGAAAAAATCTGTAAGCCTGTTAGCATATTATAGAGCCGGAACTTACATCAAGCGGACATGCGAGGAAAGCTTCCGTAGCTCAGTTGGTTAGAGCTTCGTACTAATAAACATTGGTAATGCGGAGGCCGCAGGTTCAAGCCCTGCCGGGAGCAAGATCGTTCCACGATGCTTTCCATGTGTGCCGTCTCTTTTTTTCTTCTCCCTCGATTGTGTTCTGCCCCTCAAATTTTTATTCTTTGTTACTCCTGCCCGTGCCTTGCTCTTCTCGCACTTTCCTTAATAAACCAACTCGGCAAGGACGGAGGACGCTTTTGGAACATTTTGCAAGTGTCTGGACATGGTTTCTGTTCACAGAGTATGGCTTTGTATCTTCCGATAGCCACCGAATAGGCTGGTTTCCTTCTTTCCTTCCGTCGGCCTCGCTTCCATGCTGTGCGACGAACAGCGCTGCGGCCGGTGCTCAAACAGGCGTATGCCGACCCATCGGCAAAACTTGTGCCACACCCCGCAACGGCTGACTTGGGCTGGTCGACGGACGACGGACGCCAGACACATCTTCTTGGACATCTCTCTGCTTAAAAATGAGATGAGATAAATGATTCTTCTTCCACTACTGAGTTCTTTCCTGGTCTTTTTTTTTTCTTTGGCATAGTCTCATGTCAAGACTATTATTTATCGAAGGATTGCCGTGAGATATGAAGAAGTTTTGCACACAAAATAGCTCCACGGCCGCCTACACGCACTGAATTCACTATTCAACTTAACACACAACCAACTTATCGACACTTTTCTCCGAAAAAAAAAAAACTACGACCTCAAAATCATGTCCGTGGATTGGGAGCAAGTCCGGGAGCTGGTCAACGCCCACCTCGACCAGCAGTCGCCCGCATTGCACAAAATCAACCAAGCTCTCCACGGCAACCCTGAGCTAGGCTACAAAGAGTTCTTCGCACACGACATCATGTCCGATTTTCTCGAGAAACAGGGATTTACCGCTCACCGCAAGACGTACGGTCTCGAAACCAGCTTCGAAGTGACGTTCGGCTCGGGTGGCCGCCTTGTCATCATCTGCGCCGAGTACGATGCGCTTCCCAACATGGGCCACGCCTGCGGGCACAACCTCATTGCCACGTCCTCCATTGGAGCATTCCTTGGCGCCGCTCACGCCATGAAGACGCTGGGGATCAACGGCCGCCTGCGCATCCTCGGGACGCCCGCGGAAGAAGGGGGCGGCGGCAAGGCCCGGCTCATCAAAGCCGGGGCGTTTAGCCCGTCCGAGAACATTGCTGCCTCCATCATGGCTCACCCCATCACCAGGCACGGCATCGGTGGCATCACGGGCCTGTCTGCCCTGGACCTCATCGCCAGTCTCAAGTTTCGCGTGGAGTTCAAGGGGAAATCGGCCCACGCGGCCGGCGAGCCATGGAACGGCACAAACGCCCTCGATGCCGCCGTGGGCGCCTACAACAATATCAGCATGCTGCGACAGCAGATCCGGCCGGATGAGCGTGTCCACGGCGTCTTCGAGGTGGGCGGCACCGTGCCAAACGTCATCCCAGACTATACACGGATGAACTGGTATGTGAGGGCACCGACTACTGAGCAAGGCGAGAAGCTGCAGAGGAGAGTGCATGCTTGCATCGATGCCGCTGCTGCGGCCACGGGCTGCACCAGCAACTATATCCTGTGAGTCAACCCTCCCCCCCTTTCCATCTTCAAGCATGTTTGTTTCATGGCCCATACATAAAACCTGTGATGAAACGCTCTTTCGTTAACACCATGATGACTCCCTCAGCGCCGACACCTACAAACACGTCATCAGCAACCCAGGTCTCTGCGAAACCTACGCTCAAGATATGGCCAAGATAGGCGAGCAAGTGTCCATCAAGGCGCCCGAGTCGTTCACCGCATCAACAGACATGGGCAATGTGTCTCACGAGGTTCCCGGCTTCCACGGTGCATTTGCCATTCCCGCGGAGCCGGATGCCGCTCTGCACAGCCCCAAGTTCGCCGCGGCTGCGGGCAAGCCCGAGGCCCATGAGTGCGCTGTCAAGAGCGCCAAGGGCATGGCCATGTTGGCGCTGCGCGTGATTGTGGATGACGTGCTGGCGGCGAGGGTGAGACGAGACTTTGAGGAGGGCAACGCTGCATGAGTCCGAGAAGTGATACACCAGGAGGCCCAAAAAGAAACCATGAAAAGCGCGCGTTGAATAAAACATGCCACGCTCAAAAATCTATTACAAAGAGCTCGCTTCCGCGATGTGCTACTGATCTATATGATTATGTAGCACCCATGCAAACTCAATTTGATTGTTCGCCTTCAGAGTAATAATCAATCAGTTGGATATATATTTCTCGAGACCCCGTCCGGAAGCCCATGCGCACATCAAGACAAGTCCCACAGCCACAGAGTTCACAAGGACGAGCTCGCTCCTGATGAATCCGGAGAAAACAGGACGAGTCATCTGACAATTGGCACAATAATCAGGGCGGGCCTACGAAGCCAGTTTCGGCCAGCGTTCTCTTAATCAACGGCGAGAAATCACCACGGCGGGTTTACGTGGATGACGCCCTGCCCTCTACAGCGACTTTCAAGACCGGGACCAAATAGTGCATCGCACTACCAGCCGAAGAAGGGGGGGCTGTGGGTATTTGCAATGTGCCTCGCTGTCACAGCCAAGTAGACAAGAGCTGATGGCAGCCTATAGTGATTTGCGTCATGATGCTGTCGGAACAAGCGTTGAACAGGCCTTGAGATGAAGTGGTGCTTCAAAGCGCCATGGGCCCAAGCTGGCAGCTACAGGTCGAGCACGATGTAGTCTGCTGTCTGTCGTCTGTCGTCTATCGTCTATTATCTATTGTCTGTCATCTGTCGTCTGTCGTCTGTCGTCTGTCGTCTGTCGTCTGTCGTCTGTCGTCTGTCGTCTGTTGTCTGTCGTCTGTCGTCTGTCGTCTGTCGTCTGTCGTCTGTCGTCTGTCGTCTGTCGTCTGTCGTCTGTCGTCTGTCGTCTGCGTCTGCGCTCCGTACTACGTACTACGTAGTAGTAGTTCGTGTCAAAAGATGCGGGTGGCAGGGTAATAGTTGCACCATCCCGCAGCATGCATATATGCAAACTGTCTGTCTGGTGCCTCGCATGGACGCCCATCACGTTATTTCGCCGTGTTACTGTTGCACAGATGAGGTTAACGTCGGCGTGAGCGAGTCGGCGTGTTTATGCTCGTGCTCGTTGCGCTGCCACAATTGTCTGAGGCATGAACGCATCGTTTCGATTGAGAAAATTGACGCTGGCTCATGGCGGCACATTGCTGAGAGCTTGGATCAGGCGTTTGTGGTCTAATATGTATGTACTCCGTCTTGTTCGTGTACAGACTGCGGGCAAGAAACGACAAACCGCAGTAGATAATAAGCGCGAGACAGTCGTATGTAGGAGGAGGACAAACGGATACAGAGTATTTCCTCGGTGTCCACTCAGATCAATCGTGCCATTGCAGGTTTTTGTTCATGAAAACTTCGGTGTGGCGCAGTAATAATAAGTATACATTGTAGTGATGCAAGGGCTGATCTAGCGCCGTGGTGGTCCGTGTGGACCCGGCAACCCCAGGCAACAACTGTCGCAAGGGATAGGGGATATTACACGCAGAAATTAGTGGCCAGTCGGCTGCGCCTCTTTTTTCTAGTGCAACAGCAACAACAGCTGCTGTGCGGAGTATCTTCGAAAACACAGCCACTGGTTTGCATTCCAAAGCTTCACATTCGCCCGAGCCGTAACGTCGGTGGGTGCCGTCTGAAGCCGACTCGTCGAGCAGCCTGGTACTGCCCTTCCACGACAGGACCCAGACCTTTCGCGAGAACAAGACAAGGCAAAACAACACAGACAGTGTCGGTTCAACTGCTCGAAACGGCAGTCGCCGAACCAGGATAGTGAGTACGGACGACAACAACGAGCGCCCCACCAGATAGCGGCTGGATTTTTTTTTGTCCCGTCATCAAGTTTGTTAAATGATGACCTCGTCGCTTTCCAAATATAGCATCAGTGGACGCACGTCTGCCGTCATGTCGATTTGCGACGGCCATTGCTGAAAGTTGAGACATTGAACCCAGGAATTTCGCATGCAGTGAAGAGACCACGGGACAACCACGGGCCATCCCGGCATCCTTCTGTGCGGGCGTGCGCACGTTACCCCAGAGTCCAGACATGCGTGGTTTGACGATGCGTCTGGTGCGTGTCAGTGTCAGCGTGTCTAGGTAAGAATGATGATGCGGTGGCCGAGCCTGTTTTTGTTGTGATGCCGTTCTGCCGTCCTGCCCTCTCGCCTCAAGCCTCAAGGAAGGGATAGCGCATAGCGCCCGGGAAGGGAAAGAGCCGCGTCTAATACGGACTACCAGGGCGCACGCTAGGGAAGGTCCATACCTACTACTTGTACGTCCGTAATCCGTACAGGCGGCAAGGGCTGTCAGAAATCTAGCACAGTGCAGACATTGTTGCGTCGCAAACGCACGGTCTCCACACTGTACAGCCGACCCGTTGTTTCCCCGGCTATTCGCCGCCAAGCGAATCGATCCACACCGTGCCACAACGTCCTCGTTGCACCAAGTTCTTTTGTTGTTGCTGTATCAGTCAGCCATCGCCAACCACGTTTGAACAAGCAGAAATGATGGCTTGTATCCCCCCACCGACCCAGACTGAAGCTTGAGCAGCTGTCAAATTTTCCAGCCGTGCAGCCTGGCGTTCACCACGACGACGTGCTCGTGTGCTTGCCGATTGCCCGCAAGACATCTGGTAGTGTTCGCCCCCACCTTTTTCTTCGCGACGGACTTTTATCACTGACAACTGTAATCCCTACCGAGTACCGCCGTTCATACTGGAAATAAATACGAGCTACGGACTGATGACACTGCTTGGCAGGTCGTCTTTACCCCAAGACATCAGTTGATCAGTTCAGCTTACGGTTAGGGCGTGCTGACCCCTTCGTAATGGGTGGAATCCATCAAAGGGCCAAGGGGGGTGGCTGGGGCAGACCCATTTGGCGCCTCCAGGAGGGAGCCGCTTGAGATACACGCCCAAATATGGTGATTCTGGGCGTGTCAATTGTCTCACCTCTCGAGTAGCGGGCTCAGGCAGGCAGGCACATCGAGTCAAGCGTGGGCCCTGGATGGTCATGGCGGTGCCCAGACTGCCCAGACCATGGCCATGACTAGTAATGAATGGAGAAGTCGATGCGCCGGGGATCCATGAAATGGCATACGCACCCCCCCTGGCACGTCTTGGCCGACGGTGGCCCAAGATGGATGGGCCGACTCGGATGCTGTTCGTGTCATTGGCTCTTCGGTCTTGTTCCAGATGGATGGCCAGAGTTGTTGTCCCCCCGGAGGTAATAAAAATGCCGTCTTATCTCCCTCGGCGCCCTCTGGATTTTCCCGCCTCGCCTTTTGAATCCCGAAACCTCATCATTTGTCCTTGCCACTCGCGTGTGCTTCTTCTTTCTCATTAACCTTCCTGTCTCTCGCTAAACAACTCCATCTTTTTATTGTTTCTCTTGGTTTTGCCCAAGGCACATATTTCATTCGCCGCCCATCTCTCGCGCGCGACAGTTCAAAGGATATCATCTTGTCATACTCCTGCTGTACACCACCCTTGTTCGATATATCATATTTTCTCGACAAGATGTTCTCCAGCGTCTTTTCTGTCGCCACCGTTGCGCTCGCCGCTTCGGCTGTCGTTAATGCTCAGACTTTCACTGACTGCAACCCTACCAAGAAGACCTGCCCTGCTGCCCCTGCCTTGGGGAAGTCAGTAAACTGCGACTTCTCCAAGGGCCCCTGCGATATCTTCAAGCAGGCCGATGGAACCAAGTTGGACTTCAAGGACAACGGCGCTGTCTTCAGCATCAAGACAGAGGACAACGCCCCTACCATCTCCACTGACAAGTACATCTTCTTCGGAAAGGTCGAGGTCGAGGTCCAGGCCGCTCCTGGTGCCGGCATTGTCACCTCCGTCGTCCTCCAGTCTGCCGATCTTGACGAGGTTTGTAATGATAACCAGGAAAATACACCGTCATGTGCAACCAACGCAAAGCTAATGCGAATGATTTGATAGATTGACTGGGAGTGGGTTGGCAGCAACAACACGGACGTCCAGACCAACTACTTCAGCAAGGGTGACACGACTGACTACCTTCGTGGTGGTCACCACACCGTTGACGGCCCAATTACCGGCTTTCACACTTACACTGTGGAGTGGACCTCCAAGGCCGTCAACTGGATCATTAACGGCAAGACTGTCCGCACTCTTTCCTCCGATACTGTCAAGGACCAGTTCCCCCAGACTCCCATGCAGGTTAAGCTCGGCTCCTGGTGCGCCGGTGGGAAGAACTCTAAGGAGGGCACCCGTAATTGGGCTGGCGGCTACACCGACTTCTCCAAGGCTCCTTTCAACGCCTACTACAAGAGCATCAGCATCGTCGACTACGCTGGCAAGGACAGCCCTGCCAATGGCGGCGTCAAGGAGTACATTTACGGTGACCAGTCTGGCTCATGGCAGAGCATCAAGGTCGTTGGTGGTTCTGGAAGCGGCGACTCTTCTGCCTCTTCCAAGCCCTCCTCTACCCAGGCCAAGACTGAGTCTTCCGCTACCGGCTCCGCTACCAAGACTTCTGACAATTCCAAGACTGATGGCACGAATACCATGAGCACCGCTGCTTCCTCTGGCGCCAGCGCTACCGACAGCGCCTCCGTCACCAACGGCCCCTCAGGCACCGCCACTGTTTCCACCTCCGGCCTGCCCACCTCCACTACTGTCCGCGCTGCTGCCTCTCGCGGCTCTGTTGCCATGGCTGGTGCTTTGCTGGCTGGCGCTGGTGTCATTCTGTCCCTGGCCATGTAAAACGTTTGGGTCTAAGAATTGGAAACTTACAAAGACACGTTGCCGCTTTTATTCGATGTACTATTTTCACTTGGCCGCAAGAAGACAACATGTAGTATGACACAAAATGGATATAGCGCACTGTAAGCGCAGAGCAGTGCCATCTAATATTATGTACAGTTCGACTCGGAGCTCACTTTTTTACCATGTTCAATATCTTTGATTTTCCCTGTTCGCGGCCACGAAATATGATATGTTTACGCTGATTTTAATGCGGGGGTCTTACCTATCTTCCGTTTGGTCTCGATGGACATCCTGGGCCAGTCGAGATCTGAAGTTGCATGAAACCGACTAGATCCGACGGAATGAGGAGGCTTAGCAAGCGAGTGCAACGACGCGACGAGAACAAGAGATGTTTGTGGGTACTATTGCTTAGAATTACACACGGCGGATATCTTGGTGGAAGCCTTTTTTTTTTTTTTTTTTTTAACCGGACTTTATTTGTATACACTTGTAGAATTGCCGTTGTACTTACCATCTAGTGAAATAAAAGTAAATCATTTTGGACCAAGCATTTTTCTCTTGCCTCCCACGCCACCTCAAACTGATGTGTTCCCGCATCTGTTTCAATAACGGCGTGACCAGTGTTTCACGAGCATGCCTTGTGGTTATATCAAGCCTTGCTCACACCCCGATTAGACGTCTTGTCTCTGCTGCGTTGACGTGCATGAACATGGCCTTTTCTTTCAATCAAAACTCAATCCTGACTGCACAGCGCATGTACTACACTACACCGTCGACCCGCCGTTTCACCCACCGGGGCCCCTCTTTAGCACCCCGGTATGAAATGAAGAGCTGACACCGCGCGGTTACGCGGTTCGAGACAGACAACTACTCCGCATCAAGATTATGCATCATCTTGCGGGAAATGAGGTCCGCCAAAACGTGCCAAAGTGATGCAAGTCTTCTTCGCATTTTACCCCCCTTACCCCCCCGTTCCCCCAGTTCTTCTCTTTTCTTTCCCCCAACTACATAGGTACGCTCTGCCCCTCCCGGTGAGAGGTGAGCCAAGCCCTCGCTCGCGAGATTGCCTTGTGGGCCTTTGCAAGTTGGCACGCGACTGCGCTCCCGTTGGGACGTGTATCGTGCTGCCTATTGCCTGCCTGAATCGTCAGCAGGTGGGCGTGTGCATTCTAATTCTAATGAGTCGGAGGCGTCCATTTGCTGCTTCTACCGAGTACTCCTCCGTATTGGTGCGAAACTCGATCGCTGCTGACTGGGAACGATGATTGAATTCTAATTCGTGGACCACCTCTGCTGTATGAAAAAAAAAAAAAAAAAAAACACGAATTAAACGGAGTATTTCTCATTCCGGTTGTCTGGTAAAGGGAACATGGCATATCCCAAACGAGGAATAGAGTTTCTCACAGATGACAATGCCCAGCCATGGGGAGTAAGTACGGAGTACTCTGTAACACGCCGACACACTACTTTGGCAACGAAAATAATTCTTAATAGGACTTCAGTAAAATATAGGAACAAACGGACAAGTCGTACCACGAGCAAGGATAAAAGCTAACCACCACCACCACCACCACCTTCTTTACCAAGGATTGCACCCATTGTCCTTCTTCTAAACTTTGCGGCTGACACCAACGTCAGTCCATGCTTTGCGTACAATCTTGGCAGCGTCTTCACCAAACTCCTCTTCGGCGCAGTCAACAGTCACATCAGCAAACTGCTTGAAAGAACATCGAGCCGGGATGTTTCCACTGTTCATCGCCTTCCACCAGATTTGCCCCGCCTTCTCCCAAGAATAGCCGCCAAACGCCTTGGCTGCCAGGTAGAATGCCTTGTTGGGAATGCCAGAGTAGATGTGGACTCCGCCATTGTCCTCGAAGCTCTTCTCGTACGCGGACATGTTGTCGACTTGCGGATCTTTCCCCTGCGAGAAAAGAGTTAGTGAATGTTTAGGTGGAACTGAACTCGGGAGAAGCATCGTACAAATCGGGGGTCGCTGTAGGCAGTCCCTGGGGCCTTCATGCTGCGTAGAGCGAGACCCTTGACATCCGGCACGAGACATCCTTCGCCGATAAGCCAATCAGCTTTGTCAGACGTCTCATTCTCGGCCTTTTGCTTGATCATGATGCCAAATACGTCCGATACATGTTCATTCAGTGCCCCAGGTTGGTCCTGATACTCGAGGGGACTCGTGTGTTCGGTGATGGCGTGGGTGAGCTCGTGTCCAATAACGTCGATGCAATTCGTGAAATTGTTCAGGAACTCGCCGCCATCCCCAAATACCATCTGCAAGCGCTCGGGGTCCCAAACTAGACAACAATGTTAACACGCGTACCAGAAGGAAGAAACTCGGGCCAACCCACAAGCATTCTCATACTTCTCCCCGAAGTGAACAGAAGAAGTGACATCAGACCCCTTGTTGTCGATGGAACTCCAGTGAAACTTCTCCTTGTAGAACTCCAACACAGCACCAACATGATCATAAGCCTCATTGACGGCCTTGTCTTTGTTTTTGGGCCCTCCTTCTGACCTCTTTAATTCTCCTGGGAGCGCATCTTGATCCTGAGTGTGCTGAGCATCGTAGATGGCTCGTTGAGGGGACTCTTTGGGATCTTTCTTTGGCTTGTCCGCTTCCTGACCTTCTTTCGATGGGTCTTTTACGTCCCCTGCATCTTATTCAATTCTGTTAGTCCCAAGGAAAACTATATGATCGACGTGACATGGATGACAGCCAAGGTACCTTTGTTGGGGTTCATCAGCTGCTGGGCATGGGCCAAGTCCTTTTCTGCCAGCGAGCGGAGGGCATCATCAACGGCTTTAGCTTTCGAGATCTGTCGTAGAAGAATCTGTGGAACGAAAGGAGAGGCACGGGAAGGACCTTTGCCTTGGGACTGAGTCAAGGTAGCCAGGCGCTCGCGGCGGGCAGTGGTCAACTTCTCATGAAAGTCCACGCATTTTTGAGCAGACTCTCTGATAGCTTCATCGTTGTGTGTAGACGTGGCGATTGCCTTGAGCAGGTGAGGGGGGACGATGAAGCACTGGCAAGACATGATGTTATACAGGTAATGCTGTAACGAAGGGCTCAGACTTGTTAAAGAAACGGGTACTGATATTGGCTTTTGTGAGGTCAGAAAAGGTGAGTTTTTTTTTGGGGGGAAAATGTTGCGAGTACCGAAAAAAAAAACACCGATTCTTCATGATGCTGCGACGGATGCCCTCTTCTTTATACCCCTTTATACCCAGGTATCGAGGGCAGGAGCGTCTCGTCGTCCGTCACTTCCTGTCCTTGGCACAACTGTGACCAGCTAGCTGTTTGCCCCTGACACAGTTCCATCAGCTGGCCAGTCATACGCCTCAGGCTTTACCGTAACCTGATGTTCCAATGAAAAGCATCTTGGTAATTTCAATAGCTCGTAATGTGCTACCTGGGGTCAGTCTTCGTCGTCGATCAACGAACAACAACTTTGCATGGCGTTTAACAGGACGACGCTCGGGAAGTCACTTCATTCAGTAGTGTAGTATCTCATTGGGAACAGTTGCAAATCACAAGTCAACATTAAGCTTTTGTTAGTTCCTCTCCATAGTGGCTAAACTCAGCTGCTGCCTGATGCTCAGATCATCTAGTCGGATTCCTGGACCAGTATCCTGTAAAGACCATGCTACCCAGGTGTATTCAAAGTTCTCCATGGTGCAATGTCGTGGTGCGAATGCGAGCAAACGGCTGCGTCATACACGAAACCAAGCCGACTCAGGTGCCAATGTCTCACGCCTCGTTTGACTGCCTGCCTGCTGAGCGCACGTGTGTAGCATCGCTTCGAAGACTCATGGAGTCTCGATTATGGGTTCACCTTGTAGAAATTGTCACGCGGCTGTACCGGCTGGGAGCTTGCAACGCTTAGAGTTTGCAATCGAAAGGCTATGGAAATGCCCGTTGCGGAGCTCCTTTCACCAAAGTCTATTCACCAACGGGCTCTTGTTGCACGACCCCAAAGCAAGTGGCAAGAACAAGAAACACTTGGGGCACATACCGCGTCGGCTGAGGGTTCTGTGGAAAGAGTTGATCTGCTTTCTTCCACGTCCTAGATATTCGCCGTGGTGGATTAATCAAGCGAAAGAGACTGGTTGTCATCTGGAAACAGAGGCGCGTTTGCCGAGTCGTTGTCGTGACTGCCACTAGACATCAGACATTTTTTCATGGTGCCCATACCATGTGCCGCTCCTTCCTTTCGAATCGCTCCTCAATGGCCATCTGAAGTCACGCGCTTGCCGCGATTTGCGTCTCCGCTCCAAATCTTGATGCATTTGCTTGCTGATATCAGCCAAAACCGAATGTTCTCGAGTGCCCGACCCAACAATAATACTGTATTGCGGCTTCTTGAAAGCTGTGCTGGTGGATGGACATGCCGGCGGTACCTTCCTCATCGTGTGGCAAAAGCACCATGGCCGACAACCTTCACGATATACAGGTGCGATACAAGCTTTCTCCAGCCACCATTAAGATTCTATCAAGCATTCCGAGAACTCCTGATCGACAGCAAGTTCTCCATAAAGCTTGTCTTGCGAGTGAGCTTCGCTCTTTTCCTCTGAAGCAGGCCGAGAAGGGTTTTTCCGCGAAGTCAACGACCACACGGCGATACCATACACCATCAAAGAAACCATCGCTCAGCCATGGCATAAGGTATTCTTATTGGTTCAAGTGGATCTCCTGCGAACGTGTTGGCCAAACAAAATATCGGCAACGGCAAGGAAAGAGCTCTATCAGGATCTCGGCAGGATCCTTGCCCTCCTTGATCGGATACTGCGATATACAATCGACATCATCGGACTGAGGCGAGATGGAAGTGGCATCAATACAGCACTGGATGTGCTGCGAAGTGTTCGGTCACGTACATGGGAGGGAGACGGCAGAGAGTTACTTCTGATCGATGGTATAGGTGTTGCGAAACTGGAAAAGTTGAACAAGGCTGGTGTCAGGTCCATTCGAGAGATTCAACAGCTTGATTTTTGCCACATAGAGAGGTTGCTCAGCCGGAACCCTCCATTTGGTCACCAACTTCTTCAACAGCTTGCTGAATTTCCGCGCCTTTCATGTCAGTTCGACGTCATTGAGCGAGTGTCGTCTTCGTCAATCCCAGTGCAGCCAGAGCCTTCCTCGTCCAGGTTTTGTGCTTGGATCTGTCGAGTGACAATGGGGTACGACAACGAACAACCGCCCTTCTAGAAGAAGAACAACCCCTGGGTCACTTTGGTCATTGTGGGTGGTGACGGCAGATTGTTATGGTTTTGGCGCGGGAGCGTAAAGAAGCTTCACGGGAGGAAAGACTTGGTTGTCAGCTTACAGACAGGAGCAGGGGAGAAGATTGGAATTCGGCTTGTTTGCGAAGAGATCGTCGGAACCATGGTTGGAATTACGCATCAGATGCCATAATGCCAAGCAACACAGCTTGGGGTATTATTTGCGTGGACACAAGGTTCGAAATTGCTAAGCGGTCAACAAAACGAGTCAAGACTCAAGAGGGATGGATCAGTTGTGGGCAGGCGGCGGAATCCCAAGACATCTGGTCAATCACTCCATCGGATTGAGGGCGTTACTTACTTTGAAACAAGTATGATAAGCAGATGTGTACTTTGTGACAAGATGTGCCACACCTTTTGATCAGATATCACCTGGCGGGCTGGCATTGGCCAAAGGACATGGCCAAGTTGAATGAGGGCTTAGAGAAAGACATGACTCAAGTACGGCCCGTGGGCAGTACTTATACCGCAGTCGTTGTGCATTGCAGCTATATCAGTCTAGATCTAATGTACTTGACTGTACATGTACAAGTGGCCCTGGGCTCAGGTTGGCAATTTTGGAACGTCAGGGCCAATGCGGAACATTTGATGGCGGGAAAACATGTGCAGAAACAAAAGTCCTTCTCACCTTCCCCATGATACCCATTCCAATATCTGGAAGAAAGAAAACAACGCCGTGGTCAGCAGAAAGGGGGTATATTGCCCGACCAGAGGTACCTTGTCCCAAAACACCCATGCCATGCTACTTCACCTTTCCATGCCCGTGTAACCCGTTTCGAACAATAACAGCCTGTTGTGTAGCTCCGCCTCCGCCTAGCTAGGAGAGAGGATGTAGTTTGAGGCGGTGGTCGCCAAAATCAATCCGAATCGTATGCCACCAGCGTCGCCGATTTCTTCTGAGCCATTTCCGCAGGAGGACCTGCTGCCCCTTTCTTCATCTGCGCCTTATCAACGCGCCTCCTCTTCGCCCCAGGCAACTTGGCCATCTTGACCCCATCGCGCTTCTGCAAAAAGGGATCCTGAATAGCGCGCGTATTGCTCGTGATGGCAGCCACAAAATCATATTTGCGCTTGGCCGCCGCCTTGTCGGCCTTGAGCCGCACTCCCCCATCTTTGTTCGAGGCCGAAGACAACAGACCCGCGTTGGCAGCACCAGCAAACAAGGGCTTCGCCAGCGCCTGCTCCGCGCCATCGTGGTCGAAGCCCGGCCCGAAATCCACCAGCTTGGCCCTCTGGGCATCCTCCTCCGTTCCCGGCACCAGCTCGATGCCCAAGCCCATTCTATCACGCAGCGCCTCGGTCCTCGCCTCATCTCTCTCCCTCTCCTTCCTGCCGACCCGAAATGCCTTCCTCAGCTTCTGGTTCATCGCGTACGGATCCTCCCACGCCTTATCCTGAGCATCGCGCAGATGTTCGATCCTCTCACTCGCCATGATGAGCCGCTCCCTGTCCTCAATCGTCCTTTCTAAGCTCGCGAACGCGTTCTTCCTCAGCGCCTCGCGCTCCTGGTCCGTCATGATGACGAGGGCCTCCTCCCCTTCCCGCGCCACATCTTGACCCGTGTTCCGTTTCGTAGCGCCCTCCACTACCACGTAAGCTGTGTTTTTGGGATCTGTACGCATCTCGACGGTGCCTCCGCAGGCGGCGTGGCGGAAGCGGAAGCTCCATATCGGCGAGGAGTAGTAGTTGCCGACCTTTTTTTTTTCGGCGTTGAAGCGGACGCCCTGTCCGATGATGGTGGGCCTGGGGCACGAGGAGCACCATATGGGGAAGGGCATTTCGAAGCGCACGGTGAGGATGCCATGGGAGGCGAGTTTCGACGCGCGCTGGCCGAGGGCGTGCTTCTTGTGAAGTTTATTGGCCGACGTGGTGCCTTCAACGTCGGGCGGGACATGACGTCCCATGTTGAAGCCCTGCATGATGGGGCGAGGCGTCGGCGCCGAGGACCTTGGGGGAAGGAAAGGGAAAGCTGTCGTGGAAGATGATGAATTTGGTGGTTGCTGTCTGTCGTGGAAGATGAATTTGGTGGTTGCATGTTCCAAGTTGCAAGGGGGTCTGTCTGCTTGTTGGTGGGGCCGAGGCCGGCTTGATTGGGGTTCCCAGGAAATTGGGTCCAGAGTGGAGCCAAAAAGGCGGCAGATTTATCCCTGAACATATGTAGATTAAATCTGCTGCGTTGTTCGCGGCAATCGAGCACTAATAATTAGAGGCCTGGGAAGAAAAACAAACAGCCCCCCCCTGGCTCTCTCTCGCGATATGAAGAAATGCTGCTTCAATAAAAAGTCTGCGTGGTACCAGATGATCCATGTGTTTGCTTGTGTAATTGTGCTATCTACCAGCCGCCTGGGAATCCTGATTAACATTCTCCGTAAGAGAGAGGCCGAACTCTGATATACTTTGGGTCCACGAGAGGGAACCTTGGCCCTAAGAAGAAAGCTTTTGCTTCCCTATTTCGTTGCCTCCTTGTGCACTCGCTTGTAGCAAAATCGGTTGGTTTGCATCGACGAGCAGAAATGAGCGGGCCAGCCCCCCCCTTCCCTACTACATCCCATCCGTATACGAGACGTCATTTAGGACGGCGGACATACTCTGACCGAACCAAAGTAATGATGGAAACAAACCAAATAGAAATGTCATAACCTATCGGCTTATGCAACTCCAATGGCTCCTGTGCTGTGCCTGTGATATCCGCTTTGACTGCCGTTTGAAAAGATTAAATCATAAGGCAGCATCTAAAACCGTGTGCCCCTGGGAATTGGTGTAGTAGACGCTCCGAGTCCGCCCTCGACGCTCATACGTCGTCCATCTGTCCGGCGGGCTCGTCGTCGTCGTCGTCGTCGTCCCCAAAGCTGGCGACAGAAGACATGTCGTCGTCGTCTTCACTCTCGGCACCGGCTTCGTCGGCAGCATCCTTAGTGGCGTACTTTCGGACATATTCTGCAAATGCAAAAAATTGTAAGCAGCAACATCCACCGTTCCTGCACCTCTTGTTACTCTGACGCACCCTTGACCTTGGCATCATAGCTTTTGGGTTCTCTAATCAGCAGAGCAGCGGCTTCTCCGTTGAGAGGATCAGTCGGGTTGGGATAGCGGAGGAGTTGTGGAAGAAACACTTCAAAAATGTTGATCATGTCGAACATTGGGGACCAAGTCTGGTTGATGACATCTAAACAAACGGATCCGGACCTGTCCAAGGTGATGCGTCTCAGTATCCGTATTCGCAGTGCTTTCCAATAGACACTTGCAAGTGTTTTCTTGTACGCTTCATTCCATTTTGTGTGAGTCCATGTTGCGGTAGCCACCAGGTGTCAACTCACAACTCATCGATATTGGGGTGAAAGATGCGGTTGACGAAACCGATGCTCGGCGACTTGTACGGGTAGGTATCGGGCAATTCGACATGAACTTTCCAGAGGCCCCCTTCAAAGGGAGCTGAGGTATATAGTCAGTGACCTTTTCCCCAATCATGCATGCGCCCGTGAAATTCGGCATCAGACATCCAGTGCACGTACTCTCTGGGGGACCCTTGAATCGGACATAGAATTCCTGCCTGTTGATGTTTCGGGTGAGAATAGATCAATCGGGAAAGCGAAAGCGAGCGAGGGCTGCGGCGGTTCGACATCTTACACTATGAGCGTTTAGTACTTGTCGGACCCAGCACTAGACGTTCCACTTGCTGTTATCGTTGACAAGGGTCACCTCATAGTCACTCATGAGCCTATGATGGTCAGCATCAATCAACGTCTCGAAGCTGGCTGAAGTTTTCCATCCTACATCCTATCAAAAGAGTCAGTAGTCGGGTCAGGGCATCGGGGGACGCGTAGAGCGGGAGATGCGGGCAGCAGCGCACTTCATGACCTGGAGAGGACCAACGTCAGTGTTAAGGCGTTCACAGGCAGCCAACGGAGCGTCCCCCGCGTCAGCGAGAGGGCATTAGTAACTCACATCAGTCTCGATTCTACGACGAGGGCTACTCATGGTGGACGAGCTGGCGGTCTTTGTGAGGACTGTGGATAGCTTGGCTGGGCCTAAAGTGCGTTGTGCGTGCGAGTCGCTGTCTTATAGCCAGGGACGGGACTGGCCATGATGTCACGTGTGCCGGGGCCTTTAACACGTAAACAAACATGCAGGAGTGATTTTTCGATCACGCAGTATTAGTAACTAGGCCTAAAACAGAAGAGATCATGTACCTACCTCCGTCCGTCCGCACGCAAATCTCACATCCCACGCCCCCCACCACCTCGGCTCAACCAACGCCGGCGCGACATTATCAGTACACGTCGCAGCTCTTCTCGTGGCAATCTCGCCGGGCTTTGGACTCAATGAGCAGTAGTTTCCATACACAAGAGACATCGGCTGTACGTACCCCGCGGGAGGTTCATAAACTGGCTTTACTCCGTACAACGGCAAATATTACCCAGGTTGCTACCGTGACATGAACGCAGACTCCATCCGGCAGCGGGAGTTTCGCATATATTGTTTTTTTTTCGTCTTGGCCTTTTCAAACGCATCCGGAGTACCAAAACCACAAAAGAGCCTCTTTCGCTGTTCTACCATACAGAAAGCCTGGATATAAATGCATCCAAATCTGAGCTTGTTTTAAATAAATAAAGTTACAGTTCTTCTTCTTCTTCATCGCCCTCGATGGTGGTATTATGCGAGTGAGTAGGGTGGATATGTGTTGTGTGTTCCAACTGTGGCGATCTGATGAAGGGATGAGGGGCCAGCGAAGCGAGTGCACATCTCCCCATCATCTGTTGCCAGCAGTCTGGTTGAAGCCGTCAAGCATAGACTCCTTCATCTCCCTCCTTCTTGCTGCCGACCCATCTTCTGGTTCCGATTGCTCGAGCGCCTTCTCGTTGGTATTCTCGCTCGCTTCTGTCGGGGCCGAGGTGTCGACGACGTTCTTCGCCATGGTCTTGGCCTGAGCCTCGCCCACTTTGCCGTAGACGCTCAGCCCCGTGGCGATCATGCTACCAATGTCACCGACGTTGCCGGGGACAACAACGGCGGTGCCCTCCTTGGCCAATCTTCCAAACGCCTCGACGTACTTCTCGGCAACCGTCAAGCTCATGGCTCCCTTTGCGCCTTCCCGTCCCTCGAGAATGGCCTTGGAGACGGCGTCGATGCCCTCGGCCGTTGCGCGGGCCTTGAGACGAATGGCCTCAGCCTCACCATCTGCTCCGTTTATGCGCTCGGCACGCATGGCTTCCGAAGCGAGGATGACGCTCTGCTTCTTACCCTCGGCGATGTTGATGGCACTCTGTCGCTGACCCTCTGAGTCAAGAATCTCGGCTCGTTTGGATCGCTCTGCCGTCACCTGTCGGTGCATCGCCTCGACAACAGCGGCCGGAGCATGAATGTCGCGGATTTCGTATCTCAGACAGGTTATGCCCCACGCTTCAGCAGCGTCGTTAATCGCAGCAGTGATGTTGGTGTTGAGGGCGGCACGCTCCTTGAGGACGTGGTCCAACGTTAATTGGCCGATCTCGGAACGCATGGTCGTCTGAGCAAGCTGGGAAATGGCATATTCTGCATCCTCTACGCCATAGCTACAAAGGGGAAAAACAAAGGGTTGTTAGCAAAAGTTGTCCTCCTCTTTATGACAGACATGCCACTAGAGCGGTGTTGTTTGTGAAACATAATCCGTGATGACAATGTAGTCCGTGAAAAAGGTAGTCCGTGAAAAAGGTAGGTAGCTCACCTTGCTTTGTAGGCATCAAACACTCGCGTGTAAAGAACGCCGTCCAGCTCAAGCGTGACGTTGTCGGCAGTGATTGCGCTCTGGCTAGGAATCTCAATGGCCGCTTCCTTGAGGCTCTTGACATAGGCGATGCGATCGAGAAACGGTATCATGACAGCTAAACCAGGCTCCAGGATGCGATTGAATCGGCCCATGCGCTCGACGATCCATGCTGTCTGCTGCGGGACAAAGCGAACAACGGTATTGGCCGGCAGTCTGGGTTTCTGGAAATATGAAGGGGGTGGTCCGGCAAAGCTTGCTGGAAGGAGGGTGCGGGTAGACGAGGTGAAGAGGCGAGCCTGCCGTGAGAGCAGCGGTGCCCTCAAGGCAGCTCTCGTCAGAGATGAGGCCACCATGCTGGGCTGTTGCGTACGTCGGAGCCGCACAATGCGAGTGACGCCGCGCAGAGCCGGTTGCTGGTCGAGGTGGGTTGTTGGGATGTTTTTCGTCTCGGAAAAGAAGAGCGTTCAGCCGAGAGATGCCAACGGGTCAAGGTAATCAATAAGCTTCCACGAAACCGGCCTGGAAGTGCACCCCAACCTAACTTTTTGAGAGGAAGGAAGAGGGCCGGCGTTTACCCGCCAGCAGAGCCAGCTGCCGCCTCCTTTCTCTCATCCGACTTCAAAGGACAAGCTTTGCCCCGCCCCCGAGCTTGCAGCGGGACAATCCAATCCCCAGAATCCCCAGAACAAACGTTCCTCACCCACCAGCTTCACCAATTCGCCCCTGCAACCACCTCTCCCGCCAACGCAGCAAAGAAACAAACATCCCTCTTTTTTTTTTTTTTTTAGAAAAGAAAAGAAAAATTGAGCACCGCACCTCCGTACCGCCAACATGACGGCCAAAGTTCCCCGGAACTTCCGCCTGCTAGAAGAGCTCGAAAAGGGCGAGAAGGGTCTCGGCGCCGAGGCATGCAGCTACGGTCTCGAGGACGGCGAGGATCTCCTGATGAGTAACTGGAACGGCACCATCCTCGGACCCCCTCATGTGAGCCATTTTATCCCATCGACTTCCTTCAACCCCCTCCCCCCCCGGTTTCTTTTCATCTCTCCGGTCAAACTGGCGAGCACACGCGCCATGCTCGTCAGTTTCACGTTCTCAAGTTCCCACGACGAGGGGCACAAAAAAGATGGGAGGAGGAGGGGCAACAAATAAGTGGCCTGCCGACCCATGTCCCTTCAGGGGGGTCACTCACAGACGGCATGGAAACCCCAAATTCTTCTATTAAAAACAGGAAGCGTGACGAGAACAAAACGCAGCCTCATCGCTAATACCACGTCTGCGCATCACAGTCCGTTCACGAAAACCGCATTTACAGCGTCAAGATGCACTGCGGCGACAACTACCCCGATGAGCCGCCGACGATCCAGTTCGTAAGCCAGGTGAACCTGCCGTGCGTCGATGCCCGCAACGGCGTGGTAGACCCCAAGCAGCTGCCCTGTCTTGCGCAGTGGAAGCGAGAAAACACGATGGAGACGGTTCTTATTGAATTGAGAAGGTAGTGGTTGTGTAATCGAGCCCCTGGTTTTTTCTTCTTCTCCCCTTTTACCAGTGCTTGCTGACTTGGCGTTGAGATATATGGCTGCCCCGATGAACAAGAAGATCCCGCAGCCACCCGAAGGCACGACTTACTCATAAAGCTTAGAAATACGGAAAATACACGATAAACAGGGGCCGGTACACTGTGAGCAACTTGAAGCGATACAGTACATGTCCAGAGAAAGTGAAGGAAAGCACGACACAAATTCCAACATCCTGTTTTGAAACCATGGAGAATCAAGAAATCGACGAGTGATTTGCTAGCACAAGCAGTCACATTTTCAACTTGTTCCAATTTTACAAAGAGAAGCAACGAGATGCCTTATAAATGAAAGAAGGAATTCATCGAATTATGGTTTGCGATCATGCGAGCACTTCTGTCTCTGGCCTGCGTGCTATGGTGCTCTCCTAGATCTAAAAAAAAAAAAAATATGCGTAGGGGTATCTCAGCACTTGAGAGTTCCAGGCCAATGCGAGGATATAATCACGTTCCCTCCGACTCCATCATGATGCACTCTGTGAGAGGAGAAGTTATGAGAAGGCAGGACAAATGAGAAATTGCCTCTCGGGGAGTAACGGGGAAAGAATATCAAAATATTAATGCTCGAATGGGTGAATGGGTGAATGGATGTACTCTACCCGTAGATGTTGCGAGATGTGGGCTCTCTGTCAACACATCCACAATAAGAAGGAATGGTTTGAAGAAGAAGAAAAGTGAAAAATTGAAAGGGTTGATATGAGAGGGATGTGTACATATTGGTTACAGTATTTCAGGATTTGAGTCAATCATCATCACCCCACCATCCAAGTTCTCTGACGTTGGCAATGGAGGCAGGCCCAAAAGCACTCAAACGGGCCATGCTGGTACGGGTAGTTCGCTTCGTCGGTACAGGCGGGAACGAATCGGCAGACACGGGACTATCCGGACGGGGGACGCCTTCTTTGCCCTCTTTCCCGGCCAAGTCTTGCTTTCCGACATTTGGTCTAGAGAAGCTGTGCGGGTGAAGGAGCGCCGGCGAGTCTGCTCTTGGTGATTCAGCAGGGCTGCAACCGCTCTCAGATTGGTTGTCCTCATCACGCCGTGGCATCGTCGTCCGGAGGGCGCTGGGGCTCAAGGGCGGCTCGTCGACCGGCGATGTCGCTGATTGCCAGTCTCGGATATCGTCCAAGTCAGGGCTGGGCTCAACGTCGTCTAAAAATAAGGGGACGACTTCTTGTTGAATTGTCGTGCTGGCTGTTTCGTGGCTCGCCGAGCGTCTGGTGGATTTTCTTGCCTTGGGCAGCTCTGGCAATGACATGCTTGGCGGGGGCCCGGAAGGGCTTGGGGGCACGACAGCAGCTCCGGGGTTGAATCCCGACGTCAGGATAGGGGGCACCAAACGCTTTCGAGCACCGACGGTGCGCTTCTGTTGCGAATGTGTGCTCTCAGGGAATGGCGTTGGGGGTGGCGCGGGAAACCCGGAGGTGGTGGTGGTTTGGGAACCCTTTGAGCAATGACCATTTGCAGTTGTGTCATACTCTACTGGTGAGTCCGCAGAATCAGGAGCGGCTACCGCGTGGCCTGCTTGTGTAGTGCTCTTCATTTCGGCTTCCGTCTCCTGTATCGTGTCGGTTTCCTGCGCGTTGACTTCTGAAACTTGAGACATGGACGCCTGCCGGCTGCTCTGTTGCTTGTTTCGCAACGCCGAGAGGAGCATTTCTTCTTGGGGTGTCACAGCCATCAATCGGCTATGTCTTCCAGAGCCATCGACAGATAAGTGTGCCGAGCGAATGTAGAAGTCGACAGGTGTGGGACTGAGGGGAGGAGTCGGTTGATCTCCAGATGAAGCTCGGTGCAGACCTGGGGACCTGAGTACGCCGTCGCCAGCAACTGAAGATGCAGTATGCCTGGTCTCGATCGCTACGTCTGAGGGGCGACGCGCGGGCAGCATCGTTATGGCTCGAGCTTCTTGGATGTCATACCCTGATTCGTCTTGCCAGGTCGCGGCTGAAGAGTTGGAGTAATCCGACATAACAGAGCTTGTTGGAGAACCTAACGAGAGAGGTTGGTCACCGCAATCAGTGGCAGACCTGGAGGCGACGCCTCCCGGGACGTCACGCCTGCTTTCATAGCTTGGAACAATGATGTACGTATTGTTGTCGGCAAAACTCGTGCGTTTGCCTTGCCTGCTCGGGCAGCTTGCCCCACAGTCAGCGCCAGGTCTTGTATCTCGAGCTGACCTGGTTCGGGATTCTGTAGAGGAAGAGAATCTTCCCGGCGCATTGAACGGCCTTGGTGAAGACACCGATGCCGGACTTTGGCCAGCAGCAAACAGTCCCGGCTCTTCCAAGTCCTCGTCGTCGTCATCATCTTGTTCAGAATCCGACGAAAGCATCAATACGCTAGTTTGGAGTAGGTCTCTGCCTTCTAAAGATCGTTCTGTGTTTTTCGACGTTTTGGTCTGGCGACTGGAAACACTTCGTGCTGCACCGCCAGGTGATGATTGCCAATCGGACCTCAATGCCGCCCCAGTCCTGGGGGTCTCTGAAGAGTCAGGGGTCGATCGACAAGGGTAACTTTCAAAATTGTTTACCTCGTCTTCATATTCCCCTTCTGCTACATTTTCCAGCATCGATCGTCCATCACCAGTCACCTGGGGGTTCGGCGTGGAAATTTGGCTCAAGACTTGTCTTATCGACATTTGTTCATAGTGATCATACAGAGAAGGCAAGTCGCTGGGGCTTCCGTGACCGAGCCGACCACTCCCACTTCTGTTTGATCGGGGTGTTTCAGGAGCTGGGATTTGCAAAGTCTCGTTGGTGAATCTTCTTGTTGGCTTCCGAGAGTCACAAGAGTGTATCGACATTGACGAGGAGGGGGGCAGCAGGGACGGAGATGTCAGCATGCGATCCATCCTCGATGTGGTCCACGGGCCGCTCCCTACTGTGTCCTGGTCTTGTATCCCAGTGCGAGAAAGGTCCAGCATAGGAGGCTTCTTCTTCTTCTTGGTCCTGGCCGTACCCTCATCTGAAGCATATGAGGGGAGACCGTTTGCCACGGATGGAGAAGAGGTCTGTTGAGAAAGAACCGGGGGCAATTTGGACTTTTCATACCATGACCGAATCGTGGAAAAGGAGCGGCTCATCCTCAACCGCCCAGTTGTGTCCGTTGGCGCAGTCTTTGTTGGGGTCTGGTCGTTGACAGCGTTGAGTCGCAAAGGATGCGCGAGATCCGATGCCTCACCCCACACTTTGTCATGGTTTGCAATGACGACTTGGTCGTCATATGTATAGTCGCCGGTTCCCAGGTCCGACGCGCTGTATCTCGCGGCGGCATTGGCAGACCTGTCATCAGTCGTAATCGAGATGGATGCGTTATCCCAGCCAGCGGGAGCATCAATGCTGAGTGGCGTTGAACCTAGAATCCTGTGTGCCTTGCTTGTAGGCGGTAAATGTGTAGGCGGATGGACAGGCTGTTTCTTGCGGCCGGCGATGGAGAATGAAAATCGAGCCATGGTTGCGCCCGTCGTCTCCTCGTTGAGGGCTGGGAAAGAGCTTCCCGGTGGCGCTATGCCAGAAACAGAAATCCTAACACAAGACAACCAAGACAGCCGAGACAACCAAGACAACCAAGAACACCATGCGCAGAATGAGAGCAGATCAGCCAGCCCTTTGCCCGAGTCGAATCAACAGAGCGTGAGCCGATTGTTCTTGGTCGTCACCCCCTCCAGTATTGATGATGCACGCGGAGTTATTGGTCCACTTGCCAATTGGCGACTGACTGTTGGGTCTTCTGGGCGAGATGAGGATTGCGATGGCCGCTGAAAGTCATTTGACATGGAAGGATGTAAAGTTGCGGTAGGTGGCGGAGAATGACGGTCTGACACTGAGGTAGTTGATGATTTTGATGATGGTTGCGGAACGCTCATGGCACGGTCAGAGGCGATTTGCTTGTTGGTGAGCTGCAGACCCACAGCTGAACGAACATACATACATATATCGAAAGCAGAGAACGACGACGACGACGACGACGACGACACAGAGCCGCTGGTCACAAAGTTGTCCTGTGCAAGAAACGCCAAGCAAGAAAAGAGAAGAGAAGAGAAGAGCCAACGCATTTGTTTGAATTGGTAGACTCTTGCAAGCGGCACGGTCGGTACGGACTACGGACTACGGACTATTACATGGATGATCTACATGGATGGTCATCATCATCATCATCAGGTCGGTCTGGTCTGGGGTCGGGTCGGGTTGCGAGGGACGGACGGATCCTGCCAAGCCTCCCCAGTCGCATTCAGAAAACGCTCGAGATGGCGGCGTGATGCTGCTCGCGCTAACTCGACCCGGCCATGGCTGCTGGGCTAATAAAGCACTGGCCAAGCTTGACTCCGTTCTGCACGCCTCTGCGGAGATGCAACCCTGTGCCTGGTGTGCCTGCATCGAGTTACCATCGTGAGCATCTGCCCTTGGTCTCTTATCTGCTGCATAGGTACATGTATTCCTCCGTTTACTACTCGATATGGATCATGGTGCCCATTCATTCACGGAAAAATTTCCCCTGTCCACAAGACTGCGAACGGGGAACGGGCGGGAACCTCCCTGGTTTCGGTAACAAGTCATGAAAATAATCAAGGCCTGCTCATCCGTATGTACATACAACTCCATATTTTGCCCACCTTTGTACGGCACGGTCCACGATGAGGCCGAGTCTTGGAAATTGCACTTCACCCACGACTTCTGGAAGCCAATTCTCCAGGCTCCAATGACCAGTTTTGTACGCCGGGTGTCTCAGCAGAACGTGTTGCTGATGGTGCTCGAAGTCGTGTCGTGGACACACATAACACGGAGCTTCCTCCGACAATACCTACCGTCTATGCCTATTGCGTAAGGTGGCGCTTGGTAAACGTTGAAAATGATTGACCAGCGTGGCACCAACTATTATATTAATGCGTGCCGTTGGTCATCGCCTTATTATTGTCATGGTGAAGCCCAAACGCCCTGACGAGTTCCCCCGGGGAGGCTGTCTCGGGAACCCTGATCCTTGCAGCAACTTCACGTCAACGAACCTTGGAGTCAACGAACCTTGGAGTTCGTATCCCCTGGCAGCTAGCCCCTGGGTTGGGTTTACACGAATTTTTTCTTTCTTCTTCGAGACAACATGTACGGAGTAGTCCGTACATTGTATGCTTGCAGAGTGTTCCGTGACGCCGAACGACTCCTCAGTTCTCTGTGAATGAATGGCGCAATGCGTGGCAAAACCAGGATCCGTGTTTCCATCCAAACGTTATCTTGCAAGTCAAAGCATATGAGACCCTGACGAGCCCGTCTTGTTCACTTGTTGATTTTGATAATTAATTGCCGGTGCGCTCCTTGCCAGATGTGTGGGGCCGTTGGGAGATTGAGATGACAACAAACTACGCCATTCTGGGAGTTGCCCCATCCCCGTCCCCCAGTCCTAATCTCCGTGCTTGCTTTTTTAGGGCGTGGGTATCAAGCAACCCTGTTTTGTTAAATAGCAACCCTGCCTATGGCTAGTAGCCTAGTTACCCCGTTACTAGCTAACCACGTGATTTTCGCGGGCAGCTATATACTAGTTAAACATAGCCCCTAGCGCCTATATAGCGTATATAATACTATAAAATTAAAAATTAAAGCTAGATTAAAGCTATCTTTAATAGCTAAAAATATATAATATCCTATTATTATAGAGTCTCTCTTTAACTATATTTTCCTTACTAAAGAGGCTACCCTAAAGGCTACTAGAGCTATAGGTAAAGAGCTTAGCTTTAGTCTTATAATTTATTTTAGAAAGCTAAATACTAGTAATTATAACTAAATTATCCTTTAATATTATAAAGGTTAGAACTATATATTATAGTATTATTAGGATATTTATCTAAAGAAAGCTTAGAAGAACTTAAGCTTATAGATAATAGGCTACTTATATAAGCTTATAATTACTATTACTATTAATAAGAATTATATTATTAAGAGGTAGCTCTAGCAAAACTATAATTATAAGCTTACTAATAGCTAGTATCTTAGTTAATTCTAATGTAGAGTTATTTATAAATATTATAAAGAGATTATTAACCTTTATAATAGTAGTTAAATTCCCTTAATAATACTAGCTATACTATAATATAGCTACCTAATTAAAGTTAAGAGTATTATAAGGTAGGATATTAAGAATACTATCTAATGCTATTAATTAAATAAACTTAATAGCTAATCTAAGATTAAGTAGTTATATAACTAGCTTAAAGATAATAATATCTTTATCTTTAAGGACTAATATAGCTTTAATAGGTATATCTAGAAGCTCTTTATTATGCCTATCTCTAGGCTTTAATTATTAAAGGAAAACCCTAACTACTTCTTTCTTAATTATATATATAAAATAAACCACTTTAACCTCCTATTATTTAATACTTATAGTATTACCTTAATAAAGAAAACTTTCTAATTTATAGCTTACTTTATAAGTAATAAGACTAAGGCTAATTTTAAGTAAGTAATTAATACTATTATAAGTATTCTAGTAAAGAGGTTAATTATAAGCTTTTAAATAATAATTATAGACTATAATAAGGGATTAATTAAGGTAATTAAAAGGAACCTAATACTTAATAAGACTCCTTATATTTTATACTATTAGTATATTAATATAAATATACTTACTAAATATAAGCATTACTTCCCTAAGGTAACCTATAACTAAGAAAAACACTATATAAAGAGAGTACCTTAATTTACTAAATTCCTTAATACTTAAAATAGTCTCTTTCTAAGTAAAATAAAGCCTAATTTTAAAAAAAACCTAGTAAGCTTTTAGTAGCCTAATAGGTTCCTAGATTAAGCTATTAAATATATACTATAGACTTAGATTAATCTATATAAAGAGAAGCTTATCTTATACTATATTAATTAATATTATTACTTTAGTTATTATATTACCTTTATTATTAAATTATTAAATTTAGTAATAAAGTAAGCCCTTTAAAGTAGTATAGGTAATTTAAGCTATGTTTTTAGTGCCTATAAAACTATTAGACTAATTAGATTACTTAAGCTTAATAAGCCTTAACTTATAGATTTTATAAGCTACTAAATCTTTTATAGTAGCTATACTATAGCTTAATTTAAGAGAAAATTTTATATATTATATTATAGCTAATAGTTAATAAAGAAAAGGTCCTAAGACTAAAGCCTATAAAGAAGCTAGAACTTACTAAAGAAAAGCTTATAAAAATACTATACTTACCTTATAAGCTTATTATATTATATAGTATACTATACTAGTATTATCTTTAGTATTATATTAAGAAAGGGTAGCCTATTAAACTTAGTAATATTAATAAGCATTAGTACTAATATTATAGTATTATTATACTATTAGATATAGGCTCTTAGGTAGGACTATTTAAACCCTTAGTAATAAAGGTAAAAGGTAGGCTAAAGAAAGCCCTTAGATTAGAAAAGAGAAAGAATTCTATTATAGGTATAAGTTATAAGCCCTTTAAATTTAAGCATACCTAGGTAGATGTCACGGCTTGAACGCAGGGTTGAATGAATAAAGTGATGGCTAAGATTCTCGCAGTCGCTACTAGGAAGACACTAGCTAGGGGCGGGTGCGTAAAGGTTTTAATCTCTAACCTAGCACTAATAATATGCGTAGTCCTTAAGGAATACCTTGCTTTATAAGCACGTAGCTATCTTATAGCTAGCTAGCCTCTTTATTATTTATGTAGCCTAAAGGTCCTCTAAAGATTCGCTTTAATAAACATCCTATCTCTAACCTCTACGCTTCTAATATAATACTTCCCTAATATATAATTAACCTTAATTATAAAATAAGCTGCTTGCTTAGGGTATAGTTACTATAATAAAGCTTATAAAGAAAAATAAGATAAGGTACCTTATAACTAGATATATAGGTAAATAAAATAATAATAATAATACTACTAATTATAAATAACCCCCCTTATTATAGGTAGTAGTGTTTAAATAGCAGCCCTTATATAGCTTTAATATAGCAAAATAAATATTATTACCTGTTATATAGCTAGACTAAAAAAAATAGATAACTTATATTGATTTTTATAATTAGTTTAAATAAATAGGGTACCTAATACTATAGTTCTAAATAGTCTAACTAGAGGGCTTATATTATGGTTACTATAAGTTTATAGCTATTAGGTATATATATAAGTAGTAGAGCTAATGGTTATTATTGTGATTTATAGATTACTTATATATAGTGCGTTAGATTACTTAAGGGGTCTATAGTTAATATAAAAGAGACTAATTTTTCCCCCCTTCTATACACTTCCTTTCTTCTATAATAATCCTTAACCTTATAAGTTACCCTTACTTACTAAGTAGTAGCTTTCTTGCTACTATTATACTATAGTTACTAACCTTTTTAGTCTCTAAATATTATTATTATTTATTGCTACTTATCTTAGTCTTTTATCTTATTTTTAGTTATTAGTTTATTTGCTTCTAGTTATAATTTATATCTAGTCTATTATAGCTAACTTATAGCTAGTTTACTATGTCTAATACTTATATAGGAACTCCCCCTTTATTAATAGCTTCTAAAGGTAAAGCTATTAAGAAATCTCCTTTAAAGTCTTTTAAGAAGTTATCTCCTTAGAAGTAAACTGCTTCTAAAATTTTAATATAAGTTTACTATATCTTTATAGTATCTTTATTATTAACTTATTACTAGTAGTATAATAAGTAAGAAGATTCTATATATATAGTGCTCTTAGTAAGTAGTAATATAGAATATCCTACTAAAAAATAGTATTTATAATATTCTAGGATATCTTATTAATAATAAGACCTTCCTTATAAAATATAAAGAATCTATAAGTATAACTTCTTTACTTACTTACTACTTCTTTATTACTAATATTCTAATAGGCTACTTAATAAAATATACTTATTACTTCTAAAATAATAAAAACTACCTTATAGTATATCTTTCTTATCTAGAATTTACTTACTTATTACTAATATACTACTAGTATTTAGCTTAAATTATATAGCTTTATAATAAGCTATTTAAACTTATTAAAGCTACTCTAGAAAGTAGCTACTACTATTAGGATAAAGTAAGTATAATTCTACTACCTAGACACTAGATTACTACTAACTTACTAGTAGTTTATTATAAAAGTAAAGAAAAAGCTATAAAATACTATCCTATTCTATAAAAATTCTAATAAGTATAGATATATTTACTATACTTAAATAACTACTAATACTACTTATAAAGTAAAGAGTAATAAGTGTATTATAATAGCGCTACTAAGTAATACTATAAACCTTAAGATATAAATTAATATTTTAAATAGTCTTTACTTTATAGCCTAGAATATCCTAATAATAAGCTTTCTTAATATATATAGCTAATACCTAACTAACTTACTAGTAGTTTATACCCTATATTACTAACTTACCTAATTATATTAGTTTTATTAAGCTTCTTAGTAAACTTTAGGTTTATATATATAAAGAAAGGGATTCTAATAATAAAGATACTCCTAAGGCCTTTACCTTTATAGTTACTATAGCTACTACTACTACTAAGAAACTAGTAGTTTTAGTAACTAACTTTATTATAAAGAGGTAAGTACTTAGTAGCTATATAATAGATTATTTAAGTTATTTAAGTAAATTAACTTTATTTTCTAATATTTTACTATATTAACTTATAAATTATAACTATTTTATATTAACTTTACTACTTAACTATTACTTATAGTTATTAATAATTTCTTTAGTATTAAAATCCCTTTTTAATACCTAAGAATTCTCTAAAGTATTATAGCCTTTCTATTTAACTAGATATTTATAATACTTTCTATTATAGTAGTATAAAATAATTCTCTTAACTTTAAACTCTTATTTATTATCTTTAATATTATTTTATAGTAAGGATATATCTTTTATATTAGTTAGGTTCTCTTTAAAAGGCTTAAGACTAGTAATATTAAATATATTATATAATTAAGTCCTAGGTAGTAACTTTAATTAATATACTAATCTATAACTCCTAATTACCTTTTTAATCTTATAAGGGCCTAGATACTTTATAGCTAGCTTCCTACTAGGTTATCTTAAATTAATATTCTTTATTAATAGTAAAATATAATTACTAACTTTAAACCTTATTAAAGTTCTTTTCTAGTTATAATATTTCTTATACTAAGTTTATAAGTTACTTAAAAGCTATTTAATTATAGTATATTTCTCTCTTAGTACTAAGACTTTACTTTTAGCTTAATTATTTACTAAAGGGATATTTATAATTACTTATTATAGACCTCTAGGATTATAACCTTATAATACCTCTACTAGTGTATAGCTATGCGTTATATAATTACTTATATTATATATAAACTACGCTAATAATAGGTTATTTACCTAATTAGTCTATTTAGTATAAGTAAAAGCCCTTAAATAATATTCTAGAACCTAGTTTAAACATTCTATCTAGCTATCTATCTAGGGGTAAAAAGCGGTGCTAAGTAGCCACTTAGTTATAAGAAAATAATAAAAAGTTATCTAGAAATCACTAGTAAATATAAAACCTTAGTCTATTATAATACCTTCTAAAGCTCTATAATCTCTAAAAATATATTCTAAGAATATAGTTACTAGCCTATTACTAGTTAGTTATATTAATATAGGAATATAAATACTATATTTTATAAATTAGTTAATAATAACTAGAATTATATTATAGGTCTAGTTTAAATCTTTTACTAGTGGAAGTCTAGTAATAAAATCTATTAATAATTCTTAAAAAGGGTAATTAGGCACTAGTAGTATAGCTAGCTTACTATATAGTTTATAATGCCTTAGTTTTAAAGTTTAATAACTTATATAAGTACTAATATATACCTTTATATCTTTCTTTATATCTTTCTTTATTATTAGCTAATAATATTAGTTTATAATCTAATAAAGAGTTTTACTTACTCCTTAATGCCTAGTAGTAAGGTTATTATAAGTTAGTAATAAAATTTCTTTTCTTATTCCTAGAGGGATAAAAATATAATTCTTAAATATTAATAGCTTAGAGAGTTTAATAAACTATATTTAGGACGCTACTAAATTACTACTTTTAAGTAACTTTAATTAACCTATAGTAAAGTTATTCCCTTACTATGCTTTATATAATAAGACTTAAATTAGGGGTTTTAATTCTAAGCTTTTTTCTAGAAAGTTAGAGATAAACTTAGAAAAGGTTCTCTAAATAGATTAGATCCTAGCTATAATATCTCTATAAGTAATTAGTTTAATAGATGCTTCTAGTCTTATAGGTATATAGATAAGTGATGTTTTTAAGGGGTGCCCTTGCTGCTTGCTAGTAATAACCTATACTAGTCTACCCCTAATAGCGGTGGCTAGTCTAATAGGAAAATTAAAATAACTAAGCAATAAACTAAATATACGCTAGGTGCTAGTAGTATTACTATAGCTAGCTTATTACTTATTAATAAAAGAATTAAAAGTATTAAATAACCCTACTAATATAACTCTTCTAAGATTATCTAGATTATTAGGTTCTTTAGGAATATAGTTAAGTTATGATTTTTTTAAAACCCTAGATATTAGTAGTATTATTATAGCATTATTATAACTAACTATTAGTTACACTAAGCAATGTTTTTATAGAACCTATAGTACTAATAGTATTACTAGGGTATTTCTATTGCTTAGTATTTATAAATTTAGATAAAAAGGTAGGAAGTTATATAGTTACTGCTTTTGCTTTCCTTACCTTACTTATAAAATCTAGTTTTCTTAAAAGTAGGTTAGTAGGATTTAATTTCCCTATATAATATATAATCTTAAAGTTAAAAGGATAAAGCTTATTAAGCATAGTTACTTACCTATTAGTAAGCTTAGGCTTTATAGCTAGGTACTTATAGTTTAAATAGTCTATAATAACCTTAATTATATAAGCTAAATAAGCAAGGTAGTGTCTCTATATATAAAAAGCCTCTTAGATAGCTAATAATTTGCTATTAGGTATTAAATAGTGTAATTTAGTATTAGTTATTTTCCTTAATATAAATATAACTAGGTGCTAGTAACCTAGTATATATATTATAAGTATAGCCCTAATCGCATATCTAGATATATTTATCTCTACTCTAAGATATATAAGTAGGTTAAAATGCACTAGAATTAGCGCTTCTTAAAATTTCTATTAAAGTTCTCTAAATACTACTAACTTATAGGGTTTTAGGTTAAATATTACTAGTTACTATTCTCTAAGGTAATCTATTAATAAAATAATAACTTTACTATATTATTTAATAAAATAGTAGTAAAATCTAGTAAAACTAAGGAATAACTAAATATTAAAGACACTATATAGTATTAGCTAAGTTATAATTACCTTAACTCTTGCTAGGTCTATTATAATACCTTTTACTAATATCTTAAAGCCTAAGAATTTAACTTTCTTAACTAAAAATTAACACTTCTTAAGATTAATAAAAAGACTTATATCCCTAAGCCTATATAGAATTTATTTAATATATTCTATATACTCCTTAACTATACTACTATATATTAGCGTATTATCTAGGTAAATAATATAGGTCTTATTAATAAGTCCTTTAAGAGTATTATTAATATACTCCTTAAAGGTTACTAGTGTATTAACTAGTCTAAATAGTATTATAAGATATTTAAAGTAGCTATAGTAATAATAAAAGGCTATCTTTTACTTATTACCTAAGTAAATATATAGCTAGTAGTATATATCTTTTAGATTAAGAACTATAAAAATAACTATACTTACTAATTAATTAAGGATTTTAGTAATAAGAGGCAAAGGGGCCTTATCCTTAATTATAATCTTGTTTAAGCCCCTATAATCTATATAAAGCCTTAATTTCCCTCCTTTCTTTAGAATAAATAAAATTAGGGCTTTAGCTAGGCTAACTAATTTTCTAATCTACCCTTTAAGCTATATACTTATAAGGTACTCTCTAAGAACTAATAGTTCCTTCTTAGCTAAATTATATATAGGCCCCTAAGGTAGTATTTTCCTTTCTTCTAATTTAATTATATAAGTATAGCCCCCTAGTTTAGGAAGCTTACCTGCTAGCTCTTTAGAAAAAATATTTATAAACTCTATATATTTCTTTAGAATTATTAGTATAGAGCATTAGGTGCTTATGCCTTAATTTAATATAGCTTATTTATTACTTATGCTTTCTAATATTAGTATAACTATAATACCTTTGCTTTTTTATTACTAATAAGCGTATTCTAGTAACTATATAGCTACTTTACTATTTAATTATACTTTTATTACTACTAGGTTCTTTAATTAGTCCTTACCCTTTTCTTTCTAATTTTTACTTTTTAGAATACTTAGCCTAATCTTTATTACCCTAAATAGTAATAAAACCACTGCTTATTTTTTTCTCTTTATATATTTACTACTTATTATAAATAAAGAAGAGGTATTCTATAGTTACTAGATATCTCTAAAATCCTTAATCCTAATATATAATTATAGGTAAATATTCTTTAGTTTAATCTATGCCTAGTATTATCCCTTTACTTATATTAGTAATATAGTAGCTAACTTAATAGACTTTTATAAATCCTATACTATCTTTTACTTTTATTAATATTTTTAAGATCCCTTAATATAGAATCTCTTTTTAGCTTACACTCTTTAGTACCTAGTCTAATTAGATTATATTCTTCTAATCCTTTTTTAATAATAATTTAGGATAAATTATTAAGAACTATATACTTATATTAAATAGTGCTTTTATAGCTAACTACTAGTTATCTTATTATAGAGATACCTATATTCTTATTTTATTATCTATAGGGTATTCTATAGTAAGATTATATTCCTAGGTCTATACTATTTAAACTAGTATTATATTAGGTAATATAGCTTTATTACTACTTTTACTATGCCTCTTAGTTATATGCCTATTGCTTTTATAGGTAAAATAGTCTAGTGCCTAATAAACTAGTATAGTATATCTAGACTTTCTATATTTATAGTATACTAGAAATAGCTTTTTTACTTAATCTCTGCTTTATTACTATACCTTATCTATAGGTAATATAAAGTATTGCCTCTTTCTTTTAAGGTTTTAACTTTTTTTATTACTTTAGCCTAAACTTATTATAACCTTTGCTTTCTTACCCTAGCCTTATAACTAGCTTTAAGTTATTAGAATCTCTTAGCTAATTATCTACTTTCTTATAGTATTATTTAAGCTATTTAGAAAAATAGTAATTTATAGATATATTAGGATTACCTTAGGTAACTTAGCTTCTACCTTAGTCTAAGCTCTTATAAAGGCTTAAAATAATTAGTTACTCTTTTACCTAAGATTTAGTAGTATTCTTATTACTTCTAAGTATCTTATACCCTTATTTATTATTCTAGTTTTTAGCTATTCTAGAAAACTTACCTATATAAATAATAAGTAATTTATATACCTATCTATAGCTATATAACATATTTATTATTACTTTATATTATTAGCTAGGTAGCTACTTATATATACTACCTTAGTAGTGTTATCCTTAAAGGTATAGTAGTCTAATTTAAATAATATATCTAAATCTACTAGGAAATTCTATAGGTTCTTATATATATTCCCTTTATATATAGGTATTTTTATCTATATCTTAATAAGACTATTTTGCTATATAATTACTACTAAGTTACTATAGACTACTAGTAAAACTATAGCTAAAGTTTAAGGGGTAATTATAAGTCCTAGAGGAGGTCTAGCTAATCCTAGATTTACCTTAAGCTCTCTAATCTATACCTCTATTTATAGAATCTCCTATGTTTTCTAAAGGTAATATAGCTTAGCTTATATAACCTTATAGTATCTTTATAACGCTCTATCTAGGTTATTTATATTATCTATACCTCTATCTAGATTAGGATTAGGTAGTGTTTACTATACCTTATTATTATCTATAGTTCTAGATTATAGGGGTTCTCTGCCTTCCTAATTATCTATAGCTTTATTATTATAGGGTACTAGTATGTTTTATATAAATCTTTAGAGTATTAGCTATATAATAATCTAGCTAATAGTTTATATCCTTAAAAGGGTTTTAAAGAGATTAATTTATTATAGCTTAAATATAGGGTTAAATAAATAAAGTAATAGCTAAGATTCTTATAATTACTACTAGGAAGACACTAGCTAGGGGTAGGTATATAAAGGTTTTAATCTCTAACCTAGCACTAATAATATACGCAGTCCTTAAGGAATACCTTGCTCTATAAGCACGTGGCTATCTTGTAGCTAGCTAGCCTCTTTATTATCCACGCGGCCTGAAGGTCCTCTGAAGATTCGCTCTGATGAACGTCCTGTCTCTGACCTCTGCGCTCCTAACAGTAGAAGAGAATAATAATACCTATACTACCTAGGGTACCCTTTAATTACTACCCTTAATAGCACTTATTATAATTTAAATATTATAAATAGCTTTAAAAGAGATTATTAATATCTTTAATAATAACCTATATAAGCTAGGCACTAAGTATCCTTAAGCATATACCTAGATAGCTATAAGACTTAAAGATACTCCTTTAGATAATAAAAAGGATAATAATAATAATAATAAAGGCATTAGTATTAAGGAATAGGAGGTAGAGATAACTTTATAGGATACCCTAGGGGAGTTATTAATATTATAGGAGTATTAGTATTATATTAATTAAAATTAAAGGTAGGTATAAAAGGCAGGGTTAATAATATAGGATAGTCTAGATACTTAGTATAGACTTACTATATAGATTACTATAGGCAACTAGTATTAGGCGTCTTAGCCACCTACTAGCCACAATAGGGTTGCTATTTAACAAAACAGGGTTGCCTTTTACCCACGCCCCTTTTTTATTGTTGTTTCCTGCGTCGTGAGCGTGGCACGAGTCGCGACCGTGGGGGGAAGTCAGTCGGATTCGCCACTGTCAAGTCCGTCACTTCCCGCCTCGGCTTCTGCCCACTGAGCAGAGTGGCACAACAATGGGAGTGGATTGCGGGAAAAAAAAAAATCTGAACTGAACAGATTTACGGATTAACAGGGGCAAACTCCGAAAAGGGGCTGAGTGGCTACCGATAATAGGGTGAGTTTTCTGGTGTGCCGGGGTAGTAGTAGAAATACGACATGTTGGCGTTTGTCATCTGTGAAGGTGGCTCGTCCTCCCAACGCGGCGCGGCAGTCAACAAGAGGCCAAGAGCATTGTATGTTTGCTCGCTGCCGTCTGCGCGCGTGTCATTGTCACCCAGCACGGATCAAAGCTGAAAACCACCCTGATGAAAGCAAACTATCACGTCGTGTCCTCCCCATGTGATGGGAAGACCATGTCGGCGTAGCCCAGCAAAGTTATCGTATTGTGATACCCCGTAGAGTGGTAGATTACATATAAACAGTTGGATAAAAATAAATAAAAAGCAACTTGGATCAGGATCTGAGCCACCGTGGCCTAAACCTGGAAAGTTCCGATGGCAAGATAGTCGCATTCTTGTTTGCTTTTGCCGCGGCGGCGGCCCCTGGTATCGATTGAGTTTTGACAGATTGCCTTTGTCTCGACTCGACGAGACCAGGAAGGCGCGGCCCATCGGGGCTTAGGGTATGCACATTCGGAGAACCTAGCTCATCATATTGTTTTTATTGCAACAGCCGAAATTTATATCAGAGAGAACGCATCAATACACAGACTCGTTGCCCTTGCGCCGTGCTCGTGCCAGCCCCCAGAAATGAAGTACATTGCCAAGATAGAACGCCATTGTGAGAAAATGACCCAAAGAATAGTAAGTCCGATACGTGTCCCCCTATTCTCGCTCAGAGGTACCTCGTTTTGAGCCATTCTTCATTCCTCATTCGCAGATCGAGGCCATACTGCGCCCACCACTTGCGCGCCCGGTTCTGATCCTGGTCACCGATGCTGTCCTCCAGCGCCTCTTCGATATTGCACGTGCGGAACTCGACCAGCTGTTTCCTGCCTTCCATGCCTTCGAGTTCGCCATGAGCGAATTTGCGCCACCACTCGAGCACATGAACGTGCTGGTGGATGGTCGAGCTGAGAAGCACCTCCGGATCAAAGACGAGCTTGTTGTCGCCTTTGAGGCGGCGCCAGGTCTCAAGGACTTGAACTTGACCCCATCGGGATGCGACCTTGGCGACGGCATCGCCGTGTGCGACGGGTATGCCTGAAGCGTCCCACCATCTGAGGACGTCCGCCTGGCCGTGCTGGGTGGCCCAGAGCAGGGCGCGGCCGGGTCGGAGGACGATTTCTTCGTCCAGGGCCGCGGCATCTCGCCACCATTCGAGAATGAGGAGGTTACCACGGCCACTCGCCTGCTCAAGCGCCGCTTCGGTGTAGCGGAGAGGGAGACCGGACCGTCGCCACCACCAATCGAGAATGCGGACGTGGCCGTTCTTGGAGGCCCCGTCTACAGCTTCGGCATCGTACATGTGCCCTTCGCGGAACCACTTGCTCTGTTTCCAAAACTCGAGGACATCAGTTCGCGGATAATACGCTGATGCGTTGGTGGGCAGAGTAGTGCCATCGAATGCTTTGAAAAGGTCAGGCCGGTTGGCTTCCATGTACGCGAGGACATCTATCAGAGCGAAGCGAATGATGAGCTTGACAACAAGGGCAGGCACGTCTCGAAAGTTAGGGGGAGATTGAGACAGCTTTTTGCATATGGCAGCCGAGTTGCATGCGAGAACGGTCCATTCTAGTTCGTGTTCGTAAACCTTGAGAGGATCCGTGGGATCTTTGGGTTCGAGAGACCATGCAGACGGCATGGGCAGGTTGGTATACATGCCAAGTGCTTTGGCTAATTCCCAGTCGCCTGCATGGTCAAGGACGATTGTCCATATTTCAGGTGGTAATTTCGAGCTGAGCTTGCCATGAGATTCTGGCGCCATGACGGAGCTTGTGGCCATTTCGACATCTCTTCCAAGACCTAGAAGATCAGCTTGGTTTTTAATAATGTCCAGGACCTCGTTGAATCCGTTCCAGTTGACGACTCGCTTGGGGTTGAGCTGGCCTTCGTAATGCCATAGAATCGGCGTCATGACGCGAATCCAGCTCCATTTTCTATGCAATTTGCTGACGTGTCGTTTCGTCATGGGATGTGACCACATGTGTGTGCTCATGCCAGGTACCATAATTATGCTCTTTTGGATGTTCCATCCCCGTAATACTTCGCCCAGAAACGTATCTGCTACACCCGCCAACATCTTGGCAATTCCATCGGCATCCAGTGGGACGCAGACTAATAGATCTGCCCAGTCCACCAATTCAAATGCCTGCTGTCGAAAGAACTCCACATCGTCAGCCCGCTCTCTTTGGCCAAGAGCCAGACTCCGGTTTTCCATGACGATGATGGTCTGTGTGAGCCGCGGGACAACATCTTGGACAATGGCACGCATGTCGATATTGGGGTTCTTGGATAGTCGCACGACCAAAGCCTGAGCCCACGAGGTGTCGCGGGGGCCGGTGGCGGCAACCAGCAGTCGCAGTTTGCGATGCTTGGATTTCATGTCATGCAAGGACGAACATGATGATGCCGATGATATCAGGCGCGGCTGGACAGACTGGTAGTTCGCCATGATGATGTAGTCCTCGGATCGGGGTACATGGTGACCAGCCCGGGGCTTTTGGCTGTCGAAAAAGTAGAGGCCTGTTATGCTCGAATCGGCGGTGTGTACTCGTGCTCGTGCGGCTGCGGCTGCGGCTGCGTGTTAACGTGTACGTGCGTTGTGTGAAAGAAGAGGAATGATTAATTTTGCGATTGCGGCGACACCTTTGGGCACCTTTATGCCAAGTGGGCGGACGATAGAGGGGAACGGGGGTGATTGGTTCTCTGGCGATAATCGTTGACGGGAGGATGATGCAAGTCGATGCGTGATGCGGGCTGATCCAATAGGACAGGCAGATTCAGATGGCCCAGCCGAAATCACTGCCCCTTGCCGAGTTGAGCGCTGCAGTCCAGGGCCCCAACAGTGCAAAAGTTGAGAGGCTCCAGGGCCGGCGGAACTGCTGCTTTAGCGTCACGTCCACTGCAACGTGCATCGTGCAGCGTGCAGCGTGCAGCAATCCCCAGCCGGGTGCCGATCAGACACCGGTAATTCGCATCACATGACTCGACTGCTAGGCGTCGACGGCGTCGATGTTTATTACCATCCCGACCGAAGTCGTGACATAGCCACATCCTGGGCAACAGGCCATTTGTCAATTCTAGCACGTAACAAATTCCCTTCCTTTTCATAGAAAATTAACTCTCCCTTTAATGCCTCTAGATTAGATTCTTCGCTTAAAAAGATAAAATGATAACTAATAAGATAAATTAAGATTACCTAGCTGCAAGCTATAGCCCCTTTCACTGCTTGGATCCTCGCGATGGATCGAAAACTTCAGACTTGGATATCGATATTGACCCCTTTTACGATGTACGCCGACATCATCATCGTCAAATTCGTCATGATCGGGTGGTTGTTTTCATCCGACAAAAATTCCGCAAGAACACAAAATCCATCTAATAAAATCTGGTTAGTGTCGCAAAGAGCATGGAATTCATCTCCGAAAGGCGGTACTAGCTTACCCGACGCCGTCAAAAAAAAATCCAATCAATTTGACATGATGAGCGCTTAGACAGGGGCGTTTGTAAAAAGATAAGAGACCGATTCACCGTTGTGAGTACGGCGGATAGCCTTTGCACGGAAGGTTGATTAGTGATGATGGCCAGATAAAAAACACAAGCAGCAATTCACATACCTCTGCTAGTGTGGCCGATACATCTATCACCTTGAGTTTGGGACACCTTTCTGTCTTGTCACCGAGAGGAACAGCTAACACAGATGTCAGTAGGTCATGTTGAAGGTTGGACACTTAAGTCGGCGATACATACTATTGGTAACAACCAGGCCGGCTAGATGTGATGAATTGATGTTTTCGATTGCATTGCCGCTGAGAATGCCGTGAGTGACAATGGCATAGACTTCTTTGGCGCCATGTTGGTTAACAGTCTCGGCTGCTTTGACGAGCTAGAGCATAGTGAGTATTTTTGTCCTTGTTTTCTTTTCATCTTCTCAGGGATAAATTTCTGAGAGCTTAGCTGAAGAGAGGCACATACAGTTCCGCAAGTATCGGCCATGTCGTCAACCAGAATTGCCACCTTGTCTTGAACATCTCCGACGAGTACCATGCGGCCAACAACATTTGGACGAGGACGCTCCTTGTGGATCAAAGCAAATCCAACGTTCAAGCGGTCAGCAATGGCAGCGGCTCGTTTGGCGCCACCAGCATCGGGGGACACAATCACGCAGTTTTCTGATTCAAGATTCTCACTGATCCAGCGGAGAACAGAAGGCTCCGCGTAGAGATTGTCGACGGGTACGTTGAAGAACCCCTGGATTTGTGAAGCGTGCAGATCCATAGTGATGACATGGTTCTGTTGAAACATGGTCAGCGGCCAGGTGTCAGTTTTCCGCCACTTCTGGGAGGGCCCCCAGGGAGCTCAACTAACGCAACCAGACACCTGCAGCATGTTTGCAATGAGCTTTGCACTGATAGGAGCACGAGATTTGTCCTTTTTGTCTTGTCTCGCGTACGGAAAAGATGGGATCACAGCGGTGATACGACGAGCAGAAGCCGTGCGACAAGCATGGATCATGATGAGAAGCTCCATAAGCCCGTCGTTAACGTCTCCGGGGGCCGTCGACTGAAGAATGAAGACGTCTTCATCTCGCACAGATTCACCAATGGAAACACTGGTTTCTTGATTTGAGTAGTTGAGGCTCATAGTGTTGGCAACCTCAATGCCCAGTCTGGAGTCCCTGTCAGTCGGTTTCTTGATAGCGCGGCATCGGAGGAAGGAATTCTTGCTGGCTGGTCACGGCTGGGTGAACAAGTCGAAACGTACCGGCTAGCGACTTTGGCACTGAGTTCTCGGTGAGAGCTCCCGGAGATGAGCTTGATTTCATTCGCCATTTGGTCCAACATTGCCGTGGAATATTTGGCGGGGTGAGGACAGCCGCGGTGAGGGCAGTCGCGGTGAGGACAGTCGCGGTGAGGACAGTCGCGGTGAGGACAGTCGCGGAGGAAGACTTTTAGTATCACAGAATTCCTGATATAAGGGTCGTGACGTTGTGAGGCTGAAGAATAGTATGTATCGTTATTAATTATCTATTCTAAACTAGAAAAGAAAGGAAGGGAAAGAGAATGGAAGGAAAAGATTGCGTGTGGGTTACGTAACCACAAGCCCTGCCCTATCACAGGGCCGAATCGAAGGTCCATGTGTGGGGCCCGCGCGCACACGCGCGGGCCGACCTTAGACACGGTCCACCTTGTGGGTCTATAGGGCCCCCACAGGCCCCGATGACTTTTGATGCGGACATCAGTACGGATCCGTATTATCCATCCAATCTCTTTGGTAATTACTGCGTTAGGCCTGACCTCAGCTATGTATGTAGGATCGCGGCCACGATCGCGACCGCGAGATGGCTAGCGTGGCCCTTAGTCACGTGACCTCCGCACAAACTTTTCATACATCATGTGTACAGAACGCCCTCTCTTTTGGAACCTCTTCCTTCCCTTCTTAGATAGCCTAGAATAGATAAGTAATAGCAATGCATATTATCTATTCTCTGTCTCCGTCCCTATGCAAGTAGGAGTCCTAATATTTGGAGCCCTGTGAAACTAACAAATTCACACTGAGCAATAAATAAATACGTATCAGGTACATTTGATCAAGTCGTTTGTGAATATCTTAGTTTTGTACAAATAAATTAACAGGCAACAAAGATGCAACTAGGGACAAAGTGCATAGAATGTTTTAATTCTTCTATAACTTCTTATCACATTAAACTATGCTGCCCTAAAGCATCTTGGCTTGGCAAAGACTAAGAGATGAGTCAGCTATTGGGATTACACGTAGTCCAATCAATTAGCTCGAAACTGCACGACATGGTGGGGCATTTAACCTGCCACGTCCTTGGCGCGTTTCAGCTAAACGACTTCAACAACTATTCCTGGCCAAGCTCATGTTAAAGAAAATAGCAACCGTTTTCTTCATTCACTGCAAAAAACTATATGGGCGGTAAACAACTCTTCATGCGCATGTATGGGTGGATGGCCGGGCTGGACAGTCGAACATGACGACTCAGCTGCTAGCCACGGAGCTGGCGAATCTCGTCCAGGAGAGTAGGAGGAAGCATAATGACTTGAGACAGGTATGCGTTTGCGTGCACAACGTTTTCAGACTCATTTTACAAGAAAAAATAACCGATGGCTAACGAAATAGTATGTAGGCTGCTGAAAAGTCTTTGGAAGAGCTCAAGCAGCTTGGCAATGTGACCGAGCAAGCTGCCCCAGAATGTATGAAGCTCTTGGTGACTGCCCAAGATGGTAACACTGTTCATTATCAGGCTACTCTGCTAACGAGCCTGATTACAGTGCTTTCACAAAGATCCAGCTTTGTCAATCCCTTTATCATAGCATGTGGCACCAAGAACGCGAAATTCACCAGCATCGCCATCGTCTGTCTGCAGCGCCTGATCGTTGCCCGCGCCTTGCCCGAGGCAAAGCTTGACCAAGTTCTTGAGGCGTTGATGCAAGCTTCATCGGCTGGCTTGGACGTTCAGCTCAAGATATTGCAAGCTCTGCCGTCTTTTTTACAGAACTACTCGTCTGGATTAAAGGGGGACCTGTTGGTGACGGCGTTGAATATCTGCTTTATTTTGCAAAGCAGCAAGAATGCGATTGTAAATAACACAAGCGCTGCAACGCTGCAGCAGCTGGTGGTCTCCGTATTCGACAAGGTGGTTTCCGAGGACAGTGAGTCTCAGTGGACTGGCTACGTACTAAACAGTGTTCAGGCTAATGCATGGTTTCTTCAGAAAATGGTTCGGGCTCGCCTACAGCTGGAGAGGTGCTTTCAGCGACTGGATCAATCCAGCTCCACGCTGCTGCTCTTGATGCATACCGAGTAGGAAACTCCTAGACCGTTGGTGATGACAGCGCGTGCTGACCACGAGGCAGATCTTCAATGACCTGTGTCTCATGACGGAGAACCAACGGCCCGAATTCTTGAGATTCTCAAACCTGCCTCAAACCTTTGGCCTGGAACTGATTGAATCGGTGATTACCAACCATGCATCTGTTTTCTCCACGCATCCCGAACAAGCTCAGGTTCTTCGTATTAGAGCGATGCCATTGATTGTTAGTGCACTGAAAGGGAAACCATCCTTTGCATCGACGGTGAGACTTGTTCGTATTCTCTATACGATGCTTCGAAGACATATTGATATCCTTCCGGATGAATGTGGAGATGCACTCGACATCCTCATCCACCTGCTTGACCAAGATTCCGCGTTATGGAAGAGAGCCCTCTGCATGGAGCTCCTCAGAGGTGTATTCGGTGACTTTGCACTGATTCGGAAAATCTATTATCTTTACGATGCGCAAAAAAATGGGAGAAATGTTATCAAGACTCTTGCAGCTACCTTTGTTCGTCTAAGCACGGAGAAGCCTGCAGTGATAGGCCTTGGCCATCAATCCACGATTCCCATGGTGGAGGCATCGAATACTTCGGGCACGCCGACGGATCATGCCATGCTAGAAGCCGGAATGAGTGGTATCATTGGCGGAGCTATGGGATCCGAGGCTTCTCATGTAGGCATCAGCACGCAATGGAGTTCTATCCGCGTTCCCTGTATCGATCAACTCGATAAGACGGATCCGCCGTCGATCCCAGAGTCATACGTATACAGTCTGATTCTGTCCTGTCTGTCATTCTTGTCTGATGGCCTGGCGAAATTCATTTTGCCCCTGACAGTTCCGACCGAGAGCCGCAACCGCCGCAAAGCCTCCAAACATGAAGGTCGAGATTCTCCGGCGCCAGGAGGAAAGACGCAAAGTGGACGAGAACGAGCAACGTCGTTCAAAAAGAACCCAGTGCCCGTCAATCCGCTTCACATGCTAGACCATGCTATGCACAAAGATGTGAGAATATGTGCTGTCCTCGTTGATGAGTGTTGGCCCGCCATCCTCGCCACGTTCTCTACTTTCTTGTACGCCGCATTGGATTCAGAGTATTATCACGGCTTGGTCCGGTCGTTCCAAAGATTTGCACATGTGTCTGGCCTACTTCAACTGAATACTCCCAGGGATGCTTTCTTGACAACGCTTGGCAAAGCTGCTGTGCCTCACAATCTTCTCACTGCCTGTCTGAACGCTGGGCAGCCGCGCCCGACAACGCCCAGCGCCCCTTCAGACATCACGAACAGTCTCCTGAGCAATGCCCGCGGCCTATTGAGCGTCGAGACCTTGAACCCCGGCTCTCCTGCTGCTGAAAGGCAACGGCAGCCATCTTTCGATGTTAGTGCCGGGTCTCTCAATACCCGAAATCTTTTGTGCTTGCGAGCACTTCTCAACCTAGGCATCGCCCTGGGACCAACTCTAGGCCCTGCATGGGGTATTGTTTTCGAGACACTTCAACAAGCAGACTTTATCCTGTTTTCAACAGGGAAAACACCGGCTCGGACTCCGTCGATTGGTCGGTCGGCAGAGCAAGCACTGGACAGCGATGCGTTGATGGCTAATTTCAATACTGAGATAAGATCTGTCGAAACCGCGGCCACGAGGCTCATCGAGAGCACCATCGACTTCCCGAATGCTTCGTTTGTGGAAGTGGTCAATGCGGTGTGTAAGCTTTTGGAGAAACTAGCCCCAGAGAGGATGGAAGCGAGCGACCCAACATCACCATCACCATCGCCAGGTGAATCACAGAAAATGTCAGGCCATGGAAACCGCCGAATACTGAGCTTCTCGAGCCCCGCTTCCACGTCGTCAAATCAAGAATTTATGTTTGCACTCGCCAAACTGGGCGATATAGCTTCTGTGAATTTGGAGAGGCTGTTGATGGATGCTCCTAGCGCGTCTGGGTGGACTATTCTCACAGAAGAGGTCATTCATACTCTGGATTTCCCGGTCCTCGAATCTGCTGTAAGGGTGAGGGCAGCGGAAATTCTATCCCGGCTGGCTCTAGAGGCCGCCACGGCAAGTTCATCGATATCAGAGGAAAGCAGAGGCGAAGTCCAAATGCGATTGTTGATATCGCTACGAGACGCCTTGGAAGCTCTGAATAAAAATGTGCGCTCTGCACTAGTTTCCAGTGTCGCTACGGACATTGATGTCCACCGGATAATTCTTGAAGGACTAAAGAGCATAATGGAGGGCTGCGGCGAAACCCTCGTCAGCGGCTGGGATATTGCGTTTGAAATCATTGGCAGTGTATTTTCACCAGTCCAAACTACGCAGGAACAGAAGAGAGACTCGGAAGCTGGCTTGCTTTCCACGAGATCACCCAAGCTGACTCGCTCAGCATTCGGGTCGCTGCAGCTCATCTGTTCGGATTTTCTTTCATCTCTTCCCAACTCTTGCTTCTTAATCCTAGTCGACACCTTGTACAAATTCTGCTCTCAGGATGACGATCTCAACATTGCGCTCACGGTGAGTCTACGTAGGAGTACGACGAAGGGGTACCCCTGCTTGTGCTAACATGGCTTTAGACTATAACATTCTTCTGGGTCCTGTCTGATTTCCTGTCTTCGAAAGCAAACACATTGGCAATCACTGCAGAACTCGTGCAGACCTCCGACGGGTCAGAGCTGGAGAAGAAGGCGGCAGATCATACGCAGAAAGGATCTGATGCTGCGCTATGGATGCTGTTGCTTCTGAGACTTGCAGCAGTGACTTCGGATGAGAGACTCGACTTGCGGAACTCGGCGATTCAGACTCTTTTGAGAATATTCGATGCCTACGGGGACAGACTCAGCCCAGAAGCTTGGTCAATATGCACCAAGTCGGTGATTTTCAAGCTATTTACATCATTAGCGGGAGAACTACGAGCTGCTACATCCGGCAGCGACGAACTCAACGAGAGAGATCGGGCAGATTGGCACGGCACTGCCGTTGTGATACTCGATGGTGTCTCGGCACTCCTCGCTAATCACATTGATGTTCTGACGTCTCACTCGGCTTTCGACAGACTATGGCGAGAATTGCTCCAAAACTTTGCAACTTTACTCGACTTCAATGTACTAGACATCAACACAGCTACTTTCAATGCCTTGAGCCATGTTCTCTCTCAAACGAGAGCGGACAAGAAACCGGTGTTCAACAAGACCACCGTCCAATTTGCGTGGGATCTGTGGGCTAGAGGCATCCCAACTTCGAAACTCGTGCAAGGCAGGAGTGAAGATAACCAGAACTGTCTGGTGGCATACGTAGCAGCATTGAGAGAGGTCTACAGCCTGATTCAGGCAGATCTCACCGCAGATAACGTTAAGCGTATGTTGACGTTGCTACGACAGACGGTCGAAGAAGCAACCATAGGCACTTTTGTCCAGGATATCGAGCACACCACAAATCTCCAGAGCCAAGTTCTGGCTGCTGTGGAAATGATCAGGACGGATGTTGATGGTGTTCCTTCTGCCATCATCAAGCAGGTCTCCGAGCTCATCACGATGGCGTACGATCGGGAGCTCTTCACATCCGGTTCAAAACGCACCTACGTGGCAATGTCCAAAGACAGCATGCAATTTCTTGAAAAGGTTATCCTCCGCCATGCTGCTGAGAAGGATATATACGACAGTGGGGTATTTTCAGAAGCCTTGGCGGCTCTTCATCGACCCATTGCCCTGAAATACGGCTTCCCCATCGTCACGAAATCAGTGCAGCCATGGCGACTTGCAACGACGTCTGTGCTGTCCATCCTAGATGGCACTCTTCCTCAAATGAATGCTCTAGGTGCCTCTCGCCAGAAGGTCCAAAAAGTCTGGATGACAGTGGTAGACCTGGCGGACGGCATTCTCAGCGCCCAATGTCGTGACGCTCCCACGAGCGCAGCTTTGGAGGAAGACGAGCGCTTTGACATATCGTCATTCCACAAGTTACGAAAACTGATCATTCCCGCCCTGGGTGCTGGAAACATCCCCAATGAAGCGCGAACGACATATGCTGCAAGCCTCTTCAGGAACTCGGTGATACACAATTTCACACCACCTGCAGAGCGAGAGTTCTCCGAGGAAGGGAATGAATTCGGACTCTCTTCACTGTATACACCCAGACCGGGTCGCACAGCATCTGCGTCGCCAACTAGGAGAAGGGCCATGGCATATGTTGCTTTTGAAGAGCTGTTCGCTCTTGTTTCTGCCCGGGACGACGACGAAAAATCCCCCGCCTCGGAAGAAGTCAAGTTCGGGGCCTCGCCCAAATCCAGAAAACCCGAGAAGGGCTCTGTGAGCGACGACGCGTACGCTTTGCGCAACCGCGTCGCCAGCACCGCGGCGCCATTTTTCATTCTCCGATGCGCCTTTACCATTCGCGCCTATGTTGCCGACCAACCATTGAGGGGGCACATGCCGCAGCCTCTAAGCCAACGCAAGGAGCTGATTTGGACATTGACAAAGTTGATAGAGCTGGAGAGCCGTGGCGAGGCTATCCCGTCATTGGAGAAGGCCGAGGGAGAGAGTAAGAAGCATTTACTGCGGCTGTATCCGCTGTTGGTAAGAGCGTTGGGGGTTGGAAGAGACGATGTGATTTTGAAGTTGCTGGGAGAAGCGTTGGAGGTAGTGGGGGGAGAGCTGGGCATTGCATAGACACGGGACGTCGTCAACAGGATTTATCCAAGCTCAAGTTAAACTATTTTCCCCTATGTTTCTTACCTAGAGAAATGGCTCCGTCTTGTCATGTAGTAAACAACACGTGTACCGCAAGTCTCCTCCAAGTCGAGCATCTCCAATGTCATGTTCAAATCCAAGCAAGGTGGGGCGGGGCACATCACAAGCCAGCCAACAATGCATCGCATCCAACCATCCCATCACTTCTCATGAAACTTCACCACCCCTCATCAACCAACATCACCTCCCCGCCAACGTGCCCGTCCGCAGGACCCCAATTGCAGAACCCCCCCCCAACTCGCAATGGGAAAATCCTCCAAAGACAAGCGCGACGCATACTACCGCCTTGCCAAAGAGCAAGGATGGCGGGCCCGAAGCGCCTTTAAGCTTCTCCAGCTGGACGAAGGTAAAAAAAAAAAAACCCCTGCCCCAGAATAGCTAGCATCCTTCCAAGGAAAACGATGTCCTCGAAGAATCACATATTCTTTCCTTTCACCTCTCTTTCCCGATTCTTGGGAGGGGCAAAAAAAAAAAGAAAAAAGTTATTTGCAAATAAACCCCAGCTAATCAGACCGAACAAACCCCAGAGTTCAATCTATTCGCCCACGTCTCCCGCGTAGTCGACCTCTGCGCCGCCCCAGGCTCCTGGTCGCAAGTCCTCTCGCGGATCCTCATCCAGAACCAGGCCCTCGGCCTCCAAAGCTGGCAGAACCAAGAGGCGCGCCTCCGGAGGCGGATGCTCTCCGTGTTCCCCCCGTCCGACGACGACTCGCTCGACGAGACGATTGCCTCGCAGCACGAGGCGTCCCGCCCGAGAGACGGGGTCAAGATCGTGTCTGTTGATCTGCAGCCCATTTCGCCGCTGCAAGGAATCACCACTCTGCGAGCCGACATCACGCACCCTGCCACTGTGCCGCTGCTGCTGAGGGCCCTGGACGCGGATCGCGACGAGGGTCACGACGAGGGCCGGGGGCAGGCTTCTCACCCGGTGGACTTGGTGCTGAGCGATGGGGCGCCCGACGTGACGGGCCTGCACGACCTGGACATCTATGTGCAGAGCCAGTTGCTCTTTGCGGCGCTCAACCTGGCGCTCTGTGTGCTGAAGCCGGGCGGCAAGTTTGTGGCCAAGATTTTCAGGGGCAGGAATGTGGATGTGCTGTATGCGCAGCTCAAGATCTTTTTCGAAACCGTCGTGGTGGCTAAGCCTAGGAGCTCGAGGGCGAGCAGTATGGAGGCCTTCATCGTGTGCTTGAACTTTAGACCGCCGGTGGGTTTCAAGGCCAGTCTGGAGAAGCCGCTGGGTGTGGGAGAGCGGCTGGATGCCATGGTCAAGGAGAGGGAGCTGCAGTTGCCCATCGTTGCTCAGACGCGAATGCAAAATACAGACACGGGTGCGTGGGATGGCACTCCCCAGCCGGGGCTTGGGTCCATTGGCAATGGCAATGCTGGCATCACGGAAATCGAACTTTACGATGATGATGATGATGATGATGAGACAGACAATCTGGCCAACACGACTACCACTACTAGCAGTGACAAGAGCACGCGATGGATTGCACCCTTCATTTCTTGCGGAGATTTATCGGCTTTTGATTCCGATGCTTCCTACGTGCTCCCTGAGGACTATGTCTCGTTGGACCCTGTGCAGCCCCCCATTGCGCCGCCGTACAAACGTGCTGTGGAGCTGCGAGCCTCGCAATCCAAGACCGTACGGTAAACCAAAAGAGAAAGAGACAAATTGAGTTGGAGAATGAAGAAGGAATGGACAAAAGGAAAGGTGGGGGGGGAACAGTCCACCATGCCAGACTGGATCTAAATATGCAAGATTCCCCAATCGCTCTACAGGAAAATGAGACAAACACCATCTGGAAAAGAACCAGCAGAACAACAAGTTTGTGAGAAATGCTCAAGAATGGATCGTCATCGTTTCGATTCTTCCGTCCTCGTTTCAGCGACCGAGCCTAATGACCTGCTGGCACATCTTTCTGTCCCTTCCCGCCCATCTCAAGTACCACCAGCCCGGCCGAAGGGCCCTTGTCGAAATCGACGGCACCCAAGGTCCGTTGATACATGCGAGCGGCTGCTTGATCGTGGGTCATGAGCATGAGTCCGCGTAGGTTTGGCCATCCATCGACGAGCTGTTTGAGGGCACGCATCATCCACGAAGCGAGACCACGGCGCTGGAACTCTTCCACGATGAAGACATCGGTGAGATAAGCGAATGTGACGTAGTCGGTGACGATTCGCGCCAGGCCGATCATTCTGAAGTTTGGTCCGCTCATGTGGCGAGGCATACCATCGTTTTCTAGACCAGAGGAAATAGTCAGACATGTTGGAAACGAGAATTTGGCTTACGCGAGTAAAAGAATTCATGGACAGTGACAGAATGGCGCTAACTCACTCTTCATTTCCTCTTCTGTATCGGGTACGTGAAAGAGCGACAAGGTCAGGCAGTTGTCGAGCATCTTGCGCATCTGCTTCATCTCGAGCGGGTCGTTCCACCACATGAGGTCTGATCGGAAGACATCGTTGACGGCTTTTGGGTCAAGATACGTCTTATCTGTGGTGAGAAAAAAGTTGTCTCTGCACCAAGAATGGGCCTCGCCCTCTGGTTGAATGATGGTGCCTTGGGAACTCATTTCGTGCGGTGTGTTCCAAAATTGTTGATAATCCGTTTGTATGGCCTGGGAGAAAACTCGGGAAACGCTCGGTGGGACGCAAGACTGTGAATTTCTCTGGCTCTTGTGATGGAACAGTTTAGTCGTGGAAGCAGAAGTGTGAAATACCAAACACTGAAGTTGTGGCGATATCAGAACGAAGCATTGTCCAATGACGTTGAGGTTCAAGGAAGAAACATTGACTTGCGGGGGAATAAGAGGAGGGAGCAGTGTGCGAGGATTTAAGCGGCCAAGCCAAGAGAAACCAAGTTCGGGAGCTCGTTTCCGGACGCCCACCGTTCGGTTACCTGAGGGAAGCCTTTATCGCGGACTGGCAGTTACACATGGCATGCATGCATGCATGCATGGATGATGGCACGATCCATCTGTTCAGTACCTACTGTGATGTGCAGTACCCACCGAGAAAAGATGGCAAACCCCAGAGCGCTATCCTGGTCAGACACCCTGAAGAAGCATCTTGGACTTTCTCTCGTTGCCTGCCAATACGGTGTTATCTGGCCTAGTTGCACAAGCCCATTACGTACCTTGGTGGTCCTGTGATCCGGGTCAGCTGCGCCTAATCTCGACCAAATCTTGCTCCCGCCCACCAAATCGCCAATTCCAGTCTGGTATACGGACTAAGCACAGTGATGCTCTTGGCTCCGGCGCGGCGGCCTGTGGAGGGCCGCGCGCTATCAGACCTGACGTTGTTCTCTCGAGTCCCGAGTCGGTGGCGGCCGCGATGTGGTTAGCCCGGCGCGGTTGGTTTGGTGTGAGTGGAGCGTCATGAGACAGAAAACGAGAAAAAGCTCAGTCAGTCAAGTCGGCGGCCAAAGGCGTGGGTCATGTGGACGGATCCGGCAGGTCGCGGTAGAGAATGAGGGCATCACATCACAACCTTCCGTAGCCCGGTCAGGTGTAACGTCGTGGAGCAAATAAAATTGTCAAGAATGCGGGATGCCAGCGCGATGAAGATTCAAGATCAGATGCATCGCCCCGACCAACAACTGTTGGCTTCAATCAGGTTGTTGTTGAACGGAAATCTTCATGGACTCTGTATTGTGCTTTTGTTGAGGTGAGAATTGTGGACAGACATTGATTGGCATTTCTAGTTCTATTCTCGAGCAGATGCAAGAGGGGGAAATGACCTCATCCACCTCGTCCACCTCATCCACCTCGTCCACCTCGTCCACCTCGTCCACTTCATCCTTGTCTGGGACTCGGGAGTGCGCCTTCCCTCCCCCTCCTTGTTCAGGGACCAGCTCCATGCATCGTCATTCGCAGAAAGAGGTCTGGCCAACCCGTTCCCGCCGTCCAAGTTCTCAAATTCCCCCATCTCTGAAGCGGAGCGATGCCTGTAGCCAAGAGCGACTAATGGGTCGAATCTGCTTCGTATTACGACATGAGTAACAACAACTTGGGGACTCGGGAACCGGTCTCTCGTCTCTCGTCGCAAATCGGCCCTCTGATTACATATGCTCGCCTTACCTACCTTTCTAGGCGGCACTATCCAAGGCTGGAAAGATGATCGCTTCAAAAACCAGCGACCTCACTTCATTCTCCCTATCACTTACCATGGAACATGCATTGACTGACCATGTGACCTGTGGTGTCGATTTGAGGGTTGAGTGGTCTTTAGCCTTTCTTGGCTATGTTCTTAGACTTCCTTATTATCAGTCGTATATCATCAGCGATGCCCAAGTCAACACAACGAATTCCAATCACATCTATTTTGCGGGATGAGAATAAGTTGAAAATGTGCCGGTCCGAGGGCAACAAAAAGCCAACTTCTTGCTTTTCCTGTAAACACTCGCCGCAGAGAGTTTGAACCGTGTCTCGAGAGGGTATCGCGGCAGGACTCGGCAAGGTCTGGCGCAGACTCACTGCGAGCTGTTGCTTCTGAGCTCGGACACCATCACGTACAATGGCCTGGAAGATGGCAGTGACCAGTTGGGTCGACTGGCTGCGTCTGACTTTGAGAACCCTCTCGACATATTGTGGAAGGAAAGACGCGGCTGACCGGCGCCTCTTTGCAACTCAAAGACTTTGGGCCCATGGTTGTCGTTCCTCCCGTTGCGCGTTGCGGCAACATGTCGATGTGATTCATTTTGGGAGAACAAAGGCTTATTTATGTATAGCTTCGTAGATGGCCCCGGGCCGCTGGAAGTACACTCGCAGGTACATGGCATCGCATGCCGTGAAGATGGTATAAACCATTCTCGCTCCCGTCTAGACTCATGGCCTCGTAGCCGCCGAAGCAAATATTCATTTTCGGGAGCTGGCATGTCGTCACAGTCCAAGATCCGTTCCCCGCTCCTGAGTTGACGATTTGTGACAGCACAGTAGCTTGCTGCTTCGCACTGTACGCAAATTGGGGTTGCCTCGCCCTTTTCTAGGACACGTGCGACACGTGCACGTGGCCGGGGTCGTCATTCACAAATATGTACACAAGGACTGTCAAATGACGATGCCACAGGAAGTTGTCGCTTGGACAAGAGCCAAGTCATACATCCGCGAGTTCCATCTTTTGCTGCACGCACCCACGGCGGCGCCAACGAAACGCCAACTGGTGTCTCGCATCTCGCATCTCGCATCTCGCATCGTGCCTGCGCTGCTCTTGCATCCGTCCCGTTCAACTTAGCCGTTGGAATCAATGGACCAGGCATCGCGACCGCGCTTTGAGCCACCTGCTTTGTCGAAACGAAAAGGTCTTTTCTTCTTCTTCTTCTTTTTTTTCATCAGCACAGACCTGACTAGGCGGCAGATATCAATGGAGAGAAAGAGACGTTATCCGTAAGCACAAAGGCGGCGTCCAGTCAAAGGCGGATGATGCGATCCACTCGAGAGTCGAGACAGAGACATGGGGGATGACTTTCAGCCTCGTGCCCTTCAGCTCGGCTTTCGCCCGTTCTCATAGCCTCTTCTCCCAGCCTTACCAGTCACAGGAAGCAAACAAAGACAATGACAAGTGAGCAAGCAACGTGAGAATTCGGACGCTGACCTGCATGCCGGACGGGCGGATGAACGCATCAGTTGCTGCCCGCCGCCCTCAGCCACGGGGGGTGCGCAACAAACACCAGGAAGGGCTCTGCATGTAGGCCAGAATCAGGACCATCTGCTTAGACCGCGTGCCATGTAATGCTCTGCCTGCTTCTTCATGCTCGTCGCGCGCAGTCGGTGATCCAAAGACATGATCCAAGGTCAGTCAGGCTGAGGAGTGCTCCAGGCTGCCTCTTTGATAGATAACCCATGCTCCTTTGTCGTGACCTTGTAAGTCGCTCATTTTCTTATATCAATCTTTCATTCATCCATCACCTGCAGTGACCAAGTGCCTCTCTCTCTATCTCTCTTCTTCGTATTGTTTGATCCTCATTTTGTTTCAAGACGTCAGAGAACTTACTAGTCTGCTTCATCATATATGAAATTCCCATCTCGTTCCCCATTTCTCTAGCACGCAGACTACTTTAAGACAAGCTTGTCCATCACTGTCTAGTGCTATGCTCATTTCCTCTTCTTCTCTCCTTTTACTCAAAGAAGCCGTTTCTTTCGAGAAACCACACCCGCTTGTTTCATTGCGACATCCACCAGGTCTCGCAAGCGTCCGTCCCGTCTATGATACCAAACAAAAACCACCACAAGTCTAAATCACCACCGCCAAAGTGGGTGCACAACAGAGCACACCGGCGCCAAAAGCCGAAGCCGATATTCACATGTCTAGACGCTTGTACGTCGAAACATCGGCAGCCGGCAAGAACCAGTTTGTGTCCATCAAACGCTCCCGCTCTCACGGCCATCGCCACCACCATCACCACCACCACCACCACCACCACCACCTACCAAAACATGACCCTTGTCTCGAGACCCGAGACTACTACAAAGTCCGTGTTGATGAATGGGACCGTATCAAAGAGCGGGAGCGCTGCCTCCAGGACACAAACAGTCGTCTCGTCGCCGAGGTCAACACTCTGAAGGCAAGCCTCGCCTCTGCCCAAGCAGAAGCCCACGACCTGTGCCACGTCGTCGTGCCGCAACTCCAGAAACAGATCAGCGTCCTCGCCGCCGATAACGAGGCCCTCCGGAAGTCCCTGGATAATGCCTGTAATAACGAGGGGAGACACTGCCGCGAGGAAGACAAGCTGAAGCAGACGATTGACGGGCTGGAGAAGGAGAAGAAGGAGCTCAGCGATGAGAACTGCGGCCTCAAAGACAAAATCGAACACCTGCAGCGGCAGGTCGAGCAGAGCTGCGGCCGGCGGTCGTCGGAGCTTCTTGGCGAGATTGACTACTGGCGTGATCAGTATCGGTACTGGAAGGGCAAGTACGAGGATATCTCCGTCACTCTCGATATCCGAACGGAGAAGATGAAAGCGTATGAGGAGATATTGAAACGGCGGCGGATCATCTGATGCTAATTTTTTTCTTTCTGGCTCTTTCAATCCGCGTTTCTTTCTACTCTACTTTCTAGCTACAGGGGCTTGACTGGAGGGTCTACCTTTTTTTTCTTTCTTTTCTTTTCTTTTTTTTTGTTTTTTTTGCAAAATTGACGGCTTTTACGACCGATTTTGAGTCGATACAGGTTGATTACAGGATCAGGAAAGGATGTTTTACAGGCTATAGCATGTATTTACCATTTACCATTATTATTTGGGGTGCGGTCACCGTGACCGGAACAGAGGGAACTTGCGTCAACACCCCCATTTTTTACACTTGGATAGACTCTACCGAATACACCAAATTTGGAATCTGCCTCCCGCCAATGGTGTACGCCATCTGCCCACGAGCAGTCTTGTTGACGACGCACTGCTCGGGTGTTGTCGAAAGAGGCTGCATGCACCTGAGGCGCGTGGCCAGGCATCATGTGGGGGCCGTGCAAGCGGGAGGCCTGTACATAGAGTAGAAAATAAAAAGTGGCCGGGACAGGAAAAGAGGCAGCAGAAATGAAGGAACGGGCTGCGTCGAAAATTAAGTTGGGGGCTCCCAGACTGGAACAAGGGGGGGGAGGTCAGACGCGCGGCTGGTCTGGAGGTTTATTACAGCCGCGAGGTGGCGAAGTTGCGAGGTGGAGGAGAAGGGCTGGGTTGAGGACCTATTACTACATACTCCGTAGAATCCGAGATGCAGGTACGGACGGAGTACGGAGTACGGAGTACGAGATTGTTCGCTGGGTGAGATGGATGCTCTGCATTGCCACGGGCATCGACAAACAGGGAAAGAGCGGGACAGCCCGTAGCCGAGCTTGGGCTCTGGACTCTGGGCTCTCAAACGCTGAGCTGTGCCTTCCTCGTCGCCCGTGCCCTACTCAAAACGTGCCCTACTCAACGACGGAGTCAACGTGCCCGTGCGGGTATTTATTTTTCTTGCAAATGCGGCCGGCCAGAAACTCGGCAAGCTTCGCTGATGATCCGACCTGACTGAAAAGCGTCGGAGCAACACCAACACCATCAACCATCATCAGCACGATGACGAGGTCCCCAGGGCCCCAGGGCCCAGGGGGGAGTGAATCCTCAGCCTTACATTATTACCCAGCGGCATCTGCCTGCTGACAGGGTCCCCTCCGCTTCCACTTGCGTTGTACATGAAGGACAGCGCCACAAACCGACGATCCCTTTGAGCACGAGATGAACAAGATGGAAATTCAGGCAGAAGAAGAATCTCCTGGCGAGCAGCTATCGCGAGCCGACCCCGGCAGGAAGTAATCGGTTCATTGGCGTCGAGTACGGAGTAGGTGAGTGAGTCACACGGTGCGGCCGCGGGCCCAGGCTGCAATGACGCAACAAGGGTGTCTCAAGGAAAAGGCCAATCAATGCACGATGGGGCGAAATGCCTGGCGGACTGCCTTGGGGGTCTCGAGGCTAGCGTTGCGCAGAAAGAACGCGAGCATGGCCGTTGGAGAGGGATGGCTCTGGCATCGAACAGACCAGACTTGTTGGACAGCGACGACGACTTTTTCTACTTCACTGCCACCCTTGCTTGACAGCCCATCGACAAATGGTGGACATGGCCCGTGCCGTGTAAGTGTGAGTGTAAGTGCCGCCCGCCGTCTGGTCTGCGTCTGCCTGGACGACGTCCTGCATGCCACATTGCCAGGACACATGGTGAACAAGCGAGGTTCTCAGTGCCTAGCGCCATTCCCAGGTTTGGAATACCCAGAAGCTTTCTGAACAGTGATGCCTGGAAATGCAACTCGACTACGGTCAGCAAGTGACAAATCACAATCAACTACATTGGCTACTAGGCAGGCAGAAGAAGGCAAGCCGCAAAAAGGGCCACCCACCCCATCCAAGGACGCATCCAGGGACGCTTCCATCCCACCTCTGAATGATGGCTGAATATATTTCCCACGTCCTCTTTCCTGAAAACTCATCTCTCTCTCTCTTTTCATTTTTGCATCCCTCACTTGTCTACAGACGATCAGTTTACTGCAAAGAATACCCTGCACCGCTGCTCCTCGTTGACCACCACAGCAAACCAGCCCTCTCATCAATTCGGACATACCATCCTGTGGTGACTCTTATAATCTTTTCACACTTACAAGTCTGCCTACCTGACCCTGGTCCCTCCACCACCGCCAGTCTTCTTGCCTGTACGCCGTACTCCATACTCCGAATTGTGCCCCCCGCACCGACCGGTTGACTGCCTATTTGAGTGGCAACGGACGGGAAAATAAGGGGGAAGGAGAAAGAAAAAAAAAAGAAGAGAGAGAGAGAGAAAAGGTGCCCTCAGATTTGCGCGCGATTTCTGGTGGCTTCTTGAGTGCCCCGAACAAGCAAAGCGCAGAAGCCGCCGCCATGCCATCATGCACGCAGCGGGCCTCGGCCAACACTGGTCGCCGAACTCGCACGAGCAACGAGCATTCATCATCAGGCTACGAATACGATGACACTGCCCGCGACACATTGTACAATACCGAACTCAACAAGGTCTACGCAGAACGCGATCGCTACCAGCTGCTTTTCGAACAAGCAAACAAGAAGTTATCCGAGGCGCACCAGGCCAACGGCGATATGAAGACGCAGCTGTGCACATTGAAGGCCGAGATTGCGGACTTGAACGTGGCAATCCAGAGGTACAAGGATGCTAATGACGTACTGAACCGTCAATATGAAGCACTTGGGCAGAAACACACGGCTTTGGAAGCACGATATCGTGCGCTCGCTTCGCTGGGTAGCGCAGCAAACAGTGCAGCCAGCTCAAACAGTGTTCCACATGCACCGGCGGCCCCATCACCCACGTCGTCATGTCGCAAATCGAGTAGCAGCAAGAAGGATAAAGAGCGACACCGTGACCGTGACCGTGACCGTGACCGTGACCGTGACCGCGAGGACCGCAGCCGCAGGAAGGACAGGGACAAGGACGGAGAGTCGAGAGAATACAAGGCGGAGAGAGAACGTCTCAAAGAGCGATTTGAGGAAAGAAAGACTCTGCCTTCCACAACGTCCTCACCATCTAGCCATCGCCGAAAAAGCTTCATCGAGCAATGGGGCCCCGGGCAGGGACAACCACCATTGCTTGCGCCGGCACCCAACATCCCTGATGGCCAGATGATGCCGGCCGTGGCCGTGGCTGTGACGGCTCCATATCGCAACGTCGCTTATTCGACAGTACCAAGAACGATGGTGCCCTTGACTCCGGCATTGCTCAAGACAAGCGCGGCTGCATCGTCGCACACGGACGACGACGATGGCAATTATCGCCCATTCCCGGTGGGTCGGTAATAGGCAGGCACTTTTTGGGGGACGGGGAGGGGCGCACTTAACGTTTTTTTATATTTTTATATTGGAGCGAGCAAGCGGGGCGGTTGCTGCCTTGTCGAACGTGGAGGAGGGCGGGGCAGGCACGGGGTCGATGATGATGGCACGGATTCACGGAATGCGACGCTGGAAGAGAGATGCCCATGCATACTACGGAGTACATGCAGGCAAACCAACCCCCGATATCCGGCTGGGCCATCTCGAGAGCCGCAACTTGGTGGTGGGAATTGGTTTGGTAATAATAGAGGTTGTAGCCTGTTTTTGTTTGATTCAAGAGGCGCAACTGGTATCTGCTAGCTGTATATTTTGTTTTTTTCTTCCTGTTTTTTTAGTTACCCATGTCAACAACCCAACAACTGTTCTGTATCCCCGTCGGCCATCTAATATCCAATATCCACTAAAATCCACTTCCATTTCTGAAGCGCACGTGTCTCCCAAGATGAAGAAGCTCTACCCTCCGATTGCTCAGAGTGATAATTGTCGCTACCTAAGCCCCTGTAGCCAGTAGCCGGTAAGTTCAGGTGTTGATTTTTCACAGGACTGCTGCTCCCGGATAGTCCCGTCGATTTTGCCGCACACTTGATGAGTCACAAACGTAGTGGATGCAATTTGTATTATAATTAGGGGTGTGATCCACGAGCCGGTGCAAACTTTGCACGAGTGCAAAATGCATCTAACTAGACGCGCTAGCCATTTTTATTAGCTAAGATCTATAGAAATTTATAGAACTTTATCTAAATTATATAAATACTATATCCCCCCTTATTTATAATATATCTTTTTAACTAAGGCTATATAAATACCTAAAATAGGCTTAGATACTAAGAAAGAAGCAAATTTTACTAATTTCTAGGTATAAACTATACACTTTATATAGTCCTTATATAAAGTTTACACTAGTATAAAGTTTATACCTAGCTATAAGCTATAATAACGTTTCTTAGGGTTAATAACCTTTTATTTAATTAATTTATTATAGATAAAGATACTAATAATAACCTTTAGCTTATAATATTAATTTTATAGTGTTTTTAGAAGCTAGGCTTACTATAAAGAACCCTATATAGGCTATATTACCTTTATTAGTATATTAATTATAATTATAATACTTATAATACCCTTATAAGCCTTAGAGGTGCCTATTTATTACTAATAATATTATAAGATCTCTATAAATAAATTTTTTAACTATTATTAGAAATTAAATTTATAAATCTCTTTTAAATACCTAAGGAGACTTTTCTTAAGCTTTATAACTAGCTTTATATTAATACCTTAGTATACTCTTTATAATATTAATTAGTTAAGTAAAAAGTAATAGTTTTCTTATAGATTTATATATATAATAAGCTGTAGAGAAACATAGGGTATTAATTTTTACTATTTTAAGTATTAGTATCTTAAATTATTTATAAGCTTATTAATCTAATAAGGTATTTATATATAATCTTTATTTATTAGCTAAAGCTATAGTTAGTCTTACTATTTATAAAGCTAAATAAGAAGTTTCTTTAATTTAATAGTGCTATTAGTGCTATTAATAGCATATATATTCTAGTATATATTTTATAAAATTAGTAGTAAAGATACTAGTTAAGGAAGAATAATATCTTATAAAATATACTAGTAACTATAAGCTTTAAGGAATTATTCCTATATATACTAGTAAGCACTAAAGGTTTTATTAATAATAGTACCTTATTATAAATAGTATTCTTAAAATCTTTTATAATCCCTTAAGGCTAATTTTATCTTAGTAATATAGGATTAAGCTTATATTATAGCCTAATTATACTATTTTTAAGGGTTTAATATTATTTATAAGACTAGAGAGAAGCTTATAAATACCCTAATAATAAGAAAGAGCTTTTTAACTTCTAGTATATATAATTATAAATAGTTATAGAGTGTATTTTTAAGTAATATAAGTAAAAGTAAAAGATAATTTACTATAGCACTGCTAAGTATAACTTTCTTATATAAATTAAGATAGTCTATGCTATTATAGCTCTCTCTAACTTTATTAAATTAGGTAGAAAGAAGCTATATAACTTTAAAGTAAGAGAGATAGAATTATTACCTAAAAATAAGCGTAAAGTGCTTAAAATAGCTACTATATAAGTATCTTTACTTCTTATAGGCTTTATAGGCTATAAGATTTAGAAAAGGATAGTATAGTGGCTTTAAAGGGTTTAGTAAAGTAGTAATTTAGATAAAAAGATATATATTTAATGAATTTAATAGTGTTATTAATAGAATTCTAATTAATATAATAATAATATTATAGGTTAAAAAGTAATAAATATGCATAGCCTATAGACCTTCTAGATAAAAAGCCTTGCTTTTACTAGTAAATAGTATTAATACTAAAATTTAACTTAATTCACGCTTACTTTACCTCTTTTAATAATAATAAGTTCTAAATTAGAGGATTTAGTTAATCTTACTTTAACTATAATATAACTCTAATAATTATACTTATTCTAAACTCTTTACTATATAATTAATAGTCCTTAACTACCTTCTTAATATTATTAGCCCCTATAGCTCTTTAAGTAATAATATACCTCTTTAAGCCCTATATTTAAGGCCTAAGGATATTAGATATAACCTCTAAGAGCTCTTTTGCCTATGCTATAGCCTAATGCTTTTATACACTTTATAGTAATAAATTTAGCTATAATCTATTAGGCATAGCCCTAGTAAAGCTTATTTAAGAGCTCTATAGGTTTAGTGTTAAGGAAATAGCTATATTATTAGTGCTTTGCTTTAGAATATTACTTTAAGACTAACTTTAATACTACTAATTATCCTTAAAGAGGGAATCTTCTTTATTAGGGAGCTTAATAGTATTATAAGCCTTATTATTAGGGTATTATATATTAGTATTCCTTATTTAAGACTTAAATTTATTATCTTTAGACTTATTAGAGCTTTCTTCTAATAACTCTTCTTATGCCCTTTTAGCAGTAGTTGTTATGGACTAGCCCCTAGGCGACTGCGATAGGGCGTTAATATAATATTAAGAAACTTAGGGAGGGAAGAAGGAAAGGTAAAAGACCTATTCCTACTAGTGCCCCTTATACCCCCTAACTACCTTATATTAGCCCCCTTTTTATATCCTTACTAGCTTAGAAACTATCCTTACTTATATATACTATAGGAAATGCTTAGGTAAAGCCTAAGCCCTTTATATATACCCTTACTCCTCCTTCTCCTAATAAACCTTAACTAGGGTCTTTATATAAATATATAAGGTATATTTAGCTTAGTAGTATATTATTGCCCCCTTATAGCTATTATCTAATTAAGTTACGTGTAAAGTATTACCCCCTTAACGTGTAATAAGTGCTACTAATTAGTAGCTAGTATTTAATAATACACATAGATATATTCCCCTAACTCTACCCTATTAGTATAATAACCCCTAACCTTACCCTTACTTATTTATAACTTAACTACCCTAAGTAAAATCCCTTACCTAGAATCTCTTATTTATTTTCCTTATATAACCTTACCTTCCTTATATAATCCCCTTTATTAACTATTATAATCCTATTACTCTCTCTTACCTTATTATCTTAAATACTCTTTATTCCCCTATTAGACCCTTACTAAATATAGCTTAGTATAGCTTCTTTAGTTATATCCTACCCTATATTATAGTAGCCCTTACTATACTAACTATATAAGCTATTAGTAAGTTCCTTATAAAGAGGAACTTAGATAATAAGGAGTATACTACTCCTAAGTTAGTGTTTAAACCTTATAGCCTATATATTAAAAGGTGCCTTACTATAAGTATATTAGATTATTATACCCCTAAGAGCAAAGAGTCTTACCCTTTATATTAGCAAAACTATATAACCTATATCTAGCTAACTAGGTTCCTATTCGCTAACCCTTAACTCTAATATTATTTAAAGGATATTAAAGCTATAATTACTTTAGGTATATATATTATTACCCCTAGTATTACTAAGACTATAATAATAAAGAAGAAAATACTAGTACTCTCCTAGAGTTTCTATGCCCTTATTAGCTAATAGACTGCTTTTCTAAACTAAGCTTAGTTTAATCTAGCACTAGTTTATTTAGCCCTTAGGCTACCCCTATTTACTAACTCCCTTACTATAAATATAACTAAACTTAATATTATCCTATATACTAGTAGTAATCCCTTAGGTAAGTATAGTATAGGAAACTCTATATAGTAAGTTACTAGTATCCTATTTTAATAGAACTAGTAGCTTATAGGTAGTATAAATACTATATATTAAGAATATTATAACTAGTTTATGCTTATCCTTAAGGCACTTTTACCTTACTACTATAGTAGTAACTAAAGCTATATATACTATATTAAATCTAGGGATAAATTACCTTTCTATTACTACTAGGAATGCTTTTAACTTAGGACTAAATCTAGCCCTATTAACTATTATACTAACTATGCCCTAGGTAGTTATTTCTAAACTATTACTAATACTTAGCCTCCCCCTCTTATAGGCAAATATACCCTAGCTACTAGTTATACCCTAGCTATATTTACTATTTAGCTTCTCTCTCTTACTAGTATATATTCTAGGAGCGTAGCTCCCTTACTATATACTTATTTTAAACCCCTTAACTACTAGTTTACTTACACTATCTAAAACTAAGGTAGCTACCTAGTTTATTATAATATAGTTACCGCCCCTATTAGGCATAAGGCAATACTAATACCTATCCTATCTAATAATAGCGCTAAGTTAACTAATAGTATAAGCAACCTCTATAATATAGTAAATAAGGGAGCGTGAATTTATATTACTAGTAAGCAAGAAAGAATAGATTATATAATAGGTATACCCTATATACTAGTAAAAGTCTCTATAGGTAAATAAGTAGCTTATAATTAATTTAGTCTATTATTATAGTATATATCTCCTTATTTTACTTTAAACTTATTAAGGGCTTATATCTATGCTATACTCTCTAGTGGTTCCTATATTAGTTATATATAACTTACTTACTTAACTAGTATATTATATCTTTTACCTTAGCCTAGGGTATTATAAGCTACTAAGATCTATTTTACTCTATATTCCTTAATAAGTTTATTATTATTCTCTAAAGGGACTTATTCTAGCCCTAGATAGAAGTCCTAGAGTTCCTAACTAGAAAGGGGGTTCTCTATAGCTTATTTAATAAGGTTTATATAGAAAACTAGGTAAATACCTCTTAGGATATTAAGTTATACTATAAGTAGTATAAGTACTTTAATAACTATATATTTTACTATAACCTAATTAAGTTTCTATAATAGATAGTTTATCTTAATATTCCTAAGTAAAAGCTATACCTTATTGCTAATATAAAACCGCTTTACTAGTTATCTAAAAGCTAATATAGTGTCCTACTGCTTTTATTATATATAAGCTATTATAGCCTATGCTAGAAAAGTCCCCTCTTATAAATACTTAAGGAATTATATAGCTTACCCCTTAGGTATAGTTATTAATAAAGACTAATCTAGTTATAACTAGATAGGCTTTAAGTTATAACTATAAAGTAGCTTATTTAGGCTAACCCCTATTACTAAAGAAGACTTATTATTAATTATAAGTTAGCAAGTAGCTAGATATTCTAGCTAATTAAACTATAAGAAAGAGACTATTACCTATAATATTACTTATATCTCTTAATTTACCCGCTTTATATCACTATTAGTCTATAGGTAATAAGAAGTAAAAAGTAACTAATTAATCCTAACTAGGGAATATAATATTATCTAAAATATTCCTAGCTAGTCTAACCCTTAATCTATAATAATAAATTAGGGAAATCCTTAAAACCTTTACTACACTATTTTAAACTATTTTATACACTCCTTAGCCCTAATAGAGGTTATAGCTTCTAACTATATAAACTTTAATAGCCTATTTATTATAACTATAAGGTATTATAGTCTCTTTAGGGATAATACTAGTAGGTTTATTATAAAGTTAATAGAGATTTAAGACTAAAATTAATTAGGAATAGGTAAAGGTTTTAGTAAGCCCTAGCGCTATTAATAACTCTTATAGCTACTAAAGCAATAGTAGTTATAAATAAATTAAGTAATATCCTATAATATCCTATCTTAATAAAACTACTATTATAGAATTTAGAATATAGTGTTATGCCCTAGGTGTCCTACTACTAGCGAATTATAGTATTATTAGATAAGGGTTATTATAAGGGGTTCCTAGGTTAGAATCTAAGTATAGCCCTTAAACTAGAGCGCCCTATGTATACTTATAGAATAATCTATAACCTATTCCCTTATTAGTACCTTAGGGGGAAACTTCTAAGCCTCTTCCTAAACAGCCCTTAGTTAGATACTATATATAGGGTCTAATATAATAGCTTAGTCCTATAAGGTCTAGAGGTGCTTAGTAGTAAAAAGGACCTCCCTTTCTAGTAGTAGTAATGCATATATAAGGCGTGGATTTAGGTTAAAGCTATCCCCTTGTATATCTAAAGATAGGGAGAGTACTATAATAGTAATAGGTTATAATATATATCCTATTCTTAAGGCTAACTTATTCTAGTCCTATTCCCTTTAGGAAAGGGTATCTAGCTATTAAGCTTATATACTAGGCTTATAATAAAGGTAGAAGTTAAATAGCGTAAGTGTATTTACTTACCTAGCCTATTGCTCTAATATTAACTAAGGAGATATAAAGTACTTTAAGTTCTTATAGTCTATATAAATTATAAATAGGTAGGACACTCCCTAAAGCTTTGCTAACTATACTTTAAGATAGGAGATAATAGCTAGTAGCTCTTTATTATAAATTATATAATTCTTCTATAAGGATATAAGGCTAGTGAAATAGTAAGTAACTAGATATAGAACGCTATTAGGGCCTTATTATAAGAGGCATTCGCTAAGGGCTATGCCTAAATAATTAGCCTTTACTACTATAGGATAATCTAGATCCTATTATGCTAAGACTAGATATATAATAAAGGTATCTTTTAACCTTTTAAAGGCATTATTCTCCCTAGGTCCCTATTAGAAAGGAATATTCTTCTTAGTAAGTTATATTAGTAAGGTAGCTAACTTAAAGAAGTTTTTAATAAAGTTATAATAAAAATTTATAAATCCTAGGAAGCTATAGACCCCCTATAGCTTTATAGGTGCTACTTACTCCCTAATAGCTATAACCTTTATAGGATCTAGGCAGATTAAATACCCTACTATAATAATGTATTTAAGGTACTAAACCTCCTTTATAGTAAATATAGACTTATTAAGGTTAAGGTATAAACCTATAGCCCTTAAGTAACCTAGAACTAGCTAGACCTTAGCTATATAATCTTTCCTTAACCCCCCTAAGTAAACTAGGATATTATTAAGGTAAGCTATAATAAAATCCCCTAATATATCCCCTAAGGACCTATTAATATAACGCTAAAAGGTTACTAGCGCGCTTGCTAAGCTAAAGGAATAGACTAGCTACTTAAATAAACTAAACCTTGTATAAAATACTATAAGGTGCTTCTTATCCTTAGTAATCTATAGTTTATAAAACACTATATAAATATCTATCTTTATAAACTAGCGTACCTAGGATAAGGAGCGTAGTGTCTCTTTAATTAATAGGAGAGGGTAATAGTCCTATACTATAATCTTATTAAGAGCATAGTAGTCTATATAAAAACGCTATCCCTTATTAGCCTTTTTAATAAGAAGGATAGGAGCTATAGCTAATAAGGAGCTAGTATAAATCTAACCCTTATTTATTAAGTCTATAATCTAGCGCTAAACCTCTAGAAGCTAATCCTATAGTATATTATATAACAGTCCCTATAGAAGTGTTAGTTTAGACCTATCTAGGTTCTTATATATGCGTATATAGTGGTTAAGAGAACCCCTATAAGGGGGTAAACTATTAGCTTTAGCTTTATTAAAGAGGTTTATAAAGTCCGCTAACTCCTTAAGTAATATTAATATGTTAGGAGCTAATAGTTCTAACTTAGGTGCTATAATCTATAATACTATTATTATCTCCTTTAAGCTTATAGTAATAAACCTTATAGTAATATCCTTATTCTATTATACCTTATAAGCTTTAGTAGTGTAAAGGGATCTAATAATTCCCTATATAGGTACTTCTAACCCCCTAGTAAAGACCTTAGAGATATATAGGCCCTTTACTACTTTAATAACTAGTTATTGCTTTACTATATAAATTACTATATTATGCTATTCTAACTAAGGCATTCTAAATATCATATCCTAAGTAAGACCTAGGATAATATATAAATATATAAATAACTCCTAGCTATTTATATTAATTCTAGTATATACTATATAGGTTATAGAAGAGATATCTTCCTTAACCTACTTCCCTCTCCTTTTTATTTTTACTATAGTATAGATATACCTTTATTTTAGTAACTATATAAGCTCTAGGCTAAGTTACCTTACTACTAATTTACTTATAGCACTATAGTAATTATAACTATAATTAATTTAGATATTAATATAATAATATATATTAAAGAGTATAGGAATTAAGAATAGTAATTAGTTTATATACTATACTATATCCTACTCTATCTCTATATAGCTATAATAGTTATCCTATAGTATAGTAGTTAACTAGCCTATTTACCCCTATATAAGACTTTACTTAGGGGCTACTTATTTTCTATAGGGGGAATATTTACCTTCTTATCTATGCTTTTCTTATCTACCCTATATAAGTTAATACTAACCTATAGATAGTAAGGTAAAAGAAAAGTGCACTCCTAGATATAGTAATCCTTAGATTTATATTATAGGTAACATCCCTTCTAATAGTATTTAGCTAACTTTAATTCTAATACTTATTTAGCCTATTATATATTTATAGTAGGCTTTAGCCCTTTCTCCTTCTTAGCTAGCTTATTTTACCTTCCTAGCTAAGTGCTTACTATATAAACCCTAGTTATTAGTATATTACCCTTATAGTTAGTCTAGGGTATAGGTTTAGCCTACTATAGTTTATATTAGGACTAATACTTATTCTCTATAGTAAGGGCCTTAATATTAACCATGATTTTATAATACTATATAATAGCTATATGCTAGTCACTCTAGCTAATACCCTAGCCTATACTAATCTTCCTTAAATACTTATTAAGCATATATTAAAGCTTTACTAGCTTTATATTATCCCCTTAATATTCCCCTTTTGCTAGTAATAGCTTCTTTATAAAGTAAATAAAGAATATAAAAAATAGCTTCCCTAGGCCTTATTCTAGCTAGTCTAGCTTTATAAGAGCTATCTCCTATCTATATAAGTTAAAGAATACTAACCTAAGGTATTCTAGGAAGTTAGTAGGGTTAAAACTAATAGCGCTACCTTACTTAAAGTAAGTAGCTACCTAGGACTAAACTCTAGAGAAAAGGTTCTAGCAAATAAATACCTATCTATCCTTATTAGTACTAATAAAGTCCCTATTTATCTATAACTTATGCTTTATTAGGAACCTTTATATAGTAAATAAGGCTTTATTACTATTATATAGGTTACCTATAGGGATTAGTTTTTATTTTACTTTAAGTATAGGTAAGACTAGGTTAAAGGTAGGAGGTAGTGTAGGGTTAGCTTCTAGGGCGCTTAGCTAGGCTATAGGGGGTAGTTAAGTTAAAGGTCCTATACTATTTACTATTACCTATTATTAGAAACACATAAGCTTTACTATTTGCTTATTTAGTATAAGTTAGAGCGTTTTAAATTAAGCCTATTAAGCTACTAGTAGTGCTATAGTATTAAATAGGGGGGTTAATGTCCCCTAGCTATGTTAATCTTAGGGTTAAAGCGTGCCTATTATATCTATTAGTATATTTATTAGTATATCTATTATATCTTTTAGTAGCTATTATAAGGACTAAAGGAAGTTTCTTAATTATTATAGACTAGCCCCTAGGTAACTATAATAGGGCGTTAATATAATATTAAGAAACTTAGGGAGGGAAGAAGGAAAGGTAGAAGACTTATTCCTACTAGTGCCCCTTATACCCCCTAACTACCTTATATTAGCCCCCTTTTTGTATCCTTGCTAGCTTAGAAACTATCCCTACTTGTATACGCTATAGGAAATGCTTAGGCAAAGCCCAAGCCCTTTACAGTAGTAAAGCTTTTAGTATCTTAAGCTTTAATAACTATATTACTAGCTTTATAGTCTCCTAAGAAGACCTTTACTTACTTCTCTCTTATAATAGCTTTATTTATAATAAGAGGCTTTATTATAATGAATTTACTAAACCTTCCGTGCGTTTAATAGATATAATTAGTGGTTTGCTTACTTATATAAAGCCACCTATCCAGTTTATTATATATTATGCCGGATCTCTTCTCTATAGCGCGAAAAGCATGCTAAACTGTCACGGCTTAAGCGTAGGGTTAAATAAACGAAGTAATGGCTAAGATTCTTGTAGTCACTACTAGGAAAATACTAGCTAGGGGTAAGTATATAAAGGTTTTAATCTCTAACCTAGCACTAATAATATATATAGTCTTTAAGGAATACCTTACTTTATAAGCATATAGCTATCTTATAGCTAGCTAGCCTCTTTATTATTTATATAGCCTAAAGGTTCTTTAAAAATCCACTCTAATAAACATCCTATCTCTAATCTTTACGCTCCTAATATAATACTCCCCTAATATATAATTAACCTTAATTATAAAATAAGCTACTTACTTAGGGTATAGTTACTATAATAAAGCTTATAAAGAAAAATAAGATAAGGTACCTTATAACTAGATATATAAGTAAATAAAATAATAATAATAATATTACTAATTATAAATAACCCCCCTTATTATAAGTAGTAGTGTCTAAATAGTAGCTTATATATAGCTTTAATATAGTAAAATAAATATTATTACCTATTATATAGCTAGACTAAAAAAATTAGATAACTTATATTAATTTTTATAATTAGTTTAAATAAATAAAGTACCTAATGCTATAGTTTTAAATAGTCTAACTAAAGAGCTTATATTATAGTTACTATAAGTTTATAGCTATTAGGTATATATATAAGTAGCAAAGCTAATAGTTATTATTATAATTTATAGATTACTTATATATAGTGTGTTAGATTACTTAAGGGGTTTATAGTTAATATAAAAAAGACTAATTTTTCCCCCTTTTTATACACTTTCTTTCTCCTATAATAATCCTTAACCTTATAAGTTACCCTTACTAGCTAAGTAGTAGCTTTCTTATTACTATTATATAGTAATTACTAACCTTTTTTAGTTTCTAAATATTATTATTATTTATTACTATTTATCTTAGTTATTAGTTTATTTGCTTCTAGTTATAATTTATATCTAGTTTATTATAGCTAACTTATAGCTAGTTTACTATATCTAATACTTATATAGGAACTCCCTCTTTATTAATAGCTTTTAAAGGTTAAGCTATTAAGAAATCTCCTTTAAAGTCTTTTAAGAAGTTATTTCCTTAGAAGTAAACTACTTTTAAAATTTTAATATAAGTTTACTATATCTTTATAGTATCTTTATTACTAACTTACTACTAGTAATATAATAAGTAAGAAGATTCTATATATATAGTGCTCTTAGTAAGTAGTAATATAAAATATCCTACTAAAAATAGTACTTATAATATTCTAGGATATTTTATTAATAATAAGACCTTCCCTATAGAATATAAAGAATCTATAAGTATAACTTCTTTACTTACTTACTACTTCTTTATTACTAATATTCTAATAGGCTACTTAATAAAATATACTTATTACTTCTAAAATAATAAAAACTACCTTATAGTATATCTTTCTTATCTAGAATTTGCTTACTTATTACTAATATACTACTAGTATCTAGCTTTAATTATATAGCTTTATAATAGGCTATTTAAACTTATTAAAGTTACTTTAAAAGGTAGCTATTACTATTAGGATAAAGTAAGTATAATTCTACTACCTAGACACTAGATTACTACTAACTTACTAGTAGTTTATTATAAAAGCAAAGAAAAAGCTATAAAATACTATCCTATCCTATAAAAATTCTAATAAGTATAGATATATTTACTATACTTAAATAACTACTAATACTACTTATAAAGTAAAGAGTAATAAGTATATTATAATAGTATTACTAAGTAATACTATAAACCTTAAGATATAGATTAATATTTTAAATAGTCTTTACTTTATAGCCTAGAATATCCTAATAGTAAGCTTTCTTAATATATATAGCTAATACCTAACTAACTTACTAGTAGTTTATACCTTATATTACTAACTTACTTAATTATATTAGTTTTATTAAGCTTCCTAGTAAACTTTAGGTTTATATATATAAAAAGAGGGATTCTAATAATAAAGATACTCCTAAGGTCTTTATCTTTATAGTTACTATAGCTATTACTACTACTAAGAAACTAGTAGTCTTAGTAACTAACTTTATTATAAAGAGGTAAGTACTTAGTAGCTATATAATAGATTATTTAAGTTATTTAAGTAAATTAACTTTATTTTCTAATATCTTACTATATTAACTTATAAATTATAACTATTTTATATTAACTTTACTACTTAACTATTACTTATAGTTATTAATAATTTCTCTAGTGCTAAAATCCCTTTTTAATACCTAAGAATTCTCTAAAGTATTATAGCTTTTCTATTTAACTAGATATTTATAATGCCTTCTATTATAGTAATATAAAATAATTCTCTTAACTTTAAACTCTTATTTATTATCTTTAATATTATCCTATAGTAAGAATATATTTTTTATATTAGTTAGGTCCCTTTTAAAAGGCTTAAGACTAGTAATATTAAATATATTATATAATTAAGTCCTAGGTAGTAACTTTAATTAATATACTAATCTATAACTTCTAATTACCTTTTTAATCTTATAGGGGCTTAAATACTTTATAGCTAGCTTCCTACTAGGTTATCTTAAATTAATATTCTTTATTAATAGTAAAATATAATTACTAACTTTAAACCTTATTAAAGTTATTTTCTAGTTATAATATTTCTTATACTAAGTTTATAAGTTACTTAAAAGCTATTTAATTATAGTATATTTCTCTTTTAGTGCTAAGACTTTACTTTTAGCTTAATTATTTACTAAAGGGATATTTATAACTACTTATTATAAACCTCTAGGATTATAACCTTATAATACCTTTACTAGTGTATAGCTATATATTATATAATTACTTATATTATATATAAACTATACTAATAATAGGTTATTTACCTAATTAGTTTATTTAGTATAAGTAAAAGCCCTTAAATAATATTCTAGGACTTAGTTTAAACATTCTATCTAGCTATTTATCTAGGGGTAAAAAGCAGTGCTAAGTAGCTACTTAGTTATAAGAAGATAATAAAAAGTTATCTAGAAACCGCTAGTAAATATAAAACCTTAGTCTATTATAATACCTTCTAAAGCTTTATAATCTCTAAAAACATATTCTAAGAATATAGTTACTAGCCTATTGCTAGTTAGTTATATTAATATAGAAATATAAATACTATATTTTATAAATTAGTTAATAATAACTAGAATTATATTATAGGTCTAGTTTAAATCTTTTACTAGTAGAAGTCTAGTAATAAAATCTATTAATAATTCTTAAAAAGGGTAATTAAGCACTAGTAGTATAGCTAGCTTACTATATAGTTTATAATACCTTAGTTTTAAAGTTTAATAACTTATATAAGTACTAATATATATCTTTATATCTTTTTTTATTATTAGCTAATAATATTAGTTTATAATCTAATAAAGAGTTTTACTTACTCTCTAATACCTAGTAATAGGGTTATTATAAGTTAGTAATAAAATTTCTTTTCTTATTCCTAAAGGGATAAAAATATAATTCTTAAATATTAATAGCTTAAAGGGTTTAATAAACTATATCTAAGATACTACTAAATTACTGCTTTTAAGTAACTTTAATTAACCTATAGTAAAGTTATTCCCTTACTATACTTTATATAATAAGACTTAAATTAAGGGTTCTAATTCTAAGCTCTTTTCTAGAAAGTTAGAGATAAACTTAGAAAAGGTTCTCTAAATAGATTAAATCCTAGCTATAATATCTTTATAAGTAATTAGTTTAATAGATACTTTTAGTCTTATAGGTATATAAATAAGTAATGTTTTTAAGGGGCGCTCTTACTACTTACTAGTAATAACCTATACTAGTTTACCCCTAATAGTAGTAGCTAGTCTAATAGGAAAATTAAAATAACTAAGTAATAAACTAAATATACACTAGGTGCTAGCAGTACTACTATAGCTAGCTTATTACTTATTAATAAAAGAATTAAAAGTATTAAATAACCTTACTAATATAACTTTTCTAAGATTATCTAGATTATTAGGTTCTTTAGGAATATAGTTAAGTTATAATTTTTTAAAACCCTAGATATTAGTAGTATTATTATAGCGTTATTATAACTAACTATTAGTTACACTAAGTAATATTTTTATAAAACCTATAGTACTAATAGTATTACTAAGGTGTTCCTATTGCTTAGTATTTATAAATTTAAATAAAAAGGTAGGAAGTTATATAGTTACTACTTTTACTTTCCTTACCTTACTTATAAAATCTAGTCTTCTTAAAAGTAAGTTAGTAGGATTTAATTTCCCTATATAATATATAATCTTGAAGTTAAAAAAATAAAGCTTATTAAGTATAGTTACCTACCTGCTAGTAAGCTTAGGCTTTATAGCTAGGTACTTATAGTTTAAATAGTCTATAATAACCTTAATTATATAAGCTAAATAAGCAAGGTAATGTCTTTATATATAAAAAGCCTCTTAGATAGCTAATAATTCGCTATTAGGTATTAAATAGTATAATTTAGCATTAGTTATCTTCCTTAATATAAATATAACTAAGTGCTAGTAACCTAGCATATATATTATAAGTATAGCCCTAATCGCATATCTAGATATATTTATCTTTACTCTAAGATATATAAGTAAGTTAAAATGCACTAAAATTAGTGCTTCTTAAAATTTTTATTAAAGTTCTCTAAATACTACTAACTTATAGGGTTCTAGGTTAAACATTACTAGTTACTACCCTCTAAGGTAATCTATTAATAAAATAATAACTTTACTATACTATTTAATAAAATAGTAGTAAAATCTAGTAAAACTAAGGAATAACTAAATATTAAAGACACTATATAGTATTAGCTAGGTTATAATTACCTTAACTCTTACTAGGTTTATTATAATACCTTTTACTAATATCTTAAAGCCTAAGAATTTAACTTTCTTAACTAAAAATTAATACTTCTTAAGGTTAATAAAAAGACTTATATCCCTAAGCCTATATAGAATTTATTTAATATATTTTATATACTCCTTAACTATACTACTATATATTAGTATATTATCTAGGTAAATAATATAAGTCTTATTAATAAGTCCTTTAAGAGCATTATCAATATACTCTTAAAAGGTTACTAGTATATTAACTAGTCTAAATAGTATTATAAGATATTTAAAGTGGCTATAGTAATAATAAAAGGCTATTTTCTACTTATTACCTAAGCAAATATATAGCTAGTAGTATATATCTTTTAGATTAAGGACTATAAAAATAACTATACTTACTAATTAATTAAGGATTTTAGCAATAAGGGGTAAAGGGGCCTTATCCTTAATTATAATCTTATTTAAGCCCTTATAATTTATATAAAGCCTTAATTTCCCTCCTTTCTTTAGAATAAATAAAATTAGGGCTTTAGCTAGGCTAACTAATCTTCTAATTTACTCTTTAAGCTATATACTTATAAGGTACTCTCTAAGAACTAATAGCTTCTTTTTAGCTAAATTATATATAGGCCCTTAAGGTAGTGTTTTCCCTTCTTCTAATTTAATTATATAAGTATAGCCCCCTAGTTTAGGAAGCTTACTTACTAGCTCTTTAGAAAAAATATCTATAAACTCTATATATTCCTTTAGAATTATTAGTATAAGGTATTAGATACTTATGCCTTAATTTAATATAGCTTATTTACTACTTATACTTTCTAAAATTAGTATAACTATAATACCTTTACTTTTTTACTACTAGTAAGCATATTCTAGTAACTATATAGCTACTTTACTATTTAATTATATTTCTATTACTACTAGGTTCTTTAATTAGTTCTTACCCTTTTCTTTTTAATTTTTAGTTTTTAGAATACTTAGCCTAATCTTTATTACCCTAAATAGTAATAAAACTACTACTTATTTTTTCTCTTTATATATTTACTACTTACTATAAATAAAGGAGAGGTATTCTATAGTTACTAGATATCTCTAAAATCCCTAATCCTAATATATAATTATAAGTAAATATTCTTTAGTCTAATTTATACCTAGTATTATCCCTTTACCTATATTAGTAATATAGTAGCTAACTTAATAGACTTTTATAAATCCTATACTATTTTTTACTTTTATTAATATTTTTAAAATCCCTTAATATAGAATCTCTTTTTAGCTTACACTCTTTAGTACCTAGTTTAATTAGATTATATTTTTCTAATTCTTTTTTAATAATAATTTAGGATAAATTATTAAGAACTATATACCTATATTAAATAGTGCTTTTATAGCTAACCATTAGTTATTTTATTATAGAAATACCTATATTCTTATTCTATTATCTATAGGGTATTCTATAGTAAGATTATATTCCTAGGTTTATACTATTTAAACTAGTATTATATTAGGTAATATAGCTTTATTACTACTTTTACTATACCTCTTAGTTATATACCTATTACTTTTATAAGTAAAATAGTCTAGTGCCTAATAAGCTAGTATAGTATATCTAGGCTTTCTATATTTATAGCACACTAGAAATAGCTTTTTTACTTAATCTTTACTTTATTACTATACCTTATCTATAAGTAATATAAAGTATTATCTCTTTCTTTTAAGGTCTTAACTTTTTTTATTACTTTAGCCTAAACTTATTATAACCTTTGCTTTCTTACCCTAGCCTTATAACTAGCTCTAAGTTATTAGAATCTCTTAGCTAATTATTTACTTTCTTATAGTATTATTTAAGCTATTTAGAAAAATAGTAATTTATAAATATATTAGGATTACTTTAGGTAACTTAGCTTTTACCTTAGTCTAAGCTTTTATAAAGGCTTAAAATAATTAGTTACTCTTTTACCTAAGATTTAGTAGTGTTCTTATTACTTCTAAGTATCTTATACCCTTATTTATTATTCTAGTTTTTAGCTATTTTAGAAAACCTACCTATATAAATAATAAGTAATTTATATACCTATCTATAGCTATATAATATATCTATTATTACTTTATATTATTAGCTAGGCAGCTACTTATATATACTACCTTAGTAATATTATCCTTAAAGGTATAATAGTCTAATTTAAATAATATATCTAAATTTACTAGGAAATTCTATAGGTTTTTATATATATTCCCTTTATATATAGGTATTTTTATCTATATCTTAATAAGACTATTTTACTATATAATTACTACTAAGTTACTATAAACTACTAGTAAAACTATAGCTAAAGTTTAAGGGGTAATTATAAGTCCTAGAGAAGGTCTAGCTAATCCTAGATTTGCCTTAAGCTTTCTAATCTATACCTTTATTTATAAAATCTCCTATATTTTCTAAAGGTAATATAGCTTAGCTTATATAATCTTATAGTATCTTTATAATACTCTATCTAGGTTATTTATATTATCTATACCTTTACCTAGATTAGGATTAGGTAGTGTTTACTATACCCTATTATTATTTATAATTCTAGATTATAAGGGTTCTTTACCTTTCTAATTATTTATAGCTTTATTATTATAGAGTACTAGTGTGTTTTATATAAATCTTTAAAGTATTAGCTATATAATAATCTAGCTAATAGTTTATATCCTTAAAAGGGTTTTAAAGAGATTAATTTATTATAGCTTAAGTATAGGGTTAAATAAATAAAGTAATAGCTAAGATTCTTATAGTTATTACTAGGAAGATACTAGCTAGGGGTAGGTATATAAAGGTTTTAATCTCTAACCTAGTACTAATAATATATATAGTCTTTAAGGAATACCTTACTTTATAAGCATATAGCTATCTTATAGCTAGCTAGCCTCTTTATTATTTACGCGGCCTAAAGGTCCTCCGAAGATTCGCTCTAATAAACGTCCTGTCTCTAACCTCTGCGCTCCTAACATAAACGCCCTTTAGCCACTTATATTAGTTCTTAATAGCGTTTAAAGACTATTAATATTATAGGAATTTCCTTATAAACATAAGAATAAAGCTTTTAAGAATATCTTAAAGAATACTTATCTTACTACTATTAAGCTATTACTTATAGTAAGCTTTAAGAAGTAATTTAAGAAAGAAAAGGGTTTAATTATTAGTCTAATGAATTTAGAAGGGTCTAGATGCCTATAATTAAGTGCTTTAGGATATAGTTATAATAGGTATTTAAATTATATAAGATTTACTAGTAAATTATAATAATCCTATTACATTAAAGCTATAGAAGGGAAGAGCTACTGTTGTAATGGTTCCCTTGTGTAAAGGCAGTGAAAAAAGCCTTAGAAGTGGGCCGCGACAGTATAAAGTAGCCGCCCTATATAGATCTACATACAATTTGTACTATGCAATGTCAGTGCAAACTTTGCACCGGCTCGTGGATCACACCCTAGATGAAGCTGTCTCAGGTTGTCTCCGGTAGAAAACCCCGATGATAGCCAGCTGGCCACATTACGGCCCCTACCCCACTATTTCAGCGAAAAAACATCAAACGGCCACTTGTCTGCCAGGACTCAGGAGTATACGCAATCCGGGCCCACATCGCCGCTAAAGTCGGTATCGGACCTACGCCGCATTCCGGCAGCCTTCCCGGTGAACACGGACTGGGCCATCCGGGCATCGGATGTAGCTACGCGCGATTTACTTGTGCAACAGCAGGCGGATTGGGCGGCGCCAGCCGTCTCGCCCGCTATCATATATATCGACAAGCCCAGCGTTCCCAGTCAATGCGATAAATGCTGGGATTTCCACACTCACCATAAGCTGCGATCGGATGGCGCATTGCGGTGGACCGAGGAATGCGCAAAGGCGGCGGCCAAGCATCGCGCATGGAGGAGAGTTTATCCTCTTAGCCCATCCTTGGCAACTTCACTTCAGCCTTGTGGACGTCAAAGGGACCCATGGTGATCCCGTTATCGACAGCACATCTGAATAGGGCAAGAGTTTAAACTCGCTAGCCTGGAGTAGCCTCTTTGGATTTTCCAGCTCATCTCGATTCTTGCAGTCTCGTTGGCTCTTCCAAAGCATTCTTTTGCTTACTCCTCCAGTCGGGTGATTGCCGCTTCTTGGACGGCGAGAGCCGGGTCGGACTGAGCAAGCGTGATGTGATGCCAACGACAAGCGCCTACCTTCTGATCAGATTGGCATACTGTTCCGTCCCGAGTTTGACGGCGTTGTTTGTCGTGGCGATGTGAGGCCTTTTGACGACATCAAGATTGGCTTTGATCGGTGGCGGCGGTTCGACGACATCATGGAGGAATAAATATCACAAGAAGGAATGATTTGTACGAAACTCAAAGATGTAGCGAGGCGCTTGGATTCATTCTACTGGGCGCCAACATGGGGCCATATCGATACAGCCACCTCATTTTCAAACCTCACAACTTTAACATATGTGTATTCACACGTTTGGTCAAGTGTACAACACTCGGCCCGGTCCTACACGTAGATCAAGCACTGCACGTGCCCGTGAAGCAGTAGCCGCAATTCTCTCCGCCTCCCTGGTTCACGTTGATGCCCCTGCCGCCGTTACTGTCCAGTGCGCAGCACTTGCCGCCTTGATTTTTGCTGTAGTCGTACGCGTGATTAGCCCCATTGTTGCGAGTACCAAGAACCAGACTGTTGCGCGCCGTCTTGGGAGCGACTCACCAGTTGTGGAACGAGTTTTGGGGCCTGAGCTTCCTGCCGCCGCATTTTTCTTGCGGCAATCGTTGGCCGCTGCAGCTCCTGCGAGGCTCCAGGATGTTGTCTCTCGGGCTGATGTCTAGGCCTTCGTCTGGCATGGGCGTTGCCACGACCAGAGTCGCGATTGCGAGAGCGAGAGTAGTGGTGAGCTTCATGTTGATCAAGATGCGTAAGTCGACGTCAGTGTCTGTAGCTTAAGGCAGAATTTCGAGTGTCGCGAGTGTGCAGAGACAAAGAGTCTTGGTCGTGTTGTCTGGCATCATGCTCTTATTTATACCTGGCGCTCCTCAGTTCCGCTTCTGCCTGGTCAGCTCTACACTCCCCGCTCCTTTGGCGCCAGATCTTTTCTCATCATTCATGTCTGAGTCTGCAGTGTCCAGCGCCGATGCTTACTATCTGGCATCTGGCCATGTCTTGGACTGTGGGCGAATGCGGCAACGAGTCTGTTGTCGGAGGTGGAGAATTGAGCGCGACGGGCGACGGCCCGATGCCCTCGGTCAGCATCTCTCATGCGGCAAGCGACGCAATGGGAAGAGAAAGTCGAGACGAAGACGGCTCTGTGGATTGCATTGACCATTGATGCAGTCAGCTCTATGATCCTGCGTGCTTAGTAGATGTGGAAAAGGACTGGACGATCCAAGGCCGGGGTATGGTATTACAAGAGAGCTACTGAGGTGGGGAATGGCTTAGGTAATAGGAAGTATTACTATAGACTAAGTAGCTAGTGCACAGAAAAATACAACCATCATTTATTAATGCAAGGAGTAATGAGTAATTCTCATATGACACGTAGAACGCCTACGACTTTATTATGAGCATTACTCATTGCATACCACCGCTCATTACATGTACGCTGCCCGGGCAAAATCATTGACCACTTGTTGAGGTGTGGAATGGCTTAGGTAATAGGAGGTAGTATTACTATGGGGACTTGGTAGCTATGTACATAGTGCACAGAGAAATAATCCGTACAACCCATCATTAACCACCTAATCTTTTGGTACTGTTTCACCACCCTATCTTCTTGGTATCGCCACAGAGCTCACAGCTCACACGCGGGGGAAGAAAAACACGCCCCCCCCCCCTTTTTGCCGCCTATCTCTCCGACTTGCTTACTGCCCTTTTCAATCACGGATTTCTACTTCAAATAGTGAGTTAAATTCACAAGAAAATACATACTCTTCGGAAATATATCATGATTTTCTTCGGAAATTTGCGGAGATAATGGTAAACTTATTTTCTACGTAACTTTTCTGATAGCTTTATAGGCGCTGACCTGAGGGGGGGGGGGGGCGTGTTTTTCTTCCACCGCTTGGCTCAATATTGAGGATGACTGTCGGCGTGGTTCGTCTGACCACGGACTACAACAAGATGGGATGCTGAGACGGTTGATTGGGCAAGAGATCAAAGGGGCGGAGAGTTGCCGGAAGTGAGTGACAGGTCTGCCATGAAGAGGCTGACTTGATTAGATGCCGAGGCGCAACGGCTGAGGTTCTGGATGGCGAGGCTGCCAGGTTGTCTTGTGTCGCATCTGCAGTCATGTCGAGGATGCTCCGACACTGTATGTATGGAGCGTGCGTGTAAGCTCGACATGGAGTGCGGGCGTCTGCAGAGTCGATGAGGAGGCAATAAGAAGAGTTGCACTGTTGCCGATGACGGGTGAATGGCCTGTGAGCTGATTTAGGGCAGAGACCCTTTTTTGCCCGCGTATATAGCCTCGTGTGCCACAGATGGATAAATCTAGATGGCTGAATTCATTATTATCACTTTTCACACCGTCTCACAGACTCACAGACTCAACCCGCCACAAAACGAAAAAACCACAAAACCACAAAACGACAAAACGACAAAACGACGCACCCTCACATCCACCCCCAGAAAGCACCCGTTCGCCATGCCTCCGCCGTCCGCCGGCGGTTGGCCGGTGCTCGTGCCCGAGATCCTCCTCCATATATTCAACCATCTCCACGGCCAAGGCCCAGCACTGCTCGCCGCCATTCGCGTCAACCGGCACTGGTTCTCGTGCGGCACCGACGTCTTGTGGCGCAGACCCGAGTGGGAAGCACTGGTCGCGCTGCCCCCGGACCGCCGCCAGTTTTACGCCCACAAGATTGAGCACCTGTCCTTTAACGGCGACGAGCAGTCGTCGTACCATGAGCGCTTCAAGGACCTTGCCTTTACAAGCCTCAAGTCCATCTCGCTGGATTCCTACCGTCCCGGGCCTGATGGCTATCGGTTAGAGCAGTACCTCTCGCCATCGCTCGAGTCCTTTGAGCTCTATGGCGCCAACATCACCGACAGTGTATTGCTGCAGCTCCAGACGACTTGCTGGCGGCTGCGGGCCATTCTCATTGATAACCCGGGTCCCAACATCACTCCCTCGTCGTTCTCCGACTGCATCCGGGCATGCGAGCACCTGCAAGACGTCCAGTTCATGTACGGCATGGATCGTGTTCTCACCGACGAGCTCCTCATTCATCTCGCCCAGCGTCCCAAGCTCACTCGCCTCCGCGTCGGGAAACCGTGGTCGGACGAGCTGATGCAGCGCATCTCGGAGCAAGTGTCGACGCCGTTTCCGGCCCTGAGAAGTCTCGAGGTCTCGGTCGCGTCACAGGCTGTGCCGACGCTCATCGGCCTAATTGACAGCGTCACAGAGCTCACCGTGTCTGTGCTGGACAGCGAAGCAGACGTCATTGAGGCGCTCTCGTCAATGACCGAGTTGGTGAGCCTCACAGTCAGTTTCGCGACGTCGAGACAGCTCTCAAGAAAGGACATCTTGGCGGTGAAAAGGCTGTCCAAGCTCAAGGTGCTCGCAACAGAGGCCTTTGACGTCCAAGTGTCGGCCATTCATGAGGGATTCAACGACGCAGATTTTGATGACGTGGTTTCCTCCCTTCCTGCCCTGCGACAACTCCAACTCACTATTCAGTGCGACTTGTCAGTCGCCGCCATCATGTCCCTCTCCAAGCACTGCCCACTTGTTGAGCGTCTTGAACTGGTCCCGGTGCTTGATGTGCAGACATTGCAAGCGCACGCAGGCAACAGTGTCATTCTGCCAGAGCTGCGCGAGCTATCCTTGGGCGGCTTCGGGCCTCCAGGAGAGGACAACGAGTGAGTAGCAATCCCTTTTTCTTCATGTGTTCCCGTATCAATAGCAGGACAGAGGGTTGACAAGTGGCAGGCGGGCGACACCAGAACACCTCGTTTCTCTGCTCCAGGCCTGGTTCCCCAGGCTCGCTCAATTAGACACGCTCAACGGAGACGAGTACTCTGAGGAGCTATGTGACGCGTTCAAGATGATAATTTCCCAGCGGGTGTGCAGTTAATCCCCTCGATGATGAAATGGACTTGCCGACATGAACTGGCAGAGGATCATGTCTCTACACCATGGGCCATGGTTGAGCCGAGGAGTCTTGAGCTATTCAACGATTTGTTTGACCAATGATGGAGACGACATGGCTCATGGTGGGTTCTAGCCTAAGACATCTCATTTGATATCGCATCAAAGGCCAAGAGTCGCGCAGATACTAGCTTCTTCTCAATCAAGAATACAAGGCCAAGGTCCCGTCTACCTTGAGACATTCGATTCTCGACTAGCTTGAGAAAGTTGGCATAAAAGATTGGCGAAAAGCTTGCGCTAGGCGGCACGAGGTGGCAAGGGGGAGCCGGCGCAGTCCTGGTCCCTTTGTCATGGGAATGCGTGTTTCAGCCAGTCGTGGTCAATCGGCAAGCCATCGTGACCCTCAAGACAAACCCTGAGGCGCACACTTGAGTAGTCCAAGCACCTTTGCTCATCTCTTCCGTCAATCAGCCATCAGACGGATATCCAAGAATCCACCGTCAAAGACACAATGGCCATCTCAGCCTCGGGCTCTTCTTTATAGCGATCGCCTCCGAGTTGCGCAATGAGACCTCGCGGGTTCCGACCAGGCCATCTCATGGGCGTGGTGAACCCCCAGTATTCCGGATACCAGCCCGTCGACTCCCAGTCAAGGATGCCCGAGATGCGCCCGTTGTGAACCATGATGTTGTGCGCGGCCAAGTCGCCGTGGGTAGAGACGATTCGGTGCTTGAGCTTGTCCATTTTTTTTCGCCTCGCCCAAAGTAGCCTCGTATTGCTCCTTTGTGCTGAATGGATGAGAAGACGCCGTGCTTAAAAGGTAGTCATTGAATTCTTGTTCGGATTCGCATGGCCCAATTAGGTGGTTCGGGACTCTGATGCTGCGAATGGGGCCCACGGCGTCGACGGATGCTTGCCGTAGTTGATGACTTTGGGTGCCGGGATACCAGCCGCGCGAATGACACGCATCGACTGCACTTCATCAATCGTCGCTCCATCGGACCATTTGAGAACAAGTCCAAAGGGGAGCGGAATGGGTGAAGATGTCCCGAGACCAGCCGTAGCCAGCGAGGAGACAGCCTCGGAACGGGGGGGATTGTGCGAGAAAACTGGTCGACGCACAGAAGACGGGGTTTCCAGGTAAAGTCGGGACGGAGGATCAAAGGCGCGAAGCGTCGCAACTATGAGGATTCACGGCGGATGGCATACTTGAAACTGGACGGACGCGACAGACAAAGGCGAAGATGATTTCGGGTTAGAAAGTCGATGCTCTGCCAAAGGTTGCGACATGTCTTTGGCAGGACTTGGAGATAGTCTCAGATCGCAATGACTTCGAGCATCGGCAATCGAGCCCGAGAACAACAGAGAATTGTGCGTAGACCGTGCGTCGTCTGACAGGCTGCTTTTTTTTCGTCATCACAGTCAATCATGGACGTATCGGCTTAACAGCTGCAGTGACACCAAGACCAGCAGCCGGGCAGGGACCAGTTGGAACTGACATGCAAGCAGCTGCAACTCGGGCGGCAACAGACCCGGCGTCAACTCGACCGACGGTCGTGGCTCCGTGTCAGCGGCGGCGAGCCAGTCAGCACCTCTTGGGCAATCATGCCGCCCAGCGAGATGCCCATGACATGAACGTCGCGGTCCTTGGTTCCAGCCTACGTGATCAAAAGTATCGCAACCGTGTCCCGGGCCATCATTCTAATCGAGTAGCGCATGACCTGCTTATCGCTCCGTCCGATCTGTATCTTAGTCACGCAGCGACTAGATACTCTATAACAGCGGCGCCTCTTCTGTGTCTTGGGTGAAGAAAGTCCAACTCTGGGCGAATCATCCTCAGCCTGGGTCCCGCGAAGGGCAGGATGTCCTGAGAGGCAAGCCGCGACATTTCACGTCTTGGTCACTCTTCACAAACCCTTCCTGTTTTAAAGCACGTAACTTGTCAACTTTGGCGGAATAATCGCGTCGCTTTTCCTTGAGCAATAGATTTTCGACACAATCAGTTATATGCTTGAGCCGCCCGGCCAGTCTTTTGGCCTCGTCGCACTTTGGCCCATCCGTCGAGAGCACAATTCTCAACTGTTGGCGAACAGCTTGCACGTCCGTCTTTCCGGTTCTCGATCCCGTCTAGCTCCTGTTGCGTGATGTAAAGTGGTGTGTAGGGATCTCTCTGGAGGAATGCATGGGAAATAATGGACCATGGTTGATCATCTTGTTTGGCGAGGTTGCCGTAGGCTATTTCTGCAAGACGGTGACTGACTTGGACAGGCTGATAGCTTCGTTCAAAAACGTCGGTAGAGTTTCGAATGCATAAAGTTTCGGAGTGCTGGTGTCAGGCTGCCTGAGCCGCGTTGATGAAATGTATCAGTGAGTGTCGCTAAATACGAGGACTGGGGCAGCAGTCCTGGGGGCTCCTATACCCACGGCACGGGTCCAGAGCGTTTCAAGAACACAGATCACAATCTTCCCATGTCATAGCCTGTGTCTCAAAGCTCTGCTCCTTGGCCAGACCTAACTCATCGGCAAGCAGAGGTATACACTGCTCGCAGTGTCATGGCTTAGCATACTTACACATGTAGAACGGCGAGGCGGGGGGACACCTACCCGAGCGATTTCGTACGCTGGGCCACATGCGTGTCGAGCCGAGAATTCGAGGGACCAGAAGGAAGCTCGCTTCAGGATCCTCAGCCCTCTTGTGTCTCATGACCCTCTTGTCCGCTTCGTTCACAAAAAGACACCGTACATCCTCGGCCAAGCTGGCACACAGCGGAGCACAAAACGGAAGGGGGGCCGAAAAAAGCGGAGGATATTCACAGCCTCACATCGTAGCCTCAGATATTAGGCATCACTCTTGTCATTCCCCTCTTCGTTTAATAATGCATCGCGCTTATTATTACGCTTTATTAAAGGCTTTGTTTAAAGACCTAGATTTATTGCTTGCAGATTTAAAGCTTATAAGCTTCCTTTTTTCCCTCTATTAGATTCCGAATTCCTAGATAGTAATTCTATATCTTCTCTTCTGCTCTCTTTGCCTTAGTCTGCATTACTTTATAGGTTAAAAGCCTAGCGCTTATAATCACGCCCTTCCTTCCTTTTTATTTTTCCCTTTTATCTAACTATTATAGTCTTGTGTATTAAGTTTATCGCAAACTTTGCTCTAACCTCACAGCCCCCTGTATTTATAACCTTAGAGCTTATTTATTACTATAGCTATAAGAATTTGGTTATTAATTATTTTACTAGCTAGGTATTGCTAGTAATAATTATGTGTTGTAATAAATTAGATGCATTAGCTATAACCAATGATACTAAAAAAATTATAAAAATCAATAGTCTTGTGTATAATTACATATCTTTTCCTAATATCTTATTAAAGTAAATTACTTAACTTATAGGGCAGTATAAAGACTTTTTTCCCTTACCTAAAACACTAATAATCATACTATAAAGGTTAAGATTAAATTAATTATAATTTAGCTTTTATACCTAAAAGTTATAAAAAATTTATATAACTAGGAATTAAATATATAACCTTTATAGTGTTATTTAACTAGTTATAAGTGCGGTAGTTTTGGTTGTTAATTGTTTTACTAGCTGGGTATTGCTAGTAATAATTGTGTGTTATAATAAATTAGATACATTGGCAATAACCAATAATACTAAAAAAAATTATAAAAATCAATAAGTGCGGTAATTATAACACTATTAATATGAATTATTATATATTAAGATTTAGTAATAACCTTAAAAAGTTAATCCCTTCTAGGTAAATCTTAGTAAATAGTAAGCTAGGATAAGACATTCCTTATAGAACTGCCTTAAGCACTTAAAACTAATAATCTAGATTTATTACTATCTAGGGTAAAGTAATATATAGTAAAGTAAGTATAGTAAATTCTTAGTAAAGTATTACTTTTTAACTAAGCTAAGGTAAAATATTATAAAGGTATCTAAGAATACCTTTTACTCTTAACTTTATATCTTTATATATTAGTAGCTATATAGTAATTTAACTAAGGGAGAGCTACTACTATAACTCCTACTTAAATAAATTAATAATAATTAGTATTAAGCTTATATAGTAATAGGAGTATATAAATTTTAATATATAACCTTACCCTTTCTTTCCTTTTAATATAGATAATAATATAGGTATTTCTAGTATAATCCTAGCTACTTAACTAGATTTAAATAAACTTAATAATATTACTAAGGCATAGTATATAAGAATAGTAGTTATTACTTCTCTTAAGGGAGCTAAGAACTTTTAAGAATAGGAGATCTTAATCTAAATATAAGTCTATATTATATAGCTTATACTATATTTAACTAGAGTAACTTTATAGTCTTAAGAGACTAATAAGTATTACACTATTCTTTTTTCTATTATATAGTAAAGCCTCTTTTTATAAGTCTAAAAGAATTTAATATATATAGGATAGACTAATATAATATAATTAATTAAAAGTAATTATAGCTTTAAGGCTAATTTAGCTATTATTAAGCTACTATAATAATTCTCTTAATTAAAGAGGGAAGATTTCTCTATAATATAAACTTAGCTAGACTATTACTAGAACCTTTAGAACTAAATCTATAAGATTAAAAAGATCCCTAATATTATTTAGGTATTATAGATAATTAAAGCTATTAAAGGTTTAATACCTAATATATATAACGCTTAGAAGATTAAGGGATTCTCTAAATTAAAGCTTATAAAAGAAAGTATACTTACTAACTTAATATATAAAGCTAATAAGCCTTAGAAAGACTAAAAGGTTAACTTTAATACTTAATAAAAGAAGAAGAAAAATAATACTAATACTAATACAAAAGGTAAGGGTAAAGGTTTATTAAAGAAAAACAAAACCTCTAAGACTATTAAGCTAGATTATAGTTATTCTATCTCTTTAGGATAACCTATTTATTTAAAGGATAATTACTAGAAGCTTTATCTAAAGAAAAAGCCTAACTTAATAAAGAAGAAAGGCAACTTAACTATAACTACTACTATAACTACCTCTCCTAATATTATTACTATAGGAAGCAATCTCTCTCTTATAGTGATTAACTAAGATTATTCCTTTTAAATAATTATAAATTACCTTATAAAAGATAACCATATTCTTAACTCTAGATATAATACCTATATATTTAATATAACTAAATGGTTTACTTATTTAAATACTAATATAAATACTAAACTAATAATAGTAAGTAATAGAGAATAACTTAAGGTTAAAGGTATTAGTAATATTAAACTCCCTATTAGTAAGGGCTATCTAGAACTCTCTAATGCCTAATAGGCACTAGAGGCTAAAGTTAATATAATTTTACTAGGCCTTCTTAAGCAAGAAGGAGTTATTACAAATAGCTTTAATAACTAATTAATTACTAAGTCTATAGGTAATATTATTGCTTCTTATAAGTAAAAGTCTAATGTTTCTATATTAATCCTTTAAGAAAAGAAACCCTAATTTAACTTCGTAGCCTTATTAAGTAAATCTATTACTAAAAAGATAGAATTTAGTCTTTTATATAAGAGACTTCGCTATATAAGGAAAGAATAAATTATGCTAGCCTATAAAGAAGTAGGAATCGCAATTAACCCTGCCTTATTAATTAATTTCTAGTGCTTAGCTTACCTTCTATTAAAGGCCCCTTAGATAATTTATTAAGAGGAATTTAATAATATAACTACCTTTCTCTCCTATGTATTCTAGGACTTTATTAAATATAAGCCTAAAGGCTTTAGGGGGAAGAAGTATATATTATATATAATTAATACCTATACACGCTTTTACTAGGTAATCCTAACTATTAATAAAGCTAGTATAGTTAAAGTAATCTAGGCTTAGAAGACTATAGTTAAAAACATAAGCAGCGGATTCACTATTAAATGCTTCTATATAGATAATATAACTAAATTCCTTAGTAAGAAGTTTAAACTCTTCTATTAGAAAGAGGGAATTATCCTTTAAACTAGTGCTCTATATATCCTTGCCTATTAAGGCCTTATTAAATATGCTAGTTAAACTCTTATAAAGATAATATAATCCTCTATAATTAAAGCTAAATTACTAGAACTTCTCTAGCTATATGCTACAAAGTATATAGTAAAAATTACTAATCTATTGCTTACTTATAGGAATAAAGATAATTAGTCCCCTTAATAGGCACTATTTAATATCTTAGGGCTTAAGAATAATGCCTTAATTCGATATTTACGCACGTAGGGATGTATTATATATATACGTATTCCTAATAAATATTATGTTTAATTATAGAAGATAGCACTATAAGCTAAAAAGAGTTAACTTATTAGTATAGATAGCCCTAAATATTATCTCTATAAGGTTTAGATCCCTAAAGATTAGAGGATTATATACGTAAGGGATGTTTGCTTTAATAAAATAGATATATTAATGCTTACTAAGTTTAAGGCTAATAAGACTATTTATATTGTAAACCTTATTAACCCTTCTTTTGCTAAAGAGGGTTGTTATTATTGAAAAGTAGGGAGCTAGTTGCCAGCTGGCAACAGCTGTACAGGTGTCATGGCTTGATCCGTAGGGTTAAATGAACAAAGCAATGGCTAAGATTCTCGTAGTTACTACTAGAAAGATACTAGCTAGGGGTAAGTGCGTAAAGGTTTTAATCTCTAACCTAGTACTAATAATATATATAGTCTTTAATAAATACCTTGCTTTATAAGCATATAGCTATCTTATAGCTAGCTAGCCTCTTTATTATTTATATAGCTTTAAGGTCTTTTAAAGATTTACTTTAATAAATATTTTATCTCTAACCTTTACGCTTCTAATATAATACTCCCTTAATATATAATTAACCTTAATTATAAAATAAGCTACTTACTTAGGGTATAGTTACTATAATAAAGCTTATAAAGAAAAATAAGATAAGGTACCTTATATATAGATATATAGGTAAATAAAATAATAATAATAATACTACTAATTATAAATAACCCTCTTTATTATAAGTAGTAATATCTAAATAGTAGCCTATATATAGCTTTAATATAGTAAAATAAATATTATTACCTATTATATAGCTAGACTAAAAAAATAGATAACTTATATTAATTTTTATAATTAGTTTAAATAAAATAAGGTACTTAATACTATAGTTCTAAATAGTCTAACTAGAGGGCTTATATTATAGTTACTATAAGTTTATAGCTATTAGGTATATATATAAGTAGTAAAGCTAATGGTTATTATTATAATTTATAGATTACTTATATATAGTATATTAGATTACTTAAGGGGTCTATAGTTAATATAAAAGAGACTAATTTTTCCTCTCTTTTATATACTTCCTTTCTCCTATAATAATCCTTAACCTTATAAGTTACCCTTACTAGCTAAGTAGTAGCTTTCTTATTACTATTATATAGTAATTACTAACTTTCTTTAGTCTCTAAATATTATTATTATTTATTACTATTTATCTTAGTTTTTTATCTTATTCTTAGTTATTAGTTTATTTGCTTCTAGTTATAATTTTATATCTAGTCTATTATAGCTAACTTATAGCTAGTTAACTATATTTAATACTTATATAAAAACTCCTTCTTTATTAATAGCTTCTAAAGGTTAAGCTATTAAGAAATTTTCTTTAAAGTCTTTTAAGAAGTTATTTCCTTAGAAGTAAACTATTTCTAAAATTTTAATATAAGTTTACTATATCTTTATAGTATCTTTATTACTAACTTATTACTAGTAATATAATAAGTAAGAAAATTCTATATATATACTACTTTTAGTAAGTAATAATATAGAATATCTTACTAAAAAATAGTACTTATAATATTCTAGGATATCTTATTAATAATAAGACCTTCCCTATAGAATATAATAAATCTATAAGTATAATTTCTTTACTTACTTATTACTTCTTTATTATTGATATTCTAATAAGCTACTTAATAAAATATACTTATTACTTCTAAAATAATAAAAACTATATTATAGTATATCTTTCTTATTTAGAATTTACTTACTTATTACTAATATATTACTAGTGCCTAGCTTAAATTATATAGCTTTATAATAAGCTATTTAAACTTATTAAAGCTATATTAGAAGGTAGCTACTACTATTAGAATAAAGTAAGTATAATTTTACTACCTAGACACTAGATTATTACTAACTTACTAGTAGTTTAATATAAAAGCAAAGAAAAAGCTATAAAATACTATCCTAGTTTATAAAAATTCTAATAAGTATAAATATATTTACTATACCTAAATAACTACTAATACTACTTATAAGGTAAAGAATAATAAGTATACTATAATAGTATTACTAAATAATACTATAAACCTTAAGATATAGATTAATATTTTAAACTATCTTTACTTTATAGCATAGAATATCCTAATAGTAAGCTTTCTTAATATATATAGCTAATACTTAACTAACTTACTAGTAGTTTATACCTAATACTACTAATTTGCCTAATTATATTAGTCCTATTAAGCTTCTTAGTGAACTTTAGGTTTATATTATTGAAATGTAGGGAGCTAGTTGCTAGCTAGTAACAGCTGTATAGGTGTGAACTCTACGGTTAGGGACTAATAAAGCCACCACGTTGGAATTAACTAACGAAGCGCAACGGAAGGTTATGGTAGTTATTAACTAATAGAATTTAATCTAGATAACTTTTATAATATCTAATAAAGCAATAGAATTGATTTTAGTGATATTGTATAGGCAATGCGGCTGTTAGATTAAGAGGCCTAGCTATCTAGCTAGATTAAAAAGATCTTCTTTCTCTCATATACTTACTAACTATATTAGTAAATCTAGGCTACTAACAGGGTCTTAGGAGCTACTTTTGATTTTCTATAAAATTTATTTGTATATAAAAACCAAAAAATTAACTCACTACTATACAAACTAGTAACCTATATGTACCAAATTTTAGTCCAAAAAATATTCCTATATTAAATAAAAGCCCTGTCTTCTAGCTTTAATTTGCTATATATAAAACTTTTATACAACCTCTAGTTTAAGAAAAAATCGCTGTTCAAGATAGCTATAGGGTAAGCTGCTTACGTCACCCTAGCTTACCTAATTACTAGTGACTGTGTTATAGCCACACTTGCAGCCATAACGCAATTAACTAATCCACAATTGATATTAGTCATCCACACGGTCAGTCGTAACTGTTAGGCTTGCAATGCAAGCTAGTAATAGAAAGGTCCTTTAACTAGAAAAGGGCTAAAAATAAGTCTTATTTTTAACACCCCCTTTACAAAAGAATTACATTAAAAGCAATTAAAAGCGTATAAGAAGACTATAGGGTAAACAATAACTTTTAGATAATAATAAATAAAAGGGAAAAACAGGAAAAGATAAAAGACCCCCTTTTTAAATTCCTAGCTATTATTAAATATAGCTCCCTTTTTAGCGTTGTTTTTGGTTCCTTATTAAAGGGATTTTAATTGTTGGTTTTTAGTGGTTATTAAGCCCTAGAAGCTTAATAAAAGCCTAATAAAGAGGTCTAGATAGAGGCTTTGTAAGACTGTCTGTAAGTATTGACTTAGTATCTAGATATTTAATCTTAGCTAAACCTTCTAAAACCTATTACCTAATATAGTTAAACTTTAGTAAGGTATGCTTAGTATAGCTATGTAAGGCAGGGTTATAGGCTATAGTTATAGCGCCTTAATTATTATAGTATATTTAAATAGGGGGAGATATAGGGGTTTTTAGCTTCTTAAATAAACCCTAGAGCTACTATAGCTCCTAGAAAGTCTTGCAGATAGCGTTAGCTTTAGCTTCCAATGTTAATAAAGCTATAGTACTAGCTTTCTTTAATTTCTAGCTAATAGGTCCGCTAGCTAGCTTAAATAGATAAGCATAGGTTAATTTAGAGGTTTTTTTATCTCCTATAAAATCACTATTATAATAACCTATTAGGCTTTTACTAGCTATACATTTAGGGTCTCCCCTATAAATTATAGCAAGGAATTTAGTCTCTAATAGCTACCTAAGTAAGTTTTTAGCTGCTTTTAAGTGCTTTATATAGGGGCTAGCTAGTGCTATAAATAGCCACTATAATATTAAGGCTATATTAGGCCTTGTAAGTAATATTAGGTATATTATAGTCCCTATAATACACTAATAAAGCTTAATTTCGCTAGCTATTAAAAGCTTGGTTATCTGCGTAGCTAATACGCCTAGCTAAAGAGGTATACTAATAGGCTTACTATCTAGTATATTAAATTGTTTTAAAGCCTCTAAGATATACTAAGATTAGTGGATTTTTAGTATCCTATTAGGTCTATCTTATATAATTTAAACCTCTAAGAAGAATTTAGCAAGCCCCCTATTTTCTATTAGATAGACTTTATAAAGTTCTTTCTTAAGTCTTTAGATATAGGGTAAATCTAGTCTAATTAGAAGGTAGTTATTAATATATATAATAATAAAGGTTTTAGTAGAGGGATTAAAGAATATAGCTAGGTTAGATATTAGAGGGTTAAATCCTAGGGACTTAAGCACTGCTATAAGTGCTTATTGATTTTTAAAATTTTTTTTAGTATCATTGGTTATCGCCAATGCATCTAATTTATTACAACATATAATTATTACTAGCAATACCTAGCTAGTAAAATAATTAATAACCAAATTCTTATAGCTATAGTAATAAATAAGCTCTAAGGTTATAAATACAGGGGGCTGTGAGGTTAGAGCAAAGTTTGCGATAAACTTTATAGAGTTATAATTCGCAACCGTAGTTAAACTCAAATTTGTTTAAGTTTTGCTTATAGCATAAATTAACGTAATTCCCCCTTCCTTTATAACTATGTTTATTCTATCTCTCTCTAAATATAACTTATCCTCACTTATCTCTAATTTAATTCGCTTTACTTAAAATTAGTAAATATAATTAATACTTTCTGCAAGACACGTATAACCTAATAGACATACTACACCTAAATCGCTAGGTAGGTTTTTCATTACTAATTAATTAATTAACCCCTAACTAATTAGATAATAGCATAGCTAAGGGTAACTAAAAGCTAGGGGTAATAATCACTAGGCTATAAAACCTTTAGGCTATCTAAAAAGCTAATAAAAATCCTAATTAAAAGGAAATTAAGAAAACTAAAGAAAATATAAAGGAATTTAAGAAAAGTAAGAATAAGAAAGAGAATAAAAGACTAGAGAAAAAGGCTAGATATTTAGAAAAGATGTTAAAAAAAAATAGAACTTTAATCATTTAAGCAGTTTTACCTCGTGCTTAGGAGGGCTACAAGTGCTTATTACCACTCCCTTAAGCTCTATTTTAGGCTATATAAAGACTTCTATAATAAAATTACCTAGTCTTTAGAGGGTTTATAGCTAAAACTTCTAGCTAATTTAGCTAGATTAGGATTTGCTTTAAGGAATTTAGTAAACCTATCTAGAATAACTATATAAATCTATTATTATAGCTTACTATTAAGAAAAGCTCCTATAAAATTAACTTATTTAATTTACTAGTTATTCTAAGCCACTAGGGCTAGTAAAATCCTCTAGCTAGGGGGAATACTTATAGTAGCAAAGGTCTCTAGATAATCTAGACCTTTAATTTGTATAAATACCTTAGTAATAAGTTAAGCCTTATATTTTAAAGGATTATTTTCTTTATCCTTTTTAAGCTTATAAATAAGCCTATTCTTTAGTACTTTTTAGCCCTTAGGGATTTAGTCTTTCCCTATAAATTTAAAAGTACTAGCCTTTAGAAGCTATTTGTATTCCTTATATATAGCTTCTATCTATTTATCCCTATTAGGGCTAGATATAGCTTGCTTCTAGGTCTTAGGTTTAGGGCTAATAGGATTATTTTCTTTTAGCTTTTCCTATACCTTAAAGCAGATTTCTTTAATAAAATCTAGAGAAGAAAGGGTACTAATATTAATATCTATAGGGTTAATATTAGGGTTAAAGTTAATAATTTTATTAAAATTCAGGTCCGGAGTTAAAATCTAATTTCCTAGTTAAGATATAGGTGGCGCCTGTACTAGAGCCTTTGGAATCAAACCTTTAGGGGGTTTTCTAGGGCCTATAGGTAGTTTTTCTTAACCTATAGAGTCCCCTATATTATCTATAGGGTAATCCTTTAAACCTTATTAATTTAGGTTATTTTCTAAATTATTTTCCCTCTCTAAAGGGTTATCCCCTATAGAAAGCCTAGGTAATCCTTTAGAAACAGGACCTATAGGTTCTATAATCTTAATAAAACTAGTCTTTATAACTAGCCTTTTAGAGGGGATATACACTAGGTAAGTGTTAGAACCTAGTGTAGCTAATAATCTTCTAGGGATAGTCCTAGCTACTAATTTCTAGGCTTTAGGTTGTTTTTCTAGGGGGATTAGAATCTTATAGTAAGGTCCTATAGCTCTAATACTACTAATATTAGTTATATAGGGCTGATTTAGCTCCCTAGATAGTAGTTATTCAGGGCTTTCATCCTTTATAGTATTAGTAGTTATATTAACTAGGTTAATAACTATAGGTAATTTGCTTTTTAGCATTTTTTCCCTCATGGTATAAATGCTATTAATCATCTCTAGGTCGGATTTATCTTTACTTCCCTTTCCTTTACTTTACTTTTCTTTTACTATATTATTTAATATTTTAAATAAGGTACTGTCCTTTTTATTACCCTTAGCTATGCTATTATTTAATTAGTTAGGGGTTAATTAGTTAATTAGTAACACAGAACCTACCTAGCGATTTGAATTAAATTAGAGATAAGTAAGAATAAGTTATGTTTAGTTTACCTTAGAGCTTTAAAGTATAAGTAGTAAGCTATAAGATAGAAGAAATATAAAGAGATAGAAAAAACATAGTTATAAAGGAAAGGGGAATTGCGTTAATTTATGCTATAAAAGCAAGTGCATGTAGATTTTAAGAAATACTTTTAGTAATACCTTATAGGAGTAAATAATTTAGGAATTATTCTTAGAGAATATGCTCCTTTAGACCCTAAGTTAATACTTTAGGTAAAGGGATTTAGCAATGCCTTACTTACTAATAATCTAGATACTAGGCGTTTAACTATAGGGTATGTTATAACCCTTACTAGAGGATATATCCTTTAGTAATTAAAGAAACAAACTCTTATAGCTCTTAGCTTTATAGAAGCTGAATTTATTAACCTTATACTAACTAGTCTTTTAATGCTCTAGGTTACTAAGCTTCTTAATAACTTTAGTATTAAGTAATTATAACTATTATTATTATTCACAGACAGCTAAAACGCAAAAGCTAACGTGCTTAATAAGAAGCATAAGGGATATACTTATTATATTAATTTATAATACAAATAGATTATATAGAAAGCTTATTAAGGGGAATTTTATCTTTAATAAATTAGCACTAAATAAATAATTACTAATAGATTTATAAAAGGTCTAGAACACGTTAAACATAGTAATTTCATTTACCTTCTTCGCATAATAAAGGCTAAGGACTTTGTAAAGGGAGATATTTTAGAGGCCTTATAAATAGCCTTATCTTTTCTATTTTTTCCCTTTCTTCCTTATATTATTAGCTAGATATGCTGCTAGGGGCGGTGTTAAGGATATTCACAGCCTTATATCATAGCCTTAGATATTAGGCATTACTCTTGTTATTTCTCTCTTCGTTTAACGATATATTACGCCTATTATCACGCTTTATTAAAGGCTTTGTTTGAAGACCTAGATTCATTGCTCACAGATTTGAAGCTTATAAGCTTCCTTTTTTCCCTTTGTTAGATTCCGAATTCCTAGATCGTAATTCTACATCTTCTCTTCTGCTCTCTTTGCCTCGGTCTGCATCACTTCACAAGTAGGAACGTCGGCGGTACCTCGGGTAAGTTCTCTCGGGGAACAAGAAGTCCCGTCCGCTCTCCCATCGTCAAGCTAGTAAGGTGGCAGATTATTAGTTAAGTCGGTAACGACTAGGGAACACTGGCTATTGTATGTTTTTTTCAATGTTTTTTATATTAGCAAATCCTTGCATTGTTTAACTATAGGCAATATAGCATAGCTTACTAACCTCGTCTTCCACATACAGAGTATTGTTTGTAGTGTAGTTAGTGTAGTTTTTTTTTCATTGTAGTTAGTGTAATGTAGTTTTTTTTTTATAGTTAGTGTAGTTACTAACTACACTAACTACACTACACTATTGATTTTTATTGATTTTTATAATTTTTTTAGTATCATTGGTTATAGCCAATGCATCTAATTTATTATAACACATAATTATTACTAGCAATACCTAGCTAGTAAAATAATTAATAACTAAATTCTTATAGCTATAGTAATAAATAAGCTTTAAGGTTATAAATATAGGGGGCTATAAGGTTAAAGCAAAGTTTATAATAAACTTTATAGTTATATTAGCGTAAGAGTTATAATTCGCGACTATAGTTAAACTTAAATTCGTTCGAGTTTTGCTCACAGTATAAATTAACGCGATTCCCCCTTCCTCTGCGACCGCTACACTACACTATAAAAACCACAAATATAGTGTTAGCTAGAAAAAAAGTGGGCCTTTTAATTATATAAGGTTATTATAAGAATTAAATAAAGGCTAGTTATATAGAAGCTTTTATTGATTTTTATAATTTTTTTAGTATCATTGGTTATTGCTAATGCATCTAATTTATTACAACACATAATTATTACTAGCAATACCTAGCTAGTAAAATAATTAATAACTAAATTCTTATAGCTATAGTAATAAATAAGCTCTAAGGTTATAAATACAGGGGGCTATAAGGTTAAAGCAAAGTTTATAATAAACTTTATAGCTATATTAGCATAAGATATAGTTATAATTTATAACTATAGTTAAACTTAAATTTATTTAAGTTTTACTTATAGTATAAATTAATATAATTCCCTCTTTCTCTATAACTATATTTATCCTATCTCTTTATATCTTTTCTATCTTATAGCTTACTACTTATGCTTTAAAGCTCTAAGGCAAACCAAACATAACTTATCCTTACTTGTCTCTAATTTAATTCGAATCACTAGGTAGGTTCTATATTACTAATTAACTAATTAACCCCTAACTAATTAGATAATAGCATAGCTAAGGGTGACTAAAAGCTAGGGGTAATAACCACTAGGTTATAGAACCTTTAGGCTATCTAAAAAGCTAATAAAAATCCTAATTAAAAGGAAATTAAGAAAACTAAAGAAAATATAGAGAGATTTAAGAAAAGTAAGAATAAGAAAGGGAATAAAAGACTAGAGAAAAAGGCTAGATATTTAGAAAAGATGTTAAAAAACATAGAACTTTAATTATTTAAGCAGTTTTACCTCGTGCTTAGGAGGGATAGAAGCTTTTATTATTACCTAATTTACCTAATTAGTTATATAATTTACAAGATTTACTAATTTTAAGGAACTTACTATAACTAAGGTTATATATAATATTATAACTTTTTAATAATACTATTATACTTAATACTTTATTTTACTAATATAACTTTAATAAAAACCTTCTTATTATTTTACTTACTATTACTATTAATTATTATTATTTTCAGTAAAAAATACCCTAAACTAATATAATAAAATTGATTAAGAAATCTAAATAAATATATAGAAGTTAATAAAATATATACTTAGTACTTAAATATTATTATTAATATAATAAGAACTTAAAAAAAGCTTAAACTATCTATTTAATATTTAAACTAATTAAATATTACTTTAAGCTTTATAATTCTAAAGCTTTAAGAAGTTATATATAGTAACTCTATATATCTAATTACTATAATATATAAAGAAAGAATATAATAAACTAATATTTATAATATATTAATAGATTCTTAATAGTATTATTTTTAATTAGCCTATATAGCTTAGTTAAGCTATAATAAATAAGTTCAACCTATTATTAGAAATAATACTAGGACCCACTTTTAAATTATATATTATAATTATAATAATAACTACTACAACTTTAATAACTTTAATTGTAATTAGTTTAACCTATTAATAGGATTAATACTAGGACCCACTTTTAAATTATACCTTATAATTATAATGATAACTACTATAACTTTAATAACCTTATTTATTATTCATTTAACCTATTAAGAGAAATAATACTAGGACTCACTTTTATTTAATATACTATAATTATTATAAAAGCTCTAATAACTCTAATAATCTTAATTACTATTAGTTTAACCTATCTATAATGATAATACTAGGGCCCACTTTTATTTAATATACTATACTTATTATAAAAACTATAATAACTTTAATAACCTTACTTATAAGTTATAATTAGTTGAACTTATTTTTAGATATAATACTAAGGCTTATTTATTAATAATATATTATAATCACTATAATTTGTAATACTAACTTACTATAATATTAAAAAATATAAAAAATGAAAGAATTTTATTTTATTGATAATTTAAAAAACCTGAAAATATTAAATAACTAAAAAGTCTAGCTTTTTCTATAGTAATTTACTTATACTTACTAGTATTTATATTTTATTTGTTTATAAGTTATTTATTTAAAATTAAACTTTAACACTAATTATATTATAAGTAATATAAGGAATATTAGGAATACTATTAATATTAGTAATATTAGTAATATAAGTTATATAAGCTATTATAAGCTATAATAAGCTATTTCTAGTAAGATTATTAGTAATTTATTTACTTTACTTTAAGTTTTTTTTAATTCAAAATAATAGGAATAATTTCTAGAAATATAAAATAATTAGTAATAATAGTAAATAATATAATAAAAAAGTTTTTCTTAAAGTTATATTAGTAAAATAAAGTATTAAGTATAATAGTATTATTAAAAAGGTATAATATTATATATAACCCTAGTTATAGTAAAATCCTTAAAATAGTATAATATTGTAAATTATATAACTAATTAGGTAAAATAGGTAATAGTAAAAGCTTCTATATAACTAGCCTTCTTTTAATCTATATAATAAGCTTAGCTAATAAAAAGGCCCACTTTCTTTTCTACCTAACACTACATTTGTAGTGTTTGTAGTTAGTGTAGTTTAGGGAAAAAATTTATATTGTATTATATTATAGTTTTTTTCCGCTTGTAGTTAGTGTAGTTTGTAGTGTAGTGTAGTTTGTAGTGTAGTTACTACACTACACTACACATTGTAGTGCAATACTCTGCTAGTAAGTAATAAGGGCGCCCCTTAAAAACGTTACTTATCTATATCCTTATAAGACTAGAAGATTTGGTTGTTAATCGTTTTACTAGCTGGGTATTGCTAGTAATAATTGTGTGTTGTAATAAATTAGATGCATTGGCGATAACCAATGATACTAAAAAAAATTATAAAAATCAATAAGACTAGAAGTATTTATTAAACTAATTACTTATAGAGATATTATAGCTAAAATCTAATCTATTTAGAGAACCTCTTCTAAGTTTAACTCTAACTTTCTAGAAAAGGGCTTAGAATTAAAACCCTTAATTTAAGTCTTATTATATAAAGCATAGTAAAGGAATAACTTTATTATAGGTTAATTAAAGTTACTTAAAAGTAGTAATTTAGTAGTGTCCTAGATATAGTCTATTAGACTCTCTAAGCTATTAATATTTAAGAATTATATTTTTATCCCTCTAGGAATAAGAAAAGAAATTTTATTACTAACTTATAATAACCTTACTACTAGGTATTAGGGAGTAAGTAAAACTCTTTATTAGATTATAAACTAATATTATTAGATAATAATAAAGAAAGATATAAAGGTATATATTAATACTTATATAAGTTATTAAACTTTAAAAATAAGGCATTATAAACTATATAGTAAGCTAGCTATATTACTAGTGCCTAATTGCCTTTTTTAAGAATTATTAATAGATTTTATTACTAGACTTCTACTAGTAAAAGATTTAAACTAGACCTATGATATGATTCTAGTTATTATTAACTATTTTACAAAATATAGTATTTATATTCCTATTTTCCCTCCCAAGCACGAGGTAAAACTGCTTAGTATTTTACAGCCTAATGCCCTATTCTTTTATCTTTTTCTTATTTACCTTATAAATCTTATTATTTATATTACCTTTACTTTTTAGTATTTTTTCCCTTATAGTATAAATCCTATTAATTATCTTTAAGTTAGATTTATCTTTACTTCCCTTCCCTTTACTTTTCTTTTCTTTTACTATATTATTTAATATTTTAGATAGGGTAATATCCTTTTTATTACTCTTAGCTATACTATTATTTAATTAGTTAGGCGTTAATTAGTTAATTAGTAACGCGAAACCTACTTAGTAATTAAAATAAAATAAATTAGAGATAAGTAAGGATAAGTTATATTTAGTAAGAGAGTTTAAGTTTGCCTTAGAGCTTTAAAGTATAAGTAGTAAGCTATAAGATAGAAGAGATATAAAGAGATAAAATAAATATAGTTATAAGAGAAGGAGAATTGCGTTAATTTATACTATAAGCAAAACTTAAATAATTTAAAGTTTAACTATAGTTATAAATTATAACTATATCTTACGCTAATATAGCTATAAAGTTTATTATAAACTTTGCTTTAACCTTATAGCCCCTTATATTTATAACCTTAGAGCTTATTTATTATAATAGCTATAAGAATTTAGTTATTAATTATTTTACTAGCTAGGTATTGCTAGTAATAATTATGTGTTATAATAAATTAGATGCATTGGCTATAACCAATGATACTAAAAAAATTATAAAAATCAATAGCTCTTATAATAATTTTAGTGTATTAAATAAAAGTGGGTCCTAGTATTATTTCTATAAATAGGTTAAACTCATTATAATTAAGGTTATTAGAGCTACTATAGTTATTATTATAATTATAAGGTATTTAGCCATGCTATTATCTGATTAGTTAGGAGTCAATTAGTCAATTAGTGACGCAGGACCCACCTGGCGATTGTAACGAATTGAATTAGAGACAAGTGAGGATAAGTTATGTTTGGTTTGCCTCAGAGCTTTAAAGCATAAGTAATAAGCTATAAGATAGAAAAGATATAAAAAGATAGAAAAAAACATAGTTATAGAGAAAGAGGGAATTATATTTATTTATACTATAACTAAAACTTAAACGAATTTAAGTTTAACTATAGTTATAAATTATAACTCTTATACTAATATAGCTATAAAGTTTATTATAAACTTTACTCTAACCTTATAGCCCCTTATATTTATAACCTTAGAGCTTATTTATTACTATAGCTATAAGAATTTAGTTATTAATTATTTTACTAGCTAGGTATCGCTAGTAATAATTATGTGTTGTAATAAATTAGATGCATTAGCGATAACCAATGATACTAAAAAAGATTATAAAAATCAATAATTATAAGGTATAATTTAAAAGTGGGTCCTCGTATTATTCCTATTAATAAGTTAAACTAATTATAATTAAGGTTATTAAAGTTATAGTAGTTATTATTATAATTATAATATATAATTTAAAAGTGGGTCCTAGTATTATTTCTAACAATAGGTTAAACTTATTTATTAAAGCTTAATTAAGCTATATAAGCTAATTAAAATCATACTATTAAGAATCTATTAATATATTATAAATATTAGTCTATTATATTCTTTCTTTATATATTATAGTAATTAGATATATAGAGTTACTATATATAACTTCTCAAAGCTTTAGAATTATTAAGCTTAAAGTAATATTTAATTAGTTTAAGCTTTTTTTAAGGTCTTATTATATTAATAATAATATTTTAGTACTAAGTACATATTTTATTAACTTCTATATATTTATTTAGATTTCTTAATTAATTTTCTTATATTAGTTTAGGGTATTTTTTACTTATAATAATAATAATAAAATATAAAAATCAAAAATAATTAATAGTAATAGTAAATAAAATAATAAGAAGGTTTTTATTTAAGTTATATTAGTAAAATAAAGTATTTAGTATAATAGTATTATTTAGAAGTTATAATATTATATATAACCCTAGTTATAGTAAATTCCTTAAAATTAGTAAATCTTATAAATTATATAACTAATTAGGTAAAATAGGTAATAATAAAAGCTTTATAAAACTATCCTTTCTTTAATTCTTATAATAACCTTATATAATAAAAAGGCCCACTTTTTTTCCCTAACACTACATTTGTAGTTTTTATAGTGTAGTGTAGTTAGTGTAGTTAGTAACTACAGTAACTATAAAAAAAAAACTACATTACACTAACTATAAGGAAAAAAAAGCTACATTATAAATACAAAATTTTCCCAAAAACTACACTAACTACACTACAAACAATACTCTGACCCTAAGTAAGTAGTTTATTTTATAATTAAGGTTAATTATATATTAGGGGAGTATTATATTAGGAGCATAAAGGTTAGAGATAGGATGTTTATTAAAGCGGATTTTTAAAGGACTTTTAAGCTATATAAATAATAAAGAGGCTAGCTAGCTATAAGATAGCTATATGATTATAAAGTAGGGTATTTATTAAAGACTATATATATTATTAGTGCTAGGTTAGAGATTAAAACTTTCACGCACCCGCCCCTAGCTAGTATCTATCTAGTAGTGACTACGAGAATCTTAGCTATCACTTCGTTTATTTAACCCTACGGAACAAGCCGTAACACCTAGATAATGAATCTAAGGTACTTGATCTCCTTAGTTATAAAGATACACTTCTTAATATCTAGGTTTAGACTAGCTTATTATAGTCTAGATGGCATACTATAAACCTTCTATATATAGTTCTTATATAATTCGCTTAAGTAAACTAATATATTATTAAGATAAGCAGTAATATAATTACTAAGCATACTACTTAATATGCTATTAATATATCTTTAGAAAGTTACTAGCACGCTTACTAACCTAAAGGGGTATGCTAACTATTTAAATAAGCTAAACCTTATCTAGAATATAGTCTAGTGTTTCTTACCTTTAGTAATATATATATAGTAAAATACTAATTATATATCTAGCTTTATAAACTACTTTATCTCTAATAATAAATATAATATCTCCTTTACCCTCCTGAGCACGAGGTAAAACTGCTTAGTATTTTACAGCCTAATGCCCCATTCTTTTAACTTCTTCTTGTCTGCCTTATAAATCTTATTATTTATATTACCTTTGCTTTTTAGTATTTTTTCCCTTACAGTATAAATACTATTAATTATCTCTAGGTTAGATTTATCTTTACTTCCCTTCCCTTTACTTTTCTTTTCTTTTACTATATTATTTAATATTTTAGATAAGGTAGTATTCTTTTTATTACCCTTAGCTATACTATTATCTAATTAGTTAGGGGTTAATTAGTTAATTAGTAACGCAGAACCTACCTAGTGATTATAATAGGTGTAATGCGTCTGTTAGGTTATGTGTGTCTTGCAAAAAGTATTAATTATGTTTACTAATTTTAAGTAAAGCGAATTAAATTAGAGATAAGTAAGGATAAGTTATGTTTAGTAAGAGAGTTTAAGTTTACCTTAGAGCTTTAAAGTATAAGTAGTAAGCTATAAGATAGAAGAGATATAGAGAGATAGAAAAAACACGGTTATAAAGGAAGGGGGAATTATATTAATTTATACTATAAGCAAAACTTAAATAAATTTAAGTTTAACTATAGTTATAAATTATAACTATATCTTATGCTAATATAGCTATAAAGTTTATTGCAAACTTTGCTCTAACCTTATAGCCCCCTATATTTATAACCTTAGAGCTTATTTATTACTATAGCTATAAGAATTTAGTTATTAATTATTTTACTAGCTAGGTATTGCTAGTAATAATTATGTGTTGTAATAAATTAGATACATTAGCGATAACCAATGATACTAAAAAAAATTATAAAAATCAATAGTGTTATAGATTAGGTGCTAAAGGTTAAAGTCTTTCTAGATAATTCTCTAGGTAAATCATCCCTAATGCCTAGCTTATTTATAGCTATATCTTGCAAAACTCTTATAGTTCTTGTAAGAGCCCTAGCATAGCTATATCTTAGGTCTAAGATATTATTAGTAATTATCTAGTCTCTTAGATAGAGCTTAAAATAATAATTAATATGTGAATCCTTACTAAATAAATATAGTTATTGAAACTTAATATTATATTAGTTTAGTATGTTTTAGTTTTCTAAAAGCAGATTAAGTGCTTAGTATCTAACTTAGTAGCGGATTATTTATAGAAGAAACCCTAGATAAGTATATCTATATTCCTAGTTTCCTTTTTATTTTATTACTAGGACTATAATTACTTTAAAGTTATATAGGTAATTTAGTAGCTATATAATTTATCCTTACCCTTTTATAAAATTAGTAAACCTCTTTAGTTAGCTCTTTTCTATACTATTAAAGTAGTAAAGTTACCCTTACTTTTAATTAAATAGAAAGTATATCTAGTGGTTTATAAAGAAAGCAAAACCTATAATAATATATTAATTACTTATATAAGAGTAAAGGTTAATAGGGTTATACTTTAAACTATACTTAATATTAATAGGCTAGTAGCTAGAATAAAGTCTCTTAGCTTTTAAACTAATTAATCTTTATAGAGTATTTAAATTAAACTTCTCTATTAGTTTAATCTTAAGTGTTTATAGAAGTATAGCTACTATTGCTTTAAGGCTATATATTATAATCTTCCCTATAGTAGCTAACTTAAACTAGTTAAGCTAGTCCTTACTTAGCGTTTTATAAACCTTTCTTAGGAACTTATAGATATTTATTAAATAATCTTACTAGCTTACCTCTATCTACCCTAGTCTAATTAGTATTACCTAGGTAAAATTATTACTATCCTAATAGGCTTTAAACCTAGCTAGTAGCTAGGGCTAGTCTTTTCTTAGGTAGAATAATAGTAATTACTAACTATAGAGATTAACTAAGTTAAGTTTTATAGTGCTTTCTTTATCTTCCCTAAAAAAAGAACCTTTAGTTCTATATATTAAGATATAAGTATAGAATAATATAAGGTATTTACTATAGGGAAAATATATAACTATACTACTATTTATATTTATATAGGTGCTTTTATTAATTATATTTTCCTTATAGGTTACTATTTCTTAATATAATTAAATAATATATATATAAATAATATATCTTAGGTAAAAGAGGGAAATAGAAAGTAGTAATTTGCTTAAGGGCATTAGACTAGAATAAATAAGAGCAAGAGATATAATTAGGTAATAAAAGGGTGAATATCTTAAGGGTCTAAGTAATATAATAATATAGAGAGAGGTAAGATTAAATAGTTCCTATAACTTTATTATTATTTCTATAGCCTATATTAGCTATATAGGCGGTTATTAGCAGCCGCCTATAGTTACCCTTAGGAAGTTAATAGGCTTCTATAATTTACTTCTTTATAGTATTATAAATTAAGGCTAGTAGTTATTACTTATTAGTTACTGCTACCTATTATTAAGTAGTATCTTTATAGACCTAATACTTAGCCCTTCTTTTCTCTTTTTTCTCTTTCTCTTTTAAACCCTTATCCCTTCTAATAAACTATATAATTATAGTAAAATCTCTTAATACTACTTATTAAAAGCTACCTAATATTACTGCTATTATTAGGGTAAGTATCCTAGAGTATAAGCTTTCTTTAATAAAAACTCTTAACTAGTCTAACTATACTAAATTCTTCCCTTCTTTTATTAGTAGAGATTATATAAGTTTAGGAATTATTTAATCTTATACCTAAGCTTATTTACTAATACTTTGTATTACTATAGTATAAGTTTCTTTTTATATTTTAGGTATATAGTAAAATTAATATTAGTTATAGTAGTGTTCTAATATATATAGAAATTTCACTCTAAGCTACTAATAAGATTCCTAAGGGAGCTTCTCCCTACCTTATTATATCTATAAAGAAAATAAACTTACTAAAAGAGTTTATAAGGAGTTATATTACTAAGAGTAATAGCACTTTAGCCCTTACTATTAAAAATAGTTATTACTATTAGGTTCTTATCCTTACTAAGGTAGCTTACCCTAATAGGTATTTTCTACACGCTCTATCCTAGTGTTCTAAATATTACTAGGCTTTGCTAGTATTTATATATAGTAAATTAAATAGTATCTTTTATTCTAACTATTTAAACTTATATATATAGTATATTATCCCCTCCTAAGCACGAGGTAAAACTGCTTAAATGATTAAAGTTCTATGTTTTTTAACATGTGTTCTAAATATCTAGCCTTTTTCTCTAGTCTTTTATTCCCCTTCTTATTCTTACTTTTCTTAAATTCCTCTATATTTTCTTTAGTTTTCTTAATTTCCTTTTAATTAGGATTTTTATTAGCTTTTTAAATAGCCTAAAGGTTCTATAGCCTAGTGGTTATTGCCCCTAGCTTTTAGTTACCCTTAGCCATGCTATTATCTAATTAGTTAGGGGTTAATTAGTTAATTAGTAATGCAGAACCTACCTAGCGATTTAAATTAAATTAGAGATAAGTAAGGATAAGTTATGTTTAGGAGAGTTTAAGTTTACCTTAGAGCTTTAAAGCATAAGTGGTAAGCTATAAGATAGAAGAGATAGAAAGAGATAGAAAAAACATAGTCACAAAGGAAGGGGGAATTACGTTAATTTATGCTATAAGCAAAACTCAAACAAATTTAAGTTTAACTATAGTCACGAATTATAACTATATCTTATGCTAATATAGCTATAAAGTTTATTATAAACTTTGCTCTAACCTTATAGCCCCCTGTATTTATAACCTTAGAGCTTATTTATTACTATAGCTATAAGAATTTAGTTATTAATTGTTTTACTAGCTAGGTATTGCTAGTAATAATTATGTGTTATAATAAATTAGATGCATTGGCTATAACCAATGATACTAAAAAAATTATAAAAATCAATATAGTATATTATATTCTATAATAAACATATATACTTTCTATTATATAGTTATATTTTAATCCCTAGGGTTAGCAATAGTGCTTATAATAATTATATATAGAATAGCTCTTATATAGTAAGTTATAAGTAGCGTTTTATAACTAGGTATTATCCTTAGTTATTATAAGAGAGAGCTCTAGCTTTTTTTCTAGGTAAGGAATAGTCTATAGAGATAGTAGGATCCTTTTTACTTAATCTAAACTCTATTAACTTTAAAAACTCTCCTTACCTAGTAATTAATATACCTTCCCTATTTCTAAATAATTTATAAATATAAGATAAAAGGAAAGGAATTATAAAAGGTTATTAGGGAGAAAGGGATAAAATAAAGGAAAGAGAAAATAAAGTAACTAAGCTACTAAGCTATACCTTAATTACTTAATCTTTAGTATATTATATATTTTAAAGGAAGAAAATAGGAAAATATAAAAGGAAAGTTTCTTAATCTATACACTATAAATATTCTAGAATAGCCTTATAAATATAATTAGACTAAGTTATAGTAATTCTCTATCCTATTAGGTCTATATTAGATATTAGAGCATAATACTTTTATAGCTAGTAATAGGTTTTCTTAATAGTCTTTAGTTATATTAAATTTAAGCCTTTAAGTTAATCTCTAGTGTTTTTTATTTAATTCTAGCTAGTTATATTAAACTATAAGAGTATTTTCTCCTTAGACTTCTTTTAAGTTTAAGATATAGTTAGTATTTTAAGTACTTATTAGAGCTTTAGGTTAATATTATACTTAAGTATCTTATACTAATCTATCTTAGGGATACCTATTACCTTTATTTTTGCTTTAAAGTCCTTAATAAAATTAGCTATATTATCTTCTATAAACTACTAAATATTATACCTATTTTATATAGTAATAAGAGATATTTAATATACTATTATTTCTCTAAGAAGCTTTATAAAGGTTTTAGTATTAAGCTCTCTAAGGGGGTTAGGTACCTTAGGTTTATTATTAGAATCTTTCCCTAAGTAATCTTTAAAGTAAGTTTAAGCTAAACTAATAACTATCTTAGGATTAAATAGTTCCTAGCTAGTAATTAGAGTACTAGGTAATAGTAAATCTTAAAGGTTCTTTAGGTAACTTAGGTGCTTGCTTAGTCTTGCTTTACTTAGTTACTAGGAATAAGATAAAGTAAGCTTAGATATAGAGTTAGTTAATATTTCTTTTAATTAATTTTATAAAAGGGTAAGTACTTAACTAAATATTATAATTCTTATAAGACTTCTATAAAGAAAAGCTTTTAATAAGGTAGTATTTATAGTTATAAGTAAACTATAAGTAAAGGCTACTAGTATAATTATATAGCTTTTTATAATAAGCTATAAGACTCTAATGTATAGCTAAATAATAGTAAAATAAGCTATAGGTCCCTAAATTAAATAGTCTATAGCATTAGGTAGTGTTTTTTATATTAGAGTCTTATCTTTAAAGACTTTTAGTAAGGGATTAATAGCTTAGCTAGTGTTTATAGCGTATATCTCTAAGCTATCTAGCCTCCTTTTTCACGCTTCTATATAATACTAGTTTATATTCTTAGACTACCTTAGCTTAGTGTACTTAGATAGTCTCTTTTTTACGCTATAACTATTATAGAGTTCTAGTTAAGGCTTTAGATCTATGTCTTAGTATAGGGAAAATAAGATAAAGGGGTCTTTATATAGGTTAGCTTAGGAAATAGCTAAAAGCGTAATTAAACTTGCTTCTAATTAATATTAGTCTGTAGTAAATTAACTAGAAAATAGAAATATCCTAGGGGTTTAAAACTGTGTTTCTTTACTAGTTTTATTAAGTAAAAAACAACACCCTAAAAGATATAATACTAGCCTATAGGTATAGGTAGCAGTAATGTTTGCTTATGTTAGAGGGTTAATTAACTTAATAGTAGCGATTATAATAATAGCTAAATTTATCTCTATAAAAAGAGATAATTTAGATTAAATAGTCTATTAGATTAGAAGTAACTTTTTAATTAAGTTAGGGAAAATAATCTTATTAATTTATCTTATTAAAGTAAATATAATATTAGCTATAGTAGCGCTAGGTATTTAAGTTAAAAATCTAAAGTTAGGCGTGCATAAAGAACTTTAAAAGAATCTAGATATAGGTGATCTCTTTATAGATTAAATAGTCCTTATATTTAGATAACTAATATTATTATCCCTTATTATGTTATCTATCCTTGTGATCCCCTTGTGCCTGTCATCGCGATCGCGTGTTTCTGGGTGCGCGTCTTATGGCACACATTACTAGTCTTAAGCTTTTTAAAAGGGACCTAACTAATATTAAAGATAATAAATAAGAGTTTAAAGTTAAGAGAATTATTTTATATTACTATAATAAAAGGTATTATAAATATCTAGTTAAATAGAAGGGCTATAATACTTTAGAGAATTCTTAGGTATTAAAAAGGGATTTTATTACAAGAGAAATTATTAATAACTATAAGTAATAGTTAAGTAGTAAAGTTAATATAAGATAGTTATAATTTATAAGTTAATCTAGTAAGATATTAGAAAATAACATTAATTTACTTAAATAACTTAAATAATCTATTATATAGCTACTAAGTACTTACCCCTTTATAATAGAGTTAGTTACTAGAACTACTAGTAAGTTAGTTAAGTATTAGCTATATATACTAAGAGAGCTTACTATTAGGATATTCTAGGCTATAAAGTAAAGATAGTTTAAAATATTAATTTATATCTTAAGGTTTATAGTATTACTTAGTAACACTATTATAGTATACTTATTATTCTTTACCTTATAAGTAGTATTAGTAATTATTTAAGTATAGTAAATATATCTATACTTATTAGAATTTTTATAAACTAGGATAGTATTCTATAGCTTTTTCTTTACTATTATAATAGACTACTAGTAAGTTAGTAGTAATCTAGTATCTAAGTAGTAGAATTATACTTACTTTATCCTAATAGTAGTAATTAACTTTTAGTATAGCTTTAATAAGTTTAAATAGCTTATTATAAAGCTATATAATTTAAGCTAGATACTAGTAGTGTGTTAGTAATAAGTAAGTAAATTCTAGATAAGAAAGATATACTATAAGGTAGTTTTTATTATTTTAGAAGTAGTAAGTATATTTTATTAAGTAGCCTATTAGAATATTAGTAATAAAGAAGTAGTAAGTAAGTAAAGAAGTTATACTTATAGATTTATTATATTTTATAAGGAAGGTTTTATTATTAATAAGATATCCTAGAATATTATAAGTGCTATTTTTAGTAGGATATTCTATATTATTACTTACTAAGAGTAGTGTATATATAGAATTTTCTTACTTATTATATTACTAGTAGTAAGTTAGTAATAAAGATACTATAAAGATATAGTAAACTTATATTAAAATTTTAGAAGTAGTTTGCTTTTAAGGAGATAACTTCTTAGAAGACTTTAAAGAAGATTTCTTAATAGCTTAACCTTTAGAAGCTATTAATAAAGAAGAAGTTTCTATATAAGTATTAGATATAGTTAACTAGCTATAAGTTAGCTATAATAGACTAGATATCCCTCCCAAGCACGAGGTAAAACTGCTTAGTATTTTACAGTCTAATGCCCTATTCTTTTATCTTCTTCTTATCTGCCTTATAAATCTTATTATTTATATTGCCTTTGCTTTTTAGTATTTTTTCCCTTATAGTATAAATACTATTAATTATCTCTAGGTTAGATTTATCTTTACTTCCCTTTCCTTTACTTTTCTTTTCTTTTACTATATTATTTAATATTTTAGATAGGGCGGTGTTTTTTTTATTACCCTTAGCTATACTATTATCTAATTAGTTAGGGGTTAATTAGTTAATTAGTAACGTAGAACCTACCTAGCGATTCGAATTAAATTAGAGATAAGTAAGGATAAGTTATGTTTAGTTTGCCTTAGAGCTTGAAAGCATAAGTAAGAGAGATAAAATAAACATAGTCGCAGAGGAAGGGGGAATTATATTAATTTATACTATAAGTAAAACTCGAACGAATTTGAGTTTAACTACGGTCGCGAATTATAACTCTTACGCTAACGTAGCTATAAAGTTTATTATAAACTTTACTCTAACCTTATAGCCCCCTATATTTATAACCTTAGAGCTTATTTATTACTATAGCTATAAGAATTTAGTTATTAATTATTTTACTAGCTAGGTATTGCTAGTAATAATTATGTGTTATAATAAATTAGATGCATTGGCTATAACCAATGATACTAAAAAGAATTATAAAAATCAATAGACTAGATATAAAATTATAACTAGAAGCGAATTAACTAAGAAAAACAAGATAAAAGACTAAGATAAATAGAAATAAATAATAATAATATTTAAAGACTAAAGAAGGTTAGTAACTACTATATAATAATAGTAAGAAAGCTACTGCTTAGCTAGTAAGGGTAACTTATAAGGTTAAGGGATATTATAAGAGAAAGGAATGTATAGAAAGGGGAAAAATTAGTCTCTTCTATATTAACTATAGACCCCTTAAGTAATCTAACGCACCGCGTATAAGTAATCCGTGAATTATAATAATAACTATTAGCTTTATTACTTATATATATGCCTAATAGCTATAAACTTATAGTAACTATAATATAAGCCCTCTAGTTAGACTATTTAGAACTATAGTATTAGGTACCTTATTTATTTAAACTAATTATAAAAATTAATATAGGTTATCTATTTTTTTTAGTCTAGCTATATAATAGGTAATAATATTTATTTTACTATATTAAAGCTATATATAAGCTACTATTCAGATATTACTACTTATAATAAAGGGGGTAATTTATAATTAGTAATATTATTATTATTATTTTATTTACCTATATATCTAAATATAAGGTACCTTATCTTATTTTTCTTTATAAGCTTTATTATAGTAATATTACCCTAAGTAAGTAGCTTATTTTATAATTAAGGTTAATTATATATTAGGGGGGTATTATATTAGGAGCGTAAAGGTTAGAGATAGGATATTTATTAGAGCGGATTTTTAAAGGACCTTTAGGCTATATAAATAATAAAGAGGCTAGCTAGCTATAAGATAGCTATATGCTTATAAAGCAAGGTATTTATTAAAGACTATATATATTATTAGTGCTAGGTTAGAGATTAAAACCTTTACGCACCTGCCCCTAGCTAGTATCTATCTAGTAGCGACTGCGAGAATCTGAGCTATCACTTTGTTTATTCAACCCTACGGATCAAGCCGTGACAATTTAATCCGTTTAAGACCCTTTATTGTCCTATCTACAATTATTTAATTAGTTCTAATCTATTCTAGATAAAAGTAACCCTATAAGGTCTTTTTAACTACCTATTTATATCTTATATTAATATAATAAGTATAACCTTTATGCCTCTTATTAAGGACATTTGCCTTTGTATTCTAGCTATCTGTGTATATAAGTAGTAGTTATTATTAAGGGATTCCGAAGTCTTTAAGTAAATTCGCTACCTAAAGCATTAACAGGCCTATTAGAGTTAAATTAATAAATTTAGCTTCTGTAAAGCTAAGCGTAACTAGTGTTTATTTCTTTAATTACTAAAGAATTATACCCCTTGCAAGCATAATAACATAACTTGCTATTAACCTCCTTATATCTAAATTATTATCAAGAGAGGTATTACTATATCCTTTTACCTAAAGGATGCTATTTAGGTTAATTAAGTCTTTATTAAGTCCCTTGCTACCTAGTATAATACCTAGATCTTATTATCTAGTAAGATACCTTTAAAGATACTTTATAAGCTTTATGTAAACCTCCTTTAGTGTATAATTTGCACTATAAAGACAGTTTAATATAAACACGATATTTAGTCTTATGCAAATCGCAATCTAGTTAAAGCTTTTAGTTCTTTGTGCCTAATCTAATAGATCACAAACCGTTAAAAGGCTCTTCTAATTTACAGGGATTTCTGCTTTTATAAGCTAAGGGACTGTAAATAGGCTAATATTGCTAATCTTGAATTTCTTTATAATACTTTATATATAGAGATTCTAGTGTAATAGTATTATTTAGTTATTTCTATTATAAATAAACTCAATGCTAAGGAATAGCTTAGGGTTACCTAAGTGCTTTAACTTATATTATTTTTAAAGCCTAGTTATAATAGCTCTAACTATTACCTTATCCTTTACTACGATAATTATATTATTAATATAGAGAAGGAGAAAGATATTTTCTTCATAAAAGATATAGAGCTCTTGCTTTAAATAGACAAAGCCTTGCTTCTTAAGTTCCATTAAGATATTATTAAGCCACTAAAGGGGGGATATTAGGAGACTATAAAGAGCTCTATTAAGCTTATAAACCTATTTCATTCCATCCCTATACTCATAAGGTTACCTTATATACACTTTAATCCATATTCTAGCGTTTAGGAAAGCGTTTATAGCGTTACATTATTTCTATTTATAGTTAAGGATAGCAATAATTATGCAGAAAACACATAAAGAGACTAGATATATAATCAAAGCATTGCATTACATTACATTACATTGTGTAATGTTTGTAATGTAATGTATTCAATACACATTACATGACATGACATTACACCTTACCCCCAAATATTACATTACATTACATGTAATTATTTGTAATTATTTTTTATTTTTTCTCTTTAAAGTAAATTCTTTAGTTATAAGCGTAAATAGAGTATATATATATATAATAGCTTAAAATAGCTTATAATAGCTTATACTAGCTTATACTAGCTAATAATAGCTTATATTACTTTAATATTATTAGTGTTAGAGTTTAATAAAAAATAAATAGAATATAAAATATATAAATAAGTATAAAGGATTTACTATAGGAAAAGGTAAACCTTTTAATTATTTAGTATTTTTGTTAGTTCCACGAGGGAACGTTAGGCACTAGTGCTAACGTTATAAATAGGGTTAAATTTAATAAAGTTAATGATAATAGATAGCTAAGAGAGAGAAGAGAAGAGAGAGAAGGAGAGGAATCTAGCTAGGTAGGAAAAGAGGGAAAAGTAAGTCTTATAGTGCGGAGCTAGTATAAGCGGTGCGGGGTTACTTATAATATAACTAATCGCATTACGTGCATCCCTTTAGTAGCCTTACCTTTGGCCACGGCTAGACTAACTATTGTCCGAGGGTCCGGAGGAAGCCACAATTTTAAGGTTTTTACAAAATATTAATATTATAAAAATATTTTCTCTTTTATATTTTTTAAAATAATAATAATAGTAAAATAATAATAGGAATAATAATAGGAATCATAATAGGAATCATAATAGGAATAATAATAGGAATAATAATAGTTGTAATAATAGTTATAATAATATAAAAATCTTTATTAAGGGAAAACTAGACTAAACTAGGAAAAACCCCTTCTAAAGATTTACTTAGTTTGAGTTAGAATATATATCTTCTAAAGAAGAACTAGATAAATCCTAGGATTTATCTAATTTCTCTTTTTCCTTTGAAGAAGACATAGTATCTAAATCCTAAGAAAAAGAGCTAGAGTAGTTATATAGCTCTGAATATTGCTTAGTAGCAATATTATCCTCCTTTTCCTAATTCTTTAATAGAATTAGTTCCTTAATTGTAGAAGGTTTTAAGGAAGTTTGGCGCTTAGTAATAATATTCCCTCCAGTATTAAAGGTGCTTTCTATTGCACTAGAAGTGGCAGGAATAGCTAGATATCTTCTAGCTATTATAGTTAGAATAGGGAAAGACTTTTGGTTATCTTCCTACTATTTAAAGATATCTTCCTTTATTATAATATTAGTATTGATTTTTATAATTTTTTTAGTATCATTGGTTATAGCCAATGCATCTAATTTATTACAACACATAATTATTACTAGCAATAACTAGCTAGTAAAATAATTAATAACTAAATTCTTATAGCTATAGTAATATATAAGCTCTAAGGTTATAAATATAGGAGGCTATAAGGTTAGAGCCAGAGTATTGCACTACAATTGATTTGTAGTGTATTTTCTTTTTAACAAATAATATATATCTAATCATAGAAAATATATATAGATATAAAACTTCTTTTTTTAGATAGATAACTAAAAAACTACAATGTAGTTATATATAAAAGTGGGTCTAACGCCTGTAAATTAGAAAAACTACATTTCACTACATTTTAGTACTAAAAATACACTACAAATGTAGTGTCTCTAATTTACGGCTGAAAGGCTGACTTTTAGATCCACTTTTATATATAGTATTTTTTTTGGATTTATCTCTATAAGATTACGTGATTTATAGAATAGTATCCCTTATTATAAGCTAGATACAAAATTAAATGTAAAAACTACAAATCACACTACACTAACTACAAACAATACTCTAGTTAGAGCAAAGTTTATAATAAACTTTATAGCTATGTTAGTATAAGATATAGTTATAATTCATAACCATAGTTAAACTTAAATTCGTTTAAGTTTTGCTTATAGTATAAATTAACGTAATTCCCCCTTCCTTTATAACTATGTTTATTCTATCTCTCTCTAAACACAACTTATCCTCACTTGTCTCTAATTTAATTCATGCACCTATTATAATCGCTAGGTAGGTTTTACGTTACTAATTAACTAATTAACCCCTAACTAATTAGATAATAGTATAGCTAAGGGTAATAAAAAAATACTACTTTATCTAAAATATTAAATAATATAGTAAAAGAAAAGAAAAGTAAAGGGAAGGGAAGTAAAGATAAATCTAACCTAGAGATAATTAATAGTATTTATACTATAAGGGAAAAAATACTAAAAAGCAAAGGTAATATAAATAATAAGATTTATAAGGTAGATAAGAAGAAGATAAAAGAATAGGGTATTAGGCTGTAAAATACTAAGCAATTTTACCTTGTGCTTGGGAGGGGATAATATTAGTATAATAATAAGATATAATAGGAAGAAATATTTACTTACTTTATCCTCTTTAGGTTCTAAGTTAGTAAAAGTAGGGATTTCATTCTTTCGAGTTTTTTGAATAGATTTATCTCTCTTATTTAAGAATAACCCTTTATAAAGGTTAGAAGACTTAGGCTTAGGTTAAGGATTAGAAAAGGTTCTAGGCTAAATAGGCCCTCCAATTTCTACTAGAAATTGGGTATTTTCTGGCTCTGAATTATCTGAACCTAGCCCTAGGCCTGAATTAGCCCGATTTTCCTTATAAGTAGGAAGAAGCCTGGTATTAAGGTTAGTAATAATAATAAATATTATACTTACGAATTATAATCCTTTTCTAACTTATCTAGTAACTTTTTGATTATTCTTGGTTGCAATCCAAGCTTATCTTTTATAGTAATAAGATTAAGCCTAGGGTCTAATAATATAGCATATAAATAAGGCTTATTAAAGTGTTAATTATTTCCTTTATCTTGTGGGAAATAATTACCTAGCTTTTTTAAGCTAATAGCTATAGAGGCTATAAAGACCTTACTAAAAGGATTATGAACGTGTTTCTAATTTTATAAGTTAGTATTGATTTTTATAATTTTTTTAGTATCATTGGTTATAGCTAATGCATCTAATTTATTACAACATATAATTATTACTAGCAATACCTAGCTAGTAAAATAATTAATAACCAAATTCTTATAGCTATAGTAATAAATAAGCTCTAAGGTTATAAATATAGGGAGCTATAAGGTTAGAGCAAAGTTTATAATAAACTTTATAGCTATGTTAGCATAAGATATAGTTATAATTCGTAATCGTAGTTAAACTTAAATTCGTTTAAGTTTTGCTTATTTTACTTATAGTATAAATTAATATAATTCCCCCTTTCTCTGTGACTATGTTTATTCTATCTCTTTATATCTCTTCTATCTTGTAGCTTACTACTTATGCTTTAAAGCTCTAAGGTAAACTTAAACTCTAAACATAACTTATTCTTACTTGTATCTAATTTAATTCATGCACTTATTATAATCGCTAGGTAGGTTTTGCGTTACTAATTAACTAATTAACCCTTAACTAATTAGATAATAGTATAGCTAAGGGTAATAAAAAGGATACTACCCTATCTAAAATATTAAATAATATAGTAAAAGATAAGAAAAGTAAAGGAAAGGGAAGTAAAGATAAATCTAACCTAGAGATAATTAATAGTTTTATACTAAAAGGGAAAAAATACTAAAAAGTAAAGGTAATATAAATAATAAGATTTATAAGGTAAATAAGAAGAAGATAAAAGAATAGGGTATTAGGCTGCAAAATACTAAGTAGTTTTACCTCGTGCTTAGGAGGGAAAATAGGAATATAAATACTATATTTTGTAAAATAGTTAATAATAACTAGAATTATATTATAGGTCTAGTTTAAATCTTTTACTAGTAGAAGTCTAGTAATAAAATCTATTAATAATTCTTAAAAAAGGCAATTAGGCACTAGTAATATAGCTAGCTTACTATATAGTTTATAATACCTTAGTTTTAAAGTTTAATAACTTATATAAGTATTAATATATACCTTTATATCTTTCTTTATTATTATCTAATAATATTAGTTTATAATCTAATAAAGAGTTTTACTTACTCCCTAATACCTAGTAGTAAGGTTATTATAAGTTAGTAATAAAATTTCTTTTCTTATTCCTAGAGGGATAAAAATATAATTCTTAAATATTAATAGCTTAGAGAGTCTAATAGACTATATCTAGGACACTACTAAATTACTACTTTTAAGTAACTTTAATTAACCTATAATAAAGTTATTCCTTTACTATGCTTTATATAATAAGACTTAAATTAAGGGTTTTAATTCTAAGCCCTTTTCTAGAAAGTTAGAGTTAAACTTAGAAGAGGTTCTTTAAATAGATTAGATCCTAGCTATAATATCTCTATAAGTAATTAGTTTAATAGATACTTCTAGTCTTATAAGTATATAGATAAGTAATGTTTTTAAGGGGCGCCCTTACTACTTACTAGCAATAATCTATACTAGTTTACCCCTAATAGTAATAGCTAGTTTAATAGGAAAATTAAAATAACTAAGTAATAAACTAAATATACGCTAGGTGCTAGCAGTACTACTATAGCTAGCTTATTGCTTATTAATAAAAGAATTAAAAGTATTAAATAACCCTCCTAATATAACTCTTCTAAGATTATCTAGATTATTAGGTTCTTTAGAAATATAGTTAAGTTATAATTTTTTAAAACCCTAGATATTAGTAGTATTATTATAGTGTTATTATAACTAACTATTAGTTATACTAAGCAATGTTTTTATAGAACCTATAGTACTAATAGTATTACTAGGGTATTCCTATTACTTAGTATCTATAAATTTAGATAAAAAGGTAGGAAGTTATATAGTTACTACTTTTACTTTTCTTACTTTACTTATAAAATCTAGTCTTCTTAAAAGTAAGTTAGTAGGATTTAATTTCCCTATATAATATATAATCTTAAAGTTAAAAGGATAAAGCTTATTAAGTATAGTTACTTACTTGCTAGTAAGCTTAGGCTTTATAGCTAGGTACTTATAGTTTAAATAGTCTATAATAACCTTAATTATATAAGCTAAATAAGCAAGGTAGTGTCTTTATATATAAAAAGCCTCTTAAATAGCTAATAATTTACTATTAGGTATTAAATAGCGTAATTTAGCATTAGTTATCTTCCTTAATATAAACATAACTAAGTGCTAGTAACCTAGCATATATATTATAAGTATAGCCCTAATTGTATGTCTAAATGCGTCTGTCTCTACTCTAAGATATATAAGTAAGTTAAAATACACTAAAATTAGCGCTTCTTAAAATTTCTATTAAAGTTCTCTAAACGCTACTAACTTATAGGGTTCTAGGTTAAATATTACTAGTTACTATTCTCTAAGGTAATCTATTAATAGAATAATAACTTTACTATATTATTTAATAAAATAGTAGTAAAATCTAGTAAAACTAAGGAATAACTAAATATTAAAGACACTATATAGTATTAGCTAGGTTATAATTGCCTTAACTCTTGCTAGGTCTATTATAATACCTTTTACTAATATCTTAAAGCCTAAGAATTTAACTTCCTTAACTAAAAATTAACACTTCTTAAGGTTAATAAAAAGACTTATATCCCTAAGCCTATATAGAATTTATTTAATATATTCTATATGCTCCTTAACTACGCTACTATATATTAGCGTATTATCTAGGTAGATAATATAGGTCTTATTAATAAGTCCTTTAAGAGTATTATTAATATACTCCTAAAAGGTTACTAGTATATTAACTAGTCTAAATAGCATTGTAAGATATTTAAAGTAGCTATAGTAATAATAAAAGGCTATCTTTTACTTATTACCTAAGTAAATATATAGCTAGTAGTATATATCTTTTAGATTAAGGACTATAAAAATAACTATACTTACTAATTAATTAAGGATTTTAGTAATAAGGGGTAAAGGGGCCTTATCCTTAATTATAATCTTATTTAAGCCCCTATAATCCATATAAAGCCTTAATTTCCCTTCTTTCTTTAGAACAAATAAAATTAGGGCTTTAGCTAGGCTAACTAATCTTCTAATCTACCCTTTAAGCTACGCACTTATAAGGTACTCTTTAAGAACTAATAGTTCCTTCTTAGCTAAATTATATATAGGCCTTTAAGATAGTGTTTTCCCTTCTTCTAATTTAATTATATAAGTGTACCCCCCTAGTTTAGGAAGCTTACTTACTAGCTCTTTAGAAAAAATATCTATAAACTCTGCATATTCCTTTAGAATTATTAGTATAGGGCATTAGGTGCTTATGCCTTAATTTAATATAGCTTATTTACTACTTATGCTTTCTAATATTAGTATAACTATAATACCTTTACTTTTTTACTACTAGTAAGTGTATTCTAGTAACTATATAGCTGCTTTACTATTTAATTATACTTCTATTACTACTAGGTTCTCTAACTAGTCCTTGCCCTTTTCTTTCTAATTTTTATTTTTTAGAACACTTAGCCTAATCTTTATTACCCTAAATAGTAATAAAACCACTACTTATTTTTTCTCTTTATATATTTACTACTTACTATAAATAAAGGAGAGGCATTCTATAGTTACTAGATATCTCTAAAATCCCTAATCCTAATATATAATTATAGGTAAATATTCTTTAGTCTAATCTATACCTAGTATTATCCCTGTACCTATATTAGTAATATAGTAGCTAACTTAATAGACTTTTATAAATCCTATACTATCTTTTACTTTTATTAATATTTTTAAGATTCTTTAATATAGAATCTCTTTTTAGCTTATACTCTCTAATACCTAGTCTAATTAGATTATATTCTCTTAATCCTTTTTTAATAATAATTTAGAATAAATTATTAAGAACTATATACCTATATTAAACAGCGCTTTTATAGCTAACTACTAGTTATCTTATTATAGAGATACCTATATTCTTATTCTATTATCTATAGGGTATTCTATAGTAAGATTATATTCCTAGGTCTATGCTATTTAAACTAGTATTATATTAGGTAATATAGCTTTATTACTGCTTTTACTATGCCTTTTAGTTATATACCTATTACTTTTATAGGTAAAATAGTCTAGTGCCTAATAAGCTAGTATAGCATGTCTAGGCTTTCTATATTTATAGCACACTAGAAATAGCTTTTTTACTTAATCTTTACTTTATTACTATGCCTTATCTATAGGTAATATAAAGTATTGCCTTTTTCTTTTAAGGTCTTAACTTTTTTTATTACTTTAGCCTAAACTTATTATAACCTTTGCTTTCTTACCCTAGCCTTATAGCTAGCTCTAAGTTATTAGAATCTCTTAGCTAATTATTTACTTTCTTATAGTATTATTTAAGCTATTTAGAAAAATAGTAATTTATAGATATATTAGGATTGCTTTAGGTAACTTAGTTTCTACCTTAGTCTAAGCTCTTATAAAGGCTTAAAATAATTAGTTACTCTTTTACCTAAGATTTAGTAGTGTTCTTATTATTTCTAAGTATCTTATACCCTTATCTATTATTCTAGTTTTTAGCTATTCTAGAAAACCTACCTATATAAATAATAAGTAATCTATATACCTATCCATAGCTATATAATATATTTATTATTACTTTGTATTATTAGCTAGGTAGCTACTTATATATACTACCTTTGTAGTATTATCCTTAAAGGTATAGTAATCTAATTTAAATAATATATCTAAATTTACTAGGAAATTCTATAGGTTTTTATATATATTCCCTTTATATATAGGCATTTTTATCTATATCTTAATAAGACTATTTTGCTATATAATTACTACTAAGTTACTATAGACTGCTAGTAGAACTATAGCTAAAGTTTAAGGGGTAATTATAAGTCCTAGAGAAGGTCTAGCTAATCCTAGATTTGCCTTAAGCTCTCTAATCTATGCCTTTATTTATAGAATCTCCTATGTCTTCTAAAGGCAATATAGCTTAGCTTATATAACCTTATAGCGTCTCTATAACGCTCTATCTAGGTTATTTATATTATCTATACCTTTACCTAGATTAGGATTAGGTAGCGTTTGCTATACCTTATTATTATCTATAGTTCTAGATTATAGGGGTTCTCTGCCTTCCTAATTATCTATAGCTTTATTATTATAGGGTACTAGTGTGTTTTATATAGATCTTTAGAGCGTTAGCTATATAATAATCTAGCTAATAGTTTATATCCCTAAAAGGGTAAAAGAGATTAATTTATTATAGCTTAAGCTTAGGGTTAAATAAATAAAGTAATAGCTAAGATTTTCTATAGTTACTACTAGGAAGATGCTAGCTAGGGGTAGGTATGTAAAGGTTTTAATCTCTAACCTAGCACTAATAATATATGTAGTCCTTAAGGAATACCCCGCTCTATAAGCACGTGGCTATCTCGTAGCTAGCTAGCCTCTTTGTTATCCACGCGGCCCGAAGGTCCTCTGAAGATCCGCTCTAATAAACGTCCTGTCTCTGACCTCTGCGCTCCTGACAGTAAGTTAGGTATTTTATTAAGGCTTAAGCTCCTAGTATAATTAAGATTATTATAGAGGTTCTTATAGAGAGTATAGTAACTACTCCTTTTAAGGATTAGAGTAAAGGAAGGTCTTTAAGGTAGTAACTTAGGGAAATTACGTTTAAGGCGGTTTAGGAGATTATAACTTATCTCTTTATAGTACTATTATTATTTCTTAAAGCATATGTTTAAGGGTAGTAAAGATAGGAAGGCTTACTCCTTAGGGAATATTAATGCTATTATCCTATAGAGAGCTTTATAGTTCTCTTATAAGTTTACTAGTAGCTCTTTTAAATATATTTTTTATCTAGCCTTTAAAGTATTCTTTAAAGTTCTCCTAAAGGTCTTTACCTTACTAACCTTAATATTTACTAGTATAAATAAACCTTATAATTTAGTTATTAAGCTTAGGCTATATAGTAGTCTCTAGGTCTAGTTAGGTAAGTTCTTCCTAATCTCTTATAAGCGTAAATATATATAGCTATAGTTACCTTAGTAAACTATCTTTTTCTAGTTATTTAAGAGCTATTACTAAAGATCCTTTAGATACCTTAGTATTAAGGGAAGTAATATAAGGGGTGCTTCTTATTAATTATCTAATATCTAATTCTATTCCTTTAGAAAGAGAGGTTTAATCTTTACTAATAGTAAATTAATAGAAATAAGGAGGATAGGATAAAAGGGATATAATTAATACAATAGAGTCTAGGGTTTTAATTAAATAGAATAAACTAAACAAGAGTGAAATAATAGGATAGCGTTTTTCCTATTAAGTATAACATAGTAAACAGGGTAAACAGGGAAAACGGGAAAAATAGGAAAAACAGAGCAGAATAAACAAGATAAACAGAATAGGATAAATAGAATAAACAGAATACACAGGATAATCAGAAGAAATAATAAAAATAATAAAAAAAGGAAAAAAGGGAAAAACATAGGTAATAAAGATAATATAGACTTAAAAATAACTTAACTATATATAGAATATAGAGAAGCAAAGATAGTTATAGTGAATAATTATAAAGAAGAGAGAAGAGGGGTAAAAGGGTAAGGTTATATAGGTTAGCTAGCTTAGCTAAGGGTTATGTTTAATATTAGGTTTAAATAAAATACCTTATAATAATAGATTTGGTTATTTAGTTAGTTTTCTTATAATAGATAATAAGATTAATAATTAACTAAATATCCTAAAGGCCTAAGAGTTAATAAATTAATCCCTTAGAAGCCTAATAAGCCTATAACTAGGATTCTAGTCTCTTCCTTTAGCACGCTTTATAGTTATACCTCTTTACCTAAATAGCCTATCTATTAGCTTAAGAGGTAAGGGGCTATATTATTTATAAAAATATCTCTTCTTATAATACCTAACTTATTTATAGTTAGAGTTAACTACTAATTAGTATTAGTTTTATAAAGGAATATAAGCACTAGTGTAAATATTATAAAAGGGTTAAATTTAATAAAGTTAATAATAATTAAATAGCTAAGAAAGAGAAGAGAAGAGAGAGAAGAAAAGAAATCTAGCTAGGTAGGAAAAGGGGGAAAAGTAAGTCTTATAGTGCGAAGCTACTATAAGCGGTGTAGGGTTGCCTATGATATAGCTAATCGCATTATATGCATCCCTTTAGTGGCTTTACCTTTGGCCACAGCCAGACTAACTACTGTCCGAGGGTCCGGAGGAAGCCACAATAGCTCTTATAATAATTTTAGTGTATTAAATAAAAGTAGGTCCTAGTATTACTGATTTTTATAATTTTTTTTAGTATCATTGGTTATAGCCAATGCATCTAATTTATTACAACACATAATTATTACTAGCAATACCTACCTAGTAAAACAATTAATAACTAAATTCTTATAGCTATAGTAATAAATAAGCTCTAAGGTTATAAATATAGGGGGCTATAAGGTTAGAGTAAAGTTTATAATAAACTTTATAGCTATATTAGTATAAGATATAGTTATAATTTATAACCATAGTTAAACTTAAATTTGTTTAAGTTTTACTTATAGTATAAATTAACGCGATTCCCCCTTCCTTTATAACTATGTTTTTTCTATCTCTTTATATCTCTTCTATTTTATAGCTTACTACTTATGCTTTAAAGCTCTAAGGCAAACTAAATATAACTTATTCTTACTTATCTCTAATTTAATTTGAATCGCTAGGTAGGTTTTGTATTACTAATTAACTAATTAACCCCTGACTAATTAGATAATAGCATAGCTAAGGGTAACTAAAAGCTAGGGGTAATAACTACTAGGCTATAGAACCTTTAGGCTATCTAAAAAGCTAATAAAAATCCTAATTAAAAGGAAATTAAGAAAACTAAAGAAAATACAGAGAAATTTAAGAAAAGTAAGAATAAGAAGGGGAATAAAAGACTAGAGAAAAAGGCTAGATATTTAGAAAAGATGTTAAAAAACATAGAACTTTAATCATTTAAGCAGTTTACCTCGTGCTTAGGAGGGGTAGGTCCTAGTATTACTTCTATAAATAGGTTAAACTCATTATAATTAAGGTTATTAGAGTTACTATAGTTATTATTATAATTATCCCCTCCTAAGCACAAGGTAAAACTGCTTAGTATTTTATAGCCTAATGCCTAATTCTTTTATCTTCTTCTTATCTACTGTTGGTTCCACGAAGAAACGCAGGGCACTAGTGCTAACGTTGTAAAGGGGTTGAATTTAATAAAGTTAATAATTATAGCTAGCTAAGAGAGAGAAGAGAGAGAAAGAGAGGAATCTAGCTAAGGGGAAAAAGGGGAAAAGTAAGTCTTATAGTGCGAAGCCACTATAAGCGGTGTGGGGTTGCTTGCGATATAGCTAATTACATTATATGCATCCCTTTAGTAACTTTACCTTTAGCTATAGCTAGACTAACTATTATCTAAAGATCTAGAGAAAGCCATACTAGTAGTCTCTCTTTTCTTTATAGCTAAAGAAGCCTAAAAACGCAATAAAAATCAAATTAAAGGAAAGTATATATAAGTAAATCCCTTTATAGGAATCTATAGCTTTAATTAGCTATTATAGCCTTAGTTATTCTAATTAACCTAGTTACCTTAATCTATACTTACTAACCTATTATCTTAATCCTCCCCTTTACCTAACCTTATAAGTCTCTTAACCTAGCCTTCTATATAAATTATTAATTCGTTTAAATTAATTAGAGTTAAAAGGGCTAAATTTAGTAATACTGTGATAAACTAGCCTTATGGCCACTGCTTATAAGCGTTCAAAGTAAGAATATTATTCTTATAGAAGAAGAAAGAAACTATACTAATAGTTACATAGCGCTTAGATTTATAGTAACTTATACGTAGTCTATGTGTGGGTTACGTATAGCCCTAACCTAGCTACACATAGCCTATGTACCTTCTAGAGCTAGATATAACCTAAGCTTATAGCTTAAGTCTATAATATACCCCCTTACTTACCTCTCCCTTTTCTCTCTAGATTAAAAGTAAGCTAAAAATAAGTATAGTACTCTTATATAGTAGCACTTACTTTAGTGTAAGTAAAGACTATATTCTATAGAGTAAGGTGCCTTATAGGGCTATAGATTCTCTATATAGGCTATAAAAACTTTTAAGGTAAGTTTACTTTACTCTAGCCTTCTTTATTATACTATAAAAAAATTTTAGTTTAGGTTTACCTTACTCTAGCCTTCTCTATTATATAAATAGATTTACTTTATTTTAACCTTATCTTTAAAAACACTAGCTTACCCTATTTTTATACTTACTACTAGCTATTTCTATGCCTTACTTACTCTCTTACCTTTATTACTATTTTACACTTTAACTATTACCTATAAAATCCTAACTTTACCTTAAGTAACTTCTTTATTACTATCTAGCTATTAGATAATTATATAATATATTACCCCTATCTATCCCTAGCCTACCTTTATAAATATAAATAATACACACTCTAACTAAAGCTAGACCCTATACCTTTAGAAATATAAATATTCTATCCCCCCCCTATAATTCTAAACCCTTTTATCCTTATTATTATTATAATATCTCTTTATATATTCTTTCTATTCCCTTCCCTTAAGTCTAAATAATAATCTATTCCTTTTTTTATTTCCTCTCTACCTTTAATATAGCTAATACTACTATTATCCTATCCCTTACTAGTATTACCTTACCTTTACCCCCTTCTCCTTCTCTTTCTAGTCTAAGTAAGGGTACTTACCTTAGTAAGTATATCCTTAAAGGTAACTTTAATAATAAAGCCCTTTCTAATAGTAAGAAGTATAAGTTTCTTTATAGCCCTTATATAAATAATCTCTAAACTAAAGAAGAATATATATATACCCTAGGTATAAACTAGGCTTATACCCCTTACTATATTATATATTATTTATATATCTAGGAGATATACCTTTATAGTGCTAACCTAAAACTTTATTATATATTTAAGTATCTTAAGGCCCTTTTAGCTACTAGAAAAGCTATTAAAACTCTAGCTATAAAGCAGACTATATCTATTAAGAAATAATATACTATTCTAATAAAAACCTTTACTTACTATTATAAGTAATTTAATAGTATATTAACTATAGCCTAAATTAATCCTACTAAGGCATAGCCTCTAGCCTCCTTCCCTATAGGTACTACCTATACCTAGGGCGTATTTAAGGCATAGTAACTTATACTTACTAATACTACCCTTACTTACTATAGCTTTAATAACCTAGCTACTAAATTTTTTTATAGTATAAAGACTATAAATAATAACCTAACCTAGTCTATCTCTACCTATAAGTAAGGCAATACCTAGGTTTAATAAATATTAGCTAATACTTATATTCTAGCTAAAACTATTATAGATTTAGCTTACACTATAGCTAAGGAATACTAATATTATAAAGGAAATAATAGTAATTCTCTTCCTTTTTAATTAATTTTTTACTTAGTAAAAACTTAGCGCTAAGGTATATATATACTAGGGGAAAACTAGGTACCTTAATTTTTTATATCTAAATTAAATTATACCCTTTCAAGGCTATTATTTATCTATATATTGCCTTATTATAACTTAAATTAATTAAGTGCCTCTATATCTTATAAGCCTTTTAATAGTTCCTAAGTTAGCTAGATATAGCCTTTTTATTTAACTAAGATATTCTAGTTTAAACCTTAACCTAGTGTGTTTCTAGCCACTAAAATTTCCTTTACTTAAAACTCTAAGAGGTTATTATTAGTATTTATTATAACTAGTTTCACTAGCAAATGTTTATTAGCTAGTTTTTAGCTTAGTAAAGGGTTATTTACTATACACTATACTAGGTTAATATAAAAGATTAGGTATAATCCCCTTAAAATATCTAGTTTAATAGTTAAAGGTATAGGAACCTTAAGCACCTTATACTTAGCTATAACCTAGTCTAGCTTCTTATAAGGCTAGTTTATTTTAATATTATAAAGGCTAAGCTATATATAATCCCTAACCTAGAACCGCTTTACTAGCTTATAGCTACTATTTATCTCTTCCTATTACTACTACTAAATAAAAGCTATTATAGCCTATATTAAATCTATACTATCTTTTAAATACTATAAAAAGGCTTAAGCCTTACCCTTTACTAAAGTTATAGATAGCTTTATTAAAGGTAACTCCTAAATTATTAGCATATTATAACTATATAAAGCTATATTTACGCTTACTTTAGTTACTAATAAATCCTTATTATTTAATACTAGTTAGTAGGCTAGTAAATAATCTAGCTATTTAAACTAAGAGAAAGATAGCATTACTTATAGTATTACTTATACCTCCTAGTTAGCCCTTTCTATACCACTATTTATTTATAGGTGGTAAAATATAGAAAGTAACTATTATATACTAACCTTCCTATAAAGCTTAGTCTAGAAATTACTAAGCTAATCAAACCTATAGTCTATAATAATTTATATAGGGAAACTATAGAAACGCTACTAGCAATATTTAAATTATTCTATACATACTTTAGCCTCTATTAATATTATTATCTCTAACTAAATGTATTTAGATAGCTAATCTATAATAACTATTAGGAACTATAGGTAGTCTTAATCCTAGGCTAGAAGGTTAGTTATAAAGTTAATAGATATTTATAACTAGTACCTATTAGGTAATAGAATTAGTTTTAGTAAGCCCTATTATAGTTATTAGCTTTTCTGCCCTTTATAATAGTAATAATTCTATATAAATTAAGCTATATCTTATAATATACTATCCTAATAGAAGTCCCTTTAAAGCGCTTTAAAGGTTATATTTTGCCCTAGGTAACCTAATAAGGGTAAGTTATAAACCAATTATATTAATATTATAGTTAATAGTTCTTACTTAGGGACCTATATTTACCCCTAGAATTAAAGCGTGCCTATTATACTAATTAAATAGTCTATAATTTACTCTTTAGTGTTAGTAGTATCTAGGAACTTCCTAGCCTTAGTTACTACTATATTAACCTATAGCTTATAGGCCTTATCCTAGGTTATAGACTAGTCCTATAGAGATTAAAGGTATTTATTTATAAATATTAACTTACCTATAAGGAGACTCCTTAATAGGGCCTAGCTATTAACTATAATAGCTTTCTTTATTACTAAAATAGGCTTAAGGCAGACCTATAAATATTCCCTCTTAAAACTAAATTTTATAGGCCTTATTATAGACTAGACTATTAAGGTTTTTGCTTTCTTTATTTCTAGCCTATCTAGGTAATATTATAATAATACATTAGGTTATTCTACCTATATACCTAGTCTATATTATAGGTAGAAATTAAAAAGTGCTAGAGTCTTAGCCTATTATACCTATTATTCTATTATTTCCCTTAGCGCTATAAAGTATTCTAGGTTCTTATAGTTTATTAATATTATAAATAGCTTACTTACACTCTATAGCTTAGCTAACTATACCTTAAGGTAGGAAATAATTACTAGTAGCTTCTTATTATAAATAGTATAATTTCACTAAGTAAGCTATAATTAAGCTAAATAGTAAGCTACTAGGTATAAGATACTATTATTACTAAACTAAGAGAGATAACCCCCTAACGCTACTCCTAAATAATCTACCTTTACTAAAGTATCCTTCTTAGGATCCTATTAAGTTAGGATTAGATATAATATAAAGGCTACCTTTAATGCCTTAAAAGCCTTTTTATACTCTTTTATTTAGTAAAATAAGGCTCCCTTCTTTATTAAGTTAATTAGAGGGCTTACTAAGTTTAAAAAGTTTAGTATAAAGTTATAATAGAAGTTAGTAAAACTAAGGAACTTATAAACTCCTTAGACTCTTATTAGCGCCTTCTAATCCTAAATTACTATAATCTTCTCCCTATCTAGGCAAATAGCCTTCCTTACCTAGATAATAAATCTAAGGTACTTAACCTCCTTAGTTATAAAGATATACTTCTTAATATCTAGGTTTAGACTAGCTTATTATAATCTAGATAGTATGCTATAAACCTTCTATATATAGTCCTTATATAATCTACTTAAGTAAACTAATATATTATTAAGATAAGTAGTAATATAATTACTAAGGATGCTGCTTAATACACTATTAATATATCTTTAGAAAGTTACTAGTTTGTCAAGCGGAAAACAACACCCTAAAAGGCACGATGCTAGCCCATAGTTATAGGTAGCGGTGACGTCTGCTCACGTTAGAGGGTTAATTAACTTAATAGCAGCGATCGTAACAACGGCTGAATTTATCTCTATAGATTAAGATATTCTAGATTAAATAGTCTATTAGATTAGAAGTAACTTTTTGGTTGTATTAGGGGACTTATCTTATTAATTTATCTTTTTAAGGCAAACATAGATATTAGGGTAAACATAATTATTAGGGCAAATATAATTATTAACTGTAGTAATAGCTAGGTAAAAATTTAGGTCTAAGCATAGGTAATAAGCATTAAAAGAATCTAGCTATAGGCAGACTTTTTATAGATTAAATAATCCCCTTATCTAGATAACTAATATTATTATCCCTTGTTATATTATCTAGTCTTATAATCCCTTATGCTTATTATTATAATCGCGTGTTTATAGGTATATATCTTATAGCATATAACACCTCCCTAACTATTTTCTCTTCCTAGCCCCTAGAAAAGAGAAAATAGTAATAAAAGAAATAGCTACCTTATCTTTAAGCGTAATAGGTTACTTAATACTATGCTTTAGGGGAAGGTATTATTTAATCTAGTATATATAGATCTAATGCTTTTATAAGAAAAGGTAATTAAAAGAAAAGAGAGAAAAGAAAAAAAAAAAAAAAAAGAAACCTCCCTAGCTAAAGACCTAAATTTCTTATCTCCCTAGAGAGCTTTAGTGTCTTTAGTGTTTATAGGCAGGTTATAGGCAATATTAGTAAGGGAGTATAGACTATAGGTTATTTTAACTCTTGCTAACTTGCCCTTTTCTCTTAGTCTTTATGTTAATTAATTAATCCTATAGTATACTTTCTCTCCTACTAGTAGGCTTTAATAATTTCTAACTATATTCCTTAAGTAACTAGTCTAGGTAGTATTACTAAAGTATATATAGATAATATAGGTAGCTATATAATAGTTTTTCTCTAGGCTACTTATTCTAAGTTTAAGAGTAAGAGAAGATTAATTATTATAGCTTATTCTATATCTCTAAGGGGGTAGTATATAGTGTTTTCTTTTGCCTATTTAATTAGAGTCTTATAGTTATAAGCCTACCTCTCCCTAATAACTCTAAAGATTTACTATAACCTTAGCTAATCCTTAATATCTATTTAAAGTAAGTTATTAGTTACTACTTACTATTATTAAAGCGTTTAGTTTATAATATTATGAGTTTATTCTTGCCTTCCCTACTAGAGTGTTTTAAGTTTTATAGCTAAAGACTATAGTATCTTTTTATACCTAACTATAGATAATAACCCTAATAAAGACTTTTATAAGGCCTAAAAGCTTACCCTTTTACTTAATCTTTAATCCTTAGTAATCTCCTATTACTATATATTATCTATATCTTTCTGTATTTATTACTTTTATTCCTATAGTATCTCTTAGATACTAATATTAAAGATTTTAGGATCCTTAGCATAGATATATATAATAGGTTGCTAATAATCCTAGATATAAAGCCTATTATCTTAAGCTATCTTAGTGTACTATTTAATTAAGCGATTCTTATTACTAACTTTATGTTCCTAAGCTATAACTATAGTGCTAATAGGTAATCCTTTACTAATTATTTAGGTTATAAAGCTAGGTAGCTAGTGTTTTATAGTATTATGTATTAGGTACTAAAGGTTAAAGTCTTTCTAGTAAGATAATTCTCTAGGTAATTAATCTCTAATACCTAGTTTGTTTATAGCTATGTCTTACAGAACTCTTATAGTTCTTATAAGAGCCCTAGCATAGCTATATCTTAGGTCTAAGATATTATTAGTAATTATCTAGTCTCTTAGATAGAGCTTAAAGTAATGACTAATATATGAATCCCTACTAAATAAATATAGTTATTTAAACTTAATATTATATTAATTTAGTGTGTTCTAGTCTTCTAAAAGTAAATTAAGTGCTTAGTATCTAACTTAGTAGCGAATTATTTATAGAAGAAACCCTAGATAAGTATATCTATATTCCTAGTTTTCTTTTTGTTTTATTACTAGGACTATAATTACTTTAAAATTATATAGGTAGTTTAGTAGCTATATAATTTATCCTTACTCTTCTATAAAATTAGTAAACCTTTTTAGTTAGCCCTTTTCTATACTATTAAAGTAGTAAAGTTACCCTTACTTTTAATTAAATAGAAAGTATATCTAGTGGTTTATAAAGAAAGCAAAACCTATAATAATATATTAATTACTTATATATAAGTAAAGGTTAATAGGGTTATACTTTAAACTATACTTAATATTAATAGGCTAGTAGCTAGAATAAAGTCTCCTAGCTTTTAAACTAATTAATCTTTATAGAGTATCTAAATTAAACTTCTTTATTAGCTTAATCTTAAATATTTATAGAAGTATAGCTATTATTGCTTTAAGGCTATATATTATAATCTTCCCTATAGTAACTAACTTAAACTAATTAAGCTAGTCCTTACTTAGTGTTTTACAAGCCTTTCTTAGGAACTTATAGGTATTTATTAAATAATCTTACTAGCTTACCTTTATCTACCCTAGTCCTATTAGCATTACCTAGCTAAAATTATTACTATTCTAATAGGCTTTAAACCTAGTTAGTAGCTAGGGCTAGTCTCTTCTTAGGTGGAATAATAGTGGTTACTAACTATAGAGGTTAACTAGGTTAAGTTCTATAGTACTTCCTTTATTTTCCCTAAAGAAAAAACCTTTAGTTCTATATATTAAGATATAGGTATAAAATAGCGTAAGGCATTTACTATAAGGAAAATATATAACTATACCACTATTTATATTTATATAGGCGCTTTTATTAATTATACTTTCCTTATAGGCCTTTATTTCTTAATATAATTAAATAATATATGTATAAACAATATGTCTTAGGCAAAAAATAGGGGGGGGGAAATAGAAAATAATAAATTGCTTTAATAGTGTTAGGCTAGAATAAGTAAGGGTAAGAGATATAATTAGGTAATAAAGGGTAAATATCTTAAGGGTCTAGGTAATATAATAATATAGAGGGAGATAGGATTAAATAGTTCCTATAACTTTATTATTATTCTTATAGCCCTTATTAGCTATATAGGCGGTTACTAGCGGCCGCTTATAGTTACTCTTATTTACCCTTAGGAAGCTAATAGGCTTCTATAATTCACTTCTTTTATAGTGTTATAAATTAAGGTTAGTAGTTATTACTTATTAGTTACCGCTGCCTATTATTAAGTAATATTTTTATAGCCTTAATGCTTAGCCTATCTTTTCTCTTCCTTTCCTTTCTCTTTTAAACCCTCCTTCTTTCTAATAAACTATATAATTATAGTAAAATCTCTTAATATAGCTTATTAAAAGCTACCTAATACTACTGCTATTATTAGGGCAAATGTCCTAGAATATAAGCTTTCTTTAATAAAAACTCTTAACTAGTCTAATTATACTAAATTCTTCTCTCCTTTTATTAGTAAAGATTATATAAGTTCTAGAATTATTTAATCTCTTACCTAAGCTTTTTACTAATACTTTCTATTACTATAGTATAAGTTTCTTTTTATATTTTAAGTGCATAGTGGAATTAATATTAGTTATAGTAGCATCCTAATATATATAGAGATTTTACTCTAATTTTCTAATAAAAGTCCTAAGGAAGCTTCTCCTTACCTTATTATATCTATAAAGAAAATAAACTTACTAAAAGAGTTTATAAGGAGTTATACTACTAAGAGTAATAGTACTTTAGCCCTTACTATTAAAAATAGTTATTACTATTAGGTTCTTATCCTTACTAAGGTAGCTTATCCTAATAGGTATTTTCTATATGCTCTTTCCTAGTGTCCTAAATATTACTAGGCTTTACTAGTATCTATATATAGTAAATTAAATAGTATCTTTTATTCTAACTATTTAAACTTATATATATAGCATATTATATTCTATAATAAATATATATACTTCTTATTTTATAGTTATATTTTAATCCCTAGGGTTAGCAATAGTGCTTATAGTAATTATATATAGAATAGCTCTTGCGTAGTAAGTTATAAGTAGTGTTTTATAACTAGGTATTATCCTTAGTTATTATAAGAGAGAGCTCTAGCTCCTTTTCTAGGCAAGGAATAGTTTATAGAGGTAGTAAAATCCCTTTCACTTAATCTAAACTCTATTAACTTTAAAAACTCTCCTTACCTAGTAATTAATATACCTCCCCTATTTCTAAATAATTTATAAATATAAGATAAAAGGAAAGGAATTATAATAGGTTATTAGGGAAAAAGGAATAAGATAAAGGAAAAAGAAAACATAATAGCTAAGCTACTAGGCTATGCCTTAATTACTTAATCTTTAGTATATTATATATTTTAAAGGAAGAAAATAGGAAATTATAAAAGGAAAGTTTCTTAATCTATACACTATTAGTACATAGAAGGGTATTTTATATACTTCTCTTACTATTTATTTAGTAGTTAAGGTAGCTATACCTTAATTCCTTAGTATAGGGTTCTCTAAGGTAATAGCTTAACTTTCTCTTCTAAGATTATTATATTCTAGCTAGATTTCTCTTGCTTAGTTATTTATTAATTATTAACTATTTAATTAGATATATTATGTTAAGCTACTAATAGTATAATAGCTAAGACTTCTTTATTATACTTATTAGTAGTTACTTCTTCTATTAAGCTACTCTAGGGAGTATATAGCTATCTATTTATAAAGGATATTCACTAGCCTTGTAAGTCTAGTATAAACTTCTTAATATAGTCTCCTAAGATTATTTTTAAGAGGCAGACCTTATCTAGTGTTTATAGGTAATAAGCCCTAGAGATTAGCATATGCTTATAAATCTAAAATAGTCTATTCTACCTTATTATAAGTTTCTTTATAGTAGATATATTAAAGTTCCTTTAGATATTATATACTAGGATAAGGTTCCCTAGCTTTAATTAATCTTTTCTAAGGGAGGTAGCTTAGTTCTTATTAGTTTAGTTTATAAGCTACTGCCTAAATTCTAATACCTTCTTCCTTACCTTCTTAATATCCTTAGCCTTTCTCTTAAGTATCTATACTTATACTTTAAATAAGTCTTACTTAGAAGTAACTATATTCTAATTAATTAATCGCTAGGTTAGAAATTCTACTTCTAATAGTAAAATTAGTTCCTATCTATAAATTAAATAAAAAGCGAACTTTCTATGTAATTATTAGATAGTAGTATAGTCTATAAGGAGAGCTTTATTAAGATGCTTTAGCTATTATTTATTTAATCCTCCTAGTTTTGCTAAGGTAAATATAAGTAACTAGTGTCTAGCTTTAATAGGCAAATTTGCTTTTAGGTTATATCTAGATATCTAAATTCCTATTATACTAATATCTGCTAGTGCCTCTTTAAGATTTCCTTGTATTTCTAGGCCCTTATTATAGACTATAAAGCAGAAAAGTCTAAATCTACTAATTAAGGAGAAATAGAACTTCCTAATTACTAGTATTATTATATTCTAAACTAGCGTAGCTTTAACCTATTTAGTTAGATTATACCTAGCTTCTAAGAGGTACTTATATCCATAATTAATTAGAAAATACTAAGTGTTAATATAAATCTTGCTTATTAGGTTTCCTAGCGTAACTAGCACTAAAAGTTCTTATAGCCACTAAGGTATAAACTTTTAGTATATTTTGTAACATGCTAATATCTCCTAAGTTATATTCTAAAGCCCTTTCTACTAGTATTGCTACTTTATTGCTTAGAAGACTACTTTAACTCCTTTATATCTAAGTTCCTTATAAATAGCTTTAATAATTATATATTATTATTCTAGTATATTAATAACTAGCGCTAGCCCCTTTATAATTCTAGTTAGTCTCTTCTAAAGGTATTTATTTTCTAAGTAAAACTTTTTTGCCTTATTATATAGTGTCCTATAGTTCTTTATACTAAGATTAATTAGTCTTTAAAGTGTTAATAAGAAGTTAATTACTTATTATATCTCTTCTAAGTAGCTTTTCTTACTATTCTTCTCTATCCTAATACTATTAAGATATAAGTTAATAAAGTCCTTAATATCTTCTTTAATATTCTAATCTAATTAATCTAATTCTCTAGGACCTTTCCTAGATAGTATGTCTATAATATGGTTTTTCTTACTAGGGATATATTATACTAAGAAGTTAAAGAGTAAGATATAACTAATCTATTATATAATAAGGGCTCTAGGCATATTATTAATAGCACTATTTAGCTAATAAATAAGAACTTATAAGTCTGTTTCTAATATAAATAAAACTCTATAGAGATAAATTTATAGTCTTCTTAGTGTATAGATAATTACTTAGTATTCTCTCTTAGTTATATTATACTTAGCTTTAGTAATAGTCTAAGTACTGCTTTTATATTAAACTAGATATTATTTTCTATTAACTACTTACAATAATGCGGCTCCCTATCTAAGCAAGCTTATATTAACTATTAGTATAATCTCTCTAAAGCTTAGTCTAAGATTAAGTAAAACTAGGACTAGAGCTATTATTATTACTTTCTTTAAGGTATTTATAGCTTCTTATTACTTTAGTCCCTATTCCTACTCCTTTATTTTCCTTAGTAAAATCACTAGTAGTTTTGCTTTTTATATATAGTGTTTTACCTAGATATAGTAAATACCTATTAATCTAATAAAGGAGCATACCTCTAATAAATCTTAATAGACTTTCTAATCTAAAATTTTCGCTATCTTTACTTTAGTTAACTTCTATCCGTTTATCCTATATATAAATCCTATAATCTCTATAGATTTCTAGTAAAACTTTAACTTAACTACTAAGGCTATATAACTAGAGAGTTTAATATTAACTAAAACTTTATTAATATTAATTAAATACTCTATTATATATTTACGCACTCCTAGTATGATTTCCTCCTTATTATACATTATAGTTAGCCCTTTTACTATAATATTATCTAGGAAAGGCATATAAATATAAGGGATTAAGTTAAATAAGATTTGCCTAATAATTCTAATAAATTAGGCTACTAAATTAGTAGTACCCTATAGTAGGTAATAAAGTTATAAAAGCTTAATTATAGTAGAAATTATTATTATATCCTTACTCTTTTCTACTAACACTATTTAATTATACCCTAATAATAAGTTAACTATTAATAGGATCTAGTATATTATAAAGCTCTTGCTAAATACCTCTACACCCTAAGGGATTAGCATATCCTATATTATTACCTTATTATACTTTATAGTAAATAAGATTAGATAAATCCCTTTATCTTTCTTTATTATAAGAAAGTAGGGATTTCTATAGAAACTATAACTTTCCTCTAAATATCTATACTTTAGTTTCTTCTTTAGTAAATTAACTAGTTTCCCTTATAACCTAAGGGGTATTAGGATTAAGCCTGCTTGCTATACCTTATGTTTAATAACCTTTATAACTTATAGCAGCATAATAAGTAAATTAACTTTTCTATATTCTAATAAGTCCTAGGCTAGCGCTGCTTCTTAGTTATAAAGAATTTCCTTAAAAACATTAACTTCTTCTTATATTAAATACTCTTATACCCCTTTAACTATTTAATCTAATTATTCCTAGGTTATCATAAAACCTTATAGTTCTGCGTAGAATCTCCTAGTAATATATTTGCTATATTTCCTAGATATATGTAGATATAGTTTTACCTCTTCCTATTTCTTTGTCTTCTATTTTAAGTCCCTTTCTAGTATTAACCTATTAGAAAGCATGTTATTATAGGGTTAAATTTTATTAGCCTTTTGCTTATATTATGTTTATTATAAGATTAGGTAGTTTTAGTTACTATAAGGGTTAGAAATCCTTTGTAACCACCTTAAGTTATTAGGTATGGTTTACTATTATATCCTTAACTACCTTATAGAAGATTTTAGTTCCTTCTCTTATTAAGAGAGGGACTAGCTATTTATTATTATCTAACTCCTTCTCTAAACCCTTATAAACTATTTAATCTTCCTTTGCTTCAGGGTAACTAAATATAATAATATTAATAGATAGTTACTAGACTAGTTACTTATTAGTATATTACTATTAGATACTTCTTATAACTCTTAAGATAATAATAATATTACTAAAGTAGCACTAGGCATAAAGTTCTTTGCTTCTTAAGTAATTAAACTATATCTAGGATAGTCTAAAAAATAGTATTCTAAGGATAAGACTAATGTTTACTAAGTCTAGTCTAATATAGAAATTAGTAGGTATCTAGATATTTCCTAGATATAGCTTTATTTATACCTCCCTAATTATTTTAATGCTATATAATAAGAATAATATTATATTTATTATATCTATTAGGTAAATCCTTAGCCTAAGTTATTTAGCTATGCTTTCTATGATTATATTCCCTTATAATCCTATATTACAAGTCTAAGGAGAAGCTCCCCTTCTAGGTTATCTAGCTAGACTTAGAGGTATAGTAAATCTTATAAATAGTTAATAGTAGCCTATAGCTCTAAGATTATATTAAGTATAAAGTTTATCTAAGTAGGATTAACTAAATTCTACTAGGGTTTATTCTATTCTAAGTAAGCTCCTAGTCTCTCCTAAATTCGCTCCTATAAGGCTATATTAATCTCTAGTAGGGGTATTATTAGTAAACCCTTTTTAGCTATAGTTTTATTTTTCTTATTCTCTTTAAGAGTTTCCTTTATTAATTAAAGGATAGAGTTAATCTAATTCCTAGGATTAATTAGTCTTAGATTTGGTTTTACACTAAATATCTTTAAAGGGGGAGCTAGTCCTAGTATATCTTTATTATAGTACTAGATATTCTCTATGCCTTTTACTTAAAGAAGGTATTTATTACTAACTACCTTTATAAGTATTAGTATAATTTAGTAAATATCTTAAAAGGGTATGCTAACCTTCTTTTAAAAGACTTTATTATATAATTAATCTAGAATCCTCTATCTAACCTTATTTAATAGGTCCTTCTTACCCTTAGTTACTAGAGAGTTTTCTTAAGGAGGTTAAGTATAAGGTTAAATAGGTTAAATATACGCTTAATAGTCTTCTACCTTATTATCTATAATGTCTTTAATCCTTAGATGTTTTGCTAGTTATTCCCTAATAGCTAAGATTTTTATAATAATCTTTTTATCTTTCTCTTCCCTTACATATAGCTTTTTAAAAGTAATAGCTAATACTATGCCTAATATCTTACGTTTTAAAATTAATAATACCTAGGCCTCTCTCTTAGGTTAATATTTTGCTAGATTAAACTAACCTTTTATTTAATTAAATACTTCCTGTTTCTCTTATGTTATTTCCTAGCTTAGTCCTTTATAAGGGCTATGTTCCTTAATCTAAGGAAGTATTATAGTAATCTTATAATCCTTAAAGTATTTAACCTAGAATATAGCTAGCCTATATAAATAGCTACTAATAGAAAGGAACTTTAAAAGCAGGACTAGGGGTATAGTTTAATGTCTTATATTATCCCTTATTACTAATATATAGATTACTAAGTTATATATAGCAAACTTTAATATCTTATTATACTTTAAGGTATTATACTTTATTATAAGATATGTTTCTATGTTATAGTAGTAGCAGTGATTTGCCTAGCAGTCTCTCCTAGTTATTATATTAGTTTTAAAGAAACGCTTATTATTAAGATTAAATAAACTAATATAGTTTATTTAATAATTACGCTACTATTATTAAGAACCGCTACTATATTTTTCCTTAAGTAGTTTTACTATATTAATTTCCTTTCTTACTTAGGCTATAACTATAATCTTTAACTTTACTAGCTACTTTATTAGGTTTTCTATTTAATCTTAATATTTAGCTAATCTAGGGCCCTCTTATTATCTTAAATTAGTATTAAATAAAGCAGTTATACTTACTTCTAGATCTCTAGTAAATACTCCTAAGGTATATTATATAATAGTGCTTATAGTAGCTTAGGTTTATTTCTATTAGTATTACGCTTAAGGTAAATATAGTAATCTAACTTCCCTTAGTATAGTAGTAAGATATTTACCTTACTCTCTAGAAATAAGTCCCTAAAGTCCTATAATACCTTTAGTAAGGAAGCGAGAAGTTCCTTCTTTATAGCCTTTAGGGTAGTATTAATCTATAAGATAGATATAATCTCCTATAGACTTATAGTATAAAGCTAAATATACTCCTTTTATCTCTTTACCTAGCATACTATCCCTATAAAGGTTAAACCTAAAATAGATACTATAGGTTAATTAACCTTCCTATTAACTATAGCCTATATATATAACCTATTTACTAATCCTACGCATACCTATTGCTATAGTATATCTAAGTTAATTCTATTTTATTTTATCTAAGGTATACTAAGGATTAGTTACCTTATTAGTCCTAGGATTATATATGCTATAATTAGCGTTTCTTATCTATCTAAATCTAGCTAAAAACAGACTATATATATAATATATAACTATTTCTTAAACTTCCCCTTTCCCCCTTATTTTATACTAATAGCTATATAAACTAATCTCTTAGTTAGAAAAGAGAGGCATTCTAACTAAAGCTTTTAGACTAGGTATTTACTTATAGTAATATAGTAGTTATAGCCTATATTAACTTAAGTATTTATAAAGGTAGTCTTATTAATTAAAGTAAGAACTAAGAAAGGAAATAAATCTATATTATTCTAGATCTCTTTATAGTCCCTATTAGTAATAACTATATACTATAAAGCCTCTTTATACCTCCTTTCCTTATCCCTTATTAAATAACTTAATAATAAGGCTACTCTTTTCCTAACTACTTTATAGACTTAATATCTAAGTTAATAGAGATAATATTCTCTATATTATAAATATTTATAAAAGACTTCTTCTTTAGGTAGATAGTAAGGTATAAGGAGTATACTATAGTAAAGTGCTTAGAGAAGCTATACTATAAATATTTACTATTATTATAATATATATTAAGGATATCTTAAGTAACCTAGTTAGCTTATTTGCTACCCCCCTTATTACCTAACTTCTAGTATCCTATAGACTTCCTAGAGCCTTACTAGGTCCTTATTATACCTATAGATTAGATATCTATTATTAGTGTATCCTTATTATATACCTTAGTCTTATTTAGGTTAGGTGCCTAATTACTATGTTTCTATATTTAGTGTCTTTTCTCTAATTAGTAAGACTTAATATCTAGTGTAATGCTTTAATAGTAGCCTATTATAGTTATATAATTAGCCTAGGGTATATCTTAACCTATGCTATAGTCCCTTATTTACTTATTAAGCACTATATAAAGCTTAGATAACTTTACTAAGTCTAACTAATTAAGCCCCCTAGCTAGAGCTAATTTCTATTTAAAATAAATATAGAAGTTACTAAATTACTTATTCTATTATTATATTAACTAATTAAGTTTTATAATAGCTATTTCCTATTAGTAAGGGTTATTAAATATCTCCCCTAAGTACTTAAGAAGCTAATCTAGGTAATAGCTAAGTAAATAGCCCTTTTTAAAAAAGGGTATAACCTATACCTAAACCCTAGGTAATAGGTTTTAGTAAATAAAGTATTACTAGTCTTACTTATTACTAATAAAATCCTTATTTATAAGTAACTTATAGGCTATAAGGCCTTTCTAAGCTATAAATAAAACCCTATTACTATTAAAGAGAGGGCCTATAGGAAAGGGCTTTTACTTAGGCTAAATTAGTATAGGTACTATATCTTATTTATTAGTTAAGTCCTTAATCTATTTTACTTACTATTTAAGTAACTATTATAATATTACTAACTTATTAGTATCTATCCTATCTAGTAGTAATAGTATATTTACTAGTTAATGTGTTTCTATAGTAAAGAATAATATATATAATAAACTAGCTTTATAGCTACTGCTTATAAGCGTTTAAAGTAAGAATATTATTCTTATAGAAAAAGAAAGGAACTATACTAATAGTTATATAGTGCCTGGATTTATAGTAACTTATACGTGGTCCGTGTGTGGGTTGCATACAGCCCTAACCTAGCCGCACATAGCCCGCGTACTTTCCGGAGCCGGATATAACCCGAGCTTATAGCTTGAGTCCATAATAAATACCTTTATTATTACATTAGCTAGATTATTACTACTATTAATCTACCTAACCTTATAAATCTCCCTTCTCTTATATAACTATTATAGGGCTATAATATTAATTATTAGCTGCTTCTCCTTTATTATACCTAGCTTTATAAGGTATTTATATAATAAAAAAGAGTTAGTATAAAGGATTATTAGAATTTAAGGTATCTTTAATTAGTCTGTGATTATATAGAGAGTTATAGATATTATATACGCAATATTAGCGACTTAAACCATACTATATAGCTTAGATATAAGTGTGCTATAAGTTATATACTTACTTTTTATAAAGCTATATATTATAATATTACCTTTTAAGGTAAAGGTATTATTATCCTTTAATGCTTTATTGCTTATTATAATTATATACCTAATTTATAAGCTAAGGTCTTTGTTATTAGCAAGGGACTTATTTATAAATATAAAGAGCTTTACTTCTTTAAGAGTTAAGGGGATATACTATAATCCCTACTGCTAATGCTTAATTTACTACTTAAGGTATTTATTAAGTTATAAGATATTATTAGCAGAGGGTTCTTAGTATTATATAGTAATTAATAGGTTATAAGATGCTTTAGGTTAATAGACTATTATAATATAGCTCCCTTAGGCTCTTTGCTTAATATAATCTTGCTTTACTATTAGTAATTATAGGTTAATTTCCTTAATCTTCTAACTTAAGCCCTTTTAGGTTAGGGTTAGTAAGTTATTAGCGTTTTAGGTTAGGATATAGCTATTAAAAATAAGGGGATTTGTAGTTATTAGGTATTATTTTTCTTTTACTATAAACTTTACCTTTTAAAGCTTTTTTTCTTCTTTATTAAAGAAGTTATTATTACTAAGGCCTAGGGTATTATTTATTTATATTCCTATAATACTAAAGAGATTCTTATTATTTATAGCTATAATAAGTAAGCATAGATTATATATTAAAGTTATTATATTAAGATTATCTTTATAATAGTAAAAGTAAGTTACTTACTAGTAGGTTCCTGCTTTTATAATCCTATATAGAGGCTTAATTACCTTTATTACTATACCTTTAGGGAATTAATAAGCTATTTACTTTAGTATTCTCATAATAACTAGCCTATTTAGAGTTATTTGCGACTAAATATAGGCTTATATAATATCTTATAGCTATAGATAAATCCCCCTTTACCTTAATAATAAAGCAAGAGCTATAATAATTTATTAACTTAATTACTATATTATTAGTAATTAGGTTAAAATGGCCTCCTTCCCTTTATTATTATACCCTTATATAATAAGGCATAACTTCTTATATAGTGATTTAGTTCCTTTACCTTTAATCTCTTAGACTATATAAGAATTAAAGATTCTCTAGCCCCTATACTTTATAGAATTAAATATTATAAACTTAAATATATTATAAGCTTATAAAGCATTAATCTTAGCTTAGTTAGATTATTTAAAGAGGTTACCTAGAGTTATAATCTTTCCCTCTTAGTAAAGTTAGAGAGTAAGCTTTTAGTTAGCTTTTTCTTTTACTATAAGGAACACTATATTTAATATTTCTCTAGTAATAATCTCTTTAATTAATACCTTCTCTTAGTCTTTATTAATAAGTATATAATTTTTTACTTTAATAGCCTTTACTTTTATAGCTTTATTAGCCTTTATAGTTAATATCCTCCCTTCTATACCTTAGTTAAGGTAAAATTAAATAGTAAGATTCTTCCTTAGCTTTCTTTACTTCCTTTTAACTAAAGGTATTTCTTTCTCTTTTATATCTCCCCTAGTGCCCTTTACTAGTAGCTTATCTCCCTAGCTTACTTTTTTCTTTCTCTTAGGTTTTTCTTCTTTATAAGGGGTCTCTAGGGTAAATATATTCTCCCTAGGATCTTAAGGCTTTACTTCCTTACCTTTACTATACTATAAGTCCTTATAGTATAGCTTTATTACTATAGAGTAAAACTTAGCTAGGCTATAAGGTATCTTAACTATATAGGTCTTCTTATTAGTAGCTAATAGTTTATCAGGGCTATACTATTCTCCTTTTTCTCTTTATATATATATATTAGCCTATAATAGTAGCTAATATATTAGTAATATATTAGGGCTATTCTAGGTATTAAGGGTATTATAAACTTACCTCTTAGCTAGGTAGTAGTAAACTTTATTAGTTACTTTCTAAATTACTTTAGCCTATTAAATTATAAAGATACTTAGTAGTAACTTATCTATTATTTATAGTAGGCTTTAAAGACTAGTAAGGTAAGCATAAGGCTATTTAGACTTGCTAAGTTATTAATAGCTTTAATAGCTATTTAAAGTTACTAGTTAGAAGTAATCTCTTTACTAATTAAGTCTATAATCATATTATAAGCCTAGCAAAGGGGTCTATAATATCTTTTAACCTTTCTAATGCTATTATAGGCTTTAATAGGTATCTTATTAATCTTAATTAATATTAAGCAAGTATAGTGCTTAAATTTAGCTAAAGCAAAGTTATTACTAGTATTATAAATAATCTAATCTAGAGGGCCTAGATAGGTATCTATCTAGCACTCTCTAATTATATCCTAAATATTATAAGCTTTTTGCTTCTTAGGGTTGAGGAATTAGGCCGCTTAGAATAAGGTTGCTAAATTAATAATATAAAGAACTAGTTAACTATTAATTTATATAATATTAATAATAATCTTATAGTCAAAGTTATAATTATCTTTAATTAAGAATTTAAATTAGCTAGGGGCTTTTCTATTTATCTAATAATAATAATAGACCTAGGTTAGCTTCTTAATTACATAGTGTTTAACGTTATAACTAGCCTAGTAAAGAATCTTCGTAAGCCACTAAACTAAGGGATAACCGAATTATTAATAAAGTTAATAGATCTCTCCTTCTAATAGATAGAAGGTAGCGGTTTCTCTTGCCCAGAGCATTGCATTACATTACATTACATTACACATTACATTACACCTTACCCTTAAATATTACATTACATTACATGTAATTATTTGTAATTATTTTTGATTTTTTTAATATTAAGGTTATATAATTAGATATAAATAGTAAGGAATATAATAAACCAACTTTTATAAAAATTACTCTCTTAATGTAAAAATCATATATTTAAGTAAGAAAGCTAGAACTAAGTTACTAATAGTTATAAAGACTTACTTATAAACTTACTTTTATAAAAACTATATATTTAAGTAAGTAAGGTAAAGAATTAAGATAATATATATTATTAAACTTACTTTTAAAGCTTATTTTTTAATATCTTAAATATAAGGGAAAATATATTATATATATATATTAAAACTATTTAAGTCTTTCTTTAGTAGCTTTTCTAAGAGTATTTACTTTTTCTTTACTTAAAATACCTTAAAAGTTAATATAATTAGTCTTAATTATAATAAAATAGCTATATAGCTAGAAACTTATTTATTATATAAATAAAAATATTTCTTTATATAAAAATATTACTTTTAGAATTTTAGTCTTATTTATATATAGTATAAAATAATTTCTTTAGGGTAATTATTATATTTAAAGTAAAGAATATATATTAAAAAGGATAGTAAATCTAAAAAAAATGTTTTCAAAGGAAAATAACCTTTATAATATAGATAAAAAATTCAGTTATAGTTTTTAACTAAAATATACTATATTTAGCTACCCTATACTTATAATAAGCTTAATAGTTTAAATAAGCTTAAACTTTAAAAATTTATAACTAAATAAATAAATTATAAGAATAAAAAGGACTAATATTAAGTTAATAGAGATAATTTCAAAGATTATTATAAGATATTAATATACCCCACTTTTATTTTCCCCTAACATTACATCTGTAATGAATGTAATGTATTGTAATGTAATGTAATGTAATGTGTCCCCTCCCGAGCACGAGGTAAAACTGCTTAGTATTTTACAGCCTAATGCCCTATTCTTTTATCTTCTTCTTATCTGCCTTATAAATCTTATTATTTATATTACCTTTGCTTTTTAGCATTTTTTCCCTTATAGTATAAATACTATTAATTATCTCTAGGTTAGATTTATCTTTACTTTTCTTTTTTTTTACTATATTATTTACTATTTTAGATAAGGTAGTGTACTTTTTATTACCCTTAGCTATGCTATTATTTAATTAGTTAGGGGTTAATTAGTTAATTAGTAATGTAAAACCTACCTAGCAATTATAACGAATTAAATTAAAGATAAGTAAGGATAAGTTATATTTGGTTTGCCTTAGAGCTTTAAAGCATAAGTAGTAAGCTATAAGATAGAAGAGATATAGAGAGATAGAATAAATATAGTTATAGAGGAAGGGGGAATTGTGTTAATTTATACTATAAGCAAAACTTAAACGAATTTAAGTTTAACAAGGGTTATAAATTATAACTATATCTTGCGCTAACATAGCTATAAAGTTTATTATAAACTTTGCTCTAACCTTATAGCCCCCTATATTTATAACCTTAAAGCTTATTTATTACTATAGCTATAAGAATTTGGTTATTAATTGTTTTACTAGCTAGGTATTGCTAGTAAAAATTATGTGTTGTAATAAATTAGATGCATTAGCGATAACCAATGATACAAAAAAAAATTATAAAAATCAATGTAATGTAATGTGTAATAATTACACATTACATCCAAACCCCAAAATCTACATTACATTACATTACATTACATGCTCTGCTCTTGCCTCTAATAGCCACTAAGGGTAGCCCTATCTACGCACAATAGGTATAGTGTTATTAACTTAGATTAGCATATTAGTAAGGTTTATTGAAATGTAGGGAGCTAGTTGCCAGCTGGCAACAGCTGTACAGGTGTGAACTCTATGGTTAGGGACTAATAGAGCCACTACGTTAGATTAACTAACGCAACGCAATAGAAGGTTATGGTAGTTATTAAATAATAGAATTTAATCTAGATAACTTTTATAATATCTAATAGAGCAATAGAATTGATTTTAGTGATATTGTACGGGCAATTGTCACGGCTTGATCGTAGGGTTAAATGAACGAAGTAGTAGCTAAGATTCTCGCAGTTGCTACTAGGAAAATGCTAGCTAGGGGTAGGTGTATAAAGGTTTTAATCTCTAACCTAGTACTAATAATATGCGTAGTCTTTAATAAATACCCTGCTTTATAAGTATATAGCTATCTTATAGCTAGCTAGCCTCTTTATTATCTATATAGCCTAAAGGTTCTCTAAAGATTTACTTTAATAAACATCCTATCTTTAAACTTTATACTTCTAATATAATACTCCCCTAATATATAATTAACCTTAATTATAAAATAAGCTACTTACTTAGGGTATAGTTACTATAATAAAGCTTATAAAGAAAAATAAGATAAGGTACCTTATAACTAAATATATAGATAAATAAAATAATAATAATAATACTACTAATTATAAATAACCCCCTTTATTATAAGTAATAGTATCTAAATAGTAGCCTATATATAGCTTTAATATAGTAAAATAAATATTATTACCTATTATATAGCTAAACTAAAAAAAATAAATAACTTATATTAATTTTTATAATTAGTTTAAATAAATAAGGTACTTAATACTATAGTTCTAGATAGTCTAACTAAAGGGCTTATATTATAGTTACTATAAGTTTATAGCTATTAGGTATATATATAAGTAGCAAAGCTAATAGTTATTATTATAATTTATAAATTACTTATATATAGTGTGTTAGATTACTTAAGGGGTCTATAGTTAATATAAAAGAGACTAATTTTTCCCCCTTTCTATACACTTCCTTTCTTTTATAATAATCCTTAACCTTATAAGTTACCCTTACTAGCTAAGTAATAGCTTTCTTACTACTATTATACTATAGTTACTAACCTTTTTTAGTCTCTAAATATTATTATTATTTATTACTATTTATCTTAGTTTTTTATCTTATTCTTAGTTATTAGTTTATTTACTTCTAGTTATAATTTATATCTAGTCTATTATAGCTAACTTATAGCTAGTTTACTATATCTAATACTTATATAAAAACTCCTTCTTTATTAATAGCTTTTAAAGGTTAAGCTATTAAGAAATCTCCTTTAAAGTCTTCTAAAAAGTTATTCCCTTAGAAGTAAACCACTTCTAAAATTTTAATATAAGTTTATTATATCTTTATAGTATCTTTATTACTAACTTACTACTAGTAGTATAATAAGTAAGAAAATTCTATATATATAGTACTCTTAGTAAGTAGTAATATAAAATGAGCGTTGCTATTCGGAGCTGTGTTTTCTTGCTAGTCGGCGCTGTACCCACAATATGATACGGCTATATCCCATATCCCACGCCCTGCTACTAAATTTATATAACACTCCCTAGTAAAAAAAATAGTTAGCATTATAGGCCTACTATACCTTTAGGTAGCTATATTAGTAGCTACCTACTAATTCTCCTAGGCATAACTAACCTCCCTCCTTTAATATTATTACTTTTATTAGTTATACTACTATATTTATTAATATTACTACTAAAGCATTAAATTCTATTATAAAAATATCTAATCTTATGCAGTATATTTAATTTTATAATAATTTTATTATTCTATATAGTATAAACTATAATATACCTATTAAAAGTAACCTAATAACTATAATCCTACTACTACCCCCCTTACTATAATTTAATACCTTTAATAAACTCTATAACTTCTTATAATAATAGGGCTGCTCTTATAGCTATACCTTTACTAAGAAGTCTAGTAGTAATTATTAACTAATTTATAGAGAGTGCGCTATAGTAAATATTCTAATCTATTATAACTATAGTAAGCAAAGACCTTCTAAATCTTAAGGTATTTATATAACTAGTACCTAGCTTTATAATTACCTATTTAAGCTCTAGGTAAAATATAGTATAAGAACGCATAATACTTAGCTATACACTATTTAAGTTGCTTATTATAATTACCCTTAATCTATTAGCCCTAATAGTTATACTCTCTATTAGTAATATATAGTAGCTTATAGGGTATTACTTTAAGAGATTATATAACTATAAGGCATTCCTGCTTATAAGGCCTATTAATTACTTTAAATTAAATTCCCTAACTTAGTAGCTATAATTAAAGATATCTATAATAACCATTAATAAATCCGAATTAAGGCTCTTAATAGGCTTATAGGTATATAGTGATTTATGCAGTCTTTAATTAATAGTGGCTACCCTTATAGGATTAATCTTAACCCTAATAATTAGCTATAATTAGCCTTCTAGACTACCTGCGAATGTATTAATAAATAGAAGATTTACTCCTATATTATTAGTATTAATAATATATATAAAATAAACAGCTTTAGACTTTATATAATAGTAGTAACTACTATTACTAATTAGAATATAGTTATAAACCTTAGCTTTAGGCTTTTATTATCTAAAACAAAGGAAAGCTATGAGTAGCTGCTTATAATATTAAACATAGTCTGCAATAAACACTATATTCCCTGCCCTTATGTTATTATTATAGACTGCAAGATTACGTTAAAAAACGCCCTTTAGATAATCTTTCCTAAAGCATAGTAGTAGCTTTATATGTAGTATATCCTTATAAGGGTTTAAGCTCAAATTCTTTGCGATTAGAAGGATATTAAAGGCACTAAACCCTTTTCTATAGACCTTAATAATAATAATTATAATACCTTTAATAATAGCCCTATAGGGCTTTTTAAAGCATTTAAGCTACTAATATATAACTATAAGGTTACTTCCTTAGATACTATTTAGCAGAGAATAAAGGATATATATAATTTATAGCAAAAGGATATTATAGAGTATATAAGAGACTAGTGGCTTCCTTAGTATAAGCAATAGGCGCTTTATTTTATGTTATCTTACTATAATCTTAGGTAATATACTGTTAGGTGCGCGCGTTCGTGGGCGGGCCTAATAATCAATTGTAAGGTGCAATGCAAGCGAGAGCTAGCATTAATGGATCTTTTAGTCTAGTAGCTTACCTTATATACCTTTAAGGTTATAATATTAATGCTAGCTTTTATAGGTCTTCTAGTGTGTGCTAGTCCTAGGTTTGAATCCTTATAGGTAAGGTATACGCTAGGTCCTAGGTTTAATTCCTATAGTTAGATTAAGACCTAATAAGTCTAGGTTTAAATTGCTAGGCTAGGCAGCTTATGTTAGGCTCACAGGGCAGGTATGGTTGCGCCTGTGGGGTCACGTGCACTAGGTAATGTATAGGCCTAGCTATTATGCGTACTAGGCCTTAGGGGTTTATAATTAGTTAATTATCTTAGAGGCCATGGATAACTAGGCCTAATCCAAGCTAAGGTTATGTTACTGCTAGCCGCTAGCCTATATAAGGCCCTTAGCTTAGGATAAGCCTTATAAGGGAAGGGATAATTGTTAGGTGCGCGCGTTTATAGGCAGGCCTAATAATTAATGATAAGGTGTAATGCAAGCGAGAGCTAGCATTAATGGATCTTTTGGTCTAGTGGCTTACCTTGCACACCTTCGAGGTTATGACATATACTAATAGCCTAACTAAATCATCTTATTAGAATCTAAAGTCTTATATTATTATAGGCATTAGTAATCTTCTTTTTCTCTTCCTTACAGCAATATATATACTAAAGGATATATATAATAAATATACTAGCTTACTTACAAAGAATATAATAAGGTAGAAGAAACAGTATCTTAGAAGGGATTAGCTTAGTAAGCTACTTACTAAGATTACCTCTTTTACTATTTATCTTCTTCTTTAATAGTTTAATCTCCTAAAGGCTTTATAGTTAAGGCTGCATTTACTCCCTCCCTATAAGTAGCTCTATTAATTTTAATAGTAATTTTTGCTTCCCTATACCTATATTATTACTAACTAAATTAAATAACACTAGACGCTTATAAGGCATAATATTTATTATCTCTAGTGGCTATAAAGCTTGCTAGTATATTAGTAATTAACCTTATATATAGTTTATATATAGTAATTATCTTACCTTTATTACTAGCCTTCTAATAATCTAATACTTTAAATCTAAGACCCTCTTATTATTAATTACTACTATAGGTAGCCTTATAATATAAAAAGCAATTAATTTAAACCTATAGAGTCTTAACCCTTTATTTAGAGCTCTTAATAGGGCCCTATAATCCCTAAACTACTACCTTAACTATAGCTACTATTAACTTAAGGCTTAAGAGGCTCTAGAAGACTAAATTTAAGTATAAGGTATATAAGAATATAAGTAGAAGTTAAAGAAGTATTATTATAATAGTTAATATAAGGGAGGCTATAAGGGAGGCTATAAGGGAGACCTTAAGGTTAAAGAGGGTTATAAGGAAGATTAACTTTATATATAACTATAAGGTAATTATAATTAGCAGCAGGATAGGCTATAAGAAGCTTACCTCTATTATAACCGCAATCATAGCTACACAGTAGCTAGCGTAAATAGTTAAAGAGGTTAGAAGGGGTTAGAATAATTAGTTAGGCTAGCTAAAGTGTTTATAATTAAAGAAAACACTAGAAATTATGTTTTTAAGCGAATTTGCAAGCCTTATACGCGTTTAATTAAAAAATCTGCTGTTATTATAATATGGTTTGGAGTGTGGGGTTTAATTCTATAATATTATGTATATTTTCTACAGGAGGGTGTGGTAATCAAGCTAGCTAACCAAATGCGGCTAGGACAAATCCTTATGTGGGTACAGCGCTAACTAGCAAGAAAACACAGCTCCGAATAGCAACGCTCTATAAAATATCCTACTAAAAAATAATACTTATAATATTTTAGGATATCTTATTAATAATAAAACCTTCCCTATAGAATATAAAGAATTTATAAGTATAACTTCTTTACTTACTTACTACTTCTTTATTACTAATATTCTAATAGGCTACTTAATAAAATATACTTATTACTTTTAAAATAATAAAAACTACCTTATAGTATATCTTTCTTATCTAGAATTTACTTACTTATTACTAATACACTACTAGTATCTAGCTTAAATTATATAGCTTTATAATAGGCTATTTAAACTTATTAAAGCTACTCTAGAAAATAGCTACTATTATTAGGATAAAGTAAGTATAATTTTACTACCTAAACACTAGATTACTACTAACTTACTAGTAATTTATTATAAAAGTAAAGAAAAAGCTATAGAATACTATCCAATCATATAAAAATTCTAATAAGTATAGATATATCCGCTATGCTTAAATAACTACTAATACTACTTATAAAGTAAAGAGTAATAAGTATATTATAATAGTACTACTAAGTAATACTATAAACCTTAAGATATAGATTAATATTTTAAATAGTCTTTACTTTATAGCCTAGAATATCCTAATAGTAAGCTTTCTTAATATATATAGCTAATACCTAACTAACTTACTAGTAGTTTATACCCTATACTACTAACCTACCTAATTATATTAGTTCTATTAAGCTCCCTAGTAAACTTTAGGTTTATATATATAGAGAGAGGGATTCTAATAATAAAGATACTCCTAAGGCCTTTACCTCTATAGTTACTATAGCTACTACTACTACTAAGGAACTAGTAGTCCTAGTAACTAACTTTATTATAAAAAGATAAGTACTTAGTAGCTATATAATAGATTATTTAAGTTATTTAAGTAAATTAACTTTATTTTTTAATATCTTACTATATTAACTTATAAATTATAACTATCTTATATTAACTTTACTACTTAACTATTACTTATAGTTATTAATAATTTCTCTAGTGCTAAAATCCCTTTTTAATACCTAAGAATTCTCTAAAGTATTATAGCCCTTTTATTTAACTAGATATTTATAATGCCTTTTATTATAGTAATATAAAATAATTCTCTTAACTTTAAACTCTTATTTATTATCTTTAATATTATCCTATAGTAAGGATATATCTTTTATATTAGTTAGGTTCTCTTTAAAAGGCTTAAGACTAGTAATATTAAATATATTATATAATTAAGTTCTAGGTAGTAACTTTAATTAATATACTAATCTATAACTCCTAATTACCTTTTTAATCTTATAAGGGCCTAGATACTTTATAGCTAGCTTCCTACTAGGTTATCTTAAATTAATATTCTTTATTAATAGCAAAATATAATTACTAACTTTAAACCTTATTAGAGTTCTTTTCTAGTTATAATATTTCTTATACTAAGTCTATAAGTTACTTAAAAGCTATTTAATTATAGTATATTTCTCTCTTAGTACTAAGACTTTACTTTTAGCTTAATTATTTACTAAAGGGATATTTATAATTACTTATTATAAACCTCTAGGATTATAACCTTATAATGCCTTTACTAGTGTGTAGCTATACGTTATATAATTGCTTATATTATACGCAAACTATGCTAATAATAGGTTATCTACCTAATTAGTTTATTTAGCATAAGCAAAAGCCCTTAAATAATATTCTAGGACCTAGTTTAAATGTTCTATCTAGCTATCTATTTAGGGGTAAAAAGCAGTGCTAAGTAACCGCTTAGTTATAAGAAAATAATAAAAAGTTATCTAAAAACCACTAGTAAATATAAAACCTTAGTCTATTATAATACCTTTTAAAGCTGTATAATCTCTAAAAACATATTCTAAGAATATAGTTACTAGCCTATTGCTAGTTAGTTATATTAATATAGGAATATAAATACTATATTTTGTGAATTAGTTAATAATAACTAGAATTATATTATAGGTCTAGTTTAAATCTTTTACTAGTAAAAGTCTAGTAATAAAATCTATTAATAATTCTTAAAAAGGGTAATTAGGCACTAGTAGTATAGCTAGCTTACTATATAGTTTATAATACCTTAGTTTTAAAGTTTAATAACTTATATAAGTGCTAATATATACCTTTATATCTTTCTTTATTATTAGCTAATAATATTAGTTTATAATCTAATAAAGAGTTTTACTTACTCCCTAATACCTAGTAGTAAGGTTATTATAAGTTAGTAATAAAATTTCTTTTCTTATTTCTAAAGGGATAAAAATATAATTCTTAAATATTAATAGCTTAGAGGGTCTAATAGACTATATTTAGGATACTACTAAATTACTACTTTTAAGTAACTTTAATTAACCTATAGTAAAGTTATTCCCTTACTATACTTTATATAATAAGACTTAAATTAGGGGTTTTAATTCTAAGCTTTTTTCTAGAAAGTTAAAGATAAACTTAGAAGAGGTTCTTTAAACAGATTAGATCCTAGCTATAATATCTCTATAAGTAATTAGTTTAATAAATACTTCTAGTCTTATAGGTATATAAATAAGTAACGTTTTTAAGGGGCGCCCTTACTACTTACTAGTAATAATCTATACTAGTTTACCCTTAATAGCAGTAGCTAGTCTAATAGGAAAATTAAAATAACTAAGTAATAAACTAAATATACGCTAGGTGCTAGTAGTATTACTATAGCTAGCTTATTATTTATTAATAAAAGAATTAAAAGTATTAAATAACCTTACTAATATAACTTTTCTAAGATTATCTAGATTATTAGGTTCTTTAGGAATATAGTTAAGTTATAATTTTTTAAAACCCTAGATATTAGTAGTATTATTATAGTGTTATTATAACTAACTATTAGTTATACTAAGTAATGTTTTTATAGAACCTATAGTACTAATAGTATTACTAGGGTATTCCTATTACTTAGTATTTATAAATTTAAATAAAAAGGTAGGAAGTTATATAGTTACTACTTTTGCTTTCCTTACCTTACTTATAAAATCTAGTTTTCTTAAAAGTAAGTTAGTAGGATTTAATTTCCTTATATAATATATAATCTTAAAGTTAAAAGAATAAAGCTTATTAAGTATAGTTACTTACTTACTAGTAAGCTTAGGCTTTATAGCTAGGTACTTATAGTTTAAATAGTCTATAATAACCTTAATTATATAAGCTAAATAAGTAAGGTAGTGTCTCTATATATAAAAAGCCTCTTAGATAGCTAATAATTTGCTATTAGGTATTAAATAGTATAATTTAGTATTAGTTATCTTCCTTAATATAAACATAACTAAGTGCTAGTAACCTAGTATATATATTATAAGTATAGCCCTAATTATATATCTAGATATGTCTATCTTCACTTTAAGATATATAAGTAGGTTAAAATACACTAAAATTAGCGCTTCTTAAAATTTCTATTAAAGTTCTCTAAACGCTACTAACTTATAGGGTTCTAGGTTAAATATTACTAGTACTATTCTCTAAGGTAATCTATTAATAGAATAATAACTTTACTATACTATTTAATAAAATAGTAGTAAAATCTAGTAAAACTAAGGAATAACTAAATATTAAAGACACTATATAGTATTAGCTAGGTTATAATTACCTTAACTCTTACTAGGTCTATTATAATACCTTTTACTAATATCTTAAAGCCTAAGAATTTAACTTCCTTAACTAAAAATTAATACTTCTTAAGGTTAATAAAAAGACTTATATCCCTAAGCCTATATAGAATTTATTTAATATATTCTATATACTCCTTAATTACACTACTATATATTAGCGTATTATCTAGGTAAATAATATAGGTCTTATTAATAAGTCCTTTAAGAGTATTATTAATATACTCCTAAAAGGTTACTAGTATATTAACTAGTCTAAATAGTATTATAAGATATTTAAAGTAGCTATAGTAATAATAAAAGGCTATCTTCTACTTATTACCTAAGCAAATATATAGCTAGTAGTATATATCTTTTAGATTAAGAACTATAAAAATAACTATACTTACTAATTAATTAAGGATTTTAGTAATAAGGGGTAAAAGGGCCTTATCCTTAATTATAATCTTATTTAAGCCCTTATAATTTATATAAAGCCTTAATTTCCCTTCTTTCTTTAGAATAAATAAAATTAGGGCTTTAGCTAGGCTAACTAATCTTCTAATCTACACTTTAAGCTATATACTTATAAGGTACTCTTTAAGAACTAATAGTTTCTTTTTAGCTAAATTATATATAGGCCCCTAAGATAGTGTTTTCCCTTCTTCTAATTTAATTATATAAGTGTAGCCCCTTAGTTTAGGAAGCTTACTTACTAGCTTTTTAGAAAAAATATCTATAAACTCTGCATATTCCTTTAGAATTATTAGTATAGGGTATTAGGTGCTTATGCCTTAATTTAACATAGCTTATTTATTACTTACGCTTTCTAAAATTAGTATAACTATAATACCTTTACTTTTTTACTACTAGTAAGCGTATTCTAGTAACTATATAGCTACTTTATTATTTAATTATACTTTTATTATTACTAGGTTCTCTAATTAGTCCTTACCCTTTTCTTTCTAATTTTTATTTTTTAAAATACTTAGCCTAATCTTTATTACCCTAAATAGTAATAAAACCACTGCTTATTTTTTTTCTTTATATATTTATTACTTACTATAAATAAAAAAGAGGTATTCTATAGTTACTAAATATCTCTAAAATCCCTAATCCTAATATATAATTATAGGTAAATATTCTTTAGTCTAATCTATACCTAGTATTATCCCTTTACCTATATTAGTAATATAGTAGCTAACTTAATAGACTTTTATAAATCCTATACTATCTTTTACTTTTATTAATATTTTTAAGATCCTTTAATATAGAATCTCTTTTTAGCTTATACTCTCTAGTACCTAGTTTAATTAGATTATATTCTCCTAATCCTTTTTTAATAATAATTTAGAATAAATTATTAAGAACTATATACCTATATTAAATAGCGCTTTTATAGCTAACTACTAGTTATTTTATTATAAAGATACCTATATTCTTATTCTATTATCTATAGGGTATTCTATAGTAAGATTATATTCCTAGGTCTATACTATTTAAACTAGTATTATATTAGGTAATATAGCTTTATTACTACTTTTACTATACCTTTTAGTTATATACCTATTACTTTTATAGGTAAAATAGTCTACTGCCTAATAAACTAGTATAGTATATCTAGGCTTTCTATATTTATAGCACACTAGAAATAGCTTTTTTACTTAATCTCTGCTTTATTACTATACCTTATCTATAGGTAATATAAAGTATTATCTCTTTCTTTTAAGGTCTTAACTTTTTTTATTACTTTAGCCTAAACTTATTATAACCTTTGCTTTCTTACCCTAGCCTTATAACTAGCTCTAAGTTATTAGAATCTCTTAGCTAATTATCTACTTTCTTATAGTATTATTTAAGCTATTTAGAAAAATAGTAATTTATAGATATATTAGGATTACTTTAGGTAACTTAGCTTTTACCTTAGTCTAAGCTTTTCTAAAGGCTTAAAATAATTAGTTACTTTTTTACCTAAGATTTAGTAATATTCTTATTACTTCTAAGTATCTTATACCCTTATTTATTATTCCGGTTTTTAGCTATTCTAGAAAACCTACCTATATAAATAATAAGTAATCTATATACCTATTTATAGCTATATAATATATTTATTATTACTTTATATTATTAGCTAGGCAGCTACCTATATACACTACCTTAGTAGTATTATCCTTAAAGGTATAGTAGTTTAATTTAAATAATATATTTAAATTTACTAGGAAATTCTATAGGTTCTTATATATATCCCCTTTATATATAGGTATTTTTATCTATATCTTAATAAGACTATTTTACTATATAATTACTACTAAGTTATTATAAACTACTAGTAAAACTATAGCTAAAGTTTAAGGGGTAATTATAAGTCCTAGAGGAAGTCTAGCTAATCCTAGATTTGCCTTAAGCTCTCTAATCTATACCTTTATTTATAGAATCTCCTATATCTTCTAAAGATAATATAGCTTAGCTTATATAACCTTATAGTATCTTTATAATACTCTATCTAGGTTATTTATATTATCTATACCTTTACCTAGATTAGAATTAGGTAGTGTTTACTATACCTTATTATTATCTATAGTTCTAGATTATAGGGGTTCTTTACCTTCCTAATTATTTATAGCTTTATTATTATAAGGTACTAGTATATTTTATATAGATCTTTAGAGTATTATCTATATAATAATCTAGCTAATAGTTTATATCCCTAAAAGGGTTTTAAAGAGATTAATTTATTATAGCTTAATTATAGGGTTAAATAAATAAAGTAATAGCTAAGATTCTTATAGTTACTACTAGGAAAATACTAGCTAGGGGTAGGTATATAAAGGTTTTAATCTCTAACCTAGCACTAATAATATATATAGTTTTTAATAAATACCTTACTTTATAAGCATATAGCTATCTTATAGCTAGCTAGCCTCTTTATTATTTATATAGCCTAAAGGTTCTCCAAAGATTCGCTCTAATGAACGTCCTGTCTCTGACCTCTGCGCTCCTGACAGCAATGCGGCTGTTGGATTAAGAGGCCTAGCTATTTAGCTAGATTAAAAAGATCTTCTTTCTCTTATATACGTACTAACTATATTAGTGAATCTAGGCTGCTAACAGGGTCTTAGGAGCTACTTTTGATTTTCTGTAAAATTAATTTGTATATAAAAACCAAAAAATCAACTCATTACTATACAAACTAGCAACCTATATGCACTAAATTTTAGTCTAAAAAATATTCCTATATAAAATAAAAGCCCTATTTTCTAGCTTTAATTTGCTATATATAAGACTTTTATATAACCTCTAGTTAAAGAGAAAATCACTATTAAAGATAGCTATAGGGTAAGCTGCTTACGTTACCCTAGCTTACCTAATTACTAGTAGCTATGTTATAGCCACACTTATAGCTATAACGTAATTAGCTAATTCACAATTGATTTAAATTAGTTATCCATATGGTTAGTCGTAACTATTAATAGCTATAACGTGGCTATTAACAGTCACCTTCGCAACCATTGACAGCTGCAGTGCAGCTGTTAGGCTTATAATACAAGCTAGTAATAGAAAGGTCCTTTAACTAGAAAGGGCTAAAAATAGGTCTTATTTTTAACACCCTCTTTACAAAAGAATCACATTAAAAGCAATTAAAAAACGTATAAGAAAACTATAGGGTAAATAACAACTTTTTAGATAATAATAGATAAAAGGGAAAAACAGGAAAAGATAAAAGACCCCCTTTTTAAATTCCTAGCTATTGTTAAATATAGCTCCCTTTTTAGCATTGTTTTTGGTTCCCTGTTAAAGGGATTTTAGTTATTGGTTTTTAGTAGTTATTAAGACCTAGAAGCTTGATAAAGGCCTAATGAAGAGGTCTAGATAGAGGCTTTGTTAGACTATCTGCAGGCATTAACTTTATATCTAGATATTTAATCTTAGCTAAACCTTCTAAAACCTATTACCTAATATAGTTAAACTTTAGCAAGGTATGCTTAGTATAGCTATGTAAGGCAGGGTTATAGGCTATGGTTATAGCGCCTTAATTATTATAGTATATCTAAATAGGGGGAGATATAGGGGTTTTTAGCTCCTTAAATAGACCCTAGAGCCACTATAGCTCCTAGAAGGTCTTGCAAATAGCGTTAGCTTGAGCTTCTAATATTAATAAAGCTATTATACTAGCTTTCTTTAATTTCTAGCTAATAGGTCCGCTAGCTAGCTTAAATAGATAAGTATAGGTTAATTTAGAGGTCTTTTTATCCTCTATAAAATCACTATTGTAATAACCTATTAGGCTTTTATTAGCTATACCTTTAGGGTCTCCCCTATAAATTATAGCAAGGAATTTAGTCCCTAATAGATACCTAAGCAAGTTCTTAGCTGCTTTTAGGTGCTTTATATAGAGGCTAGCTAGTGCTATAGATAGCCACTGTAATATAAAGGCTATATTAGGCCTTGTAAGCAATATTAGGTATATTATAGTCCTTATAATACACTAATAAAGCTTAATTTCGCTAGATATTAAAAGCTTGGTTATCTGCGTAGCTAATATGCCTAGCTAAAGAGGTATACTAATAGGCTTACTATCTAGCATATTAAATTGTTTTAAAGCCTCTAAGATATACTAAGATTAGTGGATTTTTAGTATTCTATTAGGTCTATCTTATACAATTTAAACCCCTAAGAATTTAGCTAGCCCCCTATCTTCTATTAGATAGACTTTATAAAGTTTCTTTTTAAGTCTTTAGATATAGGGTAAATCCAGTCTAATTAGAAGGTAGTTATTAATATATGTAATAATAAAGGTTTTAGTAAAGGGATTAAAAAATATAGCTAGGTTAGATATTAGAGGGTTAAATCCTAGGGACTTAAGCACTACTATAAGTGCCTATTGCTACTCCCTTAAGCTCTGTTTTAGGCTATATAAAGACTTCTATAATAAAATTACTTAATCTTTAGAAGGTTTATAGCTAAAACTTCTAGCTAGTTTAGCTAGTTTAGGATTTACTTTAAGGAATTTAATAAATCCGTCTAGAATAACTATATAAATCTGTTATTATAGCTTACTATTAAGAAAAGCTCCTATAAAATCAACATATTTGATTTCCTAGTTATTCTAAGCCGCTAGGGCTAGTAAAATCCTCTAGCTAGGGGTAATGCTTATAGCAGCAAAGGTCTCTATATAATCTAGACCTTTAATTTATATAAATCCCTTAGTAATAAGTTAAGCCTTGTATTTTAAAGGATTGTTTTCTTTATCCTTTTTAAGCTTATAAATAAGCCTATTCTTTAGTACTTTTTAGCCCTTAAGGATTTAGTCTTTCCCTATAAATTTAAAAGTACTAGCCTTTAGAAGCTATTTGTATTCCTTATACGTAGCTTCTATCCATTTATCTCTATTAGGGCTAGATATAGCTTGCTTCTAGGTCTTAGGTTTAGGGCTAATAGGGTTGTTTTCTTTTAGCTTTTCCTATACCTTAAAGCAGATTTCTTTAATAAAATCTAGAGAAGAAGGGGTACTAATATCAACATCCATAGGGTTAATATTAGGGTTAAAGTTAGTAATTTTGTTAAAATTCAGGTCTAGAGTTAAAATCTAATTTCCTAGTTAAGATATAGGTAGCGCCTGTATAGGAGCCTTTAAAATCAGACCTTTAGGGGGTTCTCTAGGGCCTATAGGTAGTTTTTCTTAACCTATAGGGTCCCCTATATTATCTATAGGGTAATCCTTGAAACCTTATTAATTTAGATCTTTTTCTAAATTATTTTCCCTCTTTAAAGGGTTATCCCCTATAGAAAGCCTAGGTAATCCTTTAGAAACAGGACCTATAGGTTCTATAATCTTAATAAAGCTAGTCTTTATAACTAGCCTTTTAGAGGGGATGTACACTAGGTAAGTATTAGAACCTAGTGTAGCTAATAATCTTCTAGGGATAGTCCTAGCTACTAACTTCTAGGCTTTAGGTTATTTTTCTAAGGGGATTAGAATCTTATAGTAAGATCCTATAGCTCTAATACTGCTACTATTAGTTATATAGGGCTGATTTAGCTCCCTAGATAGCAGTTATTTAGGGTCTTTATCCTTTATAGTATTAGCAGTTATATTAACTAGGTTAATAACTACAGGTAATACAAAACACTATAGATATAAGGGTAATTTTGCCTACTAGATAGTAGCTCTTAATTAATCTAGAATAGTATAAATTAAACATTCTACTAATCCATTTTGCTTATAGATATAGGGACTAGAAGTTATAAATTTAATCCCTTTAGAATTTAACTAAGTTTAATAACTAGAATCGATTTCTTAGCCCCTATTAAAGTGAAGGTACCTAGGATATTAACCTAGTTAATTTTTAAGCCCTCTAAAGAAGCCCTTAATAGCCCTATAAACAGTTAGGCCTTCCTTATTTAGTAATAAGATAACCGACTTATATCTAGTCTTTTAATCCACTAGAAATAAGCAAATTAACTATTTATTATACAGCATAGGACTGATTTTTAGCGTATCCCTCTCTATTCAATCTAGAGCTCTAGGGGGGTTAGGGATAGCTAATTTCCTAGGTCTTCTAACTGCCTTAGATTAATTATAAGCTATATATCTAAAGTCCTTATCCTTAATTTTAGAAAAATTAGGCATTCCTTTAGTAATAAGGCTAGTTTTCTTTAGCAGAGAAAGCCCTAGATGCCCTAGTTATATATGCCATAGCCTAGCTAGTTCTAATAACTATTAATATTAAGAATCTTCCCCTCCCGAGCACGAGGTAAAACTGCTTAGTATTTTACAGCCTAATGCCCTATTCTTCTATTTTCTTCTTGTCTGCCTTATAAATCTTATTATTTATATTACCTTTGCTTTTTAGCATTTTTTCCCTTATAGTATAAATACTATTAATTATCTCTAGGTTAGATTTATCTTTACTTCCCTTCCCTTTACTTTTCTTTTCTTTTACTATATTATTTATTATTTTAGATAAGGTAGTGTCCTTTTTATTACCCTTAGCTATACTATTATTTAATTAGTTAGGGGTTAATTAGTTAATTAGTAACATAGAACCTACCTAGTGATTATAATAAATTAAATTAGAGATAAGTAAGAATAAGTTATGTTTAGTTTACCTTAGAGCTTTAAAGTATAAGTAGTAAGCTATAAGATAGAAAAGATATAAAGAGATAGAATAAATATAGTTATAGAGGAAGGGGGAATTGTGTTAATTTATACTATAAGCAAAACTTAAATAAATTTAAGTTTAACTATAGTTACGAATTATAACTATATCTTATGCTAACGTAGCTATAAAGTTTATTGCAAACTTTGCTTTAACCTTATAGCCCCCTGTATTTATAACCTTAGAGCTTATTTATTACTATGGCTATAAGAATTTAGTTATTAATTATTTTACTAGCTAGGTATTGCTAGTAATAATTATGTGTTATAATAAATTAGATGCATTGGCTATAACCAATGATACTAAAAAAATTATAAAAATCAATATTAAGAATCTTTAGGGCCTAAATTAGGGTCTAGATTAGGGCCTTCTCTATTAGTCCCCTGCTAGGCCCCTTAAGAACCATAGGCCTCTTAGGGGGGTATTAGGGACCTTTTTCCTTTACTAAGGCCCTCTAACACCCCTAAATCTATTTCCTTAGATTTATAAGGGACCTAACCTAGGGCTATAGGCATTAGAGAAGAGACTTAGTCCCCTAAATTATCCTGTATAATTTCTTTAATATTATTATCATCTTCATTAATTTTAACAATTTCATCTTAATTAGAAGTCTAATCCGGCTTTTTAGAGGGAATTTAAACCTCTATAGGGTAGCTATAACCCTTAAAAGTGGCATAGGTAAAAGGTCGGATAAAATAAGATTTGTAACAGGGCCCTTTATATAACTTAGGTGTAGATTGGTTTTTAATATAGAAGAAAAAACTATGTTTTTCTATATCTAAGGTAGTAGTATAAGACCTATCTTTAAGATAAAGAAGGTTCTTTATAAGGTAACCACTAGATATATAGTGTAAAAGACTACTAACTATATTAATATTAAGTTAAGGGAAATATAGAGTATCTTTAAGCACTAAGGTCCTATATTTATAGGGGTTTTTCTAATATAAGACCTTAAAAACAGCACTACCGTGGCCCTTAGCGTAAATAGGACTACCACTAGTTATAATAGGGTTAGATTCCCCCTTTTTATAAGGGGTATAATCCCTAAAGACCTCCCTAGAATTAACTATATATATAGTTAAACCTATATTATATAATAGGGCCTTTTTTATATCTTTGCTGTAATAATTAAAACCATTTAAGGTTCTAATTTCTTGTTTTTTATTATCTAAATTACTAGAGCTAGAATTAGAGCTACTATTACTAGAGCTCTTATAACTAATCTTATAAGAGCTAGGTTTCTTATATAGATTAAGGGCTTTATTAGAAAGGTTATAATTTCCTAGCATAAAAGAACCCTCTATAGGCTCTTTATTATCCTTTTTATATAATTTTTAACCCTTTTACTTCTTTTTCTTCTTATTAGCATTAGAAGAGCCCTTATTTTCTTTAGAGCTTTCTTTCCTCTTTTTCTAACCTTTAGGGGCTTTTTCTTTATCTTTAGCACCCTTTTCTTAGTCTTTAGCCCTATAATTTAGGGCTTTAAATACTATAGATAACTTATCCCTCTATTTAGCTAGAAGGTCTGCTATTAAAAATTAAAGATTTAGGGCATCTAGGGGAGCCCCTATAGCCTTATTTATACGCATACTAAATCATTGCCTCTTAGCCTACTAAGGGAAGGTTAATTTTAGGGATTAAAGATATTAATTAACCTAATCTATGGGATTAATTAGGACCCCTAAAATCAATAATCTAGCTAGTAGATTATTAAAGACCGCATTAAAAGCTTCTAAAGTCCCCTTAAAACCATAAAAATTCAGGTTATAAAAGTCAGAATATAGGGACTCCCTCTGGATTTTAATGCTATATGAATACTACTATATAAGTAAATTATAGGCTTCTTTAGGTGATTTTTGCTAAGTTATAGTGGCTTAGGGGCCTTCTATATAACTATCCCTTAATAATATAAGGATAATAGCTTAGTTAGCGTCCCCTAGCGCCCTAGAAATATCCGGATTATCTAGAAATTTAGGCATGCCTAAAGCTCTAAATTAAATAGCTAGGGCTTGTTTCTATTAATCGAAATTTGTAGCTCCTTTAAGCTTAGTAGTCTTAGGAAAGCTATAAACCCTCTTATTAAATTCCTTAATAATTAAATTATTAAAGGCAGCTTATATAAAGCTAGGTTTAGGTGCCTTTTCTTTAGGTTATTAAATAGGCTACTAATCTTGCTTCTGACTAGCGGGCTTAGTAGCTTCCATACCCTCTATGCCTCTATTAATAATAGCTATAGTTAAAGCCTCTAGCTTTTATAATAATAGATTAATAGCATCTTATTGCTTAATAACCTGCTTTTTTAGCTAGTTATTTAGAACCTCTTACGTACTAAGATTAGGGGCTAGTTGCCCCTAACCTTATTAATTAGTATCTATCTTCCTTTTTTATAGAAGGGAATAGCTCCTTTTTATACTAAAATTCCTTTTTATAGAAGGGAAAAACTTCTATCCACGCTAAATTTCCTTTTTATAGAAGGGAATTAGCTTCTATCTTATGGGTCCTTCCTATTTTATAGAAGGGAAGTATTCTATAAACTATATATAAAGTGCACTAAAAAGAATTTATAGTGATAATTACCAGGCTTATAACCTATTAAAATATAGGGAGCTAGTTGCTAGCTAGCAATAGCTATATAGGTGTAAACTCTACGGTTAGGGACTAATAGAGCCACTACGTTAGATTAACTAACGTAACGTAACGAAAGGTTATGGTAGTTATTAACTAATAGAATTTAATCTAGATAACTTTTACAATATTTAATAAAGCAATAGAATTGATTTTAGTAACGTTATATAGGCAATGTGGCTATTAGATTAAGAGGCCTAGCTATCTAGCTAGATTAAAAAGATCTTCTTTCTCTTATATACTTACTAACTATATTAGTGAATCTAGGCTACTAACAGGGTCTTAGGAGCTACTTTTGATTTTCTATAAAATTCATTTATATATAAAAACCAAAAAATCAACTCACTACTATACAAACTAGTAACCTATATGCACTAAATTTTAGTCTGAAAAATATTTCTATATAAAATAAAAGCCCTATTTTCTAGCTTTAATTTGCTATATATAAGACTTTTGTATAACCTTTAGTTAAAGAGAAAATCGCTATTAAAGATAGCTATAGGGTAAGCTACTTATATTACCCTAGCTTACCTAATTACTAGTAGCTATGTTATAGCTACACTTGTAGCCATAACGCAATTAGCTAATTCATTATTAATTTGAATTAGTTATTCACATAGTTAGTTATAACTATTAATAGCTATAACGTGGCTATTAATAGTCACCTTCGCGACCGTTAACAGCTGCAGTGCAGCTGTCAGGCTTGCAATGCAAGCTAGTAATAGAAAGGTCCTTTAACTAGAAAGGGCTAAAAATAGGTCTTATTTTTAACAAGGTTATTTATCTTAACCTTTATAAGATCTATATTAGTAAGGGAAAAGAGAAAAGGTATAGCTATATTAAGGATATAGAAGTTAATTTAACTAAGCTTTATTAGCATACGAATAACGCTACGTATAGTTACTAACCTAGCACTAAAGTTAATAACTTCTAGGTTATAGGTTTTAATCTTTAATAATAGTATTAATCTTAATAAGGCTTTAACTTATGCTAGGCTAGTAGTTAATTAGCCTAAAGCTTCTATATCTAGTATAATTGCTTTAAAGACTTCTTTAGAATAGTATTCTTTAGAGGTATAATAAATTAAATAGCCCTTATTAGAAGCCTCTTTAAGGTATAGCTCTTGCTTAAGTAAGGCATATTAAAAGGCCTGATTTTTAAGCGTTATAAGGATATTAATATTATCTATTATTTATAATCCTAAGTAAAAGAATTATATAATACTAAGGTATGCCTTTAATAGTAGCTTCTCTTTAATATTATTATTATTATTATCTTAAGCCTAAGTATAAGTCTTAAGCTAAGATTCCTAGTCTTCTAGTTTCTTTATCTTAGTATTAGTATAGTTTAATAACTAATAGCTACTCTTACTATATATAAAGTATTACTTAGGGTATCTAGAGTTATTATAATAGCCTTCTTTTCCTTAATCTCTTTAATTTTAATAGCTATATTAGTAGTTAGTAAATATTACCTTTAATAGGTTTTCTTCTTATTACTAGAGGTATTAAATACTCCTTATATTACTCTTTATAATTATAATTAATTTATAGAGATTACTAGTAAGGTAGTTAAGGAAATATTATTCTATATCTCCTATTAATATAATAAGGAATACTTTACTAAAGTATAATTTAGGGAGGTTAATTTAGTTATATTTACTCTTAAAAAGTATAAGCTTTAGTATAAGGAAGTTATATAGCTTTTTACTATAGTAGTTACTATCCTTATATATCTTTATAAGCTTAGAGATTTTCTTTATTATTTACTTATTAAAAGGAAGGTATTAAAAAGGAAGGGTAAGTTAGGTATTTTACTAAGGCTTAAGCTCCTAGTATAATTAAGATTATTATAGAGGTTCTTATAGAGAGTATAGTAACTACTCCTTTTAAGGATTAGAGTAAAGAAAGGTCTTTAAGGTAGTAACTTAGGGAAATTATATTTAAGGTAGTTTAGGAGATTATAACTTATCTCTTTATAATACTATTATTATTTCTTAAAGTATATATTTAAGGGTAATAAAGATAGGAAGGCTTGCTTCTTAGGGAATATTAATATTATTATCCTATAAAGATCTTTATAGTTCTCTTATAAGTTTACTAGTAGCTCTCTTAAATATATCTTTAGTCTAGCCTTTAAAGTCTTCTCTAAAGTTCTCCTAAAGGTCTTCCCCTTACTAACCTTAATATTTACTAGTGTAAATAAACCTTATAATTTAGTTATAAAGCTTAGGCTATATAGTAGTCTCTAGGTTTAGTTAGGTAAGTTCTTCCTAATCTCTTATAAGTATAAATATATATAGCTATAGTTACCTTAGTAAACTATTCTTTTATAGTCTTTTAATAGCTATTACTAAAGGTTCTTAAGATACCTTAGTATTAGGGGAAGTAATATAAGGGGTACTTCTTATTAATTATCTAATATCTGATTTTATTCCTTTAGAAAAAGAGGTTTAGTCTTTACTAATAGTAAATTAATAGAAATAAGGAAAACAGGATAAAAGGGATATAATTAACACAATAGAGTCTAGGGCTCCTATTAAGGGTAGTAAATTAAAACAAACAGGATAAACAGGAAAAACAGGATAAACGGGATAAACGGGATAAACAGGGCAGAATAAACAGGATAAATAGAACGGGATAAACAGGATAATTAGAAGAAATAATAAAAATAAAGAAAAGAGAAAAGAAGGGAAAAACATAGGTAATAAAGATAATATAGACTTAAAAATAACTTAACTATATATAAAACATAGAGAAGTAAAGTTAGTTATAGTAAATAATTATAAAGAAAAGAGAAAAGAGGTAAAAGGGTAAGGTTATATAGGTTAGCTAGCTTAGCTAAGGGTTATATTTAATATTAGGTTTAAATAAAATACCTTATAGTAATAGATTTGGTTATTTAGTTAGTTTTCTTATAATAGATAATAAGATTAATAATCAACTAAATATCCTAAAGGCCTAAGAGTTAATAAATTAATCCCTTAGAAGCCTAATAAGCCTATAACTAGGATTCTAGTCTTTTCCTTTAGTATACTCTATAGACATGCCTCTTTACTTAAATAGCCTATTTATTAGCTTAAGAGGTAAGGGGCTATATTATTTATAAAAATATCTTTTCTTATAATACCTAACTTATTTATAGTTAGAGTTAATTACTAATTAGTATTAGTTTTATAAAGGAATATAAGGTATTAGTGCTAATATTATAAAGGGGTTAAATTTAATAAATTTAATAATTATAGCTAGCTAAGAGAGAGAAGAGAAAAGAGAGAAGGAGAGAAATCTAGCTAAGGGGAAAAAGAGAAAAAGTAAGTCTTATAGTGCGAAGCCACTGCGAGTGGTGTAGGGTTGCCTATGATATAGCTAATCGCATTGCGTGCATCCCTTTAGTGGCTTTACCTTTGGCTATGGCCGGACTAACTATTATCCAAAGATTCGGAGGAAGCCACATTTACCTTATAAATCTTATTATTTATATTACCTTTACTTTTTAGCATTTTTTCCCTTATAGTATAAATACTATTAATTATCTCTAGGTTAGATTTATCTTTACTTCCCTTTCCTTTACTTTTCTTTTCTTTTACTATATTATTTAATATTTTAAATAAGGTAGTATTCTTTTTATTACCCTTAGCTATACTATTATTTAATTAGTTAGGGGTTAATTAGTTAATTAGTAATGCAAAACCTACCTAGTAATTATAATAAATTAAATTAGAGATAAGTAAGGATAAGTTATGTTTAGTTTGCCTTAGAGCTTTAAAGTATAAGTAGTAAGCTATAAGATAGAAGAGATATAAAGAGATAGAAAAAACATAGTTATAAATGAAGGGGGAATTATATTAATTTATACTATAAGCAAAACTTAAATAAATTTAAGTTTAACTATGGTTATAAATTATAACTCTTACGCTAATATAGCTATAAAGTTTATTATAAACTTTACTCTAACTTTATAGCCCCTTATATTTTATAACCTTAGAGCTTATTTATTACTTTAGCTATAATAATTCAGTTATTAATTATTTTACTAGCTAGGTATTGCTAGTAATAATTATGTGTTATAATAAATTAGATGCATTGGCTATAACTAATGATGCCAAAAAAATTATAAAAATCAATAGCATTAGAAAGGTTAAAAGATACTATAGACCTCTTTACTAGGCTTATAATATTATTATAGACTTAATTAGTAAAGAGATTACTTCTAAGTAATAACTTTAAATAGTTATTAAAGCTATTAATAACTTAGTAAGTTTAAATAGCCTTATGCCTATACTACTAGTCTTTAGAGCTTACCTATAGATAATAAATAAGTTATTACTCAGTATCTTTATTATTTAATAAGCTAAAGTAATTTAGAAGGTAACTAATAAAGTTTACTACTACCTAGCTAAAAGGTAAGTTTATAATACCCTTAGCGCCTAGAATAGCCCTTATAAGCTATTAGTTACTAATAAGGAGACTTATATAGTTAAGATACCTTATAGCTTAGCTAAGCTTTACTTTATAGTAATAAAGCTATACTATAAAGACTTATAGTATAGTAAGGGTAAGGAAGTATAGCCTTAAGATCCTAGGGAGAGTATATTTATCTTAAAGACCTTTTATAAAAAAAATACCTAAGAGAAAAAAAAAAGTAAGCTAAGGAGATAAGCTACTAGTAAAGAGTACTAAGGAAAAGATAGAAAAAAAGGAAATACCCTTAGTTAAAAAAAAGTAAGGATATTAACTATAAAGGCTAATAAAGCTATAAAAGTAAAGGCTATTAAAGTAAAAAATTATATACTTGTTAATAAAGACTAAAAGAAGGTATTAATTAAAAGAATTATTACTAATAGAATATTAAATATAGTATTCCTTATAGTAAAAGAAAAAGCTAACTAAAAGCTTACTCTCTAACTTTACTAAGAAGAAAAGATTATAACTTTAAGTAACCCTTTTAAATAATCTAACTAAGCTAAGATTAATGCTTTATAAGCTTATAATATATTTAAGTTTATAATATTTAATCCTATAAAGTATAGGGGCTAGAGAATCTTTAATTCTTATATAGTCTAAGAGATTAAAGGTAAAGAAACTAAATTACTATATAAGAAGTTATACCTTATTATATAAGGGTATAATAATAAAGGGAAGGAGGCTATCTTAACCTAATTACTAATAATATAGTAATTAAGTTAATAGATTATTATAGCTCTTACTTTATTATTAAGGTAAAGAGGGATTTATCTATAGCTATAAGATATTATATAAGCCTATATTTAGTTATAAATAACTCTGAATAGGCTAATTATTATAAGAATGCTAAAGCAAATAGCTTATTAATTCCCTAAAGGTATAGTAATAAAGGTAATTTAGCCTTTATATAGGATTATAAAAGTAAGAACTTACTAGTAAGTAACTTACTTTTACTATTATAAAGATAATCTTAATATAATAACCTTAATATATAATCTATACTTACTTATTATAGCTATAAATAATAGGAATCTCTTTAGTATTATAGGAATATAAATAGATAATACCCTAGGTCTTAGTAATAATAACTTCTTTAGAAGAAAGAGAGCTTTAGAAAGTAAAGTTTATAGTAAAAGAAAAACAATACTTAATAACTATAAATCCCCTTATTTTTAATAGCTATATCCTAACCTAGAACGCTAATAACTTGCTAACCCTAACCTAAAAGGGCTAAAGTTAGAAGATTAAGGAAATTAACCTATAGTTACTAATAGTAAAGCAAGATTATATTAAGCAAAGAGCCTAAGGGAGCTATATTATAATAGTCTATTTACCTAAAGCATCTTATAACTTATTAATTACTATATAATACTAAGAACTCTTTACTAATAATATCTTATAACTTAATAAACACCTTAAGTAGTAAATTAAGTATTAGTAGTAACGATTATCGTATATCCCCTTAACTCTTAAAGAAGTAAAGCTCTTTATATTTATAGATAAGTCCCTTACTAATAATAAAGACCTTAGCTTATAAATTAGGTATATAATTATAATTAGTAATAAAGCATTAAAGGATAATAATACCTTTACCTTAAAAGGCAATATTATAATATATAGCTTTATAAAAAATAAGCGTGTAACTTATAATATACTTATATTTAAGCTATACTCATTTATTACTGTGGCTATAAGAATTTGGTTGTTAATTGTTTTACTGGCTGGGTATTGCCAGTAATAATTGTGTGTTGTAATAAATTAGATGCATTGGCTATAACCAGAGCTTTGCACTACACTACATCTTGTAGGTTTTTTTTTTCTAACAAATAATTAATATCGAATCTTAGAAAATACATATAGACATAAAACTTCGATTTTTAGATAGCTAACTTAAAAACTACAATGTAGTTATATATAGTGGGTCCTTAAGCCGTAAATTAGAAGAACTACATTTCACTACATTTTAGCACTAAAAAACACTACAAATGTAGTATTTCCAATTTGTGGGCCTAGGACCCACTTTTATATATAGTATTTTTCTTAGAATTTAACTTTATATGATTACGTAATTTTTAGGATAATAACTTTAATAACAAGCTGGATATAAAATTAAACAAAAATACTACACAAAATACTACACTACACGAGTGCAAAGCTCTGGCTATAACCAATGATACTAAAAAAATTATAAAAATCAATATTTAAGCTATATAGTATAGTTTAAGGCGCTAATATTATATATATAATATCTATAACTCTTTATATAATTATAGACTAACTAAAAATACCTTAAATTTTAATAATTCTCTATACTAACTCTTTTTTATTATATAAATACCTTATAAAGCTAGGTATAATGAGCGTTGCTATTCGGAGCTGTGTTTTCTTGCTAGTCGGCGCTGTACCCACATAAGGATTTGTCCTAGCCGCATTTGGTTAGCTAGCTTAATTGCCACACCCTCCCGTAGAAAACATATGTAATGTTATGGAATTAAACCCTACACTCTAAACCACATTATAATAACAGCAGATTTTTTAATTAAACGCGCATAAGGCTTATAAATTTACTTAAAAACGTGATTTCCGGTGTTTTCTTTAATTATAAACACTTTAGCTAGCCTAACTAATTATTCTAACCCTTTCTAACCTCTTTAACTATTTACGCTAGCTACTATATAGCTATAATTACGGTTATAATAGAGGTAAGCTTCTTATAGCCTATCCTACTGCTAATTATAATTACCTTATAGTTATATATAAAGTTAATCTTCCTTATAACCCTCTTTAACCTTAAGGTCTCCCTTATAGCCTCCCTTATAGCCTCCCTTATAGCCTCCCTTATAGCCTCCCTTATATTAACTATTATAATAATACTTCTTTAACTTTTACTTATATTCTTATATACCTTATACTTAAATTTAGTCTTCTAGAGCCTCTTAAGCCTTAAGTTAATAGTAGCTATAGTTAAGGTAGTAGTTTAGGGATTATAGGGCCCTATTAAGAGCTCTAAATAGAGGGTTAAGACTCTATAGGTTTAAATTAATTACTTTTTATATTATAAGGCTGCCTATAGTAGCGATTAATAATAAGAGAGTCTTAGATTTAAAGCATTAGATTATTAGAAAGCTAGTAATAAAGGTAAGATAATTACTATATATAAACTATATATAAGGTTAATTACTAATATACTAGCAAGCTTTATAGCTACTAGTAATAATAAATATTATACCTTATAAGCATCTAGTATTATTTAATTTAGTTAGTAATAATATAGGTATAGGGAAGTAAAAATTACTATTAAAATTAATAGGGCTGCTTATAGGGAGGGAGTAAATATAGCCTTAACTATAAAGCCTTTAGGAGATTAAACTATTAAAGAAGAAGATAAATAGTAAAAGAGGTAATCTTAGTAAGTAGCCTACTAAGCTAATCCCTTCTAAGATACTATTTCTTCTGCCTTATTATATTCTTTATAAATAAGCTAGTATATCTATTATATATATCCTTTAGTATATATATTACTATAAGGAAGAGATAAAGAAGATTACTAATGCCTATAATAATATAAGACTTTAGATTCTAATAAGATAATTTAGTTAGGCTATTAGTATATTACCTAAGATTATAGTAAGATAATATAAAACAAAGTGCCTATTACTTATGCTAAGGAAGCTACTAGTCCCTTATATACTCTATAATATCCTTTTGCTATAGATTATATATATTCTTTATCCTTTGCTAAATAGTATCTAAGGAAGCAACCTTATAGTTATATATTAGTAGCTTAAATGCTTTAAAAAGCCCTATAGGGCTATTATTAAAGGCATTATAATTATTATTATTAAGGTTTATAAAAGAGGGTTTAGTGCCTTTAATATCCTTCTAATTACAAAGAATTTAAGCTTAAACCCTTATAAGAATATGCTATATATTAAGCTACTGCTATGCTTTAGGAAAGATTATCTAAAGGGCGTTTTTTAATATAATCTTATAGTCTATAATAATAATATAAGGGCAGGGAATATAGTGTTTATTATAGACTGCGTTTAATATTATAAGCAGCCACTTATAGCTTTCCTCTATTTTAGATAATAAAAGCCTAAACTAAGGTTTATAACTATATTCTAATTAGTAATAGTAATTACTACTATTATATAGAGTTTAAAGCTATTTGTTTTATATATATTATTAATACTAATAATATAGGAGTAAATCTTCTATTTATTAATATATTTATAGGTAGTCTAGAAGGCTAATTATAGCTAATTATTAGGGTTAAGATTAATCCTATAAGGGTAGCTACTATTAATTAAAGACTGTATAAATCACTATATGCCTATAAGCCTATTAAGAGCCTTAATTTAGATTTATTAATGGTTATTATAGATATCTTTAATTATAGCTACTAAGTTAGGGAATTTAATTTAAAGTAATTAATAGGCCTTATAAGTAGAAATGCCTTATAGTTATATAATCTCTTAAAGTAATACCCTATAAGCTACTATATATTACTAATAGAGAGTATAACTATTAGGGCTAATAGATTAAGGGTAATTATAATAAGCAACTTAAATAGTATATAGCTAAGTATTATATATTCTTATACTATATTTTACCTAGAGCTTAAATAGGTAATTATAAAGCTAGGTACTAGTTATATAAATGCCTTAAGATTTAGAAGGTCTTTGCTTACTATAGTTATAATAGATTAGAATATTTACTATAGCGCGCTCTCTATAAATTAGTTAATAATTACTACTAGACTTCTTAGTAAAGGTATAGCTATAAGAGTAGCCTTATTATTATAAGAAGTTATAGAGTTTATTAAAAGTATTAAATTATAGTAAGGGGGGTAGTAGTAGAATTATAGTTATTAGGTTACTTTTAATAAGTATATTATAGTCTATACTATATAGAATAATAAAATTATTATAAAATTAAATATACTATATAAGATTAGATATTTTTATAATAGAATTTAATACTTTAGTAGTAATATTAATAAATATAGTAATATAACTAATAAAAGTAGTAATATTAAAGGAGGGAGGTTAGTTATGCCTAGGAGAATTAGTAGGTAGCTACTAATATAGCTACCTAAAGGTATGGCAGGCCTGTAATACTAACTATTTTTTTTGCTAAGGAGTGTTATATAAATTTAGTAGCGGGGCGTGGGATATGGGATGTGGCCGTATCATATTGTGGGTATAGCGCTAACTAGCAAGAAAACACAGCTCCGAATAGCAACGCTTGGTATAATAAAGGAGAAGTAGCTAATAATTAATATTATAGCCCTTTAATAGTTATATAAGAGAAGGGAGATTTATAAGGTTAGGTAGATTAATAGTAGCAATAATCTAGCTAATATAATAATAAAGGTATTACTAAATTTAGCCTTTTTAACTTTAATTAATTTAAATGAATTAATAATTATATAGAAGGCTAGGTTAAGAGACCTATAAGGTTAGGTAAAGGGAAGGATTAAGATAATAGGTTAGTAAGTATAGATTAAGGTAACTAGGTTAATTAGAATAACTAAGGCTATAATAGCTAATTAAAGCTATAGATTCCTATAAAGGGATTTACTTATATATACTTTCCTTTAATTTAATTTTTATTATATTTTTAGGCTCCTTTAGCTATAAAGAAAAGAGAGACTACTAGTATAGCTTTCTCTAGACCCTTAGATAATAGTTAGTCTAGCTATAGCTAAAGGTAAAGCTACTAAAGGAATACATATAATATAATTAGCTATATTATATGTAACCCTACACTGCTTATAGTGGCTTTATACTATAAGACTTACTTTTCTTACTTTTCTCTCCTAGCTAGATTCCTCTCTTTCTCTCTTTTCTCTTCTCTCTCTTAGCTATCTATTATTATTAACTTTATTAAATTCAACCCTTTTTTAACATTAGCACTAGTGCCCACGTTCCTTCGTGGAACTAACAGTAAGTATATAAAGGTTTTAATCTCTAACCTAGTACTAATAATATATATAGTCTTTAATAAATACCTTGCTTTATAAGCACATAGCTATCTTATAGCTAGCTAGCCTCTTTGTTATTTACGCGGTCTAAAGATCCTTTAAAGATCCGCTCTAATAAACGTCCTATCTTTAACCTCTGCGCTCCTAACATATATAAACTACTCTTTAGAATTAATATTTATAATAAAAGTATTACTTTAATTAATTAATTTATTCTTCTTCTTCTTTACTATTTTATTACCTTATAGCTAGTTATAATAAGTTTAAGGCTATACTATATTATCTTTCTTCTTAAGGCTTTCTCTTAGAGAATATACCCTATTCTAGTAGCTTATTTTTTAATTAAGGATAATTATAGAAAAGGAAGGGTACTATATTAGGAGTATAAATAAATATTAGGGGTTTATAAATAGTTAGGGTAAAGAGATATAAAGGGTTCTTAAATATTCTTAATAAATAAGGGCTACTCCCTAGCTATAAGTTTACTACTTATATATAAAGTAAGGTATATAGTAAGGATTACTTACTTTTAGGTAGTAAGTTAGAGTTTAAAACCTTTATAAACTAACCCCTAGGTAGCTACATTCTTATAGCGTAGTAGAATTATAGTTATCCCTCTGTTCTTTGCTTCATTCTGACATTAATCATGACATATATGTAGTAGAAAAATTTCCTTGTAGTGTAGTATGTAGTGTAGTGTAGTACAAAGCTCTGCCCACAAGGCTTATGACCTCTAAGGAGATAAGACTCGTCCCATCCCTCATAAATCGAACGAACTTGCGAATCCTTGATCTGGGAACGGGAACAGGGATTTGGGCAATAGATGTTTCCAAATATGTCGACTGTTTCTTCAGCAAAGAGTCCAGCCTCAAAGAAAAAAGCAGCGCCCTTGAATGCCACCAATTAAGCCCTCACTCACACCGTGAGACGTATTAACTAAGCGGTTGAATTTAGGTTAATGCCACAAGCATTCGTACTCGGAGTAGATTTTAACATGATCCAGCCCAGAATGTGAGCATGTTTAACTTGTGGTACGGGGTGGATATTGCTGACTTGAACAGGATCCCTGTAACCATGGAACCGCCAATGGAACTTGATATAGAGACTAATTGGGAAAGTCTCGATGATGGATGGGATCACCTAAAACCAAACGTGGGATATTTGGAGCAGGTAGAAATAGACTAGGAACCACAATATGATAATAGCAATGTCCTATATAAAAGCGCCCTTATTAACTAAATAGGCAAGTTACTATCTAATTGCCTTGAGACCAAACCTGAAGATCCCCCACTCGATGCTCTCACTCACATCAACTTTGCCTTTGCCTTCATCGACCCAGACACCTATGATCTCACACCTACGACAGATGGCAAGACATCCAACACGCTTTGTGCCCAGACCACGGCTCTCAAAGTGGCTAATCCCAACCTGAAAGTCTTCATCCGTGTCGGTGGCTGGACCTCTTCCGATAATGGCACCGCGACGCAGCGTCTCCTTGGACAAATTTCTTAGTCTAGGCCGAAACGCCGCGCGTTTGCAGCCAAAGTTGTCGATTTTTCTAATAAGAAGACGCGGGCAGTTAGCCACTTGCGCTGGGTGGACGCAGAATAAAGACAAGAGATGACGTAGAGATTGACTAGTCTGAATTCAAAATGTCTCATCAAAATAAACTATGCTGTAACGTTGTACAGCTTGCAAACCAAATATTTCGCTCCGTATTACCTTGTGCTACTGCGTATTTGTACATTTTGCTTCATTATCTCCCCACTGCTCTGCATATGCGAATATGTACAGTGAAAATGCTGCCTTGAGCGGCCGGAAGCAGATGAACTAAGCTCGGCTTTGCAGCGATTTGCCTTGGGCTAAACGCCGACTCCGGCGAAGCCCAGGCTCGCCTAGCGTTGCCACTGAAACAACATGTCGTTTGACTCTCTTTAATCGTGTCGGGGGTATCTTATCATCATCGCGTTGCCTCTTCTTGTTCTCTCTTGTGTTGACGTCTCCATTAGTTTTCACGGTCTTACTTTGCTGGGACATCTCCAGCTCGATTAAACTCGCCTCCTTAATAATCCACTCCACTCGATGTCTTTGGTAGTACACTGCTGTCTGCGCATGCAGATACGGTTCTGTCTCTCGAATAAAGTCGTCAAGTGTTTTGTTGGTTGCAACCAAGCTAGCGTGGGTTGCTTCCAACTCCTTGGCCATATTGACAATGTCCGCCGGTCGTCGTTCTGCTTTTTGCATGAACCTTGATGCTGATGAATTACACCCTTTAGCTTCTCTCGACGAACGCCGTGGTGCACTGAGCATCCTTCTCCAGGCTTGACGGTATCGTTCCTCCAGAGGTTCCGAAAGCGCAGTCAGCATTTCCAAACACCATTTTTCGTAGTTAAGGTACTCTAGCCAATTGGTCCACTGGGTCTGTTGGCGAGGGTCCTCCTTCAACTGCAAAGCGCGGGTGAATTGGTACGGTGCAAGACGCCTTCTGACTGCCTCTTTGTATGATGTAAATGAGTTAGATTCGGGTAGTTGCCGGGATACTGGCTTGTGTTGCCATAATCGCCTGACTGTTTCCTCGAATGAAGGGTCGGAGACCATACTAATGGCACCCATCCCCTCATATTTGCGCTTGCTTGCCTCCAAGAAGGAAGAGAATCCGGCTTCAATATCAATCCTTCTGTTATCCCATTGCGATTTACGAAAGTCCCACCACCGCGTAAATTGCCTCGAGAAGACTGTCTCTATCTCCCCATCCCAAACCTCAGAGTCTGGGTCGTCACTGAGCCACGGCATAATCGCTTTATACCTGGCCCTAGGCTTTGCAAGGATATATGTCAGATCTTCGACGGAGCAAACAGGCCGGCCACCGTCGTTAACGAGCTCCTGATGGCAAGAAATTTCAAGGGACATGAAACTAATGGGTGATGTGCTTTCGATCGACTGGAATGACGCGGCGGGCGAGCGCGAGAGATCATGGTCTGAAGAGTCGTTTCGCTCATCGGCTACCCTTGTCAGGCGCGTGAGAAGATCTTCAATCTCGAGAGTCGAATTATCTAGCGTAGGAGCCGCACTTCTACGGAGAAAGGCTATTATTGTAGGCCCAATAAATAAAGTAGAATAGTAAGTCTTCTCACCTGAGTTTCTCTGCTAACTCATTTCGTTGATCCTTTGAAAGATTCTCCACGCCCAGAAGACCTGAGATGTCGAACCCACCACCATTTACAGCGTTTCTCTCCAAATACTGGACGAGCTGGCTTTCATCAAAAGCTAGGACGTCAGTGGCAGTCACAGTAGGGTGGAGATCTTTGGCGACCGGCATCTGAAGTAAGGCGTCTACTACCGGCGCGAAAGATAGATAAAAAGAAGTCCCCCGCAGTTCACGGTCGTGAAAAACGCGAATGCTTGAGAGCAAAGGTTCAGGTGCGGCGAGGCCAGAATGGGGTACGGGAAAATGCTGTTTGTTATGATGACAATGATGGAGATGCGGAGACTGGTGGGACTTCTTCAGCGTGGTCAGCTGTGGGTCTCCCGTGACCAAAGCTTCAATCACCAAAGAACACACCAGCAGTCCTCAACCGATCCATGGCTGTCACAAATTGTTAAGGCTCGGAAACCAGTCTATATGCGTGTGTATACATATCTCTACAATATTCTGAGCAATTGCTTGGCTACGATGAGCTTATGTCACAACGTGAGAATGCTAATGGATTGACAACAACTGCCTCGTTGCAGTAGCCTCCACTGTGCGTTCATAGATGTGTGTGTACAGTTACCGATGCACAGTGTACTTGTTCATGCCTGTCACCTTCTCCCCATCCCCAAGTTCATTTAATCCTCGGGCCTCGTTTGTGACCTGACGGTCCTAGCAGCGATTTGATGCGTCGATTCGAGGATCAGCATGCAGTTGAGCTGAAGCGCCGGAGCGCACATGCTTGGTGTTAGATGTAGCAGCCTCACATCTTAGGCATTACTATCGCGATGTCTTCCCTCTTCGAGGCCGTGTTACGAGACCTCGGCACTGAAGTGGTACCAAAAATGATAGGGATAAGGTTGCTTGGGGTGTGATCCACGAAAACTCTGCAAAGTTAGCAGAGTGCATAACCATATATAACAGACGCGCTAACCATTTTTAGCAGCAAATTTACATAGAAAGTTATAGAATTAAGTCTACTTTATATTTCCCCCTATTTATAATATATTATACTAGTAAGGGCTATATAAATACCTATAATAGGATTAGATACTAAGAATAAAGGGAATTCTACTGTTTTTTAGCTCTTATTTTTATAGGGAGTAAATTACTCTATAAACTTTATAGGGAGTATTATAATAAAGTTAGTAAAGCACTATAATAACCTTTCTTAGGGATTATAACCTCTTATTTAAGCACCTTACTATTAAAGAAGATAATAATAGTAATAATCTTTATATTATAGTATTAATTCTTATATACTATAAGACTATAGTAAGAATATAAAGAGTGCTTTATTAACCCTATTACCTCTAAGAGTATATTTACTATTACTATTATAATAATACTAAATTTATAGCTCTTAAAGAAGGCGCTTAATAGTTACTAACTATATTATAGGACCTTTATTATTATATTCTTTAAGAGCCTAGTATTAACTTTATATATCTCTTTTAAATACTAAAGGAGACCTTTCTTTAGCTTTATTACTAGCTTTAGAATAACACTTTAATTAGAGACTTATAATATTAATTAGTTAAGTAGAAAGTAATAGTATTCTTATAAATCTATACTTATAATAAGCCTTAAAGGAATATAGGCTATTAGTTTTATCTAAGCTAATTATTAGTATTATAGATCTTTTATAAGTTACTTAATCTAATAAGGAAATTATATATAAGATTTATTTATTAGCTAAACCTAGATTATATTTTACCTTTTATAGAATTAAATAATAGATTCCTTTAATTTAATAGTGTAATTAGCGCTATTAATAGCATATATATCCCTATATATATCTTGCTTTTATAGTAAAAAAGGTTTTAGTTACGGAAGAATAATATCTTATAAAATATACTAGTAGCCGCTAGCTTTAAGGGATTATTTTAATATATACTACCTAGCACTAAAGGTTTTATTAATAATATAACCTTAATATAAATAGCTTTATTAAAGTTATTTTTAATACCCTAAGGTTACTTTTATCTTAGAGATATAGGGTTTAGTATATATTAAGGGCTAATTATACTGTTTTTAAGAGTTTAGTATTATTTATAAGACTAAGTACTTACTTATTAATAGCCTATAAATAAAGAAAAGCTCTTTAATTATTAGTACTTATAATTAAGAATAGTTATTAAGTAAGTCTTTAGGTAATATAAGTAAAAGTAAAAGATTATTTACTATAGTATAGCTAAATATAAGTTTCTTATCTAGATTAAGATAATCTATGCTATTATAAGTCTATTTAACTTTATTAAAATATATAGGAGAGAACCCTATACCTTTAAAGTAAATAAGAGAGAGTAGTTACCTTTAGATAAGCATAAAGCTCTTAAAGTAGCTACTAAGTAAGCTAATAAGGTAAATCTATGCTATATAGGGTTATAGATTTATAAATAAATTACTAAGTAGCTTTAGGAATAATATTAGAGTATAGAATAGGTTAAGGAATTATATATTAGATAAAATTAGTAATATTATTAATAAATTCCTAGCTTTTATACTAATAGTGCTATAAAGAGAAAAGTAAAGATATATATACTTATAAAAGATATTAATACCCTTACTTCTATAACCTAGCTAGGCCTAATACTAAAGTTTAATTTAACCTATGCTTTCTTTGCCTCCCTTAAGAATAATATATTCTAAATAAGAGTATTTATATAATCCTTCTTTAACTATGTAATAATTTAAATTACTATAGCTATCCTAAGCTTTTTACTATATAATTAGTAGTCTTTAAGTGCCTATATAATATCTTCTATATTTATAGACCTTAGGGAAAAGATATACTACCTAGGGCCTATGGTATAAGGCCTAAGAAAATTTAATATTACCTCTAAAAGCTCTATTACCTATGCTATAGCCTTTTACTTCTATAAGCTTTTTAGCAATCTATTTAGCTATAATTTACTAAGTATAAACCTAGTAAAAGGGTTTAATAAGTAGCTATAGGCTAGCCTTTAAGAACTATAACTAGGAGAGCGGCTATCTCCTATAATTTTAGATATATCTAGTTAAAGGAGAGAATTATTATTAACTTTAAAGGGATTATTATTATTCTAAATCTCTTAAATAAAATAAGGAATATTATTATTAGTGCCTTATTATAGGCCTCTAATATTCTTCTCTTTATTATCTAGTTCTAGAGAGTAGCTACCTTTTCCTATTTCCTTCTTTACTATAGTAAAGCCTTTATTATCTTAAGCCTTAAGAATTCTATTACTAGCTAGAAGGTCTAGTATAAAGACCTCTACCTACTCTATAGCTATAAAAGTCTTATTTATAATTAGAGGCTTCCTTATAATAGCCCTACTAAATCTTTTATAAACCTCTTTAATAAATTTAATATTTTACTTACTTATTTAAAGCTTTCTAGTCTCTTTATTATAAGTTATACTAGATTATAACTCTATAGCTTAAAATACTTACTATACCTTCTTTAGCTATATATAGTAATTCTTAATAAGCCTTACCTCCTATTAATAATTTAGGAATTTAAGGGTAAGGGTAGGAAGGAAGCTATTAAAGAGACCTCTTATAATACTAGGCTTCTTATTATTAAGCTACTACTTATATTAAGCTTTAAGTAGTAAGTTAAGCAAGAATAGCGTCTCTTTATTAGACTAGCAAAGCTAATCTATAAAGGATAGCTATAACTATAAGGATTAGGGCATAATATTAATTAATATTTAAATTATAAGGTATTTGCTAATAAATTATAATATAGATTTAATTTTTTAACTATAGATAAAGGGAATATTAGTTATAAGGGGCTTTAGACATAAGGGCAGTGAAAAAAAGCCATAAAATACAAGCTCGGATAGTATAAAGTAGCTGCCCCATAGTGATCCACATATAAGTTATACTGTGGGTCGTCCCTGCTAACTTAGCAGAGTTCTCGTGGATCACACCCTTGTATTTACTAAGTCTGTACCCTAGCTAAGCCCTATATAATTATGGTTAACTATTACCTAAGCTATTCTTTACCTTAATAGGCTAGCCTATTTTAAGATAGTATTAACTATAATACTAAGAATCTTCTAAATACTATAAGCTATTCTCTCTCTTAATTATTATTCTCTATTCACTAATAGTTTTATATCTCCTTCTCTAAATTTTAATTAGCTATATCCTAAGTATTTAGTCTTAGGGGTTATAATCTTTCCTAGTATAGGATATATATCTTTAGATTATTAATATAAATCTTTTAACCTTATTCTTTACCTATAGGTTTAATCTTATATAATACTAATAATAACTTTCTCTTTACTATTAAAAGCTTTCCCTAGGTCTTATAGAACTTCCTTTTTAGCTTATTTTTCTTATTAATTTTCTCCTATATAAGATTACCTTCTTGAAACTATTATAATAGCTTAGAAGATTCTCTCTTATTATTTACTTTTTAAGTTTAAACTAATTCCTTTCTTTTCTCCCTTAGATTAAAGTGCTATAGATTTGTCTCTTAGATTATAACTAGATTATTCTCTAGTTCTAATAAGTCTATCTTATCTGAATTATTACTAACTCCTATATGTTTAGTAAATAGGTTAAATCCTAATATTAATATAGCTAGAGTTATCCCTATGCTTAATATAAACTAATTATTTAGAATAACTATAATGCTTAGAATAGCTTAATTCTATAAATTAAGTAATACTCTATCCCTTTTTACTACTTACTTTATTAATTATTATTTTACTAGGCGGATATTTTGCTTAGTAAGTCCTATTAAAGATAGATAAGAGATAAGGCTAAAAGTTACTATTATACTATGTTTTCCTATAGTTAATTTAAAGTTTAGATTTTTAAAGTAAGATCTATTATTGATTTTTATAATTTTTTTAGTATCATTAGTTATAGCCAATGCATCTAATTTATTACAACACACAATTATTACTAGCAATACCTAGCTAGTAAAATAATTAATAACTAAATTCTTATAGCTATAGTAATAAATAAGCTCTAAGGTTATAAATATAGGGGGCTATAAGGTTAGAGCAAAGTTTGTAATAAACTTTATAGCTATATTAGCATAAGATATAGTTATAATTTATAACTATAGTTAAACTTAAATTCGTTTAAGTTTTGCTTATAGTATAAATTAATATAATTCCCTCTTCCTTTATAACTATGTTTTTTCTATCTCTTTATATCTCTTCTATCTTATAGCTTACCACTTATGCTTTAAAGCTCTAAGGCAAACTAAACATAACTTATCCTTACTTATCTCTAATTTAATTTAAATCACTAGGTAGGTTCTATATTACTAATTAACTAATTAACCCCTAACTAATTAGATAATAGTATAGCTAAGGGTAACTAAAAGCTAGGGGTAATAACTACTAGGCTATAAAACCTTTAAGCTATCTAAAAAGCTAATAAAAATCCTAATTAAAAGGAAATCAAGAAAACCAAAGAAAATATAGAGGAATTTAAGAAAAGTAAGAATAAGAAGGGGAATAAAAGACTAGAGAAAAAGGCTAGATATTTAGAAAAGATGTTAAAAAACATAGAACTTTAATCATTTAAGCAGTTTTACCTCGTGCTTAGGAGGGGTAAGATCTATTATTATAGTAAATTTCTCTAGGCTAACTAAAAATAAAGCTCTAGTGTTCATCCTATATCTAAGTAACTAAGTCTTTAGTAGCTTTATTATAGGACTAACTTAATATGAATCTTATTATATAATTTATAGTAATTAGTATATATCAATCTCTATTTTAAGCCCTAGGAGTAATAGGTCTAAGGTAATCTATTATAACTAATACCTATAGTTCTAATACTATAATGGTTTTTAGAACTAATCTTAGTAATCTTATCCTAGTTTATTAATAAATAAGATATAATCAATAATAAGACTTAATATCTTTTGCTTTATCTAGCTAGAAATATATCCCTTAAAGCTTTTATATTATAATAGTTAGACTAAAATGCCCTATATTGTTATAAGCTTATTAAAGTTTTAGCAAAACCTCTTTAGAGATTATATATTTAGCTAAGGATATCCTAAAGCAATAAACCTCCGCACCGCTCTAAAGGTCCGGAATCGCCTCTAAAATACAAACCACATTAATATTCGAATTCCTTACCTCTATTTACCTCTCTCTATAATATTATATTATAATAAAGCTAGAGGTAAGTATAAGATTAGGACACTAATAGTAATTAATATAGAAGAAAGGGGGCTAGTATAGAGCTACTACTACCTAAATATAGGAATTAGATAGTTTAATATCTAGAGTAGTAAGAATAACCTAATAATAGATTAGATTTAATTTAAATACTTAGATAATATAAAATTCTATAATAAAATTATAAGCCTTATCCCTAGTAATAAAGTTACCTAGATATAGTATATTACTAAAGCTATTACTAAATAGGTAGTAAACTATACCTAAGCTAAAGTAAGGATAATAAACTATAATAATAGTAATATTTATACTACTAAAGAAGCCTTTAAATAAGCCCTTAAGAAGGCTATTAAAGAAGAAGCTAAGAAGAGTAATACCCTAACCTAGGTAAGTATTACTACTAGCCTAGCCCTTAAATAACTAAATACCTTACCTCTCTCTTTTTAAATCCTAGGTAAATAAGATTAAGAAGTACTTATTAAAAGGAATACTATTTAGGAATTACTTTAGTTTAGGAGTATAGAAGATATAGTAATAGTATTTAATAAAGCTATAGGCTAAGCTATAGTAAGATCAAATAATTCCCAGACTTACATGATCTCTACCGATGAAGGGAGGGAAGAATTCAGCACGGTCGGACTAGTTAAGAGTTTTTGTTGAAGAAAGCTCATGTTCTGGGACATTCGCCCTAACGACGGCGGTGACGTTAGATACTATTATTACCTTTAAAGGAAATACTACCTAATATAAATAAGACTAAAAATAGATTACTAATATATTTAGGCTAGAAGTAATCCTTTACTAATATATACTTAGTATTATTATTAAGGGATTCCTAATTAAATATATATTTACTAAAAACTTAGTAGTAAAAATTAGAAAAGCTAATAAGGTAAATATAGTTAAGGTAATAGTAAGGTAACCCTATAGTAAAGGCACTTAAAGAACTATCTTAATACTAGGCTTAGCTAAAGTTAAAGATACTAATAAGATATACTATAATAATATAGTCTTTAAAGTAAAGCTATTCTAAACTAAACTATATAATAAGACTTTATAGCTTTAATAATATTATAACTATTTCTAAATAGGCTATATTACTAAGTTTTTAAGGTAGCTTTAAGATATAGTAAGTATAGCACTAGCTATTATAAGGATAGAGAGTTCTCTTACCTAATAAAAGATAAATAAGTAAAAGAAAACTATATCCTATACTCTAGACTATACCTAGCCTAGTTAAGAGACTATCTTATCCTAAAAAAGAAGTAAAATATTACTAAAGTAAGATATTTTAAATAACCTTCTTACTTTACTACTTACTCCCTAAGTTAAAGCCTAACCCTACCCTATAAGAAATCTAGTATAGCCTTAGAACCTATTATTATAGCTACTAGAAAAAGAGAATATTTTATAAATATAGAATATAGTACTAAATAACTAAGATTAGGAAGTATTAGGTAGTATATAAAGTAACTTAAAGCTAGAATAAAGCTAGTATAAGATAGTAATAACTAATAACCCCCCTAATTAATATAATAATACTATAAGTCCTTTTCTAGAATATAAATAAGAAAAATAAACTAATATATATAGTGCTTTACTACTAGACTAATATAAAAATAATTATAATCTAACAATAAAAATATATAAAAAACCTATAGCCCTTAGCACTAGGCTTAGCCTAGTGCTAACTTATATACTATCATAAATATAATATAGTATATATAAATAAGAAATATAGTATAGGATTATAATTAGCTTAGGAAGAAACTAACTAGTTACTAATAAAACTATAAGGAGTTAATATTTACATCCTTTATTTAAAGGAATATAGTAATAACTAGAATACCCCTATTTATATAATTAACTTAGAGAAGCCTTATAACTAAAGTATATTTATTAGTAACTTTAACTAAAAGCACTCTCTCTAGGATAAGCTAGATAGAATAACTAATAAAGTAAATAAACTACTAGAGTTTATAAACTAGTAAAGGCTTAGACTTATTATACCCTAGGGTAAACCTATAAGATAGTATAAAGATAATAGAGATAGCACTATTAATCTAATATAAGCTATACTAGATATTAGAGTCTATTATAATAGTATAAAAGACCTTACTAAATCTAACTATATTCTATAGCTAATTAGTATTTTAAATAAGTAATAGGAAGCTACTTTCTAAGCCCTTAGATATATATAGGGAGCCTTAAATAAACTATATATAAAGGCAAAGACTATAATTTAACTTAAACCTAAAAATATACTAAATCCTTATAATAAAGAGAGAATTAATAATTATATAACCTAGCTTATTATAAACTTATAGTAAATTATAAATAAGGTAGCCTTAAAGAAGCCCTAAGGACTCCTTAGCCTAGAGGTATAGTAATTAAGGAAAGTATAAGAGTTAGTTAGTAAGGTAAGGTAAGCTAAGAGATAGTAAAGATATAGGAGAACTAATATAAACTAGTAAGCTTATACTAAGGTAAATAAGGATAAAGAATATATTATTAAAGAAAAAAGAAGAAATATATAAAGAAATACCTTATAAAAGGCTAATATATAGGAGAAAGATAAAGGAGTCTAAAGACTAGAAAGATAGGCTTAGCTTTAAAGCTAGCCCTTCTTAGAGCTCCCTAGACTCCCTAAGCTAGAAAGAAGTAAAAATAACCCTAACCTAGCTACTATATATAATAATAAAGCTAGTATACTAGTATAAAGATTTTTCCCTAAACCTATAGTAAACCTTTTCTATATCCTAAACCTCTCTTTCCTAGAGCTTAAAAATATACTATTTCTAAATAAAGAATAATTTAGATAAGAAAAGATTATAAAAGTCCTATTAAATATAGCTAGTTAGAAAGCGCTAGGGAATAATAAACTCCTAGTAAGCCTTATTAAAGCCTATAAAGACCTAGCTAAGAATACTATAGCCTAGCTTCTAAATATAGTCCTAGAAATAAGCTACTTTCTAGCTTACTTCTAAACTATAAGAGTAGTAGTAATTAGGAAACTAGGTAAAATAACTAAGGAAATAAGGAAAGCTAATATATAAAGGCTTATATTACTACTTAATATAGTTAGAAAAATTATAGAAGTAATAATTATAAGATAGCTTATAGCCTTTACTAAGGCTAAGGGACTACTCCCTAAACTATAGATAAGTAATAAGGTAAATAAATTAATAAAGACTATAATAAGAGTTCTTATAAAGTGTGTTAGAGAGGCCTAGGGAAGGGATAGTATTACCTTACTAGTATAAATAGATATATTAGTAGTATTTAATAAAGTTAGCTACCTATACCTAATATACTTACTTATTAAAATAGGAGTATTATAATAGCTAATTATAGTAATTTAAAGCTTTCTTATAGATAAAATAAGCTAGCTTAGCTTTACTAAAGAAATCTCTAGGCTATTTAAGATTAAGGCTAGTACCTTATAAGGCTTATCTCTCTTACTAATTCTCTTCTTACTTTACTTAGTAAAACTTTATATTTATCTCTAAGCTATACTAGGTATAGTAGCTATAGGATTTATAAATAATATAAATATAGTAGTATTTAGTAAACTACTACCTAGACTTAGAAAAGACTTAAAGCTATATAGAAAATCTATAAGAAATAAGTAAAGTAAGTAAGAGTTAAGTTTAACTTAGCTAAAACTAAACTTATATACTTTAGTAAGTCTTATAAACCCCCCTAGACTAGGGTCTAACTTAGTGTAAAGAAAATAGTGCCTATAGAATTATATAAATTCCTTAGAGTATAGGTTAATAGAAAACTTAACTAGAGCGCTTATAAGAATATCCTTAAAGGTAAATTTATCTAGTAGTAGCTTATACTATCCTTACTAGTAGTATTAGTATAAGGCTATAGCTTTAGAGACACTAAACTCCTATATATATAGGTAGTCTAACTTATTCTTACTTATAGAGTAAGTGCTTACTATACCCTAACTAAGCCCCTCCCAAGCACGAGGTAAAACTGCTTAGTATTTTACAGCCTAATGCCCTATTCTTTTATCTTTTTCTTGACTACCTTATAAATCTTATTATTTATATTACCTTTACTTTTTAGCATTTTTTCCCTTATAGTATAAATACTATTAATTATCTCTAGGTTAGATTTATCTTTACTTCCCTTCCCTTTACTTTTCTTTTCTTTTCTTTTACTATATTATTTAATATTTTAGATAAGGTAGTATCCTTTTTATTACCCTTAGCTATACTATTATTTAATTAGTTAAGGGTTAATTAGTTAATTAGTAATATAAAACCTACCTAGCAATTATAATGAATTAAATTAGAGATAAGTAAGAATAAGTTATGTTTAGTTTGCCTTAAAGCTTTAAAGCATAAGTAGTAAGCTATAAGATAGAAGAGATATAAAGAGATAGAAAAAATATGGTTATAAAGGAAGAGGGAATTATATTAATTTATACTATAAGTAAAATTAAATAAATTTAAGTCTAACTATGGTTACGAATTATAACTATATCTTATGCTAATATAGCTATAAAGTTTATTATAAACTTTGCTCTAACCTTATAGCCCCTTATATTTATAACCTTAAAGCTTATTTATTACTATAGCTATAAGAATTTAGTTATTAATTATTTTACTAGCTAGGTATTGCTAGTAATAATTATGTGTTGTAATAAATTAGATGCATTGGCGATAACCAATGATACTAAAAAAAAATTATAAAAATCAATCAATACCCTAACTAAGAAGGGAGGAAAGCTAAGAGAAATAGTAAAGAGCTTTATAGCAAACTAATTAGCCTATCTCTAGATTATTATAAGGGCATTTAAAGCTACTCCTATTATATAACTAGAAGTTAAGACTTATATCCCCCCCTTAATTTATACTTAAATGAGATAAAATAGAAGTTTAAAGATAGGATTATAAATAGTAAAATAGCAGAGAAGATCTAAACTATAGCTAAGTTAGTAGTAATAGTACTATACTATAGAAGGAGACCCCCTCTAGCAAATAATAAGCTAAATATAGACTTATATAAGAAATAGAAAAGACACTAGAAGGACTAGCATAATAAAGAAAGGCTAGCCTAGAGTAAACATATTAGAGAGCTAACTAAGGACTACTGTTACGTAGCGGAACACAAGGGTGGCCGACATAAGGCTAGATTCGGACTTTACGAGTAGAGAATTAACTTACTTCTAACATCTTACTATATCCCTAATAGTAGCTTATATAAGTGAACCTAGTATAACTTTATAACTACAAATCCGTTAGCCCCTCTAACAGATTCGCCCCTTATTATGCCAAACCTATATATAATATTTAGTAGTAGTTAGAGATTCTTTTATTATACCCTTCTAAAACCTAGAAACAAAACCCTATATTTAAAACTAACTATTTATAATAACATTTCGCAGATCTTTAGCCTATATTTCTAATTACTAAAAATAAACTATAACTTATTCACTAGTTTTAGGCTTTTAATAAAGTAAATCTAACTTTTAAGTATTAAAAACAACTACTTATTAAAATTAAAGAATAGGAAGATTTAATTAAACTTATAAGATATAAATTTAATAATAAAGTACTTAAAAGATATAAGAATCTAATATATTAAGAACTACCTATTTATTAGAACCTTATTAATTTATAAGCTATATACCTTACTTAGAGAGAAGTTAAATTATATATCTATAAAGCTTAATCTAAAGGATTTCTTAATAGATCTAATAAATTAGAAGGTAGCAAGGCATTAGAAAGATAATCTAAAGGAATTACTAGCCTAGCTTATAGTACCTTAACCACTAGAACTAAGAATAGTATAAGGAAGGATAAAAGTAATAAAGGAAAAGGGATTAAAAACTATCCTAAAAATAACATTACTATTTAGCATACTAAACCCCCTAACTAGCTAATAGAGTTATATCTAGAAAACCTATAACTAGAACCTTTAGGGAATCCACTAGATTTAGGGGAACTTTATAACCCCTAGTTAGGACCCTTAGAGAACCCACTAGCTTTAGGGGAGATTTACACTAAGGCTAGTAAATCTAATACTACTAAGATATTCTAGGAGGTAATAGAACAGTAGGAAGCTATATAGTAAGCTATAATAGATAAAGTAATATTAGGAATAAACTAACTAGGGTTAGTATAATAACTATCTAGATATTAGAGTAAGACTATTAGTATAACTAATATATCTGCGGCACTAGTAGTTATAGTACTAGTAACCGCAGTACTAGTAACCATAGTACTAGTAACTATAGTGCTAGTAACCGCAGTACCTACAGGCATTTATATAATAGCAGGCAAATCCACACTAGATACAGTAGTAAACCTTATATTCGCTAGATTAGGAATAGTATAGCAATCCTAGGCTAAAGAAAAGGGCAGATCTAGCGTTTAATTAAGTTTAGAATAACTAATAGGTAGAGAACATAGAATAGAATGCGGATTTAATATAGAAACTTATAGATATTAAACACTTTAAGCCTTATAATAAACTAGAGAAGGCTAGCAAAGATCTTATTATATATAATAGAAAGTAAACTATTTTCTATAATATTAAATTATAGGTCTAAGCTATTAAAGACTACTTATACTATACTAATCCTAGCTAATAAGATATTATTTAGAAAAAGATTTAGATATTATTTTAAAGGGATGTAATAGTATAGTACTAGTAACACCTTAACTCTAGGGAGCGGAATACTATATTTAGCAATATATTATTAGTATTTAAGGCAGTTTAGAAGGAATTTAGTATTTAAGTATAGGATATAATAGCGTAGCTTAATAAAGTAAAATACACTAAAGAGAATATTATAAATAAGGTATCCTTTTATATATTTATATTAAAAACTTTCTAGTATACTAAAGTAAATAGTAAAATAATAGATTATTAGCTTCTAGTGTGTCTATGCCTTAAACTTTATCTAGGATTATACTAAATATATCTAGTTCTAACTATAACTAATATAAGATTAGCTTATATTATAATAGTAAATAATAAAAGATAAGATTTATATAATTATTTATATAGTAAAGGTTATTCTATATCTAGGAAGAATAAAGGAAAACTTAAAGTTTACTTTAATATAGATATATCTAGTAGTAACTTAAAGAATAATAAGGATAGCGCTTAAGTAAATTAGAATAGACTATTAAATATATAATTTTAGTTAGGAAATTAATATTATAGATAGAATAATTAGAATATCTAAAGATCTCTAGGATTTTTCTAACTAAGGCTATATTAGTAAAATATATAGATTAAAGGATAAAATTAATAACTATAGTAAAGTAAATTATAAGAAGATAAAAGAGAGGGTATAGAGTTTAGTTAGGATTAATAGAATAACCTCTAAGACTATTAGAATAAATAATAACTATAGAACTTTAAACTATTAGAGAGAATAGGCTAGTTATAGTAACCTAGGCAATTTTAATATTAGGAGAAACCGCTTACTAAGGAGAAGGAATATATAAATATTATAGTATATAATAATAATTCTAATATATAATAGTAAGAAATATATCTTTAGGAGTATAGTTACTATATAGCTAAAGAAGGGAAGGTTATAAATAAAGATAGTAAGAAAACCCTAGGATAGGAATCTAATTTTATTAAAACTTATTTTATAGAAAATATAGTAAAGGAGATAGATAAAACCACTATAAAGATAGATCTAACTAAGCTAAAATAGCTTATTCTAGGTTAAGTAATTAAAGCTATAGTAAAACTATAGGAAGTTAAGTATAATAGAAAATAAGCAAATATATACTTAAAGATCCCTCTTAAATTTAATAATAAAGGTAAGAGTTATTAGATTTACCTTAATTTAGGAATATTATTAATTCTAGTAAATAAAGCATAGCTAGAATAAAATAGGTTAAATATAAAATAGGGGATATAGAAGCCTAAGTCTATATCTAGAGTTAAGTCTACCTTTTATATTATAGAATTAGCTACTTTTAATTTTTATATTCTAGGAATAGTATATAAAACCAAAATCACTAGATATTTTATAGTTATAGTAAATATAATACTAAACCTAAGACTAAAGTTATTACTTAGGATAAATTTCCTTTATAAATATAGAGTAAAGATTAATTTTATTAACCCTAAGGTAGTTTTTAGGTTAGTCTATAGTATAATAGTACTAGTAAAGATTTTTTAGCTAGCTAATAAAGTACCTTATTAAAGGGTAGTTACTATATATATAGTAATAATTCTACTAAAAGGAGTTATATATATACTAGTTACTTAGAAGGTAATATAGGAGAATTAGGAAATAAGTATATACTATATATAGTTATACTTAGAATATTTTCCTAATACTTTATTTAATAGATTTAGCTAAGGTTAGATAATTACTTACAATCTAACTAACAAAACCGTTACTATTTATAAGCATAAAAAAGTTATATAATTAATAGTAGCTAGTAAAGTTAATACTAACTATCTAGTTAATAATCCTTTAGAGTATTATACTTATTTTAGTAAGGATATTATAGAAAAAACAGGAGATATAGATAAGGATAGTAGTAAATCTAATAAGGAGAAGGATAAGCTTAATTTAAAGAAGGTTAATATAGGAGTGCTATTATATAGGATTTTATATCTAAAGGAAATTCTATATATTATAAACAAATTTAGAGTGTAAATTACTAATATTAATTATAATACTACAAGCAAATTTATCTAGCTTACAAATAAATATAATATCTATTATAATAAAGGTATTATCCCTATACCTAAAGATTAAAAAATACGAATTAATTTAGTTAAGGGATAGCAATATTAAACAAGGCTAATTTAACCGTATAGACTAGGAGGGTAGAATGCAAATAAACTTAATAAAGTATATAATAAACTTTACCTTAAAGGGAAAATATTATATCTAGATAAGCTAGTAGCTATAGTGTATCTAGCGTTTATAGTTTAGTAAGAAACTAGCTAGGAAAGGAAAGGGAGAGTTATAGTTAATATAAGACTGCTTAATAATATAGCTATACTAGATATCTACCCCCTGCTAGATTAGAGTAATATTATAGATAATATACATAGTAAGAAGGTTTTTTTACTTTTTAATAGAATGGGATTTTTTATTAGCTACTAATTAGAAGAGACCACTAAGCTTATATAGTAGTTATATTAAATCAGGGTCTTAAAGCATTAAATATAGCACTAATAGTATTTAAGAATTCTCTTGCTTTTACTTAATGATTTATAGATTAACTCTTTTAGAAGTATAAGCACTTTATTTATATTTATATTAATAATATTATTATGTGTTTAGATAGTATTAAGAAGCATTTAGAGTACCTTAATATTATACTTAAGATTCTTAAGGAAAACAAAATAATAATTATAGCTAAAAAGTCTTTTATTAGTTACCTTGCTATTTAATTACTTAGTTTTATTATTAATAGTAATAGAATTATTAATATAAATAATAGACTAAAAGCCTTTTAGAAAATAATCTTCCTAACTAATCTATTAAGTCTTAAAACCTTTATTAGTATAGCTAGATTTCTTTGTAATAGAATCCTATAGTTTAACATATAAATCTAACTATTATAGGTATAAAAAACAGCGTTATTAAAGGAATTTTATAAAAAGGATAATAAAATCACTAGGATCTTAAAGCTAATATAAAAGAGAAAGATATAGTAAAGGATATTTTTGCTAACTAAGGAGAAGAAAAAGGCTTTTAAAGATATTAAGGCTTTTTTAAGTAAGAAACAAACCTTATAGCATTATAACCTAAGTAAGCTACTTTTCCTTAAAATTAATATATATAAGGAAGGATTTAGCTTATATATTTTCTAATTATAGAAAGAATAGGATAGTTAAAGTATTCTTAGAAGAGATATTAAGAATAACTAAATATAGCTAATCCTATTTCTTTTAAGGGTAATATTAAGTATTAAAAAATAATACAGTTTAATAGAGGCTAAAGTAACTATAATCACGTAGAGTGTTTATAAGCTATAGAAAATAGTGTAATCTAATAACACAGTGGTTAACATATTAACTAACTATTCTCTAGCAAAGGGAATTATAAAATACATATTACTATTTATAATAAATCTAGATAAAGCTAATCTAAAACTAGCTAAAGTTACAAATTATTTATTATAATTTAATTTAAAGGTAATGTATATGCTAGGAGTGCTAAATATTATACTAGATACGCTTTTAAGGCTACCTATAGAGATAACTTATAGGGAAGTAGCATAGAATAGCTATTAAAATAAATTAAACATAAGCATATACTTTATTACTAAAGAATATATTGCTACTATAATTATAGATAATAACCTTAAAGCTAGAATTATATAAGGATATTAGTTTAATTAAAAATTTAGCTAGATTATTACTACTATAAGAATATACTAAGAAAGGTAAGCTTTAAAAAACGCTAGGATTAGACTAAAAATTCTATTATATAGATAGGATTTACGTAAGAATAGTCTACTATATTACTATAGTAAGAATAGGTTTTTCTATCTCTATATACTAATAATAGAGATTAAATCTATACTATAATTAGTTTATAATAAGCAATAGCGTTTTAGAATTACTAGGATAGTAGTAAAGCTTTAATTAGTTTGTTTTCTACATATAAGTTAATAGATTTATAACTATATAACCTATTATACAGTGTATTAAGAGAATATAATTAATTATTCTAAGCCACTAGGAGAACTATAACCCTTATAGTTAAAACTAATACCTTTTTATATAATTTCGCTTAATTTTATTATAGATATACTAGAAGTTTTAGTGGCTAATATAATATAGCAGATAGAAGGGTATATAATATATAACTTATTATATCTAGTGAATTACCTTTTTAGTAAAAAAACTCTTCTAATACTAGGATATATAATATATCTAGCGGAAATCTAGGTAAAAGTACTCCTTTATGCTTTATATATTATAGACTAGGGGTTACTAAGATAAATTATTAGTAATAGAAACCTAAAGTTTATATCTAATATATAGAGAGAGATATTTAAGCGTATAGGAGTTAAACTACTTATAGGCATAGCATATTATCCTTAAATAGATAGAATAGTAAAGAGGAAAAACTAAATAGTAATAATTATAATATAGTACTATATAGTAATAAATCTAGATATAGTATAGATATTAATACTTCTAGCGCTATAATATTAACTAAATAACACTATAGCTATAAGTATAGGGCAAGCTCCTAATAAGCTACTATATAGGTTCTATTCTCTAAGTATTATTAACCTTCTCTCTCTAAATAATATAATTAATACTAAAGCTAGCGTAAATAATATAGTAATGCTATAAAAGCTATACTAGCATAAGGCTTAATTAGCTATTATAATAGTAGCCACCCTTACTAAGATTTAGTATAATAATTACTATAAACTAGTTAATATTAACGCAGGAGATATATTTTACCTATAATTATATAAGGGGTATAAATTACCTAGGAAGCCTAAGAAGAAATAGTTACTATAAAAGGTAGGGCTATATAAGGTATTAGAAAAGGTAAACCTATTAGTATATTAATTAGATTTCCCTCTAGATTTATAAGTCTATCTAGTGGTTTTTATAGTATAAATATAGAAGCTAGCTTAAGAAAAGGACCTATTTAGTAAGGAAGAACTAGCTTTACTACTAATTTTATTTAATAATTTAGAGAAAGCGGATTATTAGGAAATTAAATAAATCTATAGTTATTATATTAAGATTTTTAAATAAAACAAGACTATAAGAGTAAAATTCCTTATTAGATAAAAGGGATTTATAGCTAAAGATAACTAATAGATAAGTAAAAGGGAAATATAAATTAATATAGCAAAGATAGTAAAAGAATATCTTAAGAAAAACCTAATTAATTAGCAAAAGGAATATATAAGGAAAGGCCTTAATTTACCTATAAAATAGTAATAGTAAAGGAAGAGAGGTAATAGTAAGTAGTTAGATTTAATAGGCTAGATTAAAGCTACTAGACTCTTTTATATATATTACTCTCTTACACTAACTAGAAAAGGGCCCTCTTACTTAATTCTTATATTATCCCTAAAACCACTATAAGTATAGTATAGTTAAATCTAGTAAAAGCATAGTTAAATTTATTTTTAACCCTATTTTTGCTTTATAGTATCTAATTCTAAGGATAATATTATAAATAATAAGGACTTCTAAAAACTATAATATATAGAACTAAACTAGCTATAAGAAATTTAGAATTAAAATAATTATAAGAAATACTAAGTAAAAAACAAAACTATTATACTAGAAGTTAGATATAAGTATTATAGATAATATATAACTCTATACTATAATTAAGGAGCTATACTAGATTTTATTCTTTTTAATAATAAGGTGTATATATATAACTAAACACTTTATAAGTAAATATAAGTAGTATATCTATATATTTAGGTACTAGCTATAATAGAATAAAATTAGATATTAGGGAAGCTTATAGTTACTAACTTAGCATAGTAATAATCTATAACTAATAGGGAAAGAGTTAAATATATTCACTAAGTTAATAAGCTCGAAGTAAAATTAGGAATAGTAACCTATTATAAAGAGGTAAAGTTTTTTAAACGCTATTTAAGTTAGGTAAAATAATATAATTAGCTATAAAAATACTTATATCCTATGTAATAAATTATATAATTATAGTAGCAGTAGTATTTAGACTAACTAAGAATAAAATAAGATAAAGCAAACACGCTATTATAATTAGTAAAGGGGTGTAATAAGAACGCTAAGTAAGTAGCTAAAGTTATTTAAAAGATAGTTAAGACTAAGGAATAAGGTAATAATAATAATTATATAAGTATAGTAATAAATCTAGATAAGGAATAGTAGAAGTATAAATAAGTAATAGAAAAGTTAATTAAAGATAATCATATAAAGGCTATAAAAAGAGAGTATTTAAAGTAAGTAAAAGTAAAGTTAAAAGATAATAAATCTATTAGTATACTAAACAAAGAAGATATTAAGGTAGTAAGAGTTAATCTAATATAGTTAGGGGTAGAATCTTTTAAACTAGAATTAGAATCCCCTAAACTAGAATTAGAACCTAAAATTAATAAGGATAGTGGTTTTAAAAGTAAAAATAATAAGGATATTAGTAAGATACCTATAGAATTCCTTATTAGGCTATTATAGGTTTATATATAAATAGTAAAGCTTAAATTTAAGCTATTATTTCTTAGATTTAGGAAGCTAGGATCTAGGACTAACACTTAAATACTAATACCTAATATTAGCATAGTAGCGTATAAGAGAGTAATAGAGGAGTTTAATACTAAATATAAAGGAAAAAGTATTAAAGGAGTTAACTTTAGTAAATTTAAATATACTAAAGTAAGCTATAAAAATAGTAATTAGGATATTAAATATATAATATAGGCTTATATATATAAATTCGCCCTTAAAGAGGCTATAATAGTATTTAATAGTTTAGAAGTTAACTTAAAGAATATATATTTTATATTATAGTAAAATATAGTAATATAAATTTTTACTATATTTAAGAAATAAAAGGTTATATTAATTATAAAGTAAGTAATAGTAAAATAAGTAGGAGAGACTATACTCTAGACTACTATTAATCTAATAAAGTATAAAGTAACTAGAAAAGCAAAGAACTAGGTAAAAACAGTAGTAATAGCTTTCTATAGTAATATAATAGTTAAATATAGATAGTAAATAGCTACTTATAATAGTATATTATCTTTACTAGTATAAGCTAATCTTTTAGCTCTTTATTTTATAAATAAATATAGTATAGTAAATGCTATAATTATAGGTATATTAGCTAGTATTAGATAAGTAAATTTACTCTATATTAGTATAGAAAAGGAGTTAGTATAGAGATTATCTAAATCTAAGTAAGATAAAGAGAGAAGCAAATAACATAAAAAAAGTAAGATTAATAACCTAGTTAATTAAGTTAATAGAGTAGAAAAGGATTTTAATATAGTTAAAGAGTAAGCAAAAATAGTATATATAGTTACTAGAGACTTATTAAAGAATATCTATAAATTAATAGAATTAATAGAAAAGGAGTTAGAAAGTTTTAGGAATAAGTTTAAGTAAATTACTAATATATTAATAGCCTAAAAAAAGAAGATTATAAACCTTAAGTTAGGTAAAATATCTATTAATATTAATAAATAACTTAATATTTTAAAATAGGATATAGTTAAGAGAATTAAATTTAAAAGAAAGATAAGGGAATTAGTAATTATAATAATAAAGATAATAGATAAAATAGGAGCTTAGGAGGTAAAAATTAAAAACCTTATAAATAACTAAAAAAGGTTTAAAGAGAATATAAAGAAAATAAAAATAGCTCTAGTAAGGCTAATTTTAATAATTAAAACTCTAGAGACATAGAACTAAGTAGCGCTAACTCTAGAGACACTAGCGCGTATAACACTAGCTTTAGTAACACTAGCTTTAGGTAAAGCTAATAAGTATTAAGGCAAATCACGTTAGGGAACACTAAAAATAGGCAATAAGTAACTATATAGTAGGATAGGACCTCTAGTAATACTAAGCAAAAAGCCTAAATTACTAGGAAAGCCTAGTCTAAAGGTAGCTTAGATAAATACTTAATAAATAACACTAGATATACCTATAGAATAGAAACTAAGGGAGATATTACTAGTATTATTAGAAAAATAGATAATAAGGATATTAAAACAAATAGTATCCCTAATTATATATACACTAACCACTAATATAATTAAGCTATAAATTAAGGAGAATAAATTTACTAGATTACTAGATTAAAGAAACAAATTTAGATATTAAGGTATAGAGTTAGAATATAGTGTATAGTAAGGAAGGAAGCTAGGATTTAGACTAAGTATAAAATTAGAATAAACAGAGAAATAAAGGAATTTAATATTTTACTAAAAGAAGATAATAAAATATAGCAAAGATTAAGTATTTAATATTAGATAAGGAGAAGGCATTATTTAATATAATGATTCTATAAGTATAATTAAGGGATAAAAGTTACTAACAAATTACCATAGAGTTAGGTAGGCCTATGCAAGAGAAATCGCAAATATAGCAAGGGATATACTAAGTTTGTTTTTCCTTTATATAATTTTAATAGATAATTTTTAATAAGCTTAGCTAGATAGAGGCTAAATCTAGTTATAGCTTAAGCAATAATAACTAGGATAGTTGTCTTTTTAGTGTGCCTAGTACTTATTATATAGTAAAACATAAGGGTAGCTAATATAAGGCTAGATTCAGACTTTACAAGTAGAGAATTAACTTACTTCTAATATCTTACTATATCCCTAATAGTAGATTACATAAGTAAACCTAGTATAACTTTACGACTGCAAATCCGTTAGCCTCTCTGACAGATTCGCCCCTTATCGTGCCAAACCTGCACGTAACAACTACCCCCTTACCTATAACCTAAAGGAGATCTAAAAGTTCTATATAGGGCTAGATAAGTATGTCTTATTAATAATAATATAATTATATATAGGGAAGATAGGCCTTAATAAATTCCTCTTTTATAGGAATATCCCTAGGGTAGTTTCGCCCTTATATAGCTATAGCTAGGTAGTAAAGAACTAATACTATATATTAGTTAACTAGGGTAACTATAACTATAGATAGCCCTAATAGAGATAGCTTGCTAATATATAGGAAGCAAGGCTAGCCCTAAATAATCCCCTAAAAGCAAGATTCCTAGCTAGATAGTTCCTAGGTATAGGAAGACTCTAATACTACTTATTAGTATAAGAACTAGCTATTAACTAACTTAGAAGACTAGAGGATTTAGGCTAATTCTAGAGATAGGTAGAAAACCACCTAAATATAGATATAGAATAGGAGATAGATTAGGTAGTATAGGAGCGCTAGTAAACTAGAAGCAAACCTAATGCTATAGTTATAATAGAGAGTATTTATATTTAGAATAGTTATTAGATTAATTTTAACTAAAAACTCTAGGTATTATAAGTCTAACTAGCTTATTACTACCCTTACTTTAAACTAAAAACTAGCTACTATATTACTTCTTTTCTAGGATAAAGATAGTATTCTTTATTACTTTTATATAATTCTTTATAAGAATAGTAGTAAGTAAGAGATAGTTTATCTTTACTATATATATATTGAAGCACTAGAGCTAAAAGATAAGCTTAGAGTGCTATTCCTTAGAGAAACTAGCCTAGTCTAGGCTTATTATAAAGGCACTTTACTTCTTTCTAGCCTAATTACTAGTATAGAGTTTTTTAACCTAGTCTTAGAAGCTATCTAGGACCTAGAATAAAGATATTAGCCCTAGAACTAAACCACTACTAAGGTAGATTAGAAGCACTTATATTATGCCTAGTAACTATAAAAGCCTAAGTCTAAACTAGCTACTAGTGCTTATTTTGCTAGCTAGTTATATTTAGCTACTAGGCAGATTAGCTATAGACCTAAGCTAGAAGAGAGGTAATTATTACCTTAATATATTAATAATTCCGTACCTAATAGTTAAAATAAGTATTAGTTAAAATAAGTATTAGTTAAAATAAGTATTAGTTAAAATAAGTATTAGTTAAAATAAGTATTAGTTAAAATAAGTATTAGTTAAAATAAGTATTAGTTACTACCCTTACCTAGTAAGTTAGTCTTGCTACTAAGCTAGAATAGGACTAACTTACTAATAATAATATAGTACTAATACCTAGGTTCTAAAACTAAATAGGACTTATAGGAGATATACTAGATATCTTTTAAATTACTAAGCTTATATAAATTAGTAGTAAAATAGGCTTGGAATAAAAGCAAATATAATTTATAGAGATACCCTTATCCTTAACTTACTAGTATTACTTAGTAGTTATAGACTTCTTTAGAAAGCCCTTATACTCTATAGATTCCTAGGTAAGTTAGAGCTAGAAATATAGTAATATTAGAAAACTTATAGGCTTTATTAATATTATACTAGGTTTCCTTCTAATCTATAATAAATATTAGTAATTAACCTAAATCTAGCTTAGAATAGCCCTAAATAGTCTAGAAAAAAGGAAGAACCTATAAGAAGTTTAATATAAAAAGAGGAAAAAAACTAGATCCCTAGGGGAAGGGAAGCTTTGTTTTATACTTAATAAGAGAGAGAGAGGGATAAATTAGATAACTTAGTTAAAAAATAAAGCATAATAGGCTTAATAAATCTAATAATATATAACTAGCTTTAATATAGGACTATTCTAATCCTAGGTTAAAGCTACCCTCTCCTTATAATAACTAAGCAAAACTAGGTACTTATACTTTACTAAACTAGTAAGGTAAGACTAGGCTAGAGATAGCTAAAAAGTAAGGCTATAGAAAAATTAGTCTAAAAGTAAATAAGAAGTAAATTAATATTATAAACTTAGATTTACTTTACCCTAAGTAAAAGTAAAGAGACTTATAATAAACTTACTACTATACTAGAATAGGGTAAGGAGGGCCTAGGAATATTTATTCTATATCTTTTCCTTCCTTTTTTCTTTACTATAGGATAAGGCTAGTGTAAGCTAGTAATAAATACTTATAATAGGCTATATATTAAGTAGCGTAAACTTACTATTGATTTTTATAATTTTTTTAGTATCATTGGTTATAGCCAATGCATCTAATTTATTACAACACACAATTATTACTGGCAATACCCAGCCAGTAAAACAATTAACAACCAAAGCGTAAACTTACTATAAGGCTAGCGCTAGCTTAAACACAGATATAAGAGGGTTTTTCTTCCTAGTTTAGGGTTTTCCCTTTTAACTTAGTAGTAGGAGTACTAGTAATAGCTATCTATAGAGCTAACTAGCGTAAATAATATATATAAGTGCTAATATATACCTTTATATCTTTCTTTATTATTAGCTAATAATATTAGTTTATAATCTAATAAAGAGTTTTACTTATTCCCTAATACTTAGTAGTAGGGTTATTATAAGTTAGTAATAAAATTTCTTTTCTTATTCCTAGAGGGATAAAAATATAATTCTTAAATATTAATAGCTTAGAGAGTCTAATAAACTATATCTAGGATACTACTAAATTACTACTTTTAAGTAACTTTAATTAACCTATAGTAAAGTTATTCCCTTACTATACTTTATATAATAAGACTTAAATTAGGGGTTTTAACTCTAAGCTCTTTTCTAGAAAGTTAGAGTTAAACTTAGAAAAGGTTCTTTAAATAGATTAGATCCTAGCTATAATATCTCTATAAGTAATTAGTTTAATAGATACTTCTAGTCTTATAGGAATATAGATAAGTAATGTTTTTAAGGGGCACCCTTGCTACTTACTAGTAATAACCTATACTAGTTTACCCCTAATAGTAATAGCTAGTCTAATAGGAAAATTAAAGTAACTAAGTAATAAACTAAATATACGCTAAGTACTAATAGTACTACTATAGCTAGCTTATTGCTTATTAATAAAAGTATAAATAGTATTAAATAACCTTACTAATATAACTTTTCTAAGATTATCTAGATTATTAGGTTCTTTAGGAATATAGTTAAGTTATAATTTTTTAAAACCCTAGATATTAGTAGTATTATTATAGTGTTATTATAACTAACTATTAGTTACACTAAGTAATATTTTTATAGAACCTATAGTACTAATAGTATTACTATAGTATTCTTATTACTTAGTATTTATAAATTTAGATAAAAAGGTAGGAAGTTATATAGTTACTACTTTTACTTTCCTTACCTTACTTATAAAATCTTATCTTCTTAAAAGTAAGTTAGTAGGATTTAATTTCCCTATATAATATATAATCTTAAAGTTAAAAGGATAAAGCTTATTAAGTATAGTTACTTACTTACTAGTAAGCTTAGGCTTTATAGCTAGGTATTTATAGTTTAAATAGTCTATAATAACCTTAATTATATAAGCTAAATAAGTAAGGTAATGTCTCTATATGTAAAAAGCCTCTTAGATAGCTAATAATTCGCTATTAGCTGTTAAATAGTGTAATTCAGCATTAGTTATCTTTCTTAATATAAATGTAACTAAGTGCTAGTAACCTAGCATATATATTATAAGTATAGCCCTAATTATATATCTAGATATATTTATCTTTACTCTAAGATATATAAGTAAGTTAAAATGCATTTGTTAAAAATAAGACCTATTTTTAGCCCTTTCTAGTTAAAGGACCTTTCTATTACTAGCTTGCATTGCAAGCCTAATAGCTGCACTGTAGCTATTAATAGTCACGAAGGTGACTTTTAATAGCCACGTTATATCTATTAATAGTTATAACTAACTATATAAATAACTAATTTAAATTAATTATAAATTAGCTAATTACGTTATAGCTACAAGTGTAGCTATAACACAGCCACTAGTAATTAAGTAAGCTAGGGTAACGTAAGCAGCTTACCCTATAGCTATCTTTAATAGCGATTTTCTCTTTAACTAGAGGTCGTACAAAAGTCTTATATTGTGTGGCTAGGATCGCGACCTCTAGAGGCCTCTCTCACAAGACCTCGAGCCTCTAGACCTCGGCATCGTTGGATCTATTGGCTTCGTCGGATTAATCTGGCCACATCGGATCCCTAGTCATGTGACCTTCTAGCTAGATAAAAGCCCTAGATTCCCTCCCTTTTCATAGAAAATCAACTCTCCCCTTTTTAAGCTATTATGCTAGGGATTGTTCCTAATAATTGTGTTTGCCTTAAAAAGATGATAAGATATTGAAAAGAGACCTTAGCAGCTTGGATCCTCGAGATGGATCGCAAATATCGCAGACCTAGATCCCGATATCTAGGTTCAGTCATCGATATCGTTGAATTCGTCAGTATTGTCAGTATCGTCAATATCGTCATTTACATCGTTATCGTCAGCCATATCGGCATCATCGTCAAATCCGTCGTTTTCGGGTGGTTGTTTTCGCCCGACAAAATATATAGCAAATTAAAGCTAGAAGACAGGGCTTTTATTTAATATAGGAATATTTTTTAGACTAAAATTTAGTGCATATAGGTTGCTAGTTTGTATGGTAGTGAGTTGATTTTTTGGTTTTTATATATAAATGAATTTTACGGAAAATCAAAAGTGGCTCCTAAGACCCTGTTAGCAGCCTAGATTTACTAATATAGTTAGTAAGTACATAAGAGAAAGAAGATCTTTTTAATCTAGCTAGATAGCTAGGCCTCTTAATCTAATAGCCGCATTGCCTGTATAATATAACTAATATTAATTATATTACTCTATTAGTTATTATAAAAGTTATCTAAATCCGAATTCAATAGTAATATCTGCCATAACCTTCCGTTACATTACGTTAGTTATTCTAACGTAGTAGCTCTATTAGTCCCTAACCGTAAAGTTCACACCTGTATAGCTATTGCTAGCTAGCAACTAGCTCCCTATATTTTAATAGGTTATTGATTTTTATAATTTTTTTAGTGTCATTGGTTATAGCCAATGCATCTAATTTATTATAACACACAATTATTACTGGCAATACCCAGCCAGTAAAACAATTAACAACCAAATTTTTAATAGGTTATAAGCCTAGCCTTTATTACTATAAATTCTTTTTAGTGCACTTTACGTATAGTTTATAGAAGACTTCCCTTCTATAAAATAGGAAGGACCCACAAGATAGAAGCTAATTCCCTTCTATAAAAAGTAATTATTATAGTTATAGAAGACTTCCCTTCTATAAAACAGGAAGTGCACAAGCAATATAGAAGCTTTCCCTTCTATAAAAAGGAATTTTAGTATAAAAAGAAGCTATTCCCTTCTATAAAAAGGAAGATAGATACTAATTAACAAGGTTAGGGGCAACCAGCCCCTAATCTTAGTGCGTAAGAGGTTCTAAATAACTAGCTAAAAGAGTAGGTTATTAAGCAATAAGATGCTATTAATCTATTATTATAGAAGCTAGAGGCTTTAACTATAGCTATTAATAATAAAGGCATAGAGGGTGTGAAAGCTACTAAACCCGCTAGTTAGAAGCAAGATTAGTAGCCTATTTAATAACCTAAAGAAAAGGCACCTAAACCTAGCTTTATATAAGCTACCTTTAATAATTTAATTATTAAGGAATTTAATAAGAGGGTTTATAGCTTTCCTAAGACTACTAAGCTTAAAGGAGCTAAAAATTTTAATTAATAGAAATAAGCCCTAGCTATCTAATTTAGAGCTTTAGGCATGCCTGAATTTCTAGATAATCCAGATATTTCTAGGGCGCTAAGGGATGCTAACTAAGCTATTATCCTTATATTATTAAGGGATAGTTATATAGAAGGCCCCTAAGCCACTATAACTTAGCAAAAATCACCTAAAGAAGCCTATAATTTACTTATACAGCAGTATTCATATAGCGTTGAAATCCAGAGGGGGTCCCTATATTCTGACTTTTATAACCTGAATTTTTATGGTTTTAAGGGGACTTTAGAAGTTTTTAATGCGGTCTTTAATAATCTACTAGCTAGATTATTAATTTTAGGGGTCCTAATTAATCCTATAGATTAGGTTAATTAATATCTTTAATCCATAAAATTAACCTTCCCTTAGTAAGTCTAAGAGGCAACGATTTAGCATGCGTATAAATAGGGCTATAGGGGCTCCCCTAAATACCCTAAATCTTTAATTTTTAATAGTAGACCTTCTAGCTAAACAAAGGGATAAGTTATCTATAGTATCTAAAGCCCTAAATTATAGGGCTAAAGACTAAGAAAAGGGTGCTAAAGATAAAGAAAAAGCCCCTAAAGGTTAGAAGAAGAAGAAAAAAGGCTCTAAAGAAAATAAAGGCTTTTCTAATTCTAATAAGAAGAAAAAGAAGTAAAAGGGTTAAAAATTAGATAAAAAGGATAATAAAGAGCCTAAAGAGGGTTCCTTTATGCTAGGAAATTATAACCTTTCTAATAAAGCCCTTAATCTATATAAGAAACCTAGCTCTTATAAGACTAGTTATAAGAGCTCTAGCAATAGTAGCTCTGATTCTAGATCTAGTGATTTGGATAATAAAAAACAAGAACTTAGAACCTTAAATAGTTTTAATTATTATAGCAAAGACATAAAAAAGGCCCTATTATATAATATAGGTTTAACTATATATATAGTTAATTCTAGGGAGGTCTTTAGGGATTATACCCCTTATAAAAAGGGGGAATCTAACCCTATTATAACTAGTGGTAATCCTATTTACGCTAAGGGCTATAGTAGTGCTTTTTTTAAGGTCTTATATTAGAAAAACCCCTATAAATATAGGACCTTAGTGCTTAAAAATGCTTTATATTTTCCTTAACTTAATATTAATATAGTTAGTAGTCTTTTATACTATATATCTAGTGGTTACCTTATAAAGAACCTTCTTTATCTTAAAGATAGGTCTTCTATTACTACCTTAGATATAGAAAAACATAGTTTTTTCTTCTATATTAAAAACCAATCTACACCTAATTTATATAAAGGGCCTTATAATAAATCTTATTTTATCTAACCTTTTACCTATGCTACTTTTAAGGGTTATAGCTACCCTATAGAGGTTTAAATTCCCTCTAAAAAGCCAGATTAGGCTTCTGATTTAGACAAAATCGCTAAAATCAATAAAGATAATAATATTAAAGAGATTATACGGGATAATTTAGGGGATTTAGTCTCTTCTCTAATGCCTATAGCCCTAGGTTAAGTCCCTTATAAATCTAAAGATATAGATTTAGGGGTATTAAAGGGCCTTAGTAAAGGAAAAAGGTCCCTAATACCTCCCTAAGAGGCCTATAGTTCTTAAGAGGCCTAGCAGGGGACTAATAGAGAAGGCCCTAATCTAGACCCTAATTTAGGCCCTAAAGATTCTTAATATTAACGGTTATTAAAACTAGCTAGCCTATGGCATATATAACTAGGGCACCTAGGGCTTCCTTTGCTAAAGAAAACTAGCCTTATTACTAAAGGAATGCCTAATTTTTCTAAAATTAAGGACAAGGACTTTAGATATATAGCTTATAATTAATCTAAGGTAGTTAGAAAACCTAGGAAATTAGCTATCCCTAACCCCCCTAGAGCTCTAGATTAAATAGAGAGGGATACGCTAAAAATCAGTCCTATGCTATATAATAAATAGTTAATTTGCCTATTTCTAGTGAATTAAAAGACTAGATATAAGTGAGTTATCTTATTACTAAATAAGGAAGGCCTAACTATTTATAGGGCTATTAAGGGTTTCTTTAGAGGGCTTAAAAATTAACTAGGTTAATATCCTAGGTACCTTTACTTTAATAGAGGCTAAGAAATCGATTCTAGTTATTAAACTTAGTTAAATTCTAAAGGGATTAAATTTATAACTTCTAGTCCCTATATCTATAAGCAAAATAGATTAGCAAAGCGTTTAATTTGTACTATTCTAGATTAATTAAGAGCTACTATCTAGTAGGCAAAATTACCCTTATATCTATAGTATTTTGTATTACCTATAGTTATTAACCTAGTTAACATAACTACTAATACTATAAAGAATAAAAGCCCTAAATAACTGCTATCTAGGGAGCTAAATCAGCCCTATATAACTAATATTAGCAGTATTAGAGCTATAGGATTTCACTGTGAGATTCTAATCCCCCTAGAAAAACAACCTAAAGCCTAGAAGTCAGTAGCTAGGACTATCCCTAGGAGATTATTAGCTACACTAGGTTCTAACACTTACCTAGTGTATATCCCCTCTAAAAGGCTAGTTATAAAGACTAGCTTTATTAAGATTATAAAACCTATAGGTCCTGTTTCTAAAGGATTACCTAGGCTTTCTATAGGGGATAACCCTTTAGAGGGGGAAAATAATTTAGAAAAAGATCTAAATTAATAAGGTTTAAAGGATTACCCTATAGATAATATAGGGGACCCTATAGGTTAAGAAAAACTACCTATAGGCCATAGAGAACCCCCTAAAGGTCTGATTCTAAAGGCTTCTATATAAGCGCTACCTATATCTTAACTAGGAAATCAGATTTTAACTCTAGACCTAAATTTTAACAAAATTACTAACTTTAACCCTAATATTAACTCTATAGATATTAATATTAGTACCCCTTCTTCTCTAGATTTTATTAAAGAAATCTACTTTAAGGTACAGGAAAAGCTAAAAGAAAATAACCCTATTAGCCCTAAACCTAAAACCTAGAAGCAATCTATATCTAGCTCTAATAGGGATAAATAGATAGAAGCTACGTATAAGGAATATAAATAGCTTCTAAAGGCTAGTACTTTTAAATTTATAAGGAAAAACTAAATCCCTAAGGGCTAAAAAGTACTAAAGAATAGGCTTATTTATAAGCTTAAAAAGGATAAAGAAAATAATCCTTTAAAATATAAGGCTTAACTTATTACTAAGGGATTTATATAAATTAAAGGTCTAGATTATTCAGAGACTTTTGCTACTATAAGCATTCCCCCTAGCTAGAGGATTTTACTAGCCCTAGTGGCTTAGAATAACTAGGAAATTAAACAGGTTAATTTTATAGGAGCTTTTCTTAATAGTAAGCTATAATAATAGATTTATATAGTTATTCTAGATAGATTTATTAAATTCCTTAAAGTAAATACTAAACTAGCTAAACTAGCTAGAAGTTTTAGCTATAAACCCTTTAAAGACTAAGTAATTTTATTATAGAAGTCTTTATATAGCCTAAAATAGAGCTTAAGGGAGTGGTAATAGGCACTTATAGTAGTGCTTAAGTCCCTAGGATTTAACCCTCTAATATCTAACCTAGCTATATTCTTTAATCCCTTTACTAAAACCTTTATTATTATGTATATTAATAACTACCTTCTAATTAGACTAGATTTACTCTATATCTAAAGACTTAAAAAGGAACTTTATAAAGTCTATTTAATAGAAGATAAGGGGCCTGCTAAATTCTTCTTAGGGGTTTAAATTATATAAGATAGACCTAATAGAATACTAGAAATCCACTAATCTTAGTATATCTTAGAGGCTTTAAAATGATTTAATATGCTAGATAGTAAGCTTATTAGCATACCTCTTTAGCTAGGCGTATTAGCTACGCAGATAACCAAGCTTTTAATAGCTAGCAAAATTAAGCTTTATTAGTGTATTATAAGGACTATAATGTACCTAATATTGCTTATAAGGCTTAATATAGCCTTTATATTATAGTAGCTATTTATAGCACTAGCTAGCCCCTATATAGAGTACCTAAAAGCAGCTAAAAACTTGCTTAGGTATCTATTAGGGACTAAATTCCTTGCTATAATTTATAGGGAAGACCCTAAAGGTATAGCTAGTAAAAGCCTAATAGGTTATTATAATAGTAATTTTATAGGGGATAAAAGAACCTCTAAATTAACCTACACTTATCTATTTAAGCTAGCTAGCGGACCTATTAGCTAGAAATTAAAGAAAGCTAGTATAATAGCTCTATTAACATTAGAAGCTAAAGCTAACGCTATTTACAAGACCTTCTAGGAGCTATAGTGACTCTAGGGTCTATTTAAGGAGCTAAAAACCCCTATATCTCCCCCTATTTAAATATACTATAATAATTAAAGCGCTATAACCATAGCCTATAACCCTGCCTTATATAGCTATACTAAGCATACCTTACTAAAGTTTAACTATATTAGGTAATAGGTTTTAGAAGGTTTAGCTAAGATTAAATATCTAGATATGAAGTTAATGCCTATAGATAGTCTAACAAAGCCTCTATCTAGACCTCTTTATTAGGCCTTTATTAAGCTTCCAGGGCTTAATAACTACTAAAAACTAATAACTAAAATCCCTTTGACAGGGAACCAAAAATAACGCTAAAAAGGGAGCTATATTTAATAATAGCTAGGAATTCAAAAAGGGGGTCTTTTATCTTTTCCTGTTTTTCCCTTTTATTTATTATTATCTAAAAGTTATTAATTACCTTATAGTTTTCTTATATATTTTTAATTGCTTTTAATGTAATACTTTTGTAAAGGGGGTGTTAAAAATAAGACCTATTTTTAGCCCTTTCTAGTTAAAGGACCTTTCTATTACTAGCTTATATTGTAAGCCTAATAGCTACACTATAGCTATTAATACTTATAACTAACTAATTTAAATTAATTATAAATTAGCTAATTGCGTTATAGCTATAAGTGTGGCTATAACACAGCCACTAGTAATTAGGTAAGCTAGGGTAATGTAAGCAGCTTACCCTATAGCTATCTTTTATAGCAATTCTCTCTTTAACTAAAGGTTATATAAAAGTCTTATATATAGCAAATTAAAGCTAGAAGAGAGGGCTTTTATTTAATATAGGAACATTTTTTAGACTAAAATTTAGTGCATATAGGTTGCTAGTTTGTATAGTAATGAGTTGATTTTTTGGTTTTTATATATAAATGAATTTTACGGAAAATCAAAAGTGGCTCTTAAGACCCTATTAGTAGCCTAAATCCACTAATATAGTTAGTAAGTATATAAGAGAAAAAAAATCTTTTTAATCTAGCTAGATAGCTAGGCCTCTTAATCCAATAGCCGCATTGCCTATATAACGTAACTAAAATCAATTATATTACTCTATTAGTTATTGTAAAAGTTATCTAAATCCGAATTCAATAATAATATCTGCCATAACCTTCCGTTGCGTTGCGTTAGTTATTCTAACGTGGTGGCTCTATTAGTCCCTAGCCGTAGAGTTCACACCTGTACAGCTGTTGCCAGCTGGCAACTAGCTCCCTACATTTCAATAGCACTAAAATTAGCGCTTCTTAAAATCTTTATTAAAGTTCTCTAAATACTACTAACTTATAGGGTTCTAGGTTAAATATGACTAGTTATTACTCTCTAAGGTAATCTATTAATAGAATAATAACTTTACTATACTATTTAATAAAATAGCAGTAAAATCTAGTAAAACTAAGGAATAACTAAATATTAAAGACATTATATAGTATTAGCTAGGTTATAATTACCTTAACTCTTACTAGGTCTATTATAATACCTTTTACTAATATCTTAAAGCCTAAGAATTTAACTTCCTTAACTAAAAATTAACACTTCTTAAGGTTAATAAAAAGGCTTATATCCCTAAGGCTATATAAAATTTATTTAATATACTTTATATACTTCTTAACTACGCTACTATATATTAGTATATTATCTAGGTAAATAATATAAGTCTTATGAATAAGTCCTTTAAGAGCATTATTAATATACTCCTAAAAAGTTACTAGTATATTAACTAGTTTAAATAGTATTATAAGATATTTAAAGTAGCTATATTAATAATAAAAGGCTATCTTTTACTTATTACCTAAGTGGATATATAGCTAGTAGTATATATCTTTTAGATTAAGGACTATAAAAATAACTACACTTACTAATAAATTAAGAATTTTAGCAATAAAGGGTAAAGAGGCCTTATCCTTAATTATAATCTTATTTAAGCCCTTATAATCTATATAAAGCCTTAATTTCCCTTCTTTCTTTAGAATAAATAAAATTAGGGCTTTAGCTAGGCTAACTAATTTTCTAATCTACCCTTTAAGCTATATACTTATAAAGTACTCTTTAAGAACTAATAGCTCTTTCTTAGCTAAATTATATATAGGCCCCTAAGGTAGTGTTTTCCCTTCTTCTAATTTAATTATATAAGTATAGCCTCCTAGTTTAGGAAGCTTACTTACTAGCTCTTTAGAAAAAATATTTATAAACTCTATATATTCTTCTAGAATTTTTAGTATAGGGTATTAGGTACTTATGCCTTAATTTAATATAGCTTATTTACTACTTATGCTTTCTAAAATTAGTATAACTATAATACCTTTACTTTTTTACTACTAGTAAGTATATTCTAGTAACTATATAGCTGCTTTACTATTTAATTATGCTTTTATTACTACTAGGTTCTTTAATTAGTTCTTACCCTTTTCTTTCTAATTTTTTTTTTAGTATACTTAGCCTAATCTTTGTTACCCTAAATAGTAATAAAACTATTACTTATCTTTTCTCTTTATATATTTATTACTTACTATGAACAAAGAAGAGGTATTCTATAGTTACTAGATATCTTTAAAATCCCTAATCCTAATATATAATTATAGGTAAATATTCTTTAGTCTAATCTATGCCTAGTATTAAGCGGCGCTGGCCCGCCATAGGGCCGGCGCTGGCCTAAACACAGACGCAAGAGGGTTTTTCTTCCTAGTTCAGGGTTTTCCCTTTTGACTTAGTAGCAGGAGTACTAGTAATATCTATCTATAGAGCAAACTAGCGTAAATAATATATATATGCGTAGTATTATCCCTTTACCTATATTAGTAATATAGTAGCTAACTTAATAGACTTTTATAAATCCTATACTCTTTTTTACTTTTATTAATATTTTTAAGATCCCTTAATATAGAATCTCTTTTTAGCTTATACTCTTTAGTGTTGTGTGCCATGAGATGCGTGCCCACAAACGCGCGATCGCGATGACAAGCACAAGGGATTATAAGACTAGATAATATAATAAGGGATAACAATATTAGTTATCTAGATAAGGGGATTATTTAATCTATAAAGAGTCTGCCTATAGCTAGATTCTTTTAACGCTTATTACTCACGCTTAGACCTGAATTTTTACCTAGTAATTACTATAGCTAATAATTATATTTGCCTTAATAATTATATTTACCCTAATATCTATATTTGCCTTAAAAAGATAAATTAATAAGATAAATCCCCTAACTTAACTAAAAAGTTACTTCTAATCTAATAGACTATTTAATCTAGAATATCTTTATCTATAAAGATAAATTTAGCTATTATTATAATTACTACTATTAAGTTAATTAACCCTCTAATATAAGTAAATATTACCACTACGTATAATTATAGGCTAGTATTATATCTTTTAGGGTATTGTTTTCTACTTAATAAAACTAGTAAAGAAACGTGGTTTTAAACCCCTAGGACTTTTCTATTTTCTAGTTAATTTACTATAGACTAAGATTAATTAGAAGCGAGTTTAATTATGCTTTTAGCTATTTCCTAAGCTAACTTACGTAAAAAACCCCCTTTATCTTATTTTCCTTATACTAAGATATAGATCTAAAGCCTTAACTAGGACTTTATAATAGTTATAGTGTAAAGGAAAGACTATCTAAGTACGCTAAGCTAAGGTAGTCTAAGAATATAAACTAGTATTATAAGGAAGTATAGAAAAGAAAGCTAGATAGCTTAAAGATATACGCTATAAACACTAGCTAAGCTATTAATCCCTTACTAAAAGTCTTTAAAGATAAGACTCTAATATAAAAAACACTACCTAATGCTATAGACTATTTAATTTAGGGAGTTATAGCTTATTTTACTATTATTTAGCTATATATTAGTATCTTATAGCTTATTATAAAAAGCTATATAATTATACTAGTAGCCTTTACTTATAGTTTACTTATAACTATAAATACTACCTTATTAAAAGTTTCTCTTTATAAAAGTCTTATAAGTATTATAATATTTAGTTAAGTACTTATTCTTCTATAAGATTAATTAAAAGAAATATTAACTAACTCTATATCTAAGCTTACTTTATCTTATTCCTAATAGCTAAGTAAAGTAAGACTAAGTAAGTACTTAAGTTACTTAAAGAACCTTTAGGATTTACTATTACCTAGTACTCTAATTACTAGCTAGGGACTATTTAATCCTAAGATAGTTATTAGCCTAGCTTAAACTTACTTTAAGGATTACTTAGGAAAGAATCCTAATAATAAACCTAAGGTACCTAGCCCCCTTAGAGGGCTTAATACTAAAACCTTTATAAAGCTTCTTAAAGAAATAATAGTATATTAAATATCTCTTAATACTATATAGAATAGGTATAATATTTAGTAGTTTATAGGAGATAATATAGCTAATTTTATTAAAGACTTTAAAGTAAAAATAAAGGTAATAGGTATTCCTAAGATAGACTAGTATAAGATACTTAAGTGTAATATTAACCTAAAGCTTTAATAGGTAGTTAAGATACTAACTATATCTTAAACTTAGAAGGAGTCTAAGGAGAAGATACTCTTATAGTTTAATATAACTAGCTAGGATTAAATAGAAAATACTAGAGAATAACTTAAAGATCTAAATTTAATATAACTAAAGACTATTAAGGAGACCTATTACTAGCTATAGAAGCATTATACTCTAATATCTAATATAGACCTAATAGGATAGAGAATTACTATAATCTAGTTTAATTATATTTATAAGGCTATTCTAGAATATTTAATCTTAAGCTTTATAGATTAAAAAGGGTTTACTTATAAAGAGATATTAGTTATAAAGTATAAAGAACTTTAGATAGCACTTAATATATATGTTTATATATGCCTAAAGCTTAAGAATAAAGACCTAGAGTTCTCTAATATAAATAGTTATGCTTTAAATAAAAAGGATATTAGTTTTAAGATATAGGTACTATTTAATTAAGCTACCTTTAATAGTTACTAGGCTACTTAAAAGAATTACTTAACACTAGGTAATTTATTAAAGTAAGAGAAGAAAACCACTTTATTTAATACTAATATAGGATAATAAGAGAGCCCTAGATGAGCTAAATATTAAGATTAAATAGAAGACCTAATAAAGTAGCTAGTAGAGTTAAAGATTATAGTTATAGCCTAAGCAGAGTATTGCACTACAATCGATTTGTAGTGTATTTTCTTTTTAACAAATAATATATATCTAATCTTAGAAAATAGATAGAGATATAAAACCTCTTTTTTTAGATAGATAACTAAGAAACTACAATGTGGTTGTATATAAAAGTGGGTCTAAAAGTGGGTCTAACGCCTGTAAATTAGAAAAACTACATTTCACTACATTTTAGTATTAAAAATACACTACAAATGTAGTGTTTCTAATTTACGGCTAAACGGCCCACTTTTAGATCCACTTTTATGAGTAGTATTTTTCTTTGGATTTATCTCTATAAGATTGAGTAATTTATAGAATAGTATCTCTTATTATAAGCTAGATATAAAATTAAATGTAAAAACTACAAATCACACTACACTAACTACAAACAATACTCTGAGCCTAAGTAAGAAAGGAAATTAATATAGTAAAACTACTTAAGGAAAAATATAGTAGCGGTTCTTAATAATAGTAATATAATTATTAAATAAACTATATTAATTTATTTAATCTTAATAATAAGCGTTTCTTTAAAACTAATACAATAACTAGGAGAGGCTACTAGGCAAACCGCTACTACTACTATAATATAGAAACGTATCTTATAATAAAGTGCAATACTTTAAAGTATAATAAGATATTAAAGTTTGCTATATATAACTTAGTAGTCTATATATTAGTAATAGGGGATAATATAAGATATTAAACTATACCCCTAGTCCTGCTTTTAAAGTTCCTTTCTATTAGTAGCTATTTATATAGGCTAGCTATATTCTAGGTTAAATACTTTAAGGATTATAAGATTACTATAATGCTTGCTTAGATTAAGAAATATAGCCCCTATAAAGGACTAAGCTAGGAAATAATATAAGAGGAATAGGAAGTATTTAATTAAATAGAAGGTTAGTTTAATCTAGTAGAATATTAACCTAAGAGAGAGGCCTAGGTATTATTAATCTTAAAACATAAGATATTAGGTATAGTATTAGCTATTACTTTTAAAAAGCTATATATAAGGGAAGAGAAAGATAAAGAGATTATTATAAAAATCTTAGCTATTAGGGAATAACTAGTAAAACATCTAAGGATTAAAGATATTATAGATAATAAGGTAGAAGACTATTAAGCGTATATTTAACCTATTTAACCTCATGCTTAACCTCCTTAAGAAGACCCTTTAGTAACTAAGGGTAAGAAGGACTTATTAAATAAGGTTAGATAGAGGATTCTAGATTAATTATATAATAAAGTTTTTTAAAAGAAGGTTAGCATGCCCTTTTAAGATATTTACTAAATTATACTAATACTTATAGAGGTAGTTAGTAATAAATACCTTCTTTAAGCAAAAGGTATAGAGAATATCTAGTATTATAATAAAGACACACTAGGACTAGCTTTCTTTTTAAAGATATTTAGTATAAAACTAAATCTAAGACTAATTAATCCTAGGAATTAGATTAACTCTATCCTTTAATTAATAAAGAAAACTCTTAAAGAGAATAAGAAAAATAAAACTATAGCTAAGAAGGGTTTACTAATAATGCCCTTACTAGAGATTAATATAGCTTTATAGGAGCGAATTTAGGAGAGACTAGGAGCTTGCTTAGAATAGGATAAACCCTAGTAGAATTTAGTTAATCTTACTTAGATAAACTTTATACTTAATATAATCTTAGAGCTATAGGCTACTATTAACTATCTATAAGATTTACTATACCTCTAAGTCTAGCTAGATAACCTAGAAGGGGAGCTTCTCCCTAGACTTATTAATATAGGATTATAAGGGAATATAATTATAGAAAGCATAGCTAGATAACTTAGGCTAAGGATTTACCTAATAAATACAATAAATATAATATTATTCTTATTATATAGTATTAAAATAATTAGGGAGGTATAAATAAAGCTATATCTAGGAAATATCTAAATACTTACTAATTTCTATATTAGACTAGACTTAGTAAATATTAGTCTTATCCTTAGAATACTGTTTTTTAGACTATCCTAGATATAGTTTAACTACTTAAGAAGTAGAGAACTTTATACCTAGTGTTACTTTAGTGATATTATTATTATCTTAAGAGTTATAAGGAGTATCTAATAGTAATATACTAATAAGTAACTAGTCTAGTAACTATCTATTAATATTATTATATTTAGTTACCCTAAAGCAAAGGAAGATTTAATAGTTTATAAGGGTTTAGAGAAGGAGTTAAATAATAATAAATAGCTAGTCCCTCTCTTAATAAGAGAAGAAACTAAAATCTTCTATAAGGTAGTTAAGAATATAATAGTAAACTATACCTAATAACTTAAGGTAGTTATAAAGGATTTCTAACCCTTATAGTAACCGAAACTACCTAATCTTATAATAAATATAATATATAAGTAAAAGGCTAATAAAATTCACCCCTATAATAATATACCTTTTAATAGGTTAATACTAGAAGGGGACCTAAAATAGAAGATAAAGAAATAGGAAGAGGCGAAATTATATCTAGACATATCTAGGAAATATAGTAAATATATTACTAGGAGATTCTACGCGAAACTATAAGGTTTTAGGATAACCTAGGAATAATTAGATTAAATAGTTAAAGGGGCATAAGAGTATTTAATATAAGAAGAAGTTAATATTTTTAAGGAAATTCTTTATAACTAAGAAGTAGCGCTAGCCTAGGACTTATTAGAATATAGAAAAGTTAATTTACTTATTATATTACTATAAGTTATAAAGGTTATTAAACATAAGGCATAGTAAGCAGGCTTAATCCTAATACCCCTTAGGTTATAAGGGAAACTAGTTAATTTACTAAAGAAGAAACTAAAGTATAGATATTTAAAGGAAAGTTATAGTTCCTATAGAAATCCCTACTTTTTTATAATAAAGAAAGATAGAGGGATTTGCCTAATCTTATTTGCTATAAAGTATAATAAGGTAATAATATAGAATACGCTAATCCCTTAGGGTATAGAGGTATTTAGCAAGAGCTTTATAATATACTAGATCCTATTAATAGTTAACTTATTATTAAGGTATAATTAAATAGTATTAGTAGAAAAGAGTAAGGATATAATAATGATTTCTACTATAATTAAGCTTTTATAACTTTATTACTTACTATAGGGTGCTACTAATTTAGTAGCCTAATTCATTAGAATTATTAGGCAAATCTTATTTAACTTAATCCCTTATATTTATATACCTTTCCTAGATAATATTATAGTAAGAGGGCTAACTATAATATATAATAAGGAGGAAATTATACTAGGAGGGCATAAATATATAATAGAATATTTAATTAATATTAATAAAGTTTTAGTTAATATTAAACTCTCTAGTTATATAGCCTTAGCAGTTAAGTTAAAGTTTTACTAGAAATTTATAAAGATTATAGGATTTATATATAGGATAAACAGATAGAAGCTAACTAAAGTAAAGATAGCGAAAATTTTAGATTAGAAAGTCTATTAAGATCTATTAGAGGTATGCTTCTTTATTAGATTAATAGGTGTTTATTATATCTAGGTAAAACACTATATATAGAAAGCAAAACCACTAGTAATTTTACTAAGGAAAATAAAGGAGTAGGAATAGGGACTAGAGTAATAAGAAGCTATAAATACCTTAAAGAAAGTAATAATAATAGCTCTAGTCCTAGTTTTACTTAATCTTAGACTAGGCTTTAAAGAGATTATACTAATAGTTAATATAAGCTTACTTAGATAGGGAGCTATATTATTATAAGTAGTTAATAGAAAACAATATCTAGTTTAATATAAAAGCAGTACTTAGACTGTTACTAAGCTAAGTATAATATAACTAAGAGAGAATGCTAAGTAGTTATCTATACACTAAGAAGACTACGAATTTATCTCTATAGAGTTCTATTTATATTAGAAATAGACTTATAAGTTCTTATTTATTAGCTAAATAGTGCTATTAATAATATACCTAGAGCCCTTATTATATAATAGATTAGTTATATCCTACTCTTTAACTTCGTAGTATAATATATCCCTAGTAAGAAGAACTATATTATAGATACACTATCTAGGAAAGGTCCTAGAGAATTAGATTAATTAGATTAGGATGTTAAAGGAGATATTAAGGACTTTATTAACTTATATCTTAATAGTATTAGGATAAAGAAGAATAGTAAGAAAAGCTACTTAGAAGAGATATAATAGGTAATTAACTTCTTATTAATACTTTAAAGACTAATTAATCTTAGTGTAAAGGACTATAGGACACTATATAATAAGGCAAAAAAGTTTTACTTAGAAAATAAATACCTTTAAAAGAGACTAACTAGAATTATAAAGGGGCTAGCACTAGTTATTAATATACTAGAATAATAACGCGTAATTATTAAAGCTATTTATAAGGAACTTAGATATAAAGGAGTTAAAGTGGTCTTCTAAGCAATAAAGTAGTAATACTAGTGGAAAGGGCTCTAGAATATAACTTAGGAGATATTAGTATATTATAAAACATACTAAAAGTTCGTACCTTAGTGGCTATAAGAACTTTTAGTACTAGTTACGCTAGGAAACCTAATAAGCAAGATTTATATTAATACTTAGTATTTTCTAATTAATTATAGATATAAGTATCTCTTAGAAGCTAGGTATAATCTAACTAGATAGGTTAAAGCTATGCTAGTTTAGAATATAATAATACTAGTAATTAGGAAGTTCCTTTTCTCCTTAATTAGTAAATTTAAACTCTTCTGCTTTATAGTCTATAATAAGGGCCTAGAAATGCAAGGAAATCTTAAAGAGACACTAGTAGATATTAGTATAATAGGAATTTAGATATCTAGATATAACCTAAAAGCAAATTTACCTATTAAAGCTAGACACTAGTTACTTATATTTACCTTAGCAAAACTAGGAGGATTAAATAAATAATAGCTAAAGCATCTTAATAAAGCTCTCCTTATAGACTATACTACTATCTAATAATTACATAGAAAGTTCGCTTTTTATTTAATTTATAGATAGGAACTAATTTTACTATTAGAAGTAGAATTTCTAACCTAGCGATTAATTAATTAGAATATAGTTACTTCTAAGTAAGACTTATTTAAAGTATAAGTATAGATACTTAAGAGAAAGGCTAAGGATATTAAGAAGGTAAGGAAGAAGGTATTAGAATTTAGGCAGTAGCTTATAAACTAAACTAATAAGAACTAAGCTACCTCCCTTAGAAAAGATTAATTAAAGCTAGGGAACCTTATCCTAGTATATAATATCTAAAGGAACTTTAATATATTTACTATAAAGAAACTTATAATAAGGTAAAATAAACTATTTTAGATTTATAAGCGTATACTAATCTCTAGGGCTTATTACCTATAAACACTAGATAAGGTCTGCCTCTTAAAAATAATCTTAGGAGACTATATTAAGAAGTTTATACTAGACTTAAAAGGCTAGTAAATATCCTTTATAGATAGATAGCTATATGCTCCCTAGAGTAGCTAAATAAAAGAAGTAATTACTAATAAGTATAATAAAGAAGTCTTAGCTATTATACTATTAGCAGCTTAATATAATATATCTAATTAAATAGTTAATAATTAATAAATAAGTAAGTAAGAGAAATCTAGCTAGGATATAATAATCTTAGAAAAGGAAGTTAAGCTACTACCTTAGAGAACCCTATACTAAGGAATTAAGGTATAGCTACCTTAACTACTAAATAAATAGTAAGAGAAGTATATAAAATACCCTCCTATATATTAATAGTATATAGATTAAGAAACTTTCCTTTTATATTTTCCTATTTTCTTCCTTTAAAATATATAATATACTAAAGATTAAGTAATTAAGGCATAGCTTAGTAGCTTAGCTACTTTGTTTTCTTTTTCCTTTATCTTATCCCTTTTTCTCTAATAACCTATTATAATTCCTTTCCTTTTATCTTATATTTATAAATTATTTAGAAATAAAGGAGGCATATTAATTACTAGGTAAGGAGAGTTTTTAAAGCTAATAGAGTTTAGATTAAGTAAAAGGGATCTTACTACCTTTATAGACTATTCCTTACCTAAAAAAGAAGCTAGAGCTTTCTCTTATAATAACTAAGGATAATACCTAGTTACAAAACGCTACTTATAACTTACTATATAAGAGCTATTCTATATATAATTGCTATAAGCACTATTACTAACCCTAGGGATTAAAATATAACTATAAAACAGGAAGTATATATATTTATTATAGAATATAATATACTATATATATAAGTTTAAATAGTTAGAATAAAACATACTATTTAATTTACTATATATAAATACTAGCAAAGCCTAGTAATGTTTAGGATACTAAGAGAGAGTATATAAAAAATACCTATTAGGATAAGCTACCTTAGTAAGGATAAGAACCTAATAATAATAACCATTTTTAATAGTAAGGACTAAAGTACTATTACTCTTAGTGGTATAACTCCTTATAAACTCTTTTAGTAAGTTTATCTTCTTTATAGATATAATAAGGTAAGGAGAAGCTCCCTTAGGAATCTTATTAGTAGCTTAAAGGGAAATTTCTATATATATTTTAACACTACTATAACTAATATTAATTCTACTATATACCTAAAATATAAAAAGAAACTTATACTATAGTAATAAAAAATATTAATAAAAGAGCTTAGGTATAAGATTAAATAACTCTTAAACTTATATAATCTTTACTAATAAAAGAAAGGAAGAATTTAGTATAGTTAGACTAGTTAAGAGTTTTTATTAAAGAAAGCTTATACTCTAGGACACTTACCCTAATAATAGTAGTAATATTAGGTAGCTTTTAATAAGCAGTATTAAGAGATTTTACTATAATTATATAGTTTATTAGAAGGGATAAGGGTTTAAAAGAGAAAGAAAGAGAAGAGAAGAGAAAGGCTAAGCATTAGGTCTATAAAGATACTACTTAATAATAGGCAGTAGTAACTAATAAGTAATAACTACTAGCCTTAATTTATAATACTATAAAGGAGTAAATTATAGAAGCCTATTAACTTCCTAAGGGTAACTATAGGTAGCTACTAATAACTACCTATATAGCTAATATAGGCTATAAGAATAATAATAAAGTTATAGGAACTATTTAATCTTACCTCCCTTTATATTATTATATTATTTAGACCCTTAAGACATTTGCCCTTTTATTACCTAATTATTTCTCTTACTCTTATTTATTCTAGTCTAATACCCTTAAGTAAATTACTACTTTCTATTTCCCCCTTTTACTTAAGATATCTTATTTATATATATATTATTTAATTATATTAAGAAATAGTAACCTATAAGGAAAATATAATTAATAAAAGCGCCTATATAAATATAAATAGTAGTATAGTTATATATTTTCCCTATAGTAAATACCTTACACTATTCTATATTTATATCTTAATATATAGAACTAAAGGTTCTTTCTTTAGGGAAGATAAAGGAAGGACTATAGAACTTAACTTAGTTAACCTCTATAGTTAGTAATTACTATTATTCTACCTAAGAAAAGACTAGCCCTAGCTACTAGCTAGGTTTAAAGGCTATTAGGATAGTAATAATTTTAGCTAGGTAATACTAATTAGACTAGGGTAGATAGAGGTAAGCTAGTAAGATTATTTAATAAATATCTATAAGTTCCTAAAAGAGGCTTATAAAACACTAAGTAAGGACTAGCTTAACTAGTTTAAGTTAGCTACTATAGGGAAGATTATAATATATAGCCTTAAAGCAATAGTAGCTATACTTCTATAAATACTTAAGATTAAACTAATAGAGAAGTTTAATTTAGATACTTTATAAAGATTAATTAGTTTAAAAGCTAGGAGACTTTATTCTAGCTACTAGCCTATTAATATTAAGTATAGTTTAAAGTATAACCCTATTAACCTTTACTCTTATATAAGTAATTAATATATTATTATAGGTTTTGCTTTCTTTATAAACCACTAGATATACTTTCTATTTAATTAAAAGTAAGGGTAACTTTACTACTTTAATAGTATAGAAAAGAGCTAACTAAAGAGATTTACTAATTTTATAGGAGGGTAGGGATAAATTATATAGCTACTAAATTACCTATATAACTTTAAAGTAATTATAGTTTTAGTAATAGAATAAAAAGGAAACTAGGAATATAGATATGCTTATCTAGGGTTTCTTCTATAAATAATCCGCTGCTAAGTTAAATACTAAGCACTTAATCTGCTTTTAGAAGACTAGAACACACTAAACTAATATAATATTAAGTTTAAATAACTATATTTATTTAGTAAGGATTTATATATTAATTATTATTTTAAGTTCTATCTAAGAGACTAGATAATTACTAATAATATCTTAGACCTAAGATATAGCTATGCTAGGGCTCTTATAAGAACTATAAGAGTTCTATAAGATATAGCTACGAATAAGCTAGGCATTAGGGATTAATTACCTAGAAATTATCCTACTAGAAAGACTTCAACCTTTAGCACCTAATATATAACACTATAAAGCGCTAGCTACCTTACTTTATAGCCTAAATAATTAGTAAAGGGCTACCTATTAGTGCTATAGTTATAGCTTAGGAATATAAAAGTTAGTAATAAGAATCGCTTAATTAAATAGTATACTAAGATAGCTTAAAATAATAGACTTTATGTCTAGGATTATTAGTAACCTATTATATATATCTATGCTAAGGATCCTAAAATCTTTAATATTAGTATCTAAGAAATACTATAGGAATAGAAGCAATAAATATAGAAAGATATAGATAATAGATAGAAATAGGAGACCGCTAAGGACTAAAGATTAAGTAAAAGGGTAAGCTTTTAGGCTTTATAAAAGTCTTTATTAGGGTTATCTTCTATAGTTAGGTATAAAAAGATACTATAGTCTCTAGCTATAAAACTTAAAACACTTTAATAGGGAAGGTAAGAATAAACTTATAATATTATAAACTAAACGCTTTAATAATAGTAAGTAGTAACTAATAACTTACTTTAAATAAATATTAAGGATTAGCTAAGGTTACAGTGAATCTTCAGAGTTATTAGGGAGAGCTAGGCTTATAACTATAAGACTCTAATAAAACAGGCAGAAGAAAACACTATATACCGCTCTCTTAGAGATATAGGATATGCTATAATAATTAATCTCCTTACTTTCTTAATTTCTTAAACTTAGAATAAGTAGCCTAGAGGAAAATAGTTATATAATTACTTATATTATTTATATATGCTTTAGTAGTATTACCTAGCCTAGTCTCCTAAGGAATATAGTTAGAAATTATTAAAGCCTGCTAGTGAGAGAAAAAGCGTGCTACTAAATTAATTAATTAATATAAGGACTAAGAAAAGAGAGTAAGTTAGCAAGAATTAAAGTAACCTATAGTCTATACTCCCTTACTAATATTACTTACTACTTACCTATAAACACTAAAGACGCTAAAGCTCTCTAGGGAGATAAGAAATTTAGGTCTCTAGCTAGGGAGGTCCCCTTTCTTTTCCTATTCTAAAAATTTTTTTTTTCTTTCTTTTCCCTTTTTCTTTTATTTACCCTTTCCTTATAAAGGCTTTAGATCTATATATACTAGATTAAATAATACCCTTTGCTAAAATATAGCATTAAATAACCTATTAGGCTTAAAGGTAAGTTAGCTAATTTCCTTTTATTACTATTTTCCCTTTCCTAAGGACTAGGAAAAGAAAATAGTTAGGGAGGTATTATATGCTATAAGACACGCACCTAGAAACACGTGATTATAATAATAGGCATAAGGGGATTATAAGGATAGATAACACAATAAGGGATAATAATATTAGTTATCTAAATATAAGGACTATTTAATCTATAAAGAGATTACCTATATCTAGATTCTTTTAATATTCTTTATGCACGCCTAACTTTAGATTTTTAACTTAAATGCCTAGCGCTACTATAGCTAATATTGTGTTTACTTTAATAAGATAAATTAATAAGATTATTTTCCCTAACTTAATTAAAAAGTCACTTCTAATCTAATAGACTATTTAATCTAAATTGTCTTTATTTATAGAGATAGATTTAGCTATTATTATGATCGCTACTATTAAGTTAATTAACCCTCTGTGTTAGGAGCGCAGAGGACAGAGATAGGACGTTTATTAGAGCGGATCTTTAGAGAACCTTTAGGCCACGTGAATAATAAAGATGCTAGCTAGCTATAAGATAGCTACGTGCTTATAAAGCAAGGTATTTATTAAAGACTACGCATATTATTAGTGCTAGGTTAGAGATTAAAACCTTTATATACTTACCCCTAGCTAGTATTTTCCTAGTAGTAACTATAAGAATCTTAGCTATTACTTTATTTATTTAACTTAATAATTAAGCTATAATAAATTAATCTCTTTAAAACCCTTTTAGGGATATAAACTATTAGCTAGATTATTATATATCTAATACTCTAAAGATTTATATAAAATACGCTAGTACCTTATAATAATAAAGCTATAGATAATTAGGAAGGCAGAGAACCCCTATAATCTAGAACTATAGATAATAATAAGGTATAGTAATGTCAGGTGCGCGCGTACGCGGGCAGGCCTAATAATTAATTGTAAGGTGCAATGCAAGCGAGAGCTAGCATTAGTGGATCTTTTAGTCTAGTGGCTTACCTACACACCTTTAGGTTCTAACATTAATGCTAGCTCTCATAGGTCTTCTAGTGTGTGCTAGTCCTAGGTTCGAATCCTTGTGAGTGGGGCGTGCTAGGCCTAGGTTCAATTCCCGCAGTTAGATTAACCTAATAGGTCTAGGTTTAAATTGCTAGGCTAGGCAGCTTACGTTAGGCTTATAAGGCAGGTATAGTTACGCCTATACAGTTATAATGCAACCATAGGGTTACGTGCACTAAGTGATATATAGGCCTAGCTATTGTGCGTACTAGGCCTTAGGGGTTTATAATTGGTTAATTATCTTAGAGGCCACGGATAACCAGGCCTAATCTAAGTTAAGGTTACATTGCTAGCTGCTAGCCTATGTGAGGCCCTTGGCTTAGGGCAAGCCTTACAAGGAAAGGGATAATTATTAGGTGCGTGCGTACATAGGCAGGCCTAATAATTAATTATAAGGTGCAATGCAAGCAAGAGCTAGCATTGGTGGATCTTTTAGTCTAGTGGCTTACCCGCACACCTTCGGGTTCTGACAAGTAAACACTCCCTAATCCTAATCTAGGTAAAGGTATAGATAATATAAATAACCTAGATAGAGCGCTATAAAGATACTATAAGGTTATATAAGCTAAGCTATATTACCTTTAAAAGATATAGAAGATTCTATATATAAAGGCATAGATTAAAGAGCTTAAGGTAAATCTAGGATTAGCTAGACCTTCTCTAAGACCTATAATTACCCCTTAAACTTTAGCTATAGTTTTACTAGTAGTCTATAGTAACTTAGTAGTAATTATATAGCGGAATAGTCTTATTAAGATATAAATAAAAATACTTATATATAAAGGGAATATATATAAGAACCTATAGAATTTCTTAGTAAATTTAGATATATTATTTAAATTAGATTACTATACCTTTAAGGATAATATAACTAACGTAGCGTATATAGGTAGCTACCTAGCTAATAATATAAAGTAATAATAAATATATTATATAGCTATAGATAGGCATATAGATTACTTATTATTTATATAGGTAGGTTTTCTAGAATAGCTAAAAACTAGAATAATAGATAAGGGTGTAAGACACTTAGAAGTAATAAGAATATTACTAAATCTTAGGTAGAAAAGTAACTAATTATTTTAAGCCTTTATAAGAGCTTAGACTAAGGTAAAAGCCAAGTTACCTAAAGTAATCCCTATATATCTATAAATTACTATTTTTCTAAATAGCTTAAATAATACTATAAAAAGTAAATAATTAGCTAAGGGATTCTAATAACTTAAAGCTAGTTATAAGGCTAGGGTAAGAAAGCAAAGGTTATAATAAGTTTAGGCTAAAGTAATAAAAAAAGTTAAGACCTTAAAAGAAAGAGATAATGCTTTATATTACCTATAAATAAGGTATAGTAATAAAGTGAAGATTAAGTAAAAAAGCTATTTATAATATACTATAAATATAGAAAGCCTAGATATACTATACTAGCTTATTAGGCACTAGACTATTTTACTTATAAAAGTAATAAGTATATAACTAAGAGATATAGTAAAAGTAGTAATAAAGCTATATTACCTAATATAATACTAGTTTAAATAGTATAGACCTAGGAATATAATCTTACTATAGAATACGTTATAGATAATAGAATAAGAATATAAGTATCTCTATAATAAGATAACTAGTAATTAGCTATAAAAGCACTATTTAATATAGGCATATAGTTCTTAATAGTTTATCCTAAATTATTATTAAAAAAGGATTAGAAGAAGATAATCTAATTAGACTAAGTACTAAAGAATATAAGCTAAAAAGAGATTCTATATTAAGGGATCTTAAAAATATTAATAAAAGTAAAAGATAGTATAGGATTTATAAAAGTTTATTAAGTTAGCTACTATATTACTAATATAGGTAAAGGGATAATACTAGGTATAAATTAGACTAAAGAATATTTACCTATAATTATATATTAGGATTAGGGATTTTAAAGATATTTAGTAACTATAGAATACCTTTTCTTTATTTATAGTAAGTAGTAAATATATAAAGAGAAAAAATAAGCAATGGTTTTATTACTATTTAGGGTAATAAAAATTAGGCTAAGTATTCTAAAAAATAAAAATTAGAAAGAAAAGGGTAAGAACTAATTAAAGAACCTAGTAATAATAGAAGTATAATTAAATAATAAAGTAGCTATATAGTTACTAGAATATACTTACTAGTAATAAAAGAGTAAAGGTATTATAGTTATACTAATTTTAAAAAGCATAAGTAGTAAATAAGCTATATTAAATTAAGGTATAAGCACTTAATACCCTATACTAATAATTCTAAAGGAATATATAGAGTTTATAGATATTTTTTCTAAAGAGCTAGTAAGTAAGCTTTCTAAACTAAGGGGCCGCACTTATATAATTAAATTAGAAGAAGGGAAAACACTACCTTAGGGGCTTATATATAATTTAGCTAAAAAGAAGCTATTAGTTCTTAGAGAGTACCTTATAAGTATATAGCTTAAAGGGTAAATTAAAAGATTAGTTAGCCTAGCTAAAGCCCTAATTTTATTTATTCTAAAGGAAGAAGGGAAATTAAGGCTTTATATAGATTATAAGGGCTTAAATAAGATTATAATTAAGGATAAGGCCCCTTTACCCCTTATTACTAAAATCCTTAATTAATTAGTAAGTATAGTTATTTTTATAGTCCTTAATCTAAAAGATATATATTACTAGCTATATATTTACTTAGGTAATAAGTAAAAGATAACCTTTTATTATTACTATAGCTACTTTAAATATCTTATAATACTATTTAGACTAGTTAACACACTAATAACCTTTTAGAAGTATATTAATAATACTCTTAAAGGACTTATTAATAAGACCTATATTATTTACCTAGATAATATACTAATATATAGTAGTATAGTTAAGAAGTATATAGAATATATTAAATAAATTCTATATAGGCTTAGGGATATAAGTCTTTTTATTAACCTTAAGAAGTGTTAATTTTTAGTTAAGAAAGTTAAATTCTTAGGCTTTAGAATATTAGTAAAAGGTATTATAATAGACTTAGTAAGAGTTAAGGTAATTATAACCTAGCTAATACTATATAGTGTCTTTAATATTTAGTTATTCCTTAGTTTTACTAGATTTTACTACTATTTTATTAAATAGTATAGTAAAGTTATTATTTTATTAATAGATTACCTTAGAGAGTAATAACTAGTAATATTTAACCTAGAACCCTATAAGTTAGTAGTGTTTAGAGAACTTTAATAAAGATTTTAAGAAGCACTAATTTTAGTGCATTTTAACTTACTTATATATCTTAGAGTAAAGATAAATATATCTAGATATACAATTAGGGCTATACTTATAATATATATACTAGGTTACTAGTACCTAGTTATATTTATATTAAGGAAAATAACTAATGCTAAATTATGCTATTTAATACCTAATAGTAAATTATTAGCTATCTAAGAGGCTTTTTATATATAAAGACACTACCTTACTTATTTAGATTATATAATTAAGGTTATTATAGACTATTTAAACTATAAGTACCTAGCTATAAAGCCTAAGCTTACTAGTAAGTAAGTAACTATACTTAATAAGCTTTATCCTTTTAACTTTAAGATTATATATTATATAGGGAAATTAAATCTTACTAACTTACTTTTAAGAAAACTAGATTTTATAAGTAAGGTAAGGAAAGCAAAAGTAGTAACTATATAACTTCTTACCTTTTTATCTAAATTTATAAATACTAAGTAATAGGAATACCCTAGTAATACTATTAGTACTATAAGTTCTATAAAAACATTACTTAGTATAACTAATAGTTAGTTATAATAATACTATAATAATACTACTAATATCTAGGGTTTTAAAAAATTATAACTTAACTATATTCCTAAAGAACCTAATAATCTAAATAATCTTAGAAAAGTTATATTAGTAAGGTTATTTAATACTTTTAATTCTTTTATTAATAAGTAATAAGCTAGCTATAGTAGTACTACTAGCACCTAGCGTATATTTAGTTTATTACTTAGTTATTTTAATTTTCCTATTAGACTAGTTACTACTATTAGGGGTAAACTAGCATAGGTTATTACTAGTAAGTAGTAAGAGTGCAGTACCCCTTAAAAACATTACTTATTTATATACTTATAAGACTAGAAGTATTTATTAAACTAATTACTTATAAAGATATTATAGCTAGGATCTAATTTATTTAAAGAACCTTTTCTAAGTTTATCTCTAACTTTCTAGAAAAGAGCTTAGAATTAAAACCCCTAATTTAAGTCTTATTATATAAAGTATAGTAAGGGAATAACTTTACTATAGGTTAATTAAAGTTACTTAAAAGTAGTAATTTAGTAGTATCCTAGATATAATCTATTAAACCCTTTAAGCTATTAATATTTAAGAATTATATTTTTATCTCTTTAGAAATAAGAAAAGAAATTTTATTACTAGACTTTTACTAGTAAAAGATTTAAACTAGACTTATAATATAATTCTAGTTATTATTAACTAATTTATAAAATATAGTATTTATATTCCTATATTAATATAACTAACTAGTAATAGGCTAGTAACTATATTCTTAGAATATATTTTTAGAGATTATAAAGCTTTAGAAGGTATTATAATAGACTAAGGTTTTATATTTACTAGTGGTTTCTAAATAATATTTTATTATTTTCTTATAACTAAGCGGCTACTTAGCACTGCTTTTTATCCCTAAATAAATAGCTAGATAGAATATTTAAACTAGGTCCTAGAATATTATTTAAGGGCTTTTACTTATACTAAATAAACTAATTAGGTAAATAACCTATTATTAGTGTAGTTTATATATAATATAAGTAATTATATAACGCATAGCTACACACTAGTAAAGGCATTATAAGGTTATAATCCTAGAGGTGTATAATAAGTAATTATAAATATCCCTTTAGTAAATAATTAAGCTAAAAGTAAAGTCTTAGCACTAAGAGAAAAATATACTATAATTAAATAGCTTTTAAGTAACTTATAGACTTAGTATAAGAAATATTATAACTAGAAAAGAACTCTAATAAGGTTTAAAGTTAGTAATTATATTTTACTATTAATAAAGAATATTAATTTAAGATAACCTAGTAAGAAGCTAGCTATAAAGTACCTAGGCCCCTAAAAGATTAAAAAGGTAATTAGGAGTAATAGATTAGTATATTAATTAAAGTTACTACCTAGGACTTAATTATATAATATATTTAATATTACTAGTCTTAAGCCTTTTAAAAGGGACTTAACTAATATAGAAGATATATTCTTATTATAGAATAATATTAAAGATAATAAATAAGAGTTTAAAGTTAAGAGAATTATTTTATATTACTATAATAAAAGGCATTATAAATATTTAGTTAAATAGAAAGGCTATAATACTTTAGAGAATTCTTAGGTATTAAAAAGGGATTTTAGTACTAAAGAAATTATTAATAACTATAAATAATAGTTAAGTAGTAAAGTTAATATAAGATAGTTATAATTTATAAGTTAATATAGTAAGATATTAGAAAATAAAGTTAATTTACTTAAATAACTTAAATAATCTATTATATAGCTACTAAGCACTTACCCCTTTATATTAGAGTTAGTTACTAAAATTACTAGTTTCTTAGTAGTAGTAATAGCTATAGTAACTATAAAGGTAAAGGCCTTAGAAGTATCTTTATTATTAGAATCCCTCTCTTTATATATATAGACTTAAAGTTTACTAAGGAGCTTAATAAAACTAATATAATTAGGTAGGTTAGTAGTATAAGGTATAAACTACTAGTAAGTTAGTTAGGTATTAGCTATATATATTAAGAAAGCTTATTATTAGGATATTCTAGGCTATAAAGTAAAGACTATTTAAAATATTAATCTATATCTTAAGGTTTATAGTATTACTTAGTAGCACTATTATAATATACTTATTACTCTTTACTTTATAAGTAGTATTAGTAGTTATTTAAGTATAGTAAATATATTTATACTTATTAGAATTTTTATAGAATAGGATAGTATTTTATAGCTTTTTCTTTACTTTTATAATAGACTACTAGTAAGTTAGTAGTAATTTAGTATTTAGGTAGTAAAACTATACTTACTTTATCCTAATAGTAATAGCTACCTTTTAGAGTAGCTTTAATAAGTTTAAATAGCCTATTATAAAGCTATATAATTTAAGCTAGGCATTAGTAATATATTAGTAATAAGTAAGTAAATTCTAGATAAGAAAGATATATTATAAGGTAGTTTTTATTATTTTAAAAGTAGTAAGTATATTTTATTAAGTAGCTTATTAGAATATTAGTAATAAAGAAGTAGTTAGTAAGTAAAGAAGTTATACTTATAAATTCTTTATATTCTATATAGAAAGTCTTATTATTAATAAAATATTCTAGAATATTATAAGTACTATATTTTAGTAAGATATTCTATATTACTACTTACTAAGAGTAATATATATATAGAATTTTCTTACTTATTATATTACTAGTAATAAGTTAATAAGAAAGATACTATAAAGATATAATAAACTTATATTAAAATTTTAAAAGTAGTTTACTTCTAAAAGAATAACTTCTTAAAAAACTTTAAAGGAGATTTCTTAATAGCTTAACCTTTAGAAGCTATTAATAAAGAAGAAGTTTCTATATAAGTATTAGATATAGTAAACTAGCTATAAGTTAGCTATAATAGACTAGATATAAATTATAATTAAAAGCAAATAAACTAATAACTAAGAATAAGAGAAAAGACTAAAATAAATAGTTAGAAATAATAATAATATTTAGAGACTAAAGAAGGTTAGTAACTATAGTATAATAGTAGTAAGAAAGCTATTACTTAGCTAGTAAGGGTAACTTATAAGGTTAAGGATTATTATAGAAAAAAAGAAGTGTATAGAAAAAAGGAAAAATTAGTCTCTTTTATATTAACTATAGACCCCTTAAGTAATTTAACACACTATATATAAGTAATCTATAAATTATAATAATAACTATTAGCTTTACTACTTATATATATACCTAATAGCTATAAACTTATAATAACTATAATATAAGCCCTTTAGTTAGACTATTTAGAACTATAGTATTAGGTACCTTATTTATTTAAACTAATTATAAAAATTAATATAAGTTATCTATTTTTTTTAGTCTAGCTATATAAAAGGTAATAATATTTATTTTACTATATTAAAGCTATATATAGGCTACTATTTAAATACCACTACCTATAATAAGGGGGGTTATTTATAATTAGTAATATTATTATTATTATTTTATTTACCTATATATCTAGTTATAAGGTGCCTTATCTTATTTTTCTTTATAAGCTTTATTATAGTAACTATACCCTAAGTAAGTAGCTTATTTTATAATTAAGGTTAATTATATATTAGGGGAGTATTATATTAGGAGCATAAAGGTTAGAGATAGGATATTTATTAGAGTAAATCTTTAAAGAACCTTTAGGCTATATAGATAATAAAGAGGCTAGCTAGCTATAAGATAGCTATATACTTATAGAGTAAGGTATTTATTAAAGACTATATATATTATTAGTACTAGGTTAGAGATTAAAACCTTTATACACCTACCCCTAGCTAGTATCTTCCTAGTAGTAACTGCGAGAACCTTAGCCATTACTCCGTTCATTCAACCTAATGATTAAGCCGTAACACTCTAACATAAGCAGACATTACCACTACCTACGCCCGTGGGCTAGCATCGTGTCTTTTAGGGTGTTGTTTTCCGCTTGACAAACTATCTAGCTAGATTAAAAAGATCTTCTTCCTCTTATATACCTACTAACCATATTAGTGGATCCAGGCTGCTAATGGGGTCTTAGGAGCCACTTTTGATTTTTCGTAAAATTCATTTATATATAAAAACCAAAAAATCAACTCACTACTATACAAACTAGTAACCTATATATACCAAATTTTAGTCCAAAAAATATTCCTATATTAAATAAAAGCCCTATCTTCTAGCTTTAATTTGCTATATATAAGACTTTTGTATAACCTTTAGTTAAAGAGAAAATCGCTATTAAAGCTAGCTATAGGGTAAGCTGCTTACATTACCCTAGCTTACATAATTACTAGTGGCTATGTTATAGCCACACTTATAGCTATAACGCAATTAGCTAATTCATAATTAATTTAAATTAGTTATTTACATGGTTAGTTATAACTATTAATAGCTATAACGTGGCTATGAATAGTTACCTTCGCGACCATTAACAGCTGCAGTGCAGCTATTAGGCTTGCAATGCAAGCTAGTAATAGAAAGGTCCTTTAACTAGAAAGGGCTAAAAATAGGCCTTATTTTTAACAATATATAGTTTATAGAAGACTTCCCTTCTATAAAATAGGAAGGAGCTGCAAGATAGAAGCTAATTCCCTTCTATAAAAAAGAATTATTATAGTTATAGAAGACTTCCCTTCTATAAAACAGGAAGCGCACGAGCGATACAGAAGCTTTCCCTTCTATAAAAAGGAAGTTTAGTAAGAATAGAAGCTTTCCCCTTCTATAAAAAGGAATTTTAGTATAAAAAGAAGCTATTCCCTTCTATAAAAAAGGAAGATAAATACTAATCAATAAGGTCAGAGGCAACTAGCCCCTAATCTTAGTGCGTAAGAGGTTCTAAATAACTAGCTAAAAGAGCAGGTTATTAAGCAATAAGATACTATTAATCTATTATTACAGAAGCTAGAGGCTTTAACTATAGTTATTAATAATAAAGGCATAAAGGGTGTGGAAGCTACTAAGCCCGCTAGTTAGTAGTAAGATTAGCAGCCTATTTAATAACCTAAAGAAAAGGCACCTAAACCTAGCTCTATATAAGCTGCCTTTAATAATTTAATTATTAAGGAATTTAATAAGAGGGTTTATAGCTTCCCTAAGACTACTAAGCTTAAAGGAGCTAAAAATTTTAATTAATAGAAATAAGCCCTAGCTATCTAATTTAGAGCTTTAGGCATGCCTAATTTTCTAGATAGTCCGGATATTTCTAGGGCGCTAGGGGACGCTAACTAAGCTATTATCCTTATGTTACTAAGGGATAGCTATACGGAAGGCCCCTAAGCTGCTATAACTTAGCAAAAATTACCTAAAGAAGCCTATAATTTACTTATATAGTAGTATTTATATAGCGTTAAAATCCAGAGAGGGTCCCTATATTCTGACTTTTATAACCTAAATTTTTATGGTTTTAAGGGGACTTTAGAAGCTTTTAATGCGGTCTTTAATAATCTACTAGCTAGATTATTAATTTTAGGGGTCCTAATTAATCCTATAGATTAGGTTAATTAATATCTTTAATCCCTGAAATTAACCTTCCCTTAGTAGGCTAAGAGGCACCGATTTAGTATACGTATAAATAAGGCTATAAGGGCTTCCCTAGATGCCCTAAATGTGGCTTCCTCCGGACCCTCGGACAATAGTTAGTCCGACCGTGGCCAAAGGTAGAGCCACCAAAGGGATGCACGTAATGCGATTAGCTACATTGCGTGTAACCCTACACCGCTTATAGTGGCTTTGCACTATAAGACTTACTTTTCCCCCTTTCCCCCCCCTTAGCTAGATTTCTCTCCTTCTCTCTCTTAGCTATCTATTATTATTAACTTTATTAAATTTAACCCTTTTATAATATAAGCACTAGTGCTTCTATTCCTTAGTAAAACTAACACTAATTAGTAGTTAACTCTAACTATAAATAAGTTAAGTATTATAAGAAGAGATATTTCTATAGATAATATAGTCCCTTACCTCTTAAGCTAATAAACAGGCTATTTAGGTAAAGAGGCATGCCTATAGAGTGTGCTAAAGGAAAAGACTAGAATCCTAGTTATAGGCTTATTAGGCTTCTAAGGGATTAATTTATTAACTCTTAGGCCTTTAGGATATTTAGGTAATTATTAATCTTATTATCTATTATAAGAAAACTAACTAAATAACTAAATCTATTGCTATAAGGTATTTTATTTAAACCTAACATTAAACATAACCCTTAGCTAAGCTAGCTAACCTATATAACCTTACCTTTTTACCTCTCTTCAGAGCTTTGTACTACACTACACTACATACTACACTACACTACATACTACACTACATTACATACTGCACTACATTACATACTACACTATAAGGAGATTTTTCTACTACATGTAGTATTTGTAGTATTTTGTAGTATTTTCTTATATTTAGTAATATAATAGCTTATAATAGCTTATACTAGCTTATACTAGCTTATACTAGCTTATACTAGCTTATACTAGCTTATACTTGCTTATACTAGCTTATACTTGCTTATACTAGTTTATACTAGCTTATACTAGCTTATATAGTTATACTAGCTTATACTAGCTTATACTAGTTAATAATAGCTAATAATAGCTAATAATACTTTATAATACTTTATAATATTATAAGTATTAAAGTTTAATAAAAATAAAATAGTAAATAAATAATTTAAATATAAATATAAGTAAGTATAAGGAAATTACTATAGAAAAAGGAGTAAACATAAGTAATAGTAATATAGCTAGCTTAACTATATAGAGGTTTTTCTAGATGTTTTTTTTAATTTACTAAGGTAAAAAGAAAAGAGAAAGCAAGGGAATACCCTTCCTTAAAAAATTTTTTTCTTAGCTAAGTAAGTGAGTTATAAATAACGTAATTAACTAAACAGTCTAATTAAACTAATTAAACTATTAGAGACCCACATAAGACCCATTTATGGACCCACTTTTAATATTTACTTTAAAAAATAAGAATAGTATACCTATAACTTTTATACTATATAAATCTAGCTAATTTATAGCTTTTTCTATAAATTTTACTAAGAAATAATTCATTTTTATTTATAAAAAAATATTTTCTATATAAAAAGTATTAGTTTTTAATATTATACGTCTCTTATAATTATATAATACTAATTATACTATATATATCTTATATTACATAATATAAAAGAAGTTATAAATTTATTATAATTAAATACTATATTTAAAAATAGTATATAATATTATATAATAAGTTATAAATTTAGAAGCTTTTATAATATATAAAGCTTTTTTTTAAAATTATATTAGCAACTTCATATAAATATTTTTTCTTTTATTACTAATATTTTAAGAATTCTTTTATAATAATATTTTAATATTTAAGTAATAAATTTTAAAAAAGTATAAAAGAATTATAAAAATTATCTATTAATTCTAATAAATTACCTATTAACCTAAGGTTTTTATATATTATATATAAATATATTAGCTATTTAAAACATGTTTTATAATGTTTAATATAATTATTTTAATTTTTAATATATTATTTAGTACTATTTCTAAAGATATATATAGGGTACTTTTATAATATAAAAAACAGCTAATATTAACTTTAATAAAAAAAATCTAAGGAATATTATAAGACTATATAATACCCCACTTCTTTTTTTACTAATACTACACTACATACTACAACAAAAGTCAAAATACTACAAATACTACACTACATGCAAAGCTCTGCCTCTCTTCTCCCTTCTTTATAATTATCTACTATAACTATCTTTGCTTCTCTATTTTCTATATATAGTTAAGTTATTTTTAAGTCTATATTATCTTTATTACCTATGTTTTTTCTTTTCTTTTCTCTTTTTATTAATTTTTATTATTTCTTCTAATTATCCTATTCATTCTATTTATCCTATTTTATTTATCCTGCTTATTCTGCCCTATTTATCCTGTTTTTCCTGTTTTTTCCTATTTATCCTATTTGCTATATTATACTTAACAGAAAAACGCTATCCTATTATTATACTCCTGTTTAGTTTATTCTATTTATTTAGTTCGTTCTATTTAATTAGAACTCTAGGCTTTATTATGTTAATTATGCCTCTTTTATCCTATTTTCCTTATTTCTATTAATTTACTATTAGTAAAGATTAAACCTCTTTTTATAGAGAAATAGAATTAGATATTAGATAATTAATAAGAAGCACCCCTTATATTACTTCCCCTAATACTAAGGTATCTTAAGAATCTTTAGTAATAGCTCTTAAAAGACTATAAAAGAATAGTTTACTAAGGTAACTATAGCTATATATATTTACGCTTATAAGAGATTAGGAAGAACTTACCTAACTAGACCTAAAGACTACTATATAGCCTAAGCTTAATAACTAAATTATAAGGTTTATTTACACTAGTAAACATTAAGGTTAGTAAGGGAAAGACCTTTAGGAGAACTTTAAAGAAGACTTTAAAGGCTAGACTAAAGATACACTTAAGAGAGCTACTAGTAAACTTATAAGAGAACTATAAAGCTTCTTATAGAATAATAGTATTAATATTCCCTAAGGAGCAAGCTTTCCTATTTTTACTACCCTTAAATATATACTTTAAGAAATAATAATAATACTATAAAGAGATAAATTATAATCTCCTAAACCACCTTAAATATAATTTCCCTAAGTTACTACCCTAAAGACCTTTCTTTACTTCTCTAATCCTTAAAAGAAGTAGTTACTATATTCTTTATAAGAACCTCTATAATAATCTTAATTATACTAGGAGCTTAAGCCTTAATAAAATACCTAACTTACCCTTCCTTCTTAATACCTTCCTTTTAAAAAGTAAATAATAAAGAAAATCTCTAAGCTTATAAAGATATATAAGGATAGTAATTACTATAGTAGAAAGCTATATAACTTCCTTATACTAAAGCTTACACTCTTTAAGAGTGAATATAATTAAATTAACCTCCCTAAATTACACTTTAGTAAAGTATTCCCTATTATATTAATAGGAGATATAAAATAATATTTCCTTAACTACCTTTCTAGTAAGAACCTCTCTTATAATAAGATAGTTATAAATATTTATTAATACTTTAAGATAGAAAGTAATTAATAGTTTTACTACTATAAATAAAGTAATATAACCCTTAAGACTATTATTACTTAAAACCCTAAAAAGAGTAAGCTTAAATACCTTAAGACCTTATTAACCACTCTAAAGAGAGTTTAAAAAGGACTATATCTCTCTAATATAGTAAATATAGAGCTCTATAAGCAAACCTTAAACATAGTCATTAGTATCCTTAAATATTAGATAGTTAAGTATATATATACACTAGGCTTTAAGAACCTTACTAGTAACCTCTATAAATTAATTATAATTATTAAGAGTAATATAAGAAGTACCTAATACCTCTAGTAATAAGAAAAAGACTTATTAAAGGTAATATTTACAAATTACTAATATAGCTATTAGAATTAAAGAGATTAAGAAAGAGAAGGCTATTATAATAACTCTAGATACCCTAAGCAATACTTTATTATACTAATACTAAGTATTAAAAAGAGAAAAAGAGATAGTAAGCTAGTAAAAACTATTACTTACCTTCTATAAAGAAGAAGTTCTAAGTATTTCTTACTTCTCTTAAAGGTAATACTAATGCTTAGATAAAGGAACTAGAAGACTAGGAATCTTAGCTTAAGACCTACACTTAGGCTTAAGATAATAATAATAATAATATTAAAGAGAAGCTACTATTAAAGATATACCTTAGTATTATATAATTCTTCTACTTAGGATTATAAATAATAAATAATATTAATATCCTTATAATACTTAAAAATTAGGCCTTTTAACATGCCTTACTTAAGTAAGAGCTATACCTTAAGGAGGCTTCTAATAAAAACTATTTAATCTATTATACCTCTAAAGAATACTATTCTAAAGAAGTCTTTAGAGGAATTATACTAGATATAGAAGTTTTAGGCTAATTAACTACTAGCCTAGTATAAGTTAAAACCCTATTAAGATTAATACTATTATTAAAGATTAAACCCTATAACCTAGAAGTTATTAACTTTAGTGCTAGGTTAGTAACTACACATAAAGTTATTTATATGCTAATAAAGCTTAGTTAAATTAACTTCTATGTCCTTAATACTACTATACCTTTTCTCTTTTCCCTTACTAATATAGATCTTATAAAGGTTAAGGTAAATAACCTTACTAATATGCTAATCTAAGATAATAATACTATACTTATTGTGTGTAAATAAGGCTACCCTTAGTAGCTATTAGAGGCAAAAGAAACCGCTGCCTTTTATCTATTAGAAGGAGAGATTTATTAACTTTATTAATAATTTAGTTATCCCTTAGTTTAGTAGCTTACAAAGATTCTTTACTAGGCTAGTTATAATGTTAAACGCTATATAATTAAGAAGCTAACCTAGGTCTATTATTATTATTAGATAAATAGAAAAGCCCCTAGCTAATTTAAATTCTTAATTAAAGATAACTATAACTTTAACTATAAGATTATTATTAATATTATATAAATTAATAGTTAACTAGTCCTTTATATTATTAATTTAGTAACCTTATTCTAAGCAGCCTAATTCCTTAACCCTAAGAAGTAGAAAGCTTATAATATTTAGGATATAATTAGAGAGTACTAGATAGATACTTATCTAGGCCCTCTAGATTAGATTATTTATAATACTAGTAATAACTTTGCTTTAGCTAAATTTAAGCACTATACTTACTTAATATTAATTAAGATTAATAAGATACTTATTAAAGCCTATAATAGTATTAGAAAGGTTAAAAGATACTATAGACCTCTTTACTAGGCTTATAATATTATTATAGACTTAATTAGTAAAGAGATTACTCCTAAGTAATAACTTTAAATAGCTACTAAAGCTATTAATAACTTAGTAAGTCTAGATAGCCTTAGACTTACCTTACTAGTCTTTAAAGCCTACCTATAGATAATAGATAAGTTATTACTAAGTATCTCTATTATTTAATAGGCTAAAGTAATTTAGAAGATAACTAATAAAGTTTACTATTACCTAGCTAAGAGGTAGGTTTATAATACCCTTAGCGCCTAGACTAGCCTAATATATTACTAATATATTAGCTACTATTATAAGCTAATATATATATATAAAGAGAAAAAGGCAGATAGTATAGCCTTTATAAGCTATTAGCTACTAATAGGGAAACCTATATAGTTAAGATACCCTATAGCTTAGCTAAGTTCTGCTTTATAGTAGTAAAGCTATATTATAAGAACCTATAGTATAGTAAGGGTAAGGAAGTGTAGCCTTAAGATCCTAGGGAGGGTATACTTACCCTAGAGACCCCTTATAAAGAAGAAAAACCTAAGGGGAAGGAGAAGGTAAGCTAGGGAGATAAGCTACTAGTAAAGGGTACTAGGGGAGATATAGAAGAGAAAGAAATACCCCTAGTTAAGAGAAAGTAAGAAAGGCTAAGAAAAAACCTTACTATTTAATTCTACCTTAACTAAGGTATAGGAGAGAGAATATTAACTATAGAGGCTAATAAAGCTATAAAAGTAAAGGTAATTAAAGTAAAAAATTATATACTTATTAATAAAGACTAAGAGAAAGTATTAATTAAAGAGATTACTGCTAGAGAAATATTAAATATAGTATTCCTTATAGTAAAAGAAAAAGCTAACTAGAAGCTTATTCTCTAACTTTACTAAGAAGGAAAGATTATAACTCTAGGTAAACCCTTTAAATAATCTAACTAAGCTAAGATTAATGCTTTATAAGCTTATAATATATTTAAGTTTATAATATTTAATCCTATAAAGCATAAAGGCTAGAGAATCTTTAATTCTTATATAGTCTAAGAGATTAAAGGTAAAGGAACTAAATCACTATATAAGAAGTTATGCCTTATTATATAAGGGCATAATAATAAAGGGAAGGAGGCTATTTTAATCTAATTACTAATAATATAGTAATTAAGTTAATATATTATTATAGCTCTTACTCTATTATTAAGGCAAAGGGAGATCTATCTTTAGCTATAAGATATTATATAAGCCTATGTTTAATTATAAATAACTCTGAATAAGCTAATTATTATAAGAATACTAAAGTAAATAGCTTACTAATTCCCTAAAGGTATAGTAATAAAGGTAATTAAGCCTTTATATAGAATTATAGAAGTAAGAACTTACTAGTAAGTAACTTACTTTTACTATTATAAAGATAATCTTAATATAATAACTTTAATGTATAATCTATGCTTACTTATTATAGCTATAAATAATAAGAATCTCTTTAGTATTATAGGAATGCAAATAGATAATACCCTAGGTCTTAGTAATAATAACTTCTTTAATAAAGAAGAAAGAGAGCTTTAGAAGGTAAAGTTTATAGTAAAGGAAAAATAACGCTTAATAACTATAAATCCCCTTATTTTTAATAGCTATATCCTAACCTAGAAAGCTAATAACTTATTAACCCTAACCTAAAAGGGCTAAAGTTAGAAAATTAAGGAAATTAACCTATAATTACTAATAGCAAAGCAAGATTATATTAAACAGAGAGCCTAAGGGAGCTATATCGTAATAGTCTATTAACCTAAAGCATCTTATAACCTATTAATTACTATATAACACTAAGAACCCTTCGCTAATAATATCTTATAACTTAATAAACACCTTAATTAGCAAATTAAGTATTAGTAGCAGGGATTATAGTATATCCCCTTAACTCTTAAAGAAGCAAAGCTCTTTATATTTATAGATAGGTACCTTACTAATAATAAAGACCTTAGCTTGCAAATTAGGTATATAATTATAATTAGTAATAAAGTAATAAAGGATAATAATACCTTTACCTTAAAAGGTAATATTATTATATATAGCTCTATAAAAAGCAAGCGTGTAACCTATAGCGCACTTATATCTAAGCTATATAGCATGGTTTAAGGCACTAATATTATATATATAATATCTATAACTCTCTATATAATCACAGACTAATTAAAGATACCTTAAATTCTAATGATTCTTTATACTAACTCTTTTTTATTATATAAATACCTTATAAAGCTAGGTATAATAAAGGAGAAGTAGCTAATAATTAATACTATAGCCCTTTAATAGTTATATAAGAGAAGGGAGATCTATAAGGTTAGGTAAATTAACGGTGGCGATAATCTATCTAATATAATAATAAAGGCATATCTTGCGCTAACGTAGCTATAAAGTTTATCGCAAACTTTGCTTTAACCTTATAGCCCCCTGTATTTATAACCTTGGAGCTTATTTATTACTATAGCTATAAGAATTTAGTTATTAATTATTTTACTAGCTAGGTATTGCTAGTAATAATTATGTGTTATAATAAATTAGATACATTGGCGATAACCAATGATACTAAAAAGAATTATAAAAATCAATAAGTATCTCTATACTTATAATACTAGATATAATATTTAGAATATTTTACTATTATAATAGTAAATATTAGCTAAGGGAATTAGTAGTTAATCTAAAGAAGTTTAGGCTTTAAAAGAGAGTATTTCTTAAACTTAGTATACCTAGTATATAAGTAGTGTATATAGGAGTACTCTTTTAAGGGAATATAATCCTATTCTATAGTAAAAGTAAGGTAAGTAATAATAGGAATATAATAGTAACTAAAAATATAATAATATTTTTAAAAATTTTAACTATAAATATAGAAAAGAAAAGTCTATAAGATAATAGTATATTATAGGTAAATTTATACTTAAATACTATCTATTATTTATTATTATTTTAATTATTAGCTAGTTAGTAAATAGCTAGATAAAAGCTAGTAAAAAGCTATTTAAAAGCCTAGCTATAAGTAAGGGAGTGTTAGGAGCGCAGAGGTTAGAGATAGGACGTTTATTAGAGCGGATCTTTAGAGAACCTTTAGGCCGCGTGAATAACAAAGAGGCTAGCTAGCTATAAGATAGCTACGTGCTTATAAAGCAAGGTATTTATTAAAGACTACGTATATTATTAGTACTAGGTTAGAGATTAAAACCTTTACGCACCTGCCCTTAGCTAGTATCTTCCTAGTAATAACTGCGAGAATCTTAGCCATCACTTCGTTCATTCAACCCTACGAACAAGCCATGACAAGGGAGTAATTATAAGGCCTTACTTATAATATAGGCGCATAAGCGCCCCGCAGGCAGGCTACACCCTAGGGCTAGGTTTACATAACACTAGCAAGCCGCTAGCTATAAGCTAGTGACTTGCACGCATAACATACTTAGACCTAGCAAGCTTTAGTTAATATACTAGAGTCCCCTATACCTCTTGCCTAGCTATCATTGTTCTCACACTAGTCTAATAGGAAAATTAAAATAACTAAGTAATAAATAAAACGTACGCTAGGTGCTAGCAGTACTACTATAGCTAGCTTATTGCTTATTACTAAAAGAATTAAAAGTATTAAATAACCTTACAGTCCACCCCTATTAGAAGTGGCTAGTCTAATAGGAAAATTAAAATAACTAAGCAATAAATAAAACATACACTAGATACTAGTAGTACTACTATAGCTAGCTTATTACTTATTAATAAAAGAATCAAAAGTATTAAATAACCCTACTAATATAACTCTTCTAAGATTATTTAGATTATTAGGTTCTTTAGGAATATAGTTAAGTTATGATTTTTTAAAACCCTAGATATTAGTAGTATTATTATAGTGTTATTATAACTAACTATTAGTTACACTAAGTAATGTTTTTATAGAACCTATAGCACTAATAGTGTTACTATAGTATTCCTATTGCTTAGTATCTATAAATTTAGATAAAAAGATAGGAAGTTATATAGTTATTACTTTCGCTTTCCTTACCTTACTTATAAAATCTAGTCTTCTTAAAAGTAAGTTAGTAGGATTTAATTTCCCTATATAATATATAATCTTAAAGTTAAAAGAATAAAGCTTATTAAGTATAGTTACATACTTACTAGTAAGCTTAGGCTTTATAGCTAGGTATTTATAGTTTAAATAGTCTATAATAACCTTAATTATATAAGCTAAATAAGTAAGATAGTGTCTCTATATATAAAAAGCCTCTTAGATAGCTAATAATTTACTATTAGGTATTAAATAGTGTAATTTAGTATTAGTTATCTTTCTTAATATAAACATAACTAGGTACTAGTAACCTAGTATATATATTATAAGTATAGCCTTAATTATATATCTAGATATATTTATCTTTACTCTAAGATATATAAGTGGGTTAAAATACACTAAAATTAGCGCTTCTTAAAATCTTTAATAAAGTTCTTTAAACACTACTAACTTATAGGGTTCTAGGTTAAATATTACTAGTTCTTACTTTCTAAGGTAATTTATTAATAAAATAATAACTTTACTATACTATTTAATAAAATAGTGGTAAAATCTAGTAAAACTAAGGAATAACTAAATATTAAAGACACTATGTGATATTAGCTAGGTTATAATTACCTTAACTCTTGCTAGGTTATAATTACCTTAACTCTTGCTAGGTTATAATTACCTTAACTCTTGCTAGGTTTATTGATTTTTATAATTTTTTTAGTATCATTGGTTATAGCCAATGCATCTAATTTATTACAACACATAATTATTACTAGCAATACCTAGCTAGTAAAATAATTAATAACCAAATTCTTATAGCTATAGTAATAAATAAGCTCTAAGGTTATAAATATAGGGGGCTATAAGGTTAGAGCAAAGTTTATAATAAACTTTATAGCTATATTAGCGTAAGAGTTATAATTTATAACTATAGTTAAACTTAAATTTATTTAAGTTTTACTTATAGTATAAATTAACGCAATTCCCCCTTCCTCTATAACTATGTTTATTTTATCTCTCTATATCTTTTCTATCTTATAGCTTACTACTTATGCTTTAAAGCTTTAAGGCAAACTAAACATAACTTATCCTTACTTATCTCTAATTTAATTCGTTATAATTGCTAGGTAGGTTCTGCGTTACTAATTAACTAATTAACCCCTAACTAATTAGATAATAGTATAGCTAAGGGTAATAAAAAGGACACTACCTTATCTAAAATATTAAATAATATAGTAAAAGAAAAGAAAAGTAAAGGGAAGGGAAGTAAAGATAAATCTAACCTAGAGATAATTAATAGTATTTATACTATAAGGGAAAAAATACTAAAAAGCAAAGGTAATATAAATAATAAGATTTATAAGGTAGACAAGAAGAAGATAAAAGAATAGGGCATTAGGCTGTAAAATACTAAGCAGTTTTACCTCGTGCTCGGGAGGGACAACACATAATTATTACTGGCAATACCCAGCCAGTAAAACAATTAACAACCAAATCTTGCTAGGTTTATTATAATACCTTTTACTAATATCTTAAAGCCTAGGAATTTAATCTTCTTAAGGTTAATAAAAAGGCTTATATCCCTAAGCCTATATAAAACTTATTTAGTATACTCTATATACTCCTTAACTACGCTGCTATATATTAGCGTATTATCTAAGTAATTTGTCAAGCGGAAAACAACACCCCAAAAGACACGATGCTAGCCCACGGTCGTAGGTAGCAGTAATGTCTGCTTACATTAGAGGGTTAATTAACTTAACAGCAGTGATTATAATAATAGCTAAATTTATCTCTATAGATAGAGATATTCTAGATTAAATAGTCTGTTAAATTAGAAGTAACTTTTCGGTTAAATTAGGGGATTTATCTTATTAATTTATCTTTTTAGGGTAAATATAATTATTAACCATAGCAATAGCTAGGCAAAAACTCAGGTCTAAGCGTGGGTAATAAGCATTAAAAGAATCTAGCTATAGGCAGTCTCTTTATAGATTAAATAATCCCCTTATCTAGATAACTAATATTATTATCCCTTAATATATTATCTAGTCTTATAATTCTTTATGCTTATTATTGCGATTACGCGTTTATAAGCACGTATCTTATAGTATATAACACCTCCCTAACTATTTTCTCTTCCTAGCCCCTAGGAAAGAGAAAATAGTAATAAAAGAAATAGCTAACTTATCTTTAAGCGTAATAGGTTACTTAATACTATGCTTTAGGGAAGGGCATTATTTAATCTAGTATATATAGATCTAATACTCCTATAAGAAAAGGTAATTAAAAGAAAAGAGATAAGAAAAAAAAAATTTTATAATAGAAAAAGAAAAGGGAACCTTCCTAGCTAATAACCTAAATTTCTTATCTCCCTAGAGAGCTTTAGTGTCTTTAGTATTTATAGGTAAGTTATAGGTAATATTAGTAAGGGAGTATAGACTATAGGTTATTTTAACTCTTACTAACTTACCCTTTTCTCTTAGTCTTTATGTTAATTAATTAATCCTATAGCGCGCTTTTTCTCTTACTAGCAGGCTTTAATAATTTTAACTATATTCCTTAAGTGACTAGTCTAGGTAGCACTACTAAAGTATATATAAATAATATAGGTAGCTATATAATAGTTTTTCTCTAGGCTACTTATTCTAAGTTTAAGAGTAAGAGAAAATTAATTATTATAGCTTATCCTATGTCTCTAAGGGGGTAGTATATAGTGTTTTCTTCTGCCTATTTAATTAGAGTCTTATAGTTATAAGCCTAGCTCTCCCTAACAACTCCGAAGATTCGCTGCGACCTTGGCCAATCCTCAATGTCCATTCGAAGCAAGTCATTAGTCGCCTTTATATTATTAGCTAGGTAGCTACCTATATACACTACCTTAGTTATATTATTCCTAAAGGTGCAGTAATCTAATTTAAATAATATATCTAAATTTACTAAGAAATTCTATAGATTCTTATATATATCCCCTTTATATATAGGTATTTTTATCTATATCTTAATAAGACTATTTTACTATATAATTACTACTAAGTTACTATAGATTACTAGTAAAACTATAATTAAAGTTTAAGAGGTAATTATAAGTCCTAGAGAAAGTCTAGCTAATCCTAGATTTACCTTAAACTCTTTAATCTATATCTTTATCTATAGAATCTTCTATATTCTCTAAAGGTAATATAGCTTAGCTTATATAACCTTATAGTATCTTTATAATACTTTATCTAGGTTATTTATATTATTTATACCTTTACCTAGATTAGGATTAAGTAGTGTTTACTATACTTTATTATTATTTATAGTTCTAGATTATAAGAGTTCTTTACCTTCCTAATTATTTATAGCTTTATTATTATAAGGTACTAGTATATTTTATATAAATCTTTAGAGCGTTAGCTATATAATAATCTAGCTAATAGTTTATATCCCTAAAAGGGTTTTATTAATAAATACCTTACTTTATAAGTATATAGCTATCTTATAGCTAGCTAGCCTCTTTATTATTTACGCGGCCTAAAGGTCCTTTAAAGATTCGCTCTAATGAACGTCCTGTCTCTGACCTCTGCGCTCCTAACATAAATATAGTGATTTCTTATAACTTCTTTATATAATAAGGGCACAAGACTTTATATTAGATAAAAACACTTTGGCGGAGTAGGTATCTTAGTAAATAGGCCATATCTACGGCCTTATCTTCGGGCTAGATGTTCCGCTAGGGGCGGTGTTAGATATAGCAGCCTTATATCTTAGGTATTTCTATCGCGATGTCTTCCCTCTTTAAGGCCCTTGTTGCAAGACCTCGGCACTTAGGGCAAAGACCCTCTTTGCCCTCGTATAGATAGCCTCGTTATGCCACGTGTGAATAGCTCTAGATAGCTAAGTCATCATCACTTTCCACACCGTCTCACATATAGTATAGTAACTTATAGAGAGAAAATTAGTAGTATATTTATTATTAGCCTATTTATATATAAGCAAATATACCTCTAATTCACTTCTATCTAATTAGATACAGACCCTAGCTAACGTGACTCCACAAGCTATAACACGTTTAAGGAGATAAGCTTTGCTGTGAAATGCATGTGGACTGCTATGTCCTGTTTTCTTTGAACACTCCTTTCAGATGTCTCAAAGTTGTGATCTAGTCCACCGTTTTAGAGTGAATTTTCTCGGGCCATATGGCTACAACTGAGACTTAACTGTGACCAGATTGCTACCGTTCTCCTATGCACATTCACCGTTCTCATTTCATACGTATCATTGCCTTGGTTGCAATTATGACTAACGAGTTCGCCGCTCATCAGAGACAGGTCCGCATTCGACACTATGTCTCAATACTATTCTGACACGGCAAGAAGGTATGCAGCCTGTGAAACAAAAGGCAGCCGCCGTAATGACACCGGGGACTTTGCCCACTTATGTCTTAGCCATGCTATCATGGCTGGTCACAGTTTGAGACAGGTATAAAGCCAAGAGGAATCTGTTGAGATGGCGAGATAGAGACTTGGGAAATAAGGGTGCTGGGGCACGGTCAAGAAAGAACATACAAAATCTGGTGGATTCGTTGGCCAAGGGACAGATTATCGCTTGGACATCCGGCACGTACGGATTAGTATTGGTCGGGTTCACATCAGCTAGCCACTGTCTCACACAAGTCATTGGTTTGTGAGATAAGAGACATGGCGCCCCAGGTGCGGAGGAGAACGGCAAAAGGGATGGGATATCACCTGCGCTTCGCTGGTTGCATGCTTCGCTCGCTGCATCAACAGCTTCTCTGTCAGGGGGTTTGCAGGATTCTCCATCATCGTTGTGATCTCAGCAAATCCCATGTCTACGATGGTAGACATTAATGTCAACAAGCTAAACCGGTTAACGGAATGCTGAGGTGAGACAACATCAGCCAAAGCGTTTGCCTGAATCATCAATTAGGAAATACCGAAGGCTTTCGTTGGCGATATCTTATTTGCGTCATGAAAGTTAAAACTTGCTGCTTAGGCCCTTACAGACCGATTCTCGAAGTGTCTTGCTAACTTATTAGAGCCACTGACTGGAAGGGTTATTTTATTTTTTATTTTTTCATAAAAACAAGAAATGAATCAACCCTTCCCTCCTCCCTTCCCTCCTCCCTTCCCTCCCATCATGATTGACAGCCCAGCGCAAACACCCACACACCGGGAACCCCCTAACACCCAGGCACCCCATGCATTCCTGTCATCAGGCTACTCCTGACAGTTGTGTCTATCACGCTGAAGACCTAGTATTCCCGCTGCTTTCTACTAAGCCCTCGCTTCGTATTCTTCCTCTTCTTCTTCTTTCCCCTAGGTTGTCTCAACTGCAGCATCCAGCGCGGTCAGCGATCTGATGGTTAGAGCCACATTACGAAGTATATACTTACGTCAAGCTTTGAGGCTTTCTCCGGCAAAGATTGCTTATCGCCATTAGCGACATCAAAGCCACGATTCTCACCAACATAAACTGCGTCTTCTGTTTGCTGTGTTACTGCTGAACCAGCTACCGCTAGTCCAGCAAGCAGCGTTGAAATAGTTGCAGTAGTAAATTTCATGGGAAATAGTCAAGAATTGCTGTGTGTCTTGGGGTTACGAGGAGCATAGTTAGAGCTATGAGAGAGAGAGCTTTTGGAGATTTGGCACCTTTTATAGAAGATTGACCGTGGACGGCTTAGTCAGAATGTCTCTCGATACGGCTTCTATTGGTACAGGCCGGCTATTTAGATATGTCAGTTTTTAATATGGCCCTATCTTTACTACGGAATTCAATGACAGAATACTACTACCCTTCCCTGTTGCTAGTACAGGTTGAGTCGTTCACGGCCTGGTAATGTCTGATTTCTGAAGACATGTGTCTCCCAACTGACCATGGTATTGGTAGCTAAGAGAGACAACAAGAACCAATGTCGCAAGTACTCCGTACAGGAAGCGGTGGATATTGCCATAGCCTTTCGACGTCGAGCGGTAACAGGACGATCCGATTGACGTAATTTTCAGTCATATGCCAGCCACTTGGATTTTGCGCGGTAATGGACCCATCGGCAGTGAAACAGCTTACTGGGAGTGCATTGCGATGACTGGCTAGATAATGGTAGATAACATTACGGACTACCGCTCCCTTCGTCTGCATACTGGCGCACGATCAACTCAGTCTCAATCTAGCGCAGGATTAGGCCGGCTTTCAACAAGGGTTGGATGCAAATTGATCCACCGCTAAAGTGGCTGCGACGAAAATTGGTGTCATCGTGATCAGTGCTCAACTCCAAAGCTAGATGGAGTTTCTTCTATATACCGAACCTCGCCGCCAAGAACAGGGATTTCCTGGCTGTCTCACGCCATGTTTGTTCGCTCTGCGAAAATGAAGCAGTCGATTCTTTACGGCTATTTACTTATCTCTGCCGTAGTCTTAGCGGTCCAGAATTACTCTAAACTTCAGAATATATGCTCAACACGTGCAATCATACACCCAGAGTGTGCAGCGTCCGATTCAAGGGGACGGAATTTCATCAGTCCATCTTCCCTCGAACTCGAATTCTTAACCGAGTCCTCAAAATCCCAGCACGAATGCCTCACAATCCAGAACAAGACACAGTCTTTCTGCGTCTACTCATTTCCTTCCTTTGCCGATGGTCGAGGCCTATCCATTATAACTACCCCGGACCGCATGAAGTCGATTCGATTATTATCAGCCTTTACTAACAAGGGCATCCTATTTGGTACAAATAAGCAACCATCGCCATTATATACGGAGATACAGCTCCCTGGTCGAGGCCGCGGTTTGATCGCCAACAAGACGTTACACCGGGGGGACCAAATATTTGCACATACTCCCGTGCTAATATTGGACGCAGACACTACGTATCTAAGCGAGAGTGAGTTGGTCAAACTGGAAAACGCCGCAGTTAATAAGTTACCTGGGGAAACAAAGGAGCTTTTCTGGAATTTGTATGGCCAGCCTGGGGTAGATCCGGCCAAGGATCGCATTGACACTAACAGCTTCGAGATCGAAGTTGGGAACTTCGCTCATTCCGCCGTCTTCCCTGAAATTTCCGTAAGTACATACCAGTATCAACATATCAAGTGGCATGCTAACTGATAGCAGCTTCTCAACCACGACTGTCGACCCAATGCTGCTTATTTCTTTGACCAGCAAAGCCTTACGCAGTATGTTCATGCCATCACAACCATCACTCCTGGTACCGAAATTACCATTACTTACATCGACCCGCACACGCCGCGACGGGAACGACTCATCCAACTCGCCACATGGGGCTTCCACTGCTCCTGTAGTCTTTGCGTTATGAGTACAAGTCTATCTCGCGCATCTGATATGCGACTTGCACAGATTGAAGCCCTAACAAATCACCTTGAAGATTGGCAAACGACATCGCCTCAAATGGCACAAGCACTGGTCAGCTTATACAAACAAGAGCGGCTGTATGCTTCATTGAGCGATGCCTACCAACTCGCAGCCCTGGCGTTCTGTGAAGAAGGGCATCGCTGGAGTGCAATTCAGTATGCTCTCCTGGCAATTGAGTTTGGCCTGTTGTACGATGGATTCGAAAGTAAGGACGTTGATCTAATGGTATTACTGGCCGAGCAGCCAGAGGAGCAGCCATGTTGGTTACAGCGGGTAAAGCACGGAAAAACAAGTTCGGCAGAGTCTGTACAAAACTCCGTGACGTTACAAACCTAGGAAATGCAAGATAATTGGGGAAACACCTTAGCAAGCGTCAACATACTGATAATATATGTAGTGAAGGGGTATTGATTCTGCAGTTGACGAGTGAAGGCGTATTGACAAGACGGGTGACACCGGGCAGTGGTTTGTGTGTCGAACTGTTAATATATGAGTACGATGTGTGGAGTGATGCAGACGGAGGCAAAGAGAGCAGAAGAGAAGATAATAATATAGAATTACTATCTAGGAATTCGGAATCTAATAGAGGAAAAAAAGGAAGCTTATAAGCTTTAAATCTATAAGCAATGAATATAAGTCTTTAAACAAAGCCTTTAATAAAGCGTAATAATAAGCATAATGTATTATTAAACAAAGAGAGAAGATAATAAGAGTAATACCTAATATCTAAGGCTATAATATAAGGCTATGAATATCCTTAATACTGCCCTTAGTAGTATATCTAGCTAATAATATAAGGAAGAAAGGAAAAATAAAAAAGATAAGGCTATCTATAAGGCCTCTAAGATATCTCCCTTTATAAAGTCCTTAGCCTTTATTATATAAAGAAAGCGAATAAAATCACTATATTTAATATGTTCTAGACCTTTTATAAATCTATTAGTAATTATTTATTTAGTGCTAATTTATTAAAGATAAAATTCCCCTTAATAAGCTTTCTATATAATCTATTTATATTATAAATTAATATTGATTTTTATAATTTTTTTAGTATCATTGGTTATAGCCAATGCATCTAATTTATTACAACACATAATTATTACTAGCAATACCTAGCTAGTAAAATAATTAATAACTAAATTCTTATAGCTATAGTAATAAATAAGCTCTAAGGTTATAAATATAGGGGGCTATAAGGTTAGAGCAAAGTTTGTAATAAACTTTATAGCTATATTAGCATAAGATATAGTTATAATTTATAACTATAGTTAAACTTAAATTCGTTTAAGTTTTACTTATAGCATAAATTAATGTAATTCCCCCTTCCTTTATAACTATGTTTATTCTATCTCTCTATATCTCTTCTATCTTATAGCTTACTACTTATGCTTTAAAGCTCTAAGGCAAACTTAAACTCTCCCGCTAAACATAACTTATCCTTACTTATCTCTAATTTAATTCCTTATAATTGCTAGGTAGGTTCTATATTACTAATTAACTAATTAACCCCTAACTAATTAGATAATAGTATAGCTAAGGGTAATAAAAAGGACACTGCCCTATCTAAAATATTAAATAATATAGTAAAAGAAAAGAAAAGTAAAGTAAAGGAAAGGGAAGTAAAGATAAATCTAACCTAGAGATAATTAATAGTATTTATACTATAAGGGAAAAAATACTAAAAAGTAAAGGTAATATAAATAATAAGATTTATAAGGTAAATAAGAAGAAGATAAAAGAATAGGGCATTAGGCTGTAAAATACTAAGCAGTTTTACCTCGTGCTTAGGAGGGGTTATAAATTAATATAATAAGTATATCCCTTATGCTTCTTATTAAGTATATTAGCTTTTATATTCTAGCTATCTATAAATAATAATAATAGTTATAATTACTTAATACTAAAGTTATTAAGAAGCTTAGTAACCTAGAGTATTAAAAAACTAGTTAGTATAAGGTTAATAAATTTAGCTTTTATAGAACTAAGTGCTATAAGAGTTTATTTCTTTAATTACTAAAGAATATATCCTCTAGTAAGGGTTATAATATACCTTATAGTTAAATGCCTAGTATCTAGATTATTAGTAAGTAAGGTATTACTAAATCCCTTTACCTAAAGCATTAACTTAGGGTTTAAAGGAGTATATTCTCTAAGAATAATTCCTAAATTATTTACTCCTATAAGGTATTACTAAAGGTATTTCTTAAGATCTATATAGACTTACTTTAGCGTAGAATTTATACCATAGAGCTAATTTACTATAAATATAATATTAAGTTATATAAATACTAAAAGCTAGTTAAAGCTTCTAGTGCGTTTTGCTTATTTAGAGATATTATAGACTATATTAAGCTCTTTTTAATTAGCTAGAATAATAGTCTTTAGAAGCTATAGAATGTTTATTATATTAAGGTTCTTAATATTAAATTTCTTTATAATAGTTTATATATAGAGCTTTTAGTGAAGAAGTATAGTATAATTAGCGTAGTTATAAACAAATTTAATACTAAGGAATAGCGTAATATTACCTAGATGCTTTAGTTTATAGTATTTCTATAATTCCTTAATAATACTTATAATAATTATAAGGGTCTTTCCTATAATAATTATATTATCTATATATAGAAGAAGTATAATATTATTACATTAAAAAATATAGAGTTTACTTAATAGTTATCTAAATCCTTACTTTTTAAGTTCCTTAGTAATATTATTAAGCTACTAAAGAGGAGAAATAAGTAATCTATAAAGAGCTCTATTAAGCTTATAGACCCTAGTTATGCTATTAGAGTAACTATAAGGTTATTTAATATAAATATCTCCTTATACTTTAGCATTAAGGAAGGTATTTATAATATTATATTACTACTATTTATAGTTAAAGAATATAATAAGCATATAGAATACTTATAAGGAAACTAGGTATACTACTGCTATATAGAGGTCCTTATTATAAAAAACTTCTAGGTTTTAGTCTTTTTTTATAACTTATCTTACTTTTAAATAAGGCTCCTAATTAATTAGATACTTAACTATATAAACCTATTAACTATTAACTATTAAATATCTTTATATCTTTAGGAGTAAAGACTAGATCCTAGTACTTCTTTTTATAGATTTTAAGGAGTTTCTTTTTCTTAGTAAGTCTTTAGAAGTTATAATAGTTATCTATAACTTTAGCCTTATATAAATTAGATAGGATATTAATCTTTATATTAGCTATATTAGCTACTTTAAGCATTATAAAGGTATATAAAGTAGTGATTTCTTTTACTTTATTATTATATAAGTTATTATTATAATAACGAATTGCGAGGTTTAATTAATAAGTACCTAGAGAAAGGGCTTTCTTCTTGCTAGATATTATAATATTAAGATAGTCTTAATATGTATTAGATTAAAGGGATTATCTTAGGGGCTTAGGTTTAGGTTTAAGTTATTATTAAATAATAGCATTATTATTATTATTAGCTTCTTTATCTAGGAAGGCCCTAGGCTATTGCCTAGGTAAGACTGCGTTCTCTTTATTAATTTATAATTATTAATAGTATATAAGATCCCTTTAAGGAGGACTTTTAGAGAGTATTAAAAGAAAGATCTAGGATAATAAAGGCTAAGTCTTAATAAGAGAATTATTTTCCTTCTTAAAAGAGTAGTAGTTTTTATTAATTTCTAAGGCTATTAATAAAGTATTTATAAAATAAACCTTCTTTTGTTTAGTATTTGTGAGGCCCCACTCACAACACAGACGCGCCACTAGCGCACCCCGCGTGTAGGCCACACCCTAGGGCTAGGTCCACGTGACACTAGCAAGCTGCTAGCTATAAGCTAGTAACTCGTATATATAACACACTTAGACCTAGTAAGCTTTAGTTAATATACTAGAGTCCCCTATACCTCTTACCTAGCTATTATTATTCTTATAATTTTAAAGCTTCTCTTACTAGCTACCTAAGAGTAATATAGAGAGAAGAACCACCTAATCTGCTAGAGTAATATTAGATAATAACCAAAGCTAATTAAATAAGGGTAGCACTATAAATAAAAACACACTATATTTTATAGAGACTATACTTAAAATTAGACTCTCTAACCTTAGTACTAAAACTATAGTAATAATAAAGTAAGTTACTTAGCTTAGTGCTATAGCTACTATAATAATAGAGTAAATTACCTAGCTTAAATAACTCTAGAAACTATAAGAATAAGAAAAGAAGCTTATTAGCTTACTATAGTTAGGTAAAGGGGAAATATAAGAGAAAAAGAGGTAAAGAGCTAGTACTTTCTCTAGTTAAAGTAGCTAAGAGATTAAGGTCTAGAATATTACTAAGCTCTAATACCTTATAAACCTATAGAAGTATAAGATATAGCTTAATAACCTAAACTATACCTTTAATAGGGTAAAGAAGAAGTATTAGTATAACTATTAAAAAATCCTCTTTATACTTAACTATATATATACTAACTACTAGGTAAGATAGAATAAATACCTTAAGGAATAATAAGCTAATAGCTATAATAACCTTAAAGATAATTAGGATGCTTTCTAGACCTAGATACTTATATTACTTAGAGATACTATAAACTATAATATATAAATAGCTATATAGCTAGAGAACGCAAAGTAACGCAAGGGCTAGAGCCTTATTAAATTTAGTATTTACTTAGATTTACTAGAGAAATATCTAGAAAAAGCCTTTAAAAAGTCTTATACTCTTATATTCTTTATAAAACTACTTCCTAACCTATAGAGCTATATTAACCTATATTCCTTAATTATAGAATAGACTTAAGAAAAGGTTATATAACTTACCTAGTAATTTTAGGAGGTAATACTAAAAAATAAGTAAAAGCCTAAGTATTTAGGAGATAAAGGCTTATATAAAACCCCTTAATATTAAAGATATAATTCCCTATAGGGTTATAAACCTTATAAGAATTAAAAGAATAAGGACTAGGAAAAGGGCCTAGCTACTTACCTAAATAATAGTAAAGTAGGAGGTAAAAGATAATATTATAACTATAGTAGTATAGAATATCTTACCTATAACTATAATAAGCTAAAGAAAAAGCCCTAAGAAAACTAAGGAAATATACTAAGGTAGAAGTAAATGCCCTTACCTTTACCTTAAACACTAAGGTACTAATAGGGTATAGATTCTATACACTAGTTACTATTTATAGGTATAAAGATATTAAAATAGTAGCGAATCTTAATAGCTATACTAAGATTAATATTATTAGTGCTAAATTTATAAAGAACTATAAGCTTAACTAGGCTAAGGCTATAGTACCTATCCTTAAGGCAGTAAGGGCCCTTATAGTCCCTTAATATAGTATTTATAAGGTACCTATTATAATTAAGGACTTAAGGGGAGAAAAAAAGAACCTTAAGCTATTATATATAACTATAGATAGGGACCTAAGAGTAAGGGGAAGCCCTCTCTTAATTAGAATATATATACTTACTAAAGAATATATATATCTTTACTTATATATATAAGAGTAGTAATTTAAGAAAAAAAGAATAGCCTTTTTACTTATAACTCCCTATAAGTTTATAAAGGTAATATATAATAAGACTATTATATATACTATTATAGGAGTTATAGAAAATAAGTTTATTACCCTTAAAGATAATAAGGAGGCAAAAGCATATAGAACTATTAAGAATATCCCTAAGAAACTATATAAGTTTAAAGATATATTTATATTAAATAAGGCAGGAAGCTTACTATTAAAAAAAGAGACTAATTATATAATTAACCTAATACCTAGGGCTATACCCCTATATAGACTAATTTACCCTTTATCCTAAAGTAAGCTAAAAAAGCTCTAGGAATATATTAATAAAAACCTATAAAAAGGCTAGATAAGACTATCTAAGAGCCCTATAGGTATGCCTATCCTATTTATACTAAAGAAGGATAGAATACTTTAACTATATATAGATTATTAGGGGCTTAATAAAGTAATATAGAAGAATTACTATACTCTTCCCTTAATTTTAGAGATCCTAGACTAGTGTTAAGAAGCTTATTATTTCTTAAAGATTAATATTAAGGATGCTTACTATTAAATTTATATTAAAGAGGGTAATAAGTAAAAGACTATATTTTATACCTATTATAAACACTATAAATATCTTATAATGCCTTTTAGGTTAACTAATACCCTAGCTACCTTTTAAAGCTATATTTATAAAGCGCTTTATAGGCTAGTTAATACTATTTATATAGTATATCTAGATAATATCCTTATCTTCTTAAAAATATAAGAAAAGTATACTATATATATTAAGGAAGTTCTAGAATATATAAGGTTAGTAAAGCTATATATAAAACCCTTAAAGTGCTTATTTTACTAAGAGTCTATAGAATTCCTAGGGTTTATTCTATTAGTTAATAGGATTTTAATAAATATATAAAGGGTTAATATAATCTAGGATTAGAAGGAGCCTAAGAGCTTTAAAGATATATAGTTCTTCCTTAGTTTCTATAACTTTTACTAATAGTTTATCTATAGATACTCTAGGGTTATAGTATCCCTATATATATTAATAAAAGGCAATTAAAATAGTATTTAAACTAGGAAGTTTATATTTAGAGTAAAGGAGTAGCTAGTGTTTAGCTAGCTAAAAGATGCCTTTTAGTAAGTACCTCTTCTCTGTTATTATAACCTAAGTTAGCTAGTGTGTATTAAGATAGATACTTTAGTCTTTATAATAGTAGGAATCCTATCTTAATAGGATAATAAGGAATACTAGTACTTAGTAGCCTTTTAGTTAAGTTTATAAATACTAAGTATAATTATAGCATAGCTAACTAAGAGTTACTTACTATAGTAAAGTTATTTAAATACTAGTAATACTATATTAAAGGTATAGTAACTCTAGTTAAGGTTCTATTAGACTATTATAACCTATAAACCTTTATAAGGCAGTAAAAGTTAAATAGAAGGTAGGCTAAATAGTGTATATTTCTCTGCCCTTTCTACTTTATAATTAGGTATAAACTAGGGAAAAGTAACCTAGTAAATATACTATTAAGAAAGTCTAATTATAAAGGTAAACCCCTAATAAATAAGGCACTTTTACTAGAACTTTAAAAGAAAATAGTAATTACTAAAGAAATAGTAAAAGAAAATATACTAATATATTAAAGAAGATATAGTAAGATACCTTTAGGGGAGGAAAATACCTTAGTCTTAAATATAAAGAGGCTTAATAAGATATCTTTAAGGGAGGAAAATACCCTAGCTACTATAGAGAGAGCTCCTAAGGTAAGAGTAGCCTAGTTAAGAGGCTAGATAGCTACTATAAATCTAGTAAAAGATTAGCTAAATAAGGGTAATTTCTAGGAGAAGGTAGTGTATATCTAAGATATTAGTATAGTATAAGAGATATAGGGGGCTATTATATTATTAAATCCCTACTAATCTAGGCTAAATAAACTATTAGTATAATTACTATAAAAGGCATAGAGTTAAGACTTAGATTTATAAAGGTAGAATAGTAAGATAAATAAATCCCTAGTAAAAGGGGAGAGAAAAGCTAGTTTATAGTTATATAGCATAAGAGGTCTCCTAATATACTAAGACTAGGTAGTTATTCCCTAGGAGCCTATCTTATAATAAGAGCTTTTATAGCTATACTATAATAATTTACTAGTAGGTTACTTTAGGACTAAGCGCACTCTAGAGCTACTAAAGCATTACTTCTAGTAGCTAGTTATAAGTAAGTCTATTTTAGACTATATTATAAGCTATAAGGTTTGCTAATAGATAGTAACTAGATAGTATTGCTTATATAGAAGCCTTAAATTACTACTAATACTAAGGTAACTATAGGTAGAGATCTTAATAGACTTTATTATAGGATTACTTACTATATAAGTAAGTAAGTAAGAAACTAATATAATCCTAGTAATTATAGACTAATTTACTAAGTACTCTATTTTCCTACCTATAACTATAACTATTAATATAGCTAAATTAGTAAAGCTTTTTTATAGGGAAATTAAACTATAATTTAGGGCACTAGAGAGCATTATATCTAATAGGGGATTAGTCTTTATAAGCTAATTTTAATTAGATTTATACTACTTATTATCTATAAAATAAAGGCTTTTTACAGTATTTTACCCCTAAACTAATAGATAAATAGAGAGAATAAACCAAGTGCTTAAATATTATCTCTAATACTTTACTATAAAAAACTAGTAAATATAGCCTAAACTACTCCTAATAGCCTAATTTACATATAATAATGTAGTAAATAGGACTATAGGTTATTCCCTAAACTACTCCCTTATAGGCTATTTACCTAAGTTTTATCTAGCTCTTAAGGATAAGATTAAAGAAAAGAAGGTGCTAAAGGCCTATATATATATTATAAAATTATATAAAGTTAGAAAGTAACTAAAGAAAAACTAGGTAAAAGCTACTAAAGCCTAGGTAAAGTACTATAATAAACGCCACTAGCTATTAACTCTAAAAAAAGGTAATTTAGGATTATTATTAGCAAAGAATATTAGGCTTAAGAATATAAAAAGGAAGCTAATCCCTAGGTTTATTAGGCTATTCTAGGTACTTAACGCTATAGGAAAACAAGCATACTAACTCACGCTACCTAAAAAATATAGCTAACTATATAATATATTCTATATTAGCCTACTAAAGCTATAGAATTACTATAAATATACTAAGGAAAAGGATATACCTATACTAGATCTTAAGAATAAATAAAATAAGTATAAAGTTAAAGAGGTTAAGAACTATAGAAAGACCTATAAAGGTAATAAATACCTAGTAAAATAAAAAGGCTAGCCTAGTAAATATAACTAATAGGTCCTAGCTAAAGATATAGAAAGCGCTTAATATATAATTTAGATATTTTACTAAAGCAAATCCTATAAGAAAAGTAGTAAGATATAGGTAAATTATAAGCAAAGAGATATAATATTCCTATAAAAAAGGCCTAGCCTTACTAGCTATTATTATACTCTAAACTAAAAACCTTAAACTACTTACTAAAAAATAAAGGAAAATATACCTATAAAGTAAAGAGAGTAAGGGAAAACCCCTTTATTATAGCCTTAATATAGGAAAAAACCTAACTACCTAAAATATAATACTTAGTATTATTCTTATCCTTACTAATTAGCTCCTATATTACCTAGGAAAAGCAATATTTTACTATACCCTAAGGTATAAAACCTAGGTTATAAGACTATAAATATAAAGTTACCCTTACCTTTTAAATATAGTAAAGTTAGTTATAATTTAGCTATAAAAAGTTAGTAAATAAGTAGTAAAAAGAAGTAAAATACTTACTACCCCTAGAATAAAAGCTAGAAATATAGTAATAGAAAGTTACTATTATAAAATAATATACTAATTATATAAAATTAATATCTCTTACCTTAAAATATAAGTAAAAGGCTAGTATATTAAAAAGAAAAATATAAACCTAGTAAACCTTTATAGCCCTAGTAAGGCTAAATATAATATAGTATACTATATTAGTATAGTTAAAGCCTATTATTAAATTAAGGTAAGCCTTAGTAAAACTAAAGTAAGTCTTCTCTAAAAATAAATAGTTATTAGGGTTATTAGGTTTTATACTACTAAGAATACCTATAAGAGTTTTTACCTAATTTAGGAGTGTTAATAAATCTAAAAAATCACCCTTTATTATTACTATATACTATATAGGAATATTAGTAATAAGGTACTAAAAGATAGAGAAATAATAGTATACTTAAAGTATTATAAGTATTCCTATACTTATAACACTAAATATAATATTTAGAATATTTTACTACTATAGTAGTAAATATTAGGCTAGGGAATTAGTAGTTAATCTAGGGGAGTTTAGGGGCTAAAGAAGGGCTTTTCTTAAACTTAGTATATCTAGTGTATAAATAGTATATATAGGAGTACTCCTTTAAGTAAATATATTCCTCATTTATAATAAGATTAAGGTAAGTAATAAGGGAAATATAATAATAACTAAAGGTATAATAATGTTTTTAAAAAGCTTAACTATAAATATAAAGGGGAAAAGTTTATAAGATAATAGTGTATTATAGGTAAATTTATACTTAAATACTATCTAATATTTATTATTATTTTAATTACTAGCGAATTAGTAAATAGCTATATAGAAGCTAGTAAAAGCTATTTAGAAGCCTAGCTATAAGTAAGGGGGTAATTATAAGGCCTTACTTATAATATAGGCATATTACTAGCGCGCCCTATAAGTAGGCTATACCCTAGGGCTAGGTCTATATAACACTAGTAAGCCGCTAGCTATAAGCTAGTAACTCGCATGTATAACACACTTAGACCTAGCAAGCTTTAGTTAATATACTAGAGTCCCCTATACCTCTTACCTAGCTATCATTATTCTCACAGTAGCCTAGGCAATTTTAATATTAGGAGAAACCACTTACTAAAGAGAAGGAGTATATAAATAAAGATAGTAAGGAAACCCTAGAATAAGAATCTAATTTTATTAAAACTTATTTTATAGAAAATATAGTAAAGAAAATAGATAAAACCACTATAAAGATAGATCTAACTAAGCTAAGATAGCTTATTTTAGGATAAGTAATTAAAGCTATAGTAAGACTATAGGAAGTTAAGTATAATAGAAAATAAGTAAATATATACTTAAAGATCTCTCTTAAATTTAATAATAAAGGTAAGAGTTATTAAATCTACCTTAATTTAGGAATATTATTAATTCTAGTGAATAAAGCATAGCTAGAATAAAACAGGTTAAATATAAAATAGGGAATATAAGAGCCTAAGCCTATATCTAGAGTTAAGTCTGCCTTTTATATTATAGAATTAGCTACTTTTAATTTTTATATTTTAGGAATAGCATATAAAACTAAAATTACTAGTTATTTTATAGTTATAGTAAATATAATACTAAACTTTAAATTTTTATAAATTTTCTTTATAAATATAGAGTAAAGATTAATTTTATTAACCTTAAGGTAGTTTTTAAATTAGTCTATAGTATAATAGTACTAGCAGAGATTTTTTAGCTAGCTAATAAAGTACCTTATTAAAGAGTAGTTACTATATATATAGTAATAATTCTACTAAAAGGAGTTATATATATACTAGTTACTTAGAAGGTAATATAGGAGAATTAGGAAATAAGTGTGTACTATATATAGTTATACTTAGAATATTTTCCTAATACTTTATTTAATAGATTTAGCTAAGGTTAGATAATTACTTATAATCTAACTAATAAAACTATTACTATTTATAAGCATAAAAAAGTTATATAATTAATAGTAGCTAGTAAAGTTAATGCTAACTATCTAGTTAATAATCCTTTAGTATATTATACTTATTTTAGTAAGGATATTATAGAAAAAACAGGAGATATAGATAAGAATAGTAGTAAATCTAATAAGGAGAAGGATAAGCTTAATCTAAAGAAGGTTAACGCTAGAGTGCTATTATATAGGATTTTATACCTAGAGGAAATTCTATATATTATAAATAAATTTAGAGTGCAAATTACTAATATTAATTATAATGCTATAAGTAAATTTGTCTAGCTTATAGATAAATATAATATCTATTATAATAGAGGTATTATTCCTATGCTTAAAGATAAAAAAATATAGATTAATTTAGTTAAGGGATAGCAATATTAAATAAGGCTAATTTAACTATATAGACTAGGAGAATAGAATGCGAATAAACTTAATAAAGTATATAATAAACTTTACCTTAAAGGGAAAATATTATATCTAGATAAGCTAGTAGCTATAGTATATCTAGTGTTTATAGTTTAGTAAGAAACTAACTAGGAAAGGAAAGGGAGAGTTATAGTTAATATAAGACTACTTAATAATATAGCTATACTAGATATCTATCCCCTACTAGATTAGAGTAATATTATAGATAATATATATAGTAAGAAGGTTTTTTTACTTTTTAATAGAATAGGATTTTTCTACTAGCTACTAATTAGAAGAGACTACTAGGCTTATATAGTAGTTATATTAAATTAGGGTCTTAAAGTATTTAATATAGCACTAATAGGATTTAAGAATTCTCCTGCTTTTACTTAATAATTTATAAATTAACTCTTTTAGAAGTATAAGCATTTTATTTGTATTTATATTAACAATATTATTATGTTTTTAAATAGTATTAAGGAGTATTTAGAGCACCTTAATATTATACTTAAGATCCTTAAAGAAAATAGGATAATAATTATAGCTAAAAAGTCTTTTATTAGTTACCTTACTATTTAATTACTTAGTTTTATTATTAATAGTAATAGAATTATTAATATAAATAATAGACTAAAAGCCTTTTAAAAAATAATCTTCCTAACTAATCTATTAAGCCTTAAAACCTTTATAAGTATAGCTAGATTTCTTTATAATATAGTCCTATGGTTTAATATATAAATCTAACTATTATAGGCATAAAAAACAGCGATATTAAAGGAATTATAAAAAAAGAATAATAGAATTACTAGGATCTTAAAGCTAATATAAAAGAGAAAGATATAATAAAAGATATTTTTGCTAACTAAGAAGGAGAAAAAGGCTTTTAAAGATATTAAGGCTTTTTTAAGTAAAAAATAGACCTTATAGTATTATAACCTAAGTAAGCTACTTTTCCTTAAAATTAATGCTTATAAGGAAGGATTTAGCTTATACGCTTTCTAATTATAGAAAGAATAGGATAGTTAAAGTATCCCTTAAAAAGATATTAAGAATAACTAAATTTAGCTAATCCTATTTCTTTTAAGGGTAATATTAAGCGTTAAAAATAATATAGTTTAATAGAGGCTAAAGTAGCTATAATTACATAAAGTGTTTAAAAGCTATGGAAAATAGTGTAATCTAATAATATAGTAGTTAATATATTAACTAACTATTCTCTAGCAAAGGGAATTATTAAATATATATTACTATCTATAATAGATTTAGATAAAGCTAATCTAAAACTAGCTAAAGTTATAAATTATCTATTATAATTTAATTTAAAGGTAATGCATATACTAGGAGTGCTAAATATTATACTAAATACGCTTTTAAGGCTACCTATAGAGAGTACTTATAGGGAAGTAGTGTAGAATAGCTACTATAACGAATTAAATATAAGCGTATATGTTATTACTAAAGAATACATTACTACTATAATTATAGATAATAACCTTAAAGTAAGAATTATATAAGGATATTAGTCTAATTAAAAATTCAGCTAGATTATTACTACTATAAGAATATATTAAGAAAGGTAAGCTTTAAAAAACACTAGGCTTAGACTAAAAATTCTATTATATAGATAGGATTTGCGTAAGAATAGTCTACTATATTACTATAGTAAGAATAAGTTTTTCTATCTCTATATTCTAATAATAGAGGTTAAATCTATACTATATTTAGTTTATAATAAGTAATAGCACTTTAGAATTACTAGGATAGTGGCAGAGCTTTAATTAGTTTATTTCCTATATATAAGTTAATAGATTTATAACTATATAGCCTATTATAAAGTGTATTAAGAGAATATAATTAATTATTCTAAGCTACTAAGGGAACTATAACCCTTATAGTTAAAACTAATACCTTTTTATACGATTTTGCTTAATTTTATTATAGATATACTAGAAGTTTTAGTAACTAATATAATATAGTAAATAGAAGGGTATATAATATATAACTTATTATATCTAGTAAACTACCTTTTTAGTAAAAGGACTCTTCTAATACTAGGATATATAATATATCTAGTGGAAATCTAGGTAGAATTACTCCTTTACGCTTTGTATATTATAGACTAGGGGTTACTAAGATAAATTATTAGTAATAAAGACCTAAAGTTTATATCTAATATATAGAGAGAGATATTTAGGTATATAGGAGTTAAACTACTTATAAGTATAGTATATTACCCTTAAATAGATAGAATAGTAAAGAGGAAAAATTAAATAGTAATAATTATAATATAGTACTATATAGTAATAAATCTAGATATAGCATAGATATTAATACTTCTAGCGCTATAATATTAACTAAATAACACTATAGCTATAAGTATAGGGCAGGCTCTTAATAACCTACTATATAGGTTTTATTCTCTAAGTATTATTAACCTTCTCTCTCTAAATAATATAATTAACACTAGAGCTAGCGTAAATAATATAGTAATGCTATAGAAGCTATACTAGTATAAGGCTTAATTAGCTATTATAATAGTAGCTACCCTTACTAAGATTTAGTATAATAATTACTATAAACTAGTTAATATTAATATAGGAGATATAGTTTATTTATAATTATATAAGGGGTATAAATTACCTAGGAAGCCTAAGAAGAAATAGTTACTATAGAAGGTAAGGCTATATAAGGTATTAGAAAAGGTAAACCTATTAGTATATTAATTAGATTTCCCCCTAGATTTATAAGTCTATCTAGTGGTTTCTATAGTATAGATATAGAAGCTAACTTAAGGAAAGGACTTATTTAGTAAGGAAAAACTAGCTTTACCACTAATTATATTTAATAATCTAAAGGAAGCTAATTATTAGGAAATTAAATAAATCTATAGTTATTATATTAAGATTTTTAAATAAAACAAGATTATAAGAGTGAATTTCCTTATCTAATAAAAGGGATTTATAGCTAAAGATAACTAATAAATAAGCAAAAGTAAAATACAAATTAATATAGCTAAGATAGTAAAAAAATATCTTAAGAAAAACCTAATTAATTAGCAAAAGGAATATACAAAGAAAGGCCTTAATTTACCTATAGAATAGTAATAGTAAAGAAAGAGAGGTAATAGTAAGTGGTTAGATTTAATAGGCTAGATTAAAGCCACTAGACCCTTTTATATATATTACTCTTTTATACTAACTAAAAAAGGGCTCTCTTACTTAATCCTTATATTATCCCTAAAACCACTATAAGCTTAGTATAGTTAAATCTAGTAGGAGTGTAGTTGAATTTATTTTTAACCCTATTTTTACTTTATAGTACCTAATTCTAAGGATAATAGTGTAGATAATAAGGAGTTCTAAAAACTATAGTATATAGAACTAAACTAGCTATAAGAAATATAGAATTATAATAATTATAAGAAATACTAAGTAAAAAATAAAACTATTACACTAGAAGTTAAATATATTCACTAAATTAATAAGCTTTTAGCAGAATTAGGAACTATAACCTATTATAAAAAGGTAAAGTTTTTTAAACACTATTTAAGTTAGGTAAAATAATATAATTAGCTATAAAAATATTTATACCTAATATAATAAATTATATAATTATAGTAGCAGTAGCATTTAGACTAACTAAGAATAAGATAAGATAAAGCAAATACACTATTATAATTAGTAAAGGGGTGTAATAAGAATACTAATTAAGTAGCTAAAGTTATTTAAAAGATAGTTAAGACTAAGGAATAAGGTAATAATAATAATTATATAAACATAGCAATGGATCTAGATAAGGAGTAGCAGAAGCGTAAATAAGCAATAGAAGAGTTAATTAAAGATAATTACATAAAAGCTATAAGAAAAGAGTAATTAAAGCAAGCAAAAGTAAAGTTAAAAGATAACAAATCTATTAGCATACTAAACAAAGAAGATATTAAGGTAGTAAGAGTTAATCTAATATAGTTAAGGGTAGAATCTTTTAAACTAGAATTAGAATTCTTTAAACTAGAATTAGAACCTAAAATTAATAAGAATAGTAGTTTTAAAAGCAAAAATAATAAGAATATTAGTAAGATACCTATAGAATTTCTTATTAAGCTATTATAGGTTTATATGCAAATAGTAAAGCTTAACTTTAAGCTATTATTTCTTAGATTTAGGAAGCTAGGATCTAGGACTAACGCTTAAATACTAATACCTAATATTAGTATAGTAGTATATAAGAGAGTAATAAAGAAGTTTAATGCTAAATATAAAGAAAAAAGTATTAAAGAAGTTAACTTTAGTAAATTTAGATATACTAAAGTAAGCTATAAAAATAGTAATTAGCATATTAAATATATAATATAAGCCTATATATATAAATTCGCCCTTAAAGGGGCTATAATAGTATTTAATATCTTAGAAGTTAACTTAAAGGATATATATTTTATATTATAGTAAAACATAGTTATATAAATTTTCGCTATATTTAAGGAATAAAAGGCTATATTAATTATAAAGTAAGTAGCAGTAAAATAAGCAAGAAAGACTATACTCTAGACTATAGTTAATCTAATAAAGTATAAAGTAACTAGAAAAGCAAAGAACTAAGTAAAAACAGTAGTAATAGCTTTCTATAATAGTATAATAGTTAAATATAAATAGTAAATAGCTACTTATAATAATATATTATCTTTACTACTATAAGCTAATCTTTTAGCTCTTTATTTTATAGATAAATATAGTGTAGTAAATACTATAATTATCAGTGCGTTAGCTAGCATTAAATAAGCGGATTTACTCTATATTAGTATAGAAAAGGAGTTAGTATAGAGATTATCTAAATCTAAGTAAAATAAAGAGAGAAGCAAATAACATAAAAAGAGTAAGATTAATAACCTAGTTAATTAAGTTAATAGAGTAGAAAAAGATTTTAATATAGTTAAAGAGTAAGCAAAAATAGCATATATAGTTACTAAAGATTTAGTAAAGAATATCTATAAATTAATAAAATTAATAGAAAAGAAGTTAGAAAGGTTTAGAAATAAGTTTAGATAAATTACTAATATATTAATAGCCTAGAAAGAGAAGATTATAAACCTTAAGTTAGGCAAAATATCTATTAATATTAATAAATAACTTAATATTTTAAAATAGGATATAGTTAAGAGAATTAAATTTAAAAGGAAGATAGTGAAATTAGTAACTATAATAATAGAGATAGTAAATAAAATAGGAGCTTAGGAGGTAAAAATTAAGAATCTTATAAATAAGCAGAAAAGGTTTAGAGAGAATATAAAGAAAATAAAATTAGCTTTAGTAAGGCTAATTTTAATAACTAAAACCCTAGAGATATAGAACTAGGTAATACTAACTCTAGAGACACTAGCACATATAATACTAGCTCTAGTAACACTAGCTTTAGGCAAAACTAATAAGCATTAAGGCAAATTACATTAGAGAACACTAAAAATAGGCAATAAGCAACCCTATAGTAAGATAGGACCTCTAGTAACACTAAGCAAAAAGCCTAAATTACTAGGAAAGCTAGGTCTAAAGGCAGCTTAAATAAATACTTAATAAATAACACTAGATATACCTATAGCATAGGAACTAAGGGAGATATTGCTAGTATTATTAGGAAAATAGATAATAAGGACATTAAGATAGATAGCATCCCTAATTATACGCGCGCTAATTACTAACATGATTAAGCCACGAATTAAGGAGGATAAATTTACTAGATTACTAGATTAAAGGAATAAATTTAGATATTAAGGTATAGAGTTAGAATATAGTATATAGTAAGGAAGGAAGCTAGGATTTAGACTAAATCAAGTACTTAATATTAGACAGGGAGAATATATTATTTAATATAATAATTCTATAAGTGCGATTAAGGGATAAAAGTTACTAAGAAATTACTATAGAGTTAGGTAGGCCTATGCAAGAGGAATTATAAATATAGCAATAGATATGCTAAGTCTGTTTTTCCTTTTATGCAATTTTAATAGATAATTTTTCTTAATAAGCTTAGCTAGATAGAGGCTAAATCTAGTCATAGCTTAAGCAATAATAACTAGGATAGTTATTTTTTTAGCGTGCCTAGCACTTATTATATAGCAGAACATAAGGGTAGCTAATATAAGGCTAGATTTAGACTTTATAAGTAGAGAATTAACTTACTTCTAATATCTTACTATATCCCTAATAGTAGCTTATACAAGTAAACCTAGTATAACTTTACAACCGCAAATCCGTTAGCCCCTTATCGTGCCAAACCTGCACGTAACACTACTATAATAGTTCTCTTAGTCTAAGAGGGCTAATTTCTTTATAATAAGAGCTTAGCTAGACTACTACCAAAACCTTTAGAACTAAATCTATAAGATTAAAAAGATCCCTAATATTATTTAGGTATTATAAATAATTAAGGCTATTAAAGGTTTAATACCTAATATCTATAATACTTAGAAAATTAAGGGATTCTCTAAATTAGAGCTTATAAAAGGAAGTATGCTTACCTACCTAATATATAAAGCTAATAAGCCTTAGAAGGACTAAAAGGTTAACTTTAACACTTAATAAAAGAATAATAAAGATAATACTAATACTAATACAAAAGGCAAGGGTAAAGGTCTATTAAAGAAGAATAAAACCTCTAAGACTATTAAGCTAGATAATAGTTATTTAATCTCTCTAGGATAACCTATTTATTTAAAGGATAATTACTAGAAGCTTTATCTAGAGAAGAAGCCTAATTTAATAAAGAAGAAAGGCAATTTAACTATAACTATTACTATAACTACCTCTCCTAATATTATTACTATAGGAAGCAATCTCTCTCTTATAGTAATTAACTAGGACTATTCCTTTTAAATAATTATAAATTACCTTATAAAAGATAACTATATTCTTAACTCTAGATATAATACTTATATATTTAATATAACTAAATAGTTTACTTATTTAAATACTAATATAAATACTAAACTAATAATAGTAAGTAATAGAGAATAACTTAAGGTTAAAGGTATTAGTAATATTAAACTCCCTATTAGTAAGGGCTATCTAGAACTCTCTAACGCCTAATAGGCACTAAAGGCTAAAGTTAATATAATTTCACTAGGTTTTCTTAAGCAAGGAGAAGTTATTATAAATAGCTTTAATGATTAATTAATTACTAAGTCTATACGTAATATTATTACTTCTTATAAGTAAAAGTCAAACCTTCGCATAAACTTCCGCACCGCTCTAAAGGTCCGGAATCGCCTCTAAAATACAAACCATATTAATATTCGAATTTCTCACCTTTATTTACCCCCCCTTATAATATTACACTATAATAAAGCTAGAGGTAGGTATAAGGTTAGAATACTAATAGTAATTAATATAGGAGAAAGAGGGCTAGTATAGAGCTACTACTACCTAAATATAGGAATTAGATAGTTTAATATCTAGAGTAGTAAGAATAACCTAATAGTAAATTAGATTTAATTTAAATACCTAGATAATATAAAATTCTATAATAAAATTATAAGCCTTATTCCTAGTAATAAAGTTACCTAGATATAGTATATTATAAAAGCTATTACTAAATAAGTAGTAAACTATACCTAAGCTAAAGTAAGGATAATAAACTATAATAATAGTAATATTTATATTACTAAAAAAGCCCTTAAATAAGCCTTTAAAAAGGGTATTAAAGAAAAAGCTAAGGAGAGTAATACCCTAACCTAGGCTAGTATTACTACTAGCCTAGCCCCTAAATAACTAAATACCTTACCTCTCTCTCTTTAAATCCCTAGTAAGTAAGACTAGGAAGTACTTATTAAAGGGAATACTATTTAGGAATTACTCTAGTTTAGGAGTATAGAAAATATAGTAATAGTAGTTAATAAAGCTATAAGCTAAACTATAGTAGTAGTAGCTAGAAGACTCCTTAGTAAAGATACTATTATTACCTTTAAAGGAAATACTACCTAATATAAATAAGACTAAAAATAAATTACTAATATATTTAAACTAGAAATAACTCTTTACTAATATATACTTAGTATTATTATTAAGGGATTTCTAACTAAATATATATTTACTAAAAACTTAGTAATAAAAATTAGAAAAGCTAATAAGGTAAATATAGTTAAGGTAATAGTAAGGTAACTATATAGTAAAGATACTTAAAAGACTACTTTAATACTAAGCCTAGCTAAAGTTAAAGATACTAATAAAATATACTAAGATAATATAGTCTTTAAAGTAAAGCTATTCTAAACTAAATTATATAATAAGACTCTATAGCCTTAATAATACTATAACTATTTCTAAATAGGCTATATTACTAAGTTCTATAAAGTAGCCCTAAGGTATAGTAAGTATAGTACTAGCTATTATAAGAATAAAGAGTTCTTTTACCTAATAAAAAATAAATAAGTAAAAGAAAACTATATCCTATACTCTAGACTATACCTAGCCTAGTTAAGAGACTATCTTATTCTAAAAAAGAAGTAAAATATTACTAAAGTAAGATATTTTAAATAACCTTCTTACTTTACTACTTACTCCCTAAGTTAAAACCTAACCCTACCCTATAAGAAATCTAGTATAGCCTTAGAACCTATTATTATAGCTACTAGAAAAAGAGAATATTTTATAAATATAGAATATAGTACTAAATAACTAAGATTAGGAAGTATTAAGTAGTATATAAAGTAACTTAAAGCTAGTATAAAGCTAGTATAAAATAGTAGTAACTAATAACCTCTCTAATTAATATAATAATATTATAGGTTTTTTTCTAGAATATAAATAAGAAGAATAAACTAATATATATAGCGCTTTATTACTAGACTAATATAAATATAATTATAATCTAAGAATAGGAATATATAAAAAACCTATAGCCCTTAGCACTAGGCCTAGCCTAGTCCTAACTTATATACTATAATAAATATAATATAGTATATATAAATAAAAAATATAGTATAGGATTATAATTAGCCTAGGGAGAAACTAACTAGTTACTAATAAAACTATAAGGAGTTAATATTTAGTCCCTTTATTTAAAGGAATATAGTAATAACTAAAATACCCTTATTTATATAATTAACTTAGAGAAGCCTTATAACTAAAGTATATTTATTAGTAACTTTAATAAAAAGCACCCTCTCTAAAATAAGCTAGATAGAATAACTAATAAAGTAAATAAACTACTAGAGTTTATAAGCTAGTAAAGGCTTAGACTTATTATACCTTAAGGTAAACCTATAAGATAGTATAAAGATAATAAGGATAGTACTATTAACCTAGTATAGGCTATGCTAGATATTAGAGTTTACTATAATAGTATAGAAAACCTTACTAAATCTAACTATATTCTATAGCTAATTAGTATCTTAAATAAGTAATAGGAAGCCACTCCCTAAGCCCTTAGATATATATAAGAAGCCTTAAATAAACTATATATAAAGGTAAAGGCTATAATTTAACTCTAACCTAAAAATATACTAAACCCTTATAATAAAGAGGGAATTAATAATTATATAACCTAGCTTATTATAAACTTATAGTAAATTATAAATAAGGTAGCCTTAAAAAAGCCCTAAAAACTCCCTAGCCTAGAGGTATAGTAGTTAAGAAAAGTATAAGAGTTAGTTAGTAAAGTAAGGTAAGCTAAGAGATAGTAAAGATATAAAAGGACTAATATAAACTAGTAAGCCTATACTAAGGTAAATAAGGATTAGGAATATATTATTAAAGAAGAAAGAAGAAATATATAAAGAAATACCTTATAAAAGGCTAATATATAAAAAAAAGATAAAGAAGTCTAAAGGCTAAAGTGATAAGCCTAGCTTTAAAGCTAGGCCTCCTTAAAGCTCCCTAGACTCCCTAAGCTAGAAAGAAGCAAAAATAACCCTAATCTAGCTACTATATATAATAATAAAGCTAGTATACTAGTATAAAGATTCTTCCCTAAACCTATAGTAAACCTCTTTTATATCCTAGACCTCTCTTTCCTAGAACTTAAAAATATACTATTTCTAGATAAAGAATAATTTAGATAAGAAAAGATTATAAAAGTCCTATTAAATTAGCTTATTAGAAAGCGCTAAGGGATAATAAGCTTCTAGTAAGCCTTATTAAAGCCTATAAAAACCTAGCTAAGGATACTATAGCTTAGCTTCTAAATATAGTCCTAAAAATAAGCTACTTCCTAGCTTACTTCTAAACTATAAAAGTAGTAATAATTAGGAAACTAGGTAAAATAACTAAGGAAATAAGGAGAGCTAATATATAGAGACTTATCTTACTACTTAATATAGTTAGAAAAATTATAGAAGTAGTAATTATAAAGTAGCTTATAGCTTTTACTAAGGCTAAAGAACTACTCCCTAAACTATAGATAAGTAATAAGGTAAATAGATTAATAAAGACTATAATAAGAGTTCTTATAAAGTATATTAAAGAGGCCTAGGGAAGGGATAGTATTACCTTATTAGTATAAATAAATATATTAGTAGTATTTAATAGAGTTAGCTACCTATACTTAATATACTTACTTATTAAAATAGGAGTCTTATAATAGCTAATTATAGTAATTTAAAGCTTCCTTATAGATAGAATAAGCTAGCTTAGCTTTAATAAAGAAATCTCTAGATAATTTATAATTAAGGCTAGTACCTTATAAGGCTTATCTCTTTTACTAATCTTTTTCTTACTTTACTTAGTAAAACTTTATATTTATCTCTAAGCTATACTAGGTATAGTAGCTATAGGATTTATAGATAATATAAATATAGTAATATTTAGTAAGACTATTACTTAGACTTAGAAAAGACTTAAAGCTATATAGAAAATTTATAAGGAATAAGTAAAGTAAGTAAGAGTTAAGTTTAACCTAGCTAAAACTAAACTTATATACTTTAGTAAGTTTTATAAACCCCCTTAGACTAGGGTCTAACTTAGTATAAAGAAAATAGTACCTATAAAGTTATATAAATTCCTTTAAGTATAGGTTAATAAAAAGCTTAACTAAAGTGCTTATAAGAATATTCTTAAAGGTAAATTTACCTAGTAATAACTTATACTATCCTTACTAGTAATATTAGTATAAGGCTATAGCTTTAAAGATACTAGGCTCCTATATATATAAGTAGTCTAACCTATTCTTACTTATAAAGTAAGTACTTACTATACCCTTACTAAAAAGGGAGAAAAGCTAAGAGAAATAGTAAAAAGCTTTATAGTAAACTAATTAGCTTACCTCTAGATTATTATAAGGGTATTTAAAGCTACTTCTATTATATAACTAGAAGTTAAGACTTATATCCCCTCTCTTAATCTATACCTAAATAATATAAAATAGAAGTTTAAGAATAAAATTATAAATAATAGAATAGTAAAGAAAATCTAAACTATAGCTAAGTTAGTAGTAATAGTACTACAATATAGAAAAAGACCCCCCTTAGTAAATAATAAGCTAAATATAGACTTATATAAGGAATAGAAATATTACTAGGAAGACTAGTATAATAAAGAAAGGCTAGCTTAAAGTAAATATATTAAAGAGCTAACTAAGGACTACCCCCTTACCTATAACCTAAAGAAAATCTAAAAGTTCTATATAAGGCTAGATAAATATATCTTATTAATAATAATTTAATTATATATAAGGAAGATAAGCCTTAATAAATTCCTATTTTATAGGAATATCCCTAGGGTAGTTTTACTTCTATATAGCTATAGCTAGGTAGTAAAGGACTAATACTATATATTAGTTAACTATAGTAACTATAACTATAGATAGCCTTAATAAAGGTAGCTTACTAATATATAGGAAGCAAGGCTAGCCTTAAATAACCCCCTAAAAGCAAGATTCCTAGCTAGATAGTTCCTAGGTATAGGAAGACTTTAATACTACTTATTAGTATAAAAGCTAGCTATTAATTAACTTAGAAGATTAGAGAATTTAGGCTAATTCTAGAGATAAATAAAAGACTACTTAAATATAGATATAGATTAGGAGATAGACTAGGTAATATAGGAGTGCTAGTAAGTTAGAAGTAAACCTAATATTATAGTTATAATAAAGAATATTTATATTTAGAATAGTTATTAGATTAATTTTAACCAAAAACTCTAGGTATTATAAGTCTAACTAACTTACTATTACCCTTACTTTAAACTAAAAACTAGCTACTATATTACTCCTTATTTAGAATAAAGATAGTATTCTTTACTACCTTTATATAATTCTTTATAAGAATAGTAGTAAGTAAAAGATAGTTTATCTTTACTATATATATATTAAGGCACTAAAGCTAAAAGATAAGCTTAGAGTGCTATTCCTTAGAGAAACTAGCCTAGTTTAAGCTTACTATAAAGGCACTTTACTTCTTTTTAGCCTAATTACTAGTATAGAGTTTCTTAATCTAGTCTTAGAAGCTATCTAGGACTTAGAATAAAAGATATTAGCACTAGAACTAAGCTATTACTAAGCTAGATTAGAAGCACTTATATTACCCCTAGTAGCTATAAAAGCCTAAGTCTTAACTAGCTACTAGTGCTTATTCCACTAGCTAGTTATATTTAGCTACTAGGTAGATTAGCTATAAACCTAAGCTAGAAGAGAGGTATTTATTACCTTATTATATTAATAATTCTATACCTAATAGTTAAAATATATATTAGTAGCTACCCCTACCTAGTAAGTTAGCCTTACTACTAAGCTAGAATAAAACTAACTTACTAATAATAATATAGTACTAATACCTAGGTTCTAAAACTAAATAAGACTTATAGGAGATATACTAAATATCTTTTAAATTACTAAGCTAGTATAAATTAGTAGTAAAATAGGCTTAGAATAGAAGCAAATATAACTTATAAAGATATTCTTATCTTTAACTTACTTATATTACTGTAAAGGGCTTGGGCTTTGCCCAAGCATTTCCTATGGCGCATACAAGTGGGGATGGTTTCTAAGCTAGTAAGGATACAAAAAGGGGGCTGATATAAGGTAGTTAGGGGGTATAAGGGGGCACTAGTAAGAATAGGTCTTTTACCTTTCCTTCTTCCCTCCCTAAGTTTCTTAATATTATATTAACGCCCTATCGCAGTCGCCTAGGGGCTAGTCCATAACAATTACTTAGTAATTATAAACTTCTTTAGAAAGCCCTTATACTCTATAAATTCCTAGGTAAGTTAAACCTAGAAATATAGTAATATTAGAATACTTATAGGCTTTATTAATATTATACTAGATTTCCTTCTAATCTATAATAAATATTAGTAAATAACCTAAATCTAGCTTAGAATAGCCCTAAATAGTCTAGAAAAAAGGAAGAACCTATAAGAAGTTTAATATAAAAAGAGAAAAAAGACTAAGTCCCTAAGGGAAAAGAAGTTTTCTTTTATACTTAATAAAAAAGAGAAAGAGATAAATTAAATAACTTACTTAAAAAAATAAAGTATAATAAGATTAATAAATCTAATAATATATAACTAGCTTTAATATAAAACTATTCTAGTCCTAGGTTAAAGCTACCCTCCCTCTATAATAACTAAGTAAAACTAAGTGCTTATACTTTATTAGACTAATAAGGTAAGACTAGGCTAGAGTTAGCTAAAAAGTAAGGCTATAAAAGAGTTAGTATAAAAGTAAATAAGAAGTGAATTAATACTATAAACTTAGATTTACTTTGCCTTAAGTAAAAGTAAAGAGACTTAAGATAGACTTACTATTATACTAAAATAGGGTTTAAAGAGCCTAGGAATACTTATTTTATATATTTTCCTTTTTTTTTCTATAGAATAAGGCTAGTATAAGCTACCTATTTAGTAATATAAGCTTACTATAGGGCTAGCGCTAGCTTAAACATAAATATAAGAGGGTTTTTCTTCCTAGTTTAGGGTTTTCCCTTTTAACTTAGTAGCAGGAGTACTAGTAATAGCTATCTATAGAGCTAACTAGCGTAAATAATATATATATATATAAGTAAAAGTCTAATATTTCTATATTAATTCTTTAAGAAAAGGAACCCTAATTTAACTTTATAGCCTTATTGAGCAAATCTATTACTAAGAAGGTAAAATTTAGTCTTTTATATAAGAGACTTAGCTATATAGGGAAAGAACGCATTATACTAGCCTATAAGCACGAGGTAAAACTGCTTAGTATTTTACAGCCTAATGCCCTATTCTTTTATCTTCTTCTTGTCTGCCTTATAAATCTTATTATTTATATTACCTTTACTTTTTAGTATTTTTTCCCTTATAGTATAAATACTATTAATTATCTCTAGGTTAGATTTATCTTTACTTTCCTTCCCTTTACTTTTCTTTTTTTTTACTATATTATTTAATATTTTAGATAGGGTAGTATCCTTTTTATTACTCTTAGCTATACTATTATCTAATTAGTTAGGGGTTAATTAGTTAATTAGTAACATAGAACTTACCTAGCGATTATAATGAATTAAATTAGAGATAAGTAAGGATAAGTTATGTTCAGTTTGAGTTTGCCTTGGAGCTTTAAAGTATAAGTAGTAAGCTATAAAATAGAAGAGATATAGAGAGATAGAAAAAACACGGTTATAAAGGGGGAATCGCGTTAATTTATGCTGTGAGCAAAACTCGAACGAATTTAAGTTTAACTACGGTCGCGAATTATAACTATATCTTACGCTAACGTAGCTATAAAGTTTATTGCAAACTTTGCTCTAACCTTATAGCCCTTGTATTTATAACCTTAGAGCTTATTTATTACTATAGCTATAAGAATTTAGTTATTAATTATTTTACTAGCTAGGTATTGCTAGTAATAATTGTGTGTTGTCCCTCCTAAGCACGAGGTAAAACTGCTTAAATGATTAAAGTTCTATGTTTTTTAACATCTTTTCCAAATATCTAGCCTTTTTCTCTAGTCTTTTATTCCCCTTCTTATTCTTACTTTTCTTAAATTCCTCTATATTTTCTTTGGTTTTCTTGATTTCCTTTTAATTAGGATTTTTATTAGCTTTTTAGATAGCCTAAAGGTTCTATAGCCTAGTGGTTATTACCCCTAGCTTTTAGTTACCCTTAGCTATGCTATTATCTAATTAGTTAGGGGTTAATTAGTTAATTAGTAATACAGAACCTACCTAGCAATTTGAATTAAATTAGAGATAAGTAAGGATAAGTTATATTTAGTTTGCCTTAGAGCTTTAAAGCATAAGTAGTAAGCTATAAGATAGAAGAGATATAAAGAGATAGAAAAAATATAGTTATAGAGAAAGGGGGAATTACGTTAATTTATGCTATAAGTAAAACTTAAACGAATTTAAGTTTAACTATAGTTACGAATTATAACTGTATCTTACGCTAATATAGCTATAAAGTTTATTACAAACTTTGCTTTAACCTTATAGCCCCTTGTATTTATAACCTTAGAGCTTATTTATTACTATAGCTATAAGAATTTAGTTATTAATTGTTTTACTAGCTAGGTATTGCTAGTAATAATTGTGTGTTGTAATAAATTAGATGCATTGGCTATAACCAATGATACTAAAAAAATTATAAAAATCAATAATTGTGTGTTGTAATAAATTAGATGCATTGGCGATAACCAATGATACTAAAAAAATTTATAAAAATCAATACTAGCCTATAAGGAAGTAGGAATTACAATTAACCCTACCTTATTAATTAATTTCTAGTGCTTAGCTTACTTTCTATTAAAGGCCCCTTAGATAATTTATTAAGAGGACTCTAATAATATAACCACCTTTCTCTCCTATATATTCTAGGACTTTATTAAATATAAGCCTAAAGGCTTTAGGGGGAAGAAGCATATATTATATATAATTAATACTTATATACGCTTTCACTAGGTAATTCTAACTATTAGTAAAGCTAGCGTAGTTTAAGTAATCTAGGCTTAGAAAACTGCTATTAAAAACATAAGCAGTGAATTCACTATTAAATACTTCTATATAGATAATATAACTAAATTCCTTAGTCAGAAGTGTAAACTCTTCTATTAGAAAGAAGAAATTATTCTTTAGATAGGTGCTTTATATATCCCTGCCTACTAAGGCCTTATTAAATATACTAGTTAAACCCTTATAAAGATAGCATAATCCTCTATAATTAAAGCCAAATTACTAGAACTTCTCTAGCTATATACTATAAAGCATATAGTAAAAATCACTAATCTATTACTTACTTATAGGAATAAGGATAATTAGTCCTTAAGAATAACACCTTAATTTAATATTTACGCACATAAGGATATATTACATATATACGCATTCCTAATAAACATTATGTTTAATTATAGAAGATAGCACTATAAGCTAAAAAGGGTTAACTTATTAGTATAAATAGCCTTAAATATTATCTCTATAAGGTTTAGATCCCTAAAGATTAAAGAATTATACGCATAAGGGATATTCGCTTTAATAAAATAAACATACTAATACTTACTAAGTTTAAGGCTAATAAGACTATTTATATTACAAACCTTATTAACCCTTCTTTCGCTAAAGAGAGTTATTATATTATTAACATTTTACCTGTAAAGGAACCTTATCCCTAGCCTTATATTAATACTGTGAGAACAATGATAGCTAGGCAATAGGTATAGGGGACTCTAGTATATTAACTAAAGCTTGCTAGGTCTAAGTGTGTTATACATACAAGTCACTAGCTTATAGCTAGTGGCTTGCTAGTGTTACATAGACTTAGCCTTAGGGTATAGCTTACTTACAGGGCGCGCTAGTAGTATGCCTATATTATAAGTAAGGCCTTATAATTACCCCCTTACTTATAGCTAGGCTTCTAAATAGCTTTTACTAGCTTTTATATAGCTATTTACTAATCCGCTAGTAATTAAAATAATAATAAATATTAGATAGTATTTAAGTATAAATTTACCTATAATACACTATTATCTTATAAACTTTTCCCCTTTATATTTATAGTTAAGCTTTTTAAAAACATTATTATACCTTTAGTTATTATTATATTTCCCTTATTACTTACCTTAATCTTATTATAAATGAGGAATATATTTACTTAAAGGAGTACTCCTATATATACTATTTATACACTAGATATACTAAGTTTAAGAAAAGCCCTTCTTTAGCCCCTAAACTCCCCTAGATTAACTACTAATTCCCTAGCCTAATATTTACTACTATAGTAGTAAAATATTCTAAATATTATATTTAGTGTTATAAGTATAGGAATACTTATAATACTTTAAGTATACTATTATTTCTCTATCTTTTAGTACCTTATTACTAATATTCCTATATAGTATATAGTAATAATAAAGGGTGATTTTTTAGATTTATTAACACTCCTAAATTAGGTAAAAACTCTTATAGGTATTCTTAGTAGTATAAAACCTAATAACCCTAATAACTATTTATTTTTAGAGAAGACTTACTTTAGTTTTACTAAGGCTTACCTTAATTTAATAATAGGCTTTAACTATACTAATATAGTATACTATATTATATTTAGCCTTACTAGGGCTATAAAGGTTTACTAGGTTTATATTTTTCTTTTTAATATACTAGCCTTTTACTTATATTTTAAGGTAAGAGATATTAATTTTATATAATTAGTATATTATTTTATAATAGTAACTTTCTATTACTATATTTCTAGCTTTTATTCTAGGGGTAGTAAGTATTTTACTTCTTTTTACTACTTATTTACTAACTTTTTATAGCTAAATTATAACTAACTTTACTATATTTAAAAGGTAAGGGTAACTTTATATTTATAGTCTTATAACCTAGGTTTTATACCTTAGGGTATAGTAAAATATTGCTTTTCCTAGGTAATATAGGAGCTAATTAGTAAGGATAAGAATAATACTAAGTATTATATTTTAGGTAGTTAGGTTTTTTCCTATATTAAGGCTATAATAAAGGGGTTTTCCCTTACTCTCTTTACTTTATAGGTATATTTTCCTTTATTTTTTAGTAAGTAGTTTAAGGTTTTTAGTTTAGAGTATAATAATAGCTAGTAAGGCTAGGCCTTTTTTATAGGAATATTATATCTCTTTGCTTATAATTTACCTATATCTTACTACTTTTCTTATAGGATTTGCTTTAGTAAAATATCTAAATTATATATTAAGCGCTTTCTATATCTTTAGCTAGGACCTATTAGTTATATTTACTAGGCTAGCCTTTTTATTTTACTAGGTATTTATTACCTTTATAGGTCTTTCTATAGTTCTTAACCTCTTTAACTTTATACTTATTTTATTTATTCTTAAGATCTAGTATAGGTATATCCTTTTCCTTAGTATATTTATAGTAATTCTATAGCTTTAGTAGGCTAATATAGAATATATTATATAGTTAGCTATATTTTTTAGGTAGCGTGAGTTAGTATGCTTGTTTTCCTATAGCGTTAAGTACCTAGAATAGCCTAATAAACCTAGGGATTAGCTTCCTTTTTATATTCTTAAGCCTAATATTCTTTGCTAATAATAATCCTAAATTACCTTTTTTTAGAGTTAATAGCTAGTGGCGTTTATTATAGTACTTTACCTAGGCTTTAGTAGCTTTTACCTAGTTTTTCTTTAGTTACTTTCTAACTTTATATAATTTTATAATATATATATAGGCCTTTAGCACCTTCTTTTCTTTAATCTTATCCTTAAGAGCTAGATAAAACTTAGGTAAATAGCCTATAAGGGAGTAGTTTAGGGAATAACCTATAGTCCTATTTACTACATTATTATATGTAAATTAGGCTATTAGGAGTAGTTTAGGCTATATTTACTAGTTTTTTATAGTAAAGTATTAGAGATAATATTTAAGCACTTGGTTTATTCTCTCTATTTATCTATTAGTTTAGGGGTAAAATACTGTAAAAAGCCTTTATTTTATAGATAATAAGTAGTATAAATCTAATTAAAATTAGCTTATAAAGACTAATCCCCTATTAGATATAATGCTCTCTAGTGCCCTAAATTATAGTTTAATTTCCCTATAAAAAAGCTTTACTAATTTAGCTATATTAATAGTTATAGTTATAGGTAGGAAAATAGAGTACTTAGTAAATTAGTCTATAATTACTAGGATTATATTAGTTTCTTACTTACTTACTTATATAGTAAGTAATCCTATAATAAAGTCTATTAAGATCTCTACCTATAGTTACCTTAGTATTAGTAGTAATTTAAGGCTTCTATATAAGCAATACTATCTAGTTACTATCTATTAGCAAACCTTATAGCTTATAATATAGTCTAAAATAGACTTACTTATAACTAGCTACTAGAAGTAATGCTTTAGTAGCTCTAGAGTGCGCTTAGTCCTAAAGTAACCTACTAGTAAATTATTATAGTATAGCTATAAAAGCTCTTATTATAAGATAGGCTCCTAGGGAATAACTACCTAGTCTTAGTATATTAGGAGACCTCTTATGCTATATAACTATAAACTAGCTTTTCTCTCCCCTTTTACTAGGGATTTATTTATCTTACTATTCTACCTTTATAAATCTAAGTCTTAACTCTATGCCTTTTATAGTAATTATACTAATAGTTTATTTAGCCTAGATTAGTAGGGATTTAATAATATAATAGCCCCCTATATCTCTTATACTATACTAATATCTTAGATATACACTACCTTCTCCTAGAAATTACCCTTATTTAGCTAATCTTTTACTAGATTTATAGTAGCTATCTAGCCTCTTAACTAGGCTACTCTTACCTTAGGAGCTCTCTCTATAGTAGCTAGGGTATTTTCCTCCCTTAAAGATATCTTATTAAGCCTCTTTATATTTAAGACTAAGGTATTTTCCTCCCCTAAAGGTATCTTACTATATCTTCTTTAATATATTAGTATATTTTCTTTTACTATTTCTTTAGTAATTACTATTTTCTTTTAAAGTTCTAGTAAAAGTGCCTTATTTATTAGGGGTTTACCTTTATAATTAGACTTTCTTAATAGTATATTTACTAGGTTACTTTTCCCTAGTTTATACCTAATTATAAAGTAGAAAGGGCAGAGAAATATACACTATTTAGCCTACCTTCTATTTAACTTTTACTGCCTTATAAAGGTTTATAGGTTATAATAGTCTAATAGAACCTTAACTAGAGTTACTATACCTTTAATATAGTATTACTAGTATTTAAATAACTTTACTATAGTAAGTAACTCTTAGTTAGCTATGCTATAATTATACTTAGTATTTATAAACTTAACTAAAAGGCTACTAAGTACTAGTATTCCTTATTATCCTATTAAGATAGGATTCCTACTATTATAAAGACTAAAGTATCTATCTTAATACACACTAGCTAACTTAGGTTATAATAACAGAGAAGAGGTACTTACTAAAAGGCATCTTTTAGCTAGCTAAACACTAGCTACTCCTTTACTCTAAATATAAACTTCCTAGTTTAAATACTATTTTAATTGCCTTTTATTAATATATATAGGGATACTATAACCCTAGAGTATCTATAGATAAACTATTAGTAAAAGTTATAGAAACTAAGGAAGAACTATATATCTTTAAAGCTCTTAGGCTCCTTCTAATCCTAGATTATATTAACCCTTTATATATTTATTAAAATCCTATTAACTAATAGAATAAACCCTAGGAATTCTATAGACTCTTAGTAAAATAAGCACTTTAAGGGTTTTATATATAGCTTTACTAACCTTATATATTCTAGAACTTCCTTAATATATATAGTATACTTTTCTTATATTTTTAAGAAGATAAGGATATTATCTAGATATACTATATAAATAGTATTAACTAGCCTATAAAGCGCTTTATAAATATAGCTTTAAAAGGTAGCTAGGGTATTAGTTAACCTAAAAGGCATTATAAGATATTTATAGTGTTTATAATAGGTATAAAATATAGTCTTTTACTTATTACCCTCTTTAATATAAATTTAATAGTAAGCATCCTTAATATTAATCTTTAAGAAATAATAAGCTTCTTAACACTAGTCTAGGATCTCTAAAATTAAGGGAAGAGTATAGTAATTCTTCTATATTACTTTATTAAGCCCCTAATAATCTATATATAGTTAAAGTATTCTATCCTTCTTTAGTATAAATAGGATAGGCATACCTATAGGGCTCTTAGATAGTCTTATCTAGCCTTTTTATAGGTTTTTATTAATATATTCCTAGAGCTTTTTTAGCTTACTTTAGGATAAAGGGTAAATTAGTCTATATAGGGGTATAGCCCTAGGTATTAGGTTAATTATATAATTAGTCTCTTTTTTTAATAGTAAGCTTCCTGCCTTATTTAATATAAATATATCTTTAAACTTATATAGTTTCTTAGGGATATTCTTAATAGTTCTATATGCTTTTGCCTCCTTATTATCTTTAAGGGTAATAAACTTATTTTCTATAACTCCTATAATAGTATATATAATAGTCTTATTATATATTACCTTTATAAACTTATAGGGAGTTATAAGTAAAAAGGCTATTCTTTTTTTCTTAAATTACTACTCTTATATATATAAGTAAAGATATATATATTCTTTAGTAAGTATATATATTCTAATTAAGAGAGGGCTTCCCCTTACTCTTAGGTCCCTATCTATAGTTATATATAATAGCTTAAGGTTCTTTTTTTCTCCCCTTAAGTCCTTAATTATAATAGGTACCTTATAAATACTATATTAAGGGACTATAAGGGCCCTTACTGCCTTAAGGATAGGTACTATAGCCTTAGCCTAGTTAAGCTTATAGTTCTTTATAAATTTAGCACTAATAATATTAATCTTAGTATAGCTATTAAGATTCGCTACTATTTTAATATCTTTATACCTATAAATAGTAACTAGTGTATAGAATCTATACCCTATTAGTACCTTAGTGTTTAAGGTAAAGGTAAGGGCATTTACTTCTACCTTAGTATATTTCCTTAGTTTTCTTAGGGCTTTTTCTTTAGCTTATTATAGTTATAGGTAAGATATTCTATACTACTATAGTTATAATATTATCTTTTACCTCCTACTTTACTATTATTTAGGTAAGTAGCTAGGCCCTTTTCCTAGTCCTTATTCTTTTAATTCTTATAAGGTTTATAACCCTATAGGGAATTATATCTTTAATATTAAGGGGTTTTATATAAGCCTTTATCTCCTAAATACTTAGGCTTTTACTTATTTTTTAGTATTACCTCCTAAAATTACTAGGTAAGTTATATAACCTTTTCTTAAGTCTATTCTATAATTAAGGAATATAGGTTAATATAGCTCTATAGGTTAGGAAGTAGTTTTATAAAGAATATAAGAGTATAAGACTTTTTAAAGGCTTTTTCTAGATATTTCTCTAGTAAATCTAAGTAAATACTAAATTTAATAAGGCTCTAGCCCTTGCGTTACTTTGCGTTCTCTAGCTATATAGCTATTTATATATTATAGTTTATAGTATCTCTAAGTAATATAAGTATCTAGGTCTAGAAAGCATCCTAATTATCTTTAAGGTTATTATAGCTATTAGCTTATTATTCCTTAAGGTATTTATTCTATCTTACCTAGTAGTTAGTATATATATAGTTAAGTATAAAGAGGATTTTTTAATAGTTATACTAATACTTCTTCTTTACCCTATTAAAGGTATAGTTTAGGTTATTAAGCTATATCTTATACTTCTATAGGTTTATAAGGTATTAGAGCTTAGTAATATTCTAGACCTTAATCTCTTAGCTACTTTAACTAGAGAAAGTACTAGCTCTTTACCTCTTTTTCTCTTATATTTCCCCTTTACCTAACTATAGTAAGCTAATAAGCTTCTTTTCTTATTCTTATAGTTTCTAGAGTTATTTAAGCTAGGTAATTCACTCTATTATTATAGTAGCTATAGTACTAAGCTAAGTAACTTACTTTATTATTACTATAGTTTTAGTACTAAGGTTAGAGAGTCTAATTTTAAGTATAGCCTCTATAGAATATAATATATTTTTATCTATAGTACTACCCTTATTTAATTAGCTTTAGTTATTATCTAATATTACTCTAGTAAATTAGGTAGTTCTCCTCCCTATATTACTCTTAGGTAGCTAGTAAGAGAAGCTTTAGAATTATAAGAATAATAATAGCTAGGTAAGAGGTATAGGGGACCCTAGTATATTAACTAAAGCTTACTAGGTCTAAGTGTATTATATATATAAGTTACTAGCTTATAGCTAGCGGCTTACTAGTGTCATGTAAACTTAGCCCTAGGGTGCGGCCTGCCCGCGGGGCGCGCTAGTGGTGCGCCTGTGTTGTGAGTGGGGCCTCACAGCTACTATAACTAGCCTATTCTCTCTAATAATCTAAAGTCTTAGGGTTATTATTTATCCTAATAATAGAGGTTATCCTATTAATCCTAACTAAACTCTATACCCCTTCTTCTATTTTCTTAAGATTTGCTTTACTATAGTTACTAATTTTGTCCTTTAATCTATAAATTTTACTAATATAGCCTTAGTTAGAAAAATCCTAAAGATCTTTAGATATTCTAATTATCCTATCTATAATATTAATTGCCTAACTAAAATTATATATTTAATAGTCTATTCTAATTTACTTAAGCGCTATCCTTATTATCCTTTAAGTTACTACTAGATATATCTATATTAAAGTAGACTTTAAGTTTTCCTTTATTCTTTTGTTAGGAGCGCAGAGGTCAGAGACAGGACGTTCATCAAAGCGAATCTTCGGAGGACCTTTAGGCCGCGTGGATAATAAAGAGGCTAGCTAGCTATAAGATAGCCACGTGCTTATAGAGCAAGGTATTTCTTAAGGACTACGTATATTATTAGTGCTAGGTTAGAGATTAAAACCTTTATATACCCGCCCCTAGCTAGTATCTTCCTAGTAATAACTATAAGAATCTTAGCTATTACTTTATTTATTTAACCCTATATTTAAGCTATAATAAATTAATCTCTTTAAAACCCTTTTAGGGATATAAACTATTAGCTAGATTATTATATAGCTAATGCTCTAAAGATTTATATAAAATACACTAGTACCTTATAATAATAAAGCTATAGATAATTAGGAAGGTAAAGAACCCTTATAATCTAGAACTATAGATAATAATAGGGTATAGCAAACGCTACCTAATCCTAATCTAAGTAAAGGTATAGATAATATAAATAACCTAGATAGAGTGTTATAGAGATACTATAAGGTTATATAAGCTAAGCTATATTGCCTTTAGAAGATATAGGAGATTCTATAAATAAAGGCATAGATTAGAGAGCTTAAGGTAAATCTAGGATTAGCTAGACCTTCTCTAGGACCTATAATTACCCCTTAAACTTTAGCTATAGTTCTACTAGTAGTCTATAGTAACTTAGTAGTAATTATATAGTAAAATATTCTTATTAAGATATAGATAAAAATACCTATATATAAAGGGGATATATATAAGAACCTATAGAATTTCCTAGTAGATTTAGATATATTATTTAAATTAAACCACTATACCTTTAAGGATAATACTACTAAGGTAGTATATATAGGTAGCTACCTAGCTAATAATATAAAGTAATAATAGATATATTATATAGCTATAGATAGGTATATAGATTACTTATTATTTATATAGGTAGGTTTTCTAGAATAGCTAAAAACCAGGATAATAAATAAGGGTATAAGATACTTAGAAGCAATAAGAATATTACTAAATCTTAGGTAAAAGAGTAACTAATTATTTTAAGCCTTTATAAGAGCTTAGACTAAGGTAAAAGCTAAGTTACTTAAAGTAATCCTAATATATCTATAAATTCCTATTTTTCTAAATAGCTTAAATAACCCTATAAGAAAGCAGATAATTAGCTAAGAGATTCTAATAACTTAGAGCTAGTTATAAGGCTAGGGTAAGAAAGTAAAGGTTATAATAAGTTTAGGCTAAAGTAATAAAAAAAGTTAAGACCTTAAAAGAAAAAGGTAATACTTTATATTACCTATAAATAAGGTATAGTAATAAAGCAAAGATTAAGTAAAAAAGCTATTTCTAGTATGCTATAAATATAGAAAGCCTAGATATAATATACTAGTTTATTAGGCACTAGACTATTTTACCTATAAAAGTAATAGATATATAACTAAGAGGTATAGTAAAAGTAGTAATAAAGCTATATTACCTAATATAATACTAGTTTAAATAGCATAGACCTAGGAATATAATCTTACTATAGAATACCCTATAGATAATAGAATAAAAATATAGGTATCTTTATAATAAGATAACTAGTAGTTAGCTATAAAAGCACTATTTAATATAGGTATATAGTTCTTAATAATTTATCCTAAATTATTATTTAAAAAGGATTAGGAGAATATAATCTAATTAGACTAAGTACTAGAGAGTATAAACTAAAAAGAGATTCTATATTAAAGGATCTTAAAAATATTAATAAAAGTAAAAAATAGTATAGGATTTATAAAAGTCTATTAAGTTAGCTACTATATTACTAATATAGGTAAAGGGATAATACTAGGTATAGATTAGACTAAAGAATATTTACCTATAATTATATATTAGGATTAGGGATTTTAGAGATATCTAGTAACTATAAAATACCTCTCCTTTATTTATTGTAAGTAATAAATATATAAAGAAAAAAAATAAGTAGCGGTTTTATTACTATTTAAGGTAATAAAGATTAGGCTAAGTATTTTAAAAAGTAAAAATTAGAAAGAAAAGGGTAAGGACTAATTAGAGAACCTAGTAATAATAAAAGCATAATTAAATAATAAAGCAGCTATATAGTTACTAGAATACGCTTACTAGTAGTAAAAAAGCAAAGGTATTATAGTTATGCTAATATTAGAAAGCGTAAGTAACAAATAAGCTATATTAAATTAAGGTATAAGCACCTAATGCCCTATACTAATAATTCTAAAGAAATACATAGAGTTTATAGATATTTTTTCTAAAGAGCTAGTAAGTAAGCTTTCTAAACTAAGGGGCCGTACTTATATAATTAAATTAGAAGAAGGGAAAACACTACCTTAGGGGCCTATATATAATTTAGCTAAGAAGGAACTATTAGTTCTTAAAGAGTACCTTATAAGTATATAGCTTAAAGGGTAGATTAGACGATTAGTTAGCCTAGCTAGAGCCCTAATTTTATTTATTCTAAAGAAAGGAGGGAAATTAAGGCTTTATATAGATTATAGGGGCTTAAATAAGATTATAATTAAGGATAAGGCCCCTTTACCCCTTATTACTAAAATCCTTAATTAATTAGTAAGTATAGTTATTTTTATAGTTCTTAATCTAAAAGATATATACTACTAGCTATATATTTACTTAGGTAATAAGTAAAAGATAGCCTTTTATTATTACTATAGCTACTTTAAATATCTTATAATACTATTTAGACTAGTTAATATACTAATAACCTTTTAGGAGTATATTAATAATACTCTTAAAGAACTTATTAATAAGACTTATATTATTTACTTAAATAATATACTAATATATAGTAGTGTAGTTAAGGAGTATATAGAATATATTAAATAAATTCTATATAAGCTTAGGGATATAAGTCTTTTTATTAACCTTAAGAAGTATTAATTTTTAGTTAAGGAAGTTAAATTCTTAGGCTTTAAGATATTAGTAAAAGGTATTATAATAGACTTAGTAAGAGTTAAGGTAATTATAACCTAGCTAATACTATATAGTGTCTTTAATATTTAGTTATTCCTTAGTTTTACTAGATTTTACTACTATTTTATTAAATAGTATAGTAAAGTTATTATTTTATTAATAGATTACCTTAGAGAATAGTAACTAGTAATATTTAACCTAAAACTCTATAAGTTAGTAATATTTAGAGAACTTTAATAGAAATTTTAAGAAGCGCTAATTTTAGTATATTTTAACTTACTTATATATCTTAAAGTAAAGATAGATATATCTAGATATATAATTAAGGCTATACTTATAATATATATACTAGGTTACTAGCACTTAGTTATATTTATATTAAGAAAGATAAATAATGCTAAATTATACTATTTAATACCTAATAGTAAATTATTAGCTATCTAAGAGGCTTTTTATATATAAAGATACTACCTTACTTATTTAGCTTATATAATTAAGGTTATTATAGACTATTTTAACTATAAGTACTTAGCTATAAAGCCTAAGCTTACTAGTAGGTAAGTAACTATACTTAATAAGCTTTATTCTTTTAACTTTAAGATTATATATTATATAGGGAAATTAAATCCTACTAACTTACTTTTAAGAAGACTAGATTTTATAAGTAAGGTAAGGAAAGTAAAAGTAATAACTATATAACTTCCTATCTTTTTATTTAAATTTATAAATACTAAGCAATAGGAACACCTTAGTAATACTATTAGTACTATAGGTTTTATAAAAATATTACTTAGTGTAACTAATAGTTAGTTATAATAACGCTATAATAATACTACTAATATCTAGGGTTTTAAAAAATTATAACTTAACTATATTCCTAAAGAACCTAATAATCTAGATAATCTTAGAAGAGTTATATTAGTAAGGTTATTTAATACTTTTAATTCTTTTATTAATAAGTAATAAGCTAGCTATAGTAGTACTACTAGCACTTAGTGTATATTTAGTTTATTACTTAGTTATTTTAATTTTCCTATTAAACTAGCTACTACTATTAGGGGTAGACTAGCATAGGTTATTACTAGTAAGTAGTAAGGGCGCCCCTTAAAAACATTACTTATTTATATACCTATAAGACTAGAAGCATTTATTAAACTAATTACTTATAAAGATATTATAGCTAGGATTTAATCTATTTAAAGAATCTCTTCTAAGTTTATCTCTAACTTTCTAGAAAAAAGCTTAGAATTAAAACCCCTAATTTAAGTCTTATTATATAAAGTATAGTAAAGGAATAACTTTACTATAGGTTAATTAAAGTTACTTAAAAGTAGTAATTTAGTAATATCTTAGATATAGTTTATTAGACTCTCTAAGCTATTAATATTTAAGAATTATATTTTTATTCCTTTAGGAATAAGAAAAGAAATTTTATTACTAACTTATAATAACCTTACTACTAGGTATTAGGGAGTAAGTAAAACTCTTTATTAGATTATAAACTAATATTATTAGCTAATAATAAAGAAAGATATAAAGGTATATATTAGTACTTATATAAGTTATTAAACTTTAAAACTAAGGTATTATAAACTATATAGTAAGCTAGCTATACTACTAGTGCTTAATTACTATTTTTAAGAATTATTAATAGATTTTATTACTAGACTTTTACTAGTAAAAGATTTAAACTAGACTTATAATATAATTCTAGTTATTATTAACTAATTTATAAAATATAGTATTTATATTTCTATATTAATATAACTAACTAGTAATAGGCTAGTAACTATATTCTTAGAATATATTTTTAGAGATTATAAAGCTCTAGAAAGTATTATAATAAACTAAGGTTTTATATTTACTAGTAGTTTCTAAATAACTTTTTATTATCTTCTTATAACTAAGTAGCTACTTAGTATTACTTTTTACCCCTAGATAGATAGCTAGATAGAATATTTAAACTAGGTCCTAGAATATTATTTAAGGGCTTTTACTTATACTAAATAAACTAATTAGGTAAATAACCTATTATTAGTATAGTTTATATATAATATAAGCAATTATATAATGTATAGTTACACACTAGCGGAGGCATTATAAGGTTATAATCCTAAAGGTTTATAATAAGTAATTATAGATATTCCTTTAGTAAATAATTAAGCTAAAAGTAAAGTCTTAGCACTAAGAGAGAAATATACTATAATTAAATAGCTTTTAAGTAACTTATAGACTTAGTATAAGAAATATTATAACTAGAAAATAACTTTAATAAGGTTTAAAGTTAGTAATTATATTTTACTATTAATAAAGAATATTAATTTAAGATAACCTAGTAGGAAGCTAGCTATAAAGTATTTAAGCCCCTATAAGATTAAAAAGGTAATTAGAAGTTATAGATTAGTATATTAATTAAAGTTACTACCTAGGACTTAATTATATAATATATTTAATATTACTAGTCTTAAGCCTTTTAAAAGGGACCTAACTAATATAAAAAATATATTCTTACTATAGGATAATATTAAAGATAATAAATAAGAGTTTAAAGTTAAGAGAATTATTTTATATTACTATAATAGAAGGCATTATAAATATCTAGTTAAATAGAAAAGCTATAATACTTTAGAGAATTCTTAGGTATTAAAAAGGGATTTTAGCACTAGAGAAATTATTAATAACTATAAGTAATAGTTAAGTAGTAAAGTTAATATAAAATAGTTATAATTTATAAGTTAATATAGTAAGATATTAGAAAATAAAGTTAATTTACTTAAATAACTTAAATAATCTATTATATAGCTACTAAGTACTTACCTCTTTATAATAAAGTTAGTTACTAAGACTACTAGTTTCTTAGTAGTAGTAATAGCTATAGTAACTATAAAGATAAAGACCTTAGGAGTATCTTTATTATTAGAATCCCTCTTTTTATATATATAAACCTAAAGTTTACTAGGAAGCTTAATAAAACTAATATAATTAAGTAAGTTAGTAATATAAGGTATAAACTACTAGTAAGTTAGTTAGGTATTAGCTATATATATTAAGAAAGCTTACTATTAGGATATTCTAGGCTATAAAGTAAAGACTATTTAAAATATTAATCTATATCTTAAGGTTTATAGTATTACTTAGTAATACTATTATAATATACTTATTACTCTTTACTTTATAAGTAGTATTAGTAGTTATTTAAGTATAGTAAATATATCTATACTTATTAGAATTTTTATAGGATAGGATAGTATTTTATAGCTTTTTCTTTGCTTTTATAATAAACTACTAGTAAGTTAGTAGTAATCTAGTGTCTAGGTAGTAGAATTATACTTACTTTATCCTAATAGTAATAGCTACCTTTTAAAGTAACTTTAATAAGTTTAAATAGCCTATTATAAAGCTATATAATTAAAGCTAGATACTAGTAGTATATTAGTAATAAGTAAGCAAATTCTAGATAAGAAAGATATACTATAAGGTAGTTTTTATTATTTTAGAAGTAATAAGTATATTTTATTAAGTAGCCTATTAGAATATTAGTAATAAAGAAGTAGTAAGTAAGTAAAGAAGTTATACTTATAGATTCTTTATATTCTATAGGGAAGGTCTTATTATTAATAAAATATCCTAGAATATTATAAGTACTATTTTTAGTAGGATATTTTATATTACTACTTACTAAGAGCACTATATATATAGAATCTTCTTACTTATTATATTACTAGTAGTAAGTTAGTAATAAAGATACTATAAAGATATAGTAAACTTATATTAAAATTTTAAAAGTAGTTTACTTCTAAGGAAATAACTTCTTAAAAGACTTTAAAGGAGATTTCTTAATAGCTTAACCTTTAAAAGCTATTAATAAAGAGGGAGTTCCTATATAAGTATTAGATATAGTAAACTAGCTATAAGTTAGCTATAATAAACTAGATATAAATTATAACTAGAAGCAAATAAACTAATAACTAAGATAAATAGTAATAAATAATAATAATATTTAGAAACTAAAAAAGGTTAGTAATTACTATATAATAGTAATAAGAAAGCTACTACTTAGCTAGTAAGGGTAACTTATAAGGTTAAGGATTATTATAGGAGAAAGAAAGTGTATAAAAAGGGGGAAAAATTAGTCTTTTTTATATTAACTATAAACCCCTTAAGTAATCTAACACACTATATATAAGTAATCTATAAATTATAATAATAACTATTAGCTTTGCTACTTATATATATACCTAATAGCTATAAACTTATAGTAACTATAATATAAGCTCTTTAGTTAGACTATTTAAAACTATAGCATTAGGTACTTTATTTATTTAAACTAATTATAAAAATTAATATAAGTTATCTAATTTTTTTAGTCTAGCTATATAATAGGTAATAATATTTATTTTACTATATTAAAGCTATATATAAGCTACTATTTAGACACTACTACTTATAATAAGGGGGGTTATTTATAATTAGTAATATTATTATTATTATTTTATTTACTTATATATCTAGTTATAAGGTACCTTATCTTATTTTTCTTTATAAGCTTTATTATAGTAACTATACCCTAAGTAAGTAGCTTATTTTATAATTAAGGTTAATTATATATTAGGGGAGTATTATATTAGGAGCGTAAAGATTAGAGATAGGATGTTTATTAGAGTGGATTTTTAAAGAACCTTTAGGCCATATAAATAATAAAGAGGCTAGCTAGCTATAAGATAGCTATATGCTTATAAAGTAAGGTATTTCTTAAAGACTATATATATTATTAGTGCTAGGTTAGAGATTAAAACCTTTATATACTTACCCCTAGCTAGTATCTTCCTAGTAGCGACTATAATAATCTTAGCCATTACTTCGTTCATTTAACCCTACGCTCAAGCCGTGACATATTACTACTTTTACTATATCTCTTAGTTATATACTTATTACTTTTATAGGTAAAATAGTCTAGTGCCTAATAAGCTAGTATAGTATATCTAGGCTTTCTATATTTATAGCACACTAGAAATAGCTTTTTTACTTAATCTTTACTTTATTACTATACTTTCTTTATAGGTAATATAGAGTATTACCTTTTTCTTTTAAAGTCTTAACTTTTTTTATTACTTTAGCCTAAACTTATTATAATCTTTACTTTCTTACCCTAGCCTTATAACTAGCTTTAAGTTACTAAAATCTCTTAGCTAATTATTTACTTTCTTATAGTATTATTTAAGCTATTTAGAAAAATAGTAATTTATAGATATATAAGGATTACTTTAGGTAACTTAACTTTTACCTTAGTCTAAGCTTTTATAAAGGCTTAAAATAATTAGTTACTTTTTTACCTAAGATTTAGTAGTATTCTTATTACTTTTAAATATCTTATACCCTTATTTATTATTCTAGTTTTTAGCTATTCTAGAAAACTTACCTATATAAATAATAAGTAATTTATATACCTATCTATAGCTATATAATATATTTATTATTACTTTATATTATTAGCTAGGTAATTACTTATATATACTACCTTAGTAGTATTATTCTTAAAGGTATAGTAATCTAATTTAAATAATATATCTAAATTTACTAGGAAATTCTATAGGTTTTTATATATATCCCCTTTATATATAGGTATTTTTATCTATATCTTAATAAGACTATTTTACTATATAATTACTACTAAGTTACTATAAATTACTAGTAAAACTATAGCTAAAGTTTAAGGGGTAATTATAAGTTTTAAAGAAAGTCTAGCTAATCCTAGATTTACCTAAAGCTCTTTAATCTATACCTTTATTTATAGAATCTCCTATATTTTCTAAAGGTAATATAGCTTAGCTTATATAACCTTATAATATCTTTATAATACTCTATCTAGGTTATTTATATTATCTATACCTTTACCTAGATTAGGATTAGGTAGTGTTTACTATACCTTATTATTATCTATAGTTCTAGATTATAAGGGTTCTTTACCTTTCTAATTATCTATAGCTTTATTATTATAAAGTACTAGTATATTTTATATAAATCTTTAGAGCATTAGCTATATAATAATCTAGCTAATAGTTTATATCCCTAAAAGGGTTTTAAAGAGATTAATTTATTATAGCTTATTTATAAAGTTAAATAAATAAAGTAATAGCTAAGATTCTTATAGTTATTACTAAAAAGATACTAGCTAGGGGTAGGTATATAAAGGTTTTAATCTCTAACCTAGTACTAATAATATATATAGTTTTTAATAAATACCTTACTTTATAAGCATATAGCTATCTTATAGCTAGCTAGCCTCTTTATTATTTATATGGCCTAAAGGTTCTCTAAAAATCCGCTTTGCTAAATGTCCTGTCTCTAACCTCTGCGCTCCTAACAATAATATAGACTTATATTTAGATTAAAATCTCCTATTCCTTAAAGTTCTTAGCTTCTTAAAAAGAAGTAATAACTACTATCCTTATATACTATACCTTAGTAATATTATTAAGTTTAGTTAAATCTAGTTAAGTAGCTAGGATTATACTAGAAGCACCTATATTATTATCTTTTTTAAAAGGAAAGAAAGGGTAAGGTTATATATTAGAATTTATATACTCCTATTACTAATTTACTATATAAGCTTAATACTAATTATTATTAATTTAGTTAAGTAGGAGTTATAGTAATAGCTCTTCCTTAGTTAAATTACTATATAGTTACTAATATATAGAGATATAAAGTTAAGAGTAAAAGGCATTCTTAGATACCTTTATAAAGTTTTACCTTAGCCTAGTTAAAGAGTAATGCTTTACTAAGAATTTACTATACTTACTTTACTTACTTTACTATATATTACTTTACCCTAAATAGTAATAAATCTAGATTATTAGTTTTAGGTGCCTAAGGTAGTTCTATAAGAAATATCTTATCCTAGCTTACTATTTACTAAGATTTACCTAGAAGGGATTAACTTTTTAAGGTTATTACTAAATCTTAATATATAATAATTTATATTAATAATATTATAATTACTATACTTATAACTAGTTAAATAACGCTATAAAGGTTATATATTTAATTCCTAGTTATATAAAAATTTTATAACTTTTAGGTATAGAAGCTAAATTATAATTAATCTAATCTTAACCTTTATAGTGTTATTATTAGTGTTTTAAGTAAGGGAAAAGAGGTCTTTATACTGCTTTATAAGTTAAGTAATTTGTTTTAATAAGATATTAGGAAAAGATATATAATTATATATAAGACTATAATAGTTAGATAAAAGGGAAAAATAAAAAAGAAAGGAAGGGCATAGTTATAATGTCATAACCTCGAAGGTGTGCAAGGTAAGCCACTAGACCAAAAGATCCATCAATGCTAGCTCTTGCTTGCATTGCACCTTATAATTGATTATTAGGCCTGCTTATAAACGCGCGTACCTAATAATTATCCCTTCCCTTATAAGGCTTATCCTAAGCTAAGGGCCCTATATAGGCTAGTAGCTAGTAGTAACGTAACCTTAGCTTAGATTAGGCCTAGTTATTTATAGCCTCTAAGATAATTAACTAATTATAAACCCCTAAGGCCTAGTATATATAATAGCTAGGCCTATATATTACCTAGTGCACGTGACCTTACGGGCGTAACTATACTTACCCTGTGAGCCTAACATAAGCTACCTAGCCTAGCAATTTAAACCTAGACCTATTAGGTCTTAATCTAACTATAGGAATTAAACCTAGGACCTAGCGTATGCCTTACCTATAAGGATTCGAACCTAGGACTAGCATACACTAGAAGACCTATAAGAGCTAGTATTAATATTATAACCTTAAAGGTATATAAGGTAAGCTACTAGACTAAAAGATCCATTAATGCTAGCTCTTGCTTGCATTACACCTTACAATTGATTATTAGGCCTGCCCACGAACGCGCGCACCTGACATATAAGCACTAGGCTTATAACCTATAAAGTAATATAAATAAAGGCAAAGAGAAAGCAAAAGAGAAGATAATAATATAGAATTACTATCTAGGAATTTAGAATCTAATAGAGGGAAAAAGGAAGCTTATAAGCTTTAAATCTATAAGCAATAAATCTAGGTCTTTAAACAAAGCCTTTAATAAAGCGCAATAATAGGCGCGAAGTATTATTAAACAAAGAGGGGAGATAATAAGAGTGATGCCTAATATCTGAGGCTACGATGTGAGGCTGTGAATATCCTCAACAGCATGCATGGCGTGGGTTACAGGGTGGGGGGTTGCCATGGCGTTGCTGGTGAGTTGGTTTGATGTGTGTTTGTGTGTGTGTGAGTGGCGTGGCGTGTTTCGTGTTTCGTGTAGATTGTATAGATGTGCATTTTACCTTGTTGGGTTTGTGTTTCGAAAAGGGGAATGGACAGATTGCCGATGAGTGTGGCAGTTTTACATGGTCGAACAAAGGGGCACATCACATCACTCGTATCATTGAGCATCAGAATCCAAGAAATAGTGTTGCTATTGACGAGCGATGCAAATTCTGGGGAGAGCGAAAACATGTCTTGTTCGTGCCCAATGACTGCCATGCCCAACCCATGGTGGAGGGGACTTGCTAGCAGGACAAGTCGCTGGAAAAACTAGGCTGCGTTCCCGTCTCCTACGAGCGAAGTGACTTCTTCGTCCATGTTCGGCCAGAACCACGTCGTCACCCTCTCCACGCTGCTGGCTGATGGCTCCCAACTTATCGTCCTCCTCTCCTCCAAGCCCCTGCACTTCAATGTTGGAACAAAAGCCGTCTTTTCCACGCCTTTGAATGTAAAAAGTACTTCAGACGTGTCCATCGATCGGCGGAATCCAAATCTTGTGGTTTGTTTGTTCGGCATGAGCTGGTCTGGCCCTGTGTTGCTTTCTTAGGTTAACACCCCCAACACCCCCCCGCGCCTCTTTCCGGTGTCGGTGGTAGGTAGGTAGTCGTACATGGATGGTGTGAATGGATGCTGCTTCTCGCACCAGGTGCCGTGTAGAATCGAAACAAAATTGTAAGAGTAAAGCTCTGTTCTCCCATATCTTGGCGGCTTCTGTTCTCACCCGCCTGTGCTCGCTGCTGCTGCTGCTGCTGGTTCCTTGTTGGCTGCGGCTGTGGAATTGGCGCCGTGCCCTGCTTTTCCACCACCACGGCCCCGCCGTCCTCTGCCGCCAGAGGGTTTCTCCTTTTCGCCGTTGGCTAGAGAGCCTTCCTTCGAGGATGTCGTCGATGGTGCAGCCGCGACGGATTTCTTGTCCTTGCATTCCAGAACTTGGACAGAGGCTTGGCCGATGGATATTGGGCTAGCTGTTACTGCTTTGGCGAGCGCATCGTGCTCGGAGAAGTCTACATACGCGAATCCCTTGCGCTTGTCAATCTCAACGAGTGTAATGGTACCAAAAGCTTCGAGTGCTTCTCTGAGAGACGCGTCGTTCACCCCCTGTGAGGCGCTGACATGCTTGACAAATGCGCGGGTGGCGCTTGTAGATACCGACGATGGCTTCTTTTGCGACTGCTTCATGGTCCCTTTCTCCCTTGGTCCCTGCTTGTTGTTGTTCTGGTTGCTGGTGGCATTCGAGCTCGGCACTTGGCTTGATGACGGGGTTTCGGTGGTGGTGGCCTTTGTCGTCACCTCGGAATCGTTCTTCTTCTTGAGTATGACTGGAGGATTGACTGCCGTCGGTTGTGCACTTGCGGTTGCAGTTTCGGTCGCGGCAGTTCCTTTCCCTTTGTCAGCGTTCTTTCCACCACGATTCCTTCGTCCGGACTGAGACTTGGTAGTAGCTGGACTCTCGGGTCTTCCCTTTGACGACTTCGCAGGGGGTGCTTCGGACGCTGCTGATGAGTTCCCCGTCACTGCTGCCAGAGGTGTTACGTTGGCTACGGCGTCACTCTCTTTGGTAGAAGAGACCGTTCCTTTGGCGTCTGCTTCGGCCTTGGCCGCATCGTGACGAGCTCGCCTATGGGCACTTCCAGGACTAAGACCAAGGTCTCGTTGCAAGATTCGTGCTGCGGCAGCGATTCCAGCTCGTCGACTTTTCGGTACGTCGGCCGAAGCACTGGCACCGGCACCGGCACCAGCGCCTGTGGTGGCCGTGGTGGAGGCATTTGTAGTTGCAATCTGGCTGGCTACTTTCTTAGCTGCCTCGGCAGCTTGCTCCGTGGCAGCTTTCTTGGTGAGAATCTTGACCGTTTCCTTTGGAGTCTTATCGGTCCTGTCGCCCTTTGAATCCTTGCCCTTCCTCTTGTTCGATGTTTCCTCCTCCTTGGATCCGCCCCTGCCTTTGCCACCCGACTTGTAATTCTTGCCTGATGCGCCATCTTTGCCCTTGTTTGCCTTCTTCTCCTTTAGATATTCAACCAGAGGAGTTGTTGTGACTTTTGTCTCCACTTTGGCAGTGTCATTGGGGTCCTCAACGTCGATACTTTCCCGCATGGGTGCAGGGTTAGCAAGGTCCTCGAGAAATGCCATGAATTCGGGATCCTGGTCGATGGTGCCTTGTCGAGCATCGGTCCGCTTCTTCGTTCCTGCGATCTTTTTGTAGACTGAAAATTCCAGGACGGGCGGTCCGACCAGGGCAGGATTGGTAAAGGTTGACTTGGCATCCTCCCACGTCGAGCTCCTGACTACTTCACTGAGGGGCATGATGTCATCCTTTCGCATCAAGTGAAGATACGCTCTGCTGGGGCGAGAAGGCTTCGAGGGGCTTGAATCAAAACATCATTAGAACCTGCACAGGCAATCAAAAGCGGTGTTGCTTTCAAGGAGATGACATACTCGGTGGAGACCTTGCCGGGGATGTATGATAACCAATCGACCTTGCCCTTGGACACCTCCCAGTCTGATCCGAGGATGGTCACAAACTCTGGCTGCGTCATGCCTGGCGGCAGGCGACGAATGACCATTTTTTCACCTTCATTGTGTGCTTTTGACCGTGGGGCCTTGGTTTGTGGTGCCTCTCCCTCATTGGCGTTCTGTAGCAGGATTAGGGGACTGTTTGGCAACATGTTCATGCTGGATGCAACTCTGTGAAAGTGTTACTCATACCTTGGCCGAGCCTCGTTTGTCCACTGCTCCTTTGCCCTTACCAGGTTTCGAGGCAGTACTGTTCTCTTCGGTTCCCTTGGCCTTTTTTTCATGATTGTCAGAGTCAATCTTGCGTCGCAGCCGGCTTGTGAAACTGAATGTGTATATCTTACTCTTTGTCTCACGCTGGCTTGATCAGAGGCCTGGCCGGGGGTAACGCAGGACGTCCCATTTGCCTTGCGCGACAGGACTTGAGGCGCCGGTGCGGACATGACGCATGACGTGTGTGGCAAGGCAAGCAAATCTGTCGAGTGGCCAGCCTGGTCGAGCACGGCGAAGCGATGTTGGTTCCTCTGGTCAAGTTGAAAGGAAGCTCTGCCCACTGCTGGCTGCCAAGTCACTAGAAGTTTGTTGCGGGTACTCCGTAGTTTTAAATGTAAATAGTTGAGGCACTGACGAGTTGCGGCCCTGAGTGGTAATCGTGCCACGCCCCACTTCTTTTGGTTATGTGGCTAGAGCCCTGCGAGAACCAAAAGAAGTGGGGCGTGACACGAAGTAGCAAGTGGCCCCACAGCTGCGCAAAGTGGATCCAGCTGCGTCTACATAGCGGCAGTGGGTTGTGGATGTTGTGGGTGTTGTGGGTGGGTGCTCATGACATCAAAGCCCGAAGAAGATCCGTGTATCACGACCTCCTCCAGGCGCCCGATTCGATCCCTCTGGCTCATCTCCCAATGAACGGTCCCGACGGGATCCCTGCCATCTGCCTCCATCTCAACGAGGCCATCACCACATTCTCGCAAACCATGGCAGCTAACGTACCTCGACCCGGCCCCGCCAACCTGGGCCCCAATGCCGGCCTGGACCAATGGCTCGAGGAGGCCAAACAATGTCACTATTTGCCCGAAAGGGCCATGAAGGAGCTGTGCGAGAAGGTCAAGGAAATCCTGATGGAAGGTGAGCTTGGCGGACAGATCGATTGAGCAAGCAAGCGAGCAGGGAGGTGAGGTCGTATTAGATTGGCTAACATGGGAGCTGATGCCCTCGTCCTCCTAGAGTCGAACATTCAACCCGTCTGCACGCCCGTCACAGTCTGTGGAGATATCCACGGCCAGTTTTATGATCTTTTGGAACTCTTCAGAGTATCTGGCGGTATGCCAGGCGAGAGCAATGTTGAACCCCCCAAAACTGCCACAACCGTCATTACGTCTGAGGATATCGAACCTCCAACCGAAATTACAAATCCGAAGCTACGAAGAAAATTAAGATCTCCTCCCGTCGGTGGTGCGAGTGGTGTCGACAACGATGATGAAAACGATGCGCCGACCGCTCCTTGTCCCGAAACGGCCTTGTCTGGTGCAAACGTGACGTCTGCTCAGAGTGCGGAGACCAGGTTCATCTTCTTGGGTGATTTCGTGGATAGAGGCTACTTTAGCTTGGAGACGTTTGCGCTGCTTATGTGCTTGAAGGCCAAGTGCGTGAGCCGAAACTACCACACTGAAGAGGCATGGGAAGTTAGCAAAGCTAATCCCACTTAGATACCCCGACCGCATAGTTCTCGTTCGCGGAAACCACGAGTCCCGACAAATTACGCAAGTCTACGGCTTCTACGAAGAATGTCAACAAAAGTACGGCAACGCATCGGTATGGAAGGCATGCTGCCACGTATTTGATTTCCTGGTCCTGGCGGCCATTGTCGACGGAGAAGTGCTTTGTGTGCACGGCGGCCTAAGTCCGGAAATCCGAACGATAGACCAAATTCGCGTCGTTGCCCGTGCCCAAGAAATTCCCCACGAAGGAGCGTTCTGCGATTTGGTGTGGTCAGATCCTGAAGACGTTGAGACATGGGCCATCAGTCCACGTGGCGCCGGCTGGCTTTTCGGCGACAAAGTCGCTCATGAGTTCAACCACGTAAATGGTTTGAGACTCATCGCGCGAGCCCATCAGCTCGTGAATGAAGGTTACAAGGTGAGTTGACGAATCTGCATGTTGCACCAAGGCATGTGGCATACTGATGTTGGGCTTAGTATCACTTTGCCGAAAACTCTGTTGTTACCGTATGGTCTGCGCCAAATTACTGCTACCGATGCGGCAACGTCGCTTCCATCATGACTGTAGATAGAGACTTGAACCCAAGGTTCAGCATATTCTCGGCCGTTCCCGATGACCAAAGACACGTTCCTGCGAGCAGGAGAGGGCCGAGCGACTACTTCTTGTGAGGCGGCGTGGTACAGGATTGTACAGGATCAGGCGCTGATGTATATTAGCATACGAATGAGATATCCATGATTTATAATGGCATTTATGGTATGATTAATTCCTCTTGGTATAGAATGAATGGATGAATGAATGAACAAGCTCAGCATGCGCCCGTGCAATAATAGGTGACACCAAAAGCCCAGATGCTTCTCCAACAAGTCATGGGCGCTGGGCGGAAGTTGGTGGGCCGCCAGGGACTGACAGTCATTGTTTGGCTCCATCCACCACATCCACCACATCCACCACTCACTCTGTCAGCTTGAAATGTACCTGCCCGCAAAAAAAGGGTTTGCCAACAAGTTGACCATGGCCGACAAGCCTCATCGGCCTCCTCAACCTCATCAACCTCACTCCGAACCCATCCAGACTGCCATCTCCAAATGGACCTCCACCATCAGCCCGCCCACGGACGACGCCGCCGCCGCATCAGCCTGGGCGCAGGAATTAAGCAGCAATGCCCCCAAACGCTTCACCATCTATGAGCCCATGGCCCTCCTCCCAGCAGGCAGCTTCGGCAACCCGCCCTGGACAGCCGAGCTCGCCCGTCACAGCGCCGCCGTCACCGACTCGCTCTGGACCACGCTCCTGCAAGAGCTCTCCCGGAGCGGCGGGGGGAGATCAAAAAGCCGGTTGACCCATCTCGCCGCCAACGAGGGCATCCCTCTCCTCCGAGACCAGGGCGGCGGCGGCGGCGGCGGCGGCGGCAAGCGAGAAGAAGAAAACGTGATGCGCAGTCCGAGCGGCCTGCGCATGCTGCACGGCGACTTTGGCCCTCCCGAACCGGACTGTCCGCCGTCCCGAGACGACTTTGCAAACGCCTTCTGGGTATCCACGAAGCAGAACGGCATCTTGCAGACGTGGGCGCCGCGGTGGACAATGTTCAGCAGGGGCAACGTCAAGGAGAAGGCGCGTCTGCTGGGGTTCCCCCGCGCTCCGGCCGGCTCGGAGGAGAGCCGGGCGGACGGCGGCGGCGGCGGCGGCGGCGGCGGCGGCCGGAGCCATGTCTGGGCCGTGGATCTTTACGCGGGGATAGGCTACTTCGCGTTCTGCTATGCGAAGCTCGGCATGCGCGTGCTCTGCTGGGAACTCAACCCGTGGAGCGTCGAGGCTCTCCGCCGGGGCGCGCGCCTCAACAAGTGGAGCGTCGACGTCTTCTCCCGTCCGGGGACGAGCGTGCCCTCGGAGGACATGATGGCGAGCACGGCGCGGATAGTCCTCTTGGCCGAGGACAATGGCATCGCGCGCTGGAGAACCGAGGACATGAAGAAGAAGAATCGACGACTACGGGGCGGCGGGCCATGGCTGCGCGACGTGCGCCACGTCAACTGCGGACTGCTACCGACCAGCAGGCTGACGTGGGATTGCGCGCTGTCCCTGACGAGGACGACCACCGCGGCAGGCCAGCCGGCGTGGCTGCATCTTCACGAGAACGTGGGCGAGGCTGACGTGGAACCGCGACGGCGCGAGATTGAGCGGCTCCTGGGGCGGGATCCGGGTGAGGGCCTGAATAGGTGCATTCGCGTGGACAGGGTCGAGAAGGTCAAGACATATGCGCCCGGTGTGTGGCATTGCGTCTTCGACGTCCTTGTTACAAGACGAGAATGACTTGACCCTACCTACACTACACTACACTACACTACGCTACGCTGTTTTGTTTGCACAGGGGACGAGGCCGCTCGTCATTCCATGTTGGCGTAAATTCCTAGCGTCTCCCTTTCCTCCGTCGTCATGAATGCTTCCCATGTCCTCGTGTTGTTTTCCTAACCGCCCGCCCGGTTCCATCATCTTCCCGAATCAGAATGCCCTTTAGTGGAAAGAAATACTAAAAATACAAACCCCCCCCCCCCAAAAAAAATTTTTTGAAAATAAAAGAATATTCACATGGTGCCCAAAAAAGCACCCACCACCTACTACTGCCTCCTGAATTTAGCAGGAATATTTTCCTCAACAACCGCCATCTGGTCCATCCGCTCCTGATCCTCAGCCTGCCTCTCCATCTCCTCATGATGCTTAAAGTGCTCCACGTCCTCCGGGTGCGTCAGGTCCTCCCACTTGGTGTTCTCATCATGGTACTTGGACCAGTGGTGGATCTCGTACTCGTACTCGTCGTCGCCGTGGTGGCCCGGCCCCGTCCCCAAATCCGGCAGCGTGCCGCCGTGCTCGATGAAGTCTGCGAACTCGTCGTGGCTGACCACGCCGTCGTGGTTCGTGTCCAGCAGGCCCATGAGGTGCTGGAGAACGTCCTGTTTCTTGTCCTGCGGCATGTTCTTGTTGGAGGGATCCATGAGGCCGTACGTGCGCATGATTTCCTCGCCCTGCCACTCGCCGTCCGAGTTGTAGTCGTGGAGGGCGAAGAAGGCGCCTGCTTCCCAGGTGTCGATGTGGTGTTCCTCTGGGAGTGCATGTCAGTGGGGGGTGGGGGGGGAAGATGCTGGCGCGAGCGGGAGCGGGAACGGGAACGGGAATGGGAATGGGAATGGGAATGGGATTGGGATTGGGATTGGGATTGGGATTGGGATTGGGATTGGGAATGGGAATGGGGAGTTGGTGTCGTATCGTCGATCGAGTCTCTGGGGTTTCGTGTTTGGACAGTTCGGTTTATTCTGAGAGCAAGAAGTGGTGAGACGTTACCGGCCATGTGCTTCTCCATCCATGTTGCATCGTGGCTGACAATGGGCTTCTGGCTGTGGCTGCCGTGAGCGGCGACGAGCCCTGAAAGAGCGAATGATAACAGATGTGTTGCGCGCATGATGAATTGCGCGGTGTAGTCGCTCGGCCTGGCGCAACGACGTGCGCTTTTGCAAGTTGTTGGTTGTACTTGGGTATGTACAATGTGTGCCGGATGAAAGATGTTGCATGGGGATAGAGCTCAAATGGGCCACCTATCTGATTATCAATATTAATGGGTCTGGGTCTGGGTTCTTGGGGGTCGGCTTGGCTTTTATTGGCGGCTTGGCGGCTTGGCTTCTTGGCTTGGCCGCCGCCTTGGCCGAATGCAGAATGCAGACATGGAGCAGCATCGACGTCAAAAGTCGACATTGGAGGGGCTGCGAGCTGCAAGGGGCGCAACGTACATGTATGTAGAGCTCGGGCCAGCCAGCACTCTGAGTCAAGGCGTCTCATTACGGAGTATGTACATATAATGACTTCTGATTCATTGTGGTATATGGATTATCCATCTTCCAGCACCAATCATCTTTCGTTTCGTTGGCGATTTAGCCAAATCACTCGCCATATCTAGATAATACGCCCCGAGTCCCAGGTCCCAGCCGGACGTCCGTACATATTACCAGAACTTGTCATCACTGCTTAAAGATGTATATCCATCACTCCCACATAACGCCAAATTTCCTTCCCTTTCCAGAAAAGAAAAAAATTCGAGTCTCGCTGTTGGCCTGGCCACATCAGAGTATAAAGGCGAAATGAAACATCTCGTTCATGGACGTGGTAGCCCTTTGCCTCGTGAGCATCAGTCGTGCCATTTGCCATTTTTTTTGGCCTCTTCTTGGCTTACACATCTGGCTATGCCATTCTGATGTGCTTGCCGAGTGCCGTCGGTCATGGGGAGCGTCAGAAACGCTCTGCTTGGTTCACAGTCGTCGTGGCCAAACGTCTTTGGGCAGTGAGTGGCTGGTACCGATTGGGGGTGCGTTCAGAGGCCGGAGCCTGTACCACGCGCCATCACTCAGCGTGACTCGCCCAGAAGAATAAAACCTCGGGATCCGGCCCGATCAAACTCAATCTATAAACGGCTTCTTCTGACCTCCCACGATGCACAGCCCGAGAGCGCGTAATGAATCTCGGTCGCTGGCTAAGATGATGGTCCTAGCTGGCAACATGGGATTGTTGGGGTCGACATGAGAAGCATCCTTGGCAGCCTGCTCAATAGCATCCATTTCTTCCTTGCAGGCTTGTTGATCCAGCGGACAAATCACGATGGGTTGTCGCAAGGTCACGTCGCGGGCACCACTTAGTTGAACCTATCCATTGAATGTCAGCATTTTGTGTTGGGGTCGAGTGAACGAGTCCAAGCGGACCAGTACCTTTATATTTAGATAGAATTCGATCTTGTAGAGCGACGACGTGGTGGTAAAAGACGAGACTTCGTACGATGGAAAGGCCGGCTTGCCTCTCTTCACGATGCCGTCTGCGTCTCTCAAATCTTTGGAGGGAAACACAAGTCCAATATTAGTGGCGTATCCAGCTTCCGGCATCTTCATCTTGACCACCTGCACTTGTTTTGACAGCTTGTTGATCTTCTTTACCGGCTCGTCTCCCTCGGGGTTGTAAGTGACTTCCTCTTCTATCGTCAGGTTGATCTTTTCTATGCTGACTCGTTTTGCTTTGCTGAGCCAGTCGGGGTTCGGCGATAGTTTGATGTAGACTGTAATAGGGTCTCCTGGACCATAGCTCCACCGCGGCAGATTGATGCCCAGATGGACAATATTGTCTGAAGTAACGAGCTTGGTCTCTGGCTTGTTGTACATGCCGAATGTGGACAACGTGTCATATCGTTGCAATGGGACGGGAAAACTGTATTTGTATTGGCTGCTGTGGCCTTGTTGTACTGTTACCACGAGCTCGTAGAAGGTCTCTGCTGTCCTGCTAGGAAGCTGTAACGATGCGGGTGGAATTCTGCGGTTCGTTTCTTCTCCGCCGCGCCCAAAGGGTATGAAGAGAACAAACGGTAGGTCCATGGCGATGATTTTCTCAGCTTCCTTCCCTGTTGCACACCGAAACAGTAGAACCTCTTTGCCCACCACGTCTGTTGCCTCCTTTCGGGGTGTGCCGAGATGGCGTTTCGTCAGGCTGTCGGCGTCGGGATGGATCGTCTCTCGTCTTTGCAAGCATATCCGCACGAGCGATACTGGTACAGGCATGGAGAACCCTTGGCCGGGCCGGATTTCGACCTTGCCCTCGATCCGTGGCTGGTGACATGCAGACGTTAATACAGGAAAAGTGGCCAAAGCCCGGGGATTCCTTTTGCTAGAGATTTCTGGCCATGTCGACATGGCAACTAAGCGCACAAAAATCACGGTAGAGATTGTGGAAGACGTACCAGAGTTGCTGAAATACCGGGATAGCCCACGAGAAAGCTGCTGTTTGGAGGGCCGGATACCCTCACACTGGATCTCACACTGGATCTCACACTGGATGGCGCTGAGGCCATGGTGCCGCTGTTGGGCCCGCCAGCACGGGGAAGCTGGCGGTGACGGCTGCAGACAGCGGCGACGGGGGTTTATGAGAGGGACGGAGCCGTCGGAGGCAGCCAAAGTCGTCATGAAGGACAGCAAGGCGCAGCTGTCGGTGTCGGTTGTCGGTTTTGCAGTCGGAGTCGGGGACGAGGACGATGTCGAGGTCAAGGTCAAGGTCAGCTTTACTGACGACATCAAGTCGTCGTGGAAACGCGGCTCTGCCTCGTGGACTCTTCTTGTTGGGGGTGGGGGTTGCAGCGGAGAGTTCAGCCGGAGAAACGTAAACAGACAATCACATGCGCGCTGCTTTGAAATAAGATGCCACAACGAGTGCAGTGGTTTGAGGACTCGCTTCAGATGTCAACAATGCAATATCGGTGCAGAGAGTAAGTTGCCTCGCAGGCGACAGGCGCAATTGATGCAGATGTGCGAACCCAAGCAAAATTAGCGATAAAAAAATTGCCCGCCGCAGCCACAAAACGAGCATTTATTTCACTCTCCATTGCACACTGGACGGTTCACGACGCAGCAGTCGAACAGGCTCGGAACAAGGGCTGACTTCTGACATATATCATGATGCTTTATTATTATGTCCTGAAATGCATGCAGTAGGTTCTCTGAATGTAAGGTTTGTTGCTTGTTTATTTGTCTTATCAATTTACTTTGGTCAGTTGTCAAATAATTATAGGGTAGCTATGGACGTGACATGATTTATCACTCAAAAACATTCACGCTTGGAAACTAAAAAGGTATCTGCGAGCCGTAGGGATCGAACCTACGCGGGCAAAGCCCATTGCGGTTTAAGCATTCTTCTGAGGTAGTCAGGCGGACCTAAACACAACGCCTTAACCACTCGGCCAGACTCGCGGTTGTCAGGTGACTAACTTCCGGCGTTATACGATTTACATACGGATTACACCCCCTCACGAATTGACTTTGCTTTGACTATTGAGTGTGACCCACCTTGTGCAAGTTTGACTTGAACTTGTTCGCCCGAGCCTGATCGAACAGCCAGCAATATTCTGATTTCATTGGCATCACGCTTCCAATATCCGGAGACTTGCTCACTTATTCGCTTGTTGTTGCAGATAGTTCCATGGAATCAAGGGTCGCCCGCTCACGTGAGAAAAATCAACGTCAAGTGAAATCTCACTCGCAGCTTTTGTATCTTCTTCAACTTGGTCCTGCTCTCGGAAGAACACTCTCCAAAACTCACTGGAACTCACTGGAGGAGGATCTTGGCCCATTGAAAGGAATCTAGCTAGGTTTGCCGATCACACGCAACATTCCCCGGCAAGTCAGGGTGCTCGCTTAACTGTCAACCATCACCACCATGCCCTTTGACGACGACGACAATCCCGCCGCCGACGTGGCCCAGGCTTCAGCAACCCAAGATGGTGGGCTATCGACCGCAGAGGCCCTGGAAGATGGCATACCCGATTACAAGCTCTTCGCCTCCATGTTCAACAAAAAAGGCGTCTCTAGCAAAGTGATTCGCAAGGGCGAAAAAGACTTTGAATCCCACGGGACACGAGCACAGGAGAACACGCTCGAAGCAAGTCGCCTAGCTCTGGAGGAGGTTTTGAGTTACACAAGAGTGCATAGACCAGACGCATGGTTACGAGGTTGGTATTTTCCAGACTGGTGGACTACGCACTCACCGGACAGCAAGTCGGACGATGCCCTGCTCCATGACCGTGTCGTCGTCATGGAGCACGAGCGCGGGAACTGGATGCGAGATATTGGCCGAGCCGTATCGGGGAGCAAAGATCAGTTGGGGGTGGGAAGATTATGGCTCTTGCCTGAAGAAGCGCTGTACCTGATTGAAAGGGGCACGGTGGACGTGTGGTGGCCGGACAAGGAGTTTGAGGAGTTGCTGCCCAAAGTCACAGACGGCGGCGGATCTACAAGGAATGTCTTCGGTCCTGATGACTACGATGCCGGACTACCGCTCACCTTGGAAGCGGCGTATACTCTCCTCATCGGATATGAAGGGGAGCGTGGCAAGACCACGCTGCCCAAGTTCCAGGTGTACACGCATCTCAAACGTGCTGGATTCCACGTTATGCGCGCACCGTTGAACGATCTTTCCCCGACTCGAGGGCCAGGGTCTTCGACGCCGTCATCAACCTCGCTGTGGGAATGGCTCTTTTCGATGGTCCCATGGCAACGACAGCCGCCACATGAACCGTTCGGCCCTATCGTGTCGCCAGGCATATATCGAGCATATCGACCCATCTACCAACAGCTAGCATTGCTCCCGCGGCATAAGCCATCATCAGCCACGCCGACATCTCGACAAGTTCAGGAGCCCTTCCGCGTGCATTACCACGTCTGGAAAGGCAACGGTGCTCCGTTCTCCAAGAAAAACCCTCCTCCACCCGATTTCCGCATTGCTGTTTCTGACACTGCTGACTCCAGTGTGCCCACCCTGGAGCAGGTCGAAGCATTATTGGAATCTACACCGCTGGATCCCCCAAACCCAGCATGGCAAGGCCCCGGAAGACTCTACCAGCGGCTGAAACACGGTCACAGGAACGTACTCGTAGCTGTTGTGGACAGGGGGCTAGTGAATTTCATGCGATTCGGCGAAGCGGCATTTGGCGAGGAGCAGCTCTTTGAGAGATTCGACAACAGGAACAGTGGCCGTGGCGGGAAGAAAGGTGGCCGTGGAGGAGGGCGTGGGAGAGGAAGGGGCCGTGGCAGGGGAAGAGGTGGTCGAAGTTGAAGCAACTCGATGTTCATCATCTCCTGTGCTTTAACATCAGAGCGATACGATATTGTATCAAACCTAGCCCTCGCGAAACCTTCGACCACTGTTTTGAAGTGATGAAGTAGATGCCAAATTAGAGCGACTCGATCCTCTCGAGCGTCGTATTCATGGGCCTCTAGCCAAAGAGCCGATTTCCCGAGCCGGTCCATCAATGTCACTGACGGGAGAACTGAACGCAAAGCCCCTCTTCACCTCAGCCATTGCGCCTCTCCATCTCATTCTGTTGGTTGGAAACCCTGTCGGTGGCTGACTCACCGTTCATATGAACACCTGTCATTCTGCGTGCAGTAACCCCCTGCCATGAGTAAGATGTCTATCTCCGAAGGATCTCTTTCGGACTGGATTGCATCAGCTCCTTGCCATTTCCCTCCCCCCCGGACCTAGAGATTAGTGCTGTGACTGATATTATTACATCAGATTACCGTATTGGCCATTCTGCGTCTAATTTTAGCAGTATCAGGTCTCCTCTCGTCTGGAATAGAGCGAAAATAAACCGTCTGATGACTTCGTTGCTCCTCAGCCCTCAGCCTCGGGCACATGAAGACCTTTATCGTTACTAACTTACTAAGACGTTCAAGTACTTGTGGCGCTTGCAACGCGTCAGACGCTCCTCGTGCATCGCATTATTCGGGTGACGATGCACACTTTGCCCGGGTGACTGTATGCTCGTGTGTAGCGAGTTCAGCAGGCTTTGCAATTCGAATAGTTCTGCGCATGTGGCCGTCAGACCTGATGAATTGAGAATGGGGGCGGCTGACATACCCACTGATCAAACTCAAACTAACATGTTCGATAAATAGGTCTGTTTCTCTTTGTCCTTGGTCACCGCAGATGACCCATCCCATACATCGACCCGTCTTCTACGGAGTACGGAGCAAGTCATAATAATTGTTCTATTAAGTGGGGCAGAGTTCAACTTGTCCATTCAGATCGGCAAGTAACACGAGCCAATAAGCAGCAACCTTTCCAAAAAGGCAGGAGCAAGCAAAACTTTCAGATTCTTATCCCCGTTTCTCTGCAGATTTTTAAGCAAGCTTTTCACAGCCCCTGTATTCCTAAGCGGTGAGCAATCTAACTCTTCTGATTCTAGAGACTGCAGTACGGTACGGCACTTAATCTTTGTTTTATTTTCTTCATGTGAGGGCATAAGATGGCATAAGAGGTCCGTCGTTCTCTCGAGCCACCAACTCCCCTGAACACCACCTCATCAATCTGTTAATACGTACTCCGTATGCGTTCAACAAAGCAACATGATCCGTGCTAAAGGCAATCATTCGAGTCGTCAGATGTCTTTTGCCGTGGCGGTACGCTAACGAGACAGAGTCTTGTCCGATTTGCTGGACTGAAAGGCTGTTCAATTTGGTCGACTGGAAAGGCCGCCATTCGAGTGAAACCAGATGATTCGATCAGAGGAAAAGCATGGCGTCTGAATTGAGGCTAGTGCGACGTAATACTAGCTGTATGGAGCACGAACAAGTTTTTTGAAGTGCCACGCTACTCCATGGAACCTAGTTCGTGTTTTTGCGAGAAGTTAGGCATCTATGCACGCTCCAAGTCCATCGCAGTCCGGCAAGACATACATACTACCGACAAAGCTGCCGGAGTTCAACTGGACGGGTGGCGGATGAACTTGCAGTCTCCCTGGGACGATGGCTGGCAGCTCCGTTCGCCCTCCACCTTTGCCAGGATACGGGACTAAAGACAAGGGGAGAGAGCGTATTTGATGGACAGCCTATTATCTGATAACGAAGCGACATGCACCCTGGTCAATCGTTATGTAGTCAGGGCTGTCAGACTTGTGTGTTGTGGTGATTGTCTATTTTTTTTGATCGACTGCCAATGAAGCGCCTGGTTATTATTATTATTCATCCTATTTTACCGCCCGTCTTAAACCAATCGTGGACTAGCCTCGCTATTTTGGATGATAATCTCCCATTCCGCAACATGGTACAGAAATAATAACGTTGGTTCGAGTTATGAGCCAAAAACGGACCGCGATGGTGGTGGCATTGCAAATTCGACCCTGACCGAACGTCAACCTCAGCAGTTCGACACGATTCAGATAGTACCAGTAACTAAGTATAACTCTGTACGGATCCGTACGGAGGTACTATTTCCACATAATGTACTCCGTAAGTCGCATTCTTCTACTCCGTACGCAACAACAAAGAAGTCAACCCCCCGAACGACGGACCTGTTGCGAACTCACGCACGCCATCCAGCCCCTAAAAAAGAGGCTGGGCGCTGACAGTTGAGTGGCATACAACATTGAGTACATAATACGGACGTAAATACTGGGGGCTTGTACAAGGGACCAAGGGACCCTCCCGAGAAGGAATTGCTGACCAGCCTTGCTGACCAGCCAGAGCCAGCCAGAGTGAAACCTCTTTTATCAAGACAACTTAAAAGAGTCATCGCTTTCAACCTGCCACCTTACTCCGTCGTACAACTGAGCTTCTTCTTCTCGGCATCACTGCGTCTTTACTTCTTTACTTCCCCTTCCCTTCCCAACCCTCATCGCTCCGTCCACGCCAAACATATCGCCTGAGGCCTGCGCATCACGTTTCGGCCCATAGCGCACGCGCGCCATGGAGGAGCATCGTGCGAAGAACACCAGCACACCACCGTCGACTGGGCTTATATCGCAGTCCCCGATTTCAGGCCCGGCACCATCAACAGCTGCAGCTGCAGACGTAGTTGCTGTGGCTTCTCGGCCATTCGCATCGGCCGCATCCTCGGAAGAGCCGTTTGCGCAGCGGCGGCCCAAGCAAGGACGCAGCAACTCTGGCGATACCGGCGCATCCAGTCGACTCGGGGCCGCTGAAGATGCTCCCAACGGCGATCACGCACCGCCACCGCCTACGTGAGTTATCAACTGTTTCCCTGATACCCTGATTCCCTGTTCGTTGGAGGAGGGGGTTTCCCGTTCACTGTCCCCCCCTCCCCCCCTCCTGGCCTTGGTGAATATCCCACCCCGGCAACATCCTGGCCAGTTTCCAGTTTCCTGTTTCCTGTTTCCTCTTTCCTGTTCCCGGGTTCCAGTTTTCACATGGCATGGGTGCTGGGGCAGAGTGCGGCAGAGTGCGGCAGAATGCACACTGTGGACGAATGTTGAGGAATGCCTGAATGCCTGATGATGAATGCCAACAAATTGCTGCAACCTGCTGCAACACGCTGCAAAACCACAACCACCCACATGCGACCCTCCTGGTCGCTCCTGCCTGGGCCGGTCCTTTGTTGGTCACATCGGCAATCTCGTGTTGAGTTGTCAGTTGCAGAAGGTCCACACAATCACAGAATTGACCAGGCCTAACGATTCTATTTCCCGTCTCTATCTACAATGTACGTCCGTATCTTCGTATGGATCAATCTGCCACCGTCACCGTCACCATGCTCCGCCTCCAAATAAAATCAAATATCCACACTCGGCTAGCCGTTTCGCGTCCGCGTCCGCAACCTGCAACCTCTCCGTCTTGTTCCTTTCCTAAACAGAGACAAAGACAAAGTCAAGTCGGTGCAACTTCCGCAGACAGAGTTCGCCGTCATCACGGCCCATCCTTTTTTCAAACTGGCACATCCCTTGCCGCAAGCCCAGGAGGACTCATCATCCTGCCCTTTTTTACATACGTCCGGATAGATGCGAACTGCCGAGCAATGACCTCGTTCTTCTGACGTCTACTTCACATGGTCGGTACTGGACTCCAAATCTGATCATCTCGGACCCGCAAAGTCTCGACCTTGCCAATCAACCCAACATATGATTATATGAAACTGTCCCTACTTGGCCTCACCACGCCAAATCGTCTTCCGTCACTCGGTCCTTCGACTACTGCTGTGGAACGACAAACGTTTATGCGCTTCAACGTGATCGGGTTTCCTTGGGCTGAATTCTTGGTGTAGCTTTGCCGCGCACCTATCATCCACTCGTAACCCTTTGAATCACCCATCTTTCATGTTACGCAGATCACTCTAGGGAAACAAGAAGGAAAGACAAGTGTCGATTTGGTGCATTCAAACCTCGTCCATTTTCTTGTGTGCTCTGTGGCAGGATCTTGGCTGGAGAAAGTCGTATTGTGGGGTTGAAGAAGAGACTTTTTTGTTCTTGATGCAATCTCACACTGTACATGATCACTTCATCGAAAGGTCCCACGGCCATGTGTTGCTGTCCCAGATCTTTCTCATCTTCCTCCCCATCTTCACCCTGTTAGAAGTCGAGCCTTCGGTCGGCTGTTACTGCCCCGCCTCGCATGTCATCCTCGGACATCTGTAACAAGAAGGAGAAGTTTCAGTCACACCAACTAACATGATGCTTAGACGCCTTAGCGGCAATAGAAGCCGTACTGAGGATAACGAGGGTGAGAGTGAGCTGAGCGATCCTGACAGCAACGCAGCCTTGAACGATCTCGAGGACGAAATTGTGGTGAGGGATCGTGGTGATTGTGCGCGTTCCAAGTTCGGCGGACTCGAAGCTTCAGAAGGAAACGAGGACGAGGTATTGGATGACGACGCGCAAGACGAGGCTGCCGGTTCACACTATCCTAAGCGAAAACGCACTTCGATATTCAATGATTTAAGCGAGAGCAAACTTGAGAGTGCTCACACAGCTGCACCCGGAAGATCGCCGACGTCACTCGACGGCTTCACCAAATTCAAGCCCAACCGCCAGAGCCTCGGTGGCCCGGGAGTCAAAGGCGTCTTGCTGGGCACTTGGCGGGACTCTCTCGTTCCCGACGACGAGAAGAAACACGCCGTTATCGGTTTCATCGACGTCAGAGATCGTCTTCGGACCCGTATCCAGCCCAACACCAAAGAGGGTGAATCATTGGCGGAAGATTATCCCTTGCCTCCTGGTCCAGGTGGCAGCTGGGTGACATTCGACCGTGTCATCTTCTCTGATCATCTTGTCGGCTTGGATCATTTTCAAGTGAAGGAGTATACCCGTCTACGATCCGAGGTCGCGCCCGAGGAGACTGAAGATCAGCGCATGGCTGCCGAAGCTATTGCAGTTCAAGAGGCTATTCGCCGAGTGAAAGAGAACCCAGCTCTGGATAATCCCGTCCAGCCCCCAGCTGTCGCCAACGGCTCGGACATGCCAGAGCACCTTCAGGGGGCAGGTCGTCCAGACTTGAAACGCCGAAGAGTGAGTGGTGGTTTCGCGGCCATCAACCCTGCCCCGCAGGAGCTCGTTCCTGAGCAGTCGCTGCCTACACCTCAACAGACCATGGCGTCGCATCAAAGTCGATTTTCCATCGATCCGTTGCCCGGCACTCGCCCGACGCGTATATTGATAGGGTACTGGAAACCATCAAGTGAAATTGACGCCAAGGATCGCCATGCTGTATACGGTATTCTCGGTCAGAATGACATGTTCAGAGTCAAGGTGGTGAGGGAGACGAGGGACGGACGCTTCGTGGACGGAAACTTTCCGTCTGGTGCTGGTGCACTGTGGATTCCCTACGAGGAGGTCGAGTTTGAACCTCACTTGAAGGCGCTTAATAGGCAAGAGGTCAAGGAATACTGTCGAGTTCGGCAATACCAACTAGACCATGGCGAGACATCTGCCGAGCGAATCGAAAACGAAACCAAGGCCGTGTATGAGGCGCAAACCCGAGCTGGGACCATGCCGTATAAACAACCCCATAATGTAACCGTGCCCACATTCACCGCCTCTCCACAAGGGGATGACGATCGCATGAACGGACGGCATCCTTACAACGGTCACGAGCTTCGCCAGCCTCGCCGAACTGAGCCGCGTCCTATCCGAGCTTCCATGAGCGAGAACGAGATCCGAGTCAATCGAGTCCACAGCGTAGAGGCCGCAGAACGGACCAGTGCTCTTGCGCGGCGGGAGATTGCCCGAGCCGAAGCAGCCCAAGGCCGAGCTGATCGTCACGCTATCCATCGGGAGCGAGCAGCAGCTGCAGCTGCAGTCGATGCTGCCAACGCTGCCAACGCTGCTGCTGCTGCCGCCGCCGCCGCCGCAGCTTCCAATATGCCCATCGAACATCACCCCAATGGAAACGGAAGAATGCTTTTCCATGAATCAGAAGACATGCAGCGATTGAACAAGGTCTGGGCCAGACAGGAGACGTTGCGTATGAAGGGTGGTGCTGATGATGCTAAAATCTACGACGGGATCAAATACGAACGGAAGTCGACTGGGCCGTTTATGGGAAAGCTTGTATCTCAGGGGACTATTATCAACATCGACGGCGAGGACTACGTCGAATATCGCGTTCTGACAAAACCGTCGTTCTTCTAAGCTCGGTATTGCAGTTTTGTGTCGAGAAAATTTGGTTGATACATGTCCGTCAAGAAGCCGAGTCATCAAACCGCACTTGGTTCACCCTCTCTCAGTGGATGAGACATCCCACGGGACGCAGCGGACAACAAAAAATGGCACCCAAATCGATGAGTTCGGATATGAACCATTTGACTCTACGATCTATATGGCATCTTTTCCTTTTCCTTCTCGAATTTTCTGAAATTTCCTTGGCCGCTGGCCACGTCGGCTTTACAACGGTGCTGTAGCCCGTCTCGTTCTGCGGCGCTGCACATTCCAGCTTGAAATGTCGCAAACATTGGCAATGGGCGTATTTAATATCAGGAACAAGGGCCAAAGACATGTAGAGTGTATCGGCGCTGTTCCAGATAGGCAACAGCTGGGACTTCTGCTAGATGGACGAAAGAGTCAAAGCATGAATGTGGTCTCGGGAGAATGGAGTTTATTTTTCTTTTTTACGCTTCCTCTCCTCGTCTTGGGGTCTCCTCGATTAATGTTCCTTTCCTTGTCCGAAGACGAAAAATTTTTTTTTTTTTCATGTTCTTGCATTTATGACGCTCTTCTCTCTCCTGTGTCACTTCGGTCCATACCCACCGTGGAGATTTTGCATCGTTTTTAGTGCATGGCGCGTGCACTTTAGTGTGAGGGCAGCCATGAGAATACCATGTGATGAGTTGATGTGATATCTACGATGCATCTAATTGTGTATGATGGTGAGAATCGGGTTTGAATAAATCAGTCGTAGCTTTCCAACCCCCCAGTACTATTTGTGCTTTTGGAAGATGACGATCGATAATGCGCTCTCTAAATGCGGTGGCACCCACCATCCAAATCATGCATGCTTCTTGAATTGCTTGCCGACAACAAAAAAAAAAATTCATGTGAACTCCTCGGCGCCCCCTGCCGAGAAGAGAATTTCATACCGTGTTGTGTACTGCATTTCATCACTTGGTCTCCTCCGTCGCGTCCGTCACCTCGTACCCCTCCGTCTTCATGTCCTTCAACCCCAACTCCTCCTCCTCCTCTTCCGTCCGCTCATAATTCTCCCTCTTGATCTGGGGGTCTACGTTGGGTGGATCAACGAGCGGTTGGACAAAGCTGCTAGCAAAGGGATCGGTCAGAATAACTGTGAATTGTTTATCGCCCTTGATGGCGGCGTCGAGACCCTCGAAGAAGGCGTCCCATTGTGTGCGCTCAGACGAGTTGATGGAATCGCCGCCTCCTTGTCCGCCGGGGCCGCTAGCGTCGAAAATCTGGCTGTGCAGGTCGTTGCGGACTTGGGCGAGGCCTTCGACGGTGGTGAAGCGGCCGCCGAGAGTGCCGGGGTTGACTTGGAGTTGGAGCTCGGGGCATTCGAGGCTACAGGTTTCGGATTTGAGTATGTCGCGCGCGAGATCGGTGGAACCGCGGACGGTTAGGATGATTTTCTCGCCTTGCTCGGGGATTTCGCCGCCCGTCTTGACGTCGTTGGAGCGGTAGCCGCAGTCGTCGCACACGGTGGACATGAGCACGACTTGCTTGAAGTGCGGAATGTCCACCATCTTCATGTGTGTTGTGCAAGGGTGCATGCAGCCGGGACAGCTGGCGGGAAAGTCGTATACTTCGTTGGGTATGATTTCACCGTCGGCCGTGAGGCCGGGATTGGCAAAGTCGGCGGATGCGCTGTCGCTGAGGCCCAGAGCCGCGTTTTGCTCCGTCGTGCGAACATATTCTCGTTTTTCCCATTTGCCTACACCGTCTTTGAGATCGGGCGCGATGAAGGAATTGCCCGCGGGGTCGTCGACGACGAGGCGGAAGGGGAAGGCGTCTCCGGCGAGCATGGAGCGGCCTTTGGCGATGATGTCGGCGACTTTCCCGTGCACCTCGGGCGTTTGCTCCTTGCGTGCTTCTTGACCCATTTCCAGATCGTCCATGACGGTGGAAAGCAGACCTTCGACGTTGGTGAGCTGGCCGCGACCTGGGGGGATCTCGAGGTCCATCTCAATGAACTTGATCGTGGCCGTGTCTGACTTGACTACCTGCCGGCTGAAGTCTTGGAGTGCTGTGAGACGCAGTTCGTAGCGTGATCCTTTCGGTTGGACCGTGCCAGCGGCTTGGATCTCGTTGTTCTGTACATTGCAGTGGTCGCAGGCGAAGGACATGATGACGACTTCGCGAAAATAGGGAATCGCCGTCAGAAGAAGTCGCGTAACGCCCTGTGTCTTTCTATTAGCATCGATTAGCATCGATGTGACTTGATGTCTTTCTTTCCTTTCCTTCAGTGGCAAATAACAGCAGGGAATTGGCGAGCTCACGTTTTCGCCGCAATTCATACAGAGCGACTCGATTTCTTCCACCGGTCTATACTCTTCCTCTTCTTCGGTGGTAGGTCCATCTGTGGTGCTGGAAAGACCCTCGACCTTGTTGCCTATTGACTGGAAGAACTCATTTGGTCCCAGGGTTGCGACCTCTTTTTTATCGTCTGCGGACATGATGTAGTAAGTAGTATGCGAGGCTCTCGGCGTCGCAAGCTGGTCCAAGTGCGTGTGTGCGTGTGTATGTGTTGGTGTATGTTGGTGTTTGTTGGTGTGTTGGGTAGAGGGGCAATGGAATTTTTTTTTTGGAGGGGCAGCCGCAACAAATCTGCACACGCACGGAAGGGAGGGAGGGGGCCTTTTGGGCCTTGTGTCATCACTGGCTGGCTCCAAGTTCAAGCTGGTAAGTTGACACGGGGCGCTAGAAGGCAACTGAAGCTTCCAGCATCGATTGTGGCAAATCTGTTGCTCATTTCACAAAGTCTGCCAGCGACAGCGACTTGCTCGACTTTTGCTGCTGCCCGGAGAGCAAAGCCTGCAAACCTCCCCTTCTGTTCTTGGCGCGCTTCTTGCTGCTGGCATTTGAGGCGTTTGAAGCCGGTTTCTGATCATGTAGTCCTGATACTGGCATTACTGGCATATTCGTCTTCTTGTTTATTGCAGGTTCTTGCGGCGTCTTTCGACGTGACACGGCCTCTGGTGCCGGGAGACTGATTCGGGTGGCCCTTTTGCAATGCCCACAGGTGATGCTCTTGACTGGACCAGTTGAAGCAGCTTTGTCCATGCTCCGTCCACCATCAAGCTTCAGTGTCGTCTTTTGCCCTGGAATCATGATGTGTCCGCAAGCGTCACAGACATGTTGGCGGTGCAACTCATGCTGGGCCAGGCCATTGTGATGCATCAAGTCCGCGCGCTGCCTCATCAGATGGGCAGAGGTTTCTGGAGCTATCTGGCGCATGAGATGAGCTGCATCGGTGAGAAAATCTAGGTCAGCTGCGAGCCTCTGGGATGCCATCTTCAGACCGGTCCGCGACCCCATGATAATATGTAATGAGTGCAACGAGGCAGAGTTTCCTGGCATGGTCAGACAAGTCAGACTGGCACGTTGGGCTACGAAGAAAGTTGCTGGGAGTCTGGGACCCACGTGTGGGGACCCCTTATCGATAACGATCTCAGCTACCCGGGGGTCATGCAGTCTGGGGCCGGTCGGGGCCCATTCATCAGCGTTGAGTTGGGCTTTGAACTTTTGATTTGTATTGAGATAATCACCCCAGCTCTAGGCTCTGCGGATTTCCCAGGTAATGTCCTTGATGCTAACCTCATCGCCGGCTTTTTCATCATAGTCGAACCACTCTCCGTCACTCAGGTCGATACCAGTGAACTTTGTGCCCGAATCCGTGCCCTCTGCCAGCCACTCACCCTGTCGGTTTGTCAGCACGACGGTCAGTCACCAGTCACCAGTGTCTAGTTTGTAGTTTGAGCCATCTTTACCTCTGGCTTGAATTCAGTGAATTCAAGTCCACGGCAGTCGAATTCAATCATCTTGTGTGTCTTGGCCGGTTCAGATTGCTCGTACGCAACGGGTGCAGCCTTGATGGAAGCAGAGGATTCACGCTGACAATATGTAAGCGAATGAATAAAGTACTTTACATGATGTTATTTGAATCCATTATACCTTGCAGTTCTTGCATCTCCAGACAAAATTGGCCTCCCCTCGACTGCCATTCATTTCGTTGGTTTCCTAGACTAAAGTGTCAATAGGCCTGTCCGTTCGGACACAAGCAAAGGAAAAATGAGCAGGGTTGATGGATGAACTGACGAAACGGTTGACTCCCACATAATTATCATGTGTCTCCCTACATGAAGTACATTGAACCCTGAACATGTACCAGAAAGGGTTGTCTTGAGTGTCGTCGGGTCTGAGGTTTGTCACCCTAGCATAATGTCAGTGTGTTGTTGGTGTTGCCGTATTGTGGTACAGGAGTGAGCTCACCCAACTTGATCAGCCTTAACCATTAAAGCAAACATGGTTGAGAGATTTGTTCGACCTCAAGGTCAAGTTGCTCATGCGATCTGGGTTCAAAAATAGTCACTCTGTCAACCTCGAGACAACGCTCTCATTCATCAGTTCTGATTCAGAGCCAAATGCCGGCGTTGTGGGGACAGGACAAGCTCCAAGTCAAGTCCTCTGAGCCTCACGTGACCGCAGACGGAACCCACCCATTCTTCGTCCCGCCCTGCTATTCTGAGTCTGATTAGGGTTGGCGGCACGCTGCAAATCATTTCGAACCCAATTAGAGCTGCATCGCAAGTTGACAAGTTGAGCTTTCCTTCGTCTCAAGCCTTTGGCACCAGATGTTGACGTGATGCAGTCGCTCTGGGCTAGAGCCGGCCGTGCTCACCGCTGTGGGTGCCGAGCCTGCAGCACAGCGGTCGGCACCACCGGGCGGCGGGCTACTGGCGTTGCTGGAAGACGTAAAGCAACGTTTGCCGAAATCTTTACAGCTTGTTATAGCTCAGTCTTTGCGACTGCTGCAGTTGTTGATGCCGTTTGGAAAGATGATCGAAGGAAGGAACTGGATCGACAACTGGAGGAGGCGAGGAGACAACTGAGCGAGTTACATGAGCGATCCTCAGATTCGTCACCGCACGAAGCGACCTCGTTAGATCTCACAATACAACAAAAGGACTCTTTGTGGCGAACGCTGAAGGGGATTTATCAGGATCGACCCTACATGAAAGAACTTCACAAGCCTGCGACCGTCACTGCGTCAGAATTGATCAGCAGCTTGAAGACCGAATTCTACAATGCCGTCGGTGAACCTTACTTGCGTGCGATGCGAAAGACCAACTACGAGAAACTCGAGAGAGCAATCGCGACAGACGTACTTGATGGCCAACTACGTCTTCGGGAACCACGAAACTATGCGCAATTACTCCAAGTTTCGTTGAGCACAGAACAGCTTGTTCAACGATTACTGCAGCGAGCAGAAATCATTGATAACGGCGCGACTCATAGCCCAGCATTCGATGAAGCCCGACAACTGGTAACCAAAGGATACCCAAACTTCTCATTTCCATCCATCGACCCCGAACGTGCAGCTAAAAATTCATCACTCCTCAATAACCAGATTCGAGCTCTGACTAGTGCAGAAAACCTCGGTTTCAAAGAGAGAATTGGGAGAGTTTGCTATAACCTACTGGTATCAGCCTATCCTCCTGATATGCACACGTATAACACTCTGATTGTGGCCTTCGATAAGTCTGGCCACCACGCCTTGTCCGACGTCATTGTGTTTTCCTTTTTCCATCGGCGACTAATGAAACCAACACCTTCAACTTACGCCGCAATTGTCAACCACTGCAAGTCAACAAACAACCATGGACAATTTCTCCGCGTTATCTCGTGCCTAGCAGGTCTGGATAAGTTGACCGGCGCGAAAATAAGAAGGCGGCATATCAATGACGTAGCACAAATGCCTGATTTACAGAAATGGGCTGCAGATCTAAGGCGTCGGACACGAACTGGACAATGGGTTTGGGAGCACGGCCCTTTGAGCACGACTGTGGTCGAAACGATGCTCGATGGACTGCTTCACTTCAAGCTCTTCGCCGACGCCGCAACGCTGTTTATAACTTGTGTACGTTCTGGGGTCGCCCTGAGCACTCGAACAATGACACACTTGTTTGATGAGTGCGTTGCTGCTCTGGACTGGAAAGCTGCAGTGAGAATGGTGCGAGGGTTGATGTTCATCTTGCAAGAGTGGGAGAATCTTCTGTCCCAGACAGATTGTGCCACTGCGGCGCATCTGCTCAGCCGGACGTCCGCCTTGATCGATCTTTGTGGCTTGGGCAGCAACGGTCAAAAACCTAGCAAAAAGCGCCTGGCAAACTTGTATATATCGGCGCCCAAAAGGAATCGGTTCCTCGAATCCATGGCCGAGGCCAATCAACTGTTTGCAGGCATGGAACTCGAATATTATCACACAGCCAGAAAGGGACCCCGTGACGAGTTGCTTGGATTCAAACGTCGCTTGTTACAAATCGAGAGCTTATGGAAGGAATATGAGCATGTCCAGAAGACGACGAGCTCCATTGAGAGCAAACTCTTGTACCCGCAGTTCTCGACCTCCTTCCGAACGTCCATGGCATTACACATTGGGGCCAACGCAGTGCGTCGATCTTTTGAATTGTGCCAAGAGATCGAAAACGCCTTGCCCTCAACTGAATTACCCATGGGTCGACCGCTCGTTTCATCGCATGCAACCAAGAACTTCGAAGACGAGTCTTTGACCCGGGAAATGGACTCCTTGACCGTTGATGCCAAGCATTTCGGTGTCCATCTGGAACCGAGACCACGCGAAGTATCGTCAACCTCAACAGCGATGACAGGCCACGCCCTGCCAAAAGAGCCCGACTACAAACCTAGAGGATTAATTACGTGGTCGCGACAGCCCAATCGTGCTGATTTCGTCGAGACGAGGCATTGGGCAATTGGCTCATAGCCTTGGCACGCCATGTGAAATGAGATGAAGAATTCAAGGGGACGGTGACTTTGGGGCAAGTTGAGAACCCGTCCTTCGAGAGCGTTGTACCTGTGCAAATACCATATTATGTACATTACGTTTCAACTACTTCTGCGCACGTAGATACCCAGTTATTTGTCTGCCTACACTGGCAAGTACGGATCCGTAGGTATGTTTGAACTTTGGTAGATGTCGTAAGTCTCAGTTAGAGGCATGTCCGATTTCGCTTGGACTGCTATGCTACGCATGCCGCAGACTAGGTACCTAGGCTGTCGTGGCAAAACAAACAGTTCTAGTATAGCAACGCGCGTCGGAGAGCACGTTGCTGACAATGTGCACTGTGCACTGTGCACTGAATCGGCGTCAAGACGGACTTGGCGACCAAATAGTTGATGATTGATGACTTCACTTTAGAGGCGTGGCTGGCCGTCGGAGTTCGGAGTTCGATGTTGGACAAGTCACCAGCAAATTGGTGGGTCGAAACTGGACTGGTGGGAGGACGACACCGGCGTGCCCGATAGACTCACGCCCCTCATTTCCCAGGGCCCGCCGTCCCGGCCGTGCCTTCCTCCAGCAATGCAACAGCAACAGCAATGCAAGTCACGTGCTTGTCGGCGGCCTTGGCATTCATTCAGTCTTGGCTCCTCCTCCCGTTCGTCTGGATGGGTGGGGGGGAGGGTTGGTTGCATGAGAGACCCTGCCTCTCTTGATACTAACCCTGCAGTATTGCTTTAATTGCTCCAATTGCTCCATAATCGCGCCGCCCGTCCTCAAGTCGGTCGACAAACCGAGAGAATGACACAGAGTCTCTACACAGAGTCTCCACATACTCGGGACACATAACTCGGGACACATAACTCGGGACACATAACTCGGGACACATAACTCGGGACACTATCATCAATGACGGCTTGTAACCGACCTGAGGCTGCTACTCGAAAAAAGCTTTATTTAATAAAGGGACCGACATCAATTACGAGACCCACGAGACACACACATTGCTCCGGACGAGCTGTCTTTGCCCTTTTGACTTATCGGCTGACCGTGGAAGCAACTGTTGCTTGCCTGCTCGCTGCGCCTGCGCGTCTCGTTGCAGCGCCGCTCTTGGAATTCCTCCCCACGAGGTAATTAAGGGGATGCCCCGTTGATCCGTGCGGCCTCACGATGTGTTCAAAGAATGTTCCGAAACTGGCAAAGCTAACTCAGGCAGTTGGGGCAAAGGCTTGACAAAGGCTTGACAAAGGCTTGACAAAGGCTTGACACGGGGAACCATCACGCGACCTTCTCAGGGTCCATCTCTCTACAAGGTCGGTCGGCACTGGGAAATTAGTGGCCTTTTCCCTCTTCTTCGCCCAAGATGATGCCAAATTTCAGTTCTGACTAGTTCTCGACAGTTCCATCTTCTTTTCTGCTCTTCTGCCTTGTTGTTCGATAACCCTGTCCTGATTCACAAGACTTGCTCTGTGGTTTACATACGTTCGCATCAAAAGAAGAAAGGTGGGTCGCCAGGATATGCAGTGAGCCATTTGCCTGGGCTCGCCAATTGATGTTTTCGGCCGGCATCTTGCATTAAGTGTGCAGCATATCACTGATTCAGCAAAAAAGTGACAAGTTCGACTCACTTCAGGAGAAGAAAGAAGAAGGGGAACATCTGAATAGCCCCGGCCCAGTATGAAGTTTGGACGGAAGTGAGTTTCCCCGGTCGGATTCCCCATGTTCTACTTGCACCAAATCGAAGGGGCAGAATCACTGAAACGAACGGTTCTTTTCAATATTTGTAAAGTCTATCGCGGAATCAGGTTCCCGAGTGGGCGGCTTCGTATATCAACTACAAAGGACTTAAGAAGCTCGTCAAGGCTCTTTCCGAGAAAGCCAGAAATGGAGAAACGGTAGATCCAGCAGGTGGGCGTGTCTTTTGCCATCCATGACCAACCCACAAATGAGAAGAATGCATTTGGGGTAAACCAAAACCCCGGGGTTCCTAACTTAAAGCCTGCAGAACTCTTCTTCGCCCTCGACCGCAATCTTGAGGATGTGGACTCCTTTTACAACAAGAAGTTTGCTGAAGCATGCCGGCGGCTGAATAATCTTCACAACCGTTATGGCCGCGTACCCGACGTCGTGGCCACTCTTGACCAAGATGAGGTCGAAGAGGTTATGGGAGCCTTGCTCGAGCTTCGAACTCAGCTGAGAAATTTGCAATGGTTTGGCGAAATCAATCGCAGAGGCTTTGTCAAGATCACCAAGAAGCTTGATAAGAAAGTGCCACAGATCTCCTACCAGCATCGTTACATCTCCACCAAGGTTGATCCAAAGCAGTTCGCCAAAGACGGCAACATCACAAGGTTGCTCTCCGAAATCAATCGATGGTTGTCTGTCCTCGGCGATGCGCAGCAGCTTGATGATTCCATGTCAGATCGTTCTACGCGCTCTTTGGGCCGCGCATCAGCCAAAGCTATGCTCAAGCTGCCACAGGCACAGCTGGACATCCTGGACCAAGCTGTTCGCAATGATGACATTTCTTCGCTAAAATGGGGACTTACCGACGCCAACATCACCTCAGATCCATCTGGCCCGTCATTGCTCCTCAACCTCTTGCAGCGTTCCATCTCTGGGCGCTCAAGGCAGTGCATTGCCTTTCTTTTGACCCAAGTCAAGGACCTGGATGAGCTGGATGACATCAATGGCCGAAACTGCATTCACCGACTAGTCATTCACATAGGCCGCACCAAGCCGAGTTCTCACGACGAGGAGTCTCACGTTTATCCAGTGCCAGTTGGGACGCAATTCACCAACCGCCATCTCCAGCCTGCTGTGTCCTCATCGGTGCCAGTCAAGGCGATTAACACAAAGGAATCTAACCTGGTCGAAAAAGAAGACGAAGCAGTTCAGCTCCTCATTTATCTCCTGGATCAGCTGTCAGAGAGTCAGCGGATTGCCCTGAAAAGTCGTGATTCCTTTGGACGACTTCCTTTGCACTATGCCGCTCAGTTCGGTTTCGTTGTGGTTTGTCAGATTATCATGAAATACATGCAAGATTGGAACCAGTTCGATGCCAAGGATGGCATTGATGCACCTGAGTGGCACGACAATGATGGATACGCACCTCTTCACTTGAGTGTCATTGGAGGCCACCCCCTGACCACGCAAGCCCTGCTTCAGGGTGAAAACTGGCAAGGCAGTAGTGAGGCCAAAGTCCAGATTCGAAAGACTATTCCCAAGTCTGGCGCTTCTCTCGCACTGGCCACAAAGTCCAACTACGAACCGATTGTCAAGATGCTGGTTGAAGCGGGTGTCGACATCAACTGGACCGACAAGACGGGCGAAACTGCCCTGCACATTGCTGCCACGCTTGGCCATGAAGCTTGCGCTCGAATCATCCTCCGGGGGAGCGACTCTCAGAAGGCCGACATTGAGATTGCAGAGAACTCCTACTCGTGGACCCCCCTCCACGTCGCTGCTGTCGACGGATCACTCGGGGTGGTTCAGCTTCTTGTCGAGGCCGGTGCCGATGTGTCCAAACCTGATGCGTCTGGCTGGACGGCAAAGGAACACGCTGCGTTGCGCGGACATATGGACATTGCGCGCTTTCTTGCCACGCATACGAACGAAGAGGAAGCTGCCTCAAGAGTTTCAGAAGGATTGCAGCAGCAACAGTCAAACCCGCCAGAGAGCTCATCTATCGACGGAAGACGGTCGAACGTGGCCAATGGCAACGCTTCTCGTCCCGCCGAGCCCGTCAAGACCTTTGGCCACCGCTATCTCACCAATGAAAGCCTGGTGCTCGTCAGCTTGGGCAGCATGGACATCCGCAAAGCCACGGAAGCTGTGCATCTTGATAGTGTTCCTCTAACCGAGGCCCACAACACACAGCTGGACACGGCCTTGTCTGTGGTTCTCAGTTCTACCGGAGCACAGGGCGATCCGACGACCATCGATCTTCCAGTCCATGAAGGCATTTCAACTGAGCCCGTTCTGTTCAAAACTACCGACGTCACCAAGGTGAAACTCATGTTTGATATCATACCAACTTATTCCGGGAGCGAGAAGAACAAGATTGGCCGCGCTGTCGCGTTGCTCTCGACCATAAGGCCAACAATAGGTTCACGGCGGATGAACCTTCAGGGTGATGTATGTGTGCCAATCATGTCCAGCAACCTCGAAGTGATTGGAACGGTCAATTTCAACTTCCTCGTCATCACCCCCTTCTACCACCCGAACATGGAAATTACTTCGCGACAAACGTACTGGAAAAAGTTGTCGTCAACCATGCTCATTGGCCACAGAGGCTTGGGCAAGAATCTCACATCAAACAAGTCGCTGCAACTTGGCGAGAACACTCTGCCATCTTTTATCGCCGCGGCCAATCTGGGCGCACAATACGTTGAGTTTGATGTCCAGCTGACCAAGGACCACGTCCCCGTGATTTACCACGACTTCCTGGTCAGTGAAACAGGTATCGACGCACCCGTTCATACTCTCACGTTGGAGCAATTCCTCCACATCAACCCTGACAAAGGGAGAGACCGGGCTCATCATCAGAATGGTCAAAATAGAGACACGGTCGATGATCTGCCGGTTCGCCCTCGCAGCAACAGCTTCGCGCCACCCAAGCGATCTTTGTCAATGGGATATACAGGCTCTGGGTATGCGGAGATGGAGGAACGGATGAAGCACACGAGAGACTTCAAGGAGAAGGGTTACAAGGCAAACTCTCGTGGAAATTTTATCCAAGCACCCTTTGCCACTCTCGAGGATCTTTTCCGCAAGTTGCCAGAGGAGATTGGATTCAACATGGAACTTAAATATCCCATGCTTCACGAAAGCGAAGAACATGAAATGGACACGTATGCAGTGGAGCTGAACTCCTTTTGCGACACAGTTTTATCCAAGGTTTACGACCTGGTTGAAAACCGCCACATTATTCTGAGTTCCTTCAACCCCGACATTTGCCTGTGCCTCAGCTTTAAGCAACCGTCGATCCCCATTTTGTTCCTGACGGATGCTGGCTGCAGCCCTGTCGGCGACATCCGAGCATCCTCTCTACAGGAAGCCATCCGCTTCGCCAGCCGATGGAATCTTTTGGGGATTGTGTCCGCGGCAGAGCCTCTCATCAATAGTCCTCGCCTGGTCAAGGTGGTCAAGGAAATCGGGTTGGTATGTGTCAGCTACGGAGTGCTGAACAATGATCCGATCATGGTTCAGGTAAGCCTTCTACTACGAGTGGCCATCTTTTGCATCCATGCATTTTATGCTAATGAGCTAAACCGCAGAGACAAGTCAAAGAGGGCATCGATGCCGTCATTGTCGATAGCGTCCTCGCGATCCGCAAAGGTTTGACAAGTGGCGAACCAGCTGCACACACATCAAATGGTTCACCCGCGGCTGAGGTGGATTTCGAATCAGACGTTGAAGGACAGTAACAACGGTGGCTCTACGACGCTGTTTTCTGCATGTAGAAAGGGGGCCGGGTACATGTAAATGAAGCAAGGACCAGCAAACAGCATTTGCCGGGCGTTGAGGATGTAATTCCTCAACACAGTGCCAGTGAGGTTGTTCGAAAACCAATCCATGGATTATGTGACGCAGAATGGGCATTAGAGCACTTCTTTAGAGGTCGACGACACAGCAGCCAAAATAGACGAAGGCATAGATAATACGTCCACCATGGCAGCCTACCTTGGGCTCCCCCCAAAAAAAAATTCGCATCATCGGCAGAGATTGCGCACATGATTTGATGGGCGATGGCGTGCCTCGAGAGAACAATTCTGAAAAAATTTCTGCTCTCTTATTCTCTAACCACGTCTAACGACGCTATCAGAGAAGTACTTGCGATTCTCGAAAGAGATACATTTGGGCAAAGTCTCTCCTCTCCTTCCTTCCTTCTGCTTGTGTGGCTGGCAGTGATACTCACTTCCCTCCCTGGCTCTTCCCTCCACGGCGCGATTCAAGCGCGGTAACGGTAACGGTCTAATCATGGTATCGGCCTAAAGGAAGGGAGGAATGGGCAGTGGGAAAAAAAAAAAAGGAAAGGAAAGAGCCTAGTGTAGTACGAAAAAAAAAGAAGAGACGCTATTCCAAACGCATCCACGACTTGCAGGAATGAATGACGCGATGGGTGGATGAGGAAAAAAAAAAAAAAAAAGAGTGCAACAACAGGCATACATCGTTCTCCTTTGTTTGAGGCGGGCCCCATGCAGCTTCTGGTGCGAATCGCTTTTGGTAGTTGCCGCTTTCGTCGCGGGGCATCCATCGACTTCGCGACGTTTCTGCCGCGAATGCAACGCCGGGCTCCTGGGAGATGGGCGCCCCTATGCAATCTGATCCAGACTTTCTGCTTCATGCGTGGCAACTAGTTCACGTCGAGTCGGCAGGCATTAGGCCACAATTTCCATGATGTTGGGGACGCCTTTTTTTATTGTTTATTTTTTTTTACTTTTTTTTTTTCCCCCGTGTTTAACATGATGCTGGAACAACTCCACTAGGTGCTGCTACCCAAGTGTGTGTGCTTGCACTTCGTATATCAGTTGTTCTTGCCCTTCTCCTGGCCTCCATTCTCGTCCCGTCTGCTGCTCTCTTTTCTATATCCCGTGGCCGTGGTAGATCCAAGTATACGGGTGTTGTCACTTTCATTGTCACTCTTTCTCCTTCTCCTTCTTCGATTCGTATTGTATTGTATTGTCTCCCTGCAATCGAGCTTGCGTTGACCGCACAATCGTCCGCAGGTTTTACTCAACATCTTGTATCAATTTCTTTTGCTCGCTCACTTTCACTTGAGTCTCGCTTTTTCCAGGCTGAAAGAGAATCTCAACTACCCCCCCAATCTTCCTTCCCTGTCTCTCCTGGAGTGAGCTGTAGGATCGATATATCCACGATAATTATAAAAACTCGAAATCTCAACACAACCATCGAGACTTTTTTCATCACACGTCATGGCGCTAATTCGAACCGTCTCGCTGGGACTCGTCCTGCTTTGGTCTCAGCTCGTTGCTGCCACTCCCGCTCTTTCCAGGCCGGTTCCTACCAATCCCGTCCTCCCAATCGCCAATACCAATGCCTCCAACATCATCCCCAACCGCTACATTGTGGTGTACAACAGCTCCTTTAGCAGCGAGGCCATTGACGCCAAGATGTTGTCCGTCTCGACCGCCATCAAGAAACGCAACCTGAACAAGCGAGGCCTCGAGGGCCGGCAGCTCTCCACCGACATCATGTCGTTCAAGATGAACAAGTGGCGTGCCATGGCCCTCGACGCCGACGACTCCATGATTGCTGACATCAACAGGGCCAACGAGGTCGCGTACGTTGAGGCCGACCAATGGATTCACGCCAGTGCCACCATCGCCCAGACAAACGCGCCCCTCGGATTGCAGCGGCTTTCGGAACCCCGGCCCGCCGGCCAGTCATCCTACGTGTTCGACGAGTCCGCTGGTGAGGGCATGATGGTCTACGTCGTCGACACGGGCGTCCGCATCACGCACTCCGAGTTCCAGGGCCGTGCTCGCTTCGGCGCATCCTTTGTCGGACAAGATGTATGAAGTTTTGATTTTTTGATTATTTTTGTTTGAGATTCCTTGTTGCTCCCGATAAAAGTAGAGTATGAAGTTGAGGAGCTAACCCACCCACCCCTCTTGATCTAGCGTCGAAACGCCAATGATGATAATGGCCACGGGAGCCACGTCGCTGGCACCATTGCCGGCGCAACCTTTGGTGTAGCAAAGAAGGCACGCATCACGGCAGTCAAAGTCCTCGATGCCAAGGGCAGTGGCGCCAACTCTGGAATCCTGGGAGGTCTGGAGTTTGTCATGAACGACGTGGGGAGGAGGAATCTGAAGGGCAAGGCCATCATGAACATGTCTCTTGGCGGAGGATTTTCCGACGCCATGAACCGCGCCATTGAAAATGTCGTCAATTCCAGCGTCATCTGTGTCGTGGCAGCTGGGAACGAGAACGTAAGTTTAAATGCTTGCTTGAACAAAAAAGAAGAAGAAGAAGAAGAAGAAGAAGACTTGCAGCCCTTTTCTCCCACTCACTTTTGTCGAGAGGAGAGCTAACTAACAACCCCTTGGGGAGGCGCGCATCTAGCAAAATGCGGCCAGGGTATCACCTGCATCTGCTCCCAATGCCATTACCGTCGGGGCCATCGACGCCAGGAACGACGCAAAGGCCTCCTTCTCCAACTTTGGTCCTGATGTCGACATCTTCGCTCCCGGTGTTGACGTTCTCTCCGTCGGCATTCGTTCTGACACAGACACCAAAACGCTCAGTGGCACCAGCATGGGTATGTTCTTGCCCGCCCTCCGTTACCTCGGGCCCTCAACAACGTGGAAATAAATTCCCGCGCTGACTGATGTAGCTTCTCCCCACATTGCCGGTCTGACCGCCTACCTCATGCGTCTCAACCAGGACGTCCGGGAACCCGCTGATGTCAGCGAGATGCTGAAGAGTCTGGGCTCCCAAACTGGCGCTCGTGTCAAGGGAAACCCCCAGGGAACCACTCGCGTCATTGCCAACAATGGTAACGCCGAGACAAATTCTGGCCCCATCGACCGACCTGGAAATGAACGACCCAGAACTGGTCGGCCGGGAAATGTCCAGCCTGGAACTGGCAACGGCCGAGGTGGCAACGGCCGAGGTGGCAATGGCAACATCTTTCCTGGACAGCAGCGCCAGGCCCCTACTCCCTTTGCTGCTTAGAAGAACAGAGAGGCAGGCAAGGCATCATGATGTGACGTTGAATCACGGAAACTGGTAGACACGCTACTATTTATTGCATCAACATGTGCTGCGCATATCCATCATTTCCTCTAGGAGTTTAGAATCAATTTTGCATAGAGCACAGCGCAAAATGTATCAGTTATCGAGAGTACATAAAAAGCAGCCCTGTTCTGCCAAGACCACGACTCTACGGATGTGAAAAAGTACTAACAAATACAAGAGGTTATTCAAAATGTTGCTCGCCAATCAAGACTCATCATGTGTTAATCACCATGACAAGAACCAGACTGGGCCGTTCCACAGGAGAAGCATAGAGCATGGCGGTCGATTTTAGCACATCTTCGGCACAACCATGGTCATGAATGGACCAGATTGCAATTTGACATCCGTGCTGGATTGGGGGAAAAGGAGAACTGAAACCATGGTGCGGCAAGAGACAAAACACCAAATTGGAAGCCCAAGAGGGGACGAAACCAGGTTAGATGCAGGTCCCGTGGGGAATCTGCGCTGAGCATGAATTCTCGTAATTAGAAGTACATGTATGTAATGCGATGTCGACGTAACCCAAGGTAATGCGCCATCAAATTGACTTTGTTATTTACATGGTACCAAGTTGAAGTAGAAAAAAAAAAGACAATGGAACAGGAATCTGTCGAGTCCGGGGGAATCGAGAAGAGTGTGAACACGGTCATGTCTATAGTTCGTCTCTGCCTGTTGTGAGAGGAGTGCTCGGACTCGAATTCGGGCTATTGACATGGTTTAGGAAGACGCTGGCTTCTTTGAAGACGTTGGGGAACTGGGCTCCCATGAGCCAGGCGGCGCCGATCTGTCACAACATCTGTTAGCGCGTGTTTGAGACATGTGGATAGGGAGGAGAATGCGAGATTCAAGTACCATTATGCCGGAGACGCAGACGAGAGCGAACATGACGATGCTGAACATGACGACGGTCTCGCTGGCGTCCATGCCGGGCTGCTTCTCTTGTTTCTGGCTGTTCTCGGCGACGAGTCTCTTGGGGTCCTGGACAGGGTACAAGGTCTCGATGAATTGCTCGATCTATAGGAAATGATGGTCAGATGAAGTGTAGCGGGCGAGATTGGAGGAGACGACAAAATTTGTGTGTGTGTGTGATGGGGGTTGTCTGCAAACATACCTTGGCGCATCGTACGCTAATGTTGAGGTAGTTGGGGTCTTTGGGGTCGTTCTTCTTCTGGATCTTGCGGATGTATTTCCGGAACACGTCGCAGACAGTGCGGAGGTTTTGAGTGCAGTCCATCATGATTTGGCAAGCTTCGCCCTTGGTGATCTTGACATTTCGCTTGAGGACGTCGGGGTTGCGGAACATGGACTCCATGCCGGCAATGGCCATTCCCTGGGGAATAGCGACAAAGTTGAAGACACTCTGCTCGCGCATGCCCGCCATGTAGAAGAGACACTCCTCGACGTGCTTCATGGCGTCCAGAACCATGTCGGAAATGCAATTGAGGGCCTGTTCCTCGTACTGGGGATCAAACAGGTCGTCCCACTTGTCAACATGTCGACTCCAGATCTCTTTGGGGTACCAACGTCGACCGTCTTGCCAGTCCTCACGAATGTCACGGATTATGTTGGTTTTTTGAAGAAACTGGCCCATGGACTCGGTCAGGGAGGGACGCTCTGAGAGCTTGGGGTTGCCGAGTTCAGATTCCACGAATAATCTCGTTAACCCTTCGCCCACCAATCCTGCGACGTAGTGGCAGTACAGCTCGTACTCATCGATGGTTTGGACACCATTCTCGATCATTTCGTCGTTTTGGGCGTAGTCAGCCATGCCATTTCCCATCTTGATGGTGATGTCCTTGATGATGATAGAGTATTGTGGCTTGACCTTCTTGAGTTCTGTGATGACCACGTCAAACTTTTCCAGGAGCTCCTTGTCCTTCTCATTACTTCCGTGAAACTTCCAGCCGTCAATTTCCATGTTTTTGTGAAAGTCGCGCAGGAGGGGGATTTTTTTTTCGAGCGGGATTGTCATGTCATCTTCAATGGTGTCTAGGCCGCGCAGGACGAGGTAGAATAACGCAATGGGGACGAGGAGTTCTGGATTCAGCTCTTGGATGACAACGGCGAAGCTGCGACTTGTCAAGTCCAGTAAGCGAAAACATTCTTTCAGCGTTTCCGACTCTTTTGAAGGATCGCGCCTGTGTACGGGGTTGTGCCAGAGCTTCCTGCGATTCGAGTCTGGATTAGCCGGTGCGGCTGACAGAGGAAGATTGGTTGGGTCATGCAAGGAGCATGATTCCAGAGAAGAGAGCAAAGACGTACCATTGAATCACGGAACGTAATTGACTTGGGTGCAGCAAAAGGTTGAGAGCACCCATCTTGACGGGCTGAGGGGCTTTTCAGGTGTGGTATGAAGAGTGGGGAAGGGAAAGGGAAAAAATCGAGAATAGGGGATGTTCTCGCAGACGCGAGCTTTCAAAGACCCGTGACGCCGCTTTCAGGGGTTCGTCTCGAAGTGGTGAAACGCGCTCGCTGGCTTCTTAATATCGTACAAAGAGACTGAATTGATGCAAGAGAGGTTGTGTGTCTGTGAGAGACTACAGAAGCTTGGTCAAAGGGGGTTTTTTTTTTTTCTTCAGTCGAGTTGATAACCGGGGAAGAAATTGACTCCACACCTTTGGCTTGTGCCTGGCTGACCATGGCTTTTAGTCGAGAAATGGGCGGACGGAGTTTGAGCGACCCGCTCCGTTGCAGCCGTTGCAGGTCTATGGAGTGCGCATGGATGGGATGGATGACAATGTATCAGAAGCGAAGCGGCGTGGTTTTTTAGACAAGCATGCGGGCGATTACTTTTCTGGTGACTTTTTTCTTCTCCAAGGTGGAGGGAGGTGATGCGCGGCGTAGATTTGCTGCAGGTGACATGTCGGCGTCTCTCCTGCATGCAGTCTAACCCCTGAATGATTTTATGTGCACCAACTACAAGCCACACGCGGGGCAGCTACTAACTATTAGCTCTAAGTGGCTATCTCCTTGAGCGTGCTAAGGCTTGTGGAGTCACGTTAACTAGGGTCTGTATGTATCTCTAGTTTACGTTTATCTAATTGGATACATACAGACCCCTGGTTAACGTGACTCCACAAGCCTTAGCACGCTCAAGGAGATAGTAAGTGAAGCTATTAGGGATTCTATAGGGGTATAAAGGTACTAAGTAGTCCTAGTAAAATACATATAATCTAAAGTATCTTTTGCTTCACTTAGTGTGAAAAAAAGATTTGTTTTTAACCTGCTACCCCTAGTCATGCACTTGTGTAAAATCAAACAGGGTAGACTGTACATACGGAATCATCCGTATCCATCATCTCGGTTGCTCGTCCGGGTAAAGTTACGTCTATGTAAGTTCTTTCGGCTGACCGCGTAAGTACGCGAAATGTAGTGTAGTAATTTATATAGGGAAAATTACTAGTATATTAATAATTAGCCTATTTATATATAAGCAAATATACCTCTAGTTTACTTTTATCTAATTAGATATAGACCCTAGCTAAGGTGACTCCACAAGCTATAGCACGCTCAAGGAGATTAGATAAAAGTAAACTAGAGATACATAATTTGCGGGCCTAGAAGGCCCACAAGGTGGACGACAGCTAAGAAGATCTAGAACAGCGCTCGCCAGGCAAACCCCCGATGAGAGGCATCTTTAAATGCGCATCTCCCCTTGATCCTAACATGGAAGAAGTACCTTTCCACCTAATTCCTCGCTAAATATACCAGCTCTTTTTAGTGGCGAATGCAGGCAGCTCACTGCGACATGTAATGCTTGTTGCAACGCTTGCAATTCCTTCCTTTTCATTATCACGAGGCCTCACAACGCAACGCAACGCAACGCAACCATAACAAGTCTCTTGTAAATACCCTTTGTCATATCACTCCCCAAGATACAGCTGATATATCACTCGACTTGTGTCGCTGAGCACAAAGCGACTCAAAGCCATCAAAGTCCTTTTTGATTCTCAGGGAATGCTGAGCATCCTCAGTTCAGATACTTACTTATCTTTTCTGTACAGCCAGTGACTGTGTGTAGAGTTCTTCTTCTTAGCAAATTTCGCGTGACCACGAATAGCTCATGTTGTTCTGCAGAGTCCATCGCCCTCGATATAAATACAAACAAAACCTGCGACCCAGATTCTTGAACGACGAAAATAAGTTTTTCGGCACGCTTCACGCGTGATGCTTCATTTTTGATCGTTTCAACTAGGTAACTGTCCAAAGTCTGATAGAATGGGGGTAATCCAAAAGCCGACTGACGAGGATGACGAGGCCATCTGGAGGAAACGAATTATGTACAGAAGTCATCATCGAGAAAGGCAGGGCTTTGCCTCTTTCAAGGTGAGGTCACCCCTTGGAGAAGATCCACTTCGCATCCGATGTCAAGTAGTATTTATTACGGAGTACGGACGTACGGATTATATGTAGAGGCCAACAATGTCGCCCTTGCGTCGCGAAAGCTCCATTTTTTCGTTTGCGTCGACGTCAATCTTCAGAGCCACACCGCTTCGCCAAAGTAGATGCAAAGTGGCCCATTGCAGCGGTAGCCTTGGGTTTTCAAAGTACTGCGTTGGATACGGGAAGTGTGCTATGCCGACATGACACCCGAGCCTCGAGGCACTATGTACATGATGTATTATCTATCCCCAAATTTCTTCCACGACATGTGAGAAAAAAAAGTTGACTCTGGAGAAGCTCACGCGTGAGGCAAGCATCGTGATTGATTGATTTCCTTCTCGTAGCGGGGCATCTCTTCTCTTCAGCCCTAACAGCTGCTGGCCCCACCCATCCAAAGCTCAACCTCATGCCATCACTATTTTTATCAGCCGTCTCCTGCTTTCTGCTCTACAACCAAACAAAACTTGCTCAAACGCACTCACATTCCCTATCTGGCCCTCGAGCTCGAGCAGTTTTCCAGACCAACCGATAGACGATAAGACGATGCCCATAAAAAAAATTAATCTAGACAGAAATGGGGCCAAGCCGGTGGCTACTAATAAATAAAGTCCAGCGCGACGCAAAAATAAGGTTCACGCATGCCTCTTTCAAAATTCAAATAGACAGGGCCATCTATTATCACCTACTGGCTTCGGAGATTTTATACATTTCCCTCCTCCTTCTCCTCCTTCTCCTCCTTTGCCTCCCTTTCTCGCACTGATCTTCTGAACCCTGCCCTCCCGTAGGTCTGTACATCGTCAAGCGCGAGTACCATCAGATTTTGCCCGTCACCAACTTCTCGGAGATATCCAGCTCAGCAGCCTCACACACACAACACACCATGGACCACTCCGGACACACAGCCATGGCCACGGCCGGCTCAGGCTCGCCCACCTTCGCAGCCATGCCAACCGCCTCTGCCAAAAGCATGGGCGGCATGGGCGGCGGCACCGGTTGCAAAATATCCGTACGTCATGCTTCTCCCCGTATCATATCAAAACACACGAAAATGCGAAAATGCGAAAAAAAAAAATACAACTTCTATTGTTCCATTAAAGACAAAAAAAAATGTCCAAGCTGACTTACCTCCCCCCAAATAAAGATGTTGTTCAACCTCAACACCATCGACGCCTGCTTCCTCTCCTCCCAATGGCGCATCACCTCGTCCGCCATGTTCGCCGGCTCCTGCATCGGCGTCTTCCTCCTCACCCTGTCCCTCGAGTTCCTCCGCCGCTCCATCAAGGAATACGACAGATACCTCGTCCGGCAGCACGTCTCCAAGTGTCAGGCCGTCGCCCCCGCATCCGCATCCGCAGGCAGCAGCACCTCCCTCCACGGCGCCAACAAGACGCCCGCCACGGCAATCACCAGCCGCAGCCGCAGTGCCGTTCCCCCGTTCCGACCAAATGTTTTGCAGCAGGCCATCAGGGCCTTCTTGCACATGCTCGCCTTTTTCGTCGGCTACATACTCATGCTGGTACGTGAAACTTGACACCGAAACGGGCGCACTCCGCTCCCGAGCCAAGATTGTCGCAAGACTGAGGCTGACTTGAGTGCAATTGCAGCTCGCCATGTACTACAACGGCTACCTGCTGCTCTGCATCTTCCTTGGCGCCTTCTTCGGCGCCTTTATCTTCCAGTGGGAGGCCTTGGTTCCCGGGTAAGTGCAGATTATTTATTCCTTGACAAAATCGGTGCAACAAGGACCCCCCCCCTTTTTTTTTTTTTTCCCTAACGTGGATAGATACAGCGGCGATCAAACAAGCGCGGCGCAAGAGACCACGCTCTGCTGCGGCTGAGACACTATGTACATAGGTATCGGTTGGTGACGGGCAGTCGAGATATATAACGTGGAGTGGTTAGAGTTGTCGCGTCCCCGGACCGATCAACTAGTAGAAAAAAAAGAAGTCGGATCAGCCCTTTTGGCATGCATGGTTGGCTTGAAGCATCCCTGCGACACGCTCTCCACCGAGTTCTAGTACGAGTAAAGTAATACTTGTTGAAAAATCATCAAGACAATAAAAATGCATTATTAATGATTGCATAGAAATGTGATGATGCGCAAGGTTCACGACAGAATGAACGGGATTCTCAAGTAAGCCTCTTTCAAATAAGTAAAATGAGTCAGTCATTCTGATTACAAAGTACAAAACTCGTCAGCACTGCTTCAATCATGCAGTATTTGCCACGTCTCTTCATCAACGCCGGACCTGTTGTGTCCGTCCCCAGATGAAATCTTAACAGCCATTAACCAACCCAGCAAGCCGCAAGAACTTGTGTGATCCCGAAAGCATAAAAGTGTACATGCAAACTAAAACTATGTTCAATTGACCATGTGGAAGGCATGCCTCGTTCCACCCTGGGAAAATTTTCATCGCCATGTTGTGTTTCCCCTGCTCTCCGGGCGCCGGTGACTTGCAGGCGTTGATCCGACATTGATAGTGACGCGACGCGGTGCTTCCTTCAAGCCCTCCTTAGGACTTGTTCCGGTCGTCTCGAGCCGGACGCTTCCCCCCAGGTTCATCCGCCGCGCTTGACCAGCCGTAAGACTTTGGTCGCCCTTGTACTCTGGTGAGCAGGGAAGCGGGGGGCTTCGGCGTCTTTCAAGGCTTCCGCGACGGGCTCTCGAGATGCCATTAGTGCTGCTTGCCAGTGCTGGTGGCATGCTGGGTCTTGGCATTGTCCGTTCCGGTATGGATGATATCGAAGACACGCGTCTTCCTTGAGAGTTCGCTGGTGGTCCGCCCAGCGCACTCGGTCGGCGAATTTTGGCAGACTGCATGGCACTGCGGAGCTTGCGAGCATCAATCAGGCTGGAATCAGAGTCTGAGCCTGAGCTTGGAGTCCCCTGTCCCTGTGGTGGAGGATTGTTCTCGTCCACAACGGGTTGCAGGGATCTCGGTTGCGAGGGACTGAGCCTGCTTCGAGGTGCAGGCAGCGATGGCGGTGACATGTTGCCGGCCTTGGCGGCATCCAATGCCCGAAGGGGTGATACCTTGCCTGACTGAGGGGAGCTGTACGACAGACTTCGGCTGAAAGTTGGGGGTGGGTGAAGAGGGGACCCTTCCGGCTGCGTCGACATTCTCGAGTTCTTGGACAGGAATCCGGCTTGGAACCTGCTCGGAGGCTTTTCCGTCATGGTGCTATTGTCCTCCATGAGCAGAGACGAGTCGATTTCGATCTTGGGGCTACGTTGCTCGGGGACTGCTTTTGGCTGCTCGTTCTCGACCAGATATGCTGGCTCCGAGGCCGGGACTGGTTGGGTCTTCTCGCACGACGACTGGTCTGGTGTCGTGTCCATTTGCCGGGGTGTTGATGCAAAGTCGGCCAGTGTTCCATCGATGCTCTCATCGTCTCTCCAGCGCACGCCTCCCTTTTTGGACTTCTTGACGGGTGTGAAGCTGATGCCCTTCTTCGCCGCGCCAAACACCTTACGTCTCCTCGGCGACGACTTCATGGGACTTGCAAACACATGCTCATTTTGCACAGTGGCGAGTGCGGGGGGCGCGATCGGTTTGACGTAGGATGTCAGGCTCTTCTTCCTCTTGGGTGTGCCTTTACGCGTGGGAGGGAAGATTTCAACCGCGGGCAGGGAGCCATCCGGCTTCACGACCTGACCCGCCGCGTGGTACCCAGTCTCGAGAAGTTTGTGAATAATTGTCTTGGCATGTGCTACTGCCGTCTCTTCATCCATGGCAAGAGTGTCAGATAATGACGCAAGCATCTCAAACTGGGCAGTGAGAAGCATCTGCATCATGGTAGCGTCGCCGAGCTTTTCTTGTTCAAGGACTTCGCGATACGACTCACGGCCAAAATTAGCCTTGAGGAGTTCCGCCTCACGGGTCAGTGTCGCACGCTCCCCCGTGTCAGTGCCTTCGAGTCCCTCCAGTTGCTGCAGACTGTGCGACAGCGCCGTGTCGAGAGCTCGCTCCCATGGTGCCTTTTCGAGCTTTTGGTGGATATGGTGGCGGCTGTTTTCCAGCTCGACCAGGACACCTTGCGCCGTCTTTCGAATTGACCAAAGGTTTTGTGGCATGGGACCGTTGTCGCTTCTCTGCTCACAAACGGTGTCGAATGCTGCGAGCCACCCAGTGAGCAGAGCAATTCGCCGCTCGCAGGCCTTGAGCTTCTTCATTGTTGTGATGCGTTCTTGGCGCTCAACAGCTGAATGATCGTACGCCGCTCGAAGCCGTTGCACACCCTCGCGAGCAATGCTGTCTCGTTTGTCGCATTGCTTGCGGAATTTGGCGAAGAACATCTTTTCGGCATCCTTTTGTTGAGCCTTGAGTTCATTAATCAGAGCCATCTGCTCGTCAATTTTGACCAAAAAGTCCTTGACATGTCGATTGACGTTGAAGACGTTCCGAGTGACCTTGGTTTGGATGTTCTTGGCCCTGTTTGCATAGCGCAGTGTATTCTGCGTCTCATCAAAGTGGGCACTTGAGGGAGAAACACACACGATCATGACTGTTTTGCAGTTCCCACCCAAGGAGAACTTGAGCAATCGTGTAAGCTTGCTATTTCGATATGGCACGTGAGCGCGTTGCCGTTTGTCGCAGAGGGCGTTGATGCAGCTTCCCAGAGCAAGTAAGGATTTGTTGATGTTGGCGCCTTCCGTCAACCGAACACCGCGGTTCTTGGTAACGGATGCGCGCTCCGACCCGGCCAGATCAATGATGCTGAGTGTTGCCATGGTATGCGGCTCGTTGACGTCAGCGTTTCGGTCTTTCTGGGCCACGTTAATCTGTAGCACGGCGTGAGATCGGGATGAGGTCGCGTTCGCCTCTGTCGGAGAAACTGTTCGGTATTCGTTGCCTTGGATGATCATATCCATGACTTCTTGGACATTCTTGGGGTGATGGCTCGACAAGCCGAAAACCGTCACTGCCTGGCTGCTGTCCTCCCTGAGCATTAGCCCAGCCTGGCTGCCGCCTGGGACCAGGAGATCGCGGATCGTCTCGTTGTAGATTTCAAGGTAGCTCAAGCTCAGCTCCGTTGACTTATCCTGGCTTCTCTCGTCGATTTTCTCGAACAGCTCCTGCATGGTCAAGAAGATGATGCCAGGATGTTGGGATGTCCCTGTAATTGTGTGAGTCTTGCCGCAGCCGGTAGCACCGTACGCAAAGACGGTAGCATTGTAGCCATCCAAGACGCTGTCGAGTAGGCTTTTCGTCGTTCCTTCGTACACATCGGACTGTGTCGTGTTTTCGTCAAAGACGCGGTCAAAGGCAAAGACCTGGTCTTTGACCTTTTTTGACGTCGGCACGACGGATCTGGAGAATCGTTGGACAGGACTGTCTTCTGGAGGGTCGAAGACGCTGCGGTTGTACTCGTTAGAACAGCAGCTCGACCGTCACGGCGGATGGTATATAACTTGCACATACAGGCAACGATCATCTACGACCTTTATGACGCTGCGAAGGCCACGCTGATGCAGCTTAGGGGCTGGAACTCCAGCCAGGGAGCCGTCGCCCAAAAAGACGGGGCTTTCATCTGATTTTTGCCTGCATCCCATCAGTTAGTCAACGCCAAGCCCGTGGTTTATTTGTCATGGTTTCGTGAATCCGTACAGCTGGGCTGCCTCTCTGATTGTGAATGGCCGCACACGGACTGGAGAAGAAGCTGTCAGCATTGGTCTGGACAACCGGTGCGAGGCGTATGCATGCACGCAGTGGTGGCATGTTACTCACCAGCAACGGTGATGGACGATTGCCCTGCATCCGCCATGGTGTGCAGACACTGCGCCAGGTTCGCTTCACAACTGGCTCCAGAGGATGTCTAGGTCGAGGCTGGTTTGCCAGGGATGGATGTATGCCTTGTCACGTTGAGCAAAACGAGCAAAACGAGCAAAACGGGTCGGCGATGGCAGGCGATGGCAGTCGTGGAAGGTTGTCCAAAGGCACGCACGCACTGAAGAAAAGGGTTCAAGAGGTGCAAGAAAAAAAGGGCTAATCGTTTCAAGAATGTTCAATAGTGCAATCATGTACGAGAGGGGGGGGGGGGTGTGATAAGAGGAAAGAAGACGGCGCGGTCGAATGTAGAAAGCCAAATGCTGGATGTTGGAAATAGAAAAAACAGAGCAACAAAACGCAATCGTGTCGACGGTGTTTCGAGCTTCGAGAGCCGCCTAGAGCATGCATGGATTTGCTTGGTGACGTCCCATTGCTCGTTTGTTGTTCGCTCGCCCGTTGTACCCGTTGCGCGCGTCCCTTGCCAGGAACAAATTGGTTGCTGTGGTGACAGTGGCACGAAGGCCCAGGGACCAGGAGTGGAGTTGGCAAGGAGCAAGTTAAGTTCTGGCCCATTGGCTCATTGTTTGGCTTGGCTTGGCTTGGCTCGGCTTGGCTTGGCTCCGTGCCTACCCTACGTGCTGATGATTTGATTAATGTAGCTGCGAATAAATGAGCATGTATTATGCTCAACATCTGTCATCGATGATGCACATCTAAAAATGCATGATTCCTGTGCGACGCGACAAATCTAAGCTGAGATGGATGATGCGATTTGGGTGACCTCTTTAGAGTGTCAATCTATCCGAGCAAAAGCTTCGGAGCCCTTCCTCACGCAATCACTTCTTCAATCCACGCCACCAGCTTCTCGCCTTGTCCGGTGGGCAAGTTGTAACGGTACACCAAGTTCACAAAGGGCGCAATGTGCGCTTCCTTTGCTGCGACGTAAAACTCCAAGGGACCATATCCAGCCTAGTCCTGTTAGCCCTTGTTTTTTTTTTTTTTCTTTTTTTAAAAAAAAGAAACGCCTTTGGAGCCAGGCTTGTCGAGATCAAAAACTGGGACTCACTTCCAACGTCTTCACAAAGGTGTTGATTTCGGGCAAAAGATACTCATGCTGTCCGGCCATGACGAGAATCTTCTTGACAGGCAACCCGCGGAACCATTCTGCTGGAGCGCGCGACGCATCAGTGTAGTAATCCGGCGTCGCATCCCCCATGTAGTTTCCGACCCATTTCTCGAGCGAGCGTTTTGTGAGCACATCGCCGCCTTCGTAGCCCGCCAAACCAGCATCCGGATCGTTCAGTGCCGTCCAGGGAGCCATCATGACAGCCGCGGCAAGCGGTTCGCCGATCGTGAGCTCCTCGATTGCTTCGTGGCGGTGAGTCAGGTGGGACAGCACTCCAGATACCAGGTTCCCGCCGGCAGAGTCGCCGCCGATGATGATCTGAGACGGGCTGCGCTTGGCGGTCGTGATGAGATGACGCAGCGCCTCGACAGCCTGGGTGAGCTGCGTGGGGTACTTGGCCGTCGGGGCCAAGGTATATTCGAGGAAGAAGATGGAAAGGCTCGGCTTGGCGTCTCGTCTGGCCTTGATGAGCCGCATGAAGAATCTGAGGTGTCCCAGAGGGGGTAACGTGAAGCCACCGCCTGCAACTCTATCGATCAGTTGATTCTGGCATGGTGGATGTTCAAGTACGACGATGGGAAATATGCAGACCGTGATACCAGACGAGCACATGCTCAGCATCTGGGTCTCCGATCCAATTGCCTCGGGCGCCGTGCGGTAAGTCAAGTATACGAGGGGGTATTTTGGATGCCCTCGCCTCTTGCTGATAGCCGACATCTGTGTGTTGAAAGACCCATCTGATGACGTTTTTCATGTGCATTAGCCTTTTTGTCTGGGGAAACGTTTCCCTCATACATGGTCCAATGTTGAGCATGCCCATTCATTCAGGTTGAGCTCACTGTGATTGAGACGCCGACAAGCGAGTCGCCACACGTCGTGTCGCAGCGTAAACGACGTGTAAATACAACGATGGCTCGTCGTTTGGCCCTCTCCGAACTCCGGTGAACAAGGCCACAAAGATGGTGAATAGCACTCCACAAAGCGCAGGGAGAAGGTCGAGCTTCTCTAGCAATGTTGGCTTGGGATAGTTACCCATTGTGACAAGAGTGATTATCTGATGATTGATGGTTTATGGGGTGGACGCTCCCTGTTGGTGTTCAATGTGGACGTGGACACCTGGCTACCAAGCGAGTACTAAGTACACAGTCTGTAATATTTTGAATCAATGATGAATGAGACCACGAGATGTCGTGTTTTCCAAGGCAAATGTTATTCTGCCGGTCGAGGAGCATCTCAGGCCCGGCAGTGGTTTAGTGCGGGGTAAAACCAGGGTCGGGCGACTCGGCAGGCAAATGAATGATGAATGATGTCTCAATTCACGCACCGAAACTGCACGAAGCCCAAAGCATCGAGAACAGATCTGCAAGTTGGTCGGATTCAGTTTGAATCACCCGGCGAGCCCATGCTATGCTTCCACCGGTACTACCACAGAACTATATGTACATACCCCGGTCCCAAAACGCCGACATGCCCACGCCACAAACCTATGCGGCAGACTGCCGCCCTCACTCGTCATCATCGTCATCATCATCATCATCGTCGTCGTCGTCGTCGTCGTCGACTTTCCCGCCATGTATATTGCCAAACTCCTGCCCGATGCCCTTCAACCCAGCCAACCAGCAGTCCTGCTTCTCCGGGTCGACGACCAGCTTGGCCAGCATCTTCACAATGGGACTGTGAGGTCCGCTATCCAGCATGGAGAACTCCAACGCCAGAGTGGCCCATTTGAGAGTTTCAGTGTACTTTCCCTCCATGCAATATGATACCGCGGCATATGTGTACGCTTCAGCAGCAGGGCTGTGCATTCGCTCTTGATGGAACAAGCTCACCAGCCGCTCCGCCGTCGGCGCTGACATGAGAAGGCCATCCTCAAAACGACCAGAGAGCTTGACGAGCTGATCGAGACGTTGGTCAGACGCGCGCGAAAACTCGGAGGGGAGGCTGCACTGGCTGCAGGAGCAGTTGAAACCCCAGGTTCTGAGGAGCTTGGCGACTCGCTTCTTTCGCGGCATGGAGATGTCGATGTACGTGATGCTGATTTCGGCGCCGGGTGGGATGTCCGTAATGGCATGGACGTAGTGAGTGAGGGTGTTTTTGTCAAAGTAATAGGCGGCATTTGGACGGCAGTCGTGATTCATGCGCTAGATTCCCAAGTCACTCATTATCAGCTCCAAAGATCTTTCTTTCTTTCTTTTTTTTTTTAGACTTGGCATGAGGAATTCCCCCAAAAAAAAAAAAAAAAGGGAAAAAGGAGTCGGCAGTTTAACGCACCGCAGTCTCCGGAAAGACACCATAATACGAATCCCCGTCGTCGCTCATGTCCAAATCGAATGCATTCGGATCAATGCGGCCGGACACTGGATGCAGCACAGGCTGCCCAAACAGTTCCCAAAACATCTTTCGCGACTCGGCAGGTAAGTTGTTCACGGCCTCCTCCTCCAATGCACTCCACTCGAACTCGGCCCCGTCGAAAACATCTGCGTCGATCATGAGCAAGGGCGTGTGGGCAAATATCCTGTCCCCGCGGTGAAGCAGCTTTGTTGCGATGATGCCACGGCCCTTGCCAGGGATATCCTGTTCCAGAAATGGCGGCGACGAGTTGTCGTTTATGCCCGGTGCCAGCGTGACGTCCTGGAACTTCTTGATGCGCTCCTCCGTGGTCACGATGGAGATGCCGCGGCCACCAGCAAAGTCTCGCGAGCTGTAGACATGGTAATCGTGGGAAGATTGCGAAGAGTTGCTGCTGAATGTCTGCAAGGCTTTCGGAGGCTTGGCAGCGACGGAAGGCTCGTCAGCAAAGATGAGGGGGGGCTGCTGAGGCCTTTGGCCGAGATAACTCATGTCTTCCCCAGGAAAGACTTTGGCTGAGCTCGACGGCGTCAACGTCGATACGAGCAGCAACGATGCAAGGCACAACAACCCCATTGTGACTTGTGACTAGGCGTAAAGTATAATTGATTGGGTTTGTTATGAAATGCGCAGAGGAAAAAGGAAAAAAAAAAAAAAAAAAACCATTCCACACCGTCTTGAAAATACAAGGAAAGAAAAGACGTTCAAGATATAAAAAACGTCCAACCGGAAGCCATGCCAGCACCGGCATCAAGTTTCAAACCCCCTCTCCAAGTGTTTGCACCCTCCTGGCGCTGTGTTCATTCCACCTCAAAGCTCTTGTCTGATGAAATGTCGCGGAATCGTTTCGGGAGCCCCCGCCAGGAGGCGCTAAAACGGGCGCCCGACCTGACAGCCCTCCCCGAGCCCGTCTCAGGGACCAAAAAAAAAGGGCGTGGGTAAAAGGCAACCCTGTTTTGTTAAATAGCAACCCTATCGTGGCTGGTAGGTGGCTAAGACGCCTGATACTAGCTGCCTATAGTAATCTATATAGTAAGTTTATACTAAGTATCTAGACTATCCTATATTATTAACCCTGCCTTTAATTTTAATTAATATAATACTAATACTCCTATAATATTAATAACTTCCCTAGGGTATTCTATAAAGTTATTTTTACCTCCTATCCCTTAATACTAATACCTTTATTATTATTATTATTATTATTCTCTTTATTATCTAAAGGAGTATCTTTAAGTCTTATAGCTATCTAGGTATATGCTTAAGAATGCTTAGTGCCTAGCTTATATAGGTTATTATTAGAGATATTAATAACCATTTTTAAAGCTATTTATAATATTTAAATTATAGTAAGTGCTATTAAGAGTAGTAATTAAAGGGTACCCTAGGTAGTATAGGTATTATTATTCTTTTTTACCTAGGTATGCTTAAATTTAGAGGGCTTATAACTTATATTTATAATAGAATTCTTCCTTTTTTCTAATCTAAGGGCTCCCTTTAGCCTATTTTTTATCTTTATTACTAAGGGTTTAAATAGTCCTACCTAAGAGCCTATATCTAATAGTATAATAATACTATAATATTAGTGCTAATACTTATTAATATTACTAAGTTTAATAAGCTACCTTTCCTTAATATAATACTAAAGATAATACTAGTATAGTATACTATATAATATAATAAGCTTATAAGGTAAGTATAGTGTTTTTATAAGCTTTTCTTTAGTAAGTTTTAGCTTCTTTATAGGCTTTAGTCCTAGAACCTTTTCTTTATTAATTATTAGCTATAATATAATATATAAAATTTTCTCTTAAATTAAGCTATAGTATAGCTACTATAAAAGATTTAGTAGCTTATAAAATCTATAAGTTAAGGCTTATTAAGCTTAAGTAACCTAATTAGTCTAATAGTTTTATAGGCACTAAAAACATAGCTTAAATTACTTATATTACTCTAAAGGGCTTACTTTATTACTAAATTTAGGTTCCTTTTAATTACCTTAATTAATCCCTTATTATAGTCTATAATTATTATTTAAGGGCTTATAATTAACCTCTTTACTAGAATACTTATAATAGTATTAATTACTTACTTAAAATTAGCCTTAGTCTTACTGCTTATAAAGTAAGCTATAAATTAGAAAGTCTTCTTTATTAAGGTAATACTATAAGTATTAAATAATAGGAGGTTAAAGTAGTTTATTTTATATATATAATTAAGGAAAAAGTAGTTAGGGTTTTCCTTTAATAATTAAAGCCTAGAGATAGGTATAATAAAGAGCTTTTAAATATACCTATTAAAGCTATATTAGTCCCTAAAGATAAAGGTATTATTATCTTTAAGCTAATTATATAATTACTTAATCTTAGATTAGCTATTAAGTTTATTTAATTAATAGTATTAGATAGTATTCTTAATATCCTGCCTTATAATACCCTTAACTTTAGTTAGATAGCTATATTATAGTATAGCTAGTATTATTAAGGGAATCTAACTACTATTATAAAGGTTAATAATCTCTTTATGATATTTATAGATAACTTTATATTAGAATTAACTGTCACGGCTTGAACGTAGGGTTGAATAAACGAAGTGATAGCTAAGATTCTCGCAGTCACTACTAGGAAGATACTAGCTAGGGGCGGGTGCGTGAAGGTTTTAATCTCTAACCTAGCACTAACAATATACGCAGTCCTTAAGGAATACCCCGCTCTATAAGCACGTGGCTATCTTGTAGCTAGCTAGCCTCTTTGTTATTCACGCGGCCTAAAGGTCCTCCGAAGATCCGCTCTGATAAACGTCCTGTCTCTGACCTCTGCGCTCCTGACATTAACTAAGATACTAACTATTAGTAAGCTTATAATTATAGTCTTACTAAAGCTATCTCTTAATAATATAATTCTTATTAGTAGTAATAGTAATTATAAGCTTATATAAGTAGCCTATTATTTATAAGCTTAAGTTCTTCTAAGCCTTCTTTAGATAAATATCCTAATAATACTATAATATATAGTTCTAACCTTTATAATATTAAAGGATAATTTAGTTATAATTACTAGTATTTAGCTTTCTAGAATAAATTATAAGACTAAAGCTAAGCTCTTTACCTATAGCTCTAGTAGCCTCTAGGGTAGCCTCTTTAGTAAGGAAAACATAGTTAAAGAGAGACTTTATAATAATAAAATATTATATATTTTTAGCTATTATAGATAGCTTTAATCTAGCTTTAATTTTTAATTTTACAGTATTATATACGCTATATAGGCGCTAGGGGCTACGTTTAACTAGTACGTAGCCGCCCGCGAAAATCACGTGGTCGGCCGGTAACGGGGCAACTAGGCTACTAGCCACAGGCAGGGTTGCTATTTAACAAAACAGGGTTGCTTGATACCCACGCCTAAAAAAAAAACTGGCGTGGTGGACGCTGAACCCAAAATGAATATGGAAATTACATGGCGATCAGACCATGCCAAGCTCTGTTACAGGATCCAAGCCATTGCTGCTTGAAGAGGAACACTGATGCTCGAGCGTCCTGTGGAGGGCTGATGCTGATGATCAAAGCGTTTCTGTGGAAAGGGGGGGGGGGGAGGCACAAGAACGTCAGAAAGCATATTGCATAAGATTGTCGGGTTTTGTCTGTCATTCACATGAGCTATCATTGACGCCTCTTGCATGGAATACACTTAGACTACATTCTTGGCCAACCACTCTTTCCACTGGTCGAGCGTCCATCCAGAGCTCGTGTCCTGCACAACTCCGTCAAAAACAACGGTAGGCGTGACATGGATGCCAACCAGTCTGTTCATCTTCGTAATCACCTTCAAGTCATTCGTGACCTGGTTGCCGGCATTCAGAGATCCATCATCTGTCGCCTTGTCTGAAATCTCCAGCAGCTTGTACACCTGGGTCTCGTCCACGCCCACCTTGCCGGCAACCTTGGCCAGGCGCTTGTAAGTATTGTTCCTGGTCTCGTTGACGACATTGACGTCAAAGTAATCCCTTTGCTCCTCGAAGAGCTGAGCGCTGAAATCCCAGAACTTGTCCGGCGCGAGGCGCAGCACGGCGAGAGCAGCCTCGTGCATGAGGGTCGAAGACGGGTGCCATGGCTGGACTGACTGGCGGAAAACGAGGGTGAGGTTGGATGACCAGTCCTTGTTTTGGCGGATAGCCGGGACGACTTCCTGGGCGAGGGTGCGGAATTGCTTGGCTGAGAAGGGACAGCAGTAGTCGAGGTAGAGCTCGAACGTGTGAGTGGAATGCGGGACGGATGACGTTGATGGAGCTGGTGCGAATGCGAGCTTGTGCCCGGCGAATTTGGGGGGAACGGCCATTGCAAAAGGACTGGAGTCGTTGAATCTTCCCAAAGGTTCCCAAAGGGCCCAAAGGGTTGGTTGTAGAGCGGAAACTGGGAGTAGTCTACGCGACAGCTGATGAGGACTGACAGAACTGGGCGATGTGTGGTGTGGTGTGGTGGTGTGGTGTTCCACTGTTGATTGGAGCGAGCGAGACCGGAGGCGATGATGCAAGAGTCCATGCAAGAGGAAGGAGGGGTGACCAATGACGACCAATGACGACCAACCGACAAAGTGCCGCTGCTGCTCGGTTGACAGAAACGGATGCTGATGCAATGATTGGTACGGACTACTGTACGGAGTATGGTGAAAGCAACCAGCATTCGGCTCCCAACTCCCGTCATCGTCGTTTCTATTCGTGAAATAGTGCCGATCAGAGATTGGGCCATCAGCTTTAACCATGACCTTACGACTAGTCAACGGAATTTCTGGTGATACAAAGCCATCGAAACATGCCCGCTGGTGCGAGTGCTAACAAGTAATCATTCGGGTCGAACCGAGCGCGACCAGCCGTTCAAAGCCCACACTGGGTTTCCTGAATCTGCCATTTGAACCGTATCGCCGCTTGCTAACTCCCTGCTGAGCATCCTTCATCATCCGAGTCTATGGTCATCTCCGTCAAACAATCCTGCCAATCGTACCCCTCTTACGGCCGCGGTTCTCGAGAATGGCAATGAGCGCGACGAACGGGATGGTCAAAGCCCCCGTCACCAAGCTCGCGATGTAGCCCCTAGTAAACTCTGGCGCATCGGTGACGGGATAGAACACGAGCGGCCACCAGCTGACGAACGCAAAGTCAAAAGAGTTCATAAATCCGGTGGTGATGGCCCGGAGCTGAACATCGTGGGCCGTCAGATCAGCCATCCACGCGTACCATAGTGCTTGGGGCGCATACGTCGTGCCCAGGAGGTAGAAAGCGAAAAAGTAGGCGGCATCTGCGGCGGGATGGGCAACGAGGATTGCGCTGCCGATGACGAACGTGAGGCCAATGCATATTGAGCACTCCCATCTGCTTCTGATGCGGTCCGATATCGAGGTGTAGATGAATGTTGCCACGATGGCCGTCGCGTACTGAGCGGTGGGATAGTTGTTTTGCTGTATGACGGTGTAGCCTCGGGACGCCATCCACAGCTGCATGACGTTGTTTCCCAGGCTCTGAACGCAAAGAGAGTATACTTGTCGCTTCATTAGCCCATCTACGTGCAAATAAAGAACAGGATACAAAAGCGATCGGGGCCAAGTATAGGGAGCGGCCTACGCATGAAAATTGTCGGCAGCAGCCAAAATTGCCAACTGAGGAGAACGCGACGGAACACAGTCACGTCCCAGGTTTGCTTGCGCGCACGACCCAGGCGCTCGATGGCACAAGTCTTCTCATCTTTGGAGAGGTACCGGGCGCTGCGATGGTGAGGCAAGTCTGGAATGAAGAACCAGCCTATCAAGGTAGTCAGTCATTAGTTTTCCACACCACGAGGGCCAGCGAGACGAAATCTCTACAGGGCAAGGCGTACCAAATATGGCAACCGGAATGGTCATGACCGAAACGACAATGAACATGATTCTCCAAGCCGGCAGAGAACTGCTGCCGGACAGCGACCGCAGCAAGCCGGCTTGGATCCAGCCGCCAGCCATGTTGCCGAGACTTCCAAATCCGCAGAAAACGGCAGACCTTGTTCCCAGCTCAGACTGTGTATACCACGACCCGTAAATGAAATGTGCCCCAACGCTGACGAGAAGATGGGTCAGTTCGCCGAACTGTATTATATATAGGTATCATATGAAGGCTCTTTGTCCCACGCCTTGTCCGACCTCTCCGCAGGCTTGGCTTGGGTTCCATTCACTCACTAGGAAATGGCCATAAAGGCTCCCTCGAACCCATTCAGCACAAACACCTGCCAGACATGGTCCACGCGGAAAGTAACTAAAGTCAGGACGCTCCACAGCGTATTGGCCGCGACAAATAAATACCGCGGGCGGACAATCGTCAACATGACGGTCGAGGGAACTTGGAAGACGGCATAGACGACGGTGAAGATGGTATGCATGTAGTTGAAATCCTTTCCCTGGAAGCCGACCTCCTCCCTCATGCCGCTGATGTAGGCTGTGTTGTAGCTCGCGCGGTTGATGCCGAACAGGAACCATATGACGGAGAAGTACGACAGAAGCGTGAAGTCGAGCTTGATGAGCAGCGAGCGCTCGGTCGAAGGCTGGCCCCAGATGGCTGTGGCCATGCTCGAAAAGGCCATGTCGGGCATTGTGCTTCTGCACTGGATGATGAGGTTGATGAGGATGTCGCGCGCAGTTTTCAGCCATCAACTGAGGTGCGACATGGCCTGATTCCTGGGCCAAATGTGCAAAAGTCAAGGACAAAAGCATTCATCTTGCGCTGCTAGACACCCGCATGCACGCTTACTTGGGGTCGAGCGTCGCACTCGATACACGCTGCCATTGCATCAGTCCTGCAGACATGGCGAAGGGCGAGCGAGAGAGAGTGTTTGGTTGGGGGGGAGGGGGGGGGACCCCGATGTTGCACGAAAAAATTTGTGCGCTTATTATCCCGAAAAATGCAAAGCAAGTGGGCCGGGGAATCTGGGATGAGATAAGATGCTTCATTTTCTTTTCCTGGTCGCCTTTTCATGCACCTCCCTCCCTCAGTCCTCCATCGCCCAGTCTGCCGCAGCTCGCATGGAACAGCGTCGTGTTCAATAACAGGCAGTGGGCTGCTCTCCTCATTCAATCAATAGCCCAATCTCGGTAACACCACAGGATGAGGCACTCGGCCCCGTTCTCCGCTAAATGCTACTCCATTCACCGAACTTGGGACGGGAAGCGAACAGGTGATGTGAAGACCGGGTATTGATATTCTCGGAGCCACGTTTAAAGCGGCGTCGCATTCCGGGCTCCGTATCTGAAGCTGCAAAGTGAAAAGACTTGATACTGCCCGTCGGGTCCGCAACGTTGAATGCACCTGCGAGTGGCTAAGCCAGTTGACCTTGAATGAATAGAAGTACACATGTGCATATCACGTCCGTAGTGCTGGTCGGCTTGTTGGCCCAGTGGCTTGGCCCAGTGGCTTGGCCCAGTGGCTTGGCCCAGTGGCTTGGCTCAGTGGCTTTGCTCAGTGGCTTTGCTCAGTGGCTTGAGGCCCCTGGTCGGAGAATTCAACGCTGCACTCATGCACATCAAACCTCATCGTCGATTGATCTCGATTCTTGACGATGGATCCACATGACCTTTTTGTCTCTCTCTCACCTCTTTCATCTCTCCATCCGCCCTTCACTCATTCGCGAATCGACTCACGTCCAATCGAGTGCTTCTGAGACCTGCTCACCATGATCTGCTTGAACAAGGCCGACGAGGGCACATTCCGCCACCTCGCCTACAATCAGAGCCCGCCGGCTCTGGCATCAAACGCGACTACACGCCAGGACCTGAATGGGATGTCGAACCTGCGCGAGTACGTGGCCGCCAGCCAGGATGGTGTCTCCGGCGGGAGCTCTGGCGGAATGCTAGGACAAGCCGCGTTGGATGAGAAGCTGCGTCGTGACGTGCAGCCGGGAAATGCTGCGGTCCTGGCGCCGAACGCAGGACGGTGGCCTTCTGGTATGTCTTGTTTCCATGTCACAACTGGGCGAAGCCCCATCAATAAACATTCTGCTAACCACCATTTCTTTTGTTCGCATGCAGTGCCATCCTTGCGTTTCAACGCGGTCACTGGTGGTGATGACCAGAATCGCCTTGTCTGGGCACCCTCCTCGCGGTGCCTGGAGCGCCTCTGGAGCTGGACGACCTGGATCTTCTCTATTCTCTTCTTTTCGTATATTTTTTCCACCTTGCGAGTATCGAATCCTGGTACCACAGGCAGCAGCAGCAGCAGCAGCAGCAGCAGCAACAGAACCATGCTGGCCATCCCCGGCGTCGCTGGAAACTCACCCCTGACCTCTGACCCTGCGTCCTCCGATGCTGCACTTACCAAGACGCTTCACCATGTCAGTAAGCGATCCACGTGTGCAACAGGCGGCGTCAACAAGGATGAGTACAACACCGGTCTTCATGCGGCAGCTCTCTTCATCATATGGTTTGTCTCCTCGCTGGGCTGTGCCTTTCCCATCATGGCCGCCAGGCTTCCTGGTCTTCGGATTCCCCGTCGCTTCTTCTTCGCCGTCCGCCACTTCGGAACCGGCGTCCTCATTGCGACAGCCTTTGTGCATCTACTCCCCACGGCGTTCAAGTCCCTTGGAAACCCGTGCTTGGGCACGTTCTGGACCAAGGACTACGAGGCCATGCCCGGTGCTATTGCCCTGGCTGCCATTTTCCTTGTCTCCATCATTGAAATGGTTTTCCATCCTTGCAGACATGTCCCTCCTGCCGACATCGTGACGACCCGGTCCCCCAACAAGGAGACCACTTCCGTGAAGGCTACAGACTCCGACGGCCATCCCATCCGTGATATGGGTCCTCTCCACGGCCGCAGCAGCAGCTTGGCCCAGGGTCTGTCTCAACTGAACCAGGCTGCGTTGGCCGATGAGATTCCACGACAGGGACAACTCGATGGGTCGGCCATCGCAAAGTCGACTCCGGTAGGGATTGGGGTAGCGCGCTCGGAGTCCGAGATGGGCATGTTAAATCCAGAGCAGAAGCGCAACAAAGAACGTTTGCAGTGTATCCTGCTGGAAATGGGAATCTTGTTTCACAGTGTGTTTATCGGCATGGCGCTCAGTGTCAGCATCGGCAACGACTTTATCGTCCTGTTGATCGCCATTATATTCCATCGTAAGTGACCTTTTGTGCTATTGGGCTTCTGTCCTCTTGCGCAACTCAGTCACCCACGTACTAACGGTCGCTAGAAACATTCGAGGGTCTCGCACTTGGTTCGAGAATCTCAGTCATTGAATGGGGTTCCAAGACGTGGCAACCATGGCTCATGGCCCTCGCATATGGATGCACGTACGTACCGCACCCGCCGGGGCTTCTTTAGAGCAGGACTTTGATCGACTAACATTGCTCAGAACACCCATCGGCCAAGCCATCGGTCTTGCGACGCATGCTTTGTACAGCCCTGACTCCGAAGTAGGAACGCCATCTCGGCCGGGCTCCTCACCTTCGCCTCGCTGGTGGAACTCCTCTCCGAAGACTTCCTCAGTGACGAAAGCTGGCGCTACCTGCGCGGAAGACGCCGCATCGTCGCCTGTCTGTTGGTGTTCTTTGGAGCATTCTCCATGAGTTTTGTCGGTGCATGGGCTTAGGAGTCTCTCGCGACAAACATATGCGATGTGGTTCCCTGGTGGGGGACATTATTGTCCAAGTAATAATGCACGCAATTGGTGAGATTTGCGAGCCCTTGGGGAACCGCAGATTTTGTTCCGTTCCCGGTGGCCTCGAGCCATGCTCCTTGATCCAACACATTTTGCATGACTTACTATCTATAAATTATAAACTAGTCGGACTGCAAGTAATTGAGCCAAGAGTTCCTGTTCGATTCGACTGTCGTACGTGCTTCTTCATGACACCGTATTCTTGGCAACTACCCCACGCGCAAACTCCCCAAATGTCAAGTGCGCCTTCATGTCCACCTCATCCCCCAAGTTGGGCTGCGTGAAGACAGCCAGCGTGTTCCGAGCAATAGCACCTCCGCTCACAGCAGCCCTCACGCCCCTGACGTAGTGCGGCACAGCCTTGAACTTGCCCGCCGTGATGCGCTCCAGCGCCTCCCCCGTCTGGAAGGCGATACAGTCCCGCGGGATCTTGACGTGATACGTCTCCCCCGTCCGAGAGAGAACATACAGACCGGCAGATGCATCAGGCGAGGCGGGTAGCTCCTCCAGCGGCGGCAACGACGCACCATTCAAGGCGGCACCAACGTCCCCTGGCACGACAGGCTTGACGCTCTTCTCGTCAACGAACATGGCCGACGTCAAGCCCGTGAGACATCCGTGGTCCAGATGAGTAGCGCACCAGTCGTCCTCGCTCGTCCCATCATTGTGCTTCACGTCCTGCGGGAAGTAATGCAGTAGTCTCGCCTTGGTAGTGCTCGACGTGCCGACAACACGCTCCAGGTAGCCCCTCGGGTAGCCCGCGATCTCCCGCTCGGCGAACTTGTCGCAGGCGCGGGCCACGAGGACGGCGGCATCGATGATGAGCCTGCAGAGGTCCGTGACGGCGTGCTTGAACCCGGGGAGGACATCCTCCGGGGGCCACACGTTGGGCGACAGATACTCTGGGAAGGTGTCTTGGGAGAAGTCGGGGGCGGGCTCGGCGCACTCGAGGGCGGCGTCGACGTAGAATGCGCAGTTGGCGTAGTATGAGCCCTTGAAGGTATCTGCTTGGCCGTTCTTGAGCGTCTCTTTGCCGAGGGACCAGCCTGTGAGGTACTTTGCCTTTGGGTTTTCAAGTTTTTCTATAACACGCGTTTAGTGGTTGCAATTTTTTTAATTTTTTTTTTTTTCACGGTTAGTCTTTGGGGAAGTATAGAAAAAAAGGTGGGATCCCGTGGAAGAAGCGAGGTATGATTGCCCTGAATGAAGGGGGAAAACCCAAAAAAGAGAGAAATCTTACCTAGTTCCTCGGCGGGGAGGTTGCCGAGGTACGAAGCATAAGACAGCGCCGTGTGGCGCAACTGCGCAAACTCGGCGGGTACATCTTTGACGACGAGGATTCCCAGGGAATCGGGACCGAATGCCTCCTGCAGGGTCCCGAAGGAGACGTTGTCTGTTGGGTGAAGAACGTCAAACTTGACATCCTCTTTCTTGGTCAATGCGTGCCGTGACGCGACGCGACGTACGTACCGCTCTTTAGGTCCTCGAGGGACACGGTGACTGCTCGCGCTTGCTTGGCCATTTTCATGCGCGCGCGCACAGAGTATGGGGGACCTGGGGGGAACCTGGGTGGGGGTCTGGCTCTTGTTTCGGTTTGTGGGAGAAGTCACAAATTGTTTTCTGGTCAGGAAAGTAAATATGGGAAAAGTCGCTGGTTTAAAAAAGTTGCATCTTCTTGCATGGTCCCGCGGTCCGGAACCCCACGGGCCGACGTGGGGAGGTTTTCGTTGGCGACAAAAACACTACGGACTTACTCCGTACTCCGTAAAACCTATGTATATCGGCTTACGTAACCTGAGCCGGGTGGAGATCCGCCGGTTTCCCGAGCCCCCTTCCCTCCTCTGAGTTCCTCTCCACGACAAAGAAAAGCTCTCCTGCGTCTCGCCGACCCGACGTAAGTTGGAGCTTTTTCGCTCGGCGCCCCAATTACAATGGTCAAGCCGTTGAGCTTCGAAGGGCGCGACAAGAAGCGGGAAAAGCGCGCCGTCGAGGCCGACAATGGCGACGGACAACCGCAAAAGGTCCATCGGAAGAGAGGACGCAAACGACGACAGCTGGGTCTCTGCCGCCGACGCGGCGACCGACGTCGGTCCCGTCATGATCGTCCTGCCGACTGATGAGCCGTCGGCGCTGGCTTGCGATCTGACGGGCAAGGTATTTTGCGCTGGCGGTGAGAACATGGTCGACGGGAACCCCACGAGCGCGGAACCGCCATGATGTGCGGATGGTGTGGGTTGCGAACAAGGTTTCGGGACGGACAGTGTTCGATTCGAAGTCATCATGGAAGGTTTGTATTACCCCTTCCCCCTTTTTTTTATTTTTTTATTGACGAATGGGAATGTGAAAAAAAAGCAGATATCAACGTACGACAAAGTCGGCTTCCTGTCGGCCACCTCCGGAAGCCCGTGTCCCCCTCGAACGCTGGTGGGCGGTGGCCACGGCCGGCACCACCGGCACGCGTTCAACTCGGACCTCAGGCGAGACCTTGGTTACTATCAAGCCGAACAGCTCGGCCGGGTCGACTGCGCCGGCCGAGGTGCTGGTGACGAGGGCAGCACGACGACGCCCAGCACGACGATGAGGATACGCATGCAGGCGCGAGTTCAAGCCGAAGCTCAAAGGCGTCAAGAGGAAGAGAAGGCCTTGTCCAAGATTAGTCGGCGGGAGCTGGAGGATGCGGTGGGAGGAGATTAGAGAAGACGAGGTGCGGATCCTGAAGGAGGGCGAGGCGCGAGGCGATTACCCATGAGGTTGCTGGATTTGAAGGTCAAGAATCGCGCGATAAATTCGGCTGAGCCCGCGCTACACGCGACGGACAGGACACATTTTTACCAACGGTCGACTTGGTTGGGCGAGACGGGATAGTGGCCGGCCCCCATGAATGAGCGCATGGGGTTATTGGGAACTTCATGGGGGCCAGCTTCGACTTCGGGGAATCACGGCAGGCTCCTGGACAAGTCCACACATTAACTTCTTGTTGCACGGGGCAACCGCAGCAACTCATTAACCAGGAATGGCTCAAGACCAAGACCAACTGGCGTACGTCTCAAGACATGACGGCGCCGATGATGACACACACACACACACACATATATATATAAAAAAAAGCTCTATAGGATATCACGTAATGTCAAGCCGTACCACGTTCTTTAATTTCCCGGCCTCAAGCCTTGACGTTTCCCAATCTCTCCGCCGTAAACACCAGCTGCGCATCATCGAAGAAACAAAAGGCCGTTCAATCTCCCTTCGTGCCCCCTGGTAGGCCCACGCTGTTTTGCCTGTCAAACACCCATTCCGGCCCTGCAGCTGGTTCTTCCAGGAAGATGAGCTCAAAGACCTGTCGGCTGGTTTACGCACGGCTCATCAGCAAAAAAAAACGTGCCCACATCCAAGATTTCAAGGGGAAAGGGAAGAGGAAGAAAACAACGAGAGTTGGGAGAGGAGAAAAGGAAGGCAACCGAAAATACATACTCTTGAGCACCGCCAGACGATTGCACCGCTCCGTCCGTCTTCCCCATCACCAGCAACGTACCGACACCCCGGGAGGCCACAGGTCCCCAAGTCACCACTGGCAGCGCGTCCCCGTTCTCCCGCTCCTCAGCCACGTCGTACAGGGCGAACCGCTCGTCGTGGGATTGCGAGGACCTGCGTGCCACCCGTCGTCAGGAACGCGGCGCGGCGGACCGAGGCGTCGTGGTTGAGCGTCTGGATCGTCATGTCGTCCTCGTCGGCGACGCGCGTGTCGTGGTGCGTTGACCAGGCCGTCGGTCGAGCCGCTCGAGGACGGCCGGTCGGACGGTGGAAAGGCCAACTCGGTGATGTCGTCGCGGTGGACTTCCCTGGTAGTGCCCTGGAGGAGGGGCGGACCGCACACGTCCAGAAGGTGGATGGACGCCAGTGGGTTCTGCAGCTCGGTACTACGGCGATGAGATGTGTCGATGGCTGGGCATGGAGGATGGAGCCTGAGCGGCTTTTTTGGGGGGATGCGTATTAGCCTCCACTGGCGGAAGAAAGCCAGCCAGCCCAGCCAAGCCCCAGCAGCCCAAAGATGATGACGGACAAACAAAGAGAGAGTACCACCAAGAAGACTTGGGACTCACCGTTGAACTGGGCCACTCTCGCCGCCGGTCCCTGCTGCCTCAGGTCCCGCCATATCCCGACTGTCCCAGTAACCTTCGCCCGCCGTGCAGACCAGGAGCTGTTTCTGTCGAATACTCGCAGCGCGATGAGATTGCCATGCTGCGTCCTCCAGGCCGTGCGGGGCCGTCGCCGAGCCGCGCGGGACTCAGCAGAGATAGCTGCTGGTTGAAGAGATGGTTGCCAGGCCGGCATCTGTGCGGTGCACATCCAGGGCGTACACGTCTTGGACCAGAAAAATGGTGTTGGGCGACGTTGGAGCGTGTACATGCTGGGGCGAGTCTGAAGTTGCAACATTGAGATGATTGGGTGAAGTTTTGGCTGGTTTGTTCCGCGGGCAAATGCGGGGGGTTTTTTTTTCTTTTTCTTTCTAATCCCCTAACAAGTGACCGACCACGCCAGCAAGCTTTCAGTCATCATGGCGGCCTGCGCTTCTGTGACTTTTCACGACAGACAGAAACATTCAACACACGAGGACATGCTTTTAACTGTTGCAAAGAGTAAGAGAGAGGGGTGAAAAAAACAGTCTTTAGTTTAATCACATTCAATCCCGTCATTGCGTCTATGCTCTTACAGCTGCCCAAGTAGCCCACCATCCGTACAGTGTTTTGTCTGTTTGTTGACAGAGCCCCAGTGAGAGAGATTCCCGACATAGAAAGAAGGAAAACGGAAGCAAAATCAATATACATACATACAAGAGTTGCGCAAAGTCGCCTTTTCTTATAGAACGCCGCCATATGCAAATGCTTTTGGGGTCATTACAAATGTTCACTGTTCACTCAATGTTCGCCTGCTTCTCTCTTGGTGGCTCTCCGTGGCTCTCCGTGGCTCTCCGTAATGACCATTGCCACGCCGTCAGCGAAAGCCGGGCCTCGGATGCATTCTCCGCTCATTCACTCCGCGAAACGCACGTTTTCCGACCTCGTAGCTGCTGATCGTGATGGCACAAGCCGGTGCAACCTTGAGGTGCGAGAATCCACCCCTTCCAGAGTCCTGGAACGCCCTCCGTCTTGTGTGCCAGCAGGCGGCGCATCATGTTCGTGCCCTCGGGTAGATGCGCTTTGCCCCGCGGCGCTGACAGGGAACATCTCGGTACACCTGTGTTCTGGTCTTGCCGACATCAAATGGTGTTGTCACGATGGACGCCAGGGTGCCAGACAAGGCGCCGGCAGTGAAGGAATCCACAAAAGTCTCCATGTGATTCCTGGCTCTGCCGGGATCGTCTCGGGGCAGCACCACTCTGGAGAGCACCATGGCGGGCAGGGGATCGTCCTGGTGCTCCCTCGCGCGCATCGGTCAAACCGATCGTATTGTTTCGTATCCCCCACCAATACAGGCCGGAAAAGGAACATCGCCACAGGGTCAGTGTGAGTCCTCGCCATAATGAAACATAACCGTGCGTGGCAACCATTTCCCGGACACCTTTAAGCGTCTCCTTCAAATTTGAATTGGTTGGTCGTGGATGCACCAGATGCGCTGCTTGCATCCGTGTTCAGGAAAAGCTCGATTGGACCAACAGCGGTGGCCGCGAGTTCGAGCACTTGAGCCTGCAGCAAGCGGGGCGTTGTACTGGAGAATCGGCAGAATGGACTCGAATTGTATCGAAGCCAGTCGTATCCGGAAGTAGATGATGTTTGCGGGTATCGTCATAGCAAAAGTAGGTAGCAGCCCTCTCCAAAGTGAAGCCCTCGTTACGGGCAATCTTGCGCAAGCCATCAAAGTCGAGTTGTATGTCTTCTTTTGCACCTCGTGAACTGGCGCAGTCCGCGGCGGCAGCGGCGGAGGAAGTAGTCTTCGGCGCAATGATTTCCTTCGTCGCGGGGAAGCAATGCATTCCCGGTAGGATTGCACCTTTGAAAAGACCTCTCGACAGCACGCGGTAACTCCGAGCTCAGCCGTCTGTGCATGGAGTAAGGCTGTTGGTCCGCAACGCCAGCTTGGAAAAATCCATCGAGGAGGTGGGTGTCGTTTGGGACTGCAGACGGGACTCGAACGACGTCAAGAGGGGTGACTGGTTGCGTGGCGTTAGCGCGCCCTGTATCCATTGACGAGGACATAACAGTGAGCATCGATTGGTAGGCCCTTTACCGTAGCGACGTGAATAAGCTCCAGACACGGCAGAGATCATCTTCTGGTGCAGTGATATCCACCACAGGCGCGTCACGTCGCCGCCGCCGCCCTGCCGGACCCCAGCCTCGAGCCGACATGATAAGCTGCCTCTGCTTCCAATAACCTGTCGTAGTTCTGGGCCCCGGATGTGAATGTGGTCGAGGTCATGGCTCATTGGGTAATTCGCCTGGCGCGCGGTTCGGAGATGGGATGGTGGGGCGCTGTTGCAAGAGACGGCCTCAGCAAGACAGACGGACAGGCAGAGCCGTTCCCTTGCAAGCAGCGAGATGGCGATACAATTTTCGTGAAGAAAAGTCGATGTCGATGTCGGTGTCGAAGTTCCCGAGGGCGAGCAGGATCGGTCACCTGCGGATTAAATTTGGAATTTCGGGATTCACCTCCGCAGCGGAGGACATTAAACTGGGTCCGTTTCATGCCATACCGGGTTTTTGTTCCACCCACAAAGGGATTTATCCCTGCCGCACGATATAGTCTTTGTATTCAACTAGCTACAAGACAGAGTCCACCCCTAGCTAGTTATTTTCTAAGACCTCTGTAACTTTATAGTATATTTTAGCACTATATTGGTACCTTACTAATAGTAAAGGTACTTAGGTATTTAAGCTATAGTTTACACTCTCTTATAGGGTTAAATAACTTAATAGAGATAATTATATTAAACCCTACTATATAGTCTAATATAGTAGTAATGTATATAGTGTTTATAATAATTATACCTTTCTTTCAAATTAGTACTTTCTAAGTTAATTAATTATTTAATCTTTAAATAATTAGTATAAACTAAGTAAAGAAAGGCCTAATTTATTAATATTATAATTAGGTAATCCCTAGTATGCTAGGATTAATATTAGTATTTATTAGTTTAATAATAATACTATAAAACATTCCTATAATATCTAGGAATCTTTAAAGTAATAAGCTAGCTATTAAGCTATAAAAACCTTACTACTAAAATCTATAGTAGTATAAGATAGTTAAGGTAAGAGCTATTAAAGTAGAATTTAAATCTTTATTAACCTAGATTTAAATATATAGCTAGATTACCTCTCTAAGCCTCTAATCTTAGTAGGAAATAGGACTCTATAAGAAAAGTAATAAAGGCTATATAAAGTTAATTATCTATATTAAATACTATAGGAGTTTAAACACGCTTATATAGTATTAAAGCTATAATCCTAGTATATAGTAACCCTAAAAAGCTTATAAAGGTTATAATATACCTAAGAAAAGCTATTTTAATATCCTTAATAACCTAATAATACTAAAGATAGTGCCTAGTTTATAGTTCTTAGTAGTTATTATTAGGTATTTAATAGCTAATTCTAGAGCCTCTTAAAGGCTATAAGAGACTATTATACTTAGTTTATAGTAATACTTAAATCTAAATATAAGTAAATAACAGTAAGGTATATATCTCTTTATAATAAGATTAGAGCTTATAAGGAATATAATACCTTTAAGTAAAACTATTAAGTATTATACTAAAGTTAACTTTAATAAGACTATTAAGCAAAACCTTATAAGATAAATATTAATAAGTAGCTTATAAATACTTTAATTAGCTATAAGAGATACTTCTAAGCAAACTACCTTATTACTAAGGGTAACTTACCTATAAAATAATTAATAATACTATTAGGGCTTAATTTCCTACTATCTTAGCTTAGATTAACTTATTAATTTATATAGTAAAAAGTAAGGAAAGGTCTAGATTTCTATAATATTATAAGTAAGATTAGATACCTTATTAAAGTATAAGAAAAGTCTTAAGGTAAGGGAGATAAAGCCTCTAAAGCTAAACTAACTTTTAATAAGAAGGAAAAGAATAAAGCTAAAAAGAAGGAGATTAAAAGAATCCCTATGTTTACTATAAAAAATATAGAAAAAGAAGTTAAAAGACTTATAAAACACTTTACTTACTAAAGGATTAGAAAATTAATAAAACTATTAAAGAAAGTAAAGGAAGTATAAATTATTAACCAATAATATAAAGAAAGTATATAATATATAGTTAAAGGATAATAGCATAAAGGAACTAAGGAACCTAAAGAAAATAATACTATATTTATAGCTATAGGAGAGTTTATAAAGGCTTTTCTTACCTATAATAAATCATAAGTTATACTTAATAATAATACCTTAATCTATATCTTTAATAATAAACACTAGTTTATAACCTTAATTATAGTAAGTAGCCTAGAATTTAAGGTTATAGTGTTACTAAGGCTTATAGCGTTAGCATAACTTAGATTATCTTAATAAATAGCTAGACCCTTGCTGACTAGTACTAACTATTATTCTTTATAAACCTTATATCTCTTTAAATACTTATATAAAAGGGATTAGGGATAACCTACTAGAAGGGTAATAAACCTAGTAAAAGATAATTAGAGAGATATTTTAAACTTAGATTATTAGTATATAACTATATATAAAGGGATTAAGCCTATTGAAGCTTTTACTATTAAGGAGATTTATAAGACCTAAAGATATTATAATAATGCCTATAGACTTATAGCATATAAGATTAGCATATCTAGGCAAGGATAATAGATTAAGTGCTCTTTAAAGCTTTAAATTCTATTAAGAGAGAGAAGCGTAAGTAAATATAAGGTTTACTAAATAGCTAAGGTATAGGTAAATATTATAAGTCCCTTAAATAGGTTATTACCTTTAGGGCTACTTTAAATAGTCTTTTAATCTTTTTACTTAATTATTAAGGTATAATAAAGACTAATATATTACTCTTTTACCTATAAAGCTATAGAGGCTATATTATATCTTTATAATCCATAAAGATAAATATTATACTTTACTAATTAGTTAGAAGCTATATATATAAGAGTATATAGCATTTATATTATAGTTATAATAACTAATAGTAAGACTACTTTCTAGACTAGAAAGTAAGAAAAGAATGTTATAAATAAAGGCATTATTATAAGAAAGTCTAGCCTAGCTTACCTATATTAAAATAGGCATGCTAAATAGTCTAGGGGGTAATAATAAGGGTTATAATAACTCTTATAATATAATTAGGCTTCCTAGAAGATCTCTAGCCTATAGCTACTAAAGTAGCTATTTATATCTTAAACTATACCTTAAAAGCTACTTAACTAGTAATTACCTTAATAAGCATTAAATAGTGATTAAAGAGAATAAGCTTTAATAGAATTACTAGAGAAACTAGAAGCCTTTATAAACTATTTATAAGTATTTAGTTATAAAGCATTTATAATAATACAAAGTAAGCTTTATAAGGCAGGTCTAAAACTTACTTAGAGCTTATATTAGATACCTTATAGGATATATCTTCTCTATATAATACCTAATTTAAGTGCTAATAATAAGAGAAACTAGTTTTTATTAAGCTATATTACCTTTAATAAGTCTATTTTCTATACTAAGAAAGAGGCCTATTATTAATAATAAAAAGGTTAAAAACACCTCCTTAAAGAGCTAGTTAAGGATAATAAGGATAAAAGCCCTAATATGGCTTTTATGGATAGATACCTCTTATTACTATAATAACCACTTAATTAGCCTTAATAGGTTAAAACTCTACTAGTTATAATTAATAAGATTATAAAGAGAGGAAAAGAAAGTTAAGGAATTAAACCTGCTAACCTCTCTAAGTTTACCTAAATAATTACTAGCTTTATAATTATATACTATTAAGTATTAATAATTTGCTTAACCCTTCTAATAGTAACTATAATTATAAAATAATTAATAAATCCATAAGATTATAACAATATTAAAGCTTTTATAATAGCCTTTAACCTAGGTCTAAAAGCAAAAAACCTTATATATCTAGCTTCTCCTTCTCTAAGCTTATTATAACTATCTAGCTAGCTATCTAAAAGAAAAGAAATTCTATTAAGCCTAGGATAAAGAAATATAATAAGATTATTAATAAAAGGTAGCTATAAAGGTATCTAGATCTAATATATATATATAAAGCCTCTAACCTTACTTAGAGTATTTTCCTATAAATTAGATAAATAAGGTTACCTTTCTATAATATAAAGCTTATCTTTATATTCTTAGGAATTATTAACTAAAGAGTTATTTATTAACTTAAGTAATACCTACTAATACCTTTAGGCTACTTATAGCTATTATATACTACTTTAATCTAAGCATATTAGTATAACTTTATAGTATTCCTAAATTTAGATCTTAATAAAGAGTTTACTATAAGATACCTCTAGGCTATAAGGATAAATAAGCTATCTAAACTTCTTAGAGTAGTATATAAGCTATAAGACGCCTCTTTATAGATAAAAAAAGCTAATTAGCTAGCTAGTTAGTAAAGGCTTTATATAAATCTTTAAGGATATTTATATATTTATTAAAGATAGTCTAATTATTTTCTTCTATATAGATAACCTTATTACCTTATTTACTAAAGGAAATTATCATATATAATAAATTTAAAGCAAAACTCTTTACTAAGTATAATATTAAGAACCTTAGAGAGCTATAATAGTTCTAGGAGTTAAAATTGATTAGAATTATACTAATAGGAAGGTATAGCTTAATTAGAAGTCCCTATTAAAATAAAGCTACTAAATTTAATATAAAAATCCTTAATAAAGGCCTATAGCTTTAATAATCACTATATATTAAAACCTTTTAAAGGAGAGGTTAGTATATAAGATCTTAAGAGATATTAATCTCTAATTAAAACCCTACTATATCTAATAATAGTTTTAAGACCTAATATTACTTTTATAGCTTTATAACTCTTATAATACCTATAAACCTAAGCTATAATATATAAAGTAATAGAAAAAAGCCCTTAGAGTACTAAGTATATATAGGTAAACTTAGTAATTAATATATAATAATAATAACCCTAAATTAGAGATATATAATGTAAGCTATTTTACTAATAATTTATAATATAAAAAAAGCATAAGGCTATATTATATAAACTTAAAGAACCTATACTCTTTAAGTAAGTAAGTTACTATAATAATATTATTAACTAAGCAAAGCTCCTAGCGCTTTCCTACTATAGTAAAAGACTTATAGCCTTTAGATAATTATATTAAGAGGTTGAGCTATACTAGATAATAATACTTAAAATTAAATATAATAATATATAGATAATTTACCTCCTTAAGGAAAGTTTATTAAGCTTATTATAAAGCTCTAGTATATAAATATTTATTATTACTAGCTTTATTAAGAGGTTATAAAAGGAACCTTTAATATTACTTAGATTACTACAAGAGATATTACTAATAGCCTTATAAAGTGTTAGGGCGCAGAGGTCAGAATGGGACATTCATTAAACGGACTGAAGGACTAAAGAGGCTAGCTAGCTATAAGATAACTATACTTATAGAGTAAGTATTCTAAAGACTACACACCTAGGTTGAGATTAAAACCTTGCACCACTCTAGTATCTTCTAGTAGTAACTGCGAAATCTTAGCTATTACTCGTTCATTTAACCTACGCTCAACCGTGAGCCTCTTATAGAATGTAATTAGGTATTAGGCTTATATAACTACCCTTTAGTATACTAAGTAAAGAATCTAAAGAATAAGTATTATATAATAACCTAATTTAAATAAACTTTAACTAATTAACTATATTTTTATACTATAGAATTAATTTAAATATTATAAGATTAATTTAACTAATTATATTATTTAGATTTATTATAGGAAACCTTAAATAAGGTCTTCTAGGGGTGTTTATACCTATAAAGGTATAATTTATCCTTACTATATAATAGTTTACACTATTTAACTAGCTAAGATAAGAGTCTACCTCTAGCTAGTTATTTTCTAAGATCTCTATAACTTTATAGTATATTTTAGCACTATATTAGTACCTTACTAATAGTAAAGGTACTTAGGTATTTAAGCTATAGTCCGCACCTCTTATAGGGTCGGATAACTTAATAGAGTGATCACATTGAACCCTAGCTGCGGTCCAATAAGTTTTCGATGATGTCAATATTCAGCTTGAAGTTGATTGGTTGGCAGCAATCTATGACTATACCGATTTCGTTTTATCAGTAGGGGATCAAGTTCACTGGTAGCACTTCAACTTATTCCACACAACTCACCCACTAAACACCCCATGGCATCATCATCCAAGGTCTGAACTCAGGGCGAGGTCAGCTGGGCAGCAGTGGCTCTCAAGAAGTACAGACCAAACTGGGCAGTGACCCATGATCTTCCGCTTCCGCGCTCCCATTCCATTCCTTCACTCCCCACGGCGCCCGTCTCGCCCCCAGAGATCCAAAGCCCGGCCTCCCTCCACCAAGACCAGAAAGGGTTTGCCTCGGCCGTCGACGAAGAGGGATGGAATGCATTCTCACGAGAGTGTTTGAGGGCCCCGAGCCATCGGGGGGAACGACTGATGGCTCGCAGGTACCCTTTCAGGAAGGAGCTGGTCTCGGCGCTGGATCACTACGAAGGCCATGGCCAGGAGGCCGAGGGCAACATGGGGATAGTCTGAAGCTGTACCGGGCGTGCATCTACAGGCCATGCGCTGCCGCCATGACGTGATGATTTGATTCGGTGAGGGGAACACAGCCGCAAAGTTGAACTGACAAGTACGCACACACACACACACACATGTATATGGACAACCGCGTCGACCGCAGATACCGCGAAGCACTTCCCACAGCCTCACACGTCTCAACCTTCCCCCCTCCCTCAGTCTACAGCCGCCCAAACCCCAGAAGATCAATCAGCGACATCACTCCGCCCGCCAGTCACCCTCCTCCCCATCGAACATCTCATAGCCAGCTTCTCCCGTCTTCGAATCGAGCCGGCGCCCCCCGAGGTCGAGGGCTCGCCCCCTCCCCCCTCCCCCATCTCTTCTCTCCCCCGCGAACTCCTCGTCCACATCACGCGCGACTTGCTTCATTTGCACCGAGACAATGCGCACGCGTCAAACCTGCCTTCGGCTGTCATGCAGAAAGCGTACAAGGGTCGCTGGCGACTGTCTTCTTCGTTCGGGGAGCCGCAGTCTGGGGCGGACGAGGCCCGACAGCCTCGAGGCCGTGAGGGACACCTGGCTGTTGAGACGGAAACACATGACCCCAAGTACATGTTCAGAATGGACTTGTCGCTCCGAACGGCAGGAAAGGGATCCAAGAATAACAAGCTGGTGTGGAGAGGCCACTTCAGTTACAACAAGCTGACAGATGACTGGGCAGAGTTTACGCTGAAGCATGACAAAGCCTTCTTCTTCAGTAGGGTCAAGAGCTACGGAATGGGTGAGTAGAGTAGTTGGCCGTCACGTAGGGGGAGGAGATGCACTATTACTGCACATCAACCTTGACACGTGTGAGGAGGCCTGTTCAGAGAGGGTGGCGGCACACCAGAGTACAATTAAAGATATTTCTAATTAGGGAGTGGGCGTGGTGGATGATGAAATGCCTTCTGTATGGAAAGTAATACCGCGACGACTACTACGGTCAGCCAAGCCCAATCTTTCTCACCCTCTGTAAATGAATGGCCGTAGGCGTAGGCTAGTTCCAGCTCCAAGTTCAATTCTTGAGTCAGGTCATTTGTAACATCATTCTCATTCAAGGTCCTTAAAATGCCGTGCTACATTGGACATTGCTGGCTCACCGCGACCACTATTTACCCTGTCATGTCGCCATGTTCAACAGACGCAAGAGACTCTTTATGCCTCGTTCGGTATCGTGTTCATGACAAATGTTGCAAAACTGGTATCGTAAATCTGGCGTCAAGTGAGAAAATTTGCTAGGGTATCTGAATACATTGTGTTGTGAGTTGTAGTTGTCGGATTTTCTCAACGTCGGTGCCGAGATGGTGGTGGTAGGTGCTCGTGCCTACAAAACGGAGTAAAGCAAAGCTGCTTTAGATGAGACATGGCAAAGACTCGACTTCAATTCATCTGATTCTTCGCCCATCAAGAAACTTCGGGCTGTTTGAGTTATAATAGCGATCTTGATGTTGCATTGCCTTTCGAGCTTCAAATGCAGCTTTTTCGTCTTCGTCCATGGTGAACGCCTTCTTGAACCACCCAAAGGCACTCTTCTTCTTCTTGAGAGTTCCTGCCGTCGTTCGACTTGCCGATACCCTTGTTCGAGCGTCGTCGTCATACACGGCATTGGTGACATTGCTGAGGGGTACTCATTTCCCCTAGGGCAGAAGGCTGGTTTGGCAGGTGCACAGGAGAGGACATGCGGCCACCAACGGCTGTATGCGGGCGTTGTTGCAATGGCGAGTGAGGCGAAGCACGCACAGGACGATAGTATTGTTGGTGATCTGAATGAGGCGAATGTGTGATTTGGGGACGTCTTGGAGGGGACATGCTGTACTCCGAGTCAAACTGGGATACGGCAAGATGCGTGATCGAGTCCGCATCAGACCCGTATGCCGAGTCAAAGGGGTTCGACTGGGCTGTCCGCGGTGTCGCAGAATTGGGTGACGCAGCGCGAAGGGTAGCCTCCGCAACAGAACGTGGAGGGATTTTGATAGCCTCGGGAGGACTGGTCTTCTGTGATACACGAGTGAGGATGGAGGCTCGTCTCTGATGCAATCCGTGACCATTCATATCAAGAGGGTTCTTTTGTGTTGCAGTGGATGCGGAAGCTCGAGTATCCGGTGAAGCAGTTTTTGGTCTCACGATGGGCGTTCCAGATTCCAATGGCTGTGGAGCGTACGTGCGAGGCTGAAGCAGAAACAGAGATTCCTCGCCAGCTGGAGCATTGTCCTTTTTTGGCTCGTGTTTGGACTCGTGCGTTGACTGGGAAGCTGTTTTGATGTGGGATTGGGTACCAGCCGCCTTTGGAAACCTATTGGCATTGTCTTGAGCCGGTCGCAAACTTGAGCGTGCAGGAGGAAGCAGCGGAAGGCCACCAGGAAGGGGAAAGTCCTCTTCTAGATTGATGTCGGGAACACTTGTGCTTCCAACAGTAGAAGCTCCAATACTTGCTTGTGGGACATGTGACGGTCGACGAGTCGACTGTCGCGATGATGCGCCTGACTTGGTCGACGACCCATGAGCCAATCCACTTGATCCTTGGGATTTCACTGATGGAACCGAGTAGGGTGGAATACTGGCCTATTGCGCGCTATTAGCCTTCTGGACAGGACGCTCTCGAAATGCCCATCTACCCAGGCACGTCGTCAGAAGTCACATAAATGCACTCACCCATGTTCTGCGACTGACTTCGCCAGCTTTCTTCTCCATCTCCCCGATGATGGTCGAAAGTCTCATGATAACATTGCTCGCCGCCTGAACCCGATCGCTCATGTCGTCAAATGCAGTTAACCAGCCTTCCGTGTTCCCTTTCATCGCGTCGAATATGTCAGCCACATCGGGGCGGTCCCTCCTCCAAGAAGCATTCTCCTCCTCCTTCAGCCAACTGGTGAAGGCGGCGGCAGAGTTCATTCCTGCTTCAATATCTCCGTCCCATTGTTTCAGCGCAGTGTTGGTTCTGGAAAGTACATGGTCGATTTTCTCGTTTCCTTCGATGATTTCAAGACGAAACTCCCTATCCTCCAGCAAGTGTTCGAAAACCTGCACGTTGGCCAATGGAAGTTTCAAATGCTCTATGCGTCCGTTCAAGTCGTCCGTCGCTTGTTGTAGATCCTCCAGTGCGACCTCGAGGAATTCGTCCACCTCGTCAATGTGGCCCTGAAGAATACCAACGACTTGAGCATTGCTGTTAGCCATGCCGTGCAGTAACAGGTACACTCCAAACGAGATCTGGGCTATCAGCTTGAGCAACTCATGCTGCTTCTGTCCCGGCCGATAGCGCCATTTTGCATCGAATGGGTCTTCATCGCGATTCTGCGCAAGTAGAGCTTCTCGACGACCTCGGGCATCCAAGTCTCGCAACTTTGGTTTATCCCCTGGTGAGCCATTTGTTGCTTCGTCTAAGGATTCCGAGAAAGCGTCCTGGAGAGACGTTATCGGGTGTATGGGAACGTTCTGCGCTGGCGGCGGAAAAGGGGACGTCGGTATGTCTGCTTCTTTGGGGTGTTCTGGCTCGTGAATTTCGGATCGATCATCGTGCTCAACGGCCGGGGGACCGGCATTATCTACGCTGCCGACTGAAAGAGGTGCAAAGAGGGAGAGACGCAATCCGCCTCCTCCAAAATTGAGTGGCGGTAGTTGTGTCGAGGTCATCGCAATGCAATATGGCGTAGCCGTCACAAGTCGACAACTTTGCGTGAAAAGCACTCGCACAGCTCTTGGGAACGGCGACGATGAGAGTCTCCTTCGGGCCGTTCGCGTCCGAAGGAGTCAAATCTCTTACACACAGTTGGGCAAGCTTGGGGTTCAGGTAGTGGCGGCCGACTTCAAAGAAGATGCGAGGTCAAACGCCACTCCATCAAGACCCGCGATTGCTATTTCTGGAGGGTTGAGGTTGACAGGATTCTCTCTCTCTCGTGGCAGAGTAATACGCAGCTAGGAAAATGACTGGCGAAGCCCGAGCTGCGCGTGTTGGTTTGGCCAGGCGGCCGTTTCGACGATGTCTGACGATGTCTGACGATGTCTGAAGACGTATCTTGAGGCTGACGCGTTGGGTCAGAGCATCAATAGTTACGGAGCGTACGGAGCGCGCGGAGCTCATAAATGACCATTCGCAACAGCACGGAAGCCACAGGAGATGGATAGTAATAGCATCAGACAGTATGAGCAAGGTGAGGAGGGCCTCAGCAGATAATGGACGGGCCAGGAGTCCAGGATGGACTTTGGCAAAGCAAGCGATAAGCAGCCCAGCGTCCGTCCGATGGAGTCCGATGGCGTCCGATGGGCTTGCCAATTGTTGGCCTGTGCGACAAGGCCCGTCCCCATGTTCCAAGGACCAGCTGACTTTTTTTTGCCTCGTACATGTACATGTACGGAGTACGGACTAGGCACGCTGAAGCTAATAAGCCGGGCACTTGGCATGCTCGGCCAGTTAGCTTCGATCAGACCAGCCGCATTCATCCTAAATTGAGACCCTCCAGTGGACTGATGCCGGACCTGGCAAAAGGAGCACAGGGAGGGGGGGGGGCCGGGCAACCCGATCCAGCCAGCCATCGCTCCGAGAAGCTGCAACCGGGTCGCCTGGGAGAGTTGGGAGAAAAGTACATATTAATGGCTGGCACCTGGCACCTGGCACCTGGCACCTGGCAGCCGGCACCTGGCAGCCGGCACCTGGGTCAACCAACTCAAAGTTAGGAAGAGGAAGGCACATGTCAGGCTGAAACGCAAGTACTTGCCTGCTGCCCACATGGCCACATGCTGCTGATGATGTTTTGCATCGTTTCCTTTGCAACAGTACTCCGTATGATTAGCATATGAGTCCTGAGAGTTGCAGCAAGACCTTATCCTCTCCCTTTGGGGCCTTTGGGGCCTCTGGGGCCTCTGGGGCCTCTGGGGCCTCTGGGGCATCGAAAGCCGGATCGTCGAGCATTCTGGACAATGTCGGCGATCAACGGAGAGGTATCCAATATCCAATATTTCATCATGGTGGATAACAATCTCGATCGGAGTCCGAACATGATGGCTTGCATGCAGGAGGATTGCAGAGGGATTCTCCCGCAATATTCCTTCCGGTACGGATCCGTACTCCATATACCTGCGAGTAGCCCACATAGCTTCGTGCTGGGCATTTCTAAATTCTGACTATGTAAACTGCCGGCCGGCCGAGCCGTGCATATTTTTACCCCGGTGGACACCGGTGGTTCCGCGCGCTCCAAAGACAGGGATTGAGCGGCAGTCAAAAGCAGCCAAACGTTTAGTCAACAAGGGAAAATGTTTTTCAAAACGCTCTCTGCGTCGTGCACGCGTCCGTAACTGCGCAAGAACACGGACAAGACACAGGGCTTGGGGCTTTGAAGGGTTTGTGTACTGGTAACCTTGTACAACGAAGAGAAGATTATTTCATCAATATTTTATAAATATTTTACACGGAGGGGATTTATTCGTGGCCCCGTCCAAATCCAACCCTGCCATGGATGGGTTCATGATGGGTTCATGATCCATCATGGGTGGGTGCCGATTGCCCACTGCCCACTGTTGTCTGGCCAGGTCGGTCCTGGCACGGGTCCCGGGCCGTCGACCTCTTTCTGCATCTTGCATGTTGTTGGTGTCCACCGGGGCTATGACTTGATTCTCCCCGATGCCTACTCCGTACTCCGCTTGTCCAACCTTCTCTTTTCTTCCTTCACAACGACACAAAACACCCCCTTTCAGTCGAATGCATGATGCCTTACTCCGGTGGCAAGAAACAAGAAATGGACATGTCGAAATCTCTAGCTCATCGCAGTGGCAATGCCGCCCGGCGCTCCATGTCAACATCCTTCCCGCAAAGCTCCAAGCCATCCCGTGCACGCCCGGCCCGTTGAAGTCATCGATTTATTTGTCGTGCTGAAAAGAAGTAGGAGGGGTTGGTAGTTGATGTTCATAAAGACGTTTTATTCATCATGTGACCACAACACCAAATGCTACGATGGTTAGAAGCCATTCATCTTCCGTAGTATAGTGGTCAGTATGCAAGCTTGTCACGCTTGAGACCCGGGTTCAATTCCCGGCGGGAGAGTAACACTATGAGTGTGTGTTGTTTTTCTTTTTTCCTTTCTTCAATTCCTAAATGAGTTGTATCTTTTTCGCCAATAAGAATTGTTAGTCCGCTTTCATTTGTCCAAACTCTATGGCTCTGCTGTGTCCTACAGCTAATGATCTCTATTAGCGCTTTCCGCACGTGGCAACTTGATGAAACAGGCAATTCGAGTCTCACAGTCGGAAGTCCCAACAAATGCACACACATCCTTTACAACAGAAGAGATGGTCGGTGCAGCACCTCGTTCAATTGTCATCCTTGCATTTGTTCTGCGCATATGAGTCAGCACTACTCCGTACGGAGTAACTTTGCTGACTTGTCATACCATGAGACGGAATTACAGCAAGTTGGGTATAAAAGCACAGTATCTGTCGTCCATAGCTTTTGTATCGACATGTCGAGAAATTTCGTCTCAAATTATATACATCATCATGCAACTGACTTCCATCTTCGCCTTTTTCGCCCTTGCTGGCTCGGGGCTACGCCAATCGAGGCCGTGTCTATTAGTTACGGCGCGCCGTTCAAGGGAAAGCCTGCCTGCCAGGCCAATTGTGGAAGCGGTACTTGCATTCAGTTTCTCCTTCCTTACGATTGTAAGTGCCCCAGCGCGTCAGCCATAGTGGTTCAAGTAGTAAGAAAGACACAGTGATAAAATAAACAAATAAGTCAAAGAAACATGTCGTGAACTGCAAAAAAAGTGCGCTTCCAAGCTGCCCCACTGTACTCTCTGTCCCCTGGGGATGACGCTTGCCAATTGGATGGATGTAGTCCGTACGGCTCGTGAAATTGCTCCAACGGACTGCACGAACCAATGAAAAAAAACGCGGAGTGGCTGTCGGAGAGAAAGGGGGTGGTGCATTGCCGGCTATTCCCATACGACTTGAAATCCACACCAATCTCAATCAACAAGGCACGAAAAGTAAAAGACAAAGAATCAGAGAAAAAAAAGAAAAAAAAAAATCCCCCAACTTGTAGCTCGTCCCGCCAAACAAAGACAAAGGCATGAATCAACAATTTCACAGCACCTCTACCAATCAAATCACCCACGCCAATCCCACTCCGTCTCCGTGCCGCGCGGGCTCGCTCATGCACCAATCGAACCCCCCGGTCGGCCAAATCATCAAATCATGCCAACTGCGTCTCCTTGCATTGTACGGAGTACATTGTATGTACAATGTATTCCGGCCCAACTTGTGGGGTTTCCCTGCCGAGTCGGCAGTGGAGATGACGATGAAGACAAGGTCAAAGCCCATCAACGACGAAAAACCTTCCCGTAGAAGCAAAATACATGTAGAAGCAAAAATCCCTTGCTCCCTCCGTCCTCCGTCCTCCGTCCTCCCTTCTTCATCCCGCAAAAAAAACCGCAGTGCCACCAACTCCTATAATGGCCTCCAAGGGCGTCTTCTCCTTCGGCACCCACCTCTGGGACCCGTCTCACCGGTTCGAAACATCATGGCTTCTCCCGCCATGCATCCTATTTGCGTGTCGAGCCCTCATTGTACGTATCATCCATCTCTCCATCTCTCTGCCCCCACAAAAAAAAAAAAGGAAAGGAAAGGAAAGGAAAGAAAGCTGCTACGGAGTACTAACTCGCAAAATCAGTCCCTCTACATATTCACAACCCTCTTCTTCATCATCGGCTACACGTGCGCAAACACCCCCCTCGGCGGCTGCGAAACCGTCCGCCGCTCCTTCTCCTACTTCACCGTCCTCACATACTGGGGCCTCGGCTTCTACTTCCTCGTCGCATCCGTCCACACCCTCTCGTACTCCCTCCGCGGACGGCCCCTCCTCGACACGTTCCCCCGCCCGCTGCAGGCCCTGCACTCGCTCTTCTACACGACGGCCGTCACGCTGCCGTTCCTCGTCACCATCGTCTACTGGGCCGTGCTGTACGCGGCGCCCTGGTTCGAGCTCGAGTTCGACGCCTGGCACAACGTTTCGCAGCACGCCTTGAACTCGGCCTTTGCGCTGTTCGAGGCGCTGCTCGCGAGGACGGAGCCCCCGCCGTGGGTTCATCTGCTGTGGCTGATTGCCGTGTTGCTGGGGTACTTGGCCGTTGCGTACGTCACTGTCGCGACGCAGGGGTGGTACACGTATCGCTTCTTGGATCACGATGCCGTGGGTGGGAGGGGCTACGTGGCGGCGTATGTGTTTGCCATCGCGGCGGGCGTCGTCGTCGTCTTCTTGGCCGTCTCCGGCGTCATCTGGGTGAGGAGATGGCTTACCAAGGTCAAGATGGGCATGGACGGCATGTTTGCGAGGCAGCCTGCGAGGAGCGATGTTGAGATGAACACTATTGGGAGAAAGGTCACACACTAGATATCCCCCGTACATGATACATGATACATGATACACCTGGGACTCCTTTTTTTTTTTTTTGGATGAGCATAGCGGAGGGTGCGAATTCGGTTGTTGGACGCTTTGGATTTCATCTTTGTACATGTATACCACTTGCTGCGTTGCATTGCGAGGAGTAAGACTTGTATCTCTTTCGTCATCATCGTCATCATTCATGCATGGCCAACAAAATTATAGGCAAGTATCAATTATACAGCTCATGTGCATACATGCGTACAATAAATACACTCTTAGCATTTTATGGTCGCCCCTTTGCGCTTTTCTGACTCTCGAACCTCAAACATGATTTGAATGCCAACAAAGAGACATGAACAAGCAACTATCAAGAAGATGAAGCCTGTCGTCGTAGGTTAGCACCGTTGCTTCCAAACTAGCTCGATTACAACGAAAGAAGGGGGGAGAAAGGGGGGGGGGGGGGTTGAAACTTACCTGACCACTCATGCAAAATGCCTGCAACAATACTCTGTAGCCCATCTAATCCAACTGCAAACCCAACCAGGTTTGCCGCCATCATCATGAGAACGTTCGCAACGGCACCTACACAGCACAACATGCGGTACTCTGTGGGTCGGCTCTCCCATTGTCTCTTTGGGAACAGGTAGGCTGCGGTCCACTCGGGAACCATGAACAAGACGATCAACCACCCCCAGATCAGTAGTCGCAGCTGGATATCATGCCACAGGGCCACAAAGGTAAATACGGCCAGGTAGGTGAATGTCGACCTGGCTGCTGCCGCCCAACCGCGAAACGATGAACCACCCAGCGGGACGAATAGATAGCGGACGAGCCATCGGTTGTAGGAGCGATGCCATGCTCGCCAGAACAGTTGCGTGCTGTAGTTGTTGCTGACGCAGCGGACCATGTTCTCCGGCGGGTCGATCCCGTCAACGAGCGCCCAAAGGCGGAAGAGACGCCAGGGTAGCAGCAACTTCAGCCAGATGATATGGAGGTTGAAGTAGGACAACAAGCTGAGTTGGGCAGCCGTGTAGTCTCCCCAGACCGGGCTGGCCTTGCTGATAGCACCAACATAGTCAAAGTGGAGGACAAGCTCCATGGCGAGCAAAACAAGCAAGAACCGAATGCCGTATCGAATCGTGCGCGGTTTCTCGATGCTAGCAGCTCTAAACTTTTGCTGTGAAATATAGTCGTTGAACGTAAGGATCGGTCCGGTCAGATACAGTGGCGCATAGACGGCATAGGCAACCAAGTTTCGGAACGAGTACTCGGCTGGATCGGCGGATATCGTCACGCGATCGCGCTCAGACAGATTCGCCGGGTCCAGCTGTTTCTTCTTGTGTGTATTAGCGAGACGCCTCAAGGACAGGTGGTTCCGCCCACCGCTTACCTCCAACGAATCGGCGCTCTTCCTGTCAATACTCCAGTAGTAGTCCATATTGTAGCTGATCAATCGTAAGATGGTGATGTTGAAGAGCACCTCCCACCTCGAGTGGATGCCCCCGAAGCTGTCGAGCCAGGTACCTGTTAGCATCAACGGGGAGTCCGTCAGCTCTCCAGATGCCTTTGTCCTGACTGGCGGGGAGACGTGGCTCGCAATATTGCGCAGATGATATCCGTCGCACAACTCGTTGGCAAAAAGGGTCGAAATGTTGAAAACCCAGGTAGCAACGGGCACATACTTGCGTGGCAGCTGTCTCCCGATTTGGAAATTGATGTACAAGATTGTGAGAACTTTGAGCGCCGAGATGCCGTGAAGGATGATCAGAAACAGCACCGCGAATACAAAATCGAAAGAGGCTCGCTGTTCTAATCGTGCAGAACCACCTTTCCCTCTCTTATCTTCAGGCTTGAATACCGCATTCCAGGCTCTTCGAAGCAAAGGGTGTAAAACCAGCAGGGCAGCCATGTAGGGAAGGTTGCTTCGAAAGGTGTGATATTGCGCGTCGGAAATATCGATCTTGCGACCAGGAATCCAGCCTTCAGAAAGAAATCGCTCGTATTTAGGGTAACGCGGGTCGGAAGCTGTGTATGTGCCAGCGATTTTCGTCAGTTTGGTAACGCTTCATTCTCCAGCATAGTTATAGGCTTGTTCAACAGGCACTACATACGCCTCGAGACACTGTATGCCGTCCAAAACATGCAAGGCACCGCGCACGCCACCACTAGCAAGTACATAATATACTCGGGCGTCTTCCACTTGGACGGCGGGGCCCGGGCCTGCGCCTTGTCGGCGGCTTCCTTGATGGCATCGGGGTTGTTTCGGGTGTCAATGACAGTTCGGTAGGGAGTGGAGGAGGAAGTCATGAAGCGGGTATCAAGAGTATCGAGGTCATAGACCTCGCGGAAGAAAGAGAGGACGCCCATGGTGGTCCACGTCAGAGGCGAGATTCCTCCTCGTCGAGATGAGGGAGTGTCGAAATATGTGCGCAATGGAGTTCAGGTCATGTCGACTGAAGATATCCGCGACTGGTGGAGAGGCCGTGATATTGGGATGTGAAGCGGTTGATGCGGTGGCTGCAGTGTAGAGACGAGCGACGTGGGCGATGGAACTGGCTGCCCACGCAAGTACAGTTGTACTTGTGGATGACAGGTGGGGCCTAGGCACGTTGCCGACTAATAATAATAGGACGGGCTTTGAACCCCTGAATTTGTATCAATTTCCCTGCAACCGCAATCCGTGGAGTCGACACCACATGCTACATTTCGGCCTGTCACTCTAGTAAATATGACCACATGCTAATAAATATACCACGCACTCCGTACGGACTAGATGTGGAACCGAAGCACCCAGAAAAGAAACCGGAAAAGAAAATAGGACTAATGAGAACAAGTGGGCTGGCTTGTCTGCGCTGCACGAATCCGTAGGAAGAAAAAAAAAAACCACCCGGCGACAAAAAAAAGTGTCTCCAGGGCGTGATTCGAACACGCGACATTCTGATTGAGCTGTTCCATTACAGTCAGATGCCATAAACCAACTAGACTACCCGGAGTATGGAACAACGGTAGGGGTTCCCCGCTGCATGAGTTGATTCGCCGTTAGAATCGCTGAGTGGCATGATGTTAATTTGCTATATAAAGGGTTGACGCCCAAGCAAGCCATATGCTCCCCTGATTGATGATACCCTGGAGTTCTTCCTTGAGTTTAATGATGTCTGAGAGTTAGACGGATTCTAAGTTCAGAGAATATCATGTTAAGGACCGAATTTTATTTGATAGAAATTGCTTCCCCCGGATATTGTATGGTGTAGGGTGAAGTACGTTGCAGAAAAGTTAGTGATTCAGATACATCACGACTGCCTTGGATCGGCTGGAATGGTTGGCAGAAAGACGTTTATTTTCTAGAGAGTCTTGCCTAGTAAATTTAGTGACAGCCTACAACCTGATAAATGCTTCGCACCGGACGACTGACCTTTGAGCAGACCGTGTTTTGAATCCCTGTGGGTCTTCATCACTCATAACCAGGCACATGTTCTAGATGATCGCACTCGCATATTGAAATGATTCATGGTTTGGAAGTTCAAGATCATCGTCAATGGGAATTGAATGTTACTGGAAAAAAAATTCATCGCTTCTTACTTTTTTCAATCAGGGAGCCGAACGTGCTCATGACCGACTAGTAGATGCTCCTGTCCAACCCAAGAAAACCGAGGAAGAAGGAAACCAAAGTCCAAACTCCATCGCTGATAAAGAACAAAAGCTACAGGTCATAGTGTCATATCAAAAAAGTCCCCATTCCGAGCCCTTTTCCAACCGGGATATACAAGTGCGCCAAGGTATTTTTTTGCAACATGTTTGCACAACTGTTACGAAATGAAGGGTATATCGCTCAATAACTGAAATCAACATTCGCCATGGTTATAGTCTTATCATCGTTGGATGATCGATGTCCTGTCTGGGGCTCGTCGTCGTGATGTATAGTAATCGTGGACGAGCTGGAATCGCCAAGCGTCGTGTCTGCACTCGTCTGCGACACTGTAGTTTGAAGTTCATTTTCAGGAATGCCACTCGGTGACCAGCCTTGGTCCAAGATCTGCTGGAAGCTCCAGCTCGGTTGAAAGTCCTTGCTATTCCACGCATGATTGACGCGCTCGTACATCTCGTCAATCTGCTCGAGACTAATTTTGCTTGTCTCATACACCATGCACCACACGAAGAAAAAGGCAAGAATGCAAAAGGCTCCCCAGATGAAAAATATCTTCGGCCCAAAGCTCGCGGAACCGGGACCAGACTCGACCATGAATGGAGTGGCGTAGGCGATTCCAAAGTTGAGGATCCAGTTCGAGGCGGTGGAAAGGGACATGGACTTGGCTCGTACTTTGAGGGGGTATATCTCGGACGTGACGACCCAGACAACTGGACCCCAAGACGCGGCAAAGAAAAAGATATTTAAGCTGCAAAAAACGACAAGAATGGTTTCTTTGACATTACGTAAATCATCACCAGCAACCGTGGTGAAGGAGGCCATTAAAAGCTGGCACGTGGCCATACCCAGAGCGCCGATCATGAGCAGTCTTCGACGTCCCCATGACTCGATAATGAGCAAACCGGGAACTGTGGAGACGACATTGATAACATTGATGATGGTCGACTTCGTGTACGGACTGTTGACACCGACACCGTTGAAGAACGTAGTGCTGTAATACATGATGAAGTTGATCCCGGTCAGTTGCTGCAGCATCTGGAGACCACATCCAGTAAATATTCGACGGCCAAGGTGTGGAGATCCAAAGAAGACGTCCTTATACGATGACGGGCCCAAAGAGAGCTCGTACTGGTGGTTCGCGATGATTTCGTGCAGTTCTTCAATGAGGGCCGGATGGGTGATATCAAGGCGCCGTAATCGACTTAACGACAAACCAGCGGCCTCATTCTTACCCTTCTTGACGAGGAAACGAGGTGTTTCGGGAAGAATCAGAAGACCAGCGGTGAGAATGACGGCCGGAATGATCTGCAGACCGAGCGGTACGCGGAATGCTGATGAGTTCTCAAGCTTTGACGTGATAATGTTTATGACGGAGGCAGACAATAAGCCGATGGTGATTGATAGTTGATAGGCACAAACCAGTGTTCCACGAATCCACTTGGGTGCCATTTCAGATTGATATAATGGCACTAACACTGAGATTGCTCCGACACCCACACCTGCTAATGCCCTGTTTGCCGGTTAGTGCGGGTTCAAGAAGATACCAAATATTAAAGAATTAAATTAGACGAACACAAAATCATAACAAGAAAGTGTTTTCGTACCTGCCGATGAGAAGCAACGGAATGGCATTGGCGCATACTTGGCAGATAGCGCCGATGCAAAATACACCTACAGCGATGAGGAGCGTTATCCTCCGACCCAGCGTGTCTCCAGCTGGAGCGGAGAGGAGTGCCCCAACGGCTGTTCCGGCACTGAGTATCGCGACGATCAGGGACGCGTCTTTGGGGCAAATTTGTGTGGACGTTTCGTATGGTATAGTAGGGCGACAGTTGGCGCCGAACCGCGTCTTGAATTCCGGCATGGCAAGAATGCCATTTATCGCACTATGATCGAGGACTCAAGTTAGCAAATCCACGATTCTTGTGAACAGTATCCACCGCATTGATCGTCCTTCGCTGCGAGTAGCCCTGACCAAGCCAGGTTGACAGCGAAGCTGTTACATTGGGGGGTTTTTTTTTTTGGAGTCATCCCATCATAACTCGCATGCAAAGATTGCGCCAAGAATTTCCGTGGCGTCACGTTTACAAAATCATTTCTCCACAGCATGATTTTCATTCCCATTCCCATTTGACCGTGGCTTATGATGACGCAAAATAGTGAGTATTGCTTACCCAGTATCATAACCAAATAGCAAGCCACCAGAAGCGACAAAGAGACCAACCATGATGGCCGGTGCTGACGAGCCAGCGACATTGTCGGGCTTATGCCAGCCCATGGCATTCGCCATGGTTGCGAATTGGACGTCGTCAATCCAGGGCTGTGTGTCTCACTGGGCGGAATCGTGGCTCGACGAAATTATCGAAGTGTGAAAAGCAGAACGCCGTCTGTGATTTTCGAATGATTGTGCCCAACTGAAAGTCACTCTAGTCATGTAGGCAGGCGATAAAAGGGTGTCGAACAAGCAGGCGGTGAACGATCGTCTGATGATGTGAAGAGTCGTCGCGAGGCGCGGGATCGTCGGGTCACGGAATCGCCGACCGTGTGTATCAAGGCAAGCAGTCGTGTGCGCCGTCGTCGAGCACGCGGTGTCGAAGAAAGCAAGCCCAAGCCCAAAGCGAGCCAGAGCGAAAGATTCGCGATGATGCTGATGCTGATGCTGATGCTGATGCTGAGGCGAGGTTGTCGTGGGTGGTTGCAGTCGCGACGGTAGGTGAGAGAGGAAGGAGGAATGGGCGGGTTCGTTCACGAACTGGTCCGGTCGGGCAAAACCTGGGGCAAGAGGGCGGGTTGATGGGTGGTGGATATTGCAAGTGATTGCTGACTGGCTGGCTGGCTGGCTGGCCGTCTGGGTGAGGGGAGAGAACTCTTGTGCTGGGGTGAATGCCAGCCGAGAGAGGGGAGCGAATGGAAGGACGTGCAAGGGGAGAGCGGGGCGTGGAGGGGCGAAACTTGTGCGGGTCTGGACCGCACTCGAAGTAATATTTATGTACGTAATCCGCACGGAGTACGGAGTAGTAAATGCTCGCTCGTGCTCACGCTCACGCCACGCCGGTGGCCCCCAGCTGCCAGCTGCCAGCAGCGCCAGTTGACCAGCTTGATGCACCGGCCAGCAGTGGCGTGGCTTGGCTTGGTCGCCGTCTGGCAGGCAAATCGACGTCGCACCACCCTCTGCGCACCCTGCCACTAGATTGGCTGGCTGCCGGCAAGGTGGATCTGCCACTCCCCCCTTCGCTTCGCACTAGCCTAGCCTGGCATGGGCCGTCTCATCCGACAGGAATGATCCCACCAAACTTTTTCTCTCCACCACCTTCGTTGAACTTCAGGATCGCGAAGCTGGCTCTCTCGCACTGTCCTTGTCGCGCTCTCTCACTTGTAACGGTCCTTTATCAATTCAAAGTTCTCATCCCACGTGTGTACTGTACAATAATCACTTACCGGCCGCTGTCGTCACGATATACAACTCAACACCCTGCAGCGCTACATAATGGTTTTCCGATTTCTTGGGCGAGCTTTGGACACAACTCGAAGTTGCACTCACATCTCAGCGTCTTCTGATCACATTCATCCGTAGTGCTGTGGGCCAGGCGGCTCATTTTGTCAATATTTTTTTGGGGCATGGATTGAGCTTGGCTGGCATTCGAACCTCCTCAACCGCATCCCGTTAGTCTGTGGAAGACGTCCTCACTCTATTACAACACTGTGAATGAAAGCCTAGCTCATGGACAGATCCTGACCACCTCGTCAGATCCAGCCGGCGCCCCCTTACCGATGCCCAGAATGTCTCGCTAGGCGGCTCCCTTTCTCTTCGGTTCATTGCCTGTACCGATGTGAGCTGCCGAGCGTCTCTGATCTGTCTTACCCAGGATTCAGTACCCCTTCAAGGTCATTCGGCAAAGGTCCGTGCTGTCATGCGGATGGATGCCTACCAACAACCTGTGACGATGAGTTAACAAAGAACCAAACGTCTGTTTACGGAGTATCGGCTCAGCTTTTGATCCCTGCTCTTCACTTCCTCCAGTTGAAGTGGCGATGGCAGGGTGGCCCGAGAACACTCTCCTGTCCCATCCCGTTCCCGACCACCAGGTGAGCCAAGTTGAAGGGAGACCGAGGGCCACGTCTCAAAAGTGAGTGGTCGGCGACGACACTGGGATACCTGGCGACACTTGATAAGAAACCAACTCGGTCGCCTATTTCACGACTTTTGATATCATCGTCCCAGACACGGCCGAAGTGCCGTAGAAGGGCACTTTCTCCTACGCAGCACGTAGTAGTGCAAAGCCAATCAATCATTGTCAGTTTTATTTTTCCTCTGGAGACCCAGCCAATTCGAGGAGGTTGACCAAGTAGAGTACGGGGTGCGGATTGCAGATTCAAACACGGCCGCGGAGAATGCGGCAAGAAAACCCTGTTTCTCGTTATTATCCACAACCCTTGCCTTTGCCTTGGCCAACAACTCCACGCAGCAACGCCTCCGTACTCCGTACTTCCTGTGATACCAGCATCTTAATTATGCCCACCATGCAGGCGGACCATGCACCATGTTGCCATGCCATTGACATGGGAACGGTCTTCGCAGCGTCGGGGGCTGGGAGGCCGGTCATCGGTCATCTCACGACCTTGGTTGCCTGAACCTTATTCCTGAGCCTAGCTTCCAGACTGTTGCAGCCGCATTAAAACAAAAATCATCCTTTAATATGAAGCCGAACAACGGCTTGAGGACCCCTGTAAGACCAATGGACCCAGCGGGCGTTCAAGCCATGTGTCGCCTCAAAACTCACCTATATTGAAAAGAATCGGCAGATACTCCGTACAGGAATTAAACCACAGAAGCGGACAGCATGTTCGCCCTTTCTCGGAGTCCGGAGTGGACATTGCACAATCACTTAACATTTACGCGCAGACCCGGGGCGAATCACCTGCCGTTGAACAGTGTTATGTATTTACTCCGCACATGTCATCGACATGTCATCAGCAATTATGACAGATGGAAACGCGGCGCCTCTTGCCCGCCTGTTATGAAGTGAAATTCGCGTTTACTTACCTGCAAGTTCAGACTCATTTGCCCTGGTCCGCCCAGAGCAATCGACTTGGTCACAGGGTCTCACGCCCGTAATAGTCCTCGATCGGCATCAGATCGGGTACCCGCCGCTATTTTCTTACCACTGCTCAGGATTGAAGCTAGACCTGGATACAGACATTGAAAGTCAATTTCGTGCATGAACCAACGGAACACGCTAATTCGGCCTTTCCCGCAACTTAATGACAGCCGGGTTTGCCAGTACCCCATGCCGAAACCCTCCCCAACAAATGCGCATGGTTCTGTCTGCTGCAGCTGCCCGGAGACAATGTTTCCCCCCCGGACAAATATTGCTTGCTCCTAGTGATCTAACACAGCCAACCTTGCTCCGTATTCCATCGCCAGGCTCTCCGGAACGACCGGGCTGGAAGAGTCGCCATGTCGGATCCTGGTCATCCCATGGGCCTCTGGCTCTGGCTCGAACTTCCAGTCTCTCATATGCTTAGCAACATCTACGGGCTAGCCTCGAAACAGCCGCATCATCTCCCTCATCACGAACTGCAGAAATTGTTCGCAGCGGATGAAGCAGGTAGGACATCTCCCATGCGCGTGTATACAGGATGCAACTAATTCACGGCCAGGCATTCCTCGGGATTGCTTCAATTTGACCATCAACGGGTTCTCATGGAAGGGAGAAACAGACCAAAACGAACAGCTGAAGGCCGTCTTGAACATGATGCTGCATTGGCTGCGAGGGCTCTATAACAGATTAGGAAAGGCCCGAGTTGATTATTCTTGCTGGTTGGATGCCATGTCTTTTTTTTAGGTGCTCTACTAGAAGCAGAGGTGCGGACCATCAACATTCATCCGGCACCACCCCGTAAGGTCTTGAAACAAAAAGCATGCTATAACCCCTCCCAATGCCATTCGATAGATCCGTGGGGCCACGCGATCATGGCGTCACAAAAACATTGTTGCGTGATCACATCATCCGGATCGCTAGTGGGAAGCCCTGGGCCTTCAGGATCCGTCCTCACCTTGACGATCGAAGGAACCTTGGGCACTCCGCAAAACTTGTCTACGGCTCGCAGCCTGTTGATACCACCGATGTGGCAAAAAAAAAAAAAAAAAAAAAAGGAGAAGCCCCTGTCATCAATAATCAAATTACCGGTTCAGAGATGTACGAGAAATACAAAGGATGGATTTTCAAGGCGACGATAGATAAAAGTTACAAGCAGTCCCCCACGTTGTCTCCAAAACGGAGGAGAGGCGGTTCGTGCCCCTGCCCCGTGCGCCGGTGTCATGGAAAGGAAAGGGGTTCTTCGACGGATCCGTTGCCGTTGCCGTTGCCGTTGTAGGTTCCCGCAAAGCAGACGTCGCATATAGAAAAGTCCAAGAACCAACCAGAGGACATCAAGTTCCGAAGGCACTTCTTCCACCACGTTTACGGATTAAGTATCCGGAGCTTTGCGAAAGCAAGTGCAACAACCACGAGACAACCCACCGTCAAGGTTGACCACGGACCACGGACCTCGAATCACGCTGCCGGGATGGCCTCACGAAACCCGGCGGTTGCTATTGCCGAATTTGATCGCTGCTTTGTTCCAACAGGACTTCTGATTAAGCCATAGTCGTCTGTTTTCGCCATCTCTGTCAAATTCGGCTTGAATGTTCCCAATTAGGAAGCTGATAGCCCCTATAACAGGTATTCAAGTTGATTCCTACGACGGCAAAGTTAGCACAAAGGACCTGAAGAGGGGGTATCAATCGCTAGTCGGCACCCCTGCTGTACCCTAACGATCGTCATAAGGCCAGACATCTCCTTTGCTGCCTCACAACTTATCGCGGGCACCTTCAACGCCCGACACCACAGCATATCCCGAAGCCGCAGAAAGGGGCCCTGGAGTACGGTTGCGCGTGGGCAGACCTCGCGATCGAATTCAACGGCAACAACCCGCTGTAAGAGGGGTGTGGACGGCTACTTAAATAGCCATGTGCCTGCACTATAGGGACCCTTGTGTAATCTACCCATATCAAATATACTACAACGTACATAAACTACTGAGGTGCCGGACGGCGGAAAGATACTAGGACTCTAGGACCTCGTGTCTCAGACATTTAAGCGCCCAGACTTATCGTGTGATAAAGGGAGGTGGCTCTAACACACGCCCCCCAGGAGACGTGTAAAAGAGAGGTTTCCTGTCATCTATCTAGTAAGATAAATTCTTCATTCTAATCAAATCAAATCAAATCAAATCAATCCGCATTAATTAGTTATCAATCTAGTTAATCTGCCAAGAGTCTGTGTCAGTAGCAGGGTGTTCAGGATAATGCCTGCCCCTTCGGTTCCTCTCCAAGCATACCATCTGGAAGGCGTACGAGCCCCAAGGCGTCTCTGAAGCTCGTAAAGGCCTTTCCTGTGATCGGCTTTGTGAGGCCGTCGGCGATCATCTCTTTGATGAGTCACGACAAGACCGCCATGTAGATACAATACAGATTGCCGTGCCTTGGGGAATTGCCCTTGTTCTCGCCACTCAGATACAAAGTCCAACAAGATGAAACCGCATGTGTTCCTGGTCCGCGACGTAGCGCATCGCATTCTCAATTTCTCAATCGCCCAGACGGCAATGAGTTCCCGAGGGTGACCACCCGCAATCCTGTTGTTCATGTCACATAAATGCTGCCAGCACCCAAATCACATCAAATTCAATCAAGAAGCGACTTTGTTCATATGTGTAAATTGATCAAGACATAAGCTATCAGTACAAACATAGAAGAAAAAAAATCCCGCCAAAATGAGTATCCAATTGCGCCTTCAGCGACCGTGCTGCCCAAACAAAAATAAGCCGGGACCGAATGCGAATCATGCTCAGATAGAGCAACAAACTTCGCCTGTTGCTTACTCTCAATCTCTAGCTCTTCTTTCTTGCCCATCAAACGACTATCCCACGAGCAGCTTCCCTGGCTGTGATTCATGATTCCATGTGCAGAATGTGAACCCGTTCTTAAGGGTTTTTTTTTGTCACAAAGGACAGAAAAATGTGTGAAGAAGTAGACAACCCCCTCCCTTCAGACTCTGCTTTCACCATATATCACAATAGTACACAAAAGCCTGATCAGGCTGGCTCGTCTCAAGATACCCGAACAAATTCATTCCACTTCATGGGATAAACTCGTTCAGATCTCAAGAGTCACCTCCTGACCCTTGACGCGGCTAATGACCTGCTCAGGAGCGTACTTGGGGATAACTTCGTCGTCGTGCAACATCTCGAACTCCTCGGTGGCATCACGGCCCATGAAGTTCTTGATGGCCTGAGGACCGCCGGGGTGCTCGTCGAGCCAGTGGGTGAGGTCCATGACCACGCCCTTAACCACCACCCACAGGTCGTTCTCCTTGTTATGTTTAGCGACCTCCTCCATGGTGTATTCGGTGTCGGGGACCTTGAAGGCCTTGGGGTCGGGCTTGGAGGCCTTGGCGGCGGACTCACCGGCGGGAGCGGCGGCAGCAGGAGCAGCGCCGGCCTGTTGGGCAGTGGCAGCAGCACCGGAGCCCGAGCCACCATTGGCCCACTCGACGGTCAGCTTGCCAGGAGCAGAGGGATCGAGGTGAAGAGAGATCTGGCCGAGACGCTGGGCGGCGGAGCCGGCGGCACCAGCTCCGGAGAGGGCCTGCTGGAACAGGTAGTTGCTGGCAGTGTCACCAGCGACTCGGCCGTAGACGACACAGCCGAGCAAGGAGGAGCCACCGAGACGGTTGGCACCGTGGACACCACCGGCCAGCTCACCACAGGCGAAGAGACCCTCGAAGGGCTTCTTGTCCTGGTTGAGGACCTGGGCCTTGTCATTAATCTCAATACCACCCATGGTGAAGTGCAGGACGGGCTCCATGAGGGAGACGTGGAAGTCGTCGTTGATGTCGACGGGCAGGTTGTGGAAGAACTTCTTGCCCCATGGGTCCTTCTGCTTGCCCTCGGCGATGGCGTTGTAGGTCTGGAAAGTCTTCTGAAGGTGGTCGGGGCTGCAGCCAATCTCCTTGGCCAGCTCCTTGCCGGTCATCTTGCGCATGAGGCCACGTCCAGAGTAGTGACGGGTGTGGAAGTCAAGGGTCTTGGAGGCCTTGGAGTTGAGGACGAGGCGGATGGGGAACTTGTTCTTGTCCTTCTCCTTCCACATCATGCCAGAGACGTAGTCGCGGTGGCCGAGCTCATCGCAGAATCGGTCGCCATCGCCGTTGAGAAGGATACCACCCTCACCACGGAGAGCCTCAGCGGCCAAGAACTTCCACTTGGAGCCGGGATCCTTGGGGTCGACGAGACCGGTAGGGTGGACCTGGACCTTGTCCATGTCGATGCCGTTACCGCCAATGGCCATGACCATCTTCTGACCGTCACCAGTGGCGTGGGTGCCGTTGGTAGTAGCGAGGCCCATGGTGTCGGGACGATGCTTCTGGAGCAGAGACGTCTCGCCAAAGTCGGCGGCGTAACCACCAGTGGCGAGAATGACAGGGCCTTCGGCAGAGGCAGACTTGCCGTCAACCTCGTACGTGACACCAGTGACCTTGTTGTCTTGCTTGTTCAGCGCGGTGACGCGGGCCTTCTTGATGATCTGCACTCGGTGGGGCTCGTTCTCGGCGAGCTCCTCAATACGCTGCATGAGGGCGTAGGTGATGGCCATACCAGGGAACTTGGCATCGTGACCACGGTGGGTTCGGGGCTGTGAGTGACCGCTGCAGGTTGTTGTTATTAGTCTTGTTTCTTATTGACACGGCGGCCACGGTTCAACAGGTTCAACAGGTTCCCTTGATTGAAGAGGAGGCGCCGTAGCGTCCAAAAATTCAGAGCGGGATGCATGAAAACTTACCCGAGACGGGAGACCAGAGTGAGGTCGAGGTCGAAGACGTCTTGCAACCACTCAACGGCGGCGGCGGACTTGTAGGTGAGGACCTTGATCAAGTCGGGACGAGCCTTGTCACGGGCCGACTTTAGGGTATCCTCGTAGAACTGCTTGACACTGTCGCCAATCTTGTGGTCGACCTGTGTTCTGGTCAAGGCACCGTTGATACCTGATGTGGCCTTGGTGGAGTTGCCTCCGAAGAAACCTGTGAAGCGCGAAAAACCCATCATGTTAGCACTTGATAAAAAAGCGGCTACGAACTCCAGTACGCTGTTGTTGCTCGGACTTACCCTGCTTATCCAGGAGAACGACGTTGCCACCAGCGAGGTAGATGGTGTGAGCAGCACTCAGGCCAGACACTACATCCCAGAACATCTGATTAGTCTCGAAACCCAAAATGATGGAACGCGGCGTGGCGAATGATTCTTCTTGACACAAGGCTTCCCCGAACACTGCAGCTGGTTCTCGCCAAAGTGGCCCGAAGTGCAGCTCAGTTCAAACGAGCAAGCAGGTGCCAATCTTCCAACGGCGCCACGACTTTTCAGACTCGTGAAAGATGAGGGCGAGCCAAGAAACTTACAGCCACCACCGACAACGATGACACTGGGAGCCATTGTGAATGTGAATGAGGTTGTGTGAGATGTGGTGAAGCCAAGGAAAAGCGAGGTGATGCCGTTGTTTGCGCTCGTAGGACGATGGAAGAGCTGGCAAAGATACACGGCGGGTGTTGTTTGTGAGTAAAGAATAAGAAGAGGGGCAAGACGGAGATGATGGGAAAGAGGAGAGAAGAAGAGAAGAAGCGGCAGGAGAAAGATCTCGGCGACGGGAGTTTTAAGAGGTTCTGGGGCGTGCGTGGGAATGGGTGGAATTGGTGGAATGGGTTTAGTTTGCGCCGAGGACGGGGAGGCAAACAGCCCACTCCAGACTTCCAGACTTCCAGACAGCCGAGGTCGATGTTTGACAGTGCCAACAAGTGGGAGTGGGCAGGGGCGGTCTGTTGCCGCAAAAGCCAAAAAGCACTGGTCATTGGGATTCGCGGGGGGGGGCGTGCAGCGGAGACTCTGGGGAGCCAGTGAGTGGCCTGTACTTGCTTCGGAAAGCTGGAGACGCCCCACGGCAGGTGGCGAGTCAATCTTGACCACGAGGATGGACATGTTGCTGACCATGGAATTCAAAAGGGAGCGTATATACTCCGTAATTAGTAATAACAAGTAGACAAATCGGCAGCAGACCGTCATGAACGAGCGTGGCAAACACGACAGCACCTTGTGGTCGTGCCTGCCTGGCCTGGCCCTCTTCTCAGCCGGCATCTCCGACTCGCTCTTTTTTTTTTTTTTTTTTTTTTTTCATCCGTGGCCAGCCACAGTCACAGCCGACGGGGCAACGGGGAACGGACAGCCCAGTTTCACCAGATATTTTACATGTTTGTAAATAAATGGCTTTCCGGTTTTTCGCTCCCAGATTGCAGTCAACGGTCAATGGCAAGCCATTCACGCTCTTGCTGGTCCGGCCCTTTGCCGGGACGCCGCACGATGAGCCGCATATCAATCCATCACAGAAAAAAAGGACTTCTCCAATTGCGGCCACGTGCGTGCTAATCTCTCTTTTCGCACAAAGGCAAACACCAAGTTGGCGCGTGAAGGGAAAAGAGCTGACATGTGAAGTCCAACGCTCCCCACAGATGCAGGGCGAGGTACCGAGCCTCTCGGCGCAATCTACATGGCACCACCAGGTACCCTCGGTTCGCCACCCAATAAGGTGCAAGCCCAAGTCATCCAGTTGACCAAAAACGGTGCCGCCCTCATTGGCTCTCTGCCCCCTCCCCATTCCTTCCACACACCCCCCGTTGCGGCCGCGCCCCTCCCCCCCAAGGACGACCTCGTGAGCGACTCGCAGCCCACAATGCGTGCTACTACATGTAGTCCGTACATGGAGACTTTTATGTTTTACGCGTCGGCTTTCACATGTGAAGGGAAGAAAAGGGCTCTTGACGCATTCTGAACAAAGTCGACAGCGCACTCTAGTGAATCACAAGACGCTGCGTACAAAATGGATCGCATTCCCCCGCTGGAATTCGGACCATCGGAGACTTGCAAGCTGGTGCAAAGTGGCGCCGGCGCAGTCTGGGGGAAAAGCGAGAACAAGTTGGGGATATTAAAACAAGCCGCCGCGGATGGGACAATGCGGAGATGATCCCCTTTTCGTTTCAAAGTTCGGCTTTCTGCTGGTCTGACAAGTGGCTTCCACGACCCGACTGTGGAATTCCAAAATGCCCTTCCTCTCCCATCAAGGAAAAAAAAAAAAAAGGAAAAACCCTCAAGCGGGGTAGCCACCGCCGCGAGCTTCCCGATCTGGCAGCCCTCTCGTGACCGTAACTAAGCTTCCCTTCCCAACCTCCATTTCCCCCCCTTCGGCCCTTCGCAACATACGGAATCCGTCCTTAGATTGATATATTCATCCAGCAGCACCAGCAACATCATGCGCCCCTCCGACAAGCAGTCCCTCCCCGTCCAACCCCCCGGACAAGAGACCAAGACCTCCTCCGACCAGCCTCCTCCGCCTCCGCCTCCGCCGCCGAGGATCAAAACCCTGAACCCGTCCTCCCGTACACAATCACCACCCCCGTCCTCCTCCTCCTCCTCCTCCTCCCCCCCCGAAGCAGACAGATACGCTCCGCGGCCCCAATCCTCCATCTCCCTAGCCGACGCCATCGGTCCCCAGCGCTCCGTATCCTCCTTCTCCTCCCTCACGCGCCTCCGCTCCCCAACAGCCACTCTCCTCTCCTCCCTCGCAGCCAGCGAAACCGCCGTCACCGTCCTCGCGCCCCTCAACCGCGCCATCGACGACCTCCCCCGCAAGCCGTGGGAGTCGCCCTCCGCCTCCGACCACGACCACGACCACGACCACGACTACGACTACGACGGACCGTCCGGCCGCGACCGCGCCGGCAGGAACCTCGCCAGGTTCGTCGAGGCCCACCTCGTCGTGGCCCCGTCGCCCTGGGAGCAGGGGACAAGGGCGACGACCCTGGCGGGCAGGCAGATCTGGTGGGAGGAGCGGGCACGGGACGGCAAGAGGGTCGTGCTGCCGGATGAGGTCGAGGTGGACAGGGTGGCTGCTCGGGTTGCGAACGGGGAGCTGGTAGGTTCCCCCCCCCCCCCTTCTTACTCACTCCGTAGACGCGTCGGCAACAGCTGATTGAGATACGTGATTTTTGTATCATGACAACAGTGGTTCCTGAAAGGCGTCTTGAATCACGAGTGAGTGATTTTTTTAGTTCGGGACGGCTTGGCTTCGACAAGTTTTGTCATGGGGGTTTCGCGAAATTTTGACTCGCCCGGTTCTAATTCTAGCTTGTTATACTCCCGGAGGTATTACTATCATAATCCGTTCGGAACCAGCCTCGTTTTTTTTTGTCACTCGACGCCCACACTCGATACACACCCATCATGCTGAGCTCCATATGCAACTCATCATCTGAATACAGGTGAACCGTCCTTAACCCATCACATGCTTTTTGGCATCCCATCTCGCCACCGACAACGAGTCCCAGCAGATGCCTAGCATACATGAGACTGATTTTTTCGGTTGCTGCCTTCCTTCTTCTGCGCACCGCTCCCAAGTAGGAAATTTGCCGTGACATCATTTGAGACATCTGAACATTGGAACAAGAAAGAGGCCGCAGCAACAAGACATGACAATACAATGAATAGAATGGAGACGAAAAAGATGACAAATGCCTACCCAAGCACATCCGGACAACATAAAAAATGAAGAAATCTGCCAGCTTCTTCAAACCATTCGTATTGAATGCTGTCACCATGTTCATCAAAGAAAAAGGGTATCAACGTATAAGTGGCAGAGTTACAGTTCGCCCCATTCCGCAAGACCCCAGCACAAAATCAACTCCCCCTTTTGCCAATGATCGAACCCTCTCAAGTGTTTTCGACCTTCAGTCTCTTTGCTTCGTTTGCTCCCCCGTGTGCGTCTTCGCCGTGGCGGATGCCTTCACAGTCGGGGCTCTTGCGTTTCGCTAACCCTGGGGGGCCAGAACTGGGCCCAGCGCCGCTTGTCGCTGTTGTGCCAGCCGTCGTAGCCGCTGTGGACGTTGTGCTGCTATTGTTGTTGTTACTCGTCGTAGTGCTGGGATTGTTGCCTCCATTGCCGTGATTGTCGTCTCTCAAGAAGCTTGGCCCCGTCCCTACGACAGGGGTGGCAAAGTTCAGAGGGCTGGGCAGCGTATTGCTGTCGTTCCCGCGAAAATGCCACTCTGGATAAAAGCTGCTGGGACTAGGCAGCAACTCGTTATGGAGGAATCTCGAGGGAAGGGCAGACACGGGTGTCTCGCCATTGACGGTTTGCTGCGGCGGGGGTCGAGCGAATGGATTTCGAGGCCCTGACGCTCCAGCTGAGAGCAACGCAGATGCAGATGCCGATGGTGACGGCGGCGGAGGCGGCAGAACGACAGAGTTGTGTCTCGGGGCTTGGGTGGGAGTGATGGCGGAGCCATGTGGTGATTTGGACTCGGCACCAGCGCTCCCAGGCTCAGACGCGCCATCGGGAATTTGGACCGTGAGTCGGGGACCCCTCGGCCGAGACGCGGCACCAGGACCCCCGTTTTTGAGACTGTTCGACCTTGACGGGGGGATGAATGGATGATTATCCGCGCCAGATGATGAAACCGATGCGGCTCGAGCTTTCTCCAGGCTATTCGAAACGCTCAACCTTTTCAGTTGAGGTGACGCTGACGACCCTCCGCGAGCCGTGACGTCAACAGACTGTGAGCGGTTGTGTCCCGCAGCAGCAGAGTCTGGTTTTGCTCCTTGTGACTCGCTTGCAAATGAGGCTAGATGCTGTGATAAAATAGATCGATTTTCTTCAATGGGAGTGAATATGCTATGAGATTTCTTCTGGGGCAATTTCTTTATGGCCATATCCGTGTTCAAAAGTGGCCGCTGTGGTCGGTCTGACGGTTCTACCTTGACATCAAAGGGAGGGGGCGGCTGCGGATCTTGAGGACGTCGCTCAGGATGCGGAGGGGGGGGGATGTGCTGTCCCGGATGCAGCGGAGGCATTTGGTGGTGACTATTGGCTTGTGACGGTGGGGGTTCTGTTCGCATTATCGTGGGTATGGTCTGAGAAGGCGTTGGTTGTGGCGCATAACCTGGAGGAATTGAAGGTCGGCGATCATCCATGTACGGAGCTTGCTGTGGAGGTTGTTGTTGTTGCTGTTGCTGTTGCTGTTGTTGTTCTTGTTGTTGCTGCTGCTGCTGCTGCTGTTGTTCTTGTTGTTGCTTTTGTTCTTGTTGTTGCTGCTGCTGTTGCTGTTGCTGTTGTTGTTCTTGTTGTTGTTCTTGTTGTTGCTGCTGCTGCTGTTGTTGTTGCTGCTGCTGCTGCTGCTGCTGAGGGTACGATGAGTACTGCGAAGGTGGCTGTTGACCAGATACTCCGGGCTGAGCGGATGGTTGATAGATGGGAGGAGTCGGCATATAGGAGATTCCCGGATGAGCACCATGAGGTTGGGAAACCATACTTGGCCCCATTCTCCGCACATCATTTCTTGAAACAGGCCGCGATCCCATTGTTGGTTGTGGAGTGTTTCCTCGAGGCCCAGGATGGCCTGGATGGCCTGGATGAGCTAGATGAGCTGGTTGTCCTTGAAATGGGCCGCCATTGGGGATGGGCGGTGATGCCGAAGCAGTGTGGTGGCGGATATGGGGAAATGGCGGTTGGGGATGGCCGTGGAACTGAGGAGGCATCATTTGATGATGCTCGAGACCGTCATGCCCTCTCGGGGGGGTACCGTCGCCGTCATCGTCATCGTCGTCGTCGTTTCCACCGTTGAAATCACCCGGCCCTTTATGTTCGTTTGGACCGCCATGCTAGTATCCAAAGTTAGCGTGTTTTCGCTTTGTTGATTCCACCCCCTTCCCACACCCAAGAAGCAGTCCGATACACGCCGTGTTTGGAGCAAGTTGTTGCTGCGCACTCACATATTGGTGTCGGCTAATCAGGTCGCGCATGTCGGTAGACGAATATTCGTAGAGTTTTTTGTTATTTCCAAAAATGAATACCGCGACATCGACGGAACAGAGGACAGAGAGTTCATGCGCCTTCTTGAACAGTCCTCCTTTTCGTTTCAAAAACGTTCTGAAAGCTCTGGTTAGTCATGCAGTCATTGCGCGCGCGAGCATTGTGCAGAAGAAGAGGGCGTACACTGATCGATTTCGATCATCTTTGATTGCCTTGATCTCAATCTTTCTTCGACCCATATCGACGTAGTGGCGCGCCTGAGCACGGCTTTGCTCGCGGGTGGTCGTCCGTGTGGTGCTGCGCGCGAGCCGGGCAGGGGGGGGGGGCAGCTCGAATGGCGCCGTGTCTGAGGCTTATCTTGGCCACGACAAGCTTGACAATATTCTTGCAAGCCGAAAATTCAAGATTCGAAGCTGCGCCGCGTTCAGAGAGCCTGTCGTGGTGGTGGACTGACGCTTGAGAGAGTGGTATGAAGGACGCGTGCGCAAGTCCGTACTGTCCTGGCGCTGTTGAGGGATGTTTTGGGTGGTTCGCCTTCGCTCGGTTCGTGAGGACAATGGAATCAGTCAAGACGCTACTTGCAAGCTGCATCCGAGAGATGAGAAGGGAAAGGAAGGAAAAGAAAGGTGGCGACGGTGAGACAGCCGGGAGAAGAAGGGCGGCGCCAAGAGAAGGGAACCGACAGAAAAAGGGGAATGTTCTGGCGGAAAGGAAGAATAAGTAGGAGGTCTTGCAGGACAACTCGTATGGAAGCCAGGCTGCATTCGAAGCGCCATATACGATTGATAATAATAATAATGTACGTTTGTATCGGCCGACCAGCCTCGGGAAAAGGGAAAGCTGGCAATGGTCGAAGCGAGATGGGGGACGGAGATCAACGCAGTCTGCGTGCGCGGCGAGATGACGGCGAGATGACACCGGATGGATGACAGCAGATGGATGACAGCAGACAGATTGGGGGTACCTGGTAGACTACTATAGCAACACGGACGCGACCACAGCTTCGACTTATCGAGAGAAGGCTTCAATCGATTCAAGACAAGACGGGTGCCTGGCGCGGCAGTCTGGTTGTAAGTACGGACTACTCAGTAAGACTCCGTAGGTCGTTGGCAACAAGGCAGGTAACGAACGGTGCAGGATGGGGCTGGATCTGGCGTTGGAGGATTCTAATAATAGATGGACGTGATCATGGTCAGTCAGACCAGAGGGGGGAAAGAGGGGAGGAAAAGGAAAAAAGGCTGGTGAAAGGGAACGAGGACGTGCGTTGGAGTTGGGCGGCCGTGGGCGGAAAGAGAGACCAACCACAGGTCATTGTCATTGCAAGCGACTTGGCCAAAGTGGAGGCGCACACACGGAGTACGGATTCCATACCGGCGTGTACATGGTCCGTACATGGTCCGTTGTACATACGGAGTACATAAGTACATATCACACAGGTGCGGACTTGCCGTGCTGGGAGTCTGGGACCTTGGGACGGGGCGAGTGACGGCGGTGACCCTTGTAGCGCAACGCGAGAAAAGGGTTCCAACAAGAGCCCCTATCAGAGGCACGATTTTTTATTATTAGCAATGGACAGACAAGTTGACAATCAACTCGTGAGCCGTCGTCTGTGCATCTCCCTCTGTAAACAATGCCATTGTTACCGAGTGATCCTTCCTGTTGTTGTCCAGTCCCGTCTTCCACTTTTTGCTGCCCACCCACCACTTGTTGGCGCTGCCCCCTGTTGCTCTGCCCCCTGCTCTGCCCTGCGCTCCTCCCTGTCGGCTTCTCAATGGCCCTCACAGTGAGAGTTTTTGGCAACAAAGTGCGCGCTTTGCTAGTACCTACCTACAGTGACAGTGTACCTAGTAGGTCCGGAGAGAATGAAACGGCGACACTGTACGGAGTAAAAGGCCAACTTGTGCGATCCATCGCAGGCCCCCGAAAAATCCAGTCGCTCAAGCTGACCAGAGTTTTCGCCTCGAATCCGAGAACGGCTGGTCATGATGGGTGGTTTCGAAACCTCGAACCCTTTACATATGCGAATGGCATCATCCCACGTGGTTGCTATTTTTACCGTGCTGCACGGCATCACACCATCACACCACCCAGCTCCTACCCTACGTAACCCCGTGGGTTCGGGTTCGGGTTTCAATTGGGAATTGTGTCAAGTTTCAACAAAGCAGACTTGGCAATGGGGTCACAGCGACGGATTACCGACGACCAACAAGGAGCAGGCTGCGTGCGTGCGTGCCCGTGTTTTCCCCATGTACATATAATATATATGTGCAAAATCCAAAGGTCGACTTTCTGCCGAGTGAAACACCGTGGCTTGCCCTGCTGCGGGCAAGAAGCAACCAGGACTTGCCATTCGACCCGTTTTTTTTTTTTTCGAAAAATCGCATTCACGCCAACGCCGCAGCATCCGGACCAAGAAGGTGTGCTACTCTCTTAATTCCCACGCTAGGTTATATCCCGCGTCACACTACTCCGCTCCGTAAGTACGAGTTCTATCACGTACGGTCCTTCCATAAAATTTTCATTGTTCCCACTGGTTACGGAGTAGATGTAGCTAGTAATTCCAATGTTTTCATTGCCGCTCATCATCCGATGCATTCGCCGTAACCACCAAGTAAAATCAAACTATGGAAAATCCCTTGGAGTCAGTAGAGTATCTCGTCTCACGTTATATTCCCTTGCATCATTCTACACGAGTGATTCCAAGTCGTCTTTCCCTGTTCCTCTGTTCCACTCGCTCTGTCCATTTCTCCACCTTTGATAAAACCCCCATCTGTCCAAAGAGCGTTCGAAAAACGCCCCCTAATTAGCACCAATTCGGCAGGAAGTAGCGGCAGGAGATGAAAGAAAAAGGCGTGCATGAAAGAACCGATGACCTTTGAAGCGGGAGTGCGGGCTGCGCGGAGGGAGCGAAAAATTCAACAAGAAGTGGAAGCTGAGAATAATATCGGGACCCGGCGTGAGCTTGCGGGGTGTTGAGCCGGGTAGACGGGTGCGTCACCGGTAAAAGAAAAGCCGACGGAAACATATCCATTCTATTACGTAAGTACGGTTTTGGTCCTTGAGAGGAGTCTTGTGCGCTTGGCCACATAGATGGACTGACTGTACCCAACTCACGGCTTTTCGCTCAAGATCACGGTAAACCAAGTCAAGGGCAACAAGTCTTTAAAAGTCCACGGCAATAGCTATGCTTTCCGAGAGGAATGAAACTCGGCTTTAGCAAAGAAGCAATGCACGTCCTTGCTATATTTCCACCAAGTCGACTACCCAGCCGAGAAAACCGTCTCCCCTAAACGCCGTTGCGCCTCGCAACCTTCGTGTGAAATCACGATTCACCGCCGCCAATTTGGCCCCCTCCCGTTGATTAAACATGATGCGAGCGAGGTATTTGACCTCGCCAGCTCGTAGTGAGCGGGATATGAGAAAGAAATAAAAAAAATCATATGCTGGTTAGTAGCATGCTGTACAAATCAATCGCTTTCCGTACCGCCATCGCCTTCGTTTCTACGCGCTCGGCGATCCTGCAGTCGTCGTGGGCGCGTTGTAGTTACCAAATCCGCCGTGCTCTGCAGCGCCGTTGTCCATCTTCATCGTACCGTTAAGCAGAGGACACAACCTTGAGAAGGGAGGAACTTGTTAGCAAAAGACTGGCCATGAAGCAAGAGATTTGGAAATCAGGATCGTGAAGGTCCCTTGTGTCGAGCCGTGTCAAAAAGTGAGTAAAAGCCTGGTCCACCTTGTGAAAGAGCAATCAAGGCGGCCTGAGACAAGTGTGTCGGAAAACCCAGTGACACTAATCACGCCGGGCAGCTGCCGTAATTGTACCTTGGGCGAGCTTTCGCCTTTTCCTCTCTCTTGCGCTGTTTCTCCTCCTCTAGTTCTAGGCGCCTGAGTCGCCTTGCTTCCCTTTCTTCGAGGGCTCGACGTCTCTGCTCCTCAGCTTCACGACGCTTTTCGTCTCTAAGCGCATTCTGCTGTGCTCTCTTTTGCTCCCGGAGACGCTCGTCTTCCAACCGCTTCGACTCCTTGAGTTGAGCTTCGTGCTTCTTCTTCTTCAGGCGATCCTGCTCCGCTGCCTTTCGTTGTGTCTCCTTTTCGTCCCTCTTCGCCTGCCGAGCAGCAACTCGCTGCCTGGTCATGAGCTGACGATCGGAATCCTGCATCTTTCGACGCAAAGCACTTTTTCTCCTTCTATTATTGCTCTTCTCACCAGGTTCCTCCATTGCAAAAAGAGACCAATCAAAGGGTATGAAAGGAGGTGGGGCAACAAAGGGTTCCATACTTCTTGTTCGTCTTGATGTGCCCGACTTGTCCACAATTGGCACACTTCCGAGTCGTTCCAGTAGGGATTTTGTCGACGGCGCCAGGAGATCCAGCGTCGCCCGTGCTGGCCTTATGATGCAGCTCCTTCTGCTGTTCTCGGGCTTGTCGTCGTGCCTTGTTTTTCTCAAGTCGCTCGAGCTCCTTCTTGATCCTAGCGACCAGCACTGTTAGTATTGCACGGGCTGTGAGTTTACAAGGGCTCCGTGAGCTTCTTACCTAAGGTTTGTAAGACGATCGTGGTCGGCATTGCCCGTAGGCCGGGAGCTGTAGATGCTGTGGACAGATATACGTAAGCAGATGCTCTGAGCTCCAATCCAATGAAGTCGATGGAAGAACCCGGAGGCGGCGTCAGCTGTCCCCCAGTGAGTGCAATCATGTCACGTAGGCATGCCCACTTGTGCAGTGCCTGGACAGACTTTGGCAAACGCGCCCAAGCTCGTGGGGGTTTCGGTCGCCGTCTGTGACGGATGCTTTTGGCCACATACTCTTTGATCTCCAAGTCTGCTTCAGTCCGTCGCTTCATATACTGCGAAATGACAACCGGGTCATGTACGACTTCGATTCGTGACTGAGTTGTCCCGTCTGCCAAGCGAACTTCTCTCGTGATCCTTATGGCCTTTTTGAGATGGCGGCTGGACGATGTAAAACCACTAATTTGACTCGCGCCTTCATCGAATTGTGCTGGGGTTGCGGCTGAATGTACATTGAAACGATCGTCTTCATCCTCGTTGATTGCAACATCTCTGTCGTCGTGTTCCTGGCCATCGGATAGCGTGGCCTTCTGCTTGTCCCAGATCTCCTTGATGCCTTCTTCGTACATGGCCTGTTGCTTCTTGACGTTGTATGCGTGGCCGCCATTAGCGCGTTTCTCACGTTCCATGGCGTCTGCTGATGTGGCTAACGGGCCTTGCACGGCCTCGATGTATCCACCCTTCATCGATGTCCTGATGAAACTGAAACCCAGTCCATGACCTGTTGGGTCGCCTTCGCCATGCAACTGGAGCATGGCTTTCTGAGCGCAGGCATCGATGAACGCCTTGGTCGTTTTCCAAGGCGCCATTTTGTCTGCAAGAGTCTCCTCTTGCTTATCTGCTGCCTTCTTGGCTGCCTTTGCGGCTTTGCTCCCACCTTCGTCGTCGTCGTCTTCTTCGCCGTCTACCTCCACGACATCATCGTCAATGTTCGCATTTCTGGGGTCATATCCGGCGTCCTCAAGCTCCTTGATGCCGAGTTGCATGGCGTCGAGAAGACTGACTTCTTCGGGTTTGATCATGGCGCGGATGGCGTTCTCGTCTGGGAGAATCTCGCTGGGTTTCAACCGCCACATGCCCTTCTCGCCGCTGTCTCTATCGTACTGCAGGAACTCTTTCAGTTTCTGCCTGTTCTGCGTATCGGTCGACTCCGCAATGTGTTTGGTGATATCTGACAGCTGGCAGTTGTCGGTTTTGCTATGTCTTATCATGCGGAAAGCCAACATCTTCATTCTGTTTTTGGACGCGTTCGTAACGCGCCTGCTGTGAGGACCTGGCACATCTACTGACGGAAATGTCTGACCAACTGCATGCAGGTGATCAATTTTGTGCAGATGCCATTTCGAGCCTTCCACACCGGTGGTGCTTCTGACGACTAAGAAGTCGGTCCCCCGGGGGGTATGTTTGAAGACGGGGGCGCGGTACATCTCGTTGTGCAGAGTCGGGACGGTTTCGCCAGCATCAACAGTGCCAAAAAGAGAGAAAGGCGACCGATCTTCCGGCAGCAACATTTGATATTCTCCTAGCTCCTGCTTGGGTAGCTGCTCGTCCTCGTTGTTATCCTTGCGTCGATAGTAGTTGATCAGTTTGCTTCCCATACCGAAGTTGTTGAGGACCCGCGGCCGAGGTTCGCAATATTCGAAGAGGACAGCTGTGGAGTTGTCGCTGAGACTTAAATCCTTTGACAAGCGAAAGACTTCGTGCGATTTGCCCTTCATCAACTTTCGTTTGTGATGCTGAGGCTTGTCGAATTTGATAGCGTGCCCAACAAACTTCTTATAGCGGAAGCGCGGCCGGTGATACTCATCTGTAGTGCCGCCCAATTTGACTTTGTAGTATGGCCACGATAATTTGATGGCGGGCATGCTGTGTTCCACGGAAATATTGCCCAACGTTGCACGGACCTTGCTCTGATGGTTTTCCTTGAGCAGCTCGTATGCTTCGTCGTTGGACATGTTGAAGCGTTGGGAGATGTCTCGGCCCATATTTCCATTGGCCATTCGCTTCACCTTGGACTCCAATCGCGGCCGTTTAGTGGGAAGATGCATGTCTGTCTCAAGAAGAAGATGAGGGTCATTCATGTCCAAGCGGACTCGCTTGGCGCCACGGCGCGTGGTATCTTCGAAGTTGTCAAAAGTGGGAGCAGTATAGCGCGGTATATCGGGCAATCCGAAACGAATCGTCCTCTTTTTCTGTGGTCGTCGTTGATGGTCGTCCGTGGTGTTTATGAGGAACTCAGCATCCCATTCGTCATCTTGTTCTTCGACACATTTTTTTCGTTTGAGTGTATCCTTCTCGGCCGCCAGCCGTTTCTGAAACTCCTCTTCGAAAGATACAATCTGCATGCCATAGTCCTCGCATGCGAGCTCAATATCTCTCAAAGTGAAACCCGTGATGGTCTCAGAGTCCGATTCCTGATCTAGTTCGAATTGTAGAGTGTCTTCAGCCGGTTCAGTCTCTCCCTTTTCACATCGGACAAGGCCAGCAAAAGTCATGTCCGGAGCTCGTTGTTTTGCAGCCGAATTAGCGTTTCCTGGAATGCGAAACGTCTTTTCCTGGTCGGCAGACAACTCCAGAGTGAGTTTACTAGTGACGAGATGCTTGGGCTTTTTCACAGGCCTTTTCTCTTTCCATATTGCTTTTTTGGGGGGCAAGAGCTCACTCCAAGTCAACACACGACCTTTTTCGAAGGCAGGCCATGTCGCTTTGAGCAAGTCTTCTACCGTCTCCGCGGGGGCTGGAATATCGGGGTCTTGGTTGGCGGCACCAGTCATGTGAGAATCGAGGGTCAAATTTAAGGCAGAAAAGCTCAGGCTCGAGTCGACCGGGTGGGAATCGTCGCCGGCATCGGTATCACGAACGCGAGTATCTGGAGAAGGAGGCCCAAGAATGGGATCTGTTGGTGAGGACGGGCCTTCTCCAAACAGATCATCTGCATCATTGCTTGTTCCTCCATCGTCAGTAAGTCCTGGCAAGTCTAGAAAAGTGCTAGCGCTGGGTTCTTCCTCGGGAAGGTCGTCATCGCTGATGTCCTCGAAATCTTCGGCGTCATCGGCTTTGTTCGTCTGATCGAATGGGGTATCGTCCAGCTTAAGTCCGCCGCTTGCACCATCTTGACTTTGTTCTAATAAGCGAGCGATTTCGCGATCATCCGCAGCATCTTGTGCCTTCCAGGCCGTCTCGTCCAAGGACGAGAACCCTTCATCTTCGGCCATGGTGCGTTGTAGTTGGGAGTTCACGCAAACTCATCTGGGCAGCTTCTACCCAAAGCGTAGCGCGATCGCAGGTGCTTAAATCATGCTTGATTTTGCGCAGGTAGCTGAATTCACCAGTAGAAACCTGGCTTGCGATCAACGGCAAGGATACGACGGTAGTGGCGACAACTTTCAGTCTGCGGCGTTTCTACCAGCAGGATTAAGTGTTTGAATTTGGGGGGAGGGGGGGGGGGTTTGAGAGGAGAAAACTGCTGGTTTTTGCTTAGTCATTCAACATGAAGCGGGAGAGTGGCATGACTGGAGGCGATAGGGTTGAGTGACCCGCCGCTGACGTAAAACTCAAAAGATGCGATTTCGCGCCCGAAGAGCGTAAATGATTAAGCCGAACGCGTCGGTCAAGTTATTGAGGGGAGGACAAGAAACAGAGACAGTGAAGTGAGCTCTTTTCCCCTAGGCTCTAACTCACGTGCACAATTGCCGACACATTCAAACACGAGATGCCACAAGATCAATGAACAAAAAAATTTATTAATGTGTTTCGTAAGTGACTAAACCCTTGAAGATATTTGCGCGAGCAAAAGCATAATACTCTACACCCGCCTCTTGCTTCCGAATTCCCATTAATCATAATGTCAAGTAACGTCAAGACTAGTAGAATCTGCACAGAAACCAAATTTTGCGGAGTATAGTCGTCTTGTGCCTTTGGGTATCTTCCATCATAACACGCCGTATTATTATTGTACAAATGTACACGCAAACGAGTACCCGTTCACCTCAAGTGAATGAACGACTGAGAATGCGTGTATGGTACCTGCGAGGACCGCACCAACCTTTTATTTTTAAGCCACAAAGATGGCAGTCAATACACAGGCCCAGACAGGCCACAGGCCAGCAGCCTCAGCAAGGCTCTTCATTCCGACACCCGAGCCTTGTTGGTCAGGACCATCAGCAGTTGTGCCGTTAGGCAACGTGCCGTTGACAAGAAGGGTCTTTCGACCCTTGTAGTCGCCAACATTGATGAGGGACTTGTTCAGAGCCTGATAAGTACCGTTGCCGACGAGTTCTTTCAGTGTGGTTGGGTTTTCCTTGCAACCGCACACTTCGTACTTGGCGCACCCGCAAACGACAGGCAGTCTTTCGTCTCGCTGAGTGGTGCTATTGTAGAAGGAGAAGTCATTGCGATTGGGGTACAGGTACGCCCCATGATGCCACGTACCAGGCCAGAAAGCTAAAGCCCCAGCAGCAATTGCAATGGCACCGATACCAGCAGCGGCTCTATATGGAACGCCAGCACCTCCCGCGTAGGAGCCGCCTCCCCCGTACGAGCGTGGAGGGCCAGAGCCTCCTCGAGATGTGCCGCCGACATTGGAACCGGAGCCCGTGTTTCCGCGGCTGTTCGAATTAGCTTGGTGTACATGACAAATTATGACTCTGCTGCTCTGAATGGAAAATAGAAGACTTACAATCCGCCGGAGCCAGAGCCAGAGCCTGAGCGAGAGCCAGAGCCGGCTCTGCCACTACCTCCACTACCACCTCGAGATCCGCCACTTGATCCACCACCGCGGCCTCCTCCGCCTCCACCACCCTTTCTCTTGAACAAGTCGTCATAATCTTGAGCCACAGCATCCATTCTCGCGACATTTCGAGGCTGAGGGTCGATGACACCTGCAGCAGCTGAAGATAGCAGGGTTGCTACCATAAACGCAAGGTCGAAGCGCATGTTGATGGGTGCGTTCGCTGGACGCGACGCTCAGGGCGAAGAAAGTAGTGTGTGAGAATAGCAAAACTAGTCACTGCTCTGTTGAATAGAATGCAGCAACGAGTTTGGTTTCCCAAGCAGTAATTCGATTGTAGCGTTGGCGATGAAGAAGGGCGAAGTTGACCGATGAGATGGGGGAAGGGTAAGTCTTTTATTCTTTGGTAACAGACGGAGATCTCGCACGGGCGGAAAAGAGAAGCGAGAGCGCCAGCTGGAAGGCGTGGTCACTGTACTAGTGTGTTGGGCGTGGTGTGCTTCTTCACGGTGCTAGTTGATGTTTGATCCACGTCGTCGTCCATCTGTTCTGGTCATTCGTCCTGCTGCTTTTAGTCGTTTACGTAGATCTGAGCCATGGCTGTGGCTTCTACGGGGGGCGTGGGGGGGGCAAATGCGCCCAGTGGGTGGCTTGTTGATTTTAGCTCAGCGAATGGCTGACTGCAATGTCCAGACGACTTATTATTCACCACCAAAGTCGGATCTGTCAAGAACCTACTGAGTCTGGTCGTCCTTCTACTGGAAAAATGTTAATCGAAGCCTCACGGGATAATGAATCCCGGCGCACGAAAAGCGGTTTTGGGTTTGAACCAAAGCCCTCCCCGACTTGTTGGTTGAATTATTCCTCGTAAACAATTTGGGCTTAATACCACATGGCTGCCATTTTCGGCGTCACTCGACGCCTTTTCTGGCCGTCATTTGGTAACACGTCATCTCGATATACCGACACGTCCCCGTCCGGCTAACCAACACGCACCAGTCAGCTCCACCCGCGCGGACCCCGAACACCTTTCAGTTGTCCTCATTGACAAGAGTCTCCTGTCTTGACGCTCTGCGAGGGCGCCAAAGATGGCCTCCCTGCACCCTGTTGAGCGGACCTGGCCTGCAGTCATGTCACGTCACGTTGGTGCTAACCCACCCACTGTGGCTCCCTGCTTCTGCTCTTTTATATCCTTTGTTCTTCCGCCTTTCCTGCTCCCACGATCGCGAGTGTACCTCCTCACGAACTAGCCGCTCACTCGTCTCTCAGTGCGCTTCCGCCTGTTTGACTGTACTTTAGTGCCGTGGAATCGTTCCTGCACGCTTCCTCTGCACGTTTGCCTTGGTCCCTTGGTTCCCCCTGATCCTAGAAATGAAGCGTACTCGGTCCCGACGGAATAGAAATCCGGGAAGCAATCGGGGCGAGGAAGGTATCTCCACCACCAACACCGACTTGGACGAGCAGAGTGACGCTACTTACGAAACGGACTTGATAGAGCCGGACATACCTCACGAAAAGTCTCCGACCGGACGAGAACCTTGCCCTGGAGTCAGAGATATCCGATGGCGCTGGAGAGCTCTACGAGGACCCACTGGATGAAGGCGGAGTTGATGTCTCTGAGATCCCAACTCCAAAGATCAAGCGGGCCATGATCCACTGAACGGCAGTTTAGCTAGGGGGGCCTCCTTCCTCGGGCTGTTTGCATGTTCTTAGATATAGAGGAAATAATACGGATCTAGTCGTCCCAATGGGGGAGAGGTTGTCATCTCTACAGACGATGTCTGGCGCACCAGGTAGGACACTAATGAGATGAGCGACCTTAGCCTTATTGGATTGCTCCAGGAATGGAAGCATTTATCAATGGCCACCAATGCTCCTATTAGATGCCACTCAAAAAGACAGCGCTAACGCTTCAACCGGTAATATGGTAGCATCGCCGAACTGGCATCAAGAATTCGAGTCTGTTCACGAGCAAACCCTCGCAGAAATCAGGCGTTTGGCTTCGGTTGAAGAAAAGGATGCTCTGCTAGTTCGCCTGCTATTTTTCTCGCATCTGGGTGCCAGACAAGCATTCCCTTGGCGAGATCCAAGAACGCTTCTTTCTCCTCTCCTCCAAGGAATGAAACTGTGTCACCTAATTCGCGGTCGGGGATAAAGTCTTCATAGAGGAAGCGACCTAAGATGTTATGTGAGTCTGAGAATGACCTGGTCGAGATGGGAAGCCTAGCATAGCAATACCTTTGTCGTCAAAGAATGGCCCACAGAAATACTCCTCCGCTGTCTCGCATACTCTGCCGTCTTCTCGTCTGATAGGTTTTGGCCACGAATACTCTCGCATATATTGATACCTTTGTATGACCTCTGGAGGGGGTGGGCCGAGGAAGGCTATCATTTCGGCCATGTGTAATCTAGCATCGTAGCGACCTTGTTGACTATGAACATGCCGAAATAGCTCTTTGCCTTCGATCATATCCCACAACTAGTTCTGGTATCAGTGGATACAACAACTCTAGAGAACCAATGGCACGCACCAGAACACCAAGATTCCAAATGTCCGAAGGCATTTGCCATCCATTACCCAGGATCACCTCTGGCGCCCGATAGTGGTCTGGCTGAATAGCCCAGACACCCCAATCGTCGTCTTCCTCGAGTCTAGTGGCTAAACCGAAGTCGACAAGCTGTGGTATACTTGTTAGACTTTTGAGTGGCCCAAAGTCATTACGGGACTGATACACTGGTCGTCCCGCCGAGTCAATCTTGAAAGCCATCGGTGTTTCAAGTTGAGAAGAAATAAAATCAGCAAGCACGGCTGGATCCTCGAACGAGACCATGATATTCTCAAGCTTTAGATCTAGGCAGCCACGTAATCTCAGTATCACCGATTGGAAGCAAAACCGAAGAAACCTACCTGTATGAACTATCCTGCATTCTTTATGCAGATAATCAAGCCCCGTAAGAAGAGCACGAATGTATGTTTTAATGAGGGGCAGTGGCATCTTTCTGTCGTCAAAGCGTCGCTGGTACATCGACAATGGTTCCCTCATAGGCGGATACAAGAGGTACAGATGAGAGCCTTCTAGACCTTTGACTTCAAAAGAGCCTAGTAATGTTCGGATAAGTGAACGACCGCGATGGGATGGGTTTGCCATGGAAATATGCTCTTCAACTTCGCGCTCATGACCAGCGGAACTCGCATTGTTATTGGTGATTTTGAGTGCCACGACGCTCTCTAGACCTTCGGTATACCTATATATTTGTTAGAGAAAGGGGGAAAACCTGGGACTGAAGAGAAATTGAAGGATACCCTTGCAAATCACGCGCGAGCCATACTGTTGAAGACACGCCCCAGCCAACCTTGACCAGGGTTTGGTAACGATCGGCGAGGACTTCTCCAGGTTTCGCTGGGTAAAAGTACTTGGAATCATATACCGGCGAGATCTCTTCATCAACGAGCATGCCGTGCGGTAAAGGCGGCCCGGGAGAAGGCGTGAGAAGGGTTTTTTTGTGAAGCAAGGCAGAGAACCGATGAATAAATGGCCTTGTAGTGTTCATTACAGAGGTACTCCCGTAAGCAGACGGGAGAACGTGTGGTGGCGAAGGCCTGACCAGCAAACGGGCTTGACGAACGAACTTCGGGGCATGATTGGGTGGAGAGAAGCTTGGTGGAACTCTCGGCACGTCGTCACTGATATATATTCCCCAATCCCACCCAAATCACTTGACCCTTGCATTGCTTCGACAACGTGCTGCTGTGCCTTGCAGAGAAGCTGTTTGCGCCTCCCCCACAATTTGCATCTTGGGTACGAAGACGCAGCCAAAAAAAGATGGCAGAGGCGAGAAGAGCCTTATCCTGCTAGGGCGACTCGTGATAGATCGAACTTCCCTGCGGCTGCGCCAGGCACAGCATGCATCAGCATGGGCACCTGGGACTGTGAGGCTCTTTCACGGCCTTGACTCAGCCTAGCTCATAACTTACTAAATTAGTAAGCCAGTAATAGGTGGTAGTTGTTGTCTCAAGCGCTTGGTCTGCCTTGCACCTAATCACTCCGTCCGCTGTAGCAACTTCAAAAGGCAGAAAGCTAGAATGACTTCGCTCGCTTCTGTGCTTATGACCGACTCGCCTGCATTCTCAGGCATTTCATCTGATTCACGATGCAAATCATCCTGTCCCGAGGCTCAAAGTGCCATCTCACACCGGCCAAAAAGAAGGCATAATGATGCTTCCCAAGAAACCTTGACAAAAGTGTAGGAATGGCCCTTCAACCTGTCGAGAATACATGGCCATGGCACAGAAAGCGATCATATTAATGACGTCATATGTACCCTCGTTCGCGAGGTACCGCAATCACCTCTACAATAGATTTTACCAAGCCCATTCTGAACTGGATGCGTCCCGAGAGCACTGCTGCTTTAATCAACGTCGGCTACCGTAATGAGCATCCTGAAAACTTATCGTAACGGAGACCCGAACGGCGGGACCTAGCCGCAGCTTTCGAAAGTTAGAGGCTTCGCAGGGCCTGGAACTCCTGTGTCGTCACACTCTCACGATTCTCCCGGCGGCGCACAGGTGTTTACTCACCGTGAAACTGCATGTTGATACCATCCGTCCACATTGTCGGCCATCATCTGCTATTGGCCGACGCCGTGTTCTGTAACCCGTCGCGGAATAACTACTACAACGCAATTGCTATGTGCAGGATGCCTATGGCGATGATCTATAACAGTTATATGCGCTATGTATAGACACGCTCGAGGCATTATGTTGCGAAATTGGGAAGACCCTGCTTGCTTGTTCAGCTATTCTATAGAGCTATCAAATAGCGTTTCCTCCTATTCTTCCCGAACCATCTCATTCTCATCCATCAACGTCCCGTAAAGACTCTCACTGCTCTACCCACTATCTAAAGCCTGTATATCGCAACCAAAGGCCGATTCGGGGCTTGCAGCTGAATGCCGGACGGTAGATATGGCCGTGGAAGGTCCCGTCACTGTTGGACCTGAGCAATTACTTCCCATTTGTTGGAAACCAGGCCAATCCTGATGCACATGCAGAATGACCGCATCCACCTCACCCCAAGCATTGGGCGTTGTCTCTGCGATAGCGTCCGATATTTCGCCTCTGTTTTTGTTCTCACGTTCATACTCGTAAATTATAGAGGAAGAGACAAGACGTACCGGACGTGGGTGTCGATGATCGCCTGTGACTTTGGGTCGTCATGCTTCTTGGGACGCTGCAACCGCCGGAAGCGATGCGCCCCCCGATCTCGGCTTCACAGGCACAACAGCTGTCATCGTCCGGGACAAAGGCACAACAAGCCCGCAGAGGAAAGGCCCCAAAACCTCCAACTCCTCCAGAGAAGTCCAGCGACTAAGATGACACCTCGACCGTGGGAAATGGTTCGATCATTGCAGACACATTTGTATTCATGATTTCGATGCGTCTACGTCGTATTCCTCGAATATACTATCAAGCTTCTTCAAGTACTGATCGTGATCTTGCAACTTTTTCTGAATAATGTCCTCCCCCCCAAGATTCGCTAAGAGCGTGAAATCGGTCGTGTGATCTATTGTAAGATGGAGTCGATGAGGCAAAAGGCGATACCAAAAGATCGAGGAAAAGGCGACTGGATCTTCAGTCGCGAGAGCGAGCCAGAATGTCCCACTCGCCCATGCCTGTCGCATTATAGCGGAAAGCTTTCTAGGAGTCCTTTTAGCAAGAAGCTCCTCCTGCTCCTCCAGAATTTGGATGAATCGATCGTGATGAGGGCTGAATGACGCGCGATCAATCTGATCGACGCACTGTCCCCCAAGCCAGTAGGGGGGCTGCTGGAATTCGAGAGGCCTCGAGCAGGCGAACTCAAGATCGATGATGCTTACGATGTTCCAATCGTCATCGACTATGATGTTGCTTCTATGGAGATCTGTCAGACTGCAGACAAAGGGGCCAGACCGGAGGTCTTTCTGTAGCATCTGCGGAAAGATGGCTCGCGCTGCGGTAAGACCCGCCAACTCGAACCGTCCGTCGATCTCATTTTCAATGGTATTAGGCTGGTGCAGTAGTCGGTTATGAAAGGCGTCTAGGTATGCAAGGACGAAGTCGTCCACACGGGTGTAGGTCTGGTGACGTGGCATATCAAGGGGAAGGTCCTCGTTCTCTTGCATAATGACCTCTGTGCTGAGCGGGCGGTTGTCAAGGTGGATGTAGCCGGTATCATCGAGTCGGAACGCACCAATGCGGGGAAGCGGAACGGCTGCGAGCGAGAGGAGTATTCGCGCGAGGTCTCGCTGGAGGTTGCGTTGCAGGCGGTCGTCCTCGCGCCTTTCTTCCCAGGAAGCCGAAAGCATTCTTCCTTCAGTGTCGGGAATGGTCTCGATCACCAAGTAGCCTAATCCGAGGGAAGTCGAGACACTTGAATTATGCGGGATGTAGTGAGTTGGACACGGATAGCCAAGCAGAGTCCGAAAGTATCGCCGAAGTCCATGGAGCCAGCGTGACCACCACGGTAAGTGGCTTACGTGGGTCAGCTGTAGAGAGGAGCAAAGGTTAGCGAGCTCTCAAGTGCCGAAGTGCCGAAGTGTATGCTACCAGTCGTACCTGCTGGCCCGTGGCTAGTCCTACGCCGTATAAATGTGGTATAGGGACTGAAGGACAGTGTCCCTGAAGCCATGCATAGGTAGCGGCTTCGCATCTGAGCTTCTCATCTGCGTTTCCGGGACGCGTTGTCTCTCCGACGCGATAAGGTAGAGGAAATCGGACCATGACAAAACTGGGCTGCCCTGGGTCCGGAGCGTCGACGCGAGCCGGCACACAGACGTTAAAGGATCCATGGCGCCAATACTCGGGAGGCGAGACCTCGCAGTTCACCGGGTCAACGCCCAAGTGGTGGGCAACAATGGCGCGAATGAGGTGACTTTGGCTTTGGAGGCGCTGAAAGAAGGCTCGTTTAAGCTGCGGGTATTCGAGCCGGTGAACCACGTCGAACACCTTCTCTTTTGCTTCAGAGAGGGTGATAGGACCAGAAAGTAATTCGCGGTTCGCCATGAGGGAGAGGGAGCCGTGAGCAAGGGATGACGGCAGAAGAGAGGAGCAAGAGTGAACATTGTTAGCGCAAGCGAACTCAGCACGTGACACTTTATTCCACCGCAGTCTTATGTACGCCGCGGCGCCAAGCGTTGGCTCTGCTCACCCGGTATTACAACTGTCTTCAGCGCATTCAGCGAGAAATGTGCATGGACGAGGGCCACGTCACACAGGCAGAGTACAAAGGCAGGGAGGGGTAGGCAGGGTAGGCATTTTCGGCGTCGATTTTTTCTTCTTCTTTTTTTTGGGGTTTAAATAGTTACGGGGAAGAGGAAGAGAAGTCAAGAATACCAGCACCCAGCTATAGATTAGCGGCAAGCTCTGTTTGTGCTGACGACGCCACGACGAAACATCATAGATCAAGGACGTAATAGCAGTTATGGTTAAGCGGGACCGCGAACAGTACACTCACTGCACATACTCAACCTCAACCTCACCTATTGCATGCCGTCCACCAAAAGTCGTCTTAAATAAATTAAACAAAAACAGGCCAACTCACTTGCCTTCTACACACTTTAACCCAGCCCTCATCATGTCAGATGGCATCGACAAGTCCCTCCTGGACCGACTGCAAGCCCTCCGCGGAGCAAGCACCACGCCCAAGAAACCAACATCAAATCCGTTTGTGTCCCCTTCCTCATCTCTCACCCCATCAGTAACCTCCTGCCTCCAAGGGGAACAAACTCACCTAACCCTGATATATTCTTCTTCTATCCTCTCCACCCCCACAGAATCAAATTCGATGTCATAGAGCGCGCCAAACCCCCCACAGGAGGAGACGTCCTCGCCGCAAGACTAAAGTCCCTCCGCCCCCAAGCCGACTCACCACCACCACGCAGTTCAAAAAGCACGCCTACCAAGACCGGCTCCACCGACCTCACAACCCAGTCTCAAGGCAATGACACCACCAAGACGCCCAGCTGGATTGCCCCCGACCAGGAAAGCGATGATGTAGACGCCCTCTTTGAAACAGACGACCAAGCTCTCGAGGAGATGCTCGCAGACGCGGACGA